>CM060924.1:820157690-822557690 GCA_030737875.1 Allium sativum | reverse complement strand
AAACCAATTGAACATCTAAACTGCTAATTTAGATCTTACTATGCTTATTGTGATATCGTAGTCATGTTGGAATCAATTGACTGCCACCAGTTCATCCGTTTTATGTCCACCTTGTTATGATGTTAATTACATGTCCATGCCAGTATGTACGTTCACCGTATCATCATGCTAGTTTATGTTTATGCCAAGATGATCACTTTCGTTATATTCCCATTATTTTCCCAATTATCGTTTATGACTAGGCTATTGAATAGCCTAGGCATGCCACCAGTTTACGAGTGCGCTAGTTAGGAAACGGGGAAAAAAGGGTTAACATTGGCATAACTTAAATATGAACATTTATGGACATATAATTCAAATTATTGGGTAAAATGGGCATTAACACCTATAAAGGGAAAGGATTAATTAATTAATAATGGAATGTCTAGTAATTACAATTAGGAATTGTAATTGTACTTATGACACGAGATTAGGCTGCATTAGTGGTGGAAGTATGCCCGGACCCGACCAGCATATCCAGCAGCCACTAATGTTGAACCTAATGTGGGAGGTCTAAGTATGTAAATACGAATCGGGCTAAGACACGAGGTTAGGCCCAACTGTGGAATAAGACTGCCCAGACCCGACTGGCATATCCAGCATCCACACGTTGTAGGCCTAATGTGGGAGGTCTACCCCATTATAAACCATAAATGGACATGGTAATGAATTGGACTACTTAACCAAATCTAATCCATAGGGATTGTATGATTATGAAATAAGGTTATGGTTAAGTAAATTGATTAGAATAGTGGATGGGTTAAGCAAATTTGGAGGGGGTGGGTAATATTTACGTATAGGCCCACAAACTTAACTCGATAAGGTTATGTAATTAAAGACACCTTGTGGTATATGTAACCATAGGAAAGTATAAAAGTTATGTAATTAAAGACCCTTTTAGGGTAAGCATAGCTGGTATAGGGCTATGTAATTAAAGACACCTAGTGGTATACATAGTCAGTGAAAAACCTGGTGGGGGTTACAAGACAAAGGGGAGAGATTGTATCATATTGTGTGGGACCTATTTCAGTCAGTAACCCAGAGTAAGTATCAAATAAAATACTCCGTACTAGGCGGAGAGGGGACACTCTTACTGACTGATTGTAAGAGATCCAAACGTAGAGGACGGTGTGGGCGGCGCAAACCGACCCGGCCATGTGCGTGCATGAGCCATGCAGAGGGGGATAAGACGACCGTGACACCAGTAGATATGGGGATGTGCATATCAGTGAGGGGTTGCCACTTTAGGACGTGATACATCCTACTGTGGGGTCGGCACAGAGTATCTACGGAGTAGGGAGCCGATCGATTAGGGTAGTGGTTAGGGTATATTTGGACATATGCCCTAAGTCTACCACCTTATAGTGGAAGGGATCATCTCATTCTGGTTATAGTACTAGTAATAGTACAGAGTAATCATCAGAGAAGTGTATACACCTTACCCTGTCTACCTTGTCACACCTGCCATTTATATAGTGATCTGTCTTATCAACTTTATATTCCTTCTTGTTACTTTTATTTATTTACTGGCTAAAACTAACTGGACTCGCCAGACTTTATGTCTGGCCCTCTTGTTTCTCCTTCTTTCTTCCGTTCCTCCCCCCAGGTTCTCAAGGAGGAAACATTTAGGCTTAGTCAGGACTCAAATATCATCTAGCTAGGAGCTACTTCGGAAGTATGGCTCAAGTTCTTGTCTCTACCATTGCTTAACTCTTTCAATTGGGGAATTATATTTCTTATATTCTTATGTACTCTGATGATGCAAGACAGAAGTTATTTTATTGTAATGGTTTTTGTGACTTATGGTATTGTGGACCACGGTATTATGATTTATGTTTGTAATAAAAATTTAAATTTCCGCTGCTGTCTTATTTATATTTGTCTTGTAATTATTCTATGTATGTTTACCTATTACGCTTCACGAAACGTAATGCATACCCTTAGTGAGTGACATTAACGGACGTGGGGTGTCACACTTGGTATCAGAGTTGAAGGTCACCAGATTACATAAAAGTTTTTGAAAATTATTTTCAAAAAGGTTTTAAAAGATAGCATTTTCAAAAAAAAAGAAAAGTCTGTTTTGAAAACCATTCCCCAAAAAGCCATATGTAGTATCATTCGGTCCTTTGTCTGAATTTCTTCCTTTTTCATTTTTCAGCATGTCTAGGGAACAAATTATTCCTAATATCCAAGAGGGCGTCACAATTCCCGGACGGTTCCGTAGATATTTGGAGGCCACGGCGCCTGCCGAAGGCCAAGGAAATGTTCCTCCCCCAGTTGCACCAGTCATTCCTCCTGCTTCCCCTCTAAGAGCAGATAACTTCACCAAGATCTGCAAGGACTTCCGTGCTATGTGAGGGAAGCCATTCCATGGGAACAAGACATTCATAGAAGCCCAGAATTGGCTCATGGAGACCGAGGAATTATTCGTAATCTTTGAAGTGGAGGATAGAAGGAAGGTTCAGTTAGCCGCCTGGCTACTGAATGACGAAGCCTCATTTTGGTGGGAAGTCACTCAAGTTGGACGTCCGGTGGAAACTTGGGAAGATTTTAGATAGAGGTTTGAAATGAAATTTCTTTCCCAAGCCGAAAGCAATATGCAGATGGAGAGATTCTTATCACTCAAACAAGGAATTTTGACGATAAAAGAGCATGTGAGTAAATTCAACCAATTAGAAAGGTTCGGTTTAGAGTTGGTGGATACGCCGCACAAAAAGGCTTTGCGGTTTGCTAAAGGGCTGAATAAGCCTCTACATGGTTTAGCCATGTCCCATATTCCAATGGAGACCCTTTTGAAAAGCTTGTCGATATGGCCCTAATGCATGAGGAAGACAAGGGAGAAAAGAAAGCTGAGGAGACATCGCAAAATAGGAAGGTGTGACCCAAGAAGGGGCAGCAGCAACAGCAGAAGAAAGGAGGGAAAAATGATAAAGGCAAGGATAAGAGAAAATGTCACCATTGTGGGAAGGAAGGTCATATGGTTAAAGACTATAAGCGAAGGAAGAACTCTTGCTACCACTGTGGAGAGGCCGGACACTTTGCTAGAGAATGCCCGAAGAAACAGGGATCACAAGGACAGGGTCAAAGGACTGGGATTTCTAGAGGGCAGGTGCATGCTCTCGCAATCAATGCTGCTGATAGAGGTAGAAATTTTTTGTGGAAGGTTTAATTTCTCTTTCAAACCATACTATTAGGACACTTTTTGATTCTGGTGCCTCTCATTCATTTATATCAAGTTCTGTAGTTGAATCGCTGCACTTAATTACTAGTATGGTAGTGGATTTCGTAGTTGCTTCAACCCCATTGGTGGTTCGGCTCATTTATCTATGATTTGTCGAGGTTTGAAAATATCTATGTTAGGCGTCGAGTTTGAATGCGACGCGTATGTGCTCGGGTTTATGGGCTATGGATTGATTCTAGGAATGGATTGGCTTACCATGTATGGTGCCATTTTGGATTGTGAGAAGAGGGTTGTTAGGCTTCTGACTTGTCATGGGAGAACCCTCGAGACTTCGTGTGACCCACAAGGGTCGGTTATGCTTAGTTTCCTAGAGTCTCTTGATGCATCTATCGACGATCTGCAATCTGTTCAAGTAGTCCGAGACTTTTCCGATGTTTTTGATGAGGTTCAAAGTTTACCTCCGAGGCATGAGATCGACTTTCGTATATATTTGGTGGACAATGCAAAGCTAGTTGCATTGCCAGTGCGCCACATGGCTCCGAGGGAAAGGAGGGAGCTGAGTAAGCAAGTAGGGGAGCTACTTGAGAAAGGGTTTATCAGACGAAGCATATCTGAATGGGGTGCTCCAGTAGTATTCGCAACTAATGCGGATGGATCGCTTCGTTTGTGTGTTGATTATAGAGAGCTGAATAAACTCACTAAGAAGAATAGGCACCCGCTTCTGAGGATTGATGATTTATTTGATCAGCTTATTGGCGCCTCGGTATTTTCCCAGTTAGACTTGGCCACGGGGTTCCATTAGTTGAGGGTGGCTGAGGACCGCATAGATAAGACTGCGTTTAGGACTCCGGATGGTTTCTTTGAATGGCTAGTTATGCCTTTTGGGCGGACGAATGCACCCGCCTATTCTGTCGATCTGATGAGTAGGGTGTTTCGGGAGTTCCTAAATAAATTTGTTTTAGTCTTTGTCGATGATATTTTGATCTTCTCCAAAAGCGAAGAAGAGCCTGCCCAACATTTGAGAGAAGTTTTGAAAACTCTTCGTGACCATTAGCTTAAAGCGAAATTCTCCAAATGTCATTTTTGGAAAAAAGAGGTAAGATTCTTAGGGCTTGTGGTCTCCAAAGAAGGGATAGTTGTAGATCCCACGAAGGTGGTTGTAGTGCAAGATTGGCAGGTTCCTAAAAATGCAACCGAGGTGAGAAGAATTCTTGGGTTAGCAGGTTACTATAGGAAGTTCATTAAGGACTTTGCAAAGAAATCATCCCCACTCACCAGGCTGACGAAGAAGAACTTGGCATTTTCTTGGGATATAGACTATGACGTTGCTTTCCAACGACTGAAGATGGCTCTGACAACAGCCCCAGTCTTGACCTTGCCTGACGGGAGTAAGGTGTTTACTGTTTACACTGATGCGTGTGGTACAGGGCTTGGTGAGGCTCTAATGCAAGAAGGGAAAATAGTGTGTTATGGGGGTAGACAGTTGAGAGTTCATGAAAAGAACTACCCCACCCATGATCTAGAGCTAGCTGCCATAGTGTTTGCGTTAAAGACGTGGCATCATTGTTTACTTGGAGAGAAGTTCGAGTTATACATCGAGCATAAATCTCTTAAGTGTCTGTTCTCGCAGAAGGATCTCAATTTAAGGCAACAACGATGGATGGAGTTTCTAGCGTCTTATGATTTTGAGATTTCTTATACCCTGGCAAGGGTAATGTGGTGGCAGACGCACTAAGTAGGCAGAGGGTGGCCCTGAGTCCTCTGTTTGTGGAAAGAAAGAACTTGGAGTTCATACCAGCTTTTGATTTTAGACCCTCCATCTAGATTTTGCCTGATTTGTTTGCATCCTTAGAGATACGACCGACTCTTATGGAACAAATAGGAGCTTGGCAACAAGGTGACCCACAGATTCTAGACATTATGGATAAGCTCAGAAGAGGGGATACTTCTAGTCACCTCGGTAGATATGCCATAGATGAAAAGGGGTGGTTGCAATGAGATGGAAGGCTTTGTGTTCCTCAAACTGGAAGCTTGATAAAGGCAGTCCTACAAGAAGCCCACCATTCTAAGATGACCATTCATCCAGGCAGTGATAAGATGTATAGGGACATGAAAAGGGTTTTCTTTTAGGCTAGGATAAAGAAAGATGTGGCCAAATTTGTTTCTCCATGTTTAGTTTGCCAGCAAGTCAAAGCTGAGCAAAAGAAGCCTGGTGGATTACTTCATCTGTTGGAGGTTCCGCAGTAGAAATGGGAGAGCGTCTCTGTGGATTTCATAGATGGTTTGCCTAGATCGAAGAAAGGCAACACTAGTATCTGGATTGTGGTAGATAGACTCACTAAGAGCGCTCACTTTATTCCAATTAAGAGTAAGAGGACGACATCATGGTTGGCAGAAACTTATATTCGTGAGATAGTTCGTCTTCATGGAGTACCTTCCAGCATCGTGAGCGATCGTGACCCAATCTTTACCAGCGAATTTTGGAGGAGCTTACAAGAAGCATTAGGTACACAGTTGTGTTTGAGCACCACTTATCATCCTCAGACCAATGGACAGACAGAGAGGGTGAACACGATTCTTGAAGATCTTTTGAGGTTGTGTATCCTAGACTTCGGAGGGACTTGGGAAGAGCATCTTCTTTTATTAGAGTTTGCCTATAATAACAGTTATCAAGCAAGCATCGACATGGCACCCTTCGAAGCATTGTACGGACGACCCTGTAGATCACCAACTTGTTGGTGGGAATCTACAGAAAGATTATTACTTGGACCAGATATGGTTAGGAAAACGTCCAAAAAGATTAACCTTATTCGACGGCGGATGAAGACAGCTCAAGATAGGTAGAAATCCTATGCAGACAAGAGAAGGACTGACCTCGAATTTGAAGTAGGAGACTTGGTTTTTATCAAAGTGTCACCTCTGAGGAATGTGGTTCGCTTCAGATCAGTAGGGAAGTTGGCACCTAGGTTTGTGGGACCATTTCCCATAACCGAGAGGATTGGCCAAATGGCCTATAGAGTAAAACTCCCAGACAATCTATCTAGTGTTCATGATGTTTTCCATTTTTCTCATCTGTATAAGTGCCTGCATGACACCGCAGTAATAGTTGCGCCGAGTGTGTTGGAAGAAGTAGAAGTGGAAAGGGAGGCGACAGTCAGGCGAGTCCCTACCCATATTCTGGGATCAGAAGTTAAGAAGCAACGCAATAAAGAGATCAAGTTGCTAAAGGTTCAATGGGGAGATAACCCAGAGGATGCGACTTGGGAAACCGAAGACACGATTCGTGCTTCGCACCCTTTCCTTTTCAAGGGTATGCTCTTAACTCCTTTTTCCGAGTCTTATCAGTGCTTGTTTCTATCATCCGAGTATATCTTATCCAAAAAAAAATCGACCTGTAGATGGGAATCCTATGGATCTAAACATGTGTTTGAGACATGTTATGTTTGATGGATGCAAGTGTTTGCTAGTGGTTGCCTGTGGACGCATATACACACATATTAGGCACTATGATCAGCTCAATCACTTTCGTACTGCATATGGATGTGTGTGCATTTTCTTTTCTTTTATGGATGGAAATGGATGAACTAGCATATGGATGTTGCATTTGGATGAATCAGTGTGCACACATATAGAACTTATATGATATAATAGGTTTATTTGCATACATATTGGAATCATAGCACTAACATACATTGCATTAAGGAGGTCAACTGAGTCAGTAGACCGCCCGATCTTTCGCATTAGTGTTGGGACATATACACACACCGTTGCATATATTCATATAAGCATTAGAAGGATCCGAGGACAATAGATGTCAGTGGTTGTTGCATGAGTTGATGGGTGATGGATGGTTGGATATGCATTCATCTCAACTTAGAGATTTCGGGGACGAAATCCTTTGAGTAGGGGAGAATGTAACACCTTGAATTTTTAATGACACTAAAGAGGATAAATTAAATTATAATTAATTTAATATTTAGAATTTGAGCCATCGCGTCCGTCTCGAAAATCTGGTCAAGATAGACATTTGGTTTGCGTAAAACGGACACCGTATGAAGAAGTTAAGAGGGTTTTAAGTTTGTATACATGCAGAAAGAACAAATATGCACATATGAGTCACGTACGAGTCAGACCCTATCCAGAACAGTTCGAAAATGAAAAATTCGTCAAGGCCGTAAATTTCCCGCTCTAGGGGGTCGACCCCCCTTAAGGGGTGTCGACCTTTAGGTCGACCCACCCGCAGGGGTGTCGACGCCCCTAGGGCTGAGGTGGCAGTCGGTTTCATAGGGTTCTGCAGCTATATATATGTGTCCAATTCTCCTATTTCTTCATTGGAAATTATGGGAGCTAAATGTTGCCGGTGTGCGAACTAAGACGGATTCATTTTCTTCAACAACATACAACTTTCAACTTTGCAAATCAAATAAAAAATTCAAGATCCATTCTCTCTATTCTCTAAACCTAATGCAATGAGTTTCTAGTTGCTTTTAGGTTTAAATAAATAAAAGTAAATTGCGAAAGACTGTGAATTGGATATGTTGTAAACTATGAATCTATGCTATTGTTAAATCTTATACTATGTCATGATGGATCTACACCTTTAGATCCAATGCAATTGTGCTTATTCTATTATGTTACCTATGTGGATTTTGACTTGTAACTATGTTGTGGTGAATGTAAATCTGTTAATTTGGACAGTTGCAACATTAGTTAGATCTAACTCTTTATGTAAATCACCTTTCACCTGTCATATTGCGATCAACTTAGATATGTTGTAAGTTGGACATGTGAACCAATATTTAGATCTAAACATGCTATTATGTCATTCTAATGGTGTTAGATCTATTTTAACATCTAGATCTGAATTATGTGATTAAATTTATCACCTTGTGTTATCATGTTAGATCTAAACCAATTGGACATCTAGACTGCTAATTTTTATCTTACTATGCTTATTGTGACATCGTAGTTATGTTAGAATTAATTGACTGCCACCAGTTCATCATTTTTATGTCCACCTTGTTATGATGTTACTTACATGTCCATGCAAGTATGTACGTTCATCTTCTCATCATGCTAGTTTATGTTTATGCCAAGATGATCACTTTGGTTATATTCCCATTATTTTCCCTATTATCGTTTATGACTAGGCTATTGACTAGCCTAGGCATGCCACCAGTTTATGAGTGCGCTAGTTAAGAAACGAGGAAAAAGGGTTAATATTGGCATAATTTGAATATGAACATTTTTGGACATATAATTCAAATATTGGGTAAAATGGGCATTAACACCTATAAAGGGAAAGGATTAATTAATTAATTAGTAATGTAATGTCTAGTAATTGCAATTAGGAATTGTAATTGTACTTATGACACGAAGTTAGGTTGCATTAGTGGTGGAAGTCTGCCCGGACCCGACCAGCATATCCAACAGCCACTAATGTTGAACCTAATGTGGGAGGTCTAAGTACGCAAATACGAATCGGGCTAAGACACGAGGTTAGGCCCAACTGTGGAATAAGACTACCCAGACCTGACCGGCATATCCCACATCCACAAGTTGTAGGCCTAATGTGGGAGGTCTAGCCCATTATAAACCATAAATAGACATGGTAATGAATTGGACTACTTAACCAAATCTAATCCATAGGGATTTTATGATTATGAAATAAGGTTAGGGTTAAGTAAATTGATTGGAATAGTGGATGGGTTAAGCAAATTTGGAGGGCGTGGGTAATATTAACATACAGCCCACAAACTTAATCCGATAAAGTTATGTAATTAAAGACACCTAGTGGTATACATAACCGGAGGAAAGTATAAAAGTTATTTAATTAAAGACACCTTTTAGGGTAAGCATAACTGGTATAAGGCTATGTAATTAAAGACACCTAGTGGTATACATAGTCATTGAAAAACCTAGTGGGGGATACAAGACAAATGGGAGAGCTTGTATTATATTGTGTGGGACCCATTTCAGTCAGTAACCCGGAGTAAGTATCAAATAAAATACTCTATACTAGGCGGAGAGGGGACACGCTTACTGACTGATTGTAAGAGATCCAAACGTGGAGGACGGTGTGGGCGGCGCAAACCGACCGGGCTATGTGTGTGCATGAGACGGGCAGAGAGGGATAAGACGACCGTGGCACGAGTTGATATGGGGCTGTGCATATCAGTGAGGGGTTGCCACTGTAGGACGTGATACATCCTACCGTGGGGCCGGCACAGAGTATCTACGGAGTAGGGAGACGATCGATTAGGGTAGTATTTAGGGTAGTATTTAGGGTATATTTGGACATATGCCCTAAATCTACCACCTTATAGTGGAAGGGATCATCACATTCTGGTTAGACTAGTAATAGTGCAGAGTAATCATCAGAGAAGTGTATACACCTTACCTTGTCTACCTTGTCACACCTTCCATTTATGTAGTAATCTCTCTTATCCACTTTTTATGCCTATCATGTAACTTTTATTTATTTACTGGCTAAAAATAACTAGACTCACCAGACTTTATGTCTGACCCTCTTGTTTCTCCTTTTTTCTTCCGTTCCCCCCCCCCCCAAGGTTCTCAGGGGGGAAACACTCAGGCTTAGTCAGGACTCAGATATCATCTTGCTAGGAGCTATTTCTGAATTATGGCTCAAGTTCTTGTCTCTACTTTGGCTTAATTCTTTCAATTGGGGAATTATGTTTCTTATATTCTTATGTACTTTGATGATGCAAGACAAAAGTTATTTTATTGTCATGGTTTTTGTGACTTATGGTATTGTGGACCACAGTATTATGATTTATGTTTAAAATAAAAAATTAAATTTCCGCTGCTATCTTATATATATATGTCTTGTAATTATTCTGTGTATGTTTACCTATAACGCTTCACGAAACTTAATGCATTCCCTTAGTGAGTGACATTAACGAACGTGGGGTGTCACACTTCCAAGCCTCGGCCAAAGTGATCAAATGCTTATCTTTCAGGAAAGATAGACTCCCTTGCCCCATGACACTGTGAGTGTAAAATTTAAATAAAGTGGAGTTGAATCCAGCCTTGGTCTCATAATGTGCTTGCTCAGTAGCAGCCTTATCCGAAAGAGCTTAATTCCTCTCTCGCTCAAGTTCCTTCACTCTGGCCTTCAGCAAAGAAATTTCTAAATCCTGAGATTTAACTTTCTTTTTCCAAACTTGCATTGTTTTCTAGATAAGTTCCAATAGTTTTCTACACCATGGCCAATCTATTTTCGGCATTCTTTTGGGCTGAGTGAGCATCCTTAACCTGAGAAGTTAACATGGTTTCCCTTGGCTTATGGGAAGAAGCAGCAGCAGTAAACTCTTCGTTGAACCTCTTATTTTCATCCTCTAGCTCCTCGTTCCTTTTCGAATGAAATTCAATGTCGGTATCACATTCCTTGGGTGTTTTATCCCAATCGGGCTTGTCATTTTCCATAGCTAGCAGGGCCTCATAATTAAGTTTGTTGACTCTTTGGAGTTCATCAACCAGTTTTTCCAATTGGTTAGCCTTTCGACATCGTCTTTCATCGTATCAAGATTCCTAAGCATTACCTCTCTAGCCATCGGATTCATGTTTAAGTCTAAGAGAACTCCTCTTAAGAACCAACGGGGAAATCATGTAGAGAGTGTGCTAGGTGCCGATGGGAGATAGTAGGGTGGTCTTTAGATGATTTGGCGGATATCAATCGGGGGAAGTAGCAATCGGAGGTGTAATTGGTTTAAGGTTTGTGGAAGTTTGACCAGCAGGAACTGGGTCCTTGTCAGTTCTAATGCGTTTATTATCTCCACCGTGATCCTTATCCTTGTCATCCCTTTCCTTCCTTTTCTCTTGGTCATATTCCTCTCGTCTATCCCAGTCATGACGATCTTCACAAGTTTTCCTACTCCACTCATCCCTCTCCCGCCGGTCTCGTTCCTCTTGAGCATTTCTTGCCCTTCATTCTTCATCACAGTTCCTATGAGGACAAGATGGCCCATAGCGCCACAAATTATAAGAACGTACAACGATTGAAGCCATCCACATATAAATCGCTCATGGCTTGACCTGAAACAAATGAAAATGAGAGTTCAGTTTTTAAAGCAGGAAATACTGGGGCATGCAAGATGTCAAAAGCCCTAAGTGTGTCTTATGTGTGATCTAACGTGCATCGAACACTGAACCCCTCGTCGTTTTTGGAGTCAGAGTGGCTACAATCTCAGAGATGGGTTTTCGAGATATAGGAGCAAGGGCTAAGTTGGAAGATGTCTTAGAAACTGATGAAGTAAGTCGGGATGTTGCAATATCACTTGTGAAAAGCTCCCCTGAGGTTACAATGAGATCGCTCAAACCCCCATATATGTCAGAAAATTTATCCTCGGTTGCGATTGGAAGCATGGGGTTGGCGTCGCCTCTTTCAACATAAGAATCGCCATTACCCGCGATCACTCCTTCGAGTTGTTCACCAATCTTCACGGGAGCTTTTCCCTCACGATGGGTAACTTCTCCTTATTCAATAATGGAAGGTAGTTTAGTCTGGGCTGATGATCCAGCTCCTTCAATAGGGTCCGAACACTTCTTTAATACAGACTACTCGATAGAAATTTTTAACGCAACATCTTCTACAAAGGCTAGGGCATCCGATGCTTCGGGTGTAGAATGAGAAGCAGAAGGAACTTCTCGAGAAAGAAAAGATTGAGACGGGTCAAGAAACCAAAATTCATGAAGAAATTTCTTCTTGATCAAGAACTTTTTAGTCCTCTCTTTGTTGCTAACGACCTTCAGAGTCTCGGGAGTAGATTTACAACCACTGAGTGCAAAATATTAAATGCACCAATAGACGACAAGTTCAAGGTAACTCAGACCTGGCAAAGATAGTCGTAGGTATGGTCGAATCGGGGAAAGGAGCAACAGTGATCAAATTCGAATGGGATTGGAGAACTCCCGATGACTGGCAACACCTAGGATCAATAGCAGTGTGGACTGATCAATAATAAGACATCAATTTTGGATCGGAACAATTTTCTCAAGGAAAGGTTTCGTCCATTGAAAATCTTCATCGGCAAATAAAATAAAGATAGGAGTAATAATGGATTGGAGGAGATAATATAATACAACTTTAAGGATGTTGTACACGATCCATTAAATGGGTCGTCCATGGTCCATTGTGCTTTACACGTGCCGACCCATCAGATGGATAGTTTGTGATCCATCGAGAGTCCAACATCCGCGATCCATCGGCAAGCATCATGACCATCAAATTCGAAGCCCATGTTTTCTTCAATAACATGAACTTCAAGGGGCAAATGTTAACCTGTAACGAGCTTCACAATCCAGAATTGTAAAATGTACGGTCCAGGAAAAAGACAGCAAGCATTCCGATCAATGGGTCATTCCTGATGCATTAGATCTGCCTAAAACGAGGATCAAATGTAAAGACATAGATCATGTGCATGTACATGATGGATCGTCTAGATGGACAAGATGGATCATAACAAGGAAAGGATAGTCATACAAATGCATGGCTCGCGGTGCAGGCAAATGCATGGATCGGTCGTGCATTGCCATATGGATCAGGCAAATGAAAATAACGGCAGAAACACAGAGCGCTAGCCATGGATCATGGTGTAAAGCGATGGATCATGACAAAGTGGATCAGATCATAAAATTATTGAGGGATTCACTTGAGGTTAGGTCGGTGGCATCCACATTTGCACATGGATTGGCCAAGAGCATGGATAAGTACAAAAGCATGGATCGGCTAAAAGTTGGATCAGCCAAGTGCAGAGTGTACATGAATTGTGTGATATGTTCAAGTACAGTGTTTGTGGATCGTTCTACGATCCAGAGAGCAGGGAGCGTGATCAATCATAGATTGCATGTACACATGGATCGCCAACGACATGTAAGGACTATGAGCATCTCAATTCACACTCCAAAGCACTCCTATCTCCGCCTATAAATACTATACCACTTCATACATGAAAAGGGTTAGAATTTCTCCTACCGAAGCTTTGCCATTATTGATCTCAAACTTCTCAAAATCTTTCTCCTCCAAAAATCGTCGACCTTCTTCACCAAGTTCGATTATCGAAGATCAAGTCCGATAATCATCGTTATTCGTGGAATTCTAGTGCATTTCAACGGTGGAATTAGAGAATTACTAGAGAATCAATTGTAAATCAACTAGAACAGTGGTAATTCGAGATCAAACTTGTAATCTGTAATGGGGAAATCAATGAAGTGTGCGTTCAAAGTGGACATAGGCCAAAATAGCGGGTGAACCACTATAAATCTTGTGTTCTGCTTTACTTTTCTACTATTTTCTGCTTTTAATCTTGTTTTTCTATAGTTGAAAGGTGTTTCTGCACTTGTCTGGGTGTTATCTCATTTTCGGTGTTAACAGGTCATACGGTTAGGTATCCGACATAGGTCATACGGCTAAGTATCCGACACACATGTTCCTCTCCTATCACCAAATCAATACGAAACTCGATAGCCCTTTTTTGGCAAGCCTAATAATGGTTTAAAGACATAAATAAAATCCTTCATGATAAGAAAACTACTTAGCTCCTTCTCCAATTCCAAAACACTTAACAATGAAAATTCATGCGGAACTTCTCTCTATCAAAAACACAACCCTATCACTGCTTTCGGGTTATTTCAATGATGCCTCTCTTCTATGATAAAACATTCTTGCATCATAACGACTCAACCAATCCATCCCAAAATAATTCTAAAACCATCGAAATAAAACACATACAAACTACAGAAAATAGATAACTTAGCAACCAAATTTAATAGTAATCACATAGCCATCTAAGCATCACATAGCCTTTGATTGGATTAGCTACTTCAATGGACGTAACACGGTATAATGGTTCCAAAGACAACTTATTCACTGGACATCTAGAAATAAATGAATGTGATGCACCAATGTCAATTTTTTTTAACATGCATGCTACAAAAATAATTGTGTACCATCCAGCATTGTTTTTTTCTTTCTCAATGGTAGTAGGCTCAGAAGACAAAGGCTCCATAGCAAGCACCTTTCCCTTCGTCACTTCTAGACACTTGTTCTTAATGTGCCCAACTTGGTTACAATTAAATCACCTAATGTTCTGTCTTCGACAGTGATCCTAAGAATGGTATTGAAATACCCCACACCCCTTAACATCACCCATATGAGGATGCGTTAAGATTCATGAAGAGCTTAGGAATAAAGTAACAACATAGAGACTAGAATTCACAAGATAAAAATATAAAACACCATGGAAATTTTAAAATATCATTTAATAAAGCAAGTCAAATCACAATACTTATTACATTTCATAAATACTAAATAGTCATCAACATAAAACCAAATACACTGCCTTGTGGGATACCATAATATTAGAGTGCATAAATAAAATCACCCCTCTCAAATGTTAATAAAATAACCAGAAAATGAAAGGTGAACCAATATATGAGTCTGAAATGAGTTTGTATCCAAGTTGAAAAGAAAAGTCAAGTATCACTGCTGAGACCCTCCACTCTAAGAACCAGGGGAAGGAAGAAAGGAGAAAAAAACTAGGTAAGACATACGTCTGGTGAGTTATAATAATTTTTAGCATGAGCATAAATTTAGGAAGTATTAGACTAATGAACAGTTTTAAGGACTTAAAGCTTACAGATAAAAAAAGAAGTAAGAAAAGTTAAGCATGAATAAATATTGGCTTCTCATTCATATCTAAGATTTCTGCACCAACTTGCCAAAGATAACAATTCGGCTTTACCTAATTTCTACCCGTCGATCGGCTCCTATAACCACAATATGATAACCTGTGTCAGCTATTGGACTTGGGATTATCAATCCCGAACCAATCAACTAAAAGGACATAGCCGTTACAGCGGATTATTTTCCACAATCGACATGATGCATGCTCATCGTCTTGTTGGAACGCGCCCGTACCTACCTCGTTTGGACCTCTTACTATTCAGCATGGTGCCTCTATCTAGTATGAGATCTCCATAGACGATAACAAGGATACTTCCTGATGCGGGTCCCTAACCAAATATGCAATCGACACACGTCACTTCCTAGACTTGGTCCCTATTTATTTTTCTATTAGGTCACTTTGTTTCCCTATTCATCCCCGCTCTGCCGGAACGAACCTAAACTATAATCTTATAATTTGTATTAGGCCTCTTATTTTCCTCAATCAGCCTCACGTTGCCGAAACAAACCTACGAGCCACTTATTTTCCCCAATCAACCCCATGCTGCCAGAACAGACACCCACTACAATTTTCATTATTTTATTAGGCTTCTTATTTTCCCCAATTAGCCCCACGCTGTCGGAACGGACCTACGAGCCATTTATTTTTCACAATCAGTCCCACGCTTTCGGAATGGACTACACTATCTTAGCTTATTAATTTTATCTTCAATTTAACTTAACACTGTTTAAATTTGCTAATATGCCCCCAATATAACCTCGTGTTATAATCCTGTGTTGTATTAAACATTCCTAATAATGTTTATCTTTTTATACAACCCAACCCCACGCTACTTAGCATCAAAATAAGTTAGTCCTATTCTAGTTTACTTGTTTACATGTCTCCAATTACATGTTAAGCTTTATCCCAATTTATAGTCCAATTCTGATTATAATCTTTAATCAGTTCTAACATGCCCAATTATCCCTTTTAATCATTTAGCATTACTCCAATTTTAACACAAATTAAATGATAAAGGCTTAGGCTCTCTTTCGGCCTAAGTTCAGCTCTAAAAGAAAAAGAGAAATGGTCTGGGATATTCGCAAGGCCTAGACTCAAGAGAAACAAAACAAATAAGATGGGCATAGCTTGACTACAAATAAAACCATAACAGAGAAGGAGATGAAAGAAGGAGAATTACTTATAAGCAGTAAATAACCGGAAAGAAATAGTCATAGAATGTGAATAAATTACAGTAACTTTACATAAAAATTAAACATATAAATACTGTAAATAACAGTAAATATTAAACTTGCAAAGACAAAAATATTTAATTGTCTAACCTTTCCTGCATAAATTAGTAATCTAAAACTCACAGATTTGACGAAAAGAGCTTCCCTGATGGCCTTTCTTTATTCTAGCAGAACCTCAGCCTCCAGAAGTATTTATAAAGTAAATATTTAAAAGTATAGAACTTATTTATCCCTGTAAATTTTTTAATTATTTGGCCCTCCCTAATTTTGAGGATAAGCCTGGTGAAGAAGAAGGATAAGGAGAAGAGAGAAATAATGGATGTGAAGAAATGAGAGAGGCTTTGCTAGTCTATTTACAGGGTTTGCTAGATGTCCTAGATGTTTACCCCAAAAAATGGCTTAAACCAGCTTTTATCATGCCTACATTCCAAAAAAACAGCTTTTAGAATGAAGTGACAAGTATGTTACTCAGATAAGCACATAATAATTTCCTTTGTACAAGGCATTTGTAAGTAGACCATTGCTAAATATTAGCATGAATATAGTGAGTGACAAAGCAGCATAAAACGACTACTATTTCTTAAGTAAATAGGGTAAAAATAGAGTAATAAAGCAAAGTAACGGGGATTCTAATTCAAAGCTCCATAATCAGGACACCGGTTACTAATCCTTAAACAAGCATTGGTTCCGGATTAGTTTAGGCCTTTTCCTCAAAGCTCGCTGCCCGTTGCTCTTAGAGAAGTGGGACAATGTTTGTGGTGTTGCACGTATTGTTGCAAATGGTTCTCCTTGACCAGCCCCTCAATTAATGATTTTAAGTGTCTACACTCGTCAGTATCGTGTCCTGGTTGGTTATGGAATTGACAAAACCTTCCTGATTTTATGGTAGCGCCTCTGACTTGCATCCGTTCTGGAATTCGATACTTTTCAGTGCTCTTAGTTACCATGAAGATATTCCCTATGGTGTCATTGAGGGGGGTATATTCAGAATTCTTGAAAAAGTGCGACTTCTTTTTAGGCTGGTTGATTCTTCCTTTGTTGCTTCTCTTGGAAACTTCACCTGCTGTTCCTAAGATATATTTTCGCTTTTCATTCCGATCCATGGAACGAGTGCTGCTAGATCTTCGCCCACGCACATATTCATAATTTGGAAATGAGATATTTAGGTCTTCTTTGGAGGGAGATGCCCCTTTGATGGGATCATTTACCCATTATGGGGTTGTGTTACTAGAATAATTACGCACATCATTTTGATACACAGTTTTCTGAGTAGAATTTTCTCGTTCAGCAAAAAATTCTATCTCGCTTGCATGACTCGTTTGAGCGAATGGAAGGTTAGTGGCACTTGGTGCGGCTTTTACGGTACTGGCTTGAATAACGAGCATCGACTCAATCTTCTTTATCACTGCGTTGTTTGCAATATTTATTTGACTCGTTAGCCCTATCATTGCTTCTTCCAATTCTCTCTTGGTTACGGTCGCCTCAACTTTTAACGGTTCCTTTACTTCGGGATGGACGATAGGCGACGTGGCAATGTTGAAGACGCCACTGATTTCGTCAATCACTTCCTTTGGCATGCTCATGATTTCAAGCACAGTTTTTCTCAGAGAATCTTCATCGGACTTCAATTTGGAAAAGAAGCAAATACGGCCCCACGGTGGGCGCCAAAATGTTTACACCAAAAAATGGCTTAAACACCAAAGGTACTAAAATTGTACTTCACCAAAATGGTAGGGAAATAGATGGAGCCGTACTTAATAATAACTGAAAATGAAAATGCGAGGAAGATAAAATAGAGACGAGGTTTAGAGTGGTTCAGCCTTATATTAGGCCTACATCCACTATGAAGATAGCTTGCATTCTTATAACGGAGATTACAAAATACATAAACTCACTTTTTTCATACATCTCTATACCCACTCAATATACTCTCATTCATACATTTCAATCCTGGGATTTTATGAGAGAATGGTAGAGTTTGAGGAGGAGAAGGATGGGTGAATGATTGAGAAAGAAGACGTCTTTGTTTCCCCCAATTACAAGGTTGTACTTGACGCCATGGCCAAATGGGTGACCAAACTTCGAATGAAGAAGATGATCATTACTTCCAAGTGTTTAAGGAGTCACCGAGGATAGAATTTAGCAGCACTTTATGGCTAGAAAGATTGGATCCCTTTTACTCTGGCAGCCATAGCGTATTTATAGGTGAGCTCCCTTGAGCAAGTGATCTGATATCTGTATATGTAGGTTATGGGTAGTTCATCCCCTTAATTACAAACATGCCATCGCCTAGCTGTAGCCAGATGTCCGTAGCTGTATCCAGTTGTCATGTACAAGCGACTCTATATGAGCGAGCATTTTGAGTAGACGGACGGATGATCATGATTTTATGATGCGGCTATGTCTGATCCTGAGTGAGCAGGCGATGACCTTTTTAGTCTGGAGGTGAGTGACCATGGCTTATGACTTGAGATGTAAGTGCGCACTTTCTAAGAACTGGTGTACGACCGACCGAAAGGTGGTATCTGACCAAAGTATTGGCGTTAGACTAGCAGGAACATACGGGCGATAGGAATTGCAATCCATGAGCGGTGGTTAATTACACGCGCGACCTTGACTCCTGCTCTGATACGTGCGACCGAACTTTGATATTAGGTCAAGCGTCTTCCGATGTTGTAGGCGACTTGCTTTGTTTTGATTCTCGAGTGGATTTGTTCTGATATGAACGACCGACCTTTGCTTTCGCGCCCGAATCACGACTCGCGTCTAGTTTGGTTGAATATATAGGCACATAAGACATTGCGGGTGCATGTTTTGCAGCTCTAACCCAGGCTCGGTCTTTTGACGGATAAACATTTGCCCCTCGAAGTTTGTAGTTTTTTTTTTTACAAAAAACTATAAGCTTCAAAGTAATGAGATACAATACCATTGGGTGGATTTAATCCCATGTTCTGTAAAACAGGCGCCCTTACCAACAGCTTATGTTTTCAAAATTTAAACATTCCTACGGTTGCTTGCCTACGGATACCTAATGGGATGTTTTTCGGGCACGTTAAATCGGATCACTGGATTTTAATTGAGCTGTCATATTATTTAAAAAGGGCTTTCTAGTCCTCTTTAAATATTGTCTCTTCAGTTTCCTGCTTTCATATTCCTCTGATAAACCTATTTCAATGGCGATTCCATTGTAGAAGATTCCGTTGTCGCCTCTCGAAACGTTGATTTTCTCTGCTTGGTTGATCGTTTCGCCTGACCTTTTTGGTTGAGGTTTTTTCAACCTCGTTTCCAACTACAACACTCCTTTTTCAAATCGAATTTGTTTATTCGACTGTAAGTGATTTTTCTCCCCTTAAACTCCGACATTGAATTAATTCACCTGATTTTATAGTTGGTAAAGAAAAACCAAATCGCTTGAACGTGCACAGTTGTGATGTTAGGAAATTGTCGATTCGACTTAGTATGTACTTTGATTTCATGCAAAATCTTTTGGCTATTCTGATTTATACTAAAAAACCTTCTGGTATTTTATGCCGGCGAGTTGCTTACTAAAATGCCTATGAAATGACATTTCCCAATTCACCACGCCTTTACTGGATGTTTGATGGGATACTTGTACCATAGCAACATTTCTGCTCTTTCCCTCTTACTGCTACTAGTATTCTCTTAGCATGTGTGATTAGTAATTTTGCAAATGATCAGATCAGAGCCTGTGTTTCTCGTACCTTTAAATTTGAAATTCTTCCTTTATGCGATTATATTATCAGTAAATCCTTATTGCCGGGTATGACTGATGATTAATTACTAGCAACTCAAGTTGCAATTTCTTTTTTAAGCATAATTTTATCTATGTTGAAATGTAAACTGATCATTAATTCATTCGAAACCCTAGTTAAACCATCATGTCTGGAGAACGAAAGGGTTCAGATCAGGCAATTGAGGTTGCCCCGGCTGCTGATTCTGACTTGCTCGTTAGCCAGACTTATCCACAACCTCGCTTTCTTGAAAGGGTGCCTTCTGGTTGCCTTAAATCGACGCTTTATTTTGATCTATATTTCTACAAATGTGTGTTCGTTTTGGGTTTTCAAAAGACGAAGCCAGATTTCCAAGGAAGGAAGAATCGGCCGATTATCCACCCTTTGGGTATGTGACAGTCAACTATCACATGTTGTCTAGTGGGACAATTCCTCCTTTTAATTCTTACTTAGAGTCCGTTTTGCGGCACTTGGCCATTGGCCCATATCAATTGCACCCTAGTGGGTATCAGATTTTACTCGGGCTGTACGTACTTTTCATGAAAGTTCGGCAGCAAGAACCTACATTTACAGACATTTGCTCTTTATATGATTTTAAAAGAAAGGAGGTGGATGGTCCTTCTTTCTTTTTTATGGAGGGTATGCACGGTAAAATTATCACTGGTTTAATGGATGGTGCCAGGGGGTTCCCTGATCAGTATTTCTACGTCCGGTGCCCTTGTAGATTTTACGGGCGATGGGCAGGAGAAGGTAATTACACCTTCGCTCTAGAATCCTTACTCCTTTCTCATTTGACTTTCTTTCTGATTTTTTGTAGTGATTCCTTCCGTTGCGGGTCTTACTATAGACCAAGCTCTTCTTAATTCTTTGATTGTTGTTGACAAAAACGAAAGGAGTGGACAGGTATTGCTTTCAGAGGAGAACATCCGCAAGTACCAGCTGATTCATTCTACATGTTCCTTTAAAAAGACTCTGGTCCATCCTCAACGTTCCATTGGTAAGCCTCCCTTCAAAAAGAAACGCCCAACCCTTGATGAAAGTAGTCAATCTTTGACTTTGATTACCGAAGTGAGTGATAGGGGGGTAGACAAGAACCCGGATGGCTTGAGGGCCGATATAATTTCCGGAACGACCGCTGAAAGTTCTGCTCACCCTATCACTCAGGTGGAAGGTTTATCAGGGACTTTTGGAGGCCTGGGGGATTTAGACTCCGTCAAATACCTAAGCCAGGGTGACATTACGATGTTTGATCCCATGATACCTGATATAAGAAGAGCTCGAGAATCCATTTAGCGTCACGGGAAAGCTTCTGACTTCATAACTTCCCTTGAAACTGGTTTGATATTATCTCAATCGTAGCTTAATTTTGCATAAATCTCATAATTTTGAACGTTACTGAATTCATGTTTTGCTTTTCAGGTGTAAATACGAAACATTTGTTATCGGATAGCACATCTCATCAACCTGACCTTACTGATCCACAAAGTCTCTTACAATCTCGCCTTTCCTGTCATTTGAAGTGTTCCCAGTCATATTCAAGTTCTCAGGTTCAACATACCTCTGAACTTCCAGTAATTGATTCTTTAAGCATGGGGGACTTGATTGTGCTAAGGCACTGACCAAATATAATAAAGGTGAACATCTCGCAGAAGGAGGAGAAAGGAAAAACAGTAGGATCGACCGAAGCAAGAATGAGGCTCAGAAATGCTCCGTATCAATTCAAGCTTCTGAAAGATCCATCATTCCGACATCTACTCAAATTCAAATGATACGTGATCATCCACCTTATAAGGTTCCACCTGGAATTTTGATGCTTAAGGACCGCTTTGGGGTTGGAACCTAAGGGGGATGTATTTTGACTTGGATTTACATCCATATGATAAGCGAGATGCCATTAAGAGTTTGGATGCCATAAAAAGTTGTATGATTAATCGGTTTAACATCGTTAAGAACCAACTTGAAACACAGCTGAATTTGGCTATGAATAATGTTGATAGGCAACTAGAACATTGGGCCAAATTTGGTTATGAATTCCAGAGATTGAATGCTCAGCACCTTGACCATATTGAAATCTTAGAAAGCGATAAAGTTGGACAGATTCACTTGATTAGATCCCAAGAATCTGAAATTGCTTCTTTAAAGAATGGGAACATCAAAGTGAATAACTTAGAGGCCAGAAATGTCGAGCTTAAGAAAGAGTTGGAGGTTGTGCGAGAGCGACTTCAAGAAGCTCAATCTGCTCTAGAACTTGCTGAGTGCCACTTGGCCTTAGAAAGATGGGCTTTGATTTCTTTTAATTAGGAAAAAATGGCTCTCGAGAGCAAAATTACTTCCCAAAATGATACCCTTAGAATCCTTGAAGAAGATAAAACCAGGTGGCGTAAAGATCTTGATAAAGCCGGAATCAAGACTGATAATGCTTTGTTTCAATTCTATATTTGTAGTGTCATGAGTCATGGAAGTCTAAATTATTTGAACAGGTATTTTTCGTGAACTCTGGCCCTGGTTTGGGAACAAGTACTTTTATATTCTAATAACTCTGATGATGAATACCTTCAAGAGCGGCTTCTAAAAGGAGAAGACCGTAATGCTCTGGCTGAAGGCAGGAGGATATTGGCGAATGAGCGAGCTCAATCTTTTAGGGGGAAACATCCAGATGCTACCATTACTTGTGACCCAACCAGTTCTGTTGGGATTAACATTTTGAGTTCTCATATTCCCCCCGTAGACCGCTCTGCCCTAGATGTTGCTGGAATTCGACCCATTATCGAGCACCCAGTTCAAGAAAATGTTGTTAAACAGTGCGCGAGTCATGGCAATACTTCTTTAAATGCGAACGATTACGGGGTTAACTTTGTGTACCTAGTAACTCCAGGTAAAATTAATATCTATCAGTCTGCTCCGAATTTGGATTTCCTTATTTCTTCAACTGAGATTGCTGAGTTTCGTGCTTGCTATTCACTTGCATCAGGTGTGCTTTTGCCACCTCCTTTGCTTACTTGCGGTACCACTGTTCAACCTGTCGCCGTTGATTCCGTCTTAATATCCACCAGCACTAATCCTCTCATCACACCTTCATCAGGCGGCCCATCTTTACCTGATGTGTCGGGTCCGGAAGATGAGGAAGGAATTTGGAACA
Organism: Allium sativum; assembly: GCA_030737875.1. Classification (NCBI taxonomy): domain Eukaryota; kingdom Viridiplantae; phylum Streptophyta; class Magnoliopsida; order Asparagales; family Amaryllidaceae; genus Allium; species Allium sativum. The sequence goes on along the minus strand of CM060924.1, from coordinate 822,534,642 downwards.
CCAAGGCTGTGTCCACTTTGGTACGCAAAAAGAAACCAGTTTGCAAGTAATCCAGAGTCATTACCCTGTCTCTTCCTGATAGTTCTTTTCTGTACGCAGAGCAATAAGAGTTGAATGTTGAGCACTTGGTTCATCTTTTGCTTTCCCTGTTTAAGAAGCAGCATTTATGACTTTTGTGCTCTGATTTCAACCTATTTCTTTTATCTGTTACGCACTTAGACAGGTTGTATATGCGAGTATCGGCCCTCGCTTAATATTTTAATGTTTGCGTACTTACATTTGTATTGTTTACGTACTTACATATGTATTGTTTGCGTACTTACGTTTGTATTGTTTGGTATTATAATAGTTTTATCACTCCGCTCTTATGAGTGACAGTATTCCATGAAGAATTTATTTTGTTAGCCGCACGAATCTTATCGTCCGTTTACTTTGTGCGGTAAAGTTATAATGAGTCTGTGGTATGTTTTGAGTGGGCATTGTTGATTTTTTACACAATGGTGATGTCCCCATAACACAACTCTTTACAATTTCATAGATTTTCTTAATTTTAATCACAATTTCAATTGATCAGTTCATGATTTTTGAGTTGATGTTCAACCACATCCCCTGCTAACTTGGCTGTACAAGCTTATTTTCAGGGATTAGGTTTTTTTTTTAGTAGATGCACGTGGTCATTATGTGTTTTTTTTGGGGTACCCCCATGGGAGGTCTTGGGTTTCAATTTTCGATCCAAGTTTGGTCTTGTTAGTCTTGATTTTTCTAAGACTGAAAAGACCTCGTTGGATACCCCCATTCGGCTAGGATTTCTATTACCCCCTTTCGGCTAGGATTTCTGTTACCCCTTTCGGCTAGGATTTCTGATTTGCGCTGGTCCTTCCAGCATGTTTTGCTGGTCTTTCCGGCACCAGAACTAGTGTTTCCATCCTAGGTATTTGTCCGTGGGACATTTTTACCATTACCCTTGTACCTTTCTAGAAGCCTGATGTCAATTTCTTCAGTGAATGCTTAATAACAGAAGTACCACCTTTTGACTTGTTGTTTGTCTTAGAACAGCTTGTCCCGTTGAGGCGATGTGCTTATTCATCCAATTTGGTCTACATGCTGTTTGTGGCTTTCAAGCCGCTTTGCTTAAAATGTGCTTTAAGAATCTTCCCATCACAATTATGTTGTATATGATTAATTGCTTTTATCATGCCTACATTCCAAAAAACCAGCTTTTAGAATGAAGTGACAAGTATGTTACTCAGATAAGAACATAATAATTTCCTTTGTACAAGGCATTTGTAAGTAGACCATTGATAAATATTAGCATGAATATAGTGAGTGACAAAGCAGGATAAAACGACTAGTATTTCTTAAGTAAATAGGGTAAAAACAGAGTAATAAACCAATGTGTCGGGGATTCTAATTCAAAGCTCCATACTCAGGACACCGGTTACTGATCCTTAAACAAGCATTGGTTCCGGATTAGTTTAAGCCTTTTCCTCAAAGCTCATTGTTAGTAGAGAAGTGGGATAATGTTCGTGGTCTTGCACGTATTGTTGCAAATGGTTCTCCCTGACCAGCCCCTCAATTAATGATTTTAAGTGTCTACACTCGCCAGTATCGTGTCCTAGTTGGTTATGGAATTGACAGAACCTTTCTGATTTTATGGTAGCGTCTCTGACTTGCATCCATTCTGGAATTGGATACTTCTCAGTGCTCTTAGTTGCCATGAAGATATTCCCTATGGTGTCATTGAGGGGGGTAAGTTCAGAATTCTTGAAAAAGCGCGGCTGCTTTGTAGGCTGGTTGATTCTTCCTTTGTTGCTTCTCTTCGAAACTTCACCTGTTGTTACTAAGATATATTTTCTCTTTTCATTTCGATCCATGGAATGAGTGCCCTTTCCCCTGCCAGATCTTCGCGCGGGCACATAATCATAATTTGGAAATGAGATATTTAGGTCTTTATTCGAGGGAGATGCCCCCTTGTTGGGATCATTTACCCATTGTGGGGTTGTGTTACTAGAATAATTACGCACATCATTATGATACATAGTTTTCTGAGTAGAATTTTCTCATTCAGCAAAAAATTCAATCTCGCTTGCATGACTCGTTGGAGAAAATGGAAGGTTAGTGGCACTTGGTTCGTCTTTTATGGTAGTGGCTTGAATAACGAGCATCGACTCGATCTTCTTTATCACTACGTCGTTTGTAATAGTTATTTGACTCGTTAGCCCTATCATTGCTTCCTCCAATTCTCTCTTGGTTACGGCCTCCTCAACTTTTAATGGTTCCATTACTTCAGGATGGACGATAGGTGATGTGGCAATGTTGAAGACGCCACCGATTTCGGCAATCACTTCCTTTGGCATGCTCATGATTTCAAGCACATTTTTTCTCAGAGAATCTTCATCGGACTTCAATTTGGAAAAGAAGCAAATACGGCCCCACGGTGGGCGCAAAAATGTTTACACCAAAAAATGGCTTAAACACCAAAGGTACTAAAATTGTACTTCACCAAAATGGTAGGGAAATAGATGGAGCCGTAATTAACAATAATTGAAAATGAAAATGCGAGAAAGATAAAATAGAGACGAGGTTTAGAGTGGTTCAACCTTATATTAGGCCTACATCCACTATGAAGATAGCTTGCATTCTTATAACAGGGATTACAAAATATATAAACTCTTTTTTTCATACATCTCTATACCCACTCAATATACTCGCATTCATACATTTCAATCCTGGGATTTTATGAGAGAATGGTAGAGTTTGAGGAGGAGAAGGATGGGTGAATGATTGAGAAGGAAGATGTCTTTGTTTCCCCCAATTACAAGATTGTACTCGATGCTATGGACAAATGGGTGATGGAACTTCTAGTGAAGAAGATGACCATTACTTCCAAGTGTTTGAGGAGTCACCGAGGATAGAATTTAGCAGCACTTTGTGGCTAGAAAGATTGGATCCCTTTTACGCTGGCAGCCATGGCGTATTTATAGGTGAGCTCCCTTGAGCAAGTGATCTAAAATATGTATATGCAGGCTATGGGTCGTTCATCCCCTTAATTACAAACATGCCATCGCCTAGTTGTAGCCAACTGTCCGTAGTTGTATCCAGTTGTCATGTGCGAGCGACTCTATAGGAGCGAGCGTTTTGAGTATACGGGCGGACGGTCATGATTTTCTGATGCGGCTATGTCTGATCCTGAGTGAGCAGGCGATGACCTTTTTACTCTGGAGGTGATTGACAAAGGATTGTGACTTAAGACGTAAGTGTGCTCTCTCTAAGAATTGGTGTACGACCGACCGGTAGGTGGTATCTGACCAAAGTATTGGCGTTCGACTAGCAGGAACAAACGAGCGATAGGAGTTGCAATCCATGAGCAGTGGTTAATTGGACGCGCGACCTTGACTCCTGCTCAGATGTGTGCGACCGAACTTTGATATTAGGTCAAGCGTCTTCCATTGCTGTGGGCGACTAGCTTTGTTTTGGTTCTCAAGCGGCTTTGTTCCGATATGAACGACCGACCTTTGCTTCCGCGCACGAATCACGACTCACGTCTAGTTTAGTTGAAGATATGGGCACATAAGACATTCCAGGTGCTTGTTTTGCAGCTCTAACTCAGGCTCGGTCTTGTGATGGATAAACTTTTGCCCCTCGAAGTTTGTAGTTTTTTTTACAAAAAAACTATAAGCTTCGAAGTAAGGAGATACAATACCATTCGGTGGATTTAATCCAATGTTCTGTAAAACAGGCGCCCTTACCAACAACTTATGTTTTCAAAATTTAAGCATTCCTACGGTTGATTGCCTACGGTTACCTGATGGGATGTTTTTCGGGCACGTTAAATCGGATCACTAGGTTCTAATTGAGCTGTCATATTATTTAAAAAGGGATTTCTAGTCCTCTTTAAATATTGTCTCTTCAGTTTCCTGCTTTCATATTCCTCTGATAAACCTATTTCAATGGCGATTCCATCGTAGAAGATTCCGTTGTCGCCTCTTGAAACATTGATTTTCTCTGCTTGGTTGATCGTTTCGCATGACCTTTTTGGTTGAGGTTTTTTCAACCTCGTTTCCAGCTATAACACTCCTTTTTCGAATTGAATTTTTCTATTCGACTATAAGTGATTTTTTTCCCCTTAAACTCTGACTTTGAATTAATTCACTTGGTTTTGTAGTTGGTAAAGAGAAAACCAAATCGCTTGAACGCACAAGGTTGTGATGTTAGGAATGTCAATTCGACTTAGTATGTACTTGGATTTCATGCAAAATCTTTTGGTAATTCTAATTTATACAAGGCAAGTTGCTTACTAAAATGCCTATGAAATGACATTTCCCAATTCACCACGCCTTTACTGGATGTTTGATGGGATACTTGTGCCATAGGAACATTTCTACTCTTTCCCTCTTACTGCTGCTAGTATTCTCTTAGCATGTGCGATTAGTAATTTTGCAGCCGATCAGATCAGCGCCTGTGTTTCTCGTACCTTTGAATTTGTAATTCTTCCTTTATGCGATTATACTATCAATAAATCCTTATTGCCGCGTATGATTGATGATTAATTACTAGCAATTCAAGTTGCAATTTCTTTTTTAAGAATACTTATCTATGTTGAAATGTAAACCCATCATTAATTCATTCGAAACCCAGTCAAACCATCATGTCTGGAGAACGAAAGGGTTTAGATCAGGCAATTGAGGTTGCCCCGGCTGTTGGTTCAGACTTAGTTGTTAGCCAGACTTATCCTCAACCTCGCTTTCTTGAAAGGGTGCCTTTTGGTTGCCGTAAATCGACGCTTTCTTTTGATCTATACTTACAAATGTGTGCTCGTTTTAAGTTTTCAAAATACGAAGCAAGATTTCCAAGGAAGGAAGAATCGGCCGATTATCTGCCCTTTGGGTATGTTATAGTCAATTATTACATTTTGTCTAGTGGGACAATTCCTCCTTTTAATTCTTACTTAGAGTCCGTTTTGCGGCACTTGGCCATTTTCCCATATCAATTGCACCCGAGTGGGTATCAGATTTTGCTCGGGCTATACATACTTTTCATGAAAGTCCGACAGCAAGAACCTACGTTTACGGACATTTTCTCTTTATATACTTTTAAAAGAAAGGGGGTGGATGGTCCTTCTTTCTTTTTTATAGAGGGTGTGCATGGTAGAATTATTACTGGTTTAATGGATGGTGCCAAGGGGTTCCCTGATCAATATTTCTACTTCTGGTGCCCTTGTAGATTTTACGAGCGATGGGCAGAAGGAGGTATTTACACCTTTGCTCTAGAATCCTTACTCCTTTCTCATTTGACTTTCTTTCTGAATTCTTGCAGTGATTCCTTCTGTTGCGGGTCTTACTCTAGACCAAGCTCTTCTTAATTCTTTAATTGCTGTTGACAAAAACGAAAGGAGTCGACAGTTATTGCTTTCATAGGAGAACCTTCGCAAGTACCAGCTGATTCATTCTACACGTTCCTTTAAAAAGACTCTGGTCCATCCTCAACGTTCCATTGGTAAACATCCTTTCAAAAAGAAACACTCTACCCTTAGTGAAAGTAGTCAATCTTCGACTTTGATTATCGAAGTGAGTGATGGGGGTAGACAAGAACACGGATGGCTTGAGGGCCAATATAATTTTTGGAACGACCGTTGAAAGTTCTGCTCACCCTATCACTCAGGTGGAAGTTTTCTCAAGTATTTGGAGGCCTGGGGGATTTAAACTCCGTCAAATACCTGAGCCAGGGTGACATTACGATGTCTGATCCCGTGATACCTGATATAAGAAGAGCTCGATAATCCATTCAGCGTCCCGGGAAAGCTTCTGACTTCATAACTTCCCTTGAAACTGCTTTGATATTATCTCAATCGTAGCTTAATTTTCCATAAATCTCATAATTTTGAACGTTTACTGAATTCATGTTTTTCTTTTTAGGTGTAAATATGAAACATTCGTTATTGGATAGCTTCTCTCAGCAAGCTGACCTTACTGATCCACAAAGTCTCTTACAATCTTGCCTTTCCTGTCATTTGAAGCATTCCTAGTCATATTCAAGTTCTCAGGTTCAACATACCTCTGAACTTCCAGTAATTGATTCTTTAAAGCATGGGTGACTTGATTGAGCAAACGCACTGACCAAAGATAATAAAGGTGAACATCTCGCAGAAGGAGGAGAAAGGAAAAACAACAGGATCGACCGAAGCAAGAAACAAGTTCTATTAACAATCATTCATGTGAACCCATTCATTCATAACATGTTCTATTAACATGTTTTAAACCATTTCCTGCCTTCTATAGGCTTCTACATAAGACTTATAATCCAAATGATAGGAAAAAATAGATTCAAGTTCGAAGCCTAGGAAAGGATTAAGAGCGTACTATCAATGAGAAACGGACAAGAAGCGCGAATCCTATCCTCTAGTTCGTAATTTGCGTCTTCGCTGCCTCTCCCCACTGAATCTTAACAAGCTTGATCTTTTTATTCTGCAACTTCTTCACCTCAGATCATAGTATTGTGTAGGAATTCGTCTAATTAATGCCTTCCTCTCTACCTCGACCTCCTCTCGGCTACTCGACTCCACTACAAGCACATAATCATGTAAGCATTTTTGCAAGTGCGAAACATGGAATACATCGTGAACTCTTGCCAACCACTCCTGTAGTCTAATCCCATAGGCCATTTGACCTATCCTTTCCACTATATGGAATGGCCTTATGAACCTCGGCGCCAACTTCCCCACTGAGCCGAACCGAATAGCATTCCTCAAGGGTGACATCTTAATGAAAACTAAATCTCCATCCTCGAATTCTAGGTTTGTCCTCCACTGATTTTCATACGACTTATGTCTGTCTTAAGCTGCCTTCATCCACCCGCGAATCAAATCTATCTTTTCTGAGGTCTCCCTAACCATCTCAGGCCCAAGTAAAAGTCTATCCACGGACTCCCACCAACTAGTAGGTGACCAGCAGTGTCGCCCATACAATGCCTTGAAGGGTGGTATACCTATGCTCGTTTGGTAGTTGTTATCATATGTGAATTCGGCCAATGGAAGATGCTCCTCCCAAGCCCTTCCCCCCTCCCCACCCCCTCCCTTGAAGTCCAAGATACATAGCCATAACAAATCCTCAAGAATCCTATTAACCCTCTCTGTCTGTCAATCTGTCTGAGAATGATAGGCAGTGCTAAGTCATAGTTATGTCCCCAATGCCTCCTGCAGGCTCCTACAAAAATCATTGGTAAAGATAGGGTTCCTATCACTAAAAATACTATAGGGAACTCCATAAAGTCAGACGATCTCCCTAAGATACACTGATGCTAATCAACCTAACATCCGCTTACTCTTAACCAGGATAAAGTGAGTGCTCTTAGTCAACCTATCGACTATAATCCAAATACTGGTGTTACTCTTTATCGATCTAGGCAACCCATCTATAAATTCCATCGAGACGCTCTCCCACTTCCACTATGGCACATCTAGTGGATGAATAAATCCACCAGGATTCCTCTGCTCAACCTTCACTCTCTGACAAGTGATACATCTAGCCACATACTCTGTCACATCCTTCTTCATCCCTATCCAATGAAAAATACTCTTCGTATCTCTATACGTCTTAAAACCTCCCATATGGATGGTCATCCGAGATTGATGAACCTCCTCTAAAACCGATCTCGACAAATCATCAACTTGAGGAACACATAATCTCCCATCACGATGTAGCCACTTTCTCTCATCCATAGAATACCTAGCAAGGTGACTAAAGAACTTTCCTCTACTGAGTTAATCTATGATATCCACTAGCTGTTGATCCTTGCGTTGACTAGATCCAATGCACTCTAATAGAGTAGCTCGCACCTTCAATGATGCCAATAATCCTGGTGCATGAGCCATATACGGTATAAAATAGAATAATGAGATGAAACTCAAACTCTGCACTCTACGAAAAATGGACTCAAAGTCATCCTCTGCCAACTCAATGCATTCGCCACTACATTCCCCTTCCCCGGGGTATATACTATCTCAAGGTCATGAGATGCAAGTAACTCCATCTAGCGTTGTTATTGCAAATTAAGATCCTTCCGTGAAAATAAGTACTTGAGAGACTTATGGTCTATGTATAGCTCAGAGCTCTTACCTAATAAATAATGTCTCTAAGACTTAAGCACTCGCTCCTAGCTTTAAATCATGGGTAGGGAAATTCCTCTTTGAAGCCTCAGCTATCTACTTCTGTAACATCCAACTCTACCCTCCTGTATAAGCAGCGTACCTAAGCCGGTGTCGCAAGCATTCGTATACACAGTGAACATCTACATACCTATGTTATGAAAAGCACTGTTAAGTGGTGCTTAAGTGATTTTTTCAACTACTTCGCTTATTTTGAAAAGCAGAAGGCATTAAGCAATTAGCGCTTAAGCATGCCATTTTAGCACTTAATAGCGCCTCGCTTAAATTTAAGCACTTGTATTGCAATATTAAGTGACGACTTATTTGTATAATAGTTGATCACTGCTTAAGCGTTGCTTAAGCGCCTTTAGTTGTAGTTTGGATGTGCATGGATCTAGTGCTTAGGCAGCGCTTAAGCACCATTAAGCGAAATGAGCCCTTCATCATCTCGCCTCACTTAGCACTTAATATAACATAGCTTCGTACCATCGGGAAGAGACAATACTGGAGCTGATGTAAGAGCCTTCTTCTACCTTAATAGTGCATCCACGCAATCCATATGCCAATCAAATACTAGGTTTTTCATTGTAAGTCGGGTAAGCGAAGATGAGATCCATGCAAAATCCTTAACGAACTTACGATGGTAACCTACAAAACCTAAAAAGCTCCTCACCTCTATCCCATTCTTGGGGGCCTTCTAATCATGTATTGCGACAACCTTAATGGGTCCCACTGCTATACCATCACTAGAGACAACATGCCCAAAGAACCTCACCTCCTTCCACCAAAGGGGCACTTAGAGAACTTCGCCTTCAACTGATGTGAATGGGGAGTACGAAGGATCTCTCTCAAGTGCAAGGCATTTTCGTCCTCGCTCCTCGAGAACACCAAAATAGCATTAACAAATACTATCACGAACTTGTTTTGGAACTCCAAAAATACTCGGCTCATCAAATCCACAGAATATGCCGGTGCATTGGTTAGCCCAAAAAGCATAACCATTCACTCAAAGAATCCATCTAGAGTCCTAAAGGAAGTCTTATCTATGTTATCATCCACCACTCTAGGATGATGAAAATCTGTAGCTAAATCCAACTATGAGAAGACTGAAGTGCCTACCAACTAATCAAACAAGTCATCTATTCGAGGGAGTGGTTGTCTATTATTCTTCGTGAGCTTGTTCAATTCTCTGTAATCCACACATAGACGAATTGAGTCGTCTGCCTTAGTCGCACAGACGACTAGTGCTCCCCACTCAGAAATACTTCGTCTAATAAACCTTTTCTCGAATAACTCACCCACTTGCTTACTAAGCTCCTCCTTTTCCCTCTGAGCCATATGGTGCATTAGCAATGCAATAGGCTTGGCATTCTCTACCAAGTATATCCGGAGATCAATCTCACGCCCCGGAGGTAGTCCTCTAACCTCCTCGAATATGTCCGAAAAACCTCTAACTACGGGCACCAAACTGAGAAGGTCTACAGAAGCATCTAGAAAATTCAAGAAACCGAGCATGACTAACCTTCCCGGGTCTTAAGAAATATCGAGGGTCCTACCATGGCACGTGTAAAGTGTAACACCCCATGTCCATTAATGTTACTCACAAAGGGAATGCATCAATGTCCATGAAGGGTTATTGTTGTATAGAACAGATAAATTACAAAAATAAATAAATAACACAACATAGCGGAAGATAAAACTTATTTCATAGCATCATAACTCGAAACAAGCTTATATAAGTAGTTTCCAAAACCATTACAACAGGATCAATAGTCTTTTCCAAAAACTTCAAAGTACATAAACAAGCAAATACTTAAATAACATCATAAATCCACACTGAGCATAAGCAAAGCCATAAAGATGAGAGAGTCCAAAGCGATACATCTACTCTCTTCAAGCAACAAGGTGAAATCGGCACTAAGCTGTAGTATTCCCTCCCTGTGGACCTGGGGGGAGGGGGGAGGGGGGAGGAAAGGAAAGAAAAGAGGTGGAAACAAAACGGGTCAGACATAAAGTCTGGCGAGTCCAGTAATTTTAACAAATAATAGGTAAGGTAAATGATCAAGACATAAATAGGCATCATGATATGGCTGTAACATAGATAAGGTAGATAAAAAGGATGGACAAGATGATTCTGTTCCTAAGTACTAAGACAATCCAACACCTTGGCTAAGCGAACAACCCTCCAAGTACTAACCCCAAAGATCGAAGTCAACATCAGACTAGCACCCAAAGGACTATCCAACTCAACCAACATGTATTTCGTTACACCGCACTTTTGCTAAGTTACACCACATTACTTAATTACACAGCACATCTACTAGTCTCTATTTACTAAAGGTTGATCCCTTCCCATTAACTGTATCCACATGACATACTTGGTAGTTACTTGTACCTAGCTACTATCGTAGGTGCCGGCTTGCTCCTACCACCGCTAAGGTACCCTTACTCTACCCATTCGATATGCTCCCTAAACCTCGTAGGCACCCGTGCTGGCCCCACTGTGGGGTGTATCACTCCCCAAAGTGGAAACCCCCATACCAACATAAAATCCACGGCCATACCTACACGACGCAACAACGTCTTACCTACCAGCCCAGACCCATGCACGCACATGAACCCGTTGGACTTGCGTTTCCACCGCTATTCATGTTTTGACCTCTTACATTCAAGTCCAGTAAGCGTGCCCCAACCCCGGCCTAGTACTGGGCCTAATTAGATACTCAAATGGGTTACTGGATGAAACGGGTCCCCCATCCGACACAAGCCTCCCACCTATGCTTAGTCCCCACTAGGTTTTTCTCCCACTTAACCATTTTAATTTAAATGTCCATGTCTTACACATGCTACGGTTAAGTCCATACTTACATGTCATAATTTACATGTCTTATCTTATTCCGGTTAAGTCCATATTTACATGTCATAATTTACATGTCACCCCACTTAACCCTCTAACCATACCCATGTCTTATTATGGTTAGTATTCCTTAATTCATTCCTTATGACGAACGGTGCATGACCTCCCACATTAGACCGAACACTTTGTGGCTATTGGATTTGCCGGGCGGTTCCGGGCAGTCTTACGCCACAAACCGGGTCTAACCTCGCGTCATTAACCGTTATGCCTATAGTTCATTCCTTTGACCTCTCACATTATACATCCAATTGTGGTAGCTAGATTTGTCGGGCGGTTCCGGGCAGTCTTACGCCACAATTGCGCCTAACCTCGTGTCAAAGGTTTATTAATAATCGTATTTCACCCATACCCAATTTTCATGTCATGTATATCCAATTAAACATGTAATCATGTTTATAATATTGCCTATTCCAAATTGTCACTAATTACATATTAATTAGCCCCAACTACAAATTTACAATTATAGGCAATTTCATCAATTCCATGTAATTCATACCCAAATATGCCAATTTCACATGTTATCCAATTATCCAAAATATCCAATAATATCCAATTTTCCATATTTCACATATTCCCATCGTTCCCACATATTCGCATTCGCGCGTATTTTTAACATAGGCTCGAAGGTAGCCTAGATCCAAACATAAAAGGAATAGGGATAAGAAGAGAGAATCAAATCATAGAAAATTGGAACTAACACAACATCATGAAATAAAGGGGCATGTAAACTGGCATAGAGGCATAATGACAGATTCAACATGAATAAACTGATAAAAGGTATGAACTTTACATAGAAACATAGGCATATGTTGACATGAATCAAAAAGGTGAAGACTTGGATGAGATTTAAATTACATACATACATATGAATCCTCTTTACAACTTCATCATGTTACTTTTAGTCCCATTATATTGTGAAAATCATCGTACTCACCTTTTGTGGTTAAAGAATAGAATTATGCACTGAAATTGGTGTAGAAACGTTGCGGTGTTGCTGATTTATCTTCTTGAATTGTTGTAGAAGCTCTAATCTTTAATTTGAGCTGAAGTTGAATACTTGAGATTTGATTTAGAGGCGGAGGCTAGGGTTTAAGAGAGAGTTTAACAACATAATGGTGTCATAGATAATATTTATGAATTAGGGTTAGGTCTTAGGGTGTATATATAGGTGTAGGAAGTTATTTAGGCCTTAGGATTAACCCAAGAACTGATCTGGACCACTCAGATGCCATATCATCCCTAAGGGCGAATCGGGCCATGGGTTGCCAACCAAACACCCTGGATTGACCTCTAGTCGACCCAGCCGGTCTTGGGTCGACTCCAATAATGGTGCAGCTCGTCTATTCGCCCTCCCGATTCGCTGTTTTGAACTTTTTTTGAATATTTATTTATTTAATTTTTATATATATCTATATATATATTTCTCTTGTATGCATACAAAATTCATGGCTTAATAACTTCTTCATAATTAACCATTTTCACACTAAACCACTTTTTGAACCGCGTTCACACTAAGCCACTTTTTAGCCATTCCCCTAAAACAAAAATATGGCGCTGGCGGGGATTGAACTCTGTACCTCTTGTATGCAAGTCACATGTTCTAACCAAATGAGCTACTAAGTCTTTTGCTTACAAACCTTAGAAAAATGCTAAACATCATTCTTTTCTCATTCCTCTTTTTCAAATAAATTATTCTTTAATTTGTTATTTTAATATTCTCAGAAAATACGGGGTGTTACATTCTCCCCTTCTTAAAGGATTTCGTCCCTGAAATCTCCAAGTTAAGGAGAATGTATACTCAATCATCAAACACATGAATCCATTGTCCTTAAAAGATTTCTAATGCCATATGAACATATGCAAAAAGTGTGTGTATATGTTCCTTATCCCATGCAAAATCAGGCGGTCTACTGATTCAGTTGACCTCCTTAATGCGAATAATGATAGTGCCATGTATCATTCATGTATGCAAATAACCCTATACATATCATTTCAACATTTGTGCACAAACATTCATTTAATAGCAACATCCATATGATACACACGATCATGTACATTCATTTTACTAAATACATCCATTTTTATGCAATATGCAATATGAAAGTGACTGAGTCAATCTAGTGCTTAAAGTGTGTGTATATGCATCCACGAGCAACCGCTAGCAAACACTTTCATCCACATGCATCCACCATACATAACATGTCTCAGACACATGTTTCAACCATAGGACTACCCTATCTAAAGGTCAAAGATACTAGCGAGAGGACATGCTAAAGATAGAACAAGTACAAGCTAAACGATAAAGGAGAAATTAAAAGACATACCGTCGAAAAGAAAAGGGTACAATGAACGCATCTTCTCTTCCGTCTCCCAAGTAGCGTCGCTCTCATCATCTCCCCATTGCACTTTGACTAGCTTGACCTCTCGATTCCTCAACTTCTTAATTTTCGACCCAAGAATGCATGTAGGAGCTCGTCGAATCATTGCATCACGCTCTATCTCCACATCTCTAAGCAAGCTTGGCTCACCACTTCCGCGGCATCATGCAAGCACTTCCTCAAATGCGAAACATGGAACACCATGCAAACGAACTATCTCTCGAATGTATACGGAGGCTAAACATGGAGCAGTCCTCTTACTCTTCACGGGAATGAAATGGGTGCTCTTAGTAAGTCTGTCTACCACGACCCAAATCCCCATATTACCCTTCCTCGATCTTGGTAACTCATCAACAAAGTCCATCGAGACACTCTCCCACTTCCATTGTGGGACCTCCAATGGGTGAAGCAACCCACCGGGCTTCTTTTGCTCTGCTTTTACTTGTTGGCACACTAAGCACCTAGCGACAAACTCGGCCACATCCCTCTTCATACCGGCCCAAAAGTAAAATCGTCTCCTGTCCATGTACATCTTGTTCTCGCCGGGATGAATGGTCATCTTCGAATGATGTGCATCATCAAGAATGATTTTCCTCAAGTTCTCGTCTCGTAGTACACAAAGTCTATCGTCCCTACGTAACCAACCCTTATCATCAAGGGTATTCCTACTGAGATGGCTCGATGACTCCCCCCATATGAGCTTCTCTATTAACTCAACCAACTATGGGTCATCTCACTGTGCCTCACCTCGGTAGCATTTTTAGGGACCTTCCAATCTTGGATGGCCACCACCTTCGCGGGATCCACAGCTATCCCTTCTTTGGAAACCACGTGCCCTAAGAATCGCACTTCCTTCCTCCAAAAGTGACATTTAGAAAATTTAGCTTTAAGGTTATGCGCTCGAAGAGTCTCATACACTTACCTAAGATGTAGGGCTTGCTCTTCCTCGCTCTTAGAAAAGATCAAGAGGTCATCCATAAAGACCACCACGAATTTATTAAGGTACTCCCTAAACACCCTACTCATCAAGTCAACAAAGTATGAGTGGGCGTTTGTCAAACCGAAGGGCATCACAAGCCACTCATAAAAACCGTCCGGAGTCCTAAAGGCAGTCTTGTCTATGCTATCCTCAGCCACTCTCAACTGATGGAAACCAGTTGCCAAGTCCAACTGCGAAAACACTGAGGCGCCAACTAACTGATCGAAGAGATCGTCAATCCTCGGCAGTGGGTGCCTATTCTTCTTAGTAAGCTTATTAAGTTCTCTATAGTCCACACAAAGTATAAGGGACCCATCCACCTTCGTGGCAAATACTACTGGAGCACCCCACTCCGATATACTACGTCTTATGAACCCCTTCTCAAGCAACTCCCCTACTTGCTTATTGAGTTCCCTCCTCTCACGAGGAGCCATGTGGCGTACTGGCAGGGATACGGGTTTTGCATTGTCTACAATATTAATACGAAAGTCTATCTCACGTTTTGGGGGTAGACCCCTCACCTCATCGAAGACATCAACATATTCACGGACTATACGAACAGAATGTAAATCATCATTGGATGCATCAAGTGACTCAAAATAACTAAGCATCACCGATCCTCTAGGGTCACAAGAAATATCAAGGGTCTTTCCACTACGAGTCAACAATTTTACTACCCTTTGTTCACAATCTATGGTAGCACCATGTCTGGCTAGCCAATCCATCCCTAGAATCTACCCATAGCCCATGAAACCAAGCACAAAAGCATTACATTCAAAACCAACGCCTAAGATAGACAATCTCAAATCTCTACAAACCATGGATAAATGAGCCGACCCACAAATAGGATTTAAGGCTATAATGGGATCTACAACGAGACTAGTATTTAAGTGCAGTGTTTCAACTAATGATGTAGAGATAAACGAATGTGATGCGCCAGAATCGAATAAAGTACGGACATGATGATCAAACTTTCGACAGAAATTTTTCTACCTTCTTCCTGTCCCGGAGCCATGAGCGCGTGAACCTGCCCTCCCGAAGTAGAACCTGCTCTCTGCCCTTGCTTCTTAGGACAGTCCTTGACAGCTTGACCTGGATCACCACAATGATAACAAGCGAACTTCTTCTTCTTCCTACATTCTTTCTTCAAATGGCCAGGTATCCCACAGTTGTGACACTTCCTCTTTTCTTTACCACCTTTCTTTTGTTGTTGGGCTTTCTTTGGATCTTCCTTCTTATCTTGTGGCCTAAAAGTACTTACACCCTTCTCTTCTTCATGCATGTATGCCATATCAACAAGCTTTTCATACGTAGTCCCCATTGGAATGTGGGACATAGCCAAATTGTGAAGCGGTTCATTGAGGCCCTTTGCAAACCTCAAGGCCTTCTTGTGAGGCGCATTCACCAACTCTAGCCCAAATCTCGCCAACTTATTAAATTCGGTCACATACTCCTTCACGGTCAAGTTTTTCTGCTTCAATGTCAAGAACCTCTCCATGTACATACTCTCCTCAGCTTGAGAAAGGAATTTCAACTCAAACCTTCCCCTAAAATCTGCCCACATCTCTACAGCACGCTCTCCATTAGTAACCTCCTACCAAAACGAAGCTCTGTCCTTCATCAACCAAGCAGCCAATTGGATCTTCCTACAATCATCCAAATCGAAAATGCCAAACAGATCCTCCACTTCTTTCAACCAATTTCTAGCTTCAACGAACGTTTCAGACCCACTAAAAGGTTTTCCACCCATTGAACAAAAGTCTTTACTTATCTTGGAGAAAGCATCTCCACGCGGAGGAATGACTGGAGCTAGGGGAGGAGGAGGAGGAACGTCGGCTGGACCAGCGGCAGCAGCCCTAGCCTCGAGATATTGACGAAACCAACCGGGTACATGGACACCCTCTGGTATCTCAGATACTCCAAACATGTTGGAAAGAAAAAGAAAGAGTTTCAAATCAAGGGAAGCGAAAGAGAGATGTATGTCTTGCGGGGATTACGCTCTTTAAAGTAAACTTTCCTTGAAAATAGCTTCTTTAAAACAAGTTTTTGAAAATACTTTCTATGAAAATAATACTTTTGAAAACACTTTTCAAAATTTTTTATCTGTTTTTGTAACCATAGCTCTGATACCACGTGTAACACCCCATGTCCATTAATGTCATTCACAAAGGGAATGCATCAATATCCATGAAGCATTATTGTTGTATAGAATAGATAAATTACAAAAATAAATAAATAAAACAACATAGCGGAAGATAAAACTTATTTCATAGCATCATAACTCAAAACAAGCTTACATAAGCAGTTTCCAAAACCATTACAACAGGATCAATAGTCTTTTCCAAAAACTTCAAAGTACATAAAGAAGCAAATACTTAAATAAGATAAATGCATAAATCCCCGCTGAGCATAAGCAAAGCCATAAAGATGAGAGAGTCCAAAGCGATACATCTACTCTCTTCAAGCAACAAGGTGAAATCGGCACTAAGCTGTAGTATTCCCTCCCTGTGGACCTTGGGGGGGAAGGAAAGGAAAGAAAAGAGGTGCAAACAAAATGGGTCAGACATAAAGTCGGACGAGTCCAGTAATTTTAACAAATAATAGGTAAGGTAAATGATCAAGACATAAATAGGCATCATGATATGGTTGTAACATAGATAAGGTAGATAAAAAGGATGGACAAGATGATTCCGTTCCTAAGTACTAAGACAATCCTACACCTTGGCTAAGCAAACAACCCTCCAAGTACTAACCCTGAAGACGGAAGTCAACATCAGACTAGCACCCAAAGGACTATCCAACTCAACCACCATGTATTTCTTTACACCGCACTTTTGCTAAGTTACACCACATTACTTAATTACACAACACATCTACTAGTCTCTATTTACTAAAGGTTGATCCCTTCCCACTAACTGTACCCACATGACATACTTGGTAGTTACTTGTACCTAGCTGCTATCGTAGGTGTCGGCTTACTCTTACCACCGTTAAGGGTACCATTACTCTATCCATTCGATCGGCTCCCTAAACCTCGTAGGCACCCGTGCTGGCCCCACGGTGGGGTGTATCACTCCCCAAAGTGGCAACCCCGATACCAACATAAAATGCACGGCCATACCTACACGATGCAACAACGTCTTACCTACTAGCCCGGGCCCATGCACGCACATGAACCCGTTGGACTTGCATTGCCACCGCTATTTACGTTTTGACCTCTTACATTCAAGTCCAGTAAGCGTGCCCCAACCCCGGCCTAGTACCGGGCCTAATTAGATACTCAAACGGGTTACTGGTTGAAACGGGTCCCCTATCCAACACAAGCCTCCCACCTATGCTTGGGACCCACTAGGTTTTTTTCCCACTTAACCATTTTAATTTAAATGTCCATGTCTTACACATGCTACGGTTAAGTCCATACTTACATGTCATAATTTACATGTCTTATCTTATTCCGGTTAAGTCCATATTTATATGTCATAATTTACATGTCACCCCACTTAACCCTCTAACCATACCCATGTCTTATTATGGTTAGTATTCCTTAATTCATTCCTTATGACGAACGGTGCATGACCTACCACATTAGACCGAACACTTTGTGGCTATTGGATTTACCAGGCGGTTCCGGGCAGTCTTACGCCACAAACCGGGTCAAACCTCGTGTCATTAACCGTTACGCCTACAATTCATTCCTTTGACCTCTCACATTAGATGTCCAATTGTGACAGCTGGATTTGCTGGGCGATTCCGGGCAGTCTTACGCCACAATTACGCCTAACCTCGTGTCAAAGGTTTATTAATAATCGTATTTCACCCATACCCAATTCTCATGTCATGTATATCCAATTAAACATGTAATCATGTTTATAATATTGCCTCTTCCAAATTGTCTCTAATTACATATTAATTAGCCTCAATTACAAATTTACAATTATAGGCAATTTCATCAATTCCATGTAATTCATACCCAAATATGCCAATTTCACGTATTATCCAATTATCCAAAATATCCAATAATATCCAATTTTCTATATTTCACATATTCCCATCGTTCCCACGTATTCGTATTCGCGCGTATTTTTAACATAGGCTCGAAGGTAGCCTAGATCCAAAAATAAAAGGAATAGGGATAAGAAGAGAGAATCAAATCACAGAAAATTGGAATTAACACAACATCATGAAATAAAGGGGCATGTAAACTAGCATAGAGGCATAATGACAGATTCAACATGAATAAACTGATAAAAGGTATGAACTTTACATAGAAACAGGGGCATATGATGACATGAATCGAAAAGGTGAAGACTTGGATGAGATTTAAGTTTCATACATACATATGAATCCTCTTTACAACTTCATCACGTTACTTTTAATCCCATTTTATTTTGAAAATCACCGTACTCACCTTTCGTGGTTACAGAATAGAATTATGCACTGAAATTGGTGTAGAAACGTTGCGGTATTGCTGATTTATCTTCTTGAATTGTTGTAGAAGCTCTAATCTTTAATTTGAGTTGAAGTTGAATACTAGAGATTTGATTTAGAGGCGGCGGCTAGGGTTTAAGAGAGAGTTTGACAGCATAATGGTGTCATAGATAATATTTATGAATTAGCTTTAGGTCTTAGGGTGTATATATAGGTGTAGGAAGTTATTTCGACCTTAGGATTAACCCTAGAACTGATCTGGACCACTCAGATGCCATATCAGCCCTTAGGGCGAATCGGGTCACGGGTTGGCAGCCAAAAACCCTGGATTTACCTCTAGTCGACCCAGCGGGGCTTGGGTCGACTCCAAAAATGGTGCGGTTCGGCTATTCCCCCTCCCGATTCACTATTTTGATTTTGAATATTTATTTATTTAATTTTTATATATATCTATATATATATATATATATATTTCTCTCGTATGCATACAAAATTCATGGCTTAATAACTTCTTCATAATTAACCATTTTCACACTAAACCACTTTTTGAACCGCGTTCACACTAAGCCACTTTTTAGCCATTCCCCTAAAACAAAAATATGGCACTGGCGGGGATCGAACTCTGTACCTCTTGTATGAAAGTCAAATGTTCTAACCAAATGAGCTACTAAGTCTTTTGCTTACAAACCTTAGAACAATGCTAAACATCATTCTTTTCTCATTCCTCTTTTTCAAATAAATTATTCTTTAATTTGTTATTTTAATATTCTCAGAAAATACGGGGTGTTACAAAAAGCCTCAGTACTCTCCTCTCGCAATCAAAGATAAAACCAAACATGGCTAGCCAATCCATCCCTAAAATAAGACCGTATCCCGTAAAACCCAGTACATACGTGTCACACTCAAACTCAACGCCAAGAATAGAAATCCTCAAACCCCTACACATCATTGACAGGTGAGTCATACCTCCTTTGGGGTTTGAGACAACTACTAGATCAGAAGCTATAGAAGTATCTTGGTGCAGACTATCAACAACATAACTTGATATAAAAAAATGAGAAGCACCGGAATCGAATAAGGTCCTAATAGGGAAGTCAAAAAGAGAATCTAACCTTCTATAGTGACCTTCCTACCTTTGTCCTGGTCGCTACCACCGGGTCTGGGTCGCCTCAAGCGCATAAACTTGTGTTGTGGATGAACTTTCCCCCTCTCCCTACCTTTGAGCGCACTGTCTGCTATAGTGTCGTATCTGCCTGCACTAAAAGCAAGCACACTTCTTAGTTGTCTTCTTGCAATCTATGATGAAGGCCCCCATCATACAACACCCATGGAACTTCACTTCCTTCTTGATTTGTGCTTTATTCAGTTACTTTTCCTTTTAATTTCCACCTTTCTGCACTTTTTCTTTCCAAAATCTGTCTTGGCCACCTTAGTTTTAGCCTCCTGTGTAGTCTCCTTCCCATCATCGTGCATAAGAGCCATCTCCACTATAGCCTCAAAAGTCGCACCCATAGGAATATGTGTCAATGCTAGTCCTTGGCAGGGTTGGTTCAGCCCCTCGCGAACCTCAATGTCTTCTTACGAATAGTATTAACTAGATCCATGCCAAATCTCTCCAACTCATTGAAGCCATTCACATACTCCTTAACCGACATATCACCCGGTCTCAGACTCAAGAATCCCTCCAGCTACATCCCTTCTTCAGCTTGTGATAAAAACTTTTTCTCAAACTGATCCTTGAACTCATCCCATTCCATCACGACCTGCTTTGTCTCTGCCACTTACCACCAGTACGAAGCCTTTCCTTATAGTTGCCACGAGCCCAACTGAATCCTCCTCCTATCGTTAATCTCTAATAATCCAAATACACGATCGGTCTCTCTAAGCCAATTACGAGCATCAACAAAATTCTCTGATCCAAGAAATGACTTGCCTCCCATAGCCAAAAATTCTTTACAGTGCTTAGAAAATTAGCTGCTGGATTCGATAGAACTTCCAAGACCACAGTTAGAGGTTGTGTATTTCCATGCCATTCGGTAGGCGCGGTAGCTTCAACATATCTATAGAACCATGTCGGAATGGGAACACCCTCTGGAAAGTAGGGAGCCCTAGACATGCTGAAAAAGAAAAGAGACAAGGATTCAAAAAGAAATTAAGGTAATATTGTAGTTGAATTGAGGGGATATTTTTCAAAAATAAGTTTTACTTGGAAATACTTTACTTTTGAAAACATTTTTTTCGAAAATGATTCCCTGATCTTGAAAACTTTGGCTTTGATACCAAACGAAACACCCCACACGACTTAACATCATCGATATGAGGATGCGTTAAAGTTTATGAAGCGCTTAGGTATAAAGTAACAACACAAAGACTAAAATTCACAAGATAGAAATATAAAAAACAATGGAAATTTCAAAACATCATTTAATAAAGCAAGTCAAATCATAATACTTATTACATTCATAAATATTAAATTGTCATCAACATAAACCAAATACACTATCTCGTAGGAAACCATAATATCAGAGTACATAAATAAAATCATCCCTCTAAAATGTCAATACAATAACCAGTAAATGAGAAGTGAGCCAATACATGAGTCTGCAATGAGTCTGAATAATCCAAGCTGAATAGAAAAGTCAAGAATCACTGCTGAGACCCTCCACCCTGGGAATCTTTGAGGAGGGGGAAAGGAAGAGAGAAGGAGAAAACAAACTAAGTCATATATATACGTCTGGTGAGTTCTAGTAATTTCTAGTATGAGCATAAATTTAGGAAGCATTAGACAGATGAACAGTTTTAAGGACATAAAACATAAAGGCATAAAATCAATAAGCAAAATTAGGCATGAATAATGATTGGCTTCTCATTCATGTCCAAGATTTCTGCACCAACTTACCAAAGATATATATAACAATTAAGCTTTACCTAATTTCTAACTGTTAATCGGCTTCTATAAACACAATGTGATAACCTATTCCGACTATGGGACTTAGGGTTATCAATCCTGAACCCATCAACTAAAAGGGCATAGCCGTTAATCACAGGCGTTACAACAGCTTATTTTCCTCAATCGACATAATGCAAGCTCATCGCCCTACTAGAATGCCCCTGTACCTACCTCGTTTGGACCTCTTGCTATCTAGCGCAATGCCACTACCTAGTGTGAGACCTCCATAGATGATAACAGGGATGCTTTCTGATACGGGTCCCTAACCAAATATGCAGTTTACACAAGTCACCCCTACACTTGGACCATATTTTTTATTAGGCCACTTAGTTTCCCTAATCAGCCCCGCACTGCCGGAATGGACCTAAACTACAATCTTATTATTTTTATTAGGCATTTTATTTTCTCCAATCATCCCCATGTTGCCGAAACGGACCTACGAGCCACTTATTTTCCACAATCATCCCCATGCTGCCAGAATGAACATGTACTACAATTTTATTATGCCTCTTATTTTCCCCAATCATCCACACGCTGCCGGAATGGACCTACGAGCCACTTATTTTCTCCAATTAGCCACATGCTGCTGGAACGCACTCCATTATCTTAGCATATTAATCTTATCTTTAATTTAACTTAACACAGTTTAAGTTTATTAATAAGCCCTAATACGACCTCATGTTATAATCTTAGATTGTATTAAACATTCCTAATAATGTTTATCTTTTTATACAACCCAACCCCACACTACTTAGCATCCAACCATGTTAGCCCTATTCTAGTTTACATGTTATCCAATTACATGTTAAGCTTTATCCCAAATTTACAATCTAGTTCTGATTATAATATTTAATCAGCTCTATCACGCCAAATTATCTCTTTTTAATCATTTAATATTACTCTAATTTTAACGTAAATTTAACGATAAAGGCCTAGGCTCAACACTAAAAGAAAAAGGGAAATGGTTTAGGGTACTCATAAGGCCTAAACTCAAAAAAAAAAAAAAGTAAAACGGGCATGGCTTGACTGTAAATAAAGCCACAATAGAGAAGAGGACAGAAGAAGGAGAATTACTTATAAACAGTAAATAACTGGAAAGAAATAAGTATAACAGTAAATGAATTGCAGTAACTTTACAGAAAAACTAAATGCATAAATACTGTAAATATTAAACTTGCAAAGACTAAACTATTTAACGGTCTAACTTTCCTACATAAATTACTAATCTAGAAATCACATAAAAAGTCATAATCTGACAAAAAGAACATTTTCCTTGGCCTTTCTTTATTCTAGCAGAACCTCCGCCTCCAGAAGTAGTTATAAAAATAAAAAAATAAAAAGTATAAAACTTCTTTATCCTCGTAAAAAGTTTAATTATTTAGCCTTTCATAATTTTGAGGATAAAACTGAGGAAGAAAAAGAAGTAGATAGACAGAATGGATGTGAAGAAATGAGAGAGGCTCTGCTAGTCTATTTATAAGGGTTGCTCGATGTCCTCATCCATCCAAATTTAGGATTAGATCTGGTCCAACCATGTCATCAGACCTATCAGAAATCGCCACATCAGAATTTTGATTCAGAATAAACCAATAAAACAAAGTCAAGTCATCAAAAATAACGTGCTAAAGAAATAAAACATCGCTGCCTTTCATGCCAGGAAAGGCACGCGCCTTTGCTTGCCTGGGTCGACCCATGCCACCTTGGGTCGACACTAGGTCGACCCAATTATGCTTGGATCGACACAAGGTCGACTAAAGGGTGGGACTGGGATGTCCCGGCCACTTAATGTATTATTATTATTTTTCTGATTTTTGTTTTACTTCTTTAATTCATAACTTATTCATTATAACTTCGATTTCAGCAAACCACGTATCCATTATAATTAAAAATTACAATGGCCAAATGGTGCTAGTGTCATTGTCCAATTCCAAAGTTTATTCTGATTAATATTTAATTTATTACCCTTTTCTATTTAATTAGTATTTATGAAAATTTGGGTGTTACAATATTCTTATCCTTGCATTTGGTAGGGTAATGCCCTTTCTGATGGCACTTAAAGCATACCACTTCCGCTTTATTCTTCTTTGACCTTTCTCCTTCCTAAGCTTTCTTTTCTTTGAAGAATTTTCTTATCCTACCCTGAAAGTCTTGGCTTTCACTGGGTCTTTCAAACCCTTTAAGCATCTCTTTACAACAAATAGCCATTTCTACAATAATATCACTAGGATCTCATAAAAGAGGCATTGTAGCTTTCACAATTTCAAACCTAATCCCCTTAATAAACTTCTCATTCCTCAAGATAATAGTATCCATTACTCCACGAGCATAGCAAGACAATTCGTTAAATTTAGAAGCATACTCCACAACTATCATATCTCTCTACTTCAATTCATCAAACTTCTTCATCATTAATGACAGCGCAGCTTTCGAAATAAATCTGGCACTAATCATCCTTTGAAAATCTTCCCAAGTGATTCCTTCCTCTAGCGTCCTTACCGTAAGTCCATTCCACCAATATAGAGCATTATCCTGTAGTTATCCCGTAGATAGCATCCTCTTTTGTTCATCCATCAAGCACAAGTCTTCAAGGATTCTTTCGCAATGTAGTAACCAAGTATTTGCCGCAACAACATCTTTCGTTCCAAGGAATGGTCTTCCTTACAAGATGACATCATCCGTACTCAATTTTTCATAGTTGTTTCCAATTGTTGTCGGAGATTATCTCCTCCAAGACCAGCAACGACTCTAGCTTGCAACATTTGAATAAACGTCTGAAACAAGTTCACTGTAACGACCCGCATTCTACACATCGGAGAATTGTAGAATATTTATTTCATTCTCATACGAAGTCATATGGTATTGTAACTTTGGGGAACGACTACTGGGGTCATTTCCCATGTTCACGATTTTTGCCGATTTTTAAATGACCGTTTTGCCCTTGGAGAATCTTGTTTCACCTATAACGTTTGATCGGTAAGGAGTTTTGACCTGAAACCACTTCCATTGGATTCAAATGATGGTTTACCTTTCCGTAGAGTGGTCACATCAATCAAACAGACTTACCGTTTGGGAGATATGGCTGAAATAATGTTTGGAAGATGAAAAAACAACATAATTGGGCTTAGCGGGGTGATTAGCGGCTAGGCCCATAACCCATTTCAGGATTAGGGTTATCGGAGGGCAGAAATGAGTTGGAGAACCATCTCCATTCAGTTTTCCAACCGCCATAAACATTTCTTGAACCCTACTAATGGCCTCCACCTTCCAAATCTCATTCTAATCTCTTCCTAATCGCTTTCTACTCAATAATTAACCAAATCTACACCAAATCAAGTCAAATTAGCATCAAATTGGAGTTGGGGCTGCTGCAATACATAGAGATCCGTACCATAACAGTACACTTTCAGGTCTAAGATTTCATTTGTGGCTAAGGTAAGTGATTTGCATGTTTGTTCACTAATTACGGCTAATTAGGGGTGATTAGTGATAATTAGCGAAATTATACATTATAAAAATCTATAAAAATATGTAGAAATCCTGAAATATTATTTTACGTCACTAGTGAAAATATGGTTTAATTTGGATTAAGTTTGCTAATCATATAGTTAAAACATGGTTAAAAGGATTAAGGGGAAAATCATGCTTTTGGGTATGTTTGATCTAAAAATATTTCATGTGATTGATTTTTTAATGTTATTGATTGATTCCATATGTTGTTACTACTATTTGGTATGTTTTGTGATGTCATAGGAAGGTTAGAATGGTTGAAAACGCCGTCGTCTGGCGAAATTAGCTCGTAGGAAAAAACTGTAGAAATTCGGTTCCTGAAGGGGGTAGGATTCACGAACCGCCACCAAGAGAGAGTCACGAACCGCCACCAGGAGAGGATCACGAACCGCCACCAATAAAGGGTCACGAACCGACCAGAAGGAGCGCCACGAAGCAGAGGGGGTGACCAGGGGATCATGATCCCTAAGGGGGCGACCCCTGGGGGGTAATCCCTGGGGGGGCGACCCCGAGGAGGGGGCCGATCCCTGGGAGCGACCCCTAGGAGAGGCGATCCCTAGGGGCGACCCCTAGGAGGGGGCGATCCTTAAGGGGGCGACCCCTAGGAGGGGGCGATCCCTAGGGGGGCGACCGCTAGGAGGGGGCGATCCCTACGGGGGCGACCCCTAGGAGGGAGCCATCCCTAAGGGGCGAGCCCTAGGATGGCCTACCGGTCAAGGTGGGTGAGATCCGGTCCAAATTCCAAAGGATAGTCAAACAGCTTTGCTGTGGGATGTGTGCAAAGAAGTTATCGATATCTACAGCTTTGGTTTACAAATGAGAGAGGAGGCATGTAGACGAACCAGAGGATGTATGGACTGGTTGGCCCGTATCCCAAAGCCAGAGGATGCATGGACTGGGAAGGGTTATTGGCTATTGACCAGAAAGGCATGGTCATGGCAATTAGTTGTACAGAGTCCAGAAGGGCATGGACCCGTCATGGCCCCAATGGATTTGGTGATCAAAGCATTGGATATCGTATGCTTTACGCACTGAGTGAGAGATGTGAGGATGATTGCTATGTTTGATGTTTGCTGTCACCATGACACGCACACTCCTATTTTACACTCTATGTTAGTGTTTACCTTAGAGTACTGTACATCTTGTTGTGCTAACTCTTTGGTTGCATGTAACAACCCTGAATTTTGGGGTAAATTTAAAAATTTATTTTAAGTAATTTTAATGAGTTTTTGATATTTTAAATAATAACGATTAAAAATTTATTTTATTTGAAGTAAAGAAAGATATATGTTAGAAAATATAGAAGTGTTAAAAACATTATTTTTAACATTGCTAGAAATTAACAGCTAAAAGAGAAAAGAAACATATATTTAAAATATGTCAAGAATATTCTTTTTAATGTAAATACGGAGCGTGAACAATTCACATGTAACATATGGATTATTTATTTAAATTCTTAATGTGAACGTTTTGTTAATAGAGAATATTTTAACGTTATATGTAGTTTAATTCTAAATAAAGAAAAAATGGGTGAAATAAATTCGTGAATTTAGCATTAACATTGGCATTTAATTTACGGCGTAACGGTTAAATTTGTATTGTTCATTAATAAAAAAAAATTGAAATATGGAAAGTGGCAGCAGTTTTCAATGCCTCTTCCCTTCCTTATTTTTAGCACGTGCATCCATGTTACATTATACATATATATGTTCATAAATTAAATGAATTTATGCATAGAAATTTTATGCTAATTTTTGTTTCTTTTAATATCAGTACATGTCATGCTTTGCACACGATGGTTAGTTTGAAAACAATAATTACATTGTGTAGTTACTTATATAATAATTATAATATTTTACACTGATCTTTGAATTTAAAGTTAAAAACAAAATTTGAGATGTAACCTCCCTTTATTTTATGCAAGATATAATAACTTATGAGAGTGTTACCTTGTATTAAAAAGTCGACTTACATGAAACTCTTTTGTGAAAATGTTGAAGATTTACTTGTAACAAATTTCAGTTAAGTAATTTGCTTTCATACTATGGAAATACTCGTTTATGATGATCAATAAAAAAAACAAAAAAAACTCAGTCATATTAGTAAAATTTTAATTTAATTTGAATTCCTATATATCATGTTAATAAGTTTCCCCTCTTAATAATAATTCATGTACGTTACATTTTTAATTAACATACATTACAACTAAAATTAATGTACCATAACTAGTAATTAATGTATGTCAAAAATAATAATAAGTAAGAATGGAATTGGAAATTTTCACAAGAATATATGATGTTAATTAGTCTTATGTATATTTGAAGTTTGAATTCTGTAAATATGAATAAAAGGGTAAGTATATGATGGAAAAATTAAGGAAGGGTAATGAAATAGGTTACAAATTAATGTTGTAATTAAAGAAACAGTCAACTAAGGAAAAGGAAAAAATGAATGACATTAACTAAGAGATTTATTGGTTTAAATTATATATAAACGTTTGCATGTATATACACACATCTACATGATCAAAGCTTAAATTAGTTATATATGTTTGAAATTTGAAATTTGTAACATGTGAATAAAACGGAAATAAATTACTACACCATCCCTCTCCTCTTATTTTCTTTT
Source organism: Allium sativum (assembly GCA_030737875.1). Lineage (NCBI taxonomy): Eukaryota > Viridiplantae > Streptophyta > Magnoliopsida > Asparagales > Amaryllidaceae > Allium > Allium sativum. The sequence continues at coordinate 822,506,712 of CM060924.1, read as the reverse complement.
CCATTTCTACCTCATGTAATCTCCATCCCCATTTGTGAAAAATGAGCCGCCTCTCTTTCCTTCCTCTCCAAGCCATGGCCGCCATTCTCTTCTTCCTTCCTCCATCAAAAGAAAAAAAATAAGTTTCATTCTATTGTGATGATTTTGGAACGGTGACAAACTCTACATCTCTTTGATTTATCTATCCGAAAGCCTACGTGAGCAATTTTAAATTTAATTTGACTTTAATTATTAAAAAAAACACATGTTTTTGATCCAATTCGATACAGAACCCGACAAGTTTGACAATCCTGCGACAACGCAACATCACACAACATCTTAGATCGGTGTGAACAAATTTCTAACGTTCAATTTGTTCTAGTTCTGACAAATACAAAGGTGAGATATTATGAATTTCAAATTTCAATTAATTTAATTTAATTATTTTTCCTCGTCATGTGAAACCAATGTTTGTATGTAAATAAAGTTAGATCTGTGATGATTGGGTGCTATGTTTGTATTTTGGATTATGTTGTTCTGTGATTTGTATTTCTTTGTGATGTCTTGAAAACCGCCATGCTCGTTTAGGTCCATAAATATTGATGTAATTTTCATTCAGGTTCTCATCCTTATTATTTTTATTCTTGAATGTTAGATATTTATTTTTGAAAGAAATTAATGAAAGTTTAGATCTTTTATTTTGAGTTAATAGAATTAATAAAGTTATAATTTTTATTTCAAAATAAAAGAATGAAATAAAGTTTTGATTTGTCATTTGAAATAAAAGAAGATAATAAAGTTGGATCTTTATTTTGAGATGAAATAAGTAATGACAGTTTAGATTTTTTTTTTTTTTGAAATAAAAGATTACATTTTTATTTTAAATTAGTTAAAAGAAACAAGTTGTAACATAAGTATTATTTTTGTTGTCATTTGATATGCAGTAAAAATAGAAGTTTTTAAAATATCATTTATTTTGTTAAATAAAAGGAATAGAATTAGGATTTGGACATGAGATCTTGAACACCAAATTATTTGTTGCTGTTGTAGTGTTTGACATGAAAACTTAACACAAAATTATACACCATTTCATATGTTGTTGTATTGCATTGACATATTAGTAAACAAAAATTTGGTTATTTCATGTCTTATAAACTTTCATGTTTGTAAACAAAGGTTGGGTTGATTCATGTATTATAAACTTACATGTTAGTCGAAACAGTAATTAGCGTTAATGATAAATATGAAAAGTAGATATAAAATTAGCGTTAATGAGCAACATGAATCATATTTTAATGTCATGCGAATGCATATGAAGTTGAATCATATTTTAATGTCATGCGAATGCATATGAAGATGAATCATATTTTAATGTCATGCGAATGCATATGAAGTTGAATCATATTTTAATGTCATGCGAATGCATATGAAGTGAATCATATTTTAATGTCATGCGAATGCATATGAATTTGAATCATATTTTAATGTCATTTAAATGCATACGTGTAACGGCTGGAAATTTCCGACTCCTCGAGAGTCGGAAATTCCGAGACGTTAGTGAAAGAATTTAGAAGGTGAGAAAGAAAAGATAGAACTAATAGAATAGAAGAAGAAGAAGAACATCAGAATCATCAGAGTAACACGAATCTCACAGCGGAACGAATAACATATAATATATAACATAACTTTGAAGTAAACAGTTATATATATACAATAGCACTTATCAGAGTACAACACTTACAACACATCGGAAATAACTATAGCTATAAAATCTTGCAGCCTCCTGCTCCAAGCTCTCCAAGCATATCTGTAAATCCCGACTACTTGACTGCCCGTACAAATTTAGGCACCCAAGAGTTTAGGGAAAACAACAAAGTAAACTCCGGGTCAGTCATGGGACTGGTATGAGTAAAATAGTTTAAAACAGGTATAGGATATCTCATAAGACCACGCCGTGAATACGGAACGGGTTTTTCCTTATGAGTATCTGAACAACTTTGACAAGCAATATCATTTTGATATTATAATAATGTCTAAGTACAAATAGATATCAATCTAGCAGAAACGCTTGCATCTCACGTTCTACATACATAGTATAAAATCATAAACCGCAGGGCGCTTATTTGAAGATTGGATTCCAACAGACAAGGTATGGGAGCACCTTCTGAATAGTGTACTCTAGAGGTGATACACTCAGGGTTCAACAAGAACGTCTTGCAACCCGGCCACACATGACCGCTCACTCATTTAGCTTGAATGTCGCGAATATATTGCCACCACGGTTATAGGCCATCAAACCGTCATCCGAAGATACAGAATCAAAAAGAAGTATAAATATGAATATTCACTAGATCGGTGACAATACACCCTGCTTGGGGATGACCCAACTAGCCATGCTGCCTAGCCCAACTTTTGTTACTTCCAGGTGCGAGGCTAGAAGCTACGTCTATCTTCAGAACATCTGATCACCATTCACTTTGAATGCCACATCGTCATAGCCGCCAAATCACAAATTGACTTATTCAAAAATAACACGGGTATACAGCTAAGAGAAACGAATTCCTCCGCCACCAAACGTGAATACGTTTGAACATATCAACTTACGCGATCCATTGGATATACTCAGTCAGACCTTCTTCCATATACGTTGTCCTGGGACTGGACAAACCGAAGGCACTATTCAGTATATCCATCTTAGTCACGGTTATCTAAGACTTATACAACAGCCCTTGCACTTTACTCCGTCTTCAATTTATCTTTGGCATATATTGCTCGTAACGCTTATGCCAATACAGAGTGGTTCTTGGATAATAATCCAACCGGTCTCTCCATATTAACAACGTTAAAATGGTCAAAACTTTGATAGTCTGTGATTCAACTATCAAATGAAAACATGTCGGTGTACAAACAACGATCCTATTTCCAAATGGGAATTCGATCGATCAATCATCATATGTTCATATTTCCTTATTTCATATATTTAGAAAATATATGTTATTAATCATTGGAAAACATTTCCATAGCTTATTTTCACATCACTATTATTTCGCAACTATCAGTCCCTAACTGTAACTAGTATGAGAACCATTCTCTAAGTATCAATCCGGAAGGTCGAAACCAACATCAGATCGTCACTTAGAAAACCATTCAACTTACCCTCTCCAGTCAGTTTCTGAATTTGCTTAACTCTATTTCTTAAATTCTTATCATGAAAACATTTCATTTTCTATGTTTAGAAAACATATCTGACTATATTTGGAAAACGTTTCCAAAACTCATTTACGGATTTCAAATGAACGTTGTATAAAACATCGTTTCGCTTAATCCATTTATCGCTTATTACTTAACTATATTTCAAATCAACCTTTTCTATCGAACCACAACTATTCCTTTGTCAATTCTGAAGTCAATCAAGTTAGGGTATAATTACCTCGCAGACCTAAATTGAACAACGTCCTTTACTGTGAAATAGATGAAGCTCGTCACTCACTTTTTCCAATCATCTGTTTACGCAAATTCTCGGATTCAGGTTACGAATCTACTTCTTATATGAAAACGTTTGATTATAACTATAACGTTATAATTCCTACTTCTGCAATGTCTAACCTAAATTATAACTTTATCTCCTAACTCGAATAATTTAACAGACACCTAATTTCTAAATCAATAACTAAATCTTGATTTAAACCCTGGAAAGTAAATAGTACTTTCCCGAATTCGCTATAATCGAATTTGACGTATAACTCTCTTTCGAGTAATCTCTATTTGATTAACTCTTCTTCGAATAACCTATATTCGATTATCTCTCTTCGAATAACTCATATTCGAAATCTCTCTCTTTCGAATAAACATTATTCGATCTCTTTCTTTCGAATATGCTATATTCGAAAATCTCCTTTCGATTTACTAATCGATAACTCCTTTCGATCAAACTAAAATCGATAACTCCTTTTTACTCTATTCGAATAACTAATATTCGACTAACTCCTTTGGATCGACTCATTTGATTAACTCCTTCGAATAACTAATTCGAATAACTTACCTACGAATAACCAATATTCGATTTACTCTAACTCGATTAACTTAATTCTAATCGGTTTACTCCATTTCGATTCAACTTAATTCAAATCGATTAACTTAACTCAAATTGATTAACTCCTTTCGAATAACTAAATTCGATTTAACTCTAATTGAATAACTAATATTCAATTAACTCTTACGTGTTTAACTCTATTTGAATAAGTAATTCGAATCACTCTAATGTGTTTAACTCTATTCAAATATCAAATTCGAATAACTCATTTCGAATAACTAAATTCGATTAACTCTTTTAACTTTACTCGAATAACTATATTCGATTAACACCTTCTTTCAAATAACTATATTCGATTAACTCTTCGACTAACTCCTTTGGATTAACTAACTTCGAATAACTCCTTTGGATTAACTAACTTCGAATAACTCCTTTAGATTAACTAACTTTGAATAACTCCTTTGGATTAACTAACTTCGAATAACTCCTTTGGATTAACTAACTTCGAATAACCAATATTCGATAACTACTCTTCGAATAAATAATATTCGGTAACTCTTCTCAAATGAATAACATTTGATTTCTCCACTCGAATAAACTATATTCGATTACTCTTCCCTCGAATACACTATATTCGATAACTCTACTTCGGATAAGTGATATTCGACAACTCTACTCGATTTACTCTACTTGGATAACTCTAACCGGTCAACTCAACTGGTTTAACCTAACTGGTTAACTCTAACTGGTTAACTCTAACTGGTCAATTCTAACTGATTAACTCAAATGGTTTAACCTAACTGGTTAACTCGTCTCGATTAACTGAACTAATCCACTTAGTTTAACTTAGCTAATTCACGTTGATTTACTCTAACCGATTCACTTAGTTTAACTTAACAAATTCACTTCGATTAACTCGACCAATTCACTTGGTTAACTCGACCAATTCACTTGGTTAACTCCTGTTTATTTAACAAATAAATATCTCCTTTAGTTTAATTCTATTTATTTAATCTCTAAATAAATATCCTTTATATTTCTTTTAATGAATATAATTCCTTTATATTTTGATTAACAAATATATCCCCTTATATTCGATTAACATATATATTCCCTTGTATTTGATTTACAAATAAAATTCTTTTATATTTGTTTTTACCAACTATATTCCTTATTATTCAGAATCCTTTTTCCTATATATATATATATATATATATATATATATATATATATATATATATATATATATATATATATATATATATATAAAATCCCTTGATTTTATATAAATAAACTATTTTCAAAATATACTTTGAAAACCCCTCTCCTACATTCTGGTATTTCTCATGGTATTTAACACACCATATAAAAACGATAAATATCGTCCCACCACACATAATCACACAGATTATATACATCACATTATATATCACAATATAAAAATCACAGTAAAATAACTGTTGAGGAATCCAGTTGGGTTCCTCCAACCTGTTTCCCTGCACCACAGATGTTAGACAATACAACAACATCGATTTCACTTCACTGTGAAATATTCTGATAGCAGAATCAACATATGACTATTTAACGGTTTATATATATACGTAAATATATATATATATAAAATCTCTACTAACTGACTAGCAGTTCAATCAAACAGTCAACACACAGTCAACAGTCAAACAGATAATATTTTAACAGTTCTAAGAATACAACGTGAAAATAAAACTGTTTAGAGTTTGTGAGATTTACTCACTTTGGCGCGTTAATCGTTAAATAACGGTTTGCATTATTTGATTTGCGACGGACAATTTATTTTGCCATAAATTGTAACGAGCTCGGATTCACTCCCAGTCAGCTCCATGGCATCGCCCCCGTCCATACGATCCCAACGAGTCCTTTTTTTCGAATTTGGTTAACATACGAATAAGTTGTCGCTATTTCAAGTTATATAAATAAATTGGTTATTATAAACATTGTTAACATAAAATTAATTAGCCCTAATGTAAATTAATAATACCTTAATTATTTGTTTAAGGTTTCCACGTCAGAGAATTTTTCCAATGTGGTTTCTTCCATTGGTTAACCCACCCGATTGCTACTCTTATAGTAAATCATCACCAGAAACCATGCTTTCTCCTGTTTTTCTCCAGATACAGTCTACTTCTCGACAACATGCTCCATGCAAAAACCATTTCCACTGCAACTTCTAATCCTTCCAGAACCCCTTACAGCGGTGTCACCCTCCCACTATCCTTCCGTCCATCCCGCAAACACTCCTTGTCACCCTCTATGTATTTTCAAAAACTCAGATCACTTCTTGCCCTTCAAACTTCATCACGTTATCCTTCCTGCTCCAGTGAACCGGATCCAACGCCCCTCTCATCCTCACTCACGTTTTGAACAGTATGAACTTATATAACAGTGGACTGCATCTCCTTCATGAACCCTCTGACTCAAGCATCATGGCAAAGAACTAGGCACCTCTACCACAATTTTCGACCGGAGACCCAGTACTGGTGTCGAGAACCATCCCCAGACCTCACTGTTGCAACGTCTCCTTCTCCCATTGTTTACTGTGCTCCACCATGCCAACTGCTCCCATCCATTTCATTACGCACCAAGAAAATGGAAAATAAGTACCTCCAAACTCCTGCTATCCCGCCACCAAGCCAACGGAAGTGACCCCATTCTTCCTCTGACCCCCTTGACTAAACATAGAGCTCCACTTTTGCCGTACTTCGCCGAGTCCATGTCAATGATGATGGCCAGAACCGTGACTAATTTATATTTATACACTTTTCAAAGGGATTAGCTGATATGTATTTTGATAGTAGAGAGAAGCTTTTTTTCTATTAAGTGGATAAATTTACACGATTTTCTGAAGTGGGATTGTTTACTTTATTTACTGAAGGGATCGGTTTTGCTTGGGGTTATAAATGTGAAAACCAAATTGGGAAATAGGAGTTGGTTTTTTTTATAAGGTTTAAAGGGTAGGCTCATTTATGGTGTTTAAACTGGAAACGTGGCTTGGTGGACTCCATTTGTAGTCTCTGCGGTTAAGTATTAAACAACGCTACTTGTTTTAAGTTCACCCAAAACTTAGGATATTTTAATGGGTAGCCTACGTGGTAAGTTGTTGACCAGAGAAGTAGTTTATTTGGACAGAAAGGAAATGTACATATATTTAGTTTTCAGTTTTAAAATCTACTTATCCGCTATGTACAATTATATTCATATGTCAGTGCTACGGACTGAAATAAAGATGTCGTTGTGATTAACACCATGTCACGATCCCAAAAATATAATAATATCGGTAGGTTAACTCATATTGTGAAACCCCAAAATGTTGATTACATGGTGCATATTACTCCAAACAAAAAGTTGCTTATTTAATTAATTAAAAATTACCATAAAATTCTAAAAATTAAATTATCACTATTTCCCAAAAGAACCTTGTCTAAATTCACGCCTGAAATCTGGTTATATTGAAAAACCCTTTTATGACGTAAATAAAGCGTCGCAAATTATAAAGGAATTCCACAGCGACTTTTCTGAAATTTGATTTGTATGTACATCAAAATCTACACGACGAAATCTTCATTTTTCTCTTCCATTAGAAAAATATAGCTTAACAGATTCAAACGTTTCTTGTTTCACAGAAATCCGACTTATAACGAATCTTGTATATTCAGTTGAAGTTCAACTCGCCAAATAACGAACTACCGCGTCGTTACGCGCTCTATTCTAATTATAATATAATTAATACGTTTTAACGTCGATTATTAAATCGATTCGTTATTCAAATTCAATTCTAAACTGAATTAAATATTTTAGCTGATCCAATTCACACAGTATTGTGAATTCGTTGATTTCCGATTATTTCGACATTATAATATATTATTATATTATTTATTTTAATTAAATATTCAATATTATTTAATTCAAGTCATCGATATCGCCCAATCGATATTTAATAATTAAATAAATTAATTATTCGACAGCTAACAAAACGCGCCATTACAGACTTCCCCCCTTAAAATAATTTCGTCCTCGAAATTGCTAAGTTAGAGGTTGACCCTATATATTGGAACTCCTACGATTGGTTTACCCCTTATTTCTGATTTCAACCGAACCACTTAATATCGACTGAAATATTTATTCTTCCAACTAACTAAAATTTTCAAAAATTCTGAAAATTTTCTAACACTTTAAATTTTCGGAAAATTTCGCCATAACCTCCTTTGTACGGCTCAATACGTCAAACCACAACTCGCCTTTCTAGGCCTCCTCCAATCCAAAAGGAAATCAAAATAGCTAAGCGGCTTTCCAATTCGGCTCATAAAATCCAAATTCATATATGATATAAACTTGTACCTTTTTGTCGGGCATTTAACTCTATCCCTTTCATCTGCTACCACTTCAACATATACCAATGTTATCCATTTCAATTGATCTCCAATCAGTTCATATCCTCAAATCCAAATCGAATTTCATTCGAACTCTAATATCAAATTCCAAATTATTGACTTATCAATTTGGTTCCATTCTAGATTATCTCTAATCCAATTCAATTTTATTTAACTCGGTTCAAGTTAAATTTCAATTTATTTTTACCATCTCATTTTATTTAACTTCATTTGTTAAATTTAAATTTCAGAACTTAAGTTCTTGGGTTTCTTTCAAATCAATTTGAAATCATAATGCCAATTCAAAACCTTTGAATTTCTAAACAACTTGTTTTCTCAAAACAATTCAAAAACAAAACCTTTAGTAGTAATCCGTCACTTAGAACTCGAAAATGAACACTGATGATGTCTAAATTCATCATCAGAATCTATTTTCCAGCTATCGAAGTGAGTTCAATACTATATCATTTTCAATTTGAAAAACATTTTCAAAATCTCCCAGGAACTTAAAATTTCCTTATTTTAATTCCAAATCTGATTTAAATTCATATTTAATTCAAACTAGTTCATATATTACATTCATATGAATTCTGATTGGTCATTTATAACCATTTCACCCTTTTATAATCTTATTCGATTATAATAACAACCAACACAATCAATATACTATAATAATTTCAAGATATATATTTCTTCTATAAACAAATATATTTTGGGAAAAAATTATTTCATTTACCCTCTTTCAAAACATACCATGACGGTTCATCGTATTCGAGTGTTTAGTAACCCTTATCGATACAGTGGATCAACTGATCGACCAGAATTCATAAGCCACTCAACCCATGAGTCTCCACAATATAAAACCATTTTATATTGAATAACAATTACGCACTCATATATATACGTTCAAACTCAATCTAGGATATTACTAATCCCATCTCTATCGAGTTATGCCACAGAGCCAAGGTAATCACTTAACTTAAGCTCTGATACCAACTGTAACGGCTGGAAATTTCCGACTCCTCGAGAGTCGGAAATTCCGAGACGTTAGTGAAAGAATTTAGAAGGTGAGAAAGAAAAGATAGAACTAATAGAATAGAAGAAGAAGAAGAACATCAGAATCATCAGAGTAACACGAATCTCACAGCGGAACGAATAACATATAATATATAACATAACTTTGAAGTAAACAGTTATATATATACAATAGCACTTATCAGAGTACAACACCTACAACACAGCGGAAATAACTATAGCTATAAAATCTTGCAGCCTCCTGCTACAAGCTCTCCAAGCATATCTGTAAATCCCGACTACTTGACTGCCCGTACAAATTTAGGCACCCAAGAGTTTAGGGAAAACAACAAAGTAAACTCCGGGTCAGTCATGGGACTGGTATGAGTAAAATAGTTTAAAACAGGTATAGGATATCTCATAAGACCACGCCGTGAATACGGAACGGGTTTTTTCTTATGAGTATCTGAACAACTTTGACAAGCAATATCATTGTGATATTATAATAATGTCTAAGTACAAATAGATATCAATCTAGCAGAAACGCTTGCATCTCACGTTCTACATACATAGTATAAAATCATAAACCGCAGGGCGCTTATTTGAAGATTGGATTCCAACAGACAAGGTATGGGAGCACCTTCTGAATAGTGTACTCTAGAGGTGATACACTCAGGGTTCAACAAGAACGTCTTGCAACCCGGCCACACATGACCGCTCACTCATTTAGCTTGAATGTCGCGAATATATTGCCACCACGGTTATAGGCCATCAAACCGTCATCCGAAGATACAGAATCAAAAAGAAGTATAAATATGAATATTCACTAGATCGGAGACAATACACCCTGCTTGGGGATGACCCAACTAGCCATGCTGCCTAGCCCAACTTTTGTTACTTCCAGGTGTGAGGCTAGAAGCTACGTCTATCTTCAGAACATCTGATCACCATTCACTTTGAATGCCACATCGTCATACCCGCCAAATCACAAATTGACTTATTCAAAAATAACACGGGTATACAGCTAAGAGAAACGAATTCCTCCGCCACCAAACGTGAATACGTTTGAACAGATCAACTTACGCGATCCATTGGATATACTCTGTCAGACCTTCTTCCATATACGTTGTCCTGGGACTGGACAAACCGAAGGCACTATTCAGTATATCCATCTTAGTCACGGTTATCTAAGACTTATACAACAGCCCTTGCACTTTACTCCGTCTTCAATTTATCTTTGGCATATATTGCTCGTAACGCTTATGCCAATACAGAGTGGTTCTTGGATAATAATCCAACCGGTCTCTCCATATTAACAACGTTAAAATGGTCAAAACTTTGATAGTCTGTGATTCAACTATCAAATCAAAACATGTCGGTGTACAAACAACGATCCTATTTCCAAATGGGAATTCGATCGATCAATCATCATATGTTCATATTTCCTTATTTCATATATTTAGAAAATATATGTTATTAATCATTGGAAAACATTTCCATAGATTATTTTCACATCACTATTATTTCGCAACTATCAGTCCCTAACTGTAACTAGTATGAGAACCATTCTCTAAGTATCAATCCGGAAGGTCGAAACCAACATCAGATCGTCACTTAGAAAACCATTCAACTTACCCTCTCCAGTCAGTTTCTGAATTTGCTTAACTCTATTTCTTAAATTCTTATCATGAAAACATTTCATTTTCTATGTTTAGAAAACATATCTGACTATATTTGGAAAACGTTTCCAAAACTCATTTACGGATTTCAAATGAACGTTGTATAAAACATCGTTTCGCTTAATCCATTTATCGCTTATTACTTAACTATATTTCAAATCAACCTTTTCTATCGAACCACAACTATTCCTTTGTCAATTCTGAAGTCAATCAAGTTGGGGTATAATTACCTCGCAGACCTAAATTGAACAACGTCCTTTACTGTGAAATTGATGAAGCTCGTCACTCACTTTTTCCAATCATCTGTTTACGCAAATTCTCGGATTCAGGTTACGAATCTACTTCTTATATGAAAACGTTTGATTATAACTATAACGTTATAATTCCTACTTCTGCAATGTCTAACCTAAATTATAACTTTATCTCCTAACTCGAATAATTTAACAGACACCTAATTTCTAAATCAATAACTAAATCTTGATTTAAACCCTGGAAAGTAAATAGTACTTTCCCGAATTCGCTATAATCGAATTCGACGTATAACTCTCTTTCGAGTAATCTCTATTTGATTAACTCTTCTTCGAATAACCTATATTCGATTATCTCTCTTCGAATAACTCATATTCGAAATCTCTCTCTTTCGAATAAACAGTATTCGATCTCTTTCTTTCGAATATGCTATATTCGAAAATCTCCTTTTGATTTACTAATCGATAACTCCTTTCGATCAAACTAAAATCGATAACTCCTTTAACTCTATTCGAATAACTAATATTCGACTAACTCCTTTGGATCGACTCATTTGATTAACTCCTTCGAATAACTAATTCGAATAACTTACCTTCGAATAACCAATATTCGATTTACTCTAACTCGATTAACTTAATTCTAATCGGTTTACTCCATTTCGATTCCACTTAATTCAAATCGATTAACTTAACTCAAATTGATTAACTCCTTTCGAATAACTAAATTCGATTTAACTCTAATTGAATAACTAATATTCAGTTAACTCTTACGTGTTTAACTCTATTTGAATAAGTAATTCGAATCACTCTAATGTGTTTAACTCTATTCAAATATCAAATTCGAATAACTCATTTCGAATAACTAAATTCGATTAACTCTTTTAACTTTACTCGAATAACTATATTCGATTAACACCTTCTTTCGAATAACTATATTCGATTAACTCTTCGACTAACTCCTTTGGATTAACTAACTTCGAATAACTCCTTTGGATTAACTAACTTCGAATAACTCCTTTGGATTATCTAACTTCGAATAACTCCTTTGGATTAACTAACTTCGAATAACCAATATTCGATAACTACTCTTCGAATAAATAATATTCGGTAACTCTTCTCAAATGAATAACATTTGATTTCTCCACTCGAATAAACTATATTCGATTACTCTTCCCTCGAATACACTATATTCGATAACTCTACTTCGGATAAGTGATATTCGACAACTCTACTCGATTTACTCTACTTGGATAACTCTAACCGGTCAACTCAACTAGTTTAACCTAACTTGTTAACTCTAACTGGTTAACTCTAACTGGTCAATTCTAACTGATTAACTCAAATGGTTTAACCTAACTGGTTAACTCGTCTCGATTAACTGAACTAATCCACTTAGTTTAACTTAGCTAATTCACGTTGATTTACTCTAACCGATTCACTTAGTTTAACTTAACAAATTCACTTCGATTAACTCGACCAATTCACTTGGTTAACTCGACCAATTCACTTGGTTAACTCCTGTTTATTTAACAAATAAATATCTCCTTTAGTTTAATTCTATTTATTTAATCTCTAAATAAATATCCTTTATATTTCTTTTAATGAATATAATTCCTTTATATTTTGATTAACAAATATATCCCCTTATATTCGATTAACATATATATTCCCTTGTATTTGATTTACAAATAAAATTCTTTTATATTTGTTTTTACCAACTATATTCCTTATTATTCAGAATCCTTTTTCTTATATATATATATATATATATATATATATATATATATATATATATATAATCCCTTGATTTTATATAAATAAACTATTTTAAAAATATACTTTGAAAACCCCTCTCCTACATTCTGGTATTTCTAATGGTATTTGACACACCATATAACAACGATAAATATCGTCCCACCACACATAATCACACAGATTATATACATCACATTATATATCACAATATAAAAATCACAGTAAAATAACTGTTGAGGAATCCAGTTGGGTTCCTCCAACCTGTTTCCCTGCACCACAGATGTTAGACAATACAACAACATCGATTTCACTTCACTGTGAAATATTCTGATAGCAGAATCAACATATGACTATTTAACGGTTTATATATATACGTAAATATATATATAAAATCTCTACTAACTGACTAGCAGTTCAATCAAACAGTCAACACACAGTCAACAGTCAAACAAATAATATTTTAACAGTTCTAAGAATACAACGTGAAAATAAAACTGTTTAGAGTTTGTGAGATTTACTCACTTTGGCGCGTTAATCGTTAAATAACGGTTTGCGTTATTTGATTTGCGACGGACAATTTATTTTGCCATAAATTGTAACGAGCTCGGATTCACTCCCAGTCAGCTCCATGGCATCGCCCCCGTCCATACGATCCCAACGAGTCCTTTTTTTTCGAATTTGGTTAACATACGAATAAGTTGTCGCTATTTCAAGTTATATAAATAAATTGGTTATTATAAACATTGTTAACATAAAATTAATTAGCCCTAATGTAAATTAATAATACCTTAATTATTTGTTTAAGGTTTCCACGTCAGAGAGTTTTTCCAATGTGGTTTCTTCCATTGGTTAACCCACTCGATTGCTACTCTTATAGTCCATCATCACCAGAAACCATGCTTTCTCCTGTTTTTCTCCAGATACAGTCTACTTCTCGACAACATGCTCCATGCAAAAACCATTTCCACTGCAACTTCTAATCCTTCCAGAACCCCTTACAGCGGTGTCACCCTCCCACTATCCTTCCGTCCATCCCGCAAGCACTCCTTGTCACCCTCTATGTATTTTCAAAAACTCAGATCACTTCTTGCCCTTCAAACTTCATCACGTTATCCTTCCTGCTCCGGTGAACCGGATCCAACGCCCCTCTCATCCTCACTCACGTTTTGAACAGTATGAACTTATATAACAGTGGACTGCATCTCCTTCATGAACCCTCTGACTCAAGCATCATGGCAAAGAACTAGGCACCTCTACCACAATTTTCGACCGGAGACCCAGTACTGGTGTCGAGAACCATCCCCAGACCTCACTGTTGCAACGTCTCCTTCTCCCATTATTTACTGTGCTCCACCATGCCAACTGCTCCCATCCATTTCATTACGCACCAAGAAAATGGAAAATAAGTACCTCCAAACTCCTGCTATCCCGCCACCAAGCCAACGGAAGTGACCCCATTCTTCCTCTGACCCCCTTGACTAAACGTAGAGCTCCACTTTTGCCGTACTTCGCCGAGTCCATGTCAATGATGATGGCCAGAACCGTGACTAATTTATATTTATACACTTTTCAAAGGGATTAGCTGATATGTATTTTGATAGTAGAGAGAAGCTTTTTTTCTATTAAGTGGATAAATTTACACGATTTTCTGAAGTGGGATTGTTTACTTTATTTACTGAAGGGATCGGTTTTGCTTGGGGTTATAAATGTGAAAACCAAATTGGGAAATAGGAGTTGGTTTTTTTAATAAGGTTTAAAGGGTAGGCTCATTTATAGTGTTTAAACTGGAAACGTGGCTTGGTGGACTCCATTTGTAGTCTCTGCGGTTAAGTATTAAACAACGTTGCTTGTTTTAGGTTCACCCAAAACTTAGGATATTTTAATGGGTAGCCTGCGTGGTAAGTTGTTGACCAGAGAAGTAGTTTATTTGGACAGAAAGGAAATGTACATATATTTAGTTTTCAGTTTTAAAAACTACTTATCCGCTATGTACAATTATATTCATATGTCAGTGCTACGGACTGAAATAAAGATGTCGTTGTGATTAACACCATGTCACGATACCAAAATTATAATAATATCGGTAGGTTAACTCATATTGTGAAACCCCAAAATGTTGATTACATGGTGCATATTACTCCAAACAAAAAGTTGCTTATTTAATTAATTAAAAATTACCATAAAATTCTAAAAATTAAATTATCACTATTTCCCAAAAGAACCTTGTCTAAATTCACGCCTGAAATCTGGTTATATTGAAAAACCCTTTTATGACGTAAATAAAGCGTCGCAAATTATAAAGGAATTCCACAGCGACTTTTCTGAAATTTGATTTGTATGTACATCAAAATCTACACGACGAAATCTTCATTTTTCTCTTCCATTAGAAAAATATAGCTTAACAGATTCAAACGTTTCTTGTTTCACAGAAATCCGACTTATAACGAATCTTGTATATTCAGTTGAAGTTCAAATCGCCAAATAACGAACTACCGCGTCGTTACGCGCTCTATTCTAATTATAATATAATTAATATGTTTTAACGTCGATTATTAAATCGATTCGTTATTCAAATTCAATTCTAAACTGAATTAAATATTTTAGCTGATCCAATTCACACAGTATTGTGAATACGTTGATTTCCGATTATTTCGACATTATAATATATTATTATATTATTTATTTTAATTAAATATTCAATATTATTTAATTCAAGTCATCGATATCGCCCAATCGATATTTAATAATTAAATAAATTAATTATTCGACAGCTAACAAAACGCGCCATTACAATACGAGAATAAGCATGTTTGGGCGTAGCATGAATGCATATGAAGTAAATATAATCAATTGTTTTAATACCATAAAAATGCATAGGAAATAAAAACATATGTTGGAGTTAGAAAATGAAACTTATTTGCACCGTTATGTTGAATTGGAAAAGTTTACATTTTTAATGTAAATAAGATTGAAAAGAAAAGTTACTTTTCTTTTATGTAAATTGAATTAAAGTGAAATTACATTTTCATGTAAATAGAAATTAAGTGGGAAATTACATTTTTTTTATATTTTTTATATTTTTTGTAAATAAAAGATTAGAGTTTAATGTTGCATTTTCAATGAAATAAAAAGACAGAAATTGACATTGCATTTTTATATAGACATTTTTAGATGTAATATCAAAGGAGAATTAAGATTTTGTGGTTATTTAAATTACATTTTTATGTATTTAAAAAAAGATAAGATTTTGTCATTGAAATTAAAAGTTACATTTTTGTTTAATGTAAATAAAGAAGAAAAGTTACATTTTTGTTCAATGTAAATAAAGAAGAAAAGTTACATTTTTCTATAGTGTAAAGAAAAAGAAGAAAATATTACATTTTCAATAAAATAAGAGGAAGAAAGAAAATAATACATTTTCACTGTAATTAAAGAATGTAAATAAAATAATGAAATAGAAATTTACATTTTCTTATGAAAATAAAAAGAATTATTTTAGATGGCACTCTCATGTAAATAGGATATGTAGAAGAAAAGGGAAACACTTATTTACATTTGGGTAAAAGAAAAGGGAAAACATTTACTCACATGTAGTGTAAATAAATAAGAAAAAGAGATGTTTCAATGACATTTTCTATGCAGTAAAAGAATAAAATGAAAGTTACATTTATTTGTTATTTATTAATAAATAAATGTGGGAATGGAATTGAAATGTTCATTGAACATGATACCTTGATATGATACATGAACATGATTGTGCGCTGTTTGTTTGGTTGATTCATTGCCCTTTTATGTTAATGACTACATGGAATGATTTATATCTATTTTTAATAAGAATAGGGATAAATAACAACGTTATGAAATAATTTAAATGATAATTATGCGAAGATTATTTGAAAAGACCGAGTTATACTCATTTCAAAATAATCATACGACATTTTAAATGAAAGATATAGAAGACGGTGTTGAAGACCGGCGATCTTCACATCGGATGAGTGACGACTACTGAGACCCTGGACTAACTTGCTCCCAGGAAGGGGTTGAAGTGAGAATTGTCCGGACGTAGTGTTGATTTGTACGGATTTGGCTTTCGCTCAGACCCAGAGCATAAGCTCGTAAATGGATGTGTGTCCGACGTTGAATTTCATTCCATGTAAATAAAATTGATTTTTATTAATGTATATCTGTTTGGTGGTGGAGAATTTATTCTCTGCTTGACACTCTGGTATATATTAATAGTGTTTGATCACATGGCGTGAATTGTCAACATGGCACGCCAAGATGAAGATGATCAAGGCTTTGTTGAAAAGCAGGCCTTGTGGTTATAACGTTACTTCGCGAGCCTCACAACCCGGCTGGAGTCTAAAACGGGAGAAGGGAACGCAGGGAGAGCAGCACATTTCTTTCTAGCTAGAAGTAGTGTCGGTGCTTAAACTGGCTGATATTTTACTTATGTGGATGATGGAATGAGGCGCCTCGGATGATAGGTCCTATAGGACCGGGAAACGTGTGTTCAGGAATAACTAACCCACAAAGCTGTATGTGTGGACCGACCCTACAGCTTTCCAAGGGTTCACTGCGGGGGATCCTGAGACATTCGCTAGAGTGTCTCGAATCGGTAAGGATCTCCTCCCTAGCCATGACTCATGATGGAAACCCAATTTCCAATACGACCCTACGGACTTGATTGTATTACTAGTATGGAGGCATAGTATATGGTAGTTATGCTTCCTAGGATTGATACATTTACTTTGAAATGTTTTTGAAACATATATACACTAATAATAATATCAAATGCGTTATTATCGTACCAAGCATGTTTAAACATTATAAGGTAAAACCCTATCCTCCGGTTTGCGATGCATTGTGTGATGGGACTTGGGTCTTATGATGGTTTCATTTTTCCAAAAAGCATTGCGTTGTTTAACGATTTACTTTAATTTATGCACCGGCAATCCATTGGAGTAAACCCGTTCCGCGTTAGCAGCGTGGTCCTTGGATTTGCCTTATTGATATTAGTTATATTAGTTAAGAATTCTCACACCAGTCCCATGACTAACTCGTTGTTTGTTTCCACCTTTGCAAACTCAGGTGCCCTCTTTTCCACACGGGCAGTCGAGTAGCTTTTTGCAGATATTTATGTTTTGAGCAGGATTCTGGGTCGAAGCCTAAAGCTGTGTCCAGAGCATAGAAGTCTTCCGCTGTTTATTGTATTTAATTTACTGTAATTTATCTTCCGCTGTAATTTTATTCGATGTACTTTGATATTCTGTACTCTGATGTAACATTATTATGACGTTTTATAAAAGTCTGTTGTTACTGTTCTGATGTTGTTGTATTCCCAAAGTTAACGTACTCGGGTTTTGAACGGTCTTGGTCGATTTTGCGATCGATCGGGTCGGGCAAAATCCGGGGCCGTTACAATGCAGGTCCAAGTTTAGGTATGATTATTTATACCTGTTATTGCTTTATTTTGTTGTTATCGCTCATATCAGATTTTTGTCTGACCCAGAGTTTTATGTCTCTTCTTATTACTCTGGGCCCTCCTAAACAAGCAGACTAGTGGCAGGTTAGGTGTTGATGCGCGAGTAGCTGTCCGGAGATGAGCATGAGGCTTCCACGTACTATATACATATATTCTCCCTATGTTGTTGCTGGTCACTGCTTTGGGCAATAGTAGTGCACCTTTCTATTTTTCTATAGAGACAGTATTTTGAAGATGTAATAATGGTTTGGATCACACGTTATCCTTTGGATTCCGCTACTCTGATGATTATGGTTTAGTTTTCAGCTTATGTATTGTCTCACCTGTTTTATATCGAGTATGTTATTATTATATTTTATCCCATGCGCTGTGAGATATACTACAGGTTCTTGGTGATTCATCGTTTCAACCCAACCCTTTTGGCGATCGTCCCGTAATAGTCAGGCATTAGCACAGCGCATTTCGGGGAAATGTCGGCTGGTGCGGGGGCCCCGTCACATTCACCAAATCTACTAGTGGTGTTGCCGCACCTTGATTCTCATTTACCTTTTGTCCCTGGCCTCGGTTAGCATCAGGTTGAGCATAAACATTTGTTACGGTGATTCCTTCACCAATATTAAGGCTTACACTCATTCTTTCCGTATATTACTTTATTTCTATAGACAAACTATAGTAAGATACCAAAGGGTGACCCTAAAACTATAGGGGTATAAACATATTTATATATAAAAAATACAAATACATTATAACATCGTTATCCCAACCCTTAGTATTTTTCTCTGTTCTTTAGGGTTCAGTTAGAAAATCCTCTATGAGAAAAGGTTATTTAATTACATTTACATAAACATATGCTATAATACCAAGTTGTAACACCCCATTCTCTAAGGCTAGAAGCTAAACGCTACGAATACTATATTCATTCCTAGTTTCAACTTTTGATGATAGAAAATCGAATGTTATTCAATATCAACATCAGATATTTTCACAAACCATTCATTGATAATAATAATTCATTCATTTAACCCTTCACATATAGTCGTTCAGAGGAATATAAGTTGTTACAAATTAATGCCCAGAGCGACATATGAAGATACCCCTCAGATGATCAGAGTACACAAGCGCGCGCGCACACACACACACACACACACACACACATATATATATATATATATATATATATATATGTATGTATGTATGTATGTATATATATGCAACGACAGTCATAAAATATGTCGATACAACCATCAATCATACAACAGATCGATTAATATATAACACAATGAAACATCTAAATAGCTATCGTCACCTGCTCGACATGGATGCTTATTCATATATGATGCTTGAAATAACTTAATCCTCGATCTACTTAATTGAGTATCTGAGAGTTTAAGGGAAAAGACAAAAACTATGAATCAGTCAATGTTACTCCTTTTCTGTGCTTTTGATAAAACTGGTTTGCTAGACAACGGAGCCAAAACCTCATTCTATTGTTGGTTCCCTTTCAATGCTTTAGGATATCATATTCCACATACATGGAACCAACATCACCTTTGGTCTGCTCAGTGCTTTGCAGAGTCCTCCCCGCTAACAAGAAAATGGCAACAACCAAACATATAACATTTCAACGGTTTCTAGGGAAAGTCCAATATTCACAACATTGGATACGACACCTGCATCATTTCCAATCTACTTCAACTGCTGCAATGATATCGAATCCCATATTCAAGCTATTCCGAAAGGTAAACCTATCAGCTTTGCCACTAACAATACTTGTCGTCTTGTAATAGGTTAAGCAATAGTGGTGGAGCCTCTATTCCTTAATTTATACAACATTGGGAAAAAAGTTACCTTGTCATCATCGTCGATGCGAACAACCATAAAGGCGGAGCCCTAAAACATTTGGTTTTGGAAAAGTTCCTTAACGACCCTTTAATTCCTAAGAAAGAAGTTTAAGAAAATGTTTCATGAAGGCAGACTACATAACAATGACTTTGGATTTTCTTGGCTTCGAAAGCGTAGGCTTTGGTAGGAACCCCCTTCTAGTTCCAACGAAAGATCCAGAGGCATGTAGCTTGTGTTCCTTTAAAAGTCACTATTTTAAATCCTTTTCTTTATAAAAATCGTTCTTTTATAGAAAATACCTTTATGGCTTGACCGAAAGAGCTAAGGAAGAAGCCTATTGTGGGGGTGGCTAACTTTTAAAACCAAAATAATTAAAGTATCATGACCATTTCTTGAAACTAAAAGGTAATAGGCGGAGGCCCTGAACGCTTTATATACCAAACCTGTGCTATTTCAAGCATCCAACACCATTGAAAGGTGGTTCTGACCATTGCCGGAACTACTTTCGAGTCTGGGAATGGCACTGGCACCAATAGTAGGCAAAATAATTTTATTATTATATAAAGTATATCTTTTTACCAATTCCGCATTGTTTGTTGAAATTCTATTGGTTTACAAAAAGTATTTAGAATAAAGTATACACTATTTTCCAGTACTATGTACTACATAAAATACAAAATACAAGAACATATCATTACATAAGCTAATATTAGAATTAACATATGTTCTTTCCTAAAGCAGGCACCCTTAGGAAATACATAACAAAGTCATACCCTCATAACAATTCATAACATCTGAAACCCATCTCCATAATCATTCAACACACATCATACAAAAGTTACATATTATTTGGATATCTCTATCTATGGGTTGCACCTTATACTTATTCATTTTTCATGTATAATAATAACACAAAAAATCAACAATTATCATGAACTAAACATATGTAGTTCCTAACAACATGTAACATCAAGAACACATGAAATCAACCATATATTGTGAACAAACTTTTGGGTTATACTAAGATAGCCAAAATCATAGGGATAAGTATTTTTTTTTGAAAGGCAATTAATCTTTTGTTCACTCAATAAATTGTTACAAAGAATGTACAACAAATCGTCCATACGATACACAATTATCACGCCACTGAACAGTAATGAGAAAAAAACAATAAAATATATAGATGAACTAGAAAAAAACTCAAAACTGACAGATTACAAAAAGCCCTAAACCAGAAGGAGGAAATCCACCGTATGAAAATGCACCAGGTGCCATAATTTGCCAAAACTAAAGGTAACTCAGAAAGAACCACCCCAAAATATGCCAAACACCAACTCCAACAAATTATTTCAAACACCAACATATTACTACAAACACCAAGCATGCATATACCTTCATAATCGAAGAGAAAGAAACCCAAGTTCAAAAAAGCCAAACACCAACAGATTACTTCAAACTTGTAACCTACCAAAATATCAAAAGAAGAGTACCCTTAAAATGGGATTTCTTCTCATATGCCTCTTTCCTGATTTAAGGCCACTACTTAACGACAAAACACTTCAGGTTTATAGTCATGGCCATCATCCATATCAGAACACTCATCTGTATCTTTCCAAAATTTACCTTTCAACTTGCCACTCCTATATTTGGAAGATGATGGAAAGGCATCGGAAGAAACAACTGGAAAGGTCAAACCAGATCCAGTGACTTTAGCCGGAAGAAGTTGTAAATATGACGGAGGTTTCAGGTGAGAATAAGGTGACTTACTAAGAGCCGAGATTGAACTATTGCCATTAAAATTTGTTGAAGATGAGGTAATAGTACTAAAGGAGGAGGAACAAGAAATGGTAGCAGTAGAAGAGGATGATCTGTTCAGTTGCGTACAAGAAGCAGCAGAATTATCAATCTCAACTGCCACACTAAACAAATTTCCAAACATGTTATCTGAGTCTGCATTAACGACAATATGTATATCCCCACCACTTTGAACCTCATTAACATTGACTTTCTTATTCACAACAGACATATCATGACTAGAATGGTTTGTACTCGCAACATTTTGAACTCCAGAAACCTCACTATTAATAAAGCCTTTTTGATAACCAGGTGGTTCCCCTTGCCACTATCAACAACCATCTTCTCTACAGGAAATTGAAAATTTTCATTAGCACTAACTGTAACATTATTAGCATCAACTGAAACATTTCCTCCATTATCCTCAGATGCTAAGACATCAAAAGGCTGTGAATTATGCTCCAATACAATATTAGCAGCAGTCTTAATTCCTTTACTATTAAAATCATTCTTCTTCATCCAAAATTTCTTGGATTTTGGATTATAAGTATTCCATTCATTGACCTTTGATTGAAATCCCTTATTGTTATTAAAACTACCAAAACCATATTATCTACCATGCTGATATTCTGATTCTACATTATTATTATTTTCAACTCAGGCCTATTATTGAATTCACGTGCACAAGTATTATGACCAAATACTTTACAAATGGTACAAATACTTGGCTTCCAATCATATGCGATCTGCACAGGAGGACAGTTTCTACCTAATCCATATAGAGGAATTCGATCTGGCAATTCATAGTCCGATGAAATTTCTATCAAAGCTTTGGCATAACGAAATCGCTGTAACTTCTTAGTACTCATACCAAAACAAATTAATCTCCTAATGTGACAAGATAACCAATTGATACCTAAGAGAGTCCACAAAATAATGGGAATTCTATAAAATTGCACCCATATAGGAACCTTTTTAATTTATGATTGGGCATGACCAATAGATGCATCCCAAATGGTGACGATGAACATATGACCTCTAATGAAAATAGGATCGGATTTGAGAATCTTAGATCTACCACATTCATTAGAAAATTTAAAGTAAAAGTGAACCCCATCAAAATTAGTATCAATTGTACCTTCTAGCTTCCAAGATCTTAATAAATAATTAACCACGGTAGGGTATGGTGGAACGCCGTCCAAGAAAACCCAACAAGTTGATTGCTCCAATACTTCAGACCCTCAATTTTGACCATGTCTGGGATCTGTGATTTACCATCGCGAGGGATATCAAAATGAACAAGCTTGAAAGAACCATCATTCCTCGGAAGTGAATTAAAAAGTGAAGCATAATCAACCTTCGTCAAATGGGGAAAAGATGCTTGTGAGGCAGATGAATTTCTTGATTCAAATAAAAAAGAATTATCTCGATTTTTTCCTTGTGAGGGTTTTTCGGTGGAAGGATTAACAACAGAAAGGGTAGGATCAGGGGGTTTAGGTGGAGAATTTCAAGGAGGAAGAGAAGGGAAGGAGGCGTCGAAGGTCGCGGATGCGGAAGAAGAGAAGAGAGATGATTTCGCGGTTGTTGTCGCCATTTGAGAAGAGGGATAAGTATATTATTCAACTTGATTGGGTAGAGATGATGAGATTTGTTGATGAATTATTCAAAGCTCTAAATTTTCCTAGCTTATCTTCTTCCTATCTTAGTTTGTAACGATCAACCATTCTCTAGTTCCCTTAGTTCAAGTTTTGGTTTTAGAATGAGGATTGTGAATGAAATATTAGAGAACATGATACATATACACATGGGCCAAACTTTCTAATTTTGTCCTCCTTATGTCTCTGATACTTATACATAGTTAATTTACTTTATTTGGTTACAAAGGCTGAAATATTAATTAATTTCTTAAGCACGAATCCCTTTACCTCATTCATCACATTATTCCAAGTTAATCACAAGATTAAATTATTGAATAATGTCTCACTAAAATCACAGATGTTACATCAAGGCTACAAGATAATGGATTGGTTTAATGGGAATTGAGGCCTGAGTCTGGGGTGTGAATGGCTCTTGTGCTTGGAAGGGCCAAGGAATCATCGATAGCTCAGTGTTATAGTCAAGTAAAAGTAGAGGCACCTTGGGGTTGCCCATTAGGAATGGTAGAAATGGTCGTATACCCTAGACTTTCCAATCAAGGAGGAGGGTCTAGTGTTGGTGAAGGCAACGTGTTGAACAAGTTGGTATCGCAAACATCGAGTTCGGACTAGAACTTGGGTTTTCCATTGGCCCTTGGCATGCATGGGGAATGTTATACAGGCTACCAATGTATTTAAGGCTTTAAAAGGTGATAGCTAGGTTTTGTTAGATGGATGCCATGCTTGCTATGGATATTCTCTCTCTTCTTTCTCTATGTAGGCTATCACCTATAGTATACTTAAGTGAAGTAAGACATTGGAGGAATAATGAGTCGAAATAGGCTGATTATATTCTTTTATCCTATTTTGTGCGGTATCTATTATTGTTGTTATTCGAGTAGAATATTTAACTTAGTTATTATGTGCAAGCTCTTTGGTTACAAAGACAGGTTAGGCATTATACTTAAACCAGTCTAGTTACATTTTGTGTAGTATACTTACTGATATTGTGCAGTATACATTCATCTCTACTATTCAAAAGTCCATTCTCTTTAAGATGTTAGCTGAGTCAAAGCAAGGAGATAAGTCAATTGTCAAATATGTTAAATAATTTATAGCTTTATCTAAGTATGTGATATCAAGTTTTGTTTTTGTATGAGATGTTGTTCATTGGTAATTGAGAATGGTAAGTTTATCATTGGGCTTGATGTGTATCTTGGTGAGAATCTTTTAGATTGTATAAGTGTTCCATTTGAGAAGATTGTGGAGAAGGCTCCCATGCACTAGAGTATGTTCCCTAAGAAGGTCAATGTTGTTTTCAATGCAATGGAAAAGTGAGAAGATAAGTCATAATAGAATGGTGGGTTTAGAAGAAATGGAATGGGAAGAGGAAACAATAGCATGGAAAGGGAGAACCGAGTAAAAAGAGGAAAAAAAGAAGAGGTGGTCTGCTACAACTGTAATGAGAAAGGCTACTATTCTTGTGAGTGTAAAGACGTTAAGGCCGAGAAGAAACGCTTAAACTCTAGTAAAATTGGGCACTTGAAGAAGAATTTTATGGGTCCACTTAAGGATAAGAAGACTGTTTAGTCCTATGTGTTATACGCAGTGCCAACTACTTCCAAACCTCCTAGTGCTTCGGATAAAGGAAAAGTTGTAGTACAAGGTATTCTTTCCATAAGAGATGTTTCTATTACAGTTTTATCTAACACTAGAGCATTACATTCTTTTATCTGTAATGAGTTAGTATGCATACTAGGATTGTAACTTAGGATAGTGAATAGACCTTTGATTGTGGTTAACCCTGTATGAGGATCCAATAGTCCTTATACGATTTGTCGTGTTCTAGTCTCATCGGGTCATATTTTCTCCTTTATGTGTGACTCTTTTGTTTTAAACTTCACTGGATTTTGGATTATATTGGTTATGGAATGGTTCAAGTGATACGCGACTATATTAGATTGCGAGAAGATCGAGGTGATAATCATGAATATGGAAGGACGAACGATTGTGATATGCTGCCTACCGGAGGATGGTTATTTGTCATCATTTTATATTTGCTCGAGATTACATAAGAAGATTATCATTTTCTGATATATATTTCTAGATAATGTCACTAACAAGATCAAAGGATTTCCACTGCAAGAAGATATTAAGTCTTGGACTGATTTCGTGGACCGAGTCAGACCTATAGTTATGCCCTTAAGGTGGATGACACCTAAAGAACAAAAAGTGTTGGACATGCAGGTTAATGATCAACCTAGGAAAGGGATTCATCCGGAGAAGTTATCCAAATAGAGTGCACTAGTTATGGTCACAACCAAGACAGACGGTTCATTAAGATTATGTGTAGATTATTCTGTATTTGTATAAGTGACTAAGAAGAACAAGTATGCTCTTTCATGGATTGATGAATTGTTATATCAGCTACTCCATATTAAAAAAAAATTCTAAATAAATTTGTTTATGAGATTTCACCAGTTGGGAGTGGCAAGGAATAGTGTGCTATTGATTGCTTTTGGACACTATCTGGATTTTTCGAATGATTGGTGATGCCATCTGGATTGACCAATGCACCAGCATGTTTCGCAAATCTAATGAATAGAGTTTTCAGAGATCAGTTGGATAAGTTTGTGATTGTGTTCCTAGATGATATTTTGATCTACTCCAATGTTCAGGAGAAACACAAGATGCACTTAAGGATCGTATTGGAGATTTTAAGAAAGCATTAGCAGAGTGTGAAATTTTCCAAGTTTCACTTATAGAAGGAAGAAGTGAGATTCTTAGGCCACGTCGTGGGATAGAAGTGGATCCTGTGAAGCTACCAGCGATCCAAGATTGGAATCAATGTAAAAGTGATACTGATGTTAGGAATTTCCTTAATTTGTCTTGATGCTATTAATGTTTCATCAAGGAATTCTCAAAGATAGCGGCACCATTGACCCATCTAATAAAGAAGAACCAGACCTTTGAATGGGATGCTAAGTGCGAGCATGCTTTTGTGATTTTAAAGGGAAGACTGTGTTTGTTATTCCGAGTGGGAATGGAAAAATGATGACTTAAACCAAACCATGTAGTAATAGTTTAGAGATGGTATTGATGCTGAAAGGAAGAGTTGTCACGTATGCTAGTCGACGGTTGAAGCCACATGAAAGGAATTATCTGATTGACAGTTTAGAGTTAGCGGCGATATTGTTTGCTCTGAAGATACAGATACATTATCTATTGAGAGTGAGGTTTGAGATATTCAACAATCATAGGTCATTAAAATATCTCTTCTCTGAAAAGGATCTACATATTTGATAGAGATAATGCTGAAATTTCTAACTTCATATGATTTTGGAATTTCCTGTACACTAGGTAATATATGCAGTTGTGAATACATTGAGTAGAAGACATGCAAGTTTAGGGGGTATGTTTATGGATTGGAAGCAACTATAGTACATAGGTATATTTTAGTTCAGGCCACACTATGAGTTAAATCCTAAGATGTGGGAAAGTTTATCCGTTAGACCTATTCTCAATGAAAAAAATGGAGTTAACCAGACGAAGGATGCCAAGTTTGTTGAGATTATGGAAAAACTAGAAATAGCAGTTGAGTCTAAGGAAATGAAGCAATACAAAGTCATCCGAGATGGTCGGTTTCATAAGGAAGGAATAATGGTCGTGCCAAATGTTAATTGAATACAAAATGAAGTTTTGAGAGATTTCCATCATTCCAGATTGGCCATTCATCCTGATGTAATAAGATGTATAGAGATATAAAGATGACCTACTATTGGGATGGCATGAAGAGGGATATTTAGTGATTTATACCATAGTGTATGAAATGTCAATTGGTAAAAGCTGAGAAGAAGAAGCCTAGTGGATTATTACAAGCATTAGAAATTTTAAATGGAAATGAAAGCAAGTATCCATGGATTTCATTGATGGGTTGCCTAAGGGTAAGAATAATAAGATAGTATATAGGTAGTTGTTGATCACTTAAATAAATGTGCAAGATTTATTTTGTCAGGTCGACCAGAATGACACCCAAGCTAGATGAGTTGTATGCTAGATGGATAGTTTGATTCCATGGAACATCCAAAATTATTGTAACTGGTCAGGATCCTAAATTCACTAGTGGATTTGGAAGACTTTGTAATGAATATTGGAAATTGAGGTGCTCATGAGTACACCTTACCACCCTCAGACTGATGGAAAAAATGAAAGAGTGAATTGATTATTGGAAGATCTTCTTAGAGCTTGTAATTTGGATTTCGGAGGGTCATGGGAAGACCATCTCCATCTACTTGAGTTTGCGTACAATAATAGTTGCAATCTAGTATTGACATGGCACCTTATAAGGCATTGTACGGAAGGCCATGTAATGCACCTTCTTGTCAGTTGGAAATATGAGAGAAGTTGGTGCTTGGACCGGATATGATAAGAGAAGTAACAGATAAGATACAGATCATTAGGCGATGAATAAAGGCTGACTAAGACCGTAAGGAGAGCTATGCAGATAAGAGAAGAAATGATTTGGAATGCCTTGTTGGAGACTTAGTACTTGTTAAGGTTTCTCCTCTTAAGATTTAGAAGAAAAAAAGATTAGCTCCAAGATTTGTTGAATCATTTCTGATTGTGGAAAGAGTCAGCAATCTAGCTTATAGAGTGCATTTACATCCAATGTGGCGGGTGTGCTCAATGTTTTTCATGTCTTACTATATGGAAGTTTGTGCATGACTTGAGTGTTGTGATATCTCAGGATCAACTTGAAGACATAAAGGTGGAGCAAATTATTAAAACCTTGTAGGATGCTTTGAGTCATCGAGAATTGCGCGAAACCTCTTGTCACCGTTGCGTTGGTTATGAAATTCTAGTTCAGATAGACTCTTGATTTACGTAAATCGGACTAAGTATGAAGAAGTTATGAACTAAAGAAGTTTGGACTTAATTTAAATAATTAAATAAATAAACAGCTCAGAAAAAGAAAGTCTGGAGTCGACATGACCCTACATGGGTTGACCCATGTGTCAACCCATGTTGAAGGTGGGTCGAGCCACCCGCCAGTAGGATGAATTCCTATGCCTGCACCTGGCCTATTTTATATACTATATTCGTTGCTGACTCAGCTTGAGGTGTATGGTTTGATTTGATAACCTAATATCCTATGGTTTAGATTATCCTAACTTATCAATGAATTAGCTAGCAACATCATCATTTTCTTACACACAAACATTCTTCATATTCTTCTTCCTCTAAGCTATTTCTGAATAAAATTAAGAAAATCTTGAGGTGCTGCCTGAACTTAGATTGAAGGGATAATTCTTGATTTTCTTCAACAACAACCATTTCAAAGGTTTTTCTGGATGTAATTCAAATTACTATGAGTTCTAGTTATTTTTAGATCTGCAATTTAAAAAGTATTTTGACAATAAATAATTTGGATCTAAAAAGTAACAGTATTATAAGTTTATATGTTATTATTCTCTTTACTGTCATTTACCCATTCAGTTTTCAGTTATTGCATGTTACACGTACATCTGTCTTATCTCCTTCCCGTCTTAATTTTATTTCCAATATTATACCTATTTATTCTGTTTATTTACTTCTGAGTTAGATCTATTTTTTCCTTTTAATTTTTATTTTACGCCCAGCCTAGGCCATAGAGAGCCTAGGCCTACTTCGTTAGAATTGCGTAAAATTGGGTTAAATTGGAATAACATGAAATGACAATAAAAAGGAGAATTGGGCATATTAGAACATGAAAACCGTTGACTGTATAATTGGGATAATATGTAAACATGTTAATTTGAATAGGATAAACTTAGTTTGATATTAAGTGGAACATGTTATGGAAAATATGAGAATCATATGTAAATTTAGTAAAACATGTTACTGTAATCTATATACATCTGAGCAGGTGTATGACTGTCTTGGAAA
The DNA here is from genome assembly GCA_030737875.1 of Allium sativum. NCBI lineage: Eukaryota > Viridiplantae > Streptophyta > Magnoliopsida > Asparagales > Amaryllidaceae > Allium > Allium sativum. The sequence continues at coordinate 822,476,918 of CM060924.1, read as the reverse complement.
GTGTTACACAGAATTACATTGGAAATGTCATTTATAACCACGCTTATTAATGAGCTGAAACCTTCAAAGTTAAACTTGTTTAATTAATAAGCTTAGAGGTTCCACGTCTGTTGTTATATGGGGGGCTCTTAAAACCTAGTATACTTCAAGGGCATAAGCTTAGGGGTGGCTTGTGTCAATCTACTGTTGTTCGGAACCCATATTTGTCAGTATCTTTTTTGGTATCATCTCAGAGCCTCGCACTAGGTAGGGGCTAGGGCACGCTTTACTGATATGGATTATAAGAGGTTCAAAATCTTGGAGGTGGGTACAGGCGTGTTCTGGCAGAGTCATGAGCGTGAATGGGTCCGATGGGGAAAACTAAGATGCTATAACACTGGCGGATAGGGATGTTTCTTTAAAGTTAACGGGTTTGGGACTGATATCCCCTATTGTCGTGGCTGGCACAGGTTACTCGTGTCTACGGGGTGTCGATCAATGAGTAGTAATTATGGTAAAAACTAATCCTGTTATTCTGATAGTTGGTGCAGAAACTTGTTCTTGGGATATGAACAAGAAGCTTACTTGGTCTTTACTTTCTCTCGTTTGTCTTGTTTATTTCATACTTGTAAACTTTATTGCATTTTCTTATCCAGTATTATTGACCTGTCTTGATACTTTTTTCATGCTTATGCTAAAAATCACTGGAACCCGCCTGTAACGACCCATATTTTTAGCAATATAGTAACTAATTTATTTAATTATTTAAATAGTAATTTAGAGATTTAAATAGTTGTTCAATTAAATAATACTGAATATTTAATTAATATAATTACTAGAATTATATATTTATTTTCGAAGTAGTCGGAAATAGTGGAATTCGCAATATTGTGTTAATTGGATTATTTAACTAATTTAATTCAGTTTAGAATTGAATTATAATAACAAAATTATTATTTAAAACGAAGTTTGAACATATAATTATAATAAAATTTAAATCGAGCTCGTAATGGCGCAGCAGTTCGTAATATGGAGTTTTGAACTTAAACTGAATATACAGAATCCGTTATAAGTCGGATTTCTGTGAAACAAGAAACGTTCGGATCTGTTGAACGATATTTTTCTAATGAAAGAGAAAAATAGAGATTGTATTGTGTTGATTTTTAGTTATGTCCAAATTAAATTTCCAAATAGTCGTTATGGAATTCGTTTATAATTTATAAGGATTTAGTTATATAATGAATGGATTTAAATATAAATCGAATATTGCTATAACTGGGAATTTTGAAATATCGATTTATAAATCCAAATATATTTATTTTGGAGATGTATGATATTCTATGTGAATATATACCATAATATTAATTTATTAATATTTAATTCCAATGTTTTTAAATATAGTTATATTTTAATTGGTTTATATAGAGCTTTAAAAATAGCCATTTTTACAAACGACCTCCGTTTTCGACGAAACTAATTTTGTTAGATCCGGAATACTAAATTATTGCTAGATTTCAATTTTCGTGATTTTTGGAGTCAGTATGTGGTCGTACACAATTTTTATGTGAAAAATAATCAATAATTTGACTTTAAAAATACGTTGTGTGAGCAAACAGATTCGGAATTCGACGAAACCAGTTTCGTTTGGTCCGTGATGTCGAACTATACTTGCATGTCTAATTTCGTCAAATTCGGGTATCATATGTGTAACACCCCACACCCCCTACGGTCACTCACTAAGGGAATGCCATAACATCGGTGGAGTATTTTAAGTGAATATAGAACAGAAAAATTACAACAAGACAGATATAAGTAATACTTGAGAATTTAAAACATCATTTCATTTCAGCGGAAAGTAAAACATGTTTGGTTACACCAAAACCATAAATAAGAGTCAAGTACATAATATCCATCCTGATAAAAACAAAAGTACATAATCCCACTACATAACCTAATAGCCATAATAGAAAAGGTAAACTGAGCTTTACATCCACGGTCCAAGCTCCAAAAGATAGATAAAGCAGTCTGATCAAAGCCCACTAGTGCTAGGCCCACTCTGAAAACCTGAGGGTTGGGAAAAAGATAAAGAAACAACGGGGTCAGACATAAGTCTGAGTGAGTCCTATAACCCTAACAATACAATCATTAAAGTAATTAGGGTATGATATAAACAAGGTACGGTACCTCTGGGGATAATGACTAAACTAAGTAGCCAACTAAACACAGGATGTACTAAGATAACCGAAAAGACACATTTATCCACCCAAGGATAATTGCTAGATTGCACCAACCCAGATCTACCCACCCAAGGGTAATTCCTACACTGCACCACACCAGTTCTACCCACCCAAGGGTAATTCCTACTTAAAGGTTGATCCCACTAAGTGTACTTAGTAATTTTACCCAGTAGTTTCGTGTACCCCTAGCTGACTACATAGGTGCCGTCTGCCCCTATCTCCACTAGGTGTACCCACTACCCCCAAGCGATCGGCTCCCTACCGTAGATACCCGTGCTGGCCCCACAGTGGGGTGTATCACTCCCCAAAGTGGCAACCCGATAATCAATGGTGCACGGCTTATACCTACACGATGCAACAACGTCTTACCTACCAGCCCGGGTCCACACACGCATATGAAACCCGTTGGACTCGCGTTGCCACCGCTACCCCGTTTTGGCCTCTTATAGTCAAGCCCAATATGCGTGTCCCGTCCTCGACTTGGGTCGAGCCCACAAAGATACGTTTGGGATATTGGTTGAAATGGGCCCCCACAAGCTACTACTTAAGCTTGCCATTTTATCTAGTGAATCCCACTTAACCCGTTAACCATGTCCACCTACATGTTACAAATTTTTGGTTAAGTCTTTTAATCATATTTTAATTGCCACTTAAGGCCCCCACAAGCTACTACTTAAGCTTGTCACTTAATTATATTTCAATTGCCACTTAAGGCCCCCACAAGCTACTACTTAAGCTTGTCATTTAATTATATTTCAATTGCCACTTAAGGCACCCGCAAGCTACTACTTAAGCTTGTCATTTAATTATATTTCAATTGCCACTTAAGGCACCCGCAAGCTACTACTTAAGCTTGTCATTTAATTATATTTCAATTGCCACTTAAGGCACCCGCAAGCTACTACTTAAGCTTGTCATTTAATTATATTTCAATTGCCACTTAAGGCACCCGCAAGCTACTACTTAAGCTTGTCATTTAATTATATTTCAATTGCCACTTAAGGCACCCACTAGATTTCCGCATGCCACCCAAGGCACTTACTTAATTCCCACATGCCACCCAAGGCACTTACTTAACCCTTTAATCATGTTTAATTACATGTTCCACTTTGGTTAAGTATTCTAATCGTGTTTTCTATTGCCACCCAAGGCAACCCACTAGTTTCCTCATGCCACCCAAGGCACCCCCACTAGTTACTACATGCCACCCAAGGCACCCACTTAACCCCTCATGCCCCACTACATGCTAATTTGGTTAAGTGTTTCTTAATTAATTAAGATCGTAACCTTTGTAAAGACCTCTCACATTAGACTGTCTTTTATGGCAGCTGGATATGCCGGTTGGTTCCGGGCAGCCTTACACCATAACAGAGTCTAACCTCGTGCCTTTACACTTGTCACGTATTTAGTTTATGACTAAGACCTCTCACATTGGGCCAATCATTTGTAGCCGCTGGATTTGCCGGTCGGTTCCGGGCAGTCTTATGCTACAAAAGGGTCCAACCTCGTGTCTTAGTAGATTAATTACACCTAATTAATCACCCCCATAATTTGTATTAATTATCCCTAATTAATTACAAATATTTAAGAATATGGGTAGACCTAACTCAATAGGTAAATTCCCAATTCCATAATATGGGTAGACCTAACTTAATAGGTAAATTCCCAATTATGTCCATCCACTTTACGGTATGTTTAATCATACCCACTTCACACAATTTTATGTGTTCATTGATTTTTACCCGATCGTCCCCACGTAAATATGTTAACATGACATACTTCAAAGGAGAAGATTCATCATATACACAATGGGTTCAACTTAGCATATCATTAGCATTATCATGGGTTTAAAAGGTGTCAACTTGCATATATGACCATAAACCCAACTTGCATACATAACCAACCCAAACTTGTATGAATCACATATGTCATAAAGATGGTGACTTGCTTAAATGTTCGTGTCATAGACCTATCATAAAGGTGTCAACTTGCATACATGTCATAGGTCTAAAAGGGATGAACTTGCACATGTACTTATGTCATACATAGAGGCAAACATGCATATATTACGCATATCATAAAAAAAGACAAACTTGCATATGAACTTGCATCATAACTTGCATATGAACTTGCATCATAACTTGCATAAAACCAAATACTTAGCATGCACAAAACCCAATACTTAGCATGCATAAAACCAATTACTTAGCATGCACAAAACCCAATACTTAGCATGCATAAAACCAATTACTTAGCATGCACAAAACAAAATACTTAGCATGCATAAAACCAAATACTTAGCATGCATAAAACCAAATACATAACTTGCATAGCATGTTACATATAACTTGCATATAATCTCACATATAGTTTGCATAACATGTTACATATGCATAAATGTTCAACATAGTGTTTTGCATAGTGAGCATCATAAAACATAGCATTTAACTTGCATATGGCATAAAACTTGCAAAACACACAACATACAACATACTAAACTTGCATAAGCACATTTATCCACAAACATAGCCATATCTTATAATATCCTACCATAATCAATTTAACAATTGATTATCAAGGCTATAGGAACTCACCACTAAGCTCCCATAAGCAAACCCTTGCCACAAATTACCCAAAAACCCTAGCCTTGAACATAAAGCTTGTAACTTGATGATGAATGCAAGCTAATGATCACTTATATAACTCAAAGATGCTTGTATGAACATGAAAGCTTTCATAGAAATAGTTTCATAAGAGGATGGAGGCTAGGACTTTGAGTGGAGGCCATGATCATAGAAAATTTTGGCATAGTTTAGTTAGGAGGTAGGATTATGATCATTTAGGGCTAGCTTAGGGTCTTATTTATAGGATTAGGCAAGTGTTTTAGGCCTTTAGATTAACCCTAGATTAGTTTAGGACCATCAGATCTCGGAAGCTTCTAGAGAATAGCCCAAAACACATCCAAACCCTAAAATGGTGCACCAGGTTAAACCTGCCGAGCACCCCCTGTCGACACCCAAGTCGACAGGGCTGTCGACTTGGTCCCAGCCAAGTCGACTGCCCAGTCGACAGGGCTGTCGACTTGGGTAGCTAGGCGGGAATTTTCTCCGCCTGCGCCCAATGGCCCTAATTTTGAAATTTGAACCTGAATTTTAAATCAGTTTTGAACTTTGAATTTTCTGTAAACTTCATTGGGCCATAACTGGGCCATACGGACTCCGATTTTCGAAAACTCGGACTCTATTCCGTGTATTTTTCCGAGACGAACGCAATGACGCAGCCCGTTTCCCCCAATTCTCACATCTGAGATTATTTATTCTGTGATTAGTGAATTTTAGCATTAACCGAAATTCGGGGTGTTACATTCTCCCCTCCTTAAAGGATTTCGTCCCCGAAATCTCTAAGCTAAGGAGAATGCATATCCTACCATCCAAACAACCATCTACTCAATCCATCAAACACGGGCATCCATTGTCCTTAAAACAATTTCTAATGATGTATGAGCATATGCAAAAAGTGTGTGTATATGTTCCCTATCTAATGTATGAGCATATGCAAACCATGATAGTGCCATGCATCCATTATGTATGCGAGAGAACCCTATCGACACATACAATATTTACATGAGTGCACAATCATTCACCAAAATGCATCATCCATATGATAACACAATCATTATACATCCATAAATATAGCTACCTACACACAATTATATGCAATATGAAGTGATTGAGCCGATCTAGTGTCTAGAGTGTGTGTATATGCATCCACGAGCAACCACTAGCAAACATTTGCATCCACATGCATCCATCAATCATAACATGTCTCAAACACATGTTTCAACCATAGGTTTACCCTATCTAAAGGTCAAAGGTACTAATGAGAGGACATGCTAAAGATAAGATAAGCACTAGTCAAACGATAAAGGATACGTTTAAAGGACATACCCTCAAAAAGGAATGGGTATAACGAACGCATCTTCGCTTCTGTCTCCCAAGTAGCATTGCTCTCACCTTCTCCCCTTTTCATTCTGACTAGTCGAACCTCTCTGTTTCTCAACTTCCTAATCTCTGACCCAAGGATGCGGGTAGGAGCTCGTCGAATAATCACCTCACGCTCTACCTTTACTTCTTTAAGCAAGCTCGGCTCTACCGCCTCTGCGGTCTCATGTAGGCACTTCCTCAAATGTGACACATGGAATACGTCATGTTTCCTATGCAACCGAACTATCTCTCGAATATAAACTGAAGCTAGACATGGAACAGTCCTCTTGCTCTTCACGGGTATGAAATGGGCACTCTTGGTAAGTCTATCTACCACAAACCCGAATTACCCTTCCTTGATTTCGGTAATCCATCGAGACACTATCCCACTTCCATAGCGGAACCTCCAAATGGGTGAAGCAACCCACCGGGTTTCTTCTGCTCCGCTTTCATTTGCTAGCACACCAAGCATCTAGCGACATACTCGGCCACATCTTTCTTCATACCGGCCCAAAAACAAAACTCGCTTCATGTCTTGGTACATCTTGTCCCCACCGGGATGAATGGTCATCTTCGACCGATGTGCATCATCCAGTATAGCTTTCCTCAAACCCTCGTCTTGCGGTACACAAAGTCTACCGTCTTTACACAACCACCCCTTACCATCTAGGGTGTACCTGCCCAAATGGCTGGACGACTCCCTCTCCTCATGAGCTTCTCTACTAACTCACCCAACTGTGGGTCGTCCCGCTGTGCTCCGCCAACGCGCCCCAAAAGAGTAGGCCTAACCTCCAAGGAGGCTAACAAACCGGGTACAAAGTCAACGGAAGGTCTAAAGTCAAACATAGAAATAAACTCTAAGCTCCGCCATTCCATGAACAACGGACTCAAAGACAGCCTTTTTCTGCTTAAGGCGTCTGCCACCACGTTACCCTTGCCAGGGGTATACGCTATCTCAAACTCATAGGATGCTAAGAATCCCATCCAAAATCATCACAACTGTCCATCTCTCACGCAGGCCACCCTAGTCGAACTCGACATCCCCCAAATGCAAGCCCCAAAGGCCTAAACTAATATCAGACAAACACCTAAGGGGTACCTCCTTCGAATTCAGACGACCTACGTGAGATGATACTAGTAAAAACGGCTAAATAATTAAGCCCTTGTCCAACTCTGGATGTCCTCGCCAGTCTCGCTCCAAAACCACCGTTTATCCCGTAACTGGCTTTGCTCAACCTATTGAGCACATACGAAAACTTATTTTGCTCCTAGAAAAGACCAAGATGTCATTTACAAAGACCATCACGAACTTATTTAGGTACTCCCTGAACACCCTTCTCATCAAATCAATAAAGTATGCGGGGGCGTTCGTCAAACCAAATGGCATCACCAGCCACTCATAAAAATCATCCGGAGTCCTAAAGGTAGTCTTCTCTATACTATCCTCAGCCACTCTCAACTGACGAAACCCCGTGGCTAAGTCCAACTGCGAAAATACTGAGGCGCCAACTCACTGATCAAAGAGATCATCAATCCTTGGCAATGGGTGTCTATTCTTCTTTGTGAGTTTATTTAGTTCTCTTTAGCCTACACAAAGTCTGAGGGACCCATCCGCCTTCGTGGCAAAAACTACTAGAGTACCCCACTCCGATATACTTCGTCTTATGAACCCCTTCCTCAGCAAATCGCCTACTTGCTCCTGGAGTTCCCTCCTCTAACGAGGAGCCATGTGGCACACTGGCCAAGATACTGGTTTGGCATTGTCTACCAGATATATTCGGAAGTCAATCTCCCGCTCCAGAGGTAAGCCCTTCACCTCCTCAACCACCTCCGAGTATTCCCGGACCACTCTAACAGATCGCAAACTCTCGATCGATGTGTCAAGCGATTCTAGATAACTTAGCATAACAGATTCCATGGGATTACAAGAGATCTCAAGAGTGTTACCCCATTGGGTCATAAGCCTAACAGCTCTCCCTTCAAAATCAAGAACGACACCCCTACTGGATAACCAGTCCATGCCCAAAACTAACCCATAGCCCGTGAAGCCCAAAAAGCATCACATCTAAACTCAACGCTAAGTATAGAAACTTTCAAACCCAAACACATCATGGAGCCCCAATTGGGTTTGAAACAACTAAGGGATCATCTACTAACTGGTGTCTAAGTGCAGTGACTCAACTAACAATGATGAGATAAACGAACTCGATGCGTCAGAACCAAATAAAGTTAGAATCAGATAACAAAGAAATCCAAATTCCAACCTAGACGGTTCTATCCCCATCTGGTACCTTAGCCGTGAGGGAATACAACTACCCTCCAGAAGATTCCATATCTTACCCTTGCCCCTTTGGACAACCCTAATAAGGTGTCCTATTCCTCCCAAAAGGATAACTACTAGCCCTCTTCTTCCCATTCTCCAATCGTAACCTCCCACCAATGAGGTTTCATCCTTCATTAACCAAACAACTATTTGAGCCTTCCTCCCATCGTCTATCCAATAGGTACCTACCAGTCCTCCTCCTTCTTCTAATCCGACTAACGTCTAAGTCCCTTGAAGTGGTTTTCCGTTCTTATCTATCTTAGAAAGATCACCTATACACGGAGGGGGAAACTCAAAACGAGAGAGGAAGAGATTCAAAACGGAGAATTCGAAAGATAACGATATGGCTATCGGGGATTATGCTTTTCTTCCAAAAACTTTTCTCTTAAAAGACATGTTTTTGAAAATACTCCTTTCAAAAATATTCTTAGAAAATAGTTTTTCTAAAAAATTTATCTGTTCTGGTAACCTTAAGCTCTGATACCACGTGTAACACCCCACACCCGCTACGGTCACTCACTAAGGGAATGCCATAACATCGGTGGAGTATTTTAAGTGAATATAGAACAGAAAAATTACAACAAGACAGATATAAGTAATACTTGAGAATTTAAAACATCATTTCATTTCAGCGGAAAGTAAAACATGTTTGGTTACACCAAAACCATAAATAAGAGTCAAGTACATAATATCCATCCTGATAAAAACAAAAGTACATAATCCCACTACATAACCTAATAGCCATAATAGAAAAGGTAAACTGAGCTTTACATCCACGGTCCAAGCTCCAAAAGATAGATAAAGCAGTCTGATCAAAGCCCACTAGTGCTAGGCCCACTCTGAAAACCTGAGGGTTGGGAAAAAGATAAAGAAACAACGGGGTCAGACATAAGTCTGAGTGAGTCCTATAACCCTAACAATACAATCATTAAAGTAATTAGGGTATGATATAAACAAGGTACGGTACCTCTGGGGATAATGACTAAACTAAGTAGCCAACTAAACACAGGATGTACTAAGATAACCGAAAAGACACATTTATCCACCCAAGGATAATTGCTAGATTGCACCAACCCAGATCTACCCACCCAAGGGTAATTCCTACACTGCACCACACCAGTTCTACCCACCCAAGGGTAATTCCTACTTAAAGGTTGATCCCACTAAGTGTACTTAGTAATTTTACCCAGTAGTTTCGTGTACCCCTAGCTGACTACATAGGTGCCGTCTGCCCCTATCTCCACTAGGTGTACCCACTACCCCCAAGAGATCGGCTCCCTACCGTAGATACCCGTGCTGGCCCCACAGTGGGGTGTATCATTCCCCAAAGTGGCAACCCGATAATCAATGGTGCACGGCTTATACCTACACGATGCAACAACGTCATACCTACCAGCCCGGGTCCACACACGCATATGAAACCCGTTGGACTCGCGTTGCCACCGCTACCCCGTTTTGGCCTCTTATAGTCAAGCCCAATATGCGTGTCCCGTCCTCGACTTGGGTCGAGCCCACAAAGATACGTTTGGGATATTGGTTGAAATGGGCCCCCACAAGCTACTACTTAAGCTTGCCATTTTATCTAGTGAATCCCACTTAACCCGTTAACCATGTCCACCTACATGTTACAAATTTTTGGTTAAGTCTTTTAATCATATTTTAATTGCCACTTAAGGCCCCCACAAGCTACTACTTAAGCTTGTCACTTAATTATATTTCAATTGCCACTTAAGGCCCCCACAAGCTACTACTTAAGCTTGTCATTTAATTATATTTCAATTGCCACTTAAGGCACCCGTAAGCTACTACTTAAGCTTGTCATTTAATTATATTTCAATTGCCACTTAAGGCACCCGCAAGCTACTACTTAAGCTTGTCATTTAATTATATTTCAATTGCCACTTAAGGCACCCGCAAGCTACTACTTAAGCTTGTCATTTAATTATATTTCAATTGCCACTTAAGGCACCCGCAAGCTACTACTTAAGCTTGTCATTTAATTATATTTCAATTGCCACTTAAGGCACCCACTAGATTTCCGCATGCCACCCAAGGCACTTACTTAATTCCCACATGCCACCCAAGGCACTTACTTAACCCTTTAATCATGTTTAATTACATGTTCCACTTTGGTTAAGTATTCTAATCGTGTTTTCTATTGCCACCCAAGGCAACCCACTAGTTTCCTCATGCCACCCAAGGCACCCCCACTAGTTACTACATGCCACCCAAGGCACCCACTTAACCCCTCATGCCCCTCTACATGCTAATTTGGTTAAGTGTTTCTTAATTAATTAAGATCATAACCTTTGTAAAGACCTCTCACATTAGACTGTCTTTTATGGCAGCTGGATATGCCGGTTGGTTCCGGGCAGCCTTACACCATAACAGAGTCTAACCTCGTGCCTTTACACTTGTCACGTATTTAGTTTATGACTAAGACCTCTCACATTGGGCCAATCATTTGTAGCCGCTGGATTTGCCGGTCGGTTCCGGGCAGTCTTATGCTACAAAAGGGTCCAACCTCGTGTCTTAGTAGATTAATTACACCTAATTAATCACCCCCATAATTTGTATTAATTATCCCTAATTAATTACAAATATTTAAGAATATGGGTAGACCTAACTCAATAGGTAAATTCCCAATTCCATAATATGGGTAGACCTAACTTAATAAGTAAATTCCCAATTATGTCCATCCACTTTACGGTATGTTTAATCATACCCACTTCACACAATTTTATGTGTTCATTGATTTTTACCCGATCGTCCCCACGTAAATACGTTAACATGACATACTTCAAAGGAGAAGATTCATCATATACACAATGGGTTCAACTTAGCATATCATTAGCATTATCATGGGTTTAAAAGGTGTCAACTTGCATATATGACCATAAACCCAACTTGCATACATAACCAACCCAAACTTGTATGAATCACATATGTCATAAAGATGGTGACTTGCTTAAATGTTCGTGTCATAGACCTATCATAAAGGTGTCAACTTGCATACATGTCATAGGTCTAAAAGGGATGAACTTGCACATGTACTTATGTCATACATAGAGGCAAACATGCATATATTACGCATATCATAAAAAAAGACAAACTTGCATATGAACTTGCATCATAACTTGCATATGAACTTGCATCATAACTTGCATATGAACTTGCATCATAACTTGCATAAAACCAAATACTTAGCATGCACAAAACCCAATACTTAGCATGCATAAAACCAATTACTTAGCATGCACAAAACCCAATACTTAGCATGCATAAAACCAATTACTTAGCATGCACAAAACCAAATACTTAGCATGCATAAAACCAAATACTTAGCATGCATAAAACCAAATACATAACTTGCATAGCATGTTACATATAACTTGCATATAATCTCACATATAGTTTGCATAACATGTTACATATGCATAAATGTTCAACATAGTGTTTTGCATAGTGAGCATCATAAAACATAGCATTCAACTTGCATATGGCATAAAACTTGCAAAACACACAACATACAACATACTAAACTTGCATAAGCACATTTATCCACAAACATAGCCATATCTTATAATATCCTACCATAATCAATTTAACAATTGATTATCAAGGCTATAGGAACTCACCACTAAGCTCCCATAAGCAAACCCTTGCCACAAATTACCCAAAAACCCTAGCCTTGAACATAAAGCTTGCAACTTGATGATGAATGCAAGCTAATGATCACTTATATAACTCAAAGATGCTTGTATGAACATGAAAGCTTTCATAGAAATAGTTTCATAAGAGGATGGAGGCTAGGACTTTGAGTGGAGGCCATGATCATAGAAAATTTTGGCATAGTTTAGTTAGGAGGTAGGATTATGATCATTTAGGGCTAGCTTAGGGTCTTATTTATAGGATTAGGCAAGTGTTTTAGGCCTTTAGATTAACCCTAGGTTAGTTTAGGACCATCCGATCTCGGAAGCTTCAAGAGAATAGCCCAAAACACATCCAAACCCTAAAATGGTGCACCAGGTTAAACCTGCCGAGCACCCCCTGTCGACACCCAAGTCGACAGGGCTGTCGACTTGGTCCCAGCCAAGTCGACTGCCCAGTCGACAGGGCTGTCGACTTGGGTAGATAGGCGGGAATTTTCCCCGCCTGCGCCCAATGGCCCTAATTTTGAAATTTGAACCTGAATTTTAAATCAGTTTTGAACTTTGAATTTTCTGTAAACTTCATTGGGCCATAACTGGGCCATACGGACTCCGATTTTCGAAAACTCGGACTCTATTCCATGTATTTTTCCGAGACGAACGCAATGAAGCAGCCCGTTTCCCCCAATTCTCACATCTGAGATTATTTATTCTGTGATTAGTGAATTTTAGCATTAACCGAAATTCGGGGTGTTACAATATGTGTTCATAGGGATTTTTAAAAGACGAATACAAATAGCGATGAGAATATAAATTAATATAAAAATAACTAAAGCTTCTAACACAAGCCAACCCATCCTACAAATACACTACCATCCTCTTTCTAAACCTAAAACTCATTCCCTTGGTCAAATTCGATAGCCACCACCAGGAAGAAATTAAAACAGTAAATACATGAGTTTGGAAAATCAAAACAAATGGAATAAAAATCCGCAAATCAAAATACATATGTATTCGTGCTCCTGGGATGTTGTTCTTCACTTTCGTATGGGTTTCGCTGAGATCGAAGAATTTTTGGTTCGCTGTCTTCATGACCAGCGTGGGGTAGGGTTTGGCATATCGTGAGACGCAGACATTGATGCACATTTTGGGTATGATATTTGAATTGAGGAGATTAAAGGGAACTCGTGCGCACACTTTTGGGTTATTCGGTGATAAATGGGGTTCGACCATTACTCTGTGTGTTTGAAGCACTATTGCTATCGCATTTTTTTAAATGATGCGAGTGGTGCTTGGATGGGCCGGCTACAAAGGTTAAAGGTCCAATTCAAAATTTATTTAACTTCTATTTTAATTAAATAAGGTATCAACTTGTAAATTAAATATCCCGATCGTACTGTACCATAATTTTGAACGGTCAGATCCGTTGGGATCGTATGGACGAGGACTACACAATGGAGCGGGTTTGGAGTGAATTACAGTTCGTTACAATTTATAGCGAACTAAATTGTCTGATCTGAATCAAATCGACGATCTCTTATAGTTATTTAACGATAACCGACCAATGTGAATAAAACTCACTAACTCTGTCCAGTTTATATTTTTATAACGTATTTTAAGAACTGATCAATGTTGGTTGATTGTTGTGTGTTGACAATTTGGATGAACTGCTAATTAATTGGTTGAGAATATAGATAATGATATATATATATATATCGTTAATCAAATATTGATTCTGTTTATCAAAATATTTCATATTGAAATGAAATTAATGCTAATTATATTGTTTAACATCTGTGGATGCAGGCAAACAGGTTGGAGGGATCCAACTGGATTCCTCAACATTTATGTTACTGTTTTTCATATATTGTGATATATGATGTGATATATAATCTGTTAATGATTATATGTGTTTGGATAATATTGATCCTTGTTATTTGGTAGTTTAAATACCATAAGTAATACTGGAATGTAAAAAGGGAATTTTCAAATTGTATATTGAAAATAAAATATATTTATATAAAATCAACACATTTTATAAAAGGAATTATTTGCGAAATAAATAGAATTATAAAAGGAATTATTTGGAAAATAAATAGAATTGTAAAAGGAAATATTTGCGAAAAAAAAAGGAATTAGCGAGATATAAAATAACTATGAGAAAATGGATTTAAAGTAGATTGTAAATAGAAATCTGTTTAAATAGATAAATTGGAAAGATTAATTTGTAAATAATGTTTTTTATAAATTAAGTAAAATAATTTATCATGGGATAAATTGAATGTATAAGTCTGAATTTACATAGAGGAGTAGAAATCGGTTTTAACACCGATATTTTAGATAGAAATTGAACTTAGCATTTATAAAGAGAATTATAAATGAGACCTTAAGTGTCATAAGTAAAAAGGAGATTTTGTACAATTAATTCTATAAATAGAAGCAAAATAGAATTTGGAAATGGGATATTATTTTAAAACACAAAATCAAACTAATTGATGATATAAAAGAAATATTATTCACATTCGATGTGAATAATTGATCAAAATAAATATTTTATAAATTAAAACATTTATAAAGGAAATTGGATTTTTGAAATAGGAATTCAAATAGGAATTTGAATGAGATAGGAAATGGCGATCAAATAAAAAAGTTGATATCTTCAAACGTATTTACGTTTGGTAGCGGAGGAATTCTTTTCTCTTAGCTGTATACCCGTGGTATTTTTGGGGAAATCAATTTGTAATTTGGCGGGTATGACAATGTGACATTCAAAGTAAATAAAAGTGTGATCTATACGTTATGGCCTCTAGCCTCACAACTGGGAAATGGTATAAAATCGAGTAGGTCACATGGCTAAGTGGTTAGCTACCAATTAGGGTGTATTGTCACCTGATCTAGAGAAATTACATTTACTTATATAATCTATTTTGATGTTGTCCCTTTCGGGAAACGGTTGCTGATCCCAACCAGTGGTGATAATACATTCGGTACACTCAAGCAAAATGAGTGACCGGTCATGTTTAGCCTGGGTTACAAGATGTTCTTGTTGAACTTGGTGTATTCCTATCTAGAGATACACTGTCGGAAGGTGGTCCCATACCTTGTCAGTTGGAATCCATTACCCAATAAGCGCCTGCAGTTTTTGATTATATATTATATATGTGGAACGTGATATGAAAGCGTTCCACTAGATTTCTATTTATTTGATTTAGACATTATTATAACATCATAGGAGTATGGATTTTAAAAGAATGGTTTGGGTTATCGTAAAGGTAAAAACCATCTGTGTTTATGTGTGGATTGGTATTATATTATTCTTTATTTTAAAAGAAATTTTAAAAGTTAAACAAATGGTTGGAGTTTACTCACACCAGTCACATGACTGACCTAGAGTTTATTTTATTTTATTTTCCTAAACCTTGGATGCCCAATTTTGTTCGAGCAGTCAAATAGTGGGGATTTTACAGATATACTAGATGGAGCTTGGAACAGGAGGCTTCAGCGGCATTTTGTAGCCATTGTTTATTTCCGCTATGATGTAAGTGTTATACTCTAATGATGATATGTATACAGATGACTGATTTGTATTTCAAAGTTATGTTGTATACTATATTTTATTCATTCCACTGTGAGATTCGTGTTATTCTGATTTTGTTGTTTTATGTTCTTCTTCTTCTATTCTAATTTTCTCTCTTTCCAATTCTCACCCTCTAACTTCTTTCTATTAATATCTGGAATGTTCGATGCCTGAATAATTGACATAGGTTTTGTGTTGATTTTCTGGGTCGAAAATCCCAGTTCATTACAGTGGTATCAGAGCTGAAGGTTAAGTGACTACCTTGGCTCTGTGGTGTAACTCGCTAGAGATAGGGTTAGTAATACCCTAGATTGAGTTTGAGTATATATATATGAGTGAACGTATTTGTAGATTTTATAAAAATGGTTTTATATTGTGGAGATTTATTGGTTGAGTTGTTTATGGATTCTGATCGATCAGTTTGATCCACTGTATCGGCAGGAGTTTCTAAATACTTGAATACGATGAACCGACACGGTATGTTTTGAAAATAGGGTAAAATGAACCAAATTATGTTTTGATATAAAAGAATTATTATAGTATATTTAATGTGTTGGTTATTATTATAATCGAATTAGATTATAAAAGTAAAATGATTATAACTAGCCAATCAGAATTCATATGAATGTAATATATGAAATCAGATGAATTAAATCTGAAATTGAAATCAGAATTGGAATTAAAATTCCTAAAATTTGGAAAAGTGCTTGTAAAGGGACATGGATTGAATATATGAGAATTTTAAAATCCAGGGAGATTTTAAATTGTTTTACAAGCATTGTAAATGGTGTTTTGAAAATAGATTTCAAAATGGAAGTGTTTAAATATGGATTTTGAAAGTGATGGTATTGAACTCACTTCGGTCGCTGGAAAATAATCTCGATGATGATTGCTCAGCATCATCGGTGTTCATTTCGAGTTCTAAGTGACGTGTTACTACCAAAGATTTTGATTTTGAATTGTTTTGAGAAAAGCAAGTTGTTTTGAATTCTGAAAAGGAATATTTGATTTTTGAAAAGCTAAGTTAGGTAAAACTCCATGGAAAAGTTTATTTGAATTGAAATGGATTGATTTCTGAAATAAAAATCATATTTGGAATTGTAGTTAAATAATGTGAAAATTTATTAGTTACTAGAAATCTTTGTACGGAAATTAACCAAGTTAAATAGTTGGATTTGTGAGACAAGATTTTGGAATGGAATTGGGTTGACGATTTAAGAATTTGGAATCAAGAATAGTACTTGAGTTTGAAATGAAATTTGGCTTAGATAGAACCAAATGGTTGAGTTTGAGAATGAATCGATTGGTGATTGATTGGGATGGCATTGGTATATGCTGAATTGGTAACACATGGAAAGAATATAATGATATGCCCGACAAAACGGTACAAGTTTATTTTTATATGAATTTGGTGACTTTTTGAGCCTGTTGGGCAAGCCGCTTGGTTGTTTGATTTTCTTTTGGATTGGAGAAGGCCTTGAGAGGCGAGTTGTTCCGATTGACCCGTACAAAGGAGACACTGGCGAAATTTTTCGAAAAATTAAGGTGTTAGAAAATTTTCAGAATTTTTGAAAATTTTCATTGAAAAGAAAGAAGTAATATTTTAATTGAATTAAGTGGTTCATTAAAACTGGAGTTAAGAAGTAAACAAATAATTTTTAACCTAGTTAATAGGGTTTATTTTCTACCTTAGCAATTTCGAGGACAAAATTATTTTAAGGGGGGAGGAATGTAACGACCCGTATTTTTAGCGATATAATAGCTAATTTATTTAATCATTTAAATAGTGATTTAGAGATTTAAATGGTTGTTTAATTAAATAATATTGAATATTTAATTAATATAATTAATAGAATAATATATTTATTTCCGAAGTAGTCGGAAATTGTGGAATTTGCGATATTGTGTGAATTGGATTATTTAACTAATTTAATTCAGTTTAGAATTGAATTATAATAACGAATTTATTATTTAAAATGAAGTTTGAACGTATAATTATAATATAATTTAAATCGAGCTTGTAATGGCACGACAGTTAGTAATATGGAGTTTTGAACTTCAATTGAATATACAGAATCCGTTTTAAGTCGGATTTCTGTGAAACAAGAAACGTTCGAATCTGTTGAATGATATTTTTCTAACGAAAGAGAAAAATCAAGATTTCATTGTGTAGATTTAGAATCATGTCCTAATCAAATTTCCAAAAGTCGTTATGGAATTCGTTTATAATTTATAAGGATTTAATTATATAATAAAAGGATTTAAATATAAATCGAATATCGATATAACTAGGAATTTTGAAACATCGAGTTATAAATCCTAATATATTTATTTTGGAGCAATATTATATTCAATGTGAATATATACGATAATATTAATTTATTAATATTTAATTTAATTGTTTTTAAATATATTTATATTTTAATTGGTTTATTTAGAGCTTTAAAAATAGCCATTTTTACAAACGAACTTCATTTTCGACGAAACTAATTTTGTCGGATACGGAATATTAAATTATTGTTATATTTCAATTTTCAAGATTTTTGGAGTCAGTATGTGGCCGTACGCGATTTTTATGTCAAAAATAGTCAATAATTTGACTTTAAAAATATGCTGTGTGAGCAAACGGATTCGGAATTCGACGAAACCAGTTTCATTGGGTCCGTAATATCGAACTGTAGTTGCGTGTCCAATTTCATCAAATTTGGGTATCATATGTGATCATAGAGATTTTTAAAAGATGAATACAAATAGCGATGATAATATAAATAAATATAAAAATAACTGAAGATTCTAACACAAGCCGTGTAACACCCCGTGATTCTGTAATGCTAAGATTCACAAATCAACGCAGAATTAAAAGTTAAAGTCAAAATCAAGGGAAACGGGCTGCGCCACTGCGTTCGACTGGGTAGTCGACCTGGGGCACCCAGGTCGACTAGGTAGTCGACCTGGGGGTCGACCCCCCCCTGCTTTTTCCTGTTTTCTGCACCGGGTTCGTTTTTCTTTATCTGGACGCCATTCTGACCAGATTCGTTGACTTCTACACTATATAAACAGCCCTAGACTCCTTCTCTATTCACAATTCTTCTCTACCCTTATGCTGCAAAGATTCTTAGTGAACATGGCTTCCTCTCCTCCTCTTAATTAAATAATAAATAAAATAATATATATAAAATAAATCAAGACGAGGAGGTGCTGCTCAAAGACTTTCAAAGAGGAGATTCAAGCTAGAATTCAAGTGAAGATTCGAACGACTGCAACGACTGTTTTTCTACGAATCATAGCAACGCCATCTTTCTATTCTAATCTAATCCCTGTAAGTCAGTTATTTCTAGATTTGAACGTTTTTCTCTGTTCGTGACATGAACTTAAAGGAATAAAAGAATATGCCAAATCTCTTTCTCTCTATTCGAATCAGTGCCTATATTCTTGAATCTAATTATGAAGTGTTATGATTCGAGGAAAAATAAGACCGTGACTATGAAACCATGGACCTTTAAACCATTGCCTATGACTATGGACATTGCCTATGACTACGAACATTGCCTAGGACTGTGACTGTGGCTATGAGGATTATTTCCTTGACTAAACCTATGCCTTTGATTAGAAAACATAAAACTATTGCCTATGACATAACAAGGACATCTGTGATTAAACACCTATGATTTATGACTAGGAAAGTGTTGCTTAAGTTCTGTGATTATGAGATTAAACCCGATTATTTATTCTTCCTGTCCTTGGTTTTCTTTGGTTTTAGAACATGGGAATTTACCTATTAAGTTAGGTCTACCCATGTTCTTGAACCTGTGTCTCTATTCTGTCTATCCTTGGTTTTAGACCTTGGGAATTTACCTATTAAGTTAGGTCTACCCATGTTCTTAGACCTACGTCGTTATTCAAACCTTTTATGCCAGTATTATGTCCATCCTTTTTCGTAGCATCTTTCGTTCATTCCCTATTTTCTACGAGTCTAGATTTATCCATAATCTAGATTTAATCGCAATTATACGAACGGTGGGAATACGATTTGGGCATAATGTGAAATGTACTAAAAACATAGTTATAAACTTGGAATCTGGCATAAATTGGGAACATGAATTATGGCATGCTCTTAGAAATACAAATTGGATAGATTTAACATGAATTATAGGATGTGTAATTTGAATCTAGTATTGACTTGTAAATCTAGCATTTACATGAGTTATGAACTAGAATAATAAGACTAGTTTGACGTGAACTGTAATTAGAATGTTAAATCAGGATCGGATTAGCTAATTTGGCGTAATAAGTATATTGGTATAAATTCGAGATTGGCCATAATTGGGAATAACCGTCAGGTTTAGCAAAATCATGGTTAGTGACACTTAATTGGTATAGTTTACATACCAAAAGGCATAAAAATGATATAGAGGGGGAAATGGGCCATAAGAATGAATGTAGACAATTTACATTAAAAGAGTAATTAGAAAATAAGTAAATTAGAAATAATTTACTTATAGAATTTGTCCTAAATGAGGAAATGTAAATTTAGACAAATTAAAGATTTATTAACGACATCTTTTTTAATGAAACACAGAAAGTTCTAGGGTGACAGAGAGGATAGTGTCTAGGCTTGGGTTTGGAAAATACAAGTTTCCTACTCTCCCTGGCTATCCCTAACTGATCCGACGAACGGGATGGTTACTTTCAGAACTTTATTTGAAAATAAATTGAAACCCTTTGAACTTAGAAACACAAATATGCCTAACCCGAGGTTAGACTGAGTTGCGATGTAAACCTGCCCGGAACCAACCGGCACATCCAGTATTCGCAACAACATCTGTCTAATGTGAGTGGTCGTGGCTTTAATTTATTTAGTTAAAGCTAGAACAAGAATGATAGGGTTAAGTTAATTCATACACTTAACCAGTTCAACATGACAACAAGACTAGTGGGTGGGGTTAGGTTCAGACTGACACTTAACACAGTTAAGCTAGAATGGGAGGGTTAAGTCCATAGGAACACTTAACCAACTTGACACAGCCAAGCTAGAATGGTAGGGCTAAGTCCATAGGGACACTTAACCAAACTTATGGTAACAAGACCAGATTTGTAGGGGTTAAGTAACTAAGAAAACACTTAGACAAATTAACATGTTAACTAGACTAGAAGGTGGGGTTAAGTAAAGTTAATACACTTAGCCAAATTAACATGTTAACTAGACTAGAGGTTGTGGTTAAGTAAATACACTTAGCCAATTTTGATATGTTAGCTGGGCTAGACCATAGGGTTAAGTAAACCTGAACACTTAACCATCAGGTTGTGATAAAAGAATGAGGTTAAGTCTAAAACATGAAGGGATAATACTTAACCATTAATAACATGTTATTTAAAACAGTCGGGCAAGGTTAAGTTAAAAAGGAACACTTAACCAATACAGGATGAAGGGGTAGGGTTAAGTAATAAGAAATATTTAACCAATATAACTTGGTTTGTGGTAGGGTTAAGTCAACGTGAATTGCTGATGACACTTAACCAGCTTAACAGGATAAATGAAGAGGGTTAAGTTAGCTTGAATTAACTAATGACACTTAACCAATCCAAATTGATGGGAAAGAGAACTAAGTAGTAAACCTTAGTTAAAAGGAGCTAAGTAGTAAACCTTAGTTAAGAAAACAACAATTCTGGAAACTAAGTGGTAAACCATAGTTGACAAAACTAAGTAGTAATTCTTAATATAACACGAGGAGGAGCGAACGTCCGTCTGATTAAAAAGAAGGCTCCAACGAATTGGGTTACGAAGCCCGAGGCTTCGAGGGGACGTGAGGGTACTCTTGGTATCCCTCTGTGAGGCTGCAGATGATCCGCCTGGGCCCACATAGGTTAAGGTCTGCGTAGAAGAACTAGGGGTATGCCTTGGTTGCAATACATGGCAACCTAAAGACTAGGATGGACCGGCGTGATTCGGCGAGCAAACGGTAGCCCTGTGATAGCGACTCGTCGTCTACCATCCATCTTCAGTCAGTCGAGATACGTGAAGCGGAAAGGCGGAGAACTTCAAAAGACCATATACTTGCTATCTAGTTATGGGTGAGGATGGCCATAGGATAGTGGGGCACCGGGGGCCGGCGTATATTTCTCATTTTACAAGGTGTGCCTTTCATTAGTTGAGGGAGGGGTCAAGTGGGACCATAGCCACTGAAATAAAAACAGACCTTAGCATCTGCATCGGCAGATATCTGAAAGCTCCCGACCGAGTTCTGTATTCCTTGATTTGCCCTGACACAGGACTCGGGTCACACATTACAGGACATGTGCATCTAGACAAGCGATAACGATTCGCGATACAAGCGTGGGGAAGTTTAGGAACATATACCACTCTAGGTAGTGTGTCCTAGACTTGGGGGCATCGTTCGACAGGTAGCATAATCCCTAGTTGGACTAGGGTGCATAAATCCTGAATCCGAGAAGCGTTCAGCAGATAGCGTAAACTCTAGTTAAATCCAGAAAGCACTTGATAGAAAACCCTAGATTTGATCTAGGTAATAAATAATGAATGTATGCCGGAAGGCAATGGAAAATACAGGGATTGGGATCATGTTATCGTTACAAGTTGGGACACTAGATAGGCGGTGCAGAGATATAGAAACCAGTATAACAAGGAAATAGCGAAGCGGCGAAAGTATTAGAGCGTATCCAGTTTATCTTATCTTAGCATATCTTGTGACTACCTTGTCTAATCTTGTTGACCCTATCGTCATGGTATAATCTTGTATTCAGTTAATTCATGTCGTTTTGTTTTTCCATATTCACATGCTAGAAATTACTGAACTTACTCAGGCTTTATGTCTGACTCTGTTTTTCTTTCGTCTTCTTTTCTTCCGTTCCCCCCAGGTAGTAAAGGAGGGAATAGTTTAGCTCGGGTTAAGTTGGACTGCCACTCTTTCCCAGCTTGAAGATTTGTCGAAGTTTGCTTGGATTCTCTTTTCAGATGCCATGGCTGGCTCTTGCTAAAATCGGGGAATATAAATGTTGTTTTTATGCTTCTTTATTTTGTAAGACAGATGATACTCTGATATTGTAAAGAAACCATTGTACAAACTATTTTATTAATAAAGCAAAGTTTTATTTTCCGCTGTTTAATTTCTGTCTGTCTTGTAATTTATCTGCATCTTTTACCCTAAACGCTCCACAGAACTTAGTGCATTCCCTTTGTGAGTGACACTAACGGATGTGGGGTGTTACAAGCCGACCCATCCTATAAATACACTACAATCCTCTTTCTAAACCTAAAACTCATTTCCTTGGTCAAATTCGATAGCCGCCACTAGGAAGAAATTAAAACAGTAAATTCATGAGTTTGGAAAATCAAAACAATTGGAATAAAAATCCACAAATCAAAATACATATGTATTCGAGCTCCTGGGATGTTGTTCTTCACTTTCGTATGGGTTTCGCTGAGATCAAGGCATTTTTGGTTCGCTGTCTTCATGACCAGTGTGAGGTGGGGTTTGGCATATCGTGATATGCAGACATCGATGCACACTTTGGGTATGATATTTGAATTGAGGGGAGATTAAAGGGAACTCGTGTGCACACTTTTGAGTTATACGGTAATAAATGGGGTTCGACTGTTACTATGCGTGCTTGAAGCACTGCTGCTGTCGCATTTTTTTAAATGATGCGAGTGGTGCTTGAATGGGTGGATTGGAAGGAGAAAGCGAAGAGAAGAGCGTCGGTGGAGTTCTTGTTGAGTTCGGCGGTTCATGGAGGGAGAACGGTGAGGTAGGAGATGCGTTAATGGCCGGTAAGGAAGCTGCTGCGATTTATGTGTATTACTGGAGAGAAGGATTAGAGGGAGGAAGGATTAACCAATTTTTCTTTTTAACGTTAATCATTGAGTTAGTTTTGTAGAGAGGTAAAGTTGTTCATGAATAGATATATGATGCGGCAAAAAAATGGAACGAGGTAAACTACTGGAGCAGCTAGTATTTTGTTTCAGTGAAGAAGAAGATTAACATAGTAGCGGGTAGGTGGAAAAGGGGATGGTCCGGCTACAAAGGTTAAAGGCCTAATTCAAAATTTATTTAACTTTTATTTTAATTAAATAAGGTATCAACTTGTAAATTAAATATCTTAATCGTACTGTATCAGAATTTCGAACGGTCAGATCCGTTGGGATCATATGGATGAGTACTACACAATGGAGCAGGTTTGGAGTGAATTGGAGCTCGTTACAATTTATAGCGAAATAAATTGCCTGATCTGAATCAAATCGGTGATCGCTTATCGTTATTTAACGATAACCGACCAATGTGAGTAAAACTCACTAACTTTGTCCAGTTTGTATTTTTATAACGTATTTTTAGAACTAATAATTGTTGGTTGACTGTTGTGAGTTGACAATTTGGATGAACTGCTAATTAATTGGTTGGGAATATAGATAACGATACATACATATATATATATATCGATAATGATATATTGATAACGATATATATATATCGTTAATCAAATATTGATTATGTTAATCAGAATATTTCATATTGAAATGAAACTGATGCTAATTATATTGTTTAACATTTGTGGATGTAGGGAAACTGGTTAGAGGGATCCAATTGGATTCCTCAACATTTATGTTACCATTTTTCATATATTGTGATATATGATGTGATATATAATCTGTTAATGATTATGTGTGTTTGGATAATATTGATCCTTGTTATTTGGTATTTTAATTACCATAAGTAATACTGGAATGTAAAAAGGGAATTTTCAAAGTGTATATTGAAAATAATATATATTTATATAAAATAAGCGGATTTTATAAATGGAATTATTTGGGAAATAAATAGAATTATAAAAGGAATTATTTGGAAAATAAATAGAATTGTAAAAGGAAATATTTGGGAAAAAATAGAAAAAAAGGAATTAGCGAGATATAAAATAACTACGAGAAAATGGATTTAAAGTAGACTGTAAATAGAAATCTGTTTAAATAGATAAATTAGAAAGATTAATTTATAAATAATGTTTTTATAAATTAAGTAAAATAATTTATCACGGGATAAATTGAATATATAAGTCTGAATTTACATAGAGGAGTAGAAATCGGTTTTAACAGTGATATTTTAGATAGAAATTGAACTTAGCATGTATAAAGGGAATTATAAATGAGACTTTAAGTGTTAGAAGTAAAAAGGAAATTTTGTATAATTAATTTTATAAATAGAAGTATAAATAGAATTTAGAATTGGGATATTATTTTAAAATACAAAATCAAACTGATTTATGATATAAAAGAAATATTATTCAGATTCGATGTGAATAATGGATTAAAATAAATATTTTATAAATTAAATCATTTATAATGGAAATTGTATTTTTGAAATAGGAATTCAAATAGGAATTTGAATGAGATAGGAAATGGTGATCAAATAAAATAGTGGATTTTAATTTGGGAGAAATGGATTGGTTGGGAATTTATAAAATGACTCGATACATAGAATTGGAACCTGTAATAATAGTTTTAAATTGAAATCAAGCTTTGATTTGATAAAACGAGTCTAGTTTTCTATAAAGGAATAATATTCATGGTTTAAAGTGAATAATGATTTGAAAGCAAACGTTTTGCAGAATTAAAACAGTTATAAAAGGAATTTGGTAATTGTTGGGAAGTACTAAACTCAAAACTGAATTTAGAAATTGAGTTGACTTGGAAGGGTAAAATAGGTTGGAGTTTGTAACGTAAATCATAGCTTATTCGAAAGAGAGATTATCGAATATAGTTTATTCAAGAGAGTATCAAATATAGTTTATTCGAACGAGAGATTATCGAATATAGTTCATCCGACAGAGAGATAATTGAATATAGTTTATTCGAAAGAGAGATTATCGAATATAGTTCATTCGATAGAGAGATAATCAAATATAGTTTATTCGAAAGAGAATTATCGAATAGAGATTATTCGAGAGAGAACTATACATTGGGATTCGACTATATCGAATGTAGGAAAGTACTATTTGCTTTTCGGTTTTTAAATCAAGATTTATTTATTTAATAAATCGTTTATTTATTTAAAT
This sequence comes from Allium sativum, assembly GCA_030737875.1. Lineage (NCBI taxonomy): Eukaryota > Viridiplantae > Streptophyta > Magnoliopsida > Asparagales > Amaryllidaceae > Allium > Allium sativum. The sequence continues at coordinate 822,451,104 of CM060924.1, read as the reverse complement.
TAAGGTATAAAAGTTTTATTTAAAGGTAAATATTTCAAAAGTAGGGATTATAACGTTATCGTTGTAACCAATGTTTTTCATAAAAGAATTGGATTCATGAACTGAATCCAAGAGTTTCATAAGCAATAATTTGATAAGAAGATAAGAAATGGAGTTAAGGAATTTAGAAACTGACTGGAGACTAGTTATGTTGAACAACTTTCTGGGTATCGATCTGATGTTGGTTTCGGCCTACGGGGTTGATATTCAGGGAATTGTTCACTTACTAGTTTACAGTTAGGCGTGATGAATGAGGGAGTATAAAGATGCGTGAATAAGAAATGGAAACGTTTTCCAATGTTAATAACGTATATTTTCTAAACTAAGAAAGTAAGAATTCACGAATATATGAAAATGGGGAAATGAATAAATTAACGATAAATTAATTTAACATAGAAAAATGTTGATTGTTGATTGATCGATATAATTTCCATTTGGAAATAAGATCGTTGTGTGTATGGATGTTTTCCTTTGATAGTTAAATAACCGACTATCAATTTGTTTACCATTTTTCCATCGTCAATATGGAGAGACTGGGATCAGATTTATTATCTGAAAACAACTCCGTATCGGCATTAGCATTGCTAATCAAATATGATGAAGATAATTGAAGACGAAGTTTATGCAAGGGATATTCTGGCAAATCCTAGGTAGAAATTGCCAAAGATGGATTTATAGAATAGTGCCTTCGGTTTGTCCAGTCCCACGACAACCTGTATGGAAGAATGTCTGACAGAGTATATTTAATAGATCGCGTAAGTTGATATCTTCAAACGTATTTACGTTTGGTGGCGGAGGAATTCGTTTCCTTTAGCTGTATACCCATGGTATTTTTGGGAAAATCAATTTGTGATTTGTCGGGTATGACGATGTGACATTCAAAGTAAATAAAAGTGTGATCTATATGTTATGGCCTCTAGCCTCACAACCGGGAAATGGTATAAAATCGGGTAGGTTGCATGACTAAGTGGTTAGCTGCCAATTAGGGTGTATTGTCACCTGATCTAGAAAAATTCTATTTACTTCTATAATTTATTTCGATGCTATCCCTTTCGGGAAATGGTTGCTGATCCCAACCGTTGTTGATAATACATTTGGTACACTTAAGCGAAATGAATGACCCGTCATGTTTAGCCTGCATTACAAGATGTTCTTGTTGAACACGGTGTATTCCTCTCTAGAGATACACTATCGAAAGGTGGTCCCATACCTTGCCAGTTGGAATCCACTACCCAATAAGTGCCTACGGTTTTTGATTATATATTATATATGTGGAACGTGAGATGAAAGCGTACCACTAGAATTCTATTTATTTGATTTAGACATTATTATAATATCATAGGAGTATGGATTTTAAAAGAATGGTTTGGGTTATCGTACGGTAAAAAACATCCGTGTTTATGTGTGGATTGGTCTTATGATTATTCTTTCTTTTAAATGAAATTTTAATAGTTAAACAAATGGTCGGAGTTTACTCACACCAGTCACATGACTGACCCAGAGTTTATTTTGTTTTATTTTCCCTAAACTCTTGGGTGCCAAATTTTGTTCGGGCAGTCAAGTAGTCGGGATTTTATAGATATACTAGATGAAGCATAGAGCAGGAGGCTTCAGCATCATTTTCTAGCTATTGTTTATTTCCGCTGTGATGTAGGTGTTATACTCTAATGATGATATGTATATACAAATGACAGATTTGTCTTTCAAAGTTATGTTGTATACTATATTTTATTCATTCCATTGTGAGATTCGTGTTACTCTGATTTTGTTGTTTATTGTTCTTCTTCTTCTTCTTCTATTCTTGTAATGATCCAGAATTTTGAACCAATTTGAAATTGGAATTTTTAATACTTAATTTAAATTTTCTGGACATAAAATAAGTCTGAGAACAATTAATAATTTTAATAGGTTAAACAATAGGTTTTATTTGAATTATAACATTTATAAATGGAAATGATTATTAATAAGTTTGGATTTACTAATATTATTTGTCGTTCGATCGGATTTGTCAAAAGAAAACATAAATTAATAGCATTAGTATTATGCGTTGCTCTTTGTTTTCATAACGTTTAAGGTAAATACTACCAAAAACACATTCCTTCTCCTTTTTACAAGTGTTAAGACACTTGTAATTTCGCATGCAACATTCCATGCATAAAATACACATGTCCTATGATGTGTCACTCTCTCCTTACTCCTCTTTTCCTATAAATACCACCCTTTCCTTCCACTTTTTCATTCATTCTCACTTCTTTTCTTTCTCTCTTCTTCTTAAAGCTTATGGCCATGGTTTCCATGGCATAAGTCTTCCTCTTTTCCACCACCACCTTGCCAAAGTTCATCATTCTCCTCCTCCTCCTCTTATAATATAAAGAGAGATTAGTGTATATTATATTATATATATTTTTTGGTGAAGAAGACGTTGCGCTGAAATACTGTCCGACGGTTCGCTTAGCTAGGCTCGCCTACCGTGAAGATTTGGAAAGCTGTTAGGTGAGAACTCTTTAACCACAATTTATATATTTAATTAGTGGCTAGACTAATTTAAATATAGTGATGAATTATTATTGGTTAATGATGATTGATATTTGTTGTGATGGATGATGGATGCGAAGTTTAGGACACACACTATTAAGCGTTAGTGTTATAACGCTTGTGCACAATTATGATTTATTGAATCATGTTGATGATGGTTTCTATGGATGTTTAAATGGTTGTTGATGTTGTTTTGCACACACTATGACACAACAATTATGGTATCAGATTAGTGATCGAAAAATCTCCTTCATAATTAAAAGCTATATCATTATTGAAATTGAAGGTTAATAAATGGGAAAGACCATATGTATGAATTCATATATATTGTTGAAGTCCTTTAAATGAATAAATAAATACCGGAATATTCTAGGATGACAAACAGGATAGTGTCTAGGTATGGGTTTGGAAATGAAGTTTCCTACTCTCCCTGGCTATCCCTAACTGATCCGACGAATGGGAAGGTTAATTTGAAGTTATTTGAATTTAGAAATGAATTGGAATTTATGAAAGTTGAATTTTAGATCCAAAATAATTTGGAAAGTAAATTTAAATGATTTTAAAAGGGTTATATAAGGATATAATGGTTTTCTAAGATATTTTGAAGTATCGTAGAATAATGGTTATTATGGTCAAAATAGAGCTTGACGCATAACGGCAATTTACGTATTTTAGATGCAAACTTTAAACGCTTATAACTTTTGCAATCTAAATCGGATTTCCATAAAATTTAAAACGTTTGATTTCCATTAACACGAACTTTCAAATGAGTGAAAATAGATTTTAAAATTCGAGTTATAATTTTTAAGTTATGTTTGAAACCGTTTTGGAAAAGATGGACGTAAGAACAATTGTTGACCATAACTATAAACAGCTATTTTTAAATGTTTTAAAATTGTGGAATTTTTTTGTAAAATCATTACAAATTATGAAAAGGTGTTTTGAGTTCTCAAACCAGTCCCACGACTGATCTGGAGTTTATTGTTCCCTCACCTAAACTCTGGGTGCCCATAATTTTTACACGGGCAGCCTAGTAGTTTGGTTCGCAGATTTAGCCTTGGAGTTAGTTGGAGCAGGATTCTGGTGTTAGTTGGAGCTATATGTTTTGGAGCATTCGCATTCCTCTGCTAAGTTAGTATCTCCTCCGCTGTGAAATCAATGTACTCTGATGTATTCCTTGTAACTCTGATGTTGTATTATGGTAGTGAAATAAAAAGTTCTGTTATTTTGTGTGTGCAAATATGTAAATACCCGTAACTATCCGTCTTTATAAACAGTTTAAGTTGGTTTAATTACCGGAGAAAACCAAGCAAAATGTCGGGTCGTTACATTTTTGGTATCAGAGCTTTGGTTTATACAAAGCAATGGGGTACGACACATTTGAACAAAAGGAAAGACCCATCAGAGTTATACATCTCATTAGAGATAGGGTTAGTAATGCCCTAGAATGAGATTTTGGAGTATTATATTTGAGAGAGCGTATTTGGAAATATGAAATGAGTTTTGAAAAGTTATATTTAAAGAAAGAAACATATTTTTGAAATATATATGGTTAATTATAACCTGGATACTTAATCAAATGATTAAGTTAAGTTTACATTTTGTGATTATAATTACACATAAAATAATTCTTATTGCATGGTAATTAAGCCCCTTCCACTGATCAGGAAATTGATCCAAGTACAAATGCCTTCTGGATTTAATTTCACTATTGGGTAACATTTCGAAATATCGATAAACTTGGGTCAAATTTGTTAAGGTAACTAATCAGTATAGTTAGAAATTATAAATTAGAGTTTGAGTATTTTATTTGATGTTGAGGTTGGATTATCGAGTTTAAGAAGATTTTGCATATACGTCTGATCAACGTATATACGAAGTCTTAAGTATACTAGATAGATATAGAATCACACTCTAGTCGCTTGAAGATGATTCTGTTGATGACTGCAGCATCATCAGTATGTATTTTCGAGTTTCGAAAGTGGGATGACTATATGATTCCGATTAAAAAAGCAATATATACTTAAACCAATTTAGGTAAGTGTTTGAAAATATTGGATAAATTGATGTGAATTAGAATAAGTAAGCGAGATCTTGAAAATTTGATAAGTTGTAAGAATTATATCAGGTAAACCTGTAATAAGGATAAGCCAGTAAAGAGTATATGAGAAAGTGCATTTGAGATATATATATATATATATATATATATAAAGGTTTTGAAAAGATGTATAAACTGAAAACTCAAATCAAAATTTTGAGTAAGAATTGGCAGTTACTTTGGAATTGATTTTGAAAGAATATATTTTGAATATAAAGGAAAAAGATCTTTGAAAATATTTGAAAATTAAAAAACTTGAGCACGGACATCTTGTGATTGGAATTTCTCAGTTGATTAAAAGACGTCTACGTAAAGTTGTAATTTACATAAGCAATCCCAGTAGTTTGGGAAACGATTTAAAGGCTAAGTTAAAATTAATTAATCAGGATATTTTATAATTAGTCCTCCCCAACTAATTAAATTTAAAATGCAAATATCTTGAGAATTCAATATGACGATATGATATTTGATGATATTTTGGTTAAGGACTACATTGGTTAATGTTGTTTCTCCAAAGTTTGAAGGAAATAAGTTTTGTAATCTTTAATTTAGAATAATTAATGAGGATAGCCAAACTTAAACAATATAAGGAATTAAAATCTGGAATTATCGGCGTATTTGGACAGTCGATAAGTTTTAAAGTATATTGTGACAACAAAAGGAACTGTTTAGATGAGCATGAATACCTTTTGAATTAAGTTTCACAATTTGATTAAAGGATATTTGGAAAGTGGGAATATTAAGAAGATATTACCTAAACTAAAACGTTTAGATAAGATGAATTCTAAGATGATCAAGTTTTCCATGTAAAGAATAATAGTAATTTTGGAGAAATGAAAAGGAATAAGTTTCATAACCTTTGTATTTGCAAGATAAGATCTAAGAGAATAAATTTATAAATCTGATTTTTTTTAAAGAAGTAAATGGGTGAGTATAAGCAATTGGCCCAGTAAACGATGAATCGAATATAATGGGTAACTGGAGGTTATCGTTGGAGGACATGTAGATATGGTTGTCTGTAAACATGTGTGTTATAATATTTTACTTGGTATATCCATTATAAGAACAGGGAGCTTTGGTATAAAGAATCTTAATCTTGAATTTGTTGAATGAGTAGTTACGATTCCCTTTCCTTTTCGAGGACAAAAAGTTTTAACGGGGGGTGAATGTAATGATCCAGAATTTTGAACCAATTTGAAATTGGAATTTTTAATACTTAATTTAAATTTTCTGGACATAAAATAAGTTTGAGAACATTTAATAATTTTGATAGGTTAAACAATAGGTTTTATTTGAATTATAACATTTATAAATGGAAATGATTATTAATAAGTTTGGATTTACTAATATTATTTGTCGTTCAATCGGATTTGTCAAAAGATAACATAAATTAATAGCATTAGTATTATGCGTTGCTCTTTGTTTTCATAATGTTTAAGGTAAATGCTACCAAAAACACATTCCTTCTCCTTTTTACGAGTGTTAAGAAACTTTTAAATTTGCATGCAACATTCCATGCATAAAATACACATGTCCTATGATGTGCCACTCTCCCCTTACTCCTCTTTTCCTATAAATACCACCCTTTCCTTCCACTTTTTCATTCATTCTCACTTCTTTTCTTTCTCTCTTCTTCTTAAAGCTTATGGCCATGGTTTCCATGGCATAAGTCTTCCTCTTTTCCACCACCACCTTGCCAAAGTTCATCATTCTCCTCCTCCTCCTCTTATAATATAAAGAGAGATTAGCGTATATTATATTATACTTTTTTTTGTGAAGAAGACGTTGCGCTGAAATATTGTCCGATGGTTCGCTTAGCTAGGCTCACCTACCGTGAAGATTTGGAAAGCTGTTAGGTGAGAACTCTTTAACCACGGTTTATATTTTTAATTAGTAGCTAGACTAACTTAAATATAGTGATGAATTATTATTGGTTAATGATGATTGATATTTGTTGGGATGGATGATGGAGGCAAAGTTTAGAACACACACTATTAAGTGTTAGTGTTATAACGCTTGTGCACAATTATGATTTATTGAATCATGTTGATGATGGTTGCTATGGATGTTTAAATGGTTGTTGATGTTGTTTTGCGCACACTATGACACAACAATTATGGTATCACATTGGTGATCGAAAAGTCTCCTTCATAATTAAAAGCAATATCATTATTGAAATTGAAGGTTAATAATTGGAAAAGACCATATGTATGAATTCATATATATTGTTAAAGTTCTTTAAATGAATAAATAAATACCGGAACATTCTAATATGACAGAGAGGATAGTGTCTAGGCTTGGGTTTGGAAATGAAGTTTCCTGCTCTCCCTGGCTATCCCTAACTGAACCGACGAATGAGAAGGTTAATTTGAAGTTATTTGAATTTAGAAATGAATTGGAATTTATGAAAGTTGAATTTTAGATCCAAAATAATTTGGAAAGTAAATTTAATTGATTTTAAAAGGGTTATATAAGGATATAATGATTTTCTAGGAATTTTGAAGTATCGTAGAATAATGGTTATTATGGTCAAAATAGAGCTTGTCGCATAACGGCAATTTACGTATTTTAGATGCAAACTTTAAACGCTTATAACTTTTGCAATATAACTCGAATTTCCATAAAACGAAAAACGTTTGATTTCCATTAACAAGAACTTTCAAATGAGTGAAAATAGATTTTAAATTCGAGTTATAATTTTCATGTTATGTTTGAAACCGTTTTGGAAAAGATCGACGTAAGAACAATTGTTGACCATAAATATAAACAACTATTTTTAAATGTTTTAAAATTATGGAAAAAATTTGTAAAATCATTACAAATTATGAAAAGGTGTTTTGAGTTCTCACACCAGTCCCACGACTGACCTGGAGTTTATTGTTCCCTCACCTAAACTTTGGGTGCCCATAATTTTTACATGGGCAGCCTAGTAGTTTTGGTTCGCAGATTTAGCCTTGGAGTTAGTTGGAGCAGAATTCTGGTATTAGCTGGAGCTATATGTTTTGAAACATTCGCATTCTTCCGTTGAGTTAGTATCTCCTCCGCTGTGAAATCAATGTACTCTGATGTATTCCTTATAACTTTGATGTTATATTAGGTAGTGAAATAAAAAGTTCTGTTATTTTTTGTGGGAAAATATGTAAGTACCCATAACTATCCGTCTTTATGAACGGTTTAAGTTGGTTTAATTACCGGTGAAAACCGAGCAAAAAGTCGGGTCGTTACAATTCTAATTTTTTATCTTACCTATTCTCACCCTCTAACTTCTTTCTATTAATGATCTGGAATGTTCGATGCCTGAATAATTGACATGGGTTTTAAGTTGATTTTCTAGGTCGAAAATCCCAGTTCGTTACACCGCCAGACTTTATGTCTGACCTATTTTGTTTTTCCTTCCCTCTCTTCCTTTCCGCCCCAGGTTCTCAGGGCGGTGGATAGTAGCAGTGACCGTGATTTTTTATTTCGGCTTGTACTTCGATTACTTCTTAGTCTACGTATTACTTCAGTTTCAATTTCTTTTCCAAGGTTATTATTAGGGCATATGGGGGATATTATTTTATGGTTTTGTACTCTGATGGTTTATGAGACATATGATTATGACTTTATGACATTTGAAAATGTAATGCTATATTTGGTTTGAAATAAAAATTTGAAAAGTTTTTCCGTTGCATTCTTTATTCTGTCTTGTGAAATTAGTCTCCGTATAATTATTGCGCTTCATAGAACTTAATAGATCCTTGTATGGGTGATATTAAGGGACGTGGGGTGACACATTTGGTATTAGAGCCTAAGGTTACAAGATTAGAGAAAAAGCTTTTGAAAAGTTTGTTTCCAAAGCAACGTATTTTCAAGTAAAACCTATTTTTGAAAAATATATCCCCTCAGGTCATTTACAATATTCCTTCGATCTCTTTTTGAATCCTTGCTTTCTTCTCTTTTCAGCATGTCTGGGGCTCCTAACTTCCCCAAGGGCATTCCCATTCCGACATGGTTTCATAGATAAATAGAGGCTACGACACCTGCCGAAGAGCAAGGAAATGTCCCTCCCTGAGCTGGAGCCACAGTATCTCTCTCAGTGTCGTTACTTTACCATTTCATTAAAATAAAACGGTCACCGCTCTTTTCTTTATTTCAAAATTTTAAATAAAAAATATTACTCAATTAAAAGTACACTGTTAATATCATTCAACTCGCGCGATCAAGAGCTTTAAGCCCATGCCAAGATCCTTTCACTCGATCATTTCCTGGAGGATGGCAGTGCCTAGTTCATGAACTAGGGTTACGCTTTTAGGGGGTTGTGGTCATCAGCAAGGAAAGTTAAGGCTGGATTTGGATCAATAGAGGAGAGATGCACTTTCACATGGAGTTTAGGCCAACTCGGTGACCACGGGGATGTCGCAACCTATTATACGCTGATAAGGGAATGAGGGGATGCAGTTTGATAGGGTGCAATGAGTTGCACCATTTTGGTACCGGAGCGGAGAGGTTGGAGAGCTAGGTTTGTTAGAGAATACGGAATGTGATTTCGTATTTTAGAGATGGAGGAATCCAGGAGAGAAGGTTTCATGAAATGGGTTTCACTGTACATGTATGCACTAACTAATAATTGGGAAAAAGGGATGATAAAGGAATAGTTGTAAATAAATAAATAAATTATGTCTAGTTAATCTGCAAACTTATAATTATCATATCTTTTGCATATGAGATCAAAATTGGATGTCATTTCTTTCGTTGGACTCATGTGGATGACCACGCATTAGAGTTGGTTTGGACTGATTTGGTCTTTCACTAGACGGTATTTGTTTAAATAGTATAATTTGACGTTTTGAACTATTTTCTAATTGTAAAATGTAATATTTAGGATAACTGAACCTAGTAAATAATAAATAAAAAGATTGGGTAGTGATTTAAGTAGATTTCACCTAATTATCACATTTTACCTAGTTGTGCGCTATTTACCCATTTACGTGCTATTGTGCACTATTTTGGCCACGTTGCTGTATATTTGGACACTTATTTCACTTTGATTGCTATAGATAGGTTATATTGATTTATTTTTTCTATTATGGACGTTTGTATGTCAGTTTAGGAATTTGTTTTATTATTGATTGCATGGTTGAATTATTTGCTTGGTTTAGCCTAAAACTCCGTTTGTAGGCGATCTAGTATTATGATAAATCTTGTTCGTTAGACTTAGGGGCATTATCAATCAAATGCACATGTTGGTGTATATTGATTGAGTGCACAAGGATAATAGACTAGAACGGGCGAGATAAAGTCACGATTGAGCTTTAAAGTGCATGGATGGACTCGACGACGGAGCAGCATTGGAGCTCGATGATTGGTTTGAAGACGTAGTGATGTTGGAGCTTGGTGGTCGATCTGAAGATGAATGATGGAATTGGCGATGAGATGGATTTCACAACGAATGTCGGACGTTTCACTTGGATGCGTATTTGACCGCTTTTGGTTAAATAAGTGATTTGAATAGTCGTTATTAATTATAATGAAGTGGTCGATATCAATTATTATTGTTGTTGGACACTTTGGCCAATTTGACATGGATAATGGTGCATTTCGAGAAGGATGTGATGGTTCGTTCGATAGTGGTTTTGATACGATGGATCTACGATCAGTGGTTCGTTATCCAACGATGGTGATTCCAAGATGGGAAGCGAAGCAGCGACTTCGATAAAGGATAACGATATGCCAGGATGTAGGGTAAGGATAATGGATCGAGAGGGGATTACTAAATAGGAGTCGGGGTAGTAGTCCTATTATTGACTCTGCTACAGATTGCGTGTGCAAGGGGATAAATAATACGCAGGTTCGACGGGTACTTAGGAAGAGGGGTTAGTGAGTGTTATGTCCATTGGACCACGTTTGGGTCCTTATATCCAGGTTCGGGAGATTGTTTCTAGGTTCAAGAAACTTATGGCATTCACCCGGACTAGGTTCGGGTCCTTACTTTGGGTTGTATGATGGTACAACTTAGTTCCTAGAAGAGTGAGTGGCGTGGATTTGAGTACAAAGGAACGGAGGTGTTATCGTATATCCAATGCACTGAGTGAGTGAATGCAAGGATGGATAATGGATGTTATGTTTGCTTAATCATTTATCACCTTCGGGGCGTCATATGATGTGGATATCATCAATTTAGATATTTAGACATCCCTGGTGTTCTAGTATAGGATACACCCATACTTATTCTCATAGAGTAGTATATATATCCCTATATGTGCTAGCTTTGTGGATGCAAGGGCATGGCAGCTATGATTCTCCATACCCTCAATGTCGTATATACCATTACAACTTTACAGTATTTTGAGATTATTATCACTTACACCAGACTTCTGTCTGACCCAAGGTTTTATTTCATTTTATTACCTTGGGTACTCATCGACTATGCTGATGAGCAGACCGGGTGATAAGTACGGATATCATTCGGAGCTGCGCAGGTGGATTAGCAGAAAGCTATGTTTTACCTATTTTTATTTGTATTATAATTGCTTATTCCGCTGTGTGACATTATGGAGCCTTGACAGTGTTACGTATTCCTGACTGAGGCATTGTATTAGTTGACTTTATTTACCTTTTGTATAAGATCTATTATTGTTTTGTATAACTGTGTGGGCCTATATACTCAGATTATATGGTTTATATACTTATTACTATCCCATCTAGTTTATATCTATGATTGTTACTATTACATGTTATTTGATGCACTGTGAGATATACGATAGATTCTGTGATTGTGTCCTATTCTGTTATCTTCTTTCTCTTCTATTTTCTTTCTTTTTTCTCTTCTTTTCTACTATTTCTTTCTCTTGACGATTGCATTACATCGATTGGGTGCTTGTACAACATAAGTTTTTAGCTCTAAGCATCAGTGGTGTATGGCAGGTCGTCGCATTTTGTAACACCCCACGTCCATTAATGTCACTCACAAAGGGAATGCATTAACTTCCATGGAGGTTTTAAGTGAATATAGAACAGTAAAATTACAACAAGACAGATATAAAATAGTACTTGGAAATTCAAAAACTTTATTTCATTGTAGCAGAAGTCAAAACATGTTTGATTACATCATAACACCATATTTAATGTCAAGTACAATATCTATCTTGATAAAACAAGTACATAATCCCATTACATGAATAGCCATTAAAAAGAAAGATAACAAGCTGGACTTTACTTCAGCAGTCCAAGCTTTCCAGAAGATAAGCGATCCAACTAGACTCCACTAGAACTTGGCCCAACTTGCGGACCTGAAGGGAGAAAAAGGATGGAAAAGAGGGGGTCAGACATAAAGTCTGGTGAATATGATAATTCTACAATACTATTACCAAAATAACTGGACTAAGGCATAAGCTGGAAAACAAGAAAATGTCTATGAAGAGCAGATTAAGGACATAGACAATCGCTAAAGGCAACGTTATAGGTGCTCCTAAATACTAAAGGATAAACACTATACTGCACCACACCAGTCATCCTAAAGATTCATCCCACTTAGCTTCACTTAGAAACTTTCCCAATGGCTTTACGTACCCCTAGCTGACTACATAGGTGCCGCCTGCCCCTATCTCCACTAGGTGTACCCTACTTCCCATTATTCGATCGGCTCCCTAACTCATAGATACATGTGCTGGCCCCACAGTGGGGTGTATCACTCCCCTAAAGTGGCAACCTGATACAACGGACATGCACGGCTTATACCTACACGATGCAACAACGTCTTACCTACCAGCCTGGGTCCACACACGCATATGAAACCCGTTGGACTTGCGTTGCCACCGCTCCCTGTTTTGGCCTCCTATAGTCAAACCCAGTATGCGTGTCCCGTCCTCGACTTGGGTCGAGCCCACAAAGATACGTTTTGGGATACTGGTTGAAATGGGCCCCCACTATTTACCACAAGCATTCCACCTAAGCTTGTCCCCATTAGTCCATCCCACTTAACCCACTTAGTCATGTTCATTTACATGTGTGTTTGGTTAAGTCTAATCATATTTCAAATGCCTCTAAAGGAAACCACCAGATTCCTCATGCCACCCAAGGCACCTACTTAACCCCCATGTCCCACCTTACATGATTATCTGGTTAAGTATTTCTTAGTTCATTAAGGCCATAACCTCATAAAGACCTCTCACATTAGACTGGCATTTATGGCAGCTGGATTTGCCGGGCGGGTCCGGGCAGTCTTACACCATAAAAGAGTCTAACCTCGTGTCTTTACAACTGTTATGCTTTAGTTTGGACCTAGGACCTCTCACATTGGGCCGACATTTGTGACTACTGGATTTGCCGGGCGGGTCCGGGCAGGTTTACATCACAAACGGGTCCAACCTCGTGTCCTAAGCATTGATTATTAATAATAATCCACTTTCCCCCAATTTTAATAATTCCCTACTTGAATTATTAATTACTTCCAATTTTTAACAATGTCCATAATTGACTCAATTATGGACATCCATTCATGGTATGCAAAATCTTACAAAATTGCACCCAATTTATTAATTCCTAATATTACCCCTACCCCACGTTTGAACGTTTATTCGCAAAATATATGTTAGACTCGAATAGCCTAACTCATAGCATAAAAGAGATTATCATAATAACAACATGTATATGTGACCAAATGAATCATAATAAGGGGTGAAACTTGCATATGTCCAACTTGCATAGATTATACATGTCATGGACCTAAAGGTGTCAACTTGTTCAAAATTCACCTAATATAATCTCAATCAATTTTCATAAACTTACATATGAACATGTGTGAATCAACATCATCTAATTTTTTAACAACATGGTTTTATATGGGTACACCTAACTCAATAGGCAAATTCCCATATTCAAGTTTTATTTAATTATAGTTTCAAGTTTATGGGTACACCTAACCTAATAGGCAAATTCCCATAAACAAGATCCATTTAAATTAAAAAAAAACATAACTTTAAGCATGTTCCAACAACATCATGATTTTACAACATAATATAGCATGATTTATAACATGGCATAGTATGATAGTATAACATAGCTTGACATGATTCTCAACATAGCATGACATAGCATAAGAGAATTTACAACATAGCATGACATAGCATATATAATTTACATCATACGACAACATAATAACATAATAAGAGATCCACAATATATAGAATTTACAATTACAAATCACATCACTTTCTTGTGATCCATTCATAACTGAGTCAAATTAGTTTGTAATAGTCTTGTGAGAATCATCATACTCACCAACAAAAGAAAAGAATTAGAGAAAGAGAGATCTTTTGATTTGATTTGTGTAGATTTAGTTGTAGATGATTAGGCTTCCTCTTCTTAGTTTGTGACGGCTATGCTGAACTCCATGGCAGCAGCATGACGGTAGCTTCTCTAATTTTACAAGTGATTTAGGTCTAGGGTCTACCCACTTATTTATAGATTTTAGAATTCATTTAGGCCATTAGATTTAACCTAGAAATAACCGCAGCCGTTCAGACAAGATGGGGTTTATCTTGTTGACTCAGCAATGAGTTAGAAGTGACTCAGCAAACACTCAGCATATTAATAAACTTCTATTCATGTCATAAATATATATATATTTTCTACAATGTACACATTAGATACATCCCCCTTTACTTATTATTGTTTTTATATACATATTAGATACATCCCCTCTCTCACACACTTATTAATATTTTTATATTCATATTAGATACATCCCCTCTCTTACACACTTTATTAATATTTTTATATTCATATTAGTGTTAATAGAAAATTCGGGGTGTTACATTCTCTCCTCCTTTTAGGATTTCGTCCCCGAAATCTTCAAGTCTGGAAGAATGTATATCCTACCATCCAAACGTCCATCTACTCATCCATCATACACAGGCATCCATTGTCCTTAAAAGACTTCTAATGCTTTATGATCATATGCAAGTGTGTGTACATGTCCTTACCTAATGCGAAATCAGGCGGTCTACTGATTCAGTTGACCTCATTAATGCAACTATGATCGTGCCATGCATCCATTATGTATGCAAAAGATTCTTAATGCTACATAATACTTCTATATGCGTGCACACCCATTCAACCGAATGCAGCATCCATATGATGGTACAACCATTATACATCCATTATACTAAATACATCCATATATATGCAATATGCAATATGAAGTGACTGAGCCGATCTAGTGCCTAAAGTGTGTGTATATATGCATCCACGAGCAACCACTAGCAAACACTTGCATCCATTTTGCATCCATCATACATAACATGTCTCAAACACATGTTTCAACCATAGGATTATCCTAACTAAAGGTCAAAGATACTAATGAGAGGACATACTAAAGATAAGATAAGATAAGCTAAGCGATAAAGGAGAAATTAAAAGACATACCCTCAAAAAGAAAAGGGTACAACGAACGCATCTTATCTTCTGTCTCCCAAGTTGCGTTGCTCTCATCATCTCCCCATTGCACTTTAACCAGTCTGACCTCTCGATTCCTCAACTTTTTGATCTCCGACCCAAGAATGCATGTAGGAGCTCGTCTAATTATTGCATCACGCTCTATTTCCACCTCTTTAAGCAAGCTCGGCTCTACCACCTCCGCGGTCTTGTGCAAACACTTCCTCAAATGTGATACATGGAATACGTCGTGTAGATACCACGTGTAACACCCCACTAAGTTTCTCAGGCAACTCCACCCTATATGCCATCTTCCCAATCCTGTTTTTTTATAGGAAACGGCCCTACAAACCTTGGTGCTAATTTCCCCACGGACCCAAAGCGAACAACATTCTGTAACGGAGATACTTTGATAAAAACCATGTCCCCAATGTCAAACTCAAGATCTGTCCTCCTCTTATCAGCATACGATTTTTTCCTATCTTGTGCTGCTTTCTTCCTCCTTCGAATCAACTCAATCTTCTCCGAGGTTTCCCTAACCATATTGGGCCCAAGTAGGATTTTATCGGTAGATTCCCACCAACATGTAGGCGAACGGCAAGGCCTTCCATAAAGAGCTTCGAAAGGTGCCATGCCAATACTAGACTGAAAGCTATTATTATATGCGAATTCTACTAACGGAAGGTGCTCTTCCCATGTACCCCCAAAGTCTAGGATACAAAGCCTTAAAAGATCCTCTAGAATGCGATTCACCCTCTCGGTCTGGCCGTCTGTCTGAGGATGATATGCGGTGCTCAAACATAGCTGAGTCCCTACCACCTCTTGTAAACTCTTCCAAAATTCGCTAGTAAAGATGGGGTCACGGTCGCTTACTATACTAGAAGGAATACCGTGCAAACAAACTATCTCCTTAATGTATACAGAAGCCAACCACGGAGCAGTCCTCTTACTTTTCACGGGAATAAAATAGGCGCTTTTAGTAAGTCTATCTACTATAACCCAAATCCCCGTGTTACCTTTCCTTGATCTTGGTAATCCATCCACAAAATCCATTGAGATGCTTTCCCATTTCCATAGTGGAACTTCTAATGGGTGAAGCAACCCACCGGGTTTCTTTTGTTCTGCTTTAACTCGTTGGCACACCAAGCATCTAGCGACGTACTCGGCCACATCCTTTTTCACACCGGCCCAAAAGAAAACCCGCTTCATATCTTTGTACATCTTATCCCCGCCGGGATGAATGGTCATTTTTGAGCGATGAGCATCATCAAGAATGGCCTTCCTTAAGTCTTCGTCTTGGGTACACAAAGTCTATTATCCCTTCGTAACAAACCCTTATCGTCTAGGGTATACCTACGAAGAAGGCTTGACGACTCCCCCCCTTTGAGCTTTTCTACTATCTCAACCAACTGTGGGTCGTCTCGCTGTGCCTCACCAACCCGTCCTAGAAGTGTAGGTCTAACCTCCAAGGATGCTAACAGACCGGGTACTAAGTCAACGGAGGGTCTAAAGTCAAACATAGAGATGAATTCTAAGCTTTGTCGTTCAACAAACAACGGACTCAAGGACAACCTTTTCCTACTTAAGGCGTCTGCCACCACGTTACCCTTGCCCGGGGTATATGCTATTTCAAAATCGTAGGAGGCTAAGAATTCCATCCACCGTTGCTGCCTTAAATTCAAATCCTTCTGAGAGAATAAGTATTTTAATGATTTGTGGTCAGTGAACAGTTCGAATTTCTCACCAAGAAGATAGTGACGCCAAGACTTAAGCGCGAAAACAATTGCGGCTAGCTCTAAGTCATGCGTGGGGTAATTCTTTTCATGAACCCTCAACTGCCTTCCACCATAGGCTATTACTCTTCCCTCTTGCATGAGGACCGCGCCAAGTCCCGTCCCACAAGCATCAGTATAGATGGTAAATGGTTTATTCCCGTTTGGCAGCACTAAGACTGGGGCTGAAGTTAAGACTCTCTTTAAACGTTGGAACGCATCATCGCAATCTTTGTCCCACGTAAAAACCAGGTTCTTCTTCGTTAACCGTGTTAATGGAGCTGATATTTTTGCGAAGTCTTTGATAAACTTCCTATAATAGCCAGCCAACCCCAAGAAACTTCTTGCTTCGGTTGCATTTTTAGGGACCTTCCAATCTTGGATGGCCACCACCTTTGCGGGATCCACTGCTATCCCTTCTTTGGAAACCACGTGCCCTAAGAACCGTACTTCCTTCCTCCAGAAGTGACACTTAGAAAATTTTGCCTTAAAGTTATGCGCTCGAAGGGTTTCCAACACTTCCCTAAGATGTAGGGAGTGCTCTTCTTTATTCTTAGAAAAGACTAAGATGTCATCCACAAAGACTACCACGAATTTGTTAAGGTATTCCCTAAACACCCTACTCATCAAATCAACAAAATATGCAGGGGCGTTTGTCAAACCAAAGGGCATCACTAGCCATTCATAGAATCCATCAGGAGTCCTAAAAGCAGTCTTATCTATACTATCCTCAGCCACTCTCAGTTGATGAAAGCCAGTGGCTAAGTCCAACTGCGAAAACACTGAGGCGCCAACTAACTGATCAAAGAGATCGTCAATCCTCAGCAGTGGGTGTCGGTTCTTTTTAGTAAGCTTGTTTAGTTCTCTATAGTCCATACAAAGTCTAAGAGACCCATCCGCCTTTGTGGCAAAAACTACTGGAGCACCCCACTCCGATATACTACGTCTTATGAACCCCTTCTCAAGCAACTCCTTTACTTGCTTATTGAGTTCCCTCCTTTCACGAGGAGCCATGTGGCGCACTGGCAAAGATACGGGTTTAGCATTATCCACAAGATAAATTCGAAAGTCTATCTCCCGCTTTGGAGGTAAGCCCTTCACCTCCTCAAACACATCCGGATATTCCCGGACCACTTCTACCGATCGCAGGTTCTCTACAGACGCGTCAAGCGATTCAAGATAACTTAGCATAACGGAATTTATGGGATTACAAAAGATGTCGAGAGCATTACCAAGGCGAGTCACAAGCCTAACTACTCTCCTTTCACAATCAAGAATGGCCCTATTTCTAGACAACCAATCCATTCCTAAAATTAGCCCATAGCCCGTGAAGCCCAATACATAAGCATCACATCTAAATTCAACGCTAAGTATAGAGATTTTCAAATCCAAACATATCATGGTCAAATGAGCCGAACCCCCAATTGGATTTGAAACGGCCAAGGGATCCTCTACTAAACTGGTGTTCAAGTGCAGTGATTCAACTAATGATGCAGAGATAAACGAATGAGATGCGCCCGAATCGAATAAGGTACGGACAAGATGATCAAACAGAAAAACTAAGCTTTCAACAGAAATTGTTCTACCTCTTTCTTGCAGCGGTGGGGACGCAATAGCCTGAACTTGTCCCCTTGCCTGCCCTGGTGCCATAAGAGCCTGCACCTGTCCTCCCGAGGTAGACCCTGCCCTCTGCCCCTTCTTTGGACAGTCCTTCACTAAATGTCCCGCATCTCCACAATGAAAACAACCAGTCTTCTTTTTCTTTCTACAATCTTTGCTGAGATGGCCAGGCGTCCCACAATTGAAGCATTTCTTCTTCCCTTTGCCATTATTGTTTTTACCACCCTTCTTATTTTGCTGTTGGGGTTTCTTCTGATCCCCTTTCTTTTCAACTGCCTTATCCTCATGCATAAGTGCCATTTCTACTAGCTTTTCAAAGGTGGCTCCCATAGGGATGTGGGTCATAGCCAACCCTTGCAACGGTTCATTCAAGTCTCTAACGAACCTCAAAGCTTTCTTCTCTGGCGTGTTCACCAACTCCAAGCCAAACCTTGCTAACTGATTAAATTTATTGACATATTCCTTTACTGATGAGCTCCCTTGCTTTAGTGCCAGGAATTTTTCCATATTTAAGTTCTCCTCTGCCCTTGAAAGAAACTTTGCCTCAAACCTTCGTCTGAAATCCGCCCATGAATCAACTGGACGTTCCCCGTTAGTGACCTCCCACCAAAACGAGGCCTCTCCCTTCATTAACCAAGCAGCTAAACGGACTTTCCTCCCATCTTCCACTTCAAAGATATCCAACAATTCCTCAGTCTCCTTAAGCCAATCTCTGGCCTCCACAAACGTCTCTGTCCCTTGAAAAGTTTTTCCTCCCATAGCCTTGAATTCCTTGCACGTCTTTGCAAAAGTGTCAACACGAGGAGGAGGAGGAGGAGGAATGGGTGCAACTAGGGGTGGAGGAGTATCTGCTGGGCCTGCAGTGGCGGCCCTAGCCTCCAAGTATCTCCTAAACCACCCTGGAATCGTCACACCTTCTGGGAGATTAAGATCTTTAGCCATGCTGAAACGAAAAAGGAAAGATTCAAAATGGAGAATTCGAAAGATAAAGATAAGGATATGGCTATTTGGGATTATGTTTTTCATAAAAACTCTCTTTAAATAACATGTTTTTTTTTTTTTGAAAGCACTTCTTCCAAAAATACTTTAGAAAAAAAAAATATTTTTCTAAAAAATTTTTTATCTGTTCTGGTAACCTTATGCTCTGATACCACGTGTAACACACCACGTCCATTAATGTTACTCACAAAGGGAATGCATTAACTTCCATGGAGGTTTTAAGTGAATATATAACAGTAAAATTACAACAAGACAGATATAAAATAGTACTTGGAAATTCAAAAACTTTATTTCATTGTAGCAGAAGTCAAAACATGTTTGATTACATCATAACACCATATTCAATGTCAAGTACAATATCTATCTTGATAAAACAAGTACATAATCCCATTACATAAATAGCCATTAAAAAGAAAGATAACAAGCTGGACTTTACTTCAGCAGTCCAAGCTTTCCAGAAGATAAGCGATCCAACTAGACTCCACGAGAACTTGGCCCAACCTGCGGACCTGAAGGGAGAAAAAGGATGGAAAAGAGGGGGTCAGACATAAAGTCTGGTGAATATGATAATTCTACAAAACTATTACCAAAATAACTGGACTAAGGCATAAGCTGGAAAACAAGAAAATGTCTATGAAGAGCAGATTAAGGACATAGACAATCGCTAAAGGCAACGTTATAGGCGCTCCTAAATACTAAAGGATAAACACTATACTGCACCACACCAGTCATCCTAAAGATTCATCCCACTTAGCTTCACTTAGAAACTTTCCCAATGGCTTTACTTACCCCTAGCTGACTACATAGGTGCCGCCTGCCCCTATCTCCACTAGGTGTACCCTACTTCCCATTATTCGATCGGCTCCCTAACTCGTAGATACCCGTGCTGGCCCCACAGTGGGGTGTATCACTCCCCTAAAGTGGCAACCTGATACAACGGACATGCACGGCTTATACCTACACGATGCAACAACGTCTTACCTACCAGCCAGGGTCCACACACGCATATGAAACCCGTTGGACTTGCGTTGCCACCGCTCCCTGTTTTGGCCTCTTATAGTCAAACCCAGTATGCGTGTCACGTCCTCGACTTGGGTCGAGCCCACAAAGATACGTTTTGGGATACTGGTTGAAATGGGCCCCCACTATTTACCACAAGCATTCCACCTAAGCTTGTCCCCATTAGTCCATCCCACTTAACCCACTTAGTCATGTTCATTTACATGTGTGTTTGGTTAAGTCTAATCGTATTTCAAATGCCTCTAAAGGCAACCACCAGATTCCTCATGCCACCCAAGGCACCTACTCAACCCCCATGTCCCACCTTACATGATTATCTGGTTAAGTATTTCTTAGTTCATTAAGGCCATAACCTCATAAAGACCTCTCACGTTAGACTGGCATTTATGGCAGCTGGATTTGTCGGGCGGGTCCGGGCAGTCTTACACCATAAAAGAGTCTAACCTCGTGTCTTTACAACTGTTATGCTTTAGTTTGGGCCTAGGACCTCTCACATTGGGCCGACATTTGTGACTACTGGATTTGCCGGGCGGGTCCGGGCAGGTTTACATCACAAACGGGTCCAACCTCGTGTCCTAAGCATTGATTATTAATAATAATCCACTTTCCCCCAATTTTAATAATTCCCTACTTGAATTATTAATTACTTCCAATTTTTAACAATGTCCATAATTGACTCAATTATGGACATCCATTCATGGTATGCAAAATCTTACAAAATTGCACCCAATTTATTAATTCCTAATATTACCCCTACCCCACGTTTGAACGTTTATTCGCAAAATATATGTTAGACTCGAATAGCCTAACTCATAGCATAAAAGAGATTATCATAATAACAACATGTATATGTGACCAAATGAATCATAATAAGGGGTGAAACTTGCATATGTCCAACTTGCATAGATTATACATGTCATGGACCTAAAGGTGTCAACTTGTTCAAAATTCACCTAATATAATCTCAATCAATTTTCATAAACTTACATATGAACATGTGTGAATCAACATCATCTAATTTTTTAACAACATGGTTTTATATGGGTACACCTAACTCAATAGGCAAATTCCCATATTCAAGTTTTATTTAATTATAGTTTCAAGTTTATGGGTACACCTAACCTAATAGGCAAATTCCCATAAACAAGATCCATTTAAATTAAAAAAAACATAACTTTAAGCATGTTCCAACAACATCATGATTTTACAACATAATATAGCATGATTTATAACATGGCATAGTATGATAGTATAACATAGCTTGACATGATTCTCAACATAGCATGACATAGCATAAGAGAATTTACAACATAGCATGACATAGCATATATAATTTACATCATACGACAACATAATAACATAATAAGAGATCCACAATATATAGAATTTACAATTACAAATCACATCACTTTCTTGTGATCCATTCATAACTGAGTCAAATTAGTTTGTAATAGTCTTGTGAGAATCATCATACTCACCAACAAAAGAAAAGAATTAGAGAAAGAGAGATCTTTTGATTTGATTTGTGTAGATTTAGTTGTAGATGATTAGGCTTCCTCTTCTTAGTTTGTGACGGCTATGCTGAACTCCATGGCAGCAGCATGACGGTAGCTTCTCTAATTTTACAAGTGATTTAGGTCTAGGGTCTACCCACTTATTTATAGATTTTAGAATTCATTTAGGCCATTAGATTTAACCTAGAAATAACCGCAGCCGTTCAGACAAGATGGGGTTTATCTTGTTGACTCAGCAATGAGTCAGAAGTGACTCAGCAAACACTCAGCATATTAATAAACTTCTATTCATGTCATAAATATATATATTTTTTCTACAATGTACACATTAGATACATCCCCCTTTACTTATTATTGTTTTTATATACATATTAGATACATCCCCTCTCTCACACACTTATTAATATTTTTATATTCATATTAGATACATCCCCTCTCTTACACACTTTATTAATATTTTTATATTCATATTAGTGTTAATAGAAAATTCGGGGTGTTACATTCTCCCCTCCTTTTAGGATTTCGTCCCCGAAATCTTCAAGTCTGGAAGAATGTATATCCTACCATCCAAACGTCCATCTACTCATCCATCATACACAGGCATCCATTGTCCTTAAAAGACTTCTAATGCTTTATGAACATATGCAAGTGTGTGTACATGTCCTTACCTAATGCGAAATCAGGCGGTCTACTGATTCAGTTGACCTCCTTAATGCAACTATGATCGTGCCATGCATCCATTATGTATGCAAAAGATTCTTAATGCTACATAATACTTCTATATGCGTGCACACCCATTCAACCGAATGCAGCATCCATATGATGGTACAACCATTATACATCCATTATACTAAACAAGTGCGAACCCGTGCTTCGCACACGGGTCTGTGGTCTTAAATTATAACAAACATTATAGTAGAAGATCAAGTATTGTTTAGTAATTATCAGTGTGCATGTTCTTGCAGTAAAGAAAATTTGAAGAACTTAAAAGAAACAAAACAAATTTTGAAAATGAATAGTTTATAGTTAAAATCATAATTATACATGGACAACTAAGTAGCAATTATAATAAATAGACATCCAATATAATTATTTTAAAACATTTAGGTCAATAATTGGAAATCAACCAAATTAAGCAATTTGATTGATACCATGTAATAAGTACAGCGTTGGACCCACTAAAGGAAAAAAACTAATCCCACAATTATTTTGTTTCTATAATTGTTGGAAGTATGCTATTTAATATAATTGTCATCAGAAAGAATCATAAAAGATTTAATATAAACTGTAAAATGGTCGCAACCTGGCATAAAAAAATTATTGATAGTTCCAATCACATCGATGTATTTACATGTCTTGAATGTGGGTATACAATATAAAAATAACTTTTTAATTAAACAGGAAAATAGTGTCAAGGACAAAGTTACGTGCTTTTGCAGCAGTTAGGACGACTTGCTGAAATTTCATTCTAAAATACAAAACATCATATTTTAGGTATCAGTTTTACAGTCTGCATTGCATCAGAATTGACTACTTGTGTTTAAGTATTTATTTTATAGTGTGTATGATATCAGAATTTAACTATCAGTTTTTAAGTATCATATTACGGTGTGTATGGTATCAGTTTTACAGTGTGTATCGTCCTTGAGAATTAAGTTTTAGTGGGTTGTCTTTGGACTTGAAAAGGTTATAAGTTACTCCTTCACAATAAAATTCCCTTAATTAAATATATAACTTTCGGTCCGTCTAATAAGAAATGACAACTCATAGCATTTAAGTTTTGGTACATCGGCATAAATGTTGCCATGGACAACTGGAGATTTTGCACAATGGATGATAATTCAATAATGGATTGTTCTTCCTATTTTATTAATAATTAAAAAATCCACCATCTCTAGATTAGCTTTTATGTTCATATTCGATTCAACCCATAAAACATTTAAAACTCATTAGACAGAAAAATAATTGGAACAAAAAAAATTCAGATTTACAAAATTAAGTGCAATAAGCTTTTGCATCCATGCTTGGTTGTCACCCAGGTCCATTTTTTCATGGTTCTTGGTAATAGTTGCGCTAGTAAGAAAACCTTCAGAATGTTTATGCAAATTTGTGTTGAACTCATCAAATAAGAAATCGGTAAGTACATATTCTTTTACCTACTATCAATTAGTTGAAGATTTGACAATGCGCTGCTTCCAATGGTAAAGAATGCTTGAACTATTGATTCCCTCTTCTTTGTGCCCTGTATAGAAAAAAAAAAGTAAAAAATCAACATTGAAAAAATGAAATCCACAAACAGTCCCATATGTGTTTCAGTTGTAATGCATATTACTTTAATATGTTTGTTTATAAAAGTCCGGTGGCATTGGCATATTCCAAATTTTATACTTTAGTTTAACTGAGCTTAATATAAAATAGTTATTTTATTCGCTGGGGACCGAAAGCTTAATAGATAGAAAATTTTGGCTTAATATGATTTTCTATTAAATTGATTATAAAAATAGAATAAACGTATGCAATGATAAAAAATAGTTTTGAGCAGTTAATATGCATTAAACGTATATAATGCAAGACGTTAATATAATTGGCATACTAAATACACAAATAGCTTTATATTAAAATACACATAATATAAACTATAACTTGAACGAAGTCTGAGGAAATATTTTGGATGTGAATGCCTTTGTTTCCACGTCGTTTTTCCGATGCTGAAAATACATTTACATTTCAAATGGAGATGGAGACAAATTTTAAATTTAGTACGTATTCATTGGAAAGTCTTGTTAGATCCTTATCCTTCCATTAGAGTTATACCACCAAATATAGCTTACATTCCAATCAAGGTTGTTCTCTGGCTTGTCATGCAATATGGTTTGCATGCGAACAATTTTAACTACCGACACATTCGTTATTTGTTGATGCATTTTCCTTGTATTGTTTGAAAATAAGTGCTTGTGCAATTATGTAATTTAGAAGTTGATGTTTTAAGATGATCATACAATTAATTTAAACGACTATATTGAAAACTTTATACATTACAACTGTAGTTTAATTGTCTTTGTTAACAATAAATAAATTAAGCAAGCAATTAAAAATGTATAATTTGGAAAATCATTTTATTTAATGTTGAATTATACGTCAGCATGTCACAGGTAGAAAGATAAACAAAAGAAAATAAAAAAATGAATACAAATCTTAAACACGGTACATGCA
Organism: Allium sativum; assembly: GCA_030737875.1. Taxonomy (NCBI): domain Eukaryota; kingdom Viridiplantae; phylum Streptophyta; class Magnoliopsida; order Asparagales; family Amaryllidaceae; genus Allium; species Allium sativum. The sequence continues at coordinate 822,425,881 of CM060924.1, read as the reverse complement.
GGCCAAGCATTTTTGATTTGCACAACCACATTGAAACCATACAAGCCACTTATTCCAAGTTGGTAAAAATATACAACTAATAAGCTTGCATCAAACATTTTAATATAGTCACTCAATATCACATAATTATCAGCTAATGGGAACACTGAAAAATAACATTATATGATATATCATTATTTTTTGCATCAAACAACAAACTTGCGCACTTTTTTTTGCCATTGCACTAACTTGTTAGTCAATTAAACATGTTCACTGACCCTGGCTAACATCAAATCCCACTGCACCCTGTTACGCCAAGTATGTATAAGGTACCTTTTTTTAGTAAGCAGTAAACTAACAAACTTTCATCTTACATAGCTGATAAAAAACATTAGTATATAAGTTAAATATCACAGAGAAAAATAAAAAATAAAATGCCAACAGTTACATATTAGCTCTCTGTTTTAGAAGTCAAGTACAAATAAGCTCTTTCAAGCCACTTCCTAAACCTCTTCAAGTCCAAATTCACATTTTGCATATCCAGGTAAACCCTGTTAGTTTCTTCCCATCCTTTTGCATTCGCATTTTCTGGCTTTTTCAAGACAACATCATCTTCATCATATTTTTAGGCTTCATATAATGTCCCATACTCGGTTCTCAAGCTGTCCAAGCATCTATAGCCAAGACGTAACAGCCTTGTAAAAAGGTGGGTTAACAGATGCAAACATAAATAATTTATCACGACCTCAGATGAAGGATATTATTGGATTAATTAGGCTTGCTAACACAAAAATTTAAATGAATATCGAGATGAAATGAAAGATTGGTTGCCAAACTCCATTAGCTCAAATCCCTGGAACATACAAATTAGAGAAGAAAAAAATATATAAACAAAGGTGGGAAAAAAAGCAAGCAAAACATATTTTTTTAGTAAAAAGAGAAGGATTATATCCAAAAGAACATATTCATTCGCATAGAATCTGACACAAACTGTTTCATTGTAAGCAACGTATACCACAGGTTGAGTGCTTCACGATAATTGCGATGGATTCACAAACAAAGTAAAAATTAAAAATAAAAATTATGCATGAATATAAGTTATAACTGTTATCCTAATCTTCATGGCATTATTTCACCCAGAGAATACTGCTGTCCCAAATAAATATCGAACATTAGAGATTCAGAGGTAATGAAAAGAATGTGCAATAATGCACACTATAACACCATTTTCTTACAGCCCACTGAGTTTTGATATCAAACATAACTAACATGAAAAAACATTATGTTAGTATTTAGAGGAAAAAATAATTGTAATTTTTATCATTGCTACAGTTCTGAATGTATATGATCACTAAATATCAATCAAAATCATAGTATAGTAACATATGTTATTCTACCATAATGCTTATGTGTCCTGAGCGCATAGTTCAGCTAAGATTAATTAATAATCTTGTTATGTACATATTTGCTTTATTTTTTAATTAAAAATACAAAAAGATAAATATGTTTTTTCTCATACGATTATTACAGAACATTTATTGGTGAACCTTCCAGTTGAAATTACCTAGAAAATAAATAACTTGTGATATGATAATGAAAATTAGTTTCTCCAAATATAGAAATAAAACATAAAAATTATTTTGCATTTAACAAATATGAGATATGTAGGAGATTAAATAGTTAATATGCACCACAGCAAGGATAACTGATCTAGAAAACAATTCATAAAAATGACTCAATAACTGAAGAATTCAATTTCCCGTAAAGATTTCCATCTTCTGGTGCACTGTAGATGGTAAGCAAATGCAGAAACAAACATACACTACAAAACCTGATAGTGAATCTTTGTGCATATCAAATACATCACAATTTGATAGATATTTTGTATTGTAAGTAATCCAAACTCATTAAGAATGTATTCGTAGACTTACATAAATTAGCAAACCAAATAGCATTTTTAGCAATAAAGATTTAGCAGCAAGCAATTAAACTAATAGATATCAAAAATCAGTTTCCAAAAAAAATTAGAAACCCATGATCAGTTTAGAAGAATACCAATGAAAAATTAATAAAAGAGATGCCATTATAATGGTTTTGTTTGTATGAGCTACCGTATTCATTATTTTTGTTATCAATATAGATAATACTTGCATTTTTATAAAATGTAATCATTAATGGGAGTGATATATTTTCATTAATCACAGTTGTAATATGCAATCCTCATTTATAATATTTACTGTACATTAATGAGAATTCAAATCTGTATAAAGATCATATGCAATTGTCATTTTGTCATTAGGATGACAAATATAGTTTCTTTTGGGCTATTTTTGACAGTTGTACTAATCCATTATCACTGTCATTTCATCAAATACTATTTACATGTTTATGTTTATACTCCTTACGTATTATTGTCTCATATAGTTTCCTGAAGTTGCATTCTCATGGCTACAAATAACAGTACTCTTCGTTAACCATTTTGAGTCAAACAATGGAACCAAAATGTCATTCTAAGTAAAGGCAGAATTAACGTTTGTAATTTTTGGTTTCCAAATATTACTATACAATGACTTCACTGAAATGTGAATGAATTACTTCTAATTTGATTGTTAATCATTCAAGTGTGGTGATCTTTTATGATACTGGCAGAGAAAATTATATATAGTAAATGATTTGTGTCACATTTATAATTCAAAGAAATATAAAGAAAGCAATAACTATATCAAATTTTTATCCATAAATCGTTACATACGAAAATAACCATTACCATTACAGATACCATCTAAAATAATTGGAAACATTACTTGTTTTTTAGACTTTTTTATATTTGATATGGCTTGCTGTATATCCCTTTTTATCAACAATCCTTTGTAAGTCCTGTTTATTTTAACTCCTGGTAGATTTTATGTTCTACCTAAGGAAATTATAATTAAGTAATAGCTAAGACAAAAAAATAATCAAAGTTTTCCCTGAACTTAAAGGAAACTTGTTATATAATATATTATTCAACCAAAAGAAACAACTGAAAGGAATATTTAAAACAGAAAGAAGCACAAAAAAATGAAGAAATAAGAGAATAGGTATGAATGTCCAAATTTAAATGCATTCAAATGAGAAGGTTCCAACTCGTTTGCATTAAAAAAATAGCAAAGTTAATTGAATATTTTTATTTGTAATCAACAAATGATGTAAAATTTATTAACAGTATACAACTTAGAATCGAAATTAAAGATATAACAATCTAAGTACACATGACTTTCTTATACATCCATATTAATGTGGAAAAAATTATGACAGTGCATATAAACTTCAAGTATTATAGCAAACTTGGTAAAGAATTATAAACCACCACTAAAAGCGTTTACCTAAAATAGTGATCTAAACGCTAAATCTATGAGCCCATTATTGAATTATGACTATGTGTAATTATGACTATAAGCAAGAGTTGACATAACGGTATTACATACCTGATTTAGTAAGATGCAAGCAATAAATTTGTTGATTTTTTTCATGAATGATTTAGTAAAGGTATACCAAATAATAGGTCTTTCAGTCAAATCCTTGACCTTTCATAGCTCGGCATTATATCTGTGATATCCATCAATATTGTCAATGATAAAGATATATAAGTACACTTTAAATCAACCAAAAAAATTCCTATTCATATTAAAAGTTCCAGGGGAACTCTAATTAAAAAAAATGTTAAGAGAGGGACATAATACAGAGAGCTTCAACCTTAAGCAATTGTTTAATCGGTAGCAAGCAAATGCGATAACACTTCATTATAATTTAAGAAAGAAAAACCGTAGTGATGTATTAATTTTTTTTATAGAAAACACAATGACATAGCCAATACATACATAATATAGCGACAAAACATCAAAAGCTGCAAAAAACAGCATATTCTCAATCACCGATAAGAAAAAGGGTAACAACATAATTGTCTTTTAACTTTTATACCTTGTCATATAAACCTTTAAAAAATGTCCTTCCCTCCTACCAATTTTTTGATCTCCTTAGCAATCTCATATATTTAATGAAGTCGATTTATACATGCAATGAGTCATCCTAATATTCATTAAATTACTGAATTAAAATTGTCAAGCAAACTATGCTGCATTGTCAATCTAGCAGTCTTGGAATCAGATCTCGTACGCCTTAGTTAACCAACAGTCACACAAAAATGTCGAGAAAAAGTAAAGTGTGTATGCATTGTCAAGGATGAAGTGGTAGATGAACTGAAATATTAATTGAAATATCTCGTTGACTTGCTAATAAATATTGCTCCTGCATTATAAACAGTTGCATTCAGATTTTCATGTCATATTAATTAAAAATAGTTGTCTTCAAAGAAATTGTAGATGACCATTATATATATCTTCTACCTACTTAAGAGGAAAGTGTCCGCCGTCATTCTTTTAAAAATATATATATATATATATATATATATATAGGATCACAGGAAATAACAATTAAAATGAACATGAAGATGCCAAATTTTCAGCAATTCAAGTTTCGGTTGTACTTTACATTATTGTAACATATTATAGTTAGAGAAATGATATTCAATTTACAACATACAGAAGCTCATAAGCTATAATTTAGCCTGATCCACAGAAACATGATAAATGCAATAAAATAAATAAGTTCAAAATTTTACCTGCTAACATGCCAGCAAATGTCAATTTGTTGAAATGAAAATAAAAGCCAATAGGTCCTCAGTCTGAACATTCATTGGAAACGCCTGTCATGCACTTACAGTGCAAACAACCTATATCTGAAACTATATAAACTAATTATTTGTCCTAAAAAAACAATGATTGGCTCGATGATGAAACACGTGCTCCCAATACCAAAATAACTGAAATATAATAATGAAGCAATTATATTACTAAAATGCATGTAAAATAGTCATTATCCTCAAAATGATTGATTTATTCGATATGTGTGTAGGGATACTAACTCGACAATTTTTAATAAATACAATTTTTATTAGCTATATAGGTTATTTCAGTTTGTTTGTTACTTTCAATTTAGTACCAATATATTATTTAAAAATCAATTTAGTACGGATATAATGGGAGAATCAAATAGGTTCCTTCTCATCAGTTTTCGTCACTCCCTTCTACCAGGAAAATTGCTAGCTCATGAAGGGAAACCTCATTTGAAGTGTATACATTACTTTATCTGGAAAGAAAAAGGATAAGAATATAAAACCAAAGTCATTATGTGAAATATGGGAACCGTTTCAGTAAATAACTCGGGCATCCAATCATTAATTTATGTTTCCCATTTGAAGCCCAAACGGCATCAGCTTCAATCGTAGTAGGGCTAAGCTGCATAACAACCATTTATGTTTGATATAAATGTTCGATCATCGTCAAAATTTTTATCAAATGCGCTGATAGCGTATTTGAATCATACTACAAAGTCAAAGTGATGGAAATATATTCCTTGTTCTTTTATGTAGCCTTCAAGTAAATTCTGTTGACATTCACATAACACTATTAGCCATAATCCTGATTATATACAGCACATTGTGCATTCCTTAAAAAAGAATTTTTACTTGGCCAGGAACATATTACCCTGCTTTAATTCGTTAGGTAAAATATCACCCATAAATACAAACTTATGAAGGCCCAGATCGTTTGTAACACGGCAAATCACTATTTCAAATGTAAATCACATAGCCCCCCTGAGTCACCATGCGATTCCTTAACCAATGCTTGACATAAAATTAATTGAAAGTCTTTGGCAATTTTATAGGACCAACCATTTTGGTTAACATTTTGTCGTTCAAATATGCAGTTTTCCTTAAAGAATTCCCTGGGCACCCTCATGTTGGTATAATTCAACCAATAATTTTTAAAATTGTTGGCAAAATATTTTGACATGACTTCTATAAGATTCTCAATGTTAGAAACTGAGATTTCTATGCTAGACATGCGTCATTTTATTTCCCCTGTCCCCTGACAGAAAATGATGCAATAAGACAAATACTTAGTTAATTTTTGATCATAATGTACCAAAATAAGCTGCACTAAGTCACTAACACATGAAGATTTTGAAGGACAAAGAGCCACAATAAGATGACGTGTCTCATGGTGGATGAGCACCTGCTTAGGCCAAGGGCAATCAAAAATTCTCTTTGTGCCCACTAATTGAATATTACTGATTGAAAATTAATATTTGGGTCTCATTGCAGATGCTATACATAACATATTTCAATTAAACATGATATAAAGTTCTGTTGATAGAAAACGGATGGGAAAAGAAAAAACAATGATGAAGCTTTATGAGATCATAGTTCCATTTTGTAACTAAAAACCAGAAAAAATATTCCAAATGAGATCAAGTAGGAACGTAACTTGAGATCAGCAGGAATCATCCTCTTAACTTTATCATATAGGGTATTGGAGGAGTTATTGCTCCTCGTTAGGTCTTAAGGGGGTCACGCTGTAAAATAACTGAAGGTCAAACATAATCAATTTTTTAAAAAAGCTGAACATTCACTTAAAAAAAAATAGATCCATTAAACTTAGCTTTTGGTTAATTTCATAATACGTAAACCAAAACACAGGTGATATGTAAGGCAATAAAGTAAAGGTAAAATGAAAAGCATAAGAAAATAAAATTTAGCAATATGATATGAGCAACCACTGAATTGTGCAAATTGTGGAAATGCAGGTTAACAAAGTTAGCATATCAGTATATTATATGTAACCACTATTTTGTATATTTCCTTTTAGCAAGCTATAAAATGAGTGGCTAGTTGAAGCTCACTATTATTAGTATATACAACCTACAATGTATAAAAACCTCCAACCGATCTTCTAAATCAACAAATGTTTTTGCAAGATAGGAAGAATAAAAAGTTATTATAGGTTACGTGGTTAAAATCATTAAGGAATTGCATCAAAAATTATCTGCTAAAATCATTCTAGAACCCAGTAATTCAATTTAAAAAACAATGATGAAGAAAACAAATTAAACCACACTTGAAACCAAAAAAAAAAAAAAAAGAAGAAGAAGAAGAAAAATCAAACAACCTTTAAAGAAAATTGCATATTTTTAATTAATTATCACCCCATAACTTGACGGGAACTGTCAAAATCAGTCATAAAATGTACTGTAATTTATACTCCTTCAACACATGCTCCAAGATACTCAATAAATAAAAGCCATGGATTACACACAACAATCTATGAAACATTTGTATTGATTCAAGTTTGAAGGATGGAAACAGATAGCTATGAAACACGTGTTTCGTTTGGTCTCAGAATCAAGTATATTGCTGCAGTTGCATTTCTTCTACTTCATAGTTATATCAACCTCTAACTGATCTTCTAATCAACAAATGTTTTTGCAAGATGGGAAGAAAGAAACTTATACGTTGATTTAGGAAGAATAAAAGTTATTATAAGTTACATGGTTAAAGGCATTAAGGAATTGCATCAATAATTATCTGCTAAAATCGTTTTAAAACCAAGTAATTAAATTTAGAAAACAAAGATGAAGAAAACAAATTAAACCACACTTAAAACCCAAAAAAAAAAAAAAAAAAAAAAAAAAAATCAAATAACCATTAAAGAAAATTGCATATTTTTAATTAATTATCACCCATAACTGGACGGGAACTGTTGAAATCAGTCATAAAATGTATTGCACATGCTCCAAGATACTCAATAAATAAAGGCCATGGATTGCACACACAAAAATCTATGAAACATTTGTACTGATTCAACTTTTAAGGATGGAAATAGATAGCTATGAAAGATGCATTTCATTTGGTCTCAGAATCAAGTACTCCTGCAGTTGCATTTCTTGTACTTCACAGTTTTCCCCTTTATTTAAGCATGTCTAAGAGTACAGATTTCATCAAATTTTCATGAATGACAATAACATACCAATAACATACAACTGGCACTAACAAAAGAAAGAAAAGGGAAAAATTACCCTAAAATCTGAATTTATGCATCACTTCATAAGCCCATCCAAAATAGTTAAAGGAATTGCGTCTTTGCCATCATCTATGAATACATAAGAGTTAATATTAAAAAAAAAATACAGTAAATGATTTTCCAATATAAGCACCAGCGGATAGAAAAAAGGAGTTTACCGTGGATGGAGTACATACGCGTTGAGGGCAATGTAATCGAAGAGCGGTTCAAATTTGTGCAATTTTCTTCCTGAAATCATTGCAAAAATTCGTCTGTTGAAGGTAAGCCCTAAAATATTTAATAACTTGAAGACGGCTATAGATATACAGAAGGAAATGGGGAAAATAAAATTTAAGATGGAAACGGGGAAAACAAAATCAGATAAGCTTGAAATCATCAAGTTTGGGAGAATTGGATTTATTTATTTATTTTTAAGGAGGAGACGAAGGATGCCATTAGCAAGAAGAAGAAAGGTTGTTTTTTGTTTTATTTTTTAATATTTTAGGAATGGGCGAGGCAAGCGAAGAATAAAACAAAGCAAAAAATGCGACCCTTCAGGTTAACATCCACGAAAAAGCCAGGGAGGGCTGTGAGCGCTCCAAACACAACTCAGTAATTATAATATAGTATAGATACATCCATATATATGCAATATGCAATATGAAGTGACTGAGCCGATCTAGTGCCTAAAGTGTGTGTATATATGCATCCACGAGCAACCACTAGCAAACACTTGCATCCATTTTGCATCCATCATACATAACATGTCTCAAACACATGTTTCAACCATAGGATTATCCTAACTAAAGGTCAAAGATACTAATGAGAGGACATACTAAAGATAAGATAAGCTAAGCGATAAAGGAGAAATTAAAAGACATACCCTCAAAAAGAAAAGGGTACAACGAACGCATCTTATCTTCTATCTCCCAAGTTGCGTTGCTCTCATCATCTCCCCATTGCACTTTAACCAGTCTGACCTCTCGATTCCTCAACTTTTTGATCTCCGACCCAAGAATGCATGTAGGAACTCGTCTAATTGTTGCATCACGCTCTATTTCCACCTCTTTAAGCAAGCTCGGCTCTACCACCTCCGCGGTCTTGTGCAAACACTTCCTCAAATGTGATACATGGAATACGTCGTGTAGATACCACGTGTAACACCCCACTAAGTTTCTCAGGCAACTCCACCCTATATGCCATCTTCCCAATCCTGTTTTTTACAGGAAACGGCCCTACAAACCTTGGTGCTAATTTCCCCACGGACCCAAAGCGAACAACATTCTGTAACGGAGATACTTTGATAAAAACCATGTCCCCAATGTCAAACTCAAGATCTGTCCTCCTCTTATCAGCATACGATTTTTGCCTATCTTGTGCTGCTTTCTTCCTCCTTCGAATCAACTCAATCTTCTCCGAGGTTTCCCTAACCATATTGGGCCCAAGTAGGATTTTATCGGTAGATTCCCACCAACATGTAGGCGAACGGCAAGGCCTTCCATAAAGAGCTTCGAAAGGTGCCATGCCAATACTAGACTGAAAGCTATTATTATATGCGAATTCTACTAACGGAAGGTGCTCTTCCCATGTACCCCCAAAGTCTAGGATACAAAGCCTTAAAAGATCCTCTAGAATGCGATTCACCCTCTCGGTCTGGCCGTCTGTCTGAGGATGATATGCGGTGCTCAAACATAGCTGAGTCCCTACCACCTCTTGTAAACTCTTCCAAAATTCGCTAGTAAAGATGGGGTCACGGTCGCTTACTATACTAGAAGGAATACCGTGAAAACAAACTATCTCCTTAATGTATACAGAAGCCAACCACGGAGCAGTCCTCTTACTTTTCACGGGAATAAAATGGGCGCTTTTAGTAAGTCTATCTACTATAACCCAAATCCCCGTGTTACCTTTCCTTGATCTTGGTAATCCATCCACAAAATCCATTGAAATGCTTTCCCATTTCCATAGTGGAACTTCTAATGGGTGAAGCAACCCACCGGGTTTCTTTTGTTCTGCTTTAACTCGTTGGCACACCAAGCATCTAGCGACGTACTCGGCCACATCCTTTTTCATACCGGCCCAAAAGAAAACCCGCTTCATATCTTTGTACATCTTATCCCCGCCGGGATGAATGGTCATTTTTGAGCGATGAGCATCATCAAGAATGGCCTTCCTTAAGTCTTCGTCTTGTGGTACACAAAGTCTATTATCCCTTCGTAACCAACCCTTATCGTCTAGGGTATACCTACGAAGATGGCTTGACGACTCCCCCCCTTTGAGCTTTTCTACTATCTCAACCAACTGTGGGTCGTCTCGCTGTGCCTCACCAACCCGTCCTAGAAGTGTAGGTCTAACCTCCAAGGATGCTAACAGACCGGGTACTAAGTCAACGGAGGGTCTAAAGTCAAACATAGAGATGAATTCTAAGCTTTGTCGTTCAACAAACAACGGACTCAAGGACAACCTTTTCCTACTTAAGGCGTCTGCCATCACGTTACCCTTGCCCAGGGTATATGCTATTTCAAAATCGTAGGAGGCTAAGAATTCCATCCATCGTTGCTGCCTTAAATTCAAATCCTTCTGAGAGAATAAGTATTTTAATGATTTGTGGTCAGTGAACAGTTCGAATTTCTCACCAAGAAGATAGTGACGCCAAGACTTAAGCGCGAAAACAATTGCGGCTAGCTCTAAGTCATGCGTGGGGTAATTCTTTTCATGAACCCTCAACTGCCTTCCACCATAGGCTATTACTCTTCCCTCTTGCATGAGGACCGCGCCAAGTCCCGTCCCACAAGCATCAGTATAGATGGTAAACGGTTTATTCCCGTCTGGCAGCACTAAGACTGGGGCTGAAGTTAAGGCTCTCTTTAAACGTTGGAACGCATCATCGCAATCTTTGTCCCACGTAAAAACCAGGTTCTTCTTCGTTAACCGTGTTAATGGAGCTGATATTTTTGCAAAGTCTTTGATAAACTTCCTATAATAGCCAACCAACCCCAAGAAACTTCTTACTTCGGTTGCATTTTTAGGGACCTTCCAATCTTGGATGGCCACCACCTTTGCGGGATCCACTGCTATCCCTTCTTTGGAAACCACGTGCCCTAAGAACCGTACTTCCTTCCTCCAGAAGTGACACTTAGAAAATTTTGCCTTAAAGTTATGCGCTCGAAGGGTTTCCAACACTTCCCTAAGATGTAGGGAGTGCTCTTCTTTATTCTTAGAAAAGACTAAGATGTCATCCACAAAGACTACCACGAATTTGTTAAGGTATTCCCTAAACACCCTACTCATCAAATCAACAAAATATGCAGGGGCGTTTGTCAAACCAAAGGGCATCACTAGCCATTCATAGAATCCATCAGGAGTCCTAAAAGCAGTCTTATCTATACTATCCTCAGCCACTCTCAGTTGATGAAAGCCAGTGGCTAAGTCCAACTACGAAAACACTGAGGCGCCAACTAACTGATCAAAGAGATCGTCAATCCTCGGCAGTGGGTGTCGGTTCTTTTTAGTAAGCTTGTTTAGTTCTCTATAGTCCATACAAAGTCTAAGAGACCCATCCGCCTTTGTGGCAAAAACTACTGGAGCACCCCACTCCGATATACTACGTCTTATGAACCCCTTCTCAAGCAACTCCTTTACTTGCTTATTGAGTTCCCTCCTTTCACGAGGAGCCATGTGGCGCACTGGCAAAGATACGGGTTTAGCATTATCCACAAGATAAATTCGAAAGTCTATCTCCCGCTTTGGAGGTAAGCCCTTCACCTCCTCAAACACATCCGGATATTCCCGGACCACTTCTACCGATCGCAGGTTCTCTACAGACGCGTCAAGCGATTCAAGATAACTTAGCATAACGGAATTTATGGGATTACAAAAGATGTCGAGAGCATTACCAAGGCGAGTCACAAGCCTAACTACTCTCCTTTCACAATCAAGAATGGCCCTATTTCTAGACAACCAATCCATTCCTAAAATTAGCCCATAGCCCGTGAAGCCCAATACATAAGCATCACATCTAAATTCAACGCTAAGTATAGAGATTTTCAAATCCAAACATATCATGGTCAAATGAGCCGAACCCCCAATTGGGTTTGAAACGGCCAAGGGATCCTCTACTAAACTGGTGTTCAAGTGCAGTGATTCAACTAATGATGCAGAGATAAACGAATGAGATGCGCCAGAATCGAATAAGGTACGGACAGGATGATCAAACAGAAAAACTAAGCTTTCAACAGAAATTGTTCTACCTCTTTCTTGCAGCGGTGGGGCCGCAATAGCCTGAACTTGCCCCCTTGCCTGCCCTGGTGCCATAAGAGCCTGCACCTGTCCTCCCGAGGTAGACCCTGCCCTCTGCCCCTTCTTTGGATAGTCCTTCACTAAATGTCCCGCATCTCCACAATGAAAACAACCAGTCTTCTTTTTCTTTCTACAATCTTTGCTGAGATGGCCAGGCGTCCCACAATTGAAGCATTTCTTCTTCCCTTTGCCATTATTGTTTTTACCACCCTTCTTATTTTGCTGTTGGGGTTTCTTCTGATCCCCTTTCTTTTCAACTGCCTTATCCTCATGCATAAGTGCCATTTCTACTAGCTTTTCAAAGGTGGCTCCCATAGGGATGTGGGTCATAGCCAACCCTTGCAACGGTTCATTCAAGTCTCTAACGAACCTCAAAGCTTTCTTCTCTGGCGTGTTCACCAACTCCAAGCCAAACCTTGCTAACTGATTAAATTTATTGACATATTCCTTTACTGATGAGCTCCCTTGCTTTAGTGCCAGGAATTTTTCCATATTTAAGTTCTCCTCTGCCCTTGAAAGAAACTTTGCCTCAAACCTTCGTCTGAAATCCGCCCATGAATCAACTGGACGTTCCCCGTTAGTGACCTCCCACCAAAACGAGGCCTCTCCCTTCATTAACCAAGCAGCTAAACGGACTTTCCTCCCATCTTCCACTTCAAAGATATCCAACAATTCCTCAGTCTCCTTAAGCCAATCTCTGGCCTCCACAAACGTCTCAGTCCCTTGAAAAGTTTTTCCTCCCATAGCCTTGAATTCCTTGCACGTCTTTGCAAAAGTGTCAACACGAGGAGGAGGAGGAGGAGGAGGAATGGGTGCAACTAGGGGTGGAGGAGTATCCGCTGGGCCTGCAGTGGTGGCCCTAGCCTCCAAGTATCTCCTAAACCACCCTGGAATCGTCACACCTTCTGGGAGATTAAGATCTTCAGCCATGCTGAAACGAAAAAGGAAAGATTCAAAATGGAGAATTCGAAAGATAAAGATAAGGATATGGCTATTTGGGATTATGTTTTTCATAAAAACTCTCTTTAAATAACATGTTTTTTTTTTGAAAGCACTTCTTCCAAAAATACTTTAGAAAAAAAAAATATTTTTCTAAAAACATTTTTATCTGTTCTGGTAACCTTATGCTCCGATACCACGTGTAACACACCACGTCCATTAATGTCACTCACAAAGGGAATGCATTAACTTCCATGGAGGTTTTAAGTGAATATAGAACAGTAAAATTACAACAAGACAGATATAAAATAGTACTTGGAAATTCAAAAACTTTATTTCATTGTAGCAGAAGTCAAAACATGTTTGATTACATCATAACACCATATTCAATGTCAAGTACAATATCTATCTTGATAAAACAAGTACATAATCCTATTACATGAATAGCCATTAAAAAGAAAGATAACAAGCTGGACTTTACTTCAGCAGTCCAAGCTTTCCAGAAGATAAGCGATCCAACTAGACTCCACGAGAACTTGGCCCAACCTGCGGACCTTAAGGGAGAAAAAGGATGGAAAAGAGGGGGTCAGACATAAAGTCTGGTGAATATGATAATTCTACAAAACTATTACCAAAATAACTGGACTAAGGCATAAGCTGGAAAACAAGAAAATGTCTATGAAGAGCAGATTAAGGACATAGACAGTCGCTAAAGGCAACGTTATAGGCGCTCCTAAATACTAAAGGATAAACACTATACTGCACCACACCAGTCATCCTAAAGATTCATCCCACTTAGCTTCACTTAGAAACTTTCCCAATGGCTTTACTTACCCCTAGCTGACTACATAGGTGTCGCCTGCCCCTATCTCCACTAGGTGTACCCTACTTCCCATTATTCGATCGGCTCCCTAACTCGTAGATACCCGTGCTGGCCCCACAGTGGGGTGTATCACTCCCCTAAAGTGGCAACCTGATACAACGGACATGCACGGCTTATACCTACACGATGCAACAACGTCTTACCTACCAGCCCGGGTCCACACACGCATATGAAACCCGTTGGACTTGCGTTGCCACCGCTCCCTGTTTTGGCCTCTTATAGTGAAACCCAGTATGCGTGTCACGTCCTCGACTTGGGTCGAGCCCACAAAGATACGTTTTGGGATACTGGTTGAAATGGGCGCCCACTATTTACCACAAGCATTCCACCTAAGCTTGTCCCCATTAGTCCATCCCACTTAACCCACTTAGTCATGTTCATTTACATGTGTGTTTGGTTAAGTCTAATCGTATTTCAAATGCCTCTAAAGGCAACCACCATATTCCTCATGCCACCCAAGGCACCTACTCAACCCCCATGTCCCACCTTACATGATTATCTGGTTAAGTATTTCTTAGTTCATTAAGGCCATAACCTCATAAAGACCTCTCACATTAGACTGGCATTTATGGCAGCTGGATTTGCCGGGCGGGTCCGGGCAGTCTTACACCATAAAAGAGTCTAACCTCGTGTCTTTACAACTGTTATGCTTTAGTTTGGGCCTAGGACCTCTCACATTGGGCCGACATTTGTGACTACTGGATTTGCCGGGCGGGTCCGGGCAGGTTTACATCACAAACGGGTCCAACCTCGTGTCCTAAGCATTGATTATTAATAATAATCCACTTTCCCCCAATTTTAATAATTCCCTACTTGAATTATTAATTACTTCCAATTTTTAACAATGTCCATAATTGACTCAATTATGGACATCCATTCATGGTATGCAAAATCTTACAAAATTGCACCCAATTTATTAATTCCTAATATTACCCCTACCCCACGTTTGAACGTTTATTCGCAAAATATATGTTAGACTCGAATAGCCTAACTCATAGCATAAAAGAGATTATCATAATAACAACATGTATATGTGACCAAATGAATCATAATAAGGGGTGAAACTTGCATATGTCCAACTTGCATAGATTATACATGTCATGGACCTAAAGGTGTCAACTTGTTCAAAATTCACCTAATATAATCTCAATCAATTTTCATAAACTTACATATGAACATGTGTGAATCAACATCATCTAATTTTTTAACAACATGGTTTTATATGGGTACACCTAACTCAATAGGCAAATTCCCATATTCAAGTTTTATTTAATTATAGTTTCAAGTTTATGGGTACACCTAACCTAATAGGCAAATTCCCATAAACAAGATCCATTTAAATTAAAAAAAACATAACTTTAAGCATGTTCCAACAACATCATGATTTTACAACATAATATAGCATGATTTATAACATGGCATAGTATGATAGTATAACATAGCTTGACATGATTCTCAACATAGCATGACATAGCATAAGAGAATTTACAACATAGCATGACATAGCATATATAATTTACATCATACGACAACATAATAACATAATAAGAGATCCACAATATATAGAATTTACAATTACAAATCACATCACTTTCTTATGATCCATTCATAACTGAGTCAAATTAGTTTGTAATAGTCTTGTGAGAATCATCATACTCACCAACAAAAGAAAAGAATTAGAGAAAGAGAGATCTTTTGATTTGATTTGTGTAGATTCAGTTGTAGATGATTAGGCTTCCTCTTCTTAGATTGTGCCGGCTATGCTGAACTCCATGGCAGCAGCATGACGGTAGCTTCTCTAATTTTACAAGTGATTTAGGTCTAGGGTCTACCCACTTATTTATAGATTTTAGAATTCATTTAGGCCATTAGATTTAACCTAGAAATAACCGCAGTCGTTCAGACAAGATGGGGTTTATCTTGTTGACTCAGCAATGAGTCAGAAGTGACTCAGCAAACACTCAGCATATTAATAAACTTCTATTCATGTCATAAATATATATATTTTCTACAATGTACACATTAGATACATCCCCCTTTACTTATTATTGTTTTTATATACATATTAGATACATCCCCTCTCTCACACACTTATTAATATTTTTATATTCATATTAGATACATCCCCTCTCTTACACACTTTATTAATATTTTTATATTCATATTAGTGTTAATAGAAAATTCGGGGTGTTACACATTTAGTATTGGAGCTAGGTTGTGTTGTTTAACTTAGGCGGTATTGAATTCGAGAGTTAAATATACGAGAGAGTATGTATTTGTGTATATTTTGGTTTTCACATCTATATATTAGTAGTATATATAGTATAGGTTGTCTTACGCACAAGTGCCATTGGAATAGTCTTCTCAACTAGCGACTGATTGTCATAACCAATTATTCAAGATAATCTGGAGAACGAGGAATACTTCAAATTACTCCGTCTCTGGAGTTGAGAGTCGGGCAGAATAAAGGAATATCAACCTCGATTTACAGCTTTGTTTCCAGTAATGGTACGATCCATTGGGATTCCCTAGAATCTCTAATTAGTTTTGGCACTCAAGTGTCATGAGTCGACTATGTCGCGTTGTGTAGATGCTTACGTGCCCTTATGGCATACCATTCCTCAGAACTGAATTGATTGCTATGGTACGAGAGCTGTTTGGATTGTCGCAATGATTTTCTTTGATGACTTGAAGTTAGATCATATAAATTAGGAGTATACTCCTAATAGACACCAAGGTAGAGCCTAAATTGGTCAAGGGCCTCTATCTTTTTGAGTTCCTAAAATCAATTTACTCGAGACCGGTTCATGATTCGCCTTGAAGAGGTTTGTATCGACTTCTTAGAAGACAATGAAAAGTTCGCTGATTTAGGCGAGATGTCTGTATTGGAAAGTGCGACCAAGTTTGACATGTTATCGACATACGGTTGTTCTCACTGTTGTCACTCCGAAGTTTGGAGTTTGTGACTAGGTTGAGTGATAAACTCAGAGGGTGATTATTTTAGGAATGTTAATTAGAGGAGTAGATCGAGCTAGCTTGTGGTGTTTGAGCTTGCGTCCAGTATAGAAGTTTTTCCTTCTTTGTCGAGATCAATCGTGGAGACATATACTGATCGTCGTTTTCGTTTTGTCAAGTGCTCCCTCGATGAAAGAGAAGCGAACGATGTCATCACTCGACATATGTTTCCATTAATGGTGTTTCCATATGTGTTTTAGTTTGGCGATGAGATTTCATCATTCTATTGGACTTGTAGTTCAATGGGTGGAACGATAATGGGACTCATGATAATTAGTTGTTTTCTTGATCGTGACTTAATGTATTGAGGACTAAGTTAGATTACATATGTATGTAACATCCCATGTTTAGTCGCCAGAACTTAATACTATGGGTGACTGTAGCATCCATAACGACTAATGTCGGGCCTTGAGGTGGGGAGTGTTATGACATGTTAATCTATACTTGCAAGTATACATGGTCCGTCAAAACTTAAATTTCATTGAGTCATGATTGCATGCTTGCTAATTGTTTGTTGTTGATTGTTGAACTTAACTAGACTCAATATTTTCATCCAGTAGTTCATTTACCAGGAGGATACAGAATATCGGTAGTAGTGAGAGGTTGTTGAAGATAATAGTGGACTAGGACATGTTCTTCACTAGAAGCCATCTTAGATTTAGTGATAGTGCGTTGAGACTTGGGTGTTCATTATGTGAGTCGCTTATGATTACACAACAACGGTCTTGGACAGTTCTTTTGTAGCGAGTTATCACCTGAGCTTGTAGTTTGAGAGTATCTGGACACAGTCAATGGGGTGACCATATTGCCTCCATATTTGAGTCGAGTTCCATATCGATTTGGTTATGGATGTTCTTTAGGTTGGAAATCCCTAGGGGATTTTCCCAATTGTGAGCAGTTAGTTGGTGTATACCGATTATAGTGTTTCATATGTTGCCTTGATTCTGATTAGTTGGTTGGGCCGGCCATTGAGGCTAACTAGTGAGTTAGCATATTTTATAGTCGGTTTCCCAGAGTTTCACTTTTCATTTGGAAAGTAGAGTGCTTAGGCCATGTTGTCTCGAGTAAGATGACATTATGAGTTCTTCAAGAGTTTAGAAGGTTTGGAATTTAAATTTGAACCATGAGTGTATTGACTTCTCGTTTCGAGTAGAAACGACAATAGTACACATTTTGTTGTGTGAGTGGTTTAAGTGTTGTTTTTTCTGAATGGAGGGTTATCATATTTTAATCGATACTCGCATAAGGAGTATTCAACTCTTGATTCGAAGTCGAGGTGGTAGAGTTCGTTTTGGTGAGTTTGAGGCACTATTTATTACAAAGTGTTAAATTCACATTATCAAAATTTCTCTTCCCTACGAAATATCTTAACCTTTTCTAGCGACAAAGGTTGAAATTCTTGACCTCCTATGACTTTGAAGTTTCCTATAGGTACATATAAAAATGAATTTGTTTGTGTATGTCAAGTTAGAGATGTACCAGCTCGGAAGAGATATTCCTTTAGTGAGTGTCACTTGTGTTTAATAGTGGTTATGATTCCATAACTCAAGGTGAGGTAGCGCGGACTCAACTGAGGTGGTTTGTTCTGTATCGAAGAGGAGTTGTTGTTTCCAACATTATGAGAAGGGATTGTTTGCGCATTCACTTCACAATGAATGCAATGTCAGCTAGCAATAGCAGGATGGGATGGATCGAATAATTTTTTATAACTATTCGAGCTTCCCAAAGGGAAACTGGAATAGTTGTCAATATTTTCCATCAATGGGTTTCCATATAAATTGGGAATGTCATGATAGCACTTGAGTCATACTCGATTTGTTGAAGAGAGATGCTAAATTAATATTCTAGATTTTTAGAATGGCAACCAAGATATCGGGTCATATATGGATTGAATTTAATTTGATGTATCTTATTAATTAGGTTAGTATCCACCATGCTATGATAGGTATGAATGTTATTTTCTATTATTGCTATTGTTTTGCTTATGCATGTTCAATTATTGATGTTTGCATGTTTACTAATGTTCCTATGATTGTTAGGCATGAGGTATAATCATATTGTTGTATTGTTTATTCACTCAAAATAAATTTCATACATGACATGACATGCTTATGTTAGATAAATTTTATTTATTTAACATGATATTCCCTTGTTGCTATTTCTACTATTGTGTCTAATCTTTTTGTTGAGAACATGCCCAGGTATACAGAAGCAAGATTTGATTTTGTTTTTGGATGCTAATTCGCTTTTATTTGTATCTTAATGATAGGCTTGCTTAAAAAGTGGTATGTAGTAGATGTAGATTTGTGGTTTTTTCCATGTACATTTTTGTTGATTTTTTCCCCATGTATCGGTAGCCACTTTTGGGCTTTTGTTTTCTTTTGTTAGGATAAGCCTTGCATAGCGATTTGTGGTTTTTCTAGATCAAGCCGTACAAAAGAAGTTCTGTCGAAATTTTCCGTGAATTTTGCCAAATTTAGAAAGAAATTCAATATGCGTTGCTAAGTTAAATTATCTTCCAATTTAGTAAGTTGTCACTTTTATTTTCCATAATATAAATGTTTGGAAAATAAATATACAACTTGAATGTTTGGCTTCGCTACGTTGATCCCAATTTTGATTGTGATTGTACATGGGAATGGGAATGTTGGCTCCATGCAAAATTCCGAGTCTATTTCCTTTGTTATGATCACTTTAATAGCTGCTATTGAAAGTGTTAAGTGACGATTTTCCTTATGTCGTCACTTGTTCGAGAGTGTTGGGTTATATTTTTTTCCTTTAGGATTTCAGGAAGAATTCCTTTAAGGAGGGAAGAATGCAACAACTGTATTTTAACGATTAGATATTTAAATATTTTATTTGAATATTGATCGTTAATTATTCGATTGACTATCCCAAACAGGGATTTTTCCACAAACGATCAAATTAGGACTTGGGACCAGTTCCATTGAGTTTGAATTATTCATTACATCGAAAAAAACATTTGGATCGCTATATTTTGAGTTTAGACCAATTAGCGGTCATAACGATCTAGATACACACATAAATTGTCATTTCAGAGGCATAGTGTCAGATTACAATGAAAGTTATATTTCTAGAATTGTGATATTGATTTGTTGCATTCCGTCAAGTTCTGTAACGATTGGGTGTACCGTTCAGCTGTGCATAAATAAAACATGTGTCAATTTCTATAAGAAACTAGTATTGTATAATTTGAGATTTAAATTCTAACTTCCACATATGATCGATTTAGATCTCGAGACTAGTCTCATTGTTTTCATAATACGTTTCTACATATATGATGTTAGGCGGCACGTGTTGATTGGAGTTCGCTAGTTTTTGGGCCTCTTTCAGAGTACATTAATAAAATAATATAAATAAATTATTCTCAACTCTTAAATCTAATTGGTGCGATCACAGTTCACTCACTCCCTATCATCAATTTACTATTTCATTAAAATAAAATGGTCGCCACTCTTTTCTTTATTTCAGAAATCAAAATCAAAAATATTACTCAACTAAAAATCACAATGCAAGTATTATTCAACTTGCGTGATCAAGAGCTTCATGCCCAGGCCATGATCCTTGCACTCGATCATTTTGTGGAGGATGGCAATGCCTAGTTCATGAGTTAGGGTTAGGCTTTTAGGGGATTTTGTTCATCAGCAAGCGAAGTTTAGGCTGGATTTGGATCAACGGATGAGAGGTACACCTTCACATGTAGTTTCGACCAACTCAATGACCTAGAGGATGTTGCGACCTGCTATAGGTGATGAGGGGAGGAAGGGACACATTTTGATTGGGTGCATTGATTTGCAACATTTTAGTACCAAAGTGGAGAGATTGTGGAGTTGGATTTGTTGGTGAAGACGACATGTGATTTCAATGACCAGAGAAGAAGGAATTAAGGAGAGAAGGTTTCACGAAATGGGATTCACTGTACATGTATGCATGGCTAGGTAATTGGGGAAGAAGTAAGATATGAGTACAATTATAATTAAATAAAGGTTTAATTTAAATTGTGTATATTTTAATCCATAAATTTATAATTATAATATCTTTTGCATATGAGGTCGGAATTGGACGTCGTTTCTTTCTTTGGACTCATATGGATGAGCTCTATACATTAGCGCTAGTTTGGACTAATTCGTTTGAGGTGAGTGATATTAACTCTCACTAGACTGTATTTATTTAAGTAGTACAATTTGACGTTTTAAACTGTTTTCTAATTGTAAAACCTAATAATTAGGATAATTGAACCTTGTAAATAATAAATAAAAAGATTAGGGAGTGATTTAAGTAGATTTCACCTGATTATAACATTTTACCTAGTTGTGTGCTATTTGCGTGTTATTTACCATTTATGCCCTATTGTGCACTGTTTTGACCATACTGCTAGATTAAGATTATTTGGAAACTTATTTCACTTTGATTGCTACTAATGGATTTTTATTTATGTTATTATGGACGTTTATATTCTTGTTTAGGATTTTTTTTACTATTGGTAGCATGGTTGAATTGTTTGCTTAGTTTAGCTTAAAATGTCGTCTGTAGGCGATCTAGTATTAGGATAAATCTTGTTTGTTGGAGTTTATGGTGCTTATCGATCAAATGCACATGTTGGTGTATATTTATTGAGTGCACAAGGTTGATAGACTCGAACGGACGAGATAAATTCATGATGGAGCTTCAAAGCGCATGAATGGATTCGACGACGGAGTAGAATTAGAGCTCATCGATGGATTTGAAGATGAAACAATGTTGGAGTTTGTTGGCTGATCTGAAGACAAAGGATGGACTTGGCGATGAGCTGGATTTCACAAGAATGACGGACATTTCATTTGGATGTGTATTTAACGAGTTTTGGCTAAATAGGTGATCAGAGTAGTCATCACCAATTGAAATGAAGTGGTCAATATCGATTACTATTGTTGTTGGCTATTTTGGCAATTTGACATGGATGATGGTGCAATTTCGAAGAGCAAGATGTGATGGATCGTTCGATAGTGGTTTCAACACGATGGTTCTTCGATCAGCGGTTCGTTATTGAACGACAACAATTCCATAATGGGATGCAAGCAGCGACTTCGATAAAGGACAACGATATTCTAGGATGTAGTGTAAGGATGATGGATCGAGGGTCTTAGGATTGACTATGCTATGGATTGCATGTGTAAAGGGATTATCGATATGCAGGTTCGATGGGTACTCGGGAAGAAGGGATAATGGGTGTGATGTCCATTGGCCAGGCTTGAGTCCTTATCTCCCGGTTCGAGAAACTTATGGCCTTCACGTGGATCAGTTTCGGGTCCTTATTTTGGGTTATACGATGGTACAACTTAATTCCTAACCTACTGAGTGGCATGGATTTGAGTACCAAGGTACGGAGGCGTTATCATATATTCAACGCACTGGGCGAGTAAATGCGAGGATGGATGATTAATGCTATGTTTGCTTAATCATTTATCAACTTAGGGTCATTATGTGATGTGGATATCATTGATTCAGATATCTAGACATCATCCCTGGTATTCTGATGTAGGATACACACATAGTTGTTTTCATATAGTAGTATATATATCCTTATATGTGTTGACTCTGTAGATGCAAGGGCAGGGCAGATATGATTCTCCATAACTTTCGTTCCATGTATATAATTACGACTTTTACAATATTTTGATATTTGTTATCGCTCACACCAGAATTTTGACTGACCTAAGGTTTATTTCCTTTTGCTACCTTGGGTGCTCATGGACGATCCTGATGAGCAGACCAGGTGACAGGTACGGACATCATTCGAAGTTGCACGGATAGATTAGCAGGAAGCTACATTTTACTTATTTATATTTGTACCCTTATTGTTTATTCCTCTATATGACATTGTGGAGACTTGACAATGTTATGTATTCCTATTTGAGACAATGAATTGAGTTTATTTACCTTTTGTATAAACTCAATTATTGTTCTGTATAATTGTATGAGCCTGTATACTCTGATTATATGGTTTATATAGTTATTACTATCCTGTTTGTTTTTTATATGTGATTGTTATTATTATATGTTACCTGATGCGTTGTGAGATATACGACAGAGTCTGTATTTGTGTTTGATTTTGTTTTCTTATTTCTTTTCTCTTCTGTTTTTTCTTTCTCTTTTTTATTCTTTTATTCTATTCCCTTCTCTTGACGATGGTTTTACATTGATCGGGTGCTTGTACAATGCGAATTTTTATTCCTGAGCACGAGCGGTATATAGCAGGTCGTCACATCATAGTCCACCCTTTGGTGGGAAGGAATCTTTGTTCCAATCGGAAGCATTGCTTCACATCCAAAGGTTAGAGAAAAAGGCGTATGACATGTTGTTGTTGTTTTAGTGGATGTCCGACAATCCCAGAGTACCAAGGGTAATTCTTCTACCCAATTTCCTTTTTCTCAATATAGTCATTTCTTTAATATGGTTTTGGTAGTCTTATTTGTAGTTTCTATGGCCCCATTTGCATTTGGGTGTACCATAGAGGAAAAACTCTTTATGATACCATAAGTGAAGCATAATTATGAGGACTCCTAGCTTTTGAATTGTGTTTCGTTCTCAGGAACGATCTTATAAGGTATCCCAAACCAAGTGACTATGTTCTTAATAACAAATCTGAGGATTTTTTCGGAAGTGGTCTTCGGAAGCGGCTCCGCTTCTACATACATGGTAAAGTAATCAATGGCTACCACTGCGTATTTTGCACCTGCTTTAGAAATTTGCGGATACCGATAAGATATATTCACCATACATCAAATGGTCATAGATCATTATAGGAGTTGGTTTGCTCGGAAGTAGCCAAGGAATTTTTGAGTATTTCTAGCACATATCACATCTTTTAACTAAGTCAATGGCTTGTTTAGTCATTTTTGGCCAGAATAATCCTCATTGCAAAATTCACTTAGCTCGTTTATTCCATTAGAATGGTTACCACAAAAATCTTCTTGGCCTCCTATTGCCACTTTAACCCATCTTCAGGGTGTATACATCTCAAATAGGGCATCACATAGCGTTTCTTATATAAGATCCCACTCAAAATGTTATAATTTGAAGCATGACTTTTGATTTTCCTAGATTAAATTTTGTCTACATGCAATACATTTTTACTTGGATAATGGAGGACTGGTGGCATCCAGTTGCTTTCTGTATTATCATCAAAAGTGTTTCCTATTTTAGTTGGGTTCTCTTGACTTGTTTCTTTTCCGGTTTTCGTCCAAGCTCCTGCATGAGATATGGTTAATACTAAGGATTCTCTTTCTTTCTCAACCTCTTTCTCCCTAATGCTTGGTGTTGCCTAGTATCTTATAGGGACTATTCGACTTTCTAGAGCTCTTCTTGAACTGGCTAACTTGACCAAGGAGTCAGCTTGGGAGCTCTCCTATTCAGATTTGATGTATCAAAAAATCTACTAAGATTACGAGCATTCTCAATATCTTTTTAAAATGTTGAGATATTTTAGGACCCTTTTTGGTATGTTTTCTTAAGCTGGTTTACCATTGGTTGGGAATCAGTAATAACTTAGGTTTGTGGGAACTTAAGCTGTTTTTCCAAGGTTAATCCTACAGCCATATAATCATATTTTGCTACATTATTCGTTCCAGGGAAGCCCAATTTATGGCATAGTGTAGTCGATGTCCATCAGGTGTTATAATGACATATCCTGCTCCTGCACCTTGCTCATTAGATGCTCCGTCGACAAATAACAGCCATTTTAGTTCTAAATATTTCCCCTTTTAGAATGTTATTCAATAAGTCCAGTTCATTCTTTTACAAAATCCATGAGGGATTGGCCCTTGATAGTAGTCCAATGTTTATACTCTATATCATATTGACTTAGCTAGATTCCCCATTTTATGAGTCTTCAAGAGGTATTTGGCTTACTAAAAACTTGCTTAACCACTAAGTTCGTTGGAACTTTTACCGGATGAGCTTGGAAGTATGACCTTAGCTTTCGAGAGGTTAAAATTAATCCTAGGTCAGTTTCTCAATAATCAGATAATGAGTTTCAGCATCTCTTAGCCTTTGGCTTACATAATAATTGGGGAGTTCAGTTCCGGTTTCTTCTCTTATTAACATTAACTAACAGCACGTTGAGATAATGCTTTATAAGATATAAGGTTTCAACATTTTTTGGGCTTGACATTATTGGAGGTTCTTCAAAATGGTCTTTTAACTCTTGGAATGCCCTTCATCATTTCTTTCCTCATTCAATGTTCTTCTTGATCTTGATAACATCAAAGAATAGTACGCATTTATCAGTAGCTTTCAAAATAAATCTACTCAAGGATGCTACCTTTCCATTGAGGCTCATTACATCTTTCCTTGTCTTAGGATCAACCATTTCCCTTATTACTTTGATTTTTGTCGGGTTGGCCTCAATCCCTTGTTCATTTATGATGTGCCCAAGGAATCTCCTTGAATGGACCCTAAAATGGTATTTCTAGAGATTTAATTTAATTTGATATTTTCTCATAACCCCGAACATTTACTTAAGATCCTTAAGGTGGTTTTCCACTTCTAGTGACTTAACCAACATGCCATCTACATAAACTTCCATGTTCATTCCTATTTGACCATGGAACATTCTATTAACGAGCCTTTGGTACGTCGCTTCAGCATTCTTTAAACTGAAAGGCATGGATCTGTAGCAATAAGTTCCATTGTCAGTGATAAAACTTTCATGCTCCTCATCTGGCTTGAGGATGGGTAGCTGATTGTATCTTGAGTACAAATCCATAAGAGACAATAACTTATTTTTACTTGTGGCATCTACCAGTTGATCATTCTTTGGTAAAGGGTAACAATCCTATGGATAAGCCTTATTTATATTTGTATAATCAACACACCTTCTCCACTTTCCATTGGAATTCTTTACCAACACAGGGTTTGCTAACCACTTAGGGTAAAGTCTTCTCGGATCAAGTTATTCTCGAGTAATTTCTTTACTTCTTCCTTTAAGGCTTCAGACTGGACCTTGTCGAATTGCCTTTTCTTTTGCCGTAAAAATATTATACCCAGATCAATATTATGCAAATGACACATAACTTAAGGGTCAATCCGCACTATATCAGAGTGTGTCCATGCGAAAATATCCTTACTATTTTTGAGAAAGTAAACTAATTCATCCTTCACCTTTGGTTCCAAAGATTTACCCACTTTTATGGCTTTTTCCGGATCAGTAGGATCTATATTTATCTCTTCAATTTCTTCAGAGGTTTTGATCCTTTCGACCTCTCCGCGACAATCTAAATCAGTTAAGATTTTCTCCTCATCAATACTACTAACCTCTTACATCTTTCTTTTTTAGTCTTTCGGCATGCAATCATTTTTCTACGTTTCATTGATTGAATATTTCTTACCTTTCTTACCATTGCTTTGAACGTTGGACTTTGAAGCCCATCATCCGAAGGATATAGTTCAATGGAAACATTGAAATAAGCAAAGTGTTCTTTCTTGTAGTGATCAAGCATTGCAAAGTACATCTCGCATGAACTATATTGCTCCCCATTTATGTTCCCCAACCTTTCTTTGTTGGCAATTTAACTATTAAGTACTTAGGGAAGACGAAAGTGTCACTTCGTGTAATGTGAAAAAGGTGCTAGAGTAGGATCGAGTAATATGGAATAAAATGACTTAATGGAAGTGCTGATAATGTGATATTATGCAATAGTTATGCTAGTAAATATTTACTAAACTAAATATAATGATATCACATATAAGCAGAATGTAAATGCAGTAAAGAAAAAATAAATGACACCAGAAAATTTTATACTGGTTTGGAGCACCGTCCCATGTCCAGTCCCAGACTTCTTATGGATTTTCACTAGCAACACCCTCATTTTCACCCAGAGGAACAGGATAACAACACATCCGAGCAACCGAATGGGATTTTTTGCCTGAGCAGTCGAACAGGACTTCAATAATACAACATAAGCTTTGAATTATATATATGTTATATGTAACAAGGATTAGTCACGATTTCAGTACGCCCTTCCTATAATCTTATCCTCAGTATTTGATATGTTTTTGAAGAATTAAAGGAAGTAGGTTGCTTTTGAATCGAGAAGTATGAAAATATAATCAACGATTCAAAGCAATAAGAATAGTTTTGAAAGCAAGAGAGTATTGAGAGTAAGATCAGAATTTAAGATAAGAATCGGTGATTTTGAAAGTAATGTTTGTAGTGTATAAATAGTATACGAATAATAGTTGTAATGATCCTGAATTTTCAACCAATTTAAAATTGGAATTTTTATTACTTAATTTGAATTTGACATGAATATTTATAGTTAAGAATATTTAATAATTTTGATAAGCTACATGATAAGTTTTACTTGAATTATAATCGAGAATGACTATTAATAAGTTTGGATTTATTGATACTATTTGTCGTTCGATCGGATTTGTCAAACTATAACATGAATTAGTAGCATTAGAATTAAGTGTTGCCCTTAGTTTTTAGAGCATTTAAGGGAAAATGCTACCAAAAGTTCACCTTCTCTTCTTAAGACAAGTATATGGACACTTGTAATTTTGCATGTAAGCTTTCATGCATGGTTTCCAATTGTCCCCTTATGTGCTCCTTACTCCGCCTTTCCTATATAAGGAGCTCTTTACTTCATTTTTTATCATCCACTTTCATTTTTCCTACCTTCCTTCTTCTTCTTAAGATTATGGCCATGGTTTCCATGGCATAAGTCTTCCTCTTTTGCACCACCACCTTGCCAAAGTTCGTCATCATCCTCCTCCTTCCTATATAAAGAGAGAGATTAATATATGGTATATCTATACATTGGTGAAGAAAACAATGCGTTGAAATACTGTCCGACGGTTCGCTCAACTAGGCTCGCCGACCGTGAAGATTTGGAAAGCTGTTAGGTGAGAACTCTTTAACCATGGTTTATATATTTAATTAGTAGTCAGACTAATTTAAATATAGTCGTGAAATATTAGTGTTTAATGATGATTGATGTTTGTTGTGATGGATGATGGATGCATAGTTTAAAATACACACACTATTAGGCGTTAGTGTTATAACGCTTGTGCATAGTTATGATTTATTTAATTATGTTGAGGATGGTTGCTAAAGATGTTTATAATGGTTGTTGATGTTGTTTTGCACACACTATGACACAACAATTATGGTATCACATTGGTGATCGGCAAATCTCCTTCGTAATTAGAAGCAATATCATTATTGAAATTGAAGGATAATAATTGGAAAAGACCATATGTATGAATTCATATGTATATTGATAAATTTCTTTAAATGAATAAATAAATACCGAAACGTTCTAGGACGACAGAGAGGATAGTGTCTAGGCTTGGGTTTGTAAAATATAGTTTCCTGGTCTCCCTGACTATCCCTAATTGATCCGACGAATGGGATGGTTAATTTGAAGTTATTTGAATTTAGAAATGAACTGAAATTTGATTTATTAAGTTGAATTTTGAACCCAAAATAATTTAGAAATCAATGTAAATTACTTTAAATGGTTTTTATAAACATATAATAGTTTTCTAAGATATTTTGAAGTATCATAGAATAATGGTTATTACGGTCAAAATAGAGCTTGTCGCACAGCGGCAATTCGTGTATTTTAGATGCAAACTTTAAACGCTTATACTTTTGCAATCTAAAACGGATTTGCATGAAATGAAAAACGTTTGATTTCCATTAACATGAGCTTTCGAATGAGTGAAGCGGATTTTAATTTTGAGTCATAATTTTCAAGATATGTTCAAAACCGTTTTGCAAAAGGTCGCTGTAAGAGCAGTTGTCAACCATAACTATAAAAAAGCTATTTTTAAATATTTTAAAAATATGGAAAAAGTTGGTAAAATCATTATAAATTAAGTAAAAATGTTTAGAATTATAAAGTTTAACTTTTGGCTAAGATAAACGATATTTTGATCAAAGCAGTTAAGATAACTGTTTTGTAACGCTTTTGTAATGCTTTTAAAACAATATGGTAATTCTTTCTTTGAAAACAATCTATTTTGAAGTTATAAACCGCGAGATTTTTCTCGAACTATAAGTAATCATTTGTAAATGATTGGTGCGATGTTTTCAAAGATTTAAAAGTATGGAAAATGTTTTATATGGAAATTAAATTGATTTATTTGATACTAAAATGGGGTTTTCAATTTAAATAATTGGATATGGTTGGAGATAAATCTTCAGATGTTTGATATTAATCCAGCAGATGATGACTCTTACATTTTGAGGAATTTAAAAGTAAGTTCACCGTTATTCCGCTTATAGTGTGAGTTGGGTACAAAGATTAATATTGAGGATAAGTTGATGGAATTTCTATCCAGATCTAATGTCAAAGAGTTGAATAAATCTTTTAATTAAGATATGAGTTTCTTAAGTTGATTGGGATAAGTTGGATAGAAATAATCTTCAGACATTTGATACGAAATTCTGTGGTATAAACATATACTTTTTGAGGAATTCGGAAGATAGTATTATTATATCATTATTCCACTTATAGTATTCGTTGATTATGAGAATTGAAATCGAATACAAGTAGATACAATTTCTGTGTAACCTATGTTCAATATCGATTGATTTGGGTTTTGTCGTGAATCATATCTTCAATAATATCATTCTTGAAACCCAATGAGATTGAGTTGTGGAAATTCATATCGTAATTTGGGGATTTAATCAAAACTTTGATTTGTGGAAATTAAAAATAAGGAATTGGGAAGGAAGTAAAATCTTTTAGTTAAGATTACAAAATTCAATGTTTGGAAACCGATTTAATTGGAAATCATGGTTGAAATGTGGGGTAAGGATTTTCAAAGGAAACTGGATTTCGATAACGAGTTATTAAGTGGAAAATTAATTAAAGCTTTGAGGGTAAATTATCCTTAATTTAAGGGATGTGTTTTAAAAGAGAAAGGTTAAATATGGATTTTGCAATAATTGAGAATGAATTTGAAGAAATTTAATTTGACAAAATCCAAGATGGAAGGAGATTTGGTTGAAAGCCTGTGTTTTCTGTAATTGTATTTTTAGTTGTGCTTATTATTTGGAAAGACCGGGATGGAATTATGTCTGAAAACCAATCCAAGTAATAATACGATGTTGTGGAGCAATTGAAGACATTGGAGGTGGCATTGAAGACCGGGACGCTTCATGTCGTAAGTGCAACTTGCCGAATGTCTCAAATGGCTGGGTCCCATTCGCAGAAGAATTTTATATGTCAGTTAAGTGGCAAGAATCCCGAACGTATGTGAAGGAATTCGGGATTGTTGTTTCACTCAGACCAAGAACGGACATGTATGGATTGTGTGTCTGACATTGTAATTGACTGCGTAGAACTGATATTTATTAATAATATCTGTTTGGTGGCGGAGAATTTATTCTCTTGCTTAACACCCTTCTCTAAGACGTATGAGCTTAGAGTTGTATATTGATGGATATAAGTGATGTGTAGTGAATGGACAATGTGATATAAGTTAAGTGATGAGCTACGGATGATCAAAGCATGACTTATTTAAGCGTAGCTTTGTGTATATCAAGACCTCGACGAACCTCACACCCCGGATTGATGGTAAGCTGGTGGTCAGATTTTTATGTTCGTTTCGTATTATCGGTGCATCGGGATGTGATAATGAAAGGGTACTACGAAGTCCCCAGTCTGGGAAGCTATTTGTTGGGTACTCTGATTCATGTATGGTGGGTTAGTATAACTGAGTCCGAGTCTGGAAATTATCCGCGAGTACTGGAATGATGCACACAAGAAAGTTTGTGAGCCCACGAATGATCTTTCGTACCAGGAACCATCATGTTGGAAATCCAATCTCCACTACGAACTTGTACGGTTTTAATTGTATAGCCTGCTGGTTACCGACAGGATTATCAGTATAATGGGATGGGGAATTATGCTGGCTAGGATTAGTACATTTATTTGATAAAATGGTTTTCACACTATATATAGTAGTAAAAGGGGATTTTCACGTATGAAGGCATTTTTGGTTATCATAAGGCAAAACTCGCCCATTTGGTGTGCGCTTGCATTGTGTGATATGGGACGAGCTTATGATAGCTTCATTTTTTAAAAAGTCATTGCGGATTTCTATGCACTAGTATTCACATGGAGTAAACCCGTTTCGCATTAGCGGCGTGGTCCGCTGAATTACTTAACTTTAAAATAAACCCTAAAAACAACTGTTTTGAGTGCTCATACCAGTCCCATTACTAACCTGGAGTTTATTGTTCCCACACCTAAACTCTGGGTGCCCATAATTTTTACACGGGCAACCTAGTAGTTTGGTTCGCAGATTTAGCCCTGGAGTTAGTTGGAGCAGGATTCTGGTTTAAGCTGGAGTTATTATGTATTGGAGCATCCGCATTCTTCCACCGAGTTTAGTATCTTTTCCGCTGTGTAATCGATGCACTCTGATATACCTCTTGTAACTCTGATGTAATACTATTTTTAATGATAATGGAAAAGTTCTTTTTATTTTTGCAAATGTGTAAGTGCCCCTAACAATCCGTCTTTATGAACGGTTTAAGTTGGTTTAATTACCGGCGAAAACTGGGCAAAAAGCAGGGTCATTACAATTTGGTATCAGAGCTTTGGTTTATACAAAGCAATGGGGTATGAAACATTTGAACAAAAGGAAAGATTCATCAGAGTTATATATCTCATTAGAGATAGGGTTAGTAATGCCCTAGAATGAGATTTTGGAGTATTATATTTGAGAAAGCATATTTGAAACATGAAATGAGTTTTGAAAAGTTATATTTTAAGAAAGAAACATATTTTGGAAATGTATAGTTAATTATAACCTGGATACTTAATAAAATGATTGAGGTTAAGTTTGCATTTTGTGATTATAATTACATATAAAATACTTCTCTTATGGCATGGTAATTAAGCCCCTTCCACTGATCAGGAAAATGATCTGATTACAAATGCCTTTTGGATTTAATTTCACTATTGGGTAACATTTCGAAATATCGATAAACTTGGGTCAAATTTGTTAAGGTAACTAATCAATATGGTTAGGAATTAAAAAATAGAATTTGTGTATTTTATTTGATGTTGAGGTTGGACTATCGAGTATAAGAAGATTTTGCATATACGTCTGATCAACGTATATAGGAAGTCTTAAGTATGCTAGATAGATATAGAATCACACTCCAGTCGCTTGAAGATGATTCTGTTGATGACTCCAGCATCATCAGTATGTATTTTCGAGTTTCGAAAGTGGGATGACTATATGATTCCGATTAAAACATCAATATATACTTAAACCCATTTAGATAAGTGTTTGAAATTGTTTGGTAGGTTTATGTGAACTAAATAGAAAAGCAGGGCATGTAGTCCAGGATTGTCATTTAAAGAAGGGAGAAAGACCAGCTAAAGCAACACCACCCATAGTCGTAAGTGAAGAAGAAGGAACACAAGAATTACGTAATCAAAGCAAGATCTTTGACCCCTAGGGAATTATCTCCGAAAAGTTGGATGCATGAATAAATGTATGTGTATGATGTTAATTATATATATATATATAAACTTCTTTTATAAATCTTTTTGATGTATTCTATCATATATCTAATAGATCATATTCTAATGAAATAGTTATTGAATTTAGTTAAAGGTATAGATAAGAAGATTTGAATTATCGACGATTTTGGACAAGTCGATAAGTTCTAAAGTATATTGTGGAAACAAAAGGAACTGTTTAAGTAAGCATAAACACCTTGTGAATTAAGTTTCACAATTTGATTAAAGGATATTTGGCAAGCGGGAATAGTAAGAAGAAATTACCTAAACTGAAACATTTAGACTAGCTGAGTTCGGAGATGATCAAGTTTTTCGTGTAACGAAAAGTAGTAAATTTTGGAAACTGAAAAGGAATAATTTTCATAACCTTTGTATTTGTAAGATAAGATCTAAGAGAATAATTTATAACTCTGAATTTTTATGAAAGCAGTAAATGGTTGAGTATAAGTAATAGGCCCAATAAACTATGAATCGAATATAATGGGTAACTGCAGATTATCGTTGGAGGACATGTAGATATGGTTGTCCGTAAATATGTGTGTTATAATATTCTACCCGTTATATTCATTACGAGAACGGGGAGCTTTGGTATAAAGAATTTTAATCTTGAGTCTGAAAATCTACAGATGTCGAATGAGTAGTTACGATTCCCATTCCTTTTCGAGGATGAAAAGTTTTAATGGGGGGTGAATGTAACGATCCACAATTTTTAACCAACTTAAAATTGGAATTTTTATTACTTAATTTGAATTTAAATTTGAATTTGACATAAATATACATGTTAAGAATATTTAATAATTTTGATAAACTATATGATAAGTTTTACTTGAATTATAAATGAGAATGATTATTAATAAGTTTGGATTTATTGATAGTATTTGTCATTCGATCGGATTTGTCAAACTATAACATGAATTAGTAGCATTAGAATTAAGTGTTGCCCTTAGTTTTCATGGCATTTAAGGGAAAATGCTACCAAAAATTCACCTTCTCTTCTTAAGACAAGTGTATGGACACTTGTAATTTTGCATGTAAGCTTTCATGCATGGTTTCCAATTGTCCCCTTATTTGTCTTTACCTCCTTACTCCTCCTTTCCTATATAAGGAGCTCTTTACTTCATTTTTTTCATCGACTTTCATTTTTCCAACCTTCCTTCTTCTTCTTAAACTTATGGCCATGGTTTCCATGGCATACGTCTTCCTCTTTTCCACCACCACCTTGTCAAAGTTCATCGTTGTCATCCTCCTCTTTCCTATATAAAGAGAGAGATTAATATATCGTATATATGTGTATATATACATTGGTGAAGAAAAAGTGCGTTCAAATATTGTCCGATAGTTCGCTCAGCTAGGCTCGCCTACCGTGAAGATTTGGAAAGTTGTTAGGTGAGAACTCTTTAACCATGGTTCATATATTTAATTAGTAGTTAGACTAATTTAAATATAGCGACGAATTATTAGTGTCTAATGATGATTTATGTTTGTTGTGATGGATGATGGATGCGTGGTTTAGAATACACACACTATTAAGCGTTAGTGTTTTATTGCTTGTGCACAGTTACTATTTAATTAATTACGTTGATGATGGTTGCTATAAATGTTTATAATGGGTTTTGATGTTGTTTTGCACACACTATGACACAACAATTATGGTATCACATTGGTGATCGGCAAATTTCCTTCGTGATTAGAAGCAATATCATTATTGAAATTGAAGGTTAATAACTGGGAAAGACAATATGTATGAATTCATATATATTGATAAATTTCTTTAAATGAATAAATAAATACCGGAATTTTCTAGGATGACAAAGAGGATAATGTCTACGCTTGGGTTTGAAAAATATAGTTTCCTGCTCCCCCTGGTTATCCCTAACTGATCCGACGAATGAGATGGTTAATTTGAAATTATTTGAATTTAGAATTGAATTGAAATTTGATTTATTAAGTTGAATTTTGAACTCAAAATAATTTGGAAAGTCAATGTAAATTAATTTAAATGATTTTAAATGGGATATATAAGTATATAATAGTTTTCTAAGATATTTTGAAGTATCAGAGAATAATGGTTATTACGGTCAAAATAGGGCTTGTTGCACAGCGGTAATTGGTGTGTTTTAGATGCAAACTTTAAACGCTTATAACTTTTGCATTCTAAATCGGATTTCCATGAAATAAAAAACATTTGATTTCCACTAACATGAGCTTCCAATGAGTGAAAGCGGATTTTAATTTTGAGTCATAATTTTCAAGATATGTTTAAAACCGTTTTGGATAAGGTCGCTGTAAGTGCAGCTGTTAACCATAACTATAAAAAAGCTATTTTTAAATGTTTTAAAAAGGTGGAAAATAATGGTAAAATCATTATAAATTATGTAAAAATGTTTTGAATTGTAAAGTTTAAGTTTTGGCTAAGATAAACGATATTTTGATCAAAGTAGTTAAGATAACTATTTTGTAACGCTTTTGAAACACTATGGTAACCCTTTCTTTGAAAACAATCTATTTTGAAGTTGTAAACCGCGAGCTGTTTCCCGAACTATAAGTAATCATTTGTAAATGATTGGTGGGATGTTTTCAAAGATTTAAAAGTATTAGAAATGTTTTATATGAAATTTAATTGAATTATTTGATACTAAAATGGGGTTTTTAGTTTTAAATAATTGGATATGGTTGGAGATAAATCTTCGGATGCTTGATATTAATCCGGTAGATGATGACTCTTACTATTTAAGGAATTTAAAAGGAAGTTCACAATTATTCCGCTTATGAGTTGGATACAGAGATTAATATTGAGGATAAGTTGATGGAATTTCTATCCAGATCTAATGTCAAAGAGTTGAATAAATCTTTTAATTAAGATACGAGTTTCCTAAGTTGATTGGGATAAGTTGGATAGAAACAATCTTCAGATATTTGATATGAAATTCTGTTGTGTAAACGCATACTATTTGAGGAATTTGGAAGTTATTATTATTATATCGTTATTCCACTTATAGTATTCGTTGATTATGAGAATTGATATCGAATATAAGTAGATACAATTTCTGTGTAACTTATGTTCAATATCGATTGATTTGGGTTTTGTCGTGAATCGTATCTTCAGTAATATCATTCTTGAAACCCAATGAGATTGAGTTATGGAAATTCATATCGTAATTTGGGGTTTTAATCAAATATTTGATTTGTGGAAATTAAAAATTAGGAATTGGGAAGGAAGTATAATCTTTTAGTTAAGATTACAGACCTCAATGTTCGAAAACCGATTTAATTGGAAACTATGGTTGAAATGCGGGGTAAGGATTTTCAAAGGAAACTGGATTTCGATAACGAGTTATTAGATGGAAAATTAATTAAAGCTTTGAGGGTAAATTATCCTTGATTTAAGGGATGTGTTTTAAAAGAGAAAGGTTAAATACGGATTTTGCAATAATTGAGAATGAATTTAAAGAAGTTTAATTTGACAAAATCCAAGATGGAAGGAGATTTGGTTGAAAGCTTGTGTGTTCCGTAATTGTGTTTTTAGTTGCGCTTATTATTTGGAAAGACCGGGATCGGAATTATGTATGAAAACCATTCCAAGTAATAATACGACGTTGTGGAGCAATTAAAGACACTGGAGGCGGCATTGAAGACCGGGACCCTTCATGTTGTAAGGGCGACTTGCTGAATGTATCGAATGGTTGGCTCCCGTTCGCAGATGAATTTTATATATCAGTTATGTGGAAAGAAGCCCAAACGTATGTGAAGGAATTTCGGATTGTTGTTTCGTTCAGACCCAAAACGGACATGCACGGATTCTGTGTCTAACATTGTAATTGACTGCGTAGCACTGATCTTTATTAATATATATCTGTTTGGTGGCGGAGAATTTATTCTCTTGCTTAACACCCTTCTCTAAGACGTCTGAGCTTAGAGTTATATATTGATGGAAATCAATGATGTGTAGTGAATGGAAATATGGCATACTTAAGTTATGTGATGAGCTATGGATGATCAAAGCATGGCTTATTTAAGCATAGATTTGTGTATATCGTGACCTCGACGAACCTCACACCCCAGACTGATGGTAAACTGGTGGTCATATTTTTATGTTTTTTTCGTATGTTCGGTGCACCAGGATGTGATGATGAAAGGGTACTACGAAGTCCCCAGTCTAGGACGCTATTTGTTGGGTACTCTGATTTATGTATGGTAGGTTAGTATAACGGAGTCCGAGTCTGGACATTATCCGCGAGTACTGGGATGATGCGCACAAGAAAGTTTGTGAGCCCATGAATGATCTTTCGTACCAGGAACCATCATGTTGGAAACCCAATCTCCACTACGAGACCGTACTGTTTTGATTGTATAGTCTGTTGGTTATCGACAGTATTGTTAGTATAATGGGATGGGGCATTATGCTAGCTAGGATTAATACATTTATTTGATAAAATGGTTTTCACACTATATATAGTAGTAAAAGAGGATTTTCACGTATGAAGGCATTATTGGTAAACATAAGGCAAAACTCGCCCATCTGGTGTGCGCTTGCGTTGTGTGATGTGGGACGAGCTTATGATAGCTTCATTTTTCAAAAAGTCATTACGGATTTCTATGCACTGGTATTCACATGGATTAAACCTGTTTCGCATTAGCGGCGTGGTCCGGTGAATTACTTAACTTTAAAATAAACCCTAAAAACAACTGTTTTGAGTTCTAACACCAGTCCCATGACTGACCTGGAGTTTATTGTTCCCACACCTAAACTCTGGGTGACTATAATTTTTACATGGGCAGTCTAGTAGTTTGGTTCGCAGATTTAGCCTTGGAGTTAGTTGGAGAAGGATTCTGATTTTAGCTGGAGCTATTATGTCTTGGAGCATTCGGATTCTTCCTCTAAGTTTAGTATCTTTTCCGATGTGTAATCGATGTACTCTGATGTACCTCCTGTAACTCGTATGTGATATTACTTTTAATGATAATAGAATATTTCTTTTTATTTTGTGCAAACGTGTAAGTGCCCCTAACAATCCGTCTTTATGAACGGTTTAAGTTGGTTTAATTACCGGTGAAAACCGGGCCAAAATCTGGGTTGTTACAGTAGCAATTATTCATGGAGAGTTAATTAAAATAAGCAACCATTTCCCTTGAAATTAGATTGAAACCCCTTTATGAAAAGAAGTGTCTCTTCGTGTAATAACCCGAAAATCTGGGCCAGTTTAAAATTTTTATTTTGGCAATTTTAGCGAATTTTGATCATTTAAAATAAATTATTTTAAATAATATCGACGAGAAATTTATTTCGAATATAAATCGAACGTATATATTATATAGATCGTCGATGGAATATAAATATTTATTTATATTAATATTTATAAAAGGAATTGAAAATGGCGCGGTAGTTCGATAATTCGATTTCAAGCTTCAAATGAATGTACCGGGTGCAAAATAAACCGGATTTTAGTGAAACCAAAAATAATAGAATCTAATGGAGAATATCTTTCCAACGAATCCGGGAAATCAAAATTTCATAGCGGGGATAAAAGGATATGCCCAGTTGAAAATTCTGAATAGTCGCTATGGAATTCAGGCCCTTAAAAATAGCCATTTTGCAAACGACCTCGGATTTTGACGAAACCACTTTTGTTGGATCCGTGATGTAAAGTTATTGCTAGATTCCAATTTTCATAATTTTTTGAATCAATATGTGAGCGTGGCGAAGGAAAATGTTTTTGACCACTTTCAGTTGATTTTAATCGACTGGAAAATGGCCATTTTTCAAACGGTCTCAGAATTCGACGAAACTAGTTTTGTTAGGACCGTATCGCCAATACGAAGCTAGAAAATATTTTTCGGGAATTTTTCGAGTGGGTATGTGGCCTCGGTAATTTGAAATGTACGTTTAAAATTCAGTATAATGATTTAAATGTAAATACAACGAAAACCTATCGTAACGATAGAATTGGCCTACGATACATATCCCATTATGTTCAGAATGGGGGTAATTAGCTAGGGGCGACAGGTGGTGGGTTTCGTTTCGTGTTCGAGATAGAAAGTTGCCTTTTGAAATTAATTGAATAAAATAATATATTTATATATAACCCCTCCTTCTCTATTTCTCTCTCCCCGTTGACCCAAATCATTTTCAAAAAAAAAAAGCAAACGACGGAGGAATCGCCGTCGCTCGTCGACGCCTCCAGCCGCAGGAGGCACTCCACCACCGCGCCGCCTCCCCTCCTTCCTCCTCTCACCTCCGACATCCTCTCCCCTCACAGCTCTCCCTCCTCTTGTACAAGAAGCGCAACCCCACCTCGATGGCCCCCGACCCCAAAACCCTAGCACCGCCAGAAAGCTGCCGCACCCCAGGACGTTGGCGCCTGAACCCGCTCCACCCCCGCACCACCACCTCGGCCAACGGCGCCTCCCCAGCTCCACCTCCCGAGCGCAACACCCCCCCCCCTTTTATCTGGAAAAAACAATGTGAGTTATTTATTAATTTCTTTTCATCTTTATAAATAAAAATAGGATTTTTAATTAAATAAAAATAGGATTTTTATTTAGAAGAATAACATATAGAGTTTAGATTGTTTATAAAATAAAAAGATTAGATTTTTACATAGCTAAAAGTACGATATTTAATTACGTAAAGTTATAAATTTTTAGCTATAAAAGGTTATGGTTTTAGTTATATAAAAATATGGTTTTTAAAAGTAATGTAATTATGAAAGAACTGATTTTTTTTATTGTTAAAGTGACAAAGTAAAAATTCGATTTTTACATATTGAATAGCAAAGTAAAAATTCGATTTTTATATATTGAATAGCAAAGTAAAAATTCGATTTTTTTATATTGAATAGCAAAGTAAAAATTCGATTTTTATATATTGAATAACAAAGTAAAAAATTCGATTTTTATATATTGAATAGCAAAGTGAAAATTCGATTTTTATATATTGAATAGCAAAGTAAAAATTCGATTTTTTATATATTGAATAGCAAAGTAAAAATTCGATTTTTATATATTGAATAGCAAAGTAAAAATTCGATTTTTATATATTGAATAGCAAAGTAAAAATTCGATTTTTATATATTGAATAGCAAAGTAAAAATTCGATTTTTATATATTGAATAACAAAGTAAAAATTCGATTTTTATATATTGAATAGCGAAGTAAAAATATGATTTTTATATATTGAATAGCGAAGTAAAAATATGATTTTTATATATTGAATAGCGAAGTAAAAATTCGATTTTTATATATTGAATAGCGAAGTAAAAATTCGATTTTTATATATTGAATAGCGAAGTAAAAATTCTATTTTTACATATGTAGAGAATACGGGCAAAGAAAGTGACAAGAGGCAAGAACGACGAAGATTTCTACAGAAGAAGAGTCGTGGGATCGGATAGCTATCTGTGAGAACTCCTCACCTTTATTTTATTTTATTTCTAGTTAAAATATATACTAGGATGCAGACGGTGTTTAGTAGCACCCGACACCCGTCGTCCACAGACCATGGACGGCTTGTATGCTTGGTTGTTTAATTTTGATGTGTAGTTGATTGTGTGATGTGATGTGAAATGAAATAAAATATTTATATAGTTAAAAATATTTTATAGTTAAAAATAGAATTTTTAACGTGTATATGAAATGAAATAAAAATAAACAAATCGGACGATTTGTTTATATACACACATTTGACTGATATAGATTGGGACGATAAATTTTACACATCGCCCAACTGCACAAATAAAATCTTTGTTTGATTGTTTGAAACCCCACATGGGTATTGGGATGATATTTGATGTACACTAATCGCAATAATTAGTTGTATGTCGATCGATTGATTGATAGACTGTTATAAGCGTTAAATATTTATATTCGATGATTATACAGTGTAGAATGCACTTTGGATGATGGTTGATTATTCATCGTTGTTATGGTATACATGTGTTGTAGAAAACCCATATAATTAACATTATATGGTAATTGATTGGGCCTCATTCCAGTTTTGAAATATAATATTGGAAAAGAAATATTGAAATAGAAATATCTGAAATAGAATATTTGAAAATAGAAATATATGAAGCCGTGTTGATTAGATTTACGCTATTTTGACGTGAACGATATTTATATCGATTTTACTCATTTTATAATGAATATCGAAAGTGATTTCAAAATCTGATATTTTGAAAAGAATTGAAATTCGAATTGGAATTGAATAGAAATGAATCTAAATTGAAATTGAATAGAATTGAATTCGAATTGAAATTGAATAGAAATGAATTCGTATTGAAATTGAATTGAATTGAAAACGAACTGAAATTGAATTAGAAATTCATTTGAATTGAAATTAATTTGAAATGAATTTATAAGGAAAAATTCAATTTTGATTTGAATTTGAAAAGAAGTTGAAACCGTTTTGTAAATGAATTTAAAACGATTTACAAAGCATGTTTTGAATTGAAATCGACGAAGTATATATATATTATATATATATATATATATATATATAATATAATGGCCTGAATAAAACGCGTCGCGCTGCGGTAGTTCGCGAATTTCGACCATTGACTTCAAATGGATATTGCGGGAGATCCGACCGTCGGATTCTCCTGAAACTGAAACCGTTGGGTTCGTATCGAAAAGAGCTTTCTAACGAATATTAGAAATTTGAAATCTAACGGTTGGACTTGGAATTATGTCCAAATCAAATTTGGAAAAGGTCGCTGTAAGTGCAGTTCGATGGCCGTTGATGGAAATC
Source organism: Allium sativum (assembly GCA_030737875.1). NCBI lineage: Eukaryota > Viridiplantae > Streptophyta > Magnoliopsida > Asparagales > Amaryllidaceae > Allium > Allium sativum. Next base: position 822,384,526 of record CM060924.1, on the reverse strand, counting down.
GACTGTACGGGCCTTGATAAAATTATTAAAAATAGTAATAATTTGTGTAAAATCATAAGAAATGATTTGTGAAGATTTGGGATGAAAAACTCCATATTTGAAAAGATAAAAATAGATTTTTATCGAAATGAACTAGTTTTGAACTAGAATTAAAATTCTATTGGTTTTTAAATAAATAAATTGAATTTGAAAATGGTTTTGAAATATAACCAGAATTTCCAATAATTGCATTGGAAGGGATTTTGAATCGAAATTGTCTTTGGATTATTTCGATATTGGAATTCGTGATTATACAGATGTTGTTATGGAAATTTGAAAGATATTTATATCGTTATTTCCAATACGACATTTGTTAGTCGTAGAATTTGATATTGAATATAAGCCGGTATATTTTCTATTCAGAGCCTTGTATTTAATATCAAATGTGATTTGGGTTTGTCGTGAATGGTGTCTTCATTAACACTGTTCTTGAACCCAGTTGAGAAAAGATTAAATCTTTTTATTTAGATTTAATGAAGTGTACCAATTAAATGATATTTAATTGGAATTGAATTGGTATTGATTTTTGGGTTTATCGTGAACAGTGTTTTAAATAACACTTGTTCTTTAACCCGATAATTAATGGAATGTGATTTTGGGTTTATCGTGAACCGTGTTTTAAATGACACCGATTCTTTAACCCAGTTAAAGATTAGAACTAAGTGGAGTTTTAATGAATCTTTAATTAGATTGAAAAGGTGTTAGAATGGAGTATCACCAGTTTTGCACCAGGCAATAGTTAAATCTTTAATTAGATTTAAACGTGAAATGGTAATTAAATTTACCGATAACACCGTGGTGTTAGATATGAAGTATTACCAGTTTTACTTCATGGGATGAATAGGTTGGGATTGGGAAATTAAAATAAATGATTACTTCGGTGTGGTTCACTAATCCTGACTAGTTTGAATTGATATTCAAAGGAGATTAAAGAATATATTTAAAGAATTTATCTTTGATAAAATTAATGGGAACCTTTCCCAAAATATAAGAATATTTGAATAAAAGAATATTCTGAATTGGAATGAGGCGTATGTTGTGTTTGTGTAACACTTGTTTATTATATACGCGAGTTATTCGGAAAGACCGGGTTTATCCCATTCTGAATAACTGATACGACGATAAGTCGAAGATGAAGACGGTGGTCGAAGACCGGAGGTCTTCACGTCGTTTGGGTGATTACTGATGATCTTGATTGGGCTGTACACCCAAGAAGATGGAAACAGTTGGTGATCGTCCAGACGTACTTGGACATCGATGGATATGCGGGGTACTAGGTGCCTCCGGTTTTGTTTAGACCCAGAACGAACTTGTAAATGGACTGTGTGTCTGACATTGGATTTTAGTCTGTGTGATTGATTTCTATTAAATATATATCTGTTTGGCGGCGGAGAATTTATTCTCTTGCTTAACGCCCTTCTCTGAGACGCACGAGCTCAGGGGTTATATACTGATGGATATCAAACGCATAGAGTGAATTGCCTGTGTGGCATGCCTAAGTGGAAAATGATCAAGGCTTCTGTTGAAAAGCAAAGTCTTGTGGTTGATGATCAAAACACCGCCTGTGTGGCATAGCTTTGTGTAACGTGAATTCGCGAGCCTCACACCCCGGTTGTGAACCAGAAACAGGAGAGGACCTCAGGGAGGACATGCGTTTCTTTCTAGCTAGGGTGGTGTCAGTGACCTACCAGCCCTAACATTTATATACTTTTCACCTGCGTGGTTGTTGCTGTTGCGAGGCGCCTCGGTTAGATCGGACGATCCGGGTCCGATGGAGTCATTCGTTGGCTCATTTACACCCCAAAGGGTGGGGAAACGCAGTGTTCAGGGTTTAAGTTTAATCCACATCGGCGGACTGGCCCTGTCGCTCCAAGGGGCAGTTGTGGTTGTTCCTGAGGCTCGGGTTAGACAGTCTCGAATTGGTTGAGGACTATCTTTTTCCTCGGTTCATAGATGGAAATCCAACTTCCAAATACGTGACATTTGCGGTTTTATTTGTAGAGCCTAGTATGGCGACATAGTGGGATGGGGCGCTTATGCCGTCTATGATTGATTCGTATGATTTGAAGTTGTTTTATACACTATGCACTTATAATAGTATCAAATGATAAACGTATCGAGCATTCTTGGCTATTATAAGGTAAAAACCCTATCCTCCGGCTTGCGTTGCATTGTGTGATGGGAACTGTGTCTTATAATAACTTCATTTTTCTTTATTTAGCATTGCGCTGTCGTTTTATGCACTTGTGTTCTTGGGAGGAAACCTGTTCCGTGTTATACGGCGTGGTCCCTTGTTTGACCTAACTTTGAAAATAAAGATTAATAACTGTTTTAGTTCTCACACCAGTCCCATGACTGACCTGGAGTTTATTGTTTTAACCTAAACTCTGGGTGCCCTTATTTTGACACGGGCAGCTAGTAGTTTTGGTTTTGCAGATTTATATTCACAGGATCCTGGTTTACAGCTGGAATGATATCCGGAAAGCTTTGTATCCGTATATCTCTTCTAGTTGTGTATTGTATTATTTTCCACTGCGATGTATCTAAATGTAATTTAAATCTATGATATTTCTGTGTAATATTTATTCATTTATACTCTGTATATTCTTGTAATCTGGTGCATTGTTGTAATATAAAATGAAATGTTCTCCTGTCTGCGTTCTGATTTGTCTTGTTCTCACAGTAATTCGTTCTTTCTCATCTCTTCGAAGACCGGGGAAGTTCGGGTCGACACATTTGGTATCAGAGCTTTGGTTTACAAAGCTCCGAGAACAGGACACCTTAGAACCATATGAAAGAATTCATCCGATATTGGATTAGCAATATCCAATGGAATGACTCGTTAGAGATGGGGTCAGTAGTATCCTAGAACGAGTGTGAAGAGTATATTTTTAAAATGAAACAAAATTTGTTTTGAAAATTTAAATCAATCATTCGTATTTGATTATTTATTTATATTGATTTGGACAATCCAATATATTAAGATTTTGCATATATGTCTTGCAAACGTGTATTCGAAGTTTTAATGTATTGGATAGTTATAGAATCGCACTCTAGTTGCCCGGGGATAATTCTGGTGATGGGGCACCGTCGCCAGTATTTATTTTCGAGTAACGAAAGTGAGATTTCTATATTTCCATTAGACTGGTGTGAGAACCGAAATTAGATAGGGCTTATTGTTGTGATTTGGCATCAAAAATCTGATTTTTGACTATATATCAAATTTATGCATTTGAAATGTTAATCCACTAATTGATTGCTGACTGTGTTGTTTGATTAACTAAAATTTGAACCATTTAGCCAAAATTGACCAAATATTGAATTGTATTGAAAATTTGTCGCATTTGCATGCATATACATGTACTTACATTGAACAGGTCATAGCAAGGAGGCTAGAGCAGAGAATAAAATTTGTTTGCCCGACAAATAGGTACATGTTTACTATAATTTACTATTTTGTTTGGGTGATGATGATTTTATGAGCCAATTGGCTAGCCGCTTGGCTTTTTCTTTTTGAGATCAGAAGGCCTGTATGGCAATTTCGGGATTTTCCCATGGCTCCCGGTGCAGGGGAGGTTATGGCGAAATTTTTCGAAAATTTAGGGTGTTAGCCAAATTTTTGAATTTTTTTAAAAGTTCTTAGAAACTGAAAATTTGAAGAACTTAAGCCGTAATGAAAATAATGAAAATTGAGTTGATTTGTGAAACAACTTTCGGCTTTGTTCCTTTTCGGGGACGAAAAGTTTTAAGTGGGGGAGATTGTAATAACCCGAAAATCTGGGCCAGTTTAAAATTTTTATTTTGGCAATTTTAGCGAATTTTGATCATTTAAAATAAATTATTTTAAATAATATCGACGAGAAATTTATTTCGAATATAAATCGAACGTATATATTATATAGATCGTCGATAGAATATAAATATTTATTTATATTTATATTTATAAAAGGAATTGAAAATGGCGCGGTAGTTCGATAATTCGATTTCAAGCTTCAAATGAATGTACCGGGTGCAAAATAAACCGGATTTTAGTGAAAACAAATAATAGAATCTAATGGAGAATATCTTTCCAACGAATCCGGGAAATCAAAATTTCATAGCGGGGATAAAAAGATATGCCCAGTTGAAAATTCTGAATAGTCGCTATGGAATTCAGGCACTTAAAAATAGCCATTTTGCAAACGACCTCGGATTTCGACGAAACCACTTTTGTTGGATCCGTGATGTAAAGTTATTGCTAGATACCAATTTTCATAATTTTTCGAATCAATATGTGAGCGTGGCGAAGGAAAACGCTTTTGACCACTTTCAGTTGATTTTAATCGACTGGAAAATGGCCATTTTTCAAACGGTCTCAGAATTCGACGAAACTAGTTTTGTTAGGACCGTATCGTCAATACGAAGCTAGAAAATATTTTTCGGGAATTTTTCGAGTGGGTATGTGGCCTCGGTAATTTGAAATGTACGTTTAAAATTCAGTATAATGATTTAAATTTAAATACAACGAAAACCTATCGTAACGATAGAATTGGCCTACGATACATATCCCATTATGTTCAGAATGGGGGTAATTAGCTAGGGGCGACAGGCGGTGGGTTTCGTTTCGTGTTCGAGATAGAAAGTTGCTTTTTGAAATTTTTGAAATTAATTGAATAAAATAATATATTTATATATAACCCCTCCTTCTCTGTTTCTCTCTCCCCGTTGACCCAAATCATTTTCAAAAAAAAAATAGAGAACGACGGAGGAATCCCCGTCGCTCGTCGACGCCTCCAGCCGCAGGAGGCACTCCACCACCGCGTCGCCTCCCCTCCATCACCCCCTCCTTCCTCCTCTCACCTCCGACATCCTCTCCCCTCGCAGCTCTCCTTCCTCTCGAACGAGAAGCGCTACCCCACCTCGATGGCCCCCGACCCCAAAACCCTAGCACCGCCAGAAGGCTGCCGCACCCCAGGACGCTTGCGCCTGAACCCGCTCCACCCCCTCACCACCACCTCGCCTCCCCAGCTCTACCTCCCGAGCGCAACACCCCCCCCCCCTTTTGTCTGGAAAAAAACAATGTGAGTTATTTATTAATTTCTTTTCATCTTTATAAATAAAAATATTTTTAATTAAATAATAATAGGATTTTTATTTAGAAGAATAACATATAGAGTTTAGATTGTTTATAAAATAAAAAGATTAGATTTTTACATAGCTAAAAGTACGATCTTTAATTACGTAAAGTTATAAATTTTTAGCTATAAAAGGTTATGGTTTTAGTTATATAAAAATATGATTTTTGAAAGTAATGTAATTATAAAAGAACTGGTTTTTTTATTGTTAAAGTGACAAAGTAAAAATTCGATTTTTACATATTGAATAGCAAAGTAAAAATTCGATTTTTATATATTGAATAGCAAAGTAAAAAATTCGATTTTTATATATTGAATAGCAAAGTAAAAATTCGAATTTTATATATTGAATAGCAAAGTAAAAATTCAATTTTTATATATTGAATAGCAAAGTAAAAATTCAATTTTTATATATTGAATAGCAAAGTAAAAATTCGATTTTTATATATTGAATAGCAAAGTAAAAATTCGATTTTTTATATATTGAATAGCAAAGTAAAAATTCGATTTTTATATATTGAATAGCAAAGTAAAAATTAGATTTTTATATATTGAATAGCAAAGTAAAAATTCGATTTTTATATATTGAATAGCAAAGTAAAAATTCGATTTTTATATATTGAATAGCGAAGTAAAAATATGATTTTTATATATTGAATAGCGAAGTAAAAATTCGATTTTTATATATTGAATAGCGAAGTAAAAATTCGATTTTTATATATTGAATAGCAAAGTAAAAATTCGATTTTTATATATTGAATAGCGAAGTAAAAATTCTATTTTTACATATGTAGAGAATACGGGCAAAGAAAGTGACAAGAGGCAAGAACGACAAAGATTTCTACAGAAGAAGAGTCATGGGATCGGATAGCTATCTATGAGAAATCCTCACCTTTATTTTAATTTATTTCTAGTTAAAATATATACTAGGATGCAGACGGTGTTTAGTAGCACCCGACACCCGTCGTCCACAGACCATGGACGGCTTGTATGCTTGGTTGTTTAATTTTGATGTGTAGTTGATTGTGTGATGTGAAATAAAATATTTATATAGTTAAAAATATTTTATAGTTAAAAATAAAAATTTTAACGTGTATATGAAATGAAATAAAAATAAGCAATTCGTACGATTTGTTTATATACACACACTTGACTGATATAGATTGGGACGATAAATTTTACACATCGCCCAACTGCACAAATAAAATCTTTGTCTGATTGTTTGAAACCCCACACGGGTATTGGGATGATATTTGACGTACACTAATCCCAATAATTAGTTGTATGTCGATCGATTGATTGACAGACTGTTATAAGCGTTAAATATTTATATTCGATGCTTATACAGTGTAGAATGCACTTTGGATGATGGTTGATTATTCATCGTTGTTATGGTATACATGTGTTGTAGAAAACCCATATAATTAACATTATATGGTAATTGATTGGGCCTCATTCCAGTTTTCAAATATAATATTGGAAAAGAAATATTGAAATAGAAATATTTGAAATAGAATATTTGAAAATAGAAATATATGAAGCCGTGTTGATTAGATTTACGCTATTTTGACGTGAACGATATTTATATTGATTTTGCTCATTTTATAATGAATATCGAAAGTGATTTCAAAATCTGATATTTTGAAAAGAATTGAAATTCGAATTGGAATTGAATAAAAATGAATCTAAATTGAAACTGAATTCGAATTGAAATTGAATAGAAATGAATTCGTATTGAAATTGAATTGAATTGAAAACGAACTGAAATTGAATTAGAAATTCATTTGAATTGAAATCAATTTGAAATGAATTTATAAGGAAAAATTCAATTTTGATTTGAATTTGAAAAGAAGTTGAAACCGTTTTGAAAATGAATTTAAAACGATTTATAAAGCATGTTTTGAATTGAAATCGACGAAGTATATATTATATATATTATATATATATATAATATAATTGCCTGAATAAAACGCGTCGCGCTGCGGTAGTTCGCGAATTTCGACCATTGACTTCAAATGGATATTGCGGGAGATCCGACCGTCGGATTCTCCTGAAACCGGAACCGTTGGGTTCGTATCGAAAAGAGCTTTCTAACGAATATTATAAATTTGAAATCTAACGGTTGGATTTGGAATTATGTCCAAATCAAATTTGGAAAAGGTCGCTGTAAGTGCAGTTCGATGGCCGTTGATGGAAATCGACTGTACGGGCCTTGATAAAATTATTAAAAATAGTAATAATTTGTGTAAAATCATAAGAAATGATTTGTGAAGATTTGGGATGAAAAACTCCATATTTGAAAAGATAAAAATAGATTTTTATCGAAATGAACTAGTTTTGAACTAGAATTAAAATTCTATTGGTTTTTAAATAAATAAATTGAATTTGAAAATGGTTTTGAAATATAACCAGAATTTCCAATAATTGCATTGGAAGGGATTTTGAATCGAAATTGTCTTTGGATTATTTTGATATTGGAATTCGTGATTATACAGATGTTGTTATGGAAATTTGAAAGATATTTATATCGTTATTTCCAATATGACATTTGTTAGTCGTAGAATTTGATATTGAATATAAGCCGGTATATTTTCTATTCAGAGCCTTGTATTTAATATCAAATGTGATTTGGGTTTGTCGTGAATGGTGTCTTCATTAACACTGTTCTTGAACCCAGTTGAGAAAAGATTAAATCTTTTTATTTAGATTTAATGAAGTGTACCAATTAAATGATATTTAGTTGGAATTGAATTGGTATTGATTTTTGGGTTTATCGTGAACAGTGTTTTAAATAACACTTGTTCTTTAACCCGATAATTAATGGAATGTGATTTTGGGTTTATCGTGAATCGTGTTTTAAATGACACCGATTCTTTAACCCAGTTAAAGATTAGAACTAAGTGGAGTTTTAATGAATCTTTAATTAGATTGAAAAGGTGTTAGAATGGAGTATCACCAGTTTTGCTCCAGGCGATAGTTAAATCTTTAATTAGATTTAAACGTGAAATGGTAATTAAATTTACCGATAACACCGTGGTGTTAGATATGAAGTATTACCAGTTTTACTTCTTGGGATGAATAGGTTGGGATTGGGAAATTAAAATAAATGATTACTTCGGTGTTGTTCGCTAATCCCGACTAGTTTGAATTGATATTCAAAGGAGATTAAAGAATAAATTTAAAGAATTTATCTTTGATAAAATTAATGGGAACCTTTCCCAAAATATAAGAATATTTGAATAAAAGAATATTCTGAATTGGAATGAGGCGTATGTTGTGTTTGTGTAACACTTGTTTATTATATACGCGAGTTATTCGGAAAGACCGGGTTTATCCCATTCTGAATAACTGATACGACGATAAGTCGAAGATGAAGACGATGGTCGAAGACCGGATGTCTTCACGTCGTTTGGGTGATTACTGATGATCTTGATTGGGCTGTACACCCAAGAAGATGGAAATAGTTGGTGATCGTCCAGACATACTTGGACATCGATGGATATGCGGGGTAGTAGGTGCCACCGGTTTCGTTCAGACCCAAAACGAACTTGTAAATGGACTGTGTGTCTGACATTAGATTTTAGTCTGTGTGATTGATTTCTATTAAATATATATCTGTTTGGCGGTGGAGAATTTATTCTCTTGCTTAACACCCTTCTCTCAGACGTACGAGCTCAAGGGTTATATACTGATGGATATCAAACGCATAGACTGAATTGCCTGTGTGGCATGCCTAAGTGGCAAATGATCAAGGCTTCTGTTGAAAAGCAAAGTCTTGTGGTTGATGATCAAAGCACCGCCTGTGTGGCATAGCTTTGTGTAATGTGAATTCGCGAGCCTCACACCCCGGTTGTGTACCAGAAACGGGAGAGGACCTCAGGGAGGACATGCGTTTCTTTCTAGCTAGGGTGGTGTCAGTGACCTACCAGCCCTGACATTTATATACTTTTCACCTGTGTGGTTGTTGCTGTTGCAAGGTGCCTCGGTTAGATCGGACGATCCGGGTCCGATGGAGTCATTCGTTGGCTCATTTACACCCCAAAGGGTGGGGAAACGCAGTGTTCAGGGTTTAAGTTTAATCCACATCGGTGGACCGGCCCTGTCGCTCCAAGAGGCAGTTGCGGCTGTTCCTGAGGCTCGGGCTAGACAGTCTCGAATCGGTTGAGGACTATCTTTTGCCTCGGTTCATAGATGGAAATCCAACTTCCAAATACGTGACATTTGCGATTTTATTTGTAGAGCCTAGTATGGCGACATAGTGGGATGAGGCGCTTATGCCATATATGATTGATACGTATGATTTGAAGTTGTTTTATACACTATGCACTTATAATAGTATCAAATGATTTGTTTTAAACGTATCAAGCATTCTTGGCTATTATAAGGTAAAAACCCTATCCTTCGGCTTGCGTTGCAGTGTGTGATGGGAACTGGGTCTTATAATAGCTTCATTTTTCTTTATTTAGCATTGCGCTGTCGTTTTATGCACTGGTGTTCTTGGGAGGAAACCCGTTCCGTGTTATACGGCGTGGTCCCTTGTTTTACCTAACTTTGAAAATAAAGATTAATAAATGTTTTAGTTCTCACACCAGTCCCATGACTGACCTGGAGTTTATTGTTTTAACCTAAACTCTGGGTGCCCTTATTTTGACACGGGCAGCTAGTAGTTTTGGTTTTGCAGATTTATATTCATAGGATCCTGGTTTACAGCTGGAATGATATCCGGAAAGCTTTGTATCCGTATATCTCTTCTAGTTGTGTATTGTATTATTTTCCGCTGCGATGTATTTAAATGTAATTTAAATCTCTGATATTTCTGTGTAATATTTTATTCATTTATACTCTGTATATTCTTTTAATCTGGTGCATTATTGTAATATAAAATGAAATGTTCTCCCGTCTGCGTTCTGATTTGTCTTGTTCTCACAGTAATTCGTTCTTTCTCATCTCTTCGGAGATCGGCGAAGTTCGGGTCGTCACATTTGGTATCAGAGCTTTGGTTTACAAAGCTCAGAGAACAGGACACCTTAGAACCATACGAAAGAATTCATCTGATATTGGATTAGCAATATCCAATGGAATGACTCGTTAGAGATGGGATCAGTAGTATCCTAGAACGAGTGTGAAGAGTATATTTTTAAAATGAAACAAAATTTGTTTTGAAAATTTAAATCAATCATTCGTATTTGATTATTTATTTATATTGATTAGGACAATCCAATATATTAAGATTTTGCATATATGTCTTGCAAACGAGTATTCGAAGTTTTAATGTATTGGATAGTTATAGAATCGCACTCTAGTTGCCCGGGGATAATTCTGGTGATGGGGCACCGTCGCCGGTATTTATTTTCGAGTAACGAAAGTGAGATTTCTATATTTCCATTAGACTGGTGTGAGAACCGAAATTAGATAGGGCTTATTTTTGTGATTTGGCATCAAAAATCTGATTTTTGACTATATATCAAATTTATGCATTTGAAACGTTAATCCACTAATTGATTGCTGATTGTGTTGTTTGATTATTGTTTGATTAATTAAATTTTGAACCATTTAGCCAAAATTGACCAAATATTGAATTGTATTGAAAATTTGTCGCATTTGCATGCATATACATGTACTTACATTGAACAGGTCATAGCAAGGAGGCTATAGCAGAGAATAAAATTTGTTTGCCCGACAAATAGGTACATGTTTACTATAATTTACTGTTTTGTTTGGGTGATGATGATTTTATGAGCCGATTAGCTAGCCGCTTGGCTTTTTCTTCTTCTTTTTGAGATCAGAAGGCCTGTATGGCAATTTCGGGATTTTCCGTGGCTCTCGGTGCAGGGGAGGTTATGGCGAAATTTTTCGAAAATTTAGGGTGTTAGCCAAATTTTTGAAATTTTTGAAAAGTTCTTAGAAACTGAAAAGTTGAAGAACTTATGCCGTAATGAAAGTTAAGTTGATTTGTGAAACAACTTTCGGCTTTGTTCCTTTTCGGGGACGAAAAGTTTTAAGTGGGGGAGATTGTAATAACCCGAAAATCTGGGCCAGTTTAAAATTTGTATTTTGGCAATTTTAGCGAATTTTGATCATTTAAAAAAAATTATTTTAAATAATATCGACGAGAAATTTATTTCGAATATAAATCGAACGTATATATTATATAGATCGTCGATAGAATATAAATATTTATTTATATTTATATTTATAAAAGGAATTGAAAATGGCGCGGTAGTTCGATAATTCGATTTCAAGCTTCAAATGAATGTACCGGGTGCAAAATAAACCGGATTTTAGTGAAACCAAAAATAATAGAATCTAATGGAGAATATCTTTCCAACAAATCAGGGAAATCAAAATTTCATAGCGGGGATAAAAAGATATGCCCAATTGAAAATTCTGAATAGTCGCTATAGAATTCAGGCCCTTAAAAATAGCCATTTTGCAAACGACATCGGATTTCGACGAAACCACTTTTGTTGGATCCGTGATGTAAAGTTATAGCTAGATTCCAATTTTCATAATTTTTCGAATCAATATGTGAGTGTGGCGAAGGAAAACGCTTTTGACCACTTTCAGTTGATTTTAATCGACTGGAAAATGGCCATTTTTCAAACGGTCTCCGAATTCGACATGTTAGGACCGTATCATCAATACGAAGCTAGAAAATATTTTTCGGGAATTTTTCGAGTGGGTATGTGGCCTCGGTAATTTGAAATGTACGTTTAAAATTCAGTATAATGATTTAAATGTAAATACAACGAAAACCTATCGTAATGATAGAATTGGCCTACGATACATATCCCATTATGTTCAGAATGGGGGTAATTAGCTAGGGGCGACAGGCGGTGGGTTTCGTTTCGTGTTCGAGATAGAATGTTGCTTTTTGAAATTAATTGAATAAAACAATATATAACCCCTCCTCTATTTCTCTCTCCCCGTTGACCCAAATCATTTTCAAAAAAAAAAAAAAAGAACGACGGAGGAATCCCCGTCGCTCGTCGACGCCTCCAGCCGCAGGAGGCACTCCACCACCATGCCGCCTCCCCTCCATCACCCCCTCCTTCCTCCTCTCACCTTCGACATCCTCTCCCCTCGGAGCTCTCCCTCCTCTCGAACGAGAAGCGCAACCCCACCTCGATGGCCCCCGACCCCAAAGCCCTAGCACTGCTAGAAGGCTGCCGCACCCAAGGACGCTGGCGCTTGAACCCGCTCCACCCCCTCACCACCACCTCGGCCAACGGCACCTCCCCAGCTCCACCTCCCGAGCGCAACCCCCCCCCCCCACCCCCTTTGTCTGGAAAAAAACAATGTGAGTTATTTATTAATTTCTTTTCATCTTTATAAATAAAAATAGGATTTTTAATTAAATAAAAATAGGATTTTTATTTAGAAGAATAACATATAGAGTTTAGATTGTTTATAAAATAAAAAGATTAGATTTTTACATAGCTAAAAGTACGATCTTTAATTACGTAAAGTTGTAAATTTTTAGTTATAAAAGGTTATGGTTTTAGTTATATAAAAATATGGTTTTTGAAAGTAATGTAATTATAAAAGAACTGATTTTTTTATTGTTAAAGTGACAAAGTAAAAATTCGATTTTTATATATTGAATAGCAAAGTAAAAATTCGATTTTTATATATTGAATAGCAAAGTAAAAATTCAATTTTTATATATTGAATAGCAAAGTAAAAATTCGATTTTATATATTGAATAGCAAAGTAAAAATTCGCTTTTTATATATTGAATAGCAAAGTAAAAATTCGATTTTTATATATTGAATAGCAAAGTAAAAATTCAATTTTTTATATATTGAATAGCAAAGTAAAATTTTGATTTTTATATATTGAATAGCAAAGTAAAAATTCGATTTTTATATATTGAATAGCAAAGTAAAAATTCGATTTTTATATATTGAATAGCAAAGTAAAAATTCGATTTTTATATATTGAATAGCAAAGTAAAAATATGATTTTTATATATTGAATAGCGAAGTAAAAATATGATTTTGTTATATTGAATAGCGAAGTAAAAATTCGATTTTTATATATTGAATAGCGAAGTAAAAATTCTATTTTTACATATGTAGAGAATACGGGCAAAGAAAGTGACAAGAGGCAAGAACGACGAAGATTTCTACAGAAGAAGAGTCGTGGGATCGGATAGTTATCTGTGAGAACTCCTCACCTTTATTTTATTTTATTTCTAGTTAAAATATATACTAGGATGCAGACGGTGTTTAGTAGCACCCGACACCCGTCGTCCACAGACCATGGACGGCTTGTATGCTTGGTTGTTTAATTTTGATGTGTAGTTGATTGTGTGATGTGATGTGAAATGAAATAAAATATTTATATAGTTAAAAATATTTTATAGTTAAAAATAGAATTTTTAACGTGTATATGAAATGAAATAAAAATAAACAAATCGGACGATTTGTTTATATACACACATTTGACTGATATAGATTGGGACGATAAATTTTACACATCGCCCAACTGCACAAATAAAATCTTTGTTTGATTGTTTGAAACCCCACACGGGTATTGGGATGATATTTGACGTACACTAATCCCAATAATTAGTTGTATGTCGATCGATTGATTGACAAACTATTATAAGCGTTAAATATTTATATTCGATGCTTATACAGTGTAGAATGCACTTTGGATGATGGTTGATTATTCATCGTTGTTATGATATACATGTGTTGTAGAAAACCTATATAATTAACATTATATGGTAATTGATTGGGCCTCATTCCAGTTTTGAAATATAATATTGGAAAAGAAATATTGAAATAGAAATATTTGAAATAGAATATTTGAAAATAGAAATATATGAAGCCGTGTTGATTAGATTTACGCTATTTTAATGTGAACGATATTTATATCGATTTTACTCATTTTATAATGAATATCGAAAGTGATTTCAAAATCTGATATTTTGAAAAGAATTGAAATTCGAATTGGAATTGAATAGAAATGAATCTAAATTGAAATTGAATAGAATTGAATTCGAATTGAAATTGAATAGAAATGAATTCGTATTGAAATTGAACTGAATTGAAAACGAACTGAAATTGAATTAGAAATTCATTTGAATTGAAATCAATTTGAAATGAATTTATAAGGAAAAATTCAATTTTGATTTGAATTTGAAAAGAAGTTGAAACCGTTTTGAAAATGAATTTAAAACGATTTATAAAGCATGTTTTGAATTGAAATCGATGAAGTATATATTATATATATATTATATATATATAATATAATGGCCTGAATAAAACGCGCCGCGCTGCGGTAGTTCGCGAATTTCGACCATTGACTTCAAATGGATATTGCGGGAGATCCGACCGTCGGATTCTCTGAAACCGGAACCGTTGGGTTCGTATCGAAAAGAGCTTTCTAACGAATATTAAAAATTTGAAATCTAACGGTTGGATTTGGAATTGTAACACCCCGAATTTTAGTAATACTAGAATTCACTAATTATAGGATAAATAATCTCAGATGTGGGAATTGGGGGTAACGAGCTGCGTCATTGCGTTCGTCTCGGAAAAATACGCGAAACAGAGTCCGAGTTTTCGAAAATCGGAGTCCGTATGGCCCAGTTAAGGCCCAATGAAGTTTGCAGAAAATTTAAAGATAAAAACAGATTTAATAATTTAAAACCAGATTTTAAAATAGAGTAAGCGGGGCCAGGCGGGAAGATTCCCGCCCTACCCATGTCGACAGGGCTGTCGACAGGGGGGTCGACTTGCCTGTCGACAGGGGGGGCGACGCCCAGTAAAACTAGGTGCACCAGTTTAGGTTCTTGGGCTGGCTTGGAGGGCTGGTTCTGGAAGCTTCTTGGATCTGACGGGTCTAAACCAATCTAGGGTTAATCTAAGGGTCTAAAATGCAACCTAATCCTATAAATAAGACCCTAACCCTATCCTAATTCATTCATAATTAGATCTTGTAACTAAACTATGGCAAAATGAAACTTGATCATGGCCACCACAAATTAATGAAGAGGAAAGCAAGCTAATCAACCTCTCTAATCAACCTCTAATCCATTCTAAGCATCTTAATCTTCTTCATTTGGAGTGCAAATTGGTAGTAGTGAGTTTCTATCACTTTAACATCAATTGTTAAAGCAAGTAGATTAGGTGTAATGAGACTTATGGTCTTGAATGCGGATTAGTGAGTTTGAATCATTTGTAATGATATGTTACTCTATGTTTTTCTATGTTTATGCATATTGAATAAGTTGGTTTATGCATATTTAATAAGTTGGTTTATGCATATTTAATAAGTTGGTTTATGCATACTTGATAAGTGGATTTATGCATGATTAATAAGTTGGTTTATGCATGTTTAACAAGTGGGTTTATGCATGTTGAGTATGTAAGTTTATGCAAGTTTAGTATGATGTATGTTATGTTTACATGATGCTAAATATGCAAGTTGTGGACTATGTGATCATATACATGTTATGCAAGTTCATGAAAATATGCTATGCAAGTTACATGTATGTTAATATGCAAGATATGCTATGCAAGTTACATGTATGTTAATATGCAAGATATGCTATGAAAGTTACATGTATGTTAATATGCAAGATATGCTATGCAAGTTACATGTATGTTAATATGCAAGATATGCTATGAAAGTTACATGTATGTTAATATGCAAGATATGCTATGCAAGTTACATGTTTGTTAATATGCAAGTTCATGATGACACATTATGCAAGTTTAAGAGTTAATATGCAAGTATGTGAATGTTTATGCAAGAATGTGAATGCTTATGCAAGTTATGTGTATGCTTAAATGCATGTTTAACATATTATGCAAGTTGAGAGGATGCTTATATGCAATATGTTATGCAAGTCATGTGAATGCTTATATGCAAGATCAACATGTTATGCAAGATATGTGTATGATAATATGCAAGTTTGGGTTATATGTAGTTGGGTTAATATATGCTCATATATGCAAGTTGACATCCTCTTAACCGATGACAAAGTTGTATGCTAAACCCATGATATTTGTGATGATCTTCCCCTTATTTATGTCATGAAATGAGAACGATTTACGTGGGGAACGATGGGGTTGGTAAATATGTTAATAAAAATATGATTGGGTATGATTAAGCATACCATAAAAAATAAATTACCATAAGTGGGAATTTACCTATTGAGTTAGGTCTACCCCATGGGAATTTACCTATTGAGTTAGGTCTACCCATGTTATGGAAAATTTGATATTAATTAGGGATAATTAATATGGGGGTGATTAATTAGGTGTAATTAATCAACTAAGACACGAGGTTGGACCCTTTTGTAGCGGAAGTCTGCCCGGAACCGACCGGCCATCCAGCGGCTACAAATGATTGGCCCAATGTGAGAGGTCTTAGTCATAAATTAAATACATGATTAAAGTAAAGACACGAGGTTAGACCCTTTTGATGACAGAAGTCTGCCCGGAACCAACCGGCATATCCAGCAGTCATAAAAGACGGTCTAATGTGAGAGGTCTTTATGAGGTCATGATCTTAATCAATGAATTAAGAAACACTTAACCATATTAGCATGTAGTGGGACATGAGGGGTTAAGTGGGTGCCTTGGGGTGGCATGATGAGACTAGTGGGTTGCCTTGGGTGGCAATAGAAAAATACGATTAGAATACTTAACCAAAGTGAAACATGTAATTAAACATGATTAAAGGGTTAAGTAAGTGCCATGGGTGGCATGTGAAAATACGATTAGAATACTTAACCAAAGTGGAACATGTAATTAAACATGATTAAAGGGTTAAGTAAGTGCCATGGGTGGCATGTGAAAATACGATTAGAATACTTAACCAAAGTGGGACATGTAAGTAAACATGATTAAAGGGTTAAGTAAGTGCCTTAGGTGGCATGTAGGAATCTAGTGGGTGCCTTAAGGGGCAATTGAAATATGATTAGATGACTTAACCAAAACCTAACATGTAAGTGGGCATGATTATAAAGAGGGGTTAAGTGGGATGCACTAGATAAAATTGCAAGCTTAGGTGGTAGCTTGTGGGGGCCCATTTCAACCAATATCCCAAACGTATCTTTGTGGGCTCGACTCAAGTCGAGTGACGGGACACGCATATTGGGCTTGACTATAAGAGGCCAAACCGGGTTAGCGGTGGCAACGCGGGACCAACGAGTTTCATATGCGTGTGTGGACCCGGGCTGGTTGGTAAGTCGTTGTTGCATCGTGTAGATATAAAGTCGTGCACTGTTGATACTATCTGGTAGCCACTTTAGGAGAATGATACACCCCAATCGTGGGACCAGCACGGGTATCTACGGTAGGGAGCCGATCGATGGGGAGTAGTGGGTACACCTAATAAAGATAGGGGCAGACGGCACCTATGTAGGGGTACACGAAACTACTGGGTAAGAATTACTGGGTACACCTAGTGGAGATAGGGGCAGACGGCACCTATGTAGTGGGCTAGGGGTACACAAGACTACTGGGGAAATTTTCTAAGTCCTTGGAAGGGATCAACCTTTAAGTAGGAATGACTGGTGTGGTGCAGTTAGTAATTATCCTTGGGTGGGTAGATGCGTCCTTATGGTTATCTTAGTTTATCCTAAGTCTACCAAGCTGCTTAGTGTAGCCATTCATCCCCAGATATTACCGTAGGTCAAGTTTATGTCTTCTCTGGTTACTTTAATGATTGTATTGTTAAAGTTATAGGACTCACTCAGACTTATGTCTGACCCCGTTGTTTTTATCTTTTTCCCAACCCTCAGGTCCTACGGTGGATCCTAGCGGTAGTAGAGCTTGATCGGATTGCTGTTCCAGTCTTTAGGAGCTTGGGTAGATGTAAAGCTCCAGTTATCCAGTTATCTTTTCTTTTGTTATGGCTATTGTATGAGAGAGTGGGATTATGTACTTCTTTATTTTGATGGATATTGTACTTGACTTTTATCGTGGTTTTATGATGTAACCAGACATGTTTATTTCCGCTGTTGTAAGATGATATTTTTAAATTTCAAGTACTAATTATATCTGTCTTGTTGTAATTTTTCTGTTCTATATTCACTAAAATACTCCACCGATGCTATGGCATTCCCTTAGTGAGTGACCATAGCGGGCGTGGGGTGTTACACGTGGTATCAGAGCCAGGTTACCAGAACAGATAAAAGTTTTAGTAAATTATTTTTCTAAAAACGTTTTTGGAAGAAATATTTTCAAAAACATGTCTTTAAAGAGAAAAGTTTTTGAAAGAAAAGCATAATCCCCGATAGCCATATCTTTATCTTCCGAATTCTCCGTTTTGAATCTTTCCCTTTTTCGTCTCAGCATGGCTGAAGATCTTTATCTTCTGGATAGTGTAGCGGTACCAGTATGGTATAGGAGGTTGTTAGAGGCTAGGGCCGCCGCTGCAGGTCCAGCAAATGCTCCTCCTCCACCCGTTGCACTCGTTCCTCCTCGCGCGGATACTTTTGCTATGACTTGTAGGAAGTTTAAGGCTATGAGAGGAAAACCTTTTGTGGGAGTTAGGGATTGGCTTAATGAGACGGAAGAATTGATGGAAATCTTGGAAGTAGAAGAGGGAAAGAAAGTCAGGTTGGCCGCTTGGTTAATGGAAGGAGAGGCCTCGTTCTGGTGGGAGGTCACTAATGGAGAACGCCCGATTGACTCTTGGGTGGATTTCAGGCATAGGTTTGAGGCAAAGTTTCTCTCAAAAGCGGAAGAAAATATGCATGAGGAAGAGAAAGGTCCTAATGCTAATAAAGCACACGAGAAGAAAGGAGATCAGAAGAGACCTCAACAACAACAGCAAAACAAGGGTGGGAAAGGCAACGGTGGCAAGGGAAAGAAGAAGTGCTTCAGTTGTGGAACACTAGGCCACCTAAGCAAGGATTGTCGCAAGAAGAAGAAGACTGGCTGCTTCCACTGTGACGAAGCAGGGCATTTAGTGAAGGATTGCCCTAAGAAGGGGCAAAGGACGGGATCTACCTCAGGAGGACAGGTGCAAGCTCGTGTGGCACCAGCTCAGACAAGGGGGCAAGTTTAGGCTCTCGCAGCTCCACCGATTCGAGAAAGAGGTAGAACTATTTCCATGGAAAGTCTAGTTTTTCTGTTTGACTATCCTGTCCGTACTTTATTTGATTCTGACGCATTGAGTTCGTTTATCTCATCGTTAGTTGAGTCACTGCACATAAACACCAGTTTGGTTGATGATCCCTTAGTTGTTTCAAACCCAATTGGGGCTCCACGATGTGTTTGGGTTTGAAAGTTGCTATACTTAGCATTGAGTTTAGATGTGATGCTTGTTGGGCTTCACGGGCTATGGGTTAGTTTTGGGCACGGACTGGTTATCCAGTAGGGGTACCGTTCTTAATTTTGAGGGGAGAGTTGTAGGCTTATGACCCGCTTGGGTAGCACTCTCGAGATCTCTTGTAATCCCATAGAATCTGTTATGCTAAGTTATCTAGAGTCGCTTGACACGTCGGTCGAGAGTTTGCAATTTATAGAGTGGTCCGGGAATACTCGGATGTGTTTGGAGGAGGTGAAGGGCTTACCTCCGGAGCGGGATATTGACTTCCAAATATATCTGGTAGACAATGCCAAACCAGTGTGCCACGTGGCTCCTCGTGAGAGGAGGGAACTCCATAAGCAAGTAGGCAATTTGCTTGAGAAGGGGTTTAGAAGACGAAGTATATCGGAGTAGGGTGCTCCGGTAGTTTTTGCCACAAAGGCGGATGGGTCCCTCAGACTTTGTGTAGGCTAAAGAGAGCTAAATAAACTCACAAAGAAGAATAGACACCCATTTTCGAGGATTGATGATCTCTTTGATCAGTTAGTGGGAGCCTCAGTATTTTCGCAATTGGACTTAACCACGAGGTTTCGTCAGTTGGGAATGACTGAGGATAGTATAGAGAAGACTGCCTCTAGGACTCCGAATGGTTTTTTTTATGAGTGGCTGGAGATGCCATTTGGTTTGACGAACGCCCCCGCATATGATGAGAAGGGTGTTCAGGGAGTACCTAAATAAGTTCGTGATGGTCTTTGTAAATGACATCTTGGTCTTTTCTAGGAGCGGAATAAGTTTTCGTATGTGCTCAATAGGATGAGCAAAGCCAGTTATGGGATAAACAGTGGTTTTGGAGCGAGACTGGCGAGGACATCCAAAGTTGGTCAAAGGCTTAATTGTTTAGCCATTTTTACTAGTATCATCTCACGTAGGTCGCCTGAACTCGAAGGAGATATCCCTTGGGTGTTTGTCTGATATTGGTTTAGGCCTTTGGGGCTTGCATTTGGGGGATGTCGAGTTCGACTAGGGTGGTCTGCGTGAGAGATGGACAATTGTGATGATTTTGGGATGGGATTCTTAGCATCCTGTGAGTTTGAGATAGCGTATACCCAAGGCAAGGGTAATGTGGTGGCGGACGCCTTAAGTAGAGAAAGGTTGTCCTTAAGTTCATTGTTCGTTGAACGACGGAGCTTAGAGTTTATTTCTATGTTTGACTTTAGACCTTCTGTTGACTTTGTACCCGGATTGCTAGCTTCTTTTGAGGTTAGACCTACTCTTTTGGGGCGGATTGGAGAAGCACAGAGGGACGACCCACAGTTGGTTGAGTTGGTGGGGAAGCTCATAAGGAGGGAGTCGTCCAGCCATTTGAGTAGGTACACCCTAGACGATAGGGGGTGCTTGCGTAGAGACGGTAGACTTTGTGTACCGAAGGACGAGGGTTTGAGGAAGGTTATTCTTGATGATGCACACCGTTCTAGGATGACCATTCATCCCGGTGGGGACAAGATGTACCAAGATATGAAGAGGGTTTTTCTGGACCGGTATGAAGAAAGATGTGGCCGAGTATGTCGCTCGATGCTTGGTGTGCTAACAAGTGGAAGCAAAGTAAAAGAAACCCGGAGGGTTGCTTCACCCGTTGGGAGTTCCGTAATAGGAAGTGGGATAGTGTCTCGATGGATTACCAAAATCAAGGAAGGGTAATACGGGGATTGGGCTTATGGTTGATAAACTTACTAAGTGTGCCCATTCCATACCCGGGAAGAGCAAGAGCACTATTCCATATCTAGCTTCAGTTTATATTCGAAAGATTATTAGATTGCATGGTGTACCCTCCAGTATGGTGAGCGATCGAGATTCTATCTTCACTAGAGAGTCTAGAGAGTTTTGGAAGAATTTCCAAGAGGCGGTAGGGACTCAGTTGTAATTGAGTACCGCATATCATCCTCAGATAGACGGCCAGACCGAGAGGGTGAATCATATTTTAGAAGACCTTTTTGAGGCTATGTATCTTGGATTTTGGAGGTACACGGGAGGAGCATCTTCCATTGGTGGAGTTACCCGACAGACTTAGTAGTGTACATGATGTATTCCATAGGAGGAAGTGCCTACATGAGACCGCAGAGGTGGTAGAGCCGAGTTTTCTTAGAGAAGTGGAAATAGAGTGTGATGCGACTATTCGACGAGCTCCTACTCGCATCTTTGGGTCAGAGACTAGGAAGTTGAGAAACAGAGAGGTTCAACTAGTCAAGGTGCAATGGGGAGAAGATGAGAGCAACGCAACTTGGGAGACGGAAGCGAAGATGCGTTCATTGTACCCATTTCTTTTTGAGGGTATGTCTTTACTTTCTCCTTTATCACTTGTCTAGTACTTATCTTATCTTTGGTATGTCCTCTCGTTAGTACCTTTGACCTTTAGATAGGGTAAACCTATGGTTGAAACATGTGTTTGAGACATGTTATGGTTGATGGATGCAAGTGGATGCAAGTGTTTGCTAGTGGTTGCTCGTGGATGCATATACACACACTCTAGGCACTAGATCGGCTCAGTCACTTCATATTGCATATTGCATAAAATTGTGTGTAGGAAAATATATTTATGGATGTATAATGGTTGTGTTATCACATGGATGATGCATTTTGATGAATGATTGTGCACTCATGTAGATATTGTATGTGTCGATAGGGTTTTCTCGCATACATAATGGATGCATGGCACTATCATGGTTTGCATATGTTCATACATTAGATAGGGAACATATACACACACTGTTTGCATATGCTCGTACATCATTAGAAACTGTTTAAGGACAATGGATGCACGTGGTTGATGATTTGAGTAGATGGTTGTTTGGATGATAGGATATGCATTCTCCTTAGCCTAGAGATTTCGGGGACGAAATCCTTTAAGGAGGGGAGAATGTAACACCCCGAATTTTAGTAATACTAGAATTCACTAATTATAGGATAAATAATCTCAGATGTGGGAATTGGGGGTAACGGGCTGCGTCATTGCGTTCGTCTCGGAAAAATACGCGAAATAGAGTTCGAGTTTTCGAAAATCGGAGTCCGTATGGCCCAGTTAAGGCCCAATGAAGTTTGCAGAAAATTTAAAGATAAAAACAGATTTAATAATTTAAAACCAGATTTTAAAATAGAGTAAGCGGGGCCAGGCGGGAAGATTCCCGCCCTACCCATGTCGACAGGGCTGTCGACAGGCCTGTCGACAGGGGGGTCGACTTGCCTGTCGACAGGGGGGGCGACGCCCAGTAAAACTGGGTGCACCAGTTTAGGTTCTTGGGCTGGCTTGGAGGGCTGGTTCTGGAAGCTTCTTGGATCTGACGGGTCTAAACCAATCTAGGGTTAATCTAAGGGTCTAAAATGCAACCTAATCCTATAAATAAGACCCTAACCCTATCCTAATTCATTCATAATTAGATCTTGTAACTAAACTATGGCAAAATGAAACTTGATCATGGCCACCACAAATCAATGAAGAGGAAAGCAAGCTAATCAACCTCTCTAATCAACCTCTAATCCATTCTAAGCATCTTAATCTTCTTCATTTGGAGTGCAAATTGCTAGTAGTGAGTTTCTATCACTTTAACATCAATTGTTAAAGCAAGTAGATTAGGTGTAATGAGACTTATGGTCTTGAATGCGGATTAGTGAGTTTGAATCATTTGTAATGATATGTTACTCTATGTTTTTCTATGTTTATGCATATTGAATAAGTTGGTTTATGCATATTTAATAAGTTGGTTTATGCATATTTAATAAGTTGGTTTATGCATACTTGATAAGTGGATTTATGCATGTTTAACAAGTGGGTTTATGCATGTTTAACAAGTGGGTTTATGCATGTTGAGTATGTAAGTTTATGCAAGTTTAGTATGATGTATGCTATGTTTACATGATGCTAAATATGCAAGTTGTGGACTATGTGATCATATACATGTTATGCAAGTTCATGAAAATATGCTATGCAAGTTACATGTATGTTAATATGCAAGATATGCTATGCAAGTTACATGTATGTTAATATGCAAGATATGCTATGAAAGTTACATGTATGTTAATATGCAAGATATGCTATGCAAGTTACATGTATGTTAATATGCAAGATATGCTATGAAAGTTACATGTATGTTAATATGCAAGATATGCTATGCAAGTTACATGTTTGTTAATATGCAAGTTCATGATGACACATTATGCAAGTTTAAGAGTTAATATGCAAGTATGTGAATGTTTATGCAAGAATGTGAATGCTTATGCAAGTTATGTGTATGTTTAAATGCATGTTTAACATATTATGCAAGTTGTGAGGATGCTTATATGCAATATGTTATGCAAGTCATGTGAATGCTTATATGCAAGATCAACATGTTATGCAAGATATGTGTATGATAATATGCAAGTTTGGGTTATATGTAGTTGAGTTAATATATGCTCATATATGCAAGTTGACATCCTCTTAACCCATGACAAAGTTGTATGCTAAACCCATGATATTTGTGATGATCTTCCCCTTATTTATGTCATGAAATGAGAACGATTTACGTGGGGAACGATGGGGTTGGTAAATATGTTAATAAAAATATGATTGGGTATGATTAAGCATACCATAAAAAATAAATTACCATAAGTGGGAATTTACCTATTGAGTTAGGTCTACCCCATGGGAATTTACCTATTGAGTTAGATCTACCCATGTTATGGAAAATTTGATATTAATTAGGGATAATTAATATGGGGGTGATTAATTAGGTGTAATTAATCAACTAAGACACGAGGTTGGACCCTTTTGTAGCGGAAGTCTGCCCGGAACCGACCGGCCATCCAGCGGCTACAAATGATTGGCCCAATGTGAGAGGTCTTAGTCATAAATTAAATACATGATTAAAGTAAAGACACGAGGTTAGACCCTTTTGATGACAGAAGTCTGCCCGGAACCAACCGGCATATCCAGCAGTCATAAAAGACGGTCTAATGTGAGAGGTCTTTATGAGGTCATGATCTTAATCAATGAATTAAGAAACACTTAACCATATTAGCATGTAGTGGGACATGAGGGGTTAAGTGGGTGCCTTAGGGTGGCATGATGAGACTAGTGGGTTGCCTTGGGTGGCAATAGAAAAATACGATTAGAATACTTAACCAAAGTGAAACATGTAATTAAACATGATTAAAGGGTTAAGTAAGTGCCATGGGTGGCATTTGAAAATACGATTAGAATACTTAACCAAAGTGGAACATGTAATTAAACATGATTAAAGGGTTAAGTAAGTGCCATGGGTGGCATGTGAAAATACGATTAGAATACTTAACCAAAGTGGGACATGTAGGTAAACACGATTAAAGGGTTAAGTAAGTGCCTTAGGTGGCATGTAGGAATCTAGTGGGTGCCTTAAGGGGCAATTGAAATATGATTAGATGACTTAACCAAAACCTAACATGTAAGTGGGCATGATTATAAAGAGGGGTTAAGTGGGATGCACTAGATAAAATTGCAAGCTTAGGTGGTAGCTTGTGGGGGCCCATTTCAACCAATATCCCAAACGTATCTTTGTGGGCTCGACTCAAGTCGAGTGACGGGACACGCATATTGGGCTTGACTATAAGAGGCCAAACCGGGTTAGCGGTGGCAACGCGGGACCAACGGGTTTCATATGCGTGTGTGGACCCGGGCTGGTTGGTAAGTCGTTGTTGCATCGTGTAGATATAAAGCCGTGCACTGTTGATACTATCTGGTAGCCACTTTAGGGGAATGATACACCCCAATCGTGGGACCAGCACGGGTATCTACGGTAGGGAGCCGATCGATGGGGAGTAGTGGGTACACCTAATAAAGATAGGGGCAGACGGCACCTATGTAGGGGTACACGAAACTACTGGGTAAGAATTACTGGGTACACCTAGTGGAGATAGGGGCAGACGGCACCTATGTAGTGGGCTAGGGGTACACGAGACTACTGGGGAAATTTTCTAAGTCCTTGGAAGGGATCTACCTTTAAGTAGGAATGACTGGTGTGGTGCAGTTAGTAATTATCCTTGGGTGGGTAGATGCGTCCTTATGGTTATCTTAGTTTATCCTAAGTCTACCAAGCTGCTTAGTGTAGCCATTCATCCCCAGATATTACCGTAGGTCAAGTTTATGTCTTCTCTGGTTACTTTAATGATTGTATTGTTAAAGTTATAGGACTCACTCAGACTTATGTCTGACCCCGTTGTTTTTATCTTTTTCCCAACCCTCAGGTCCTACGGTGGATCCTAGCGGTAGTAGAGCTTGATCGGATTGCTGTTCCAGTCTTTAGGAGCTTGGGTAGATGTAAAGCTCCAGTTATCCAGTTATCTTTTCTTTTGTTATGGCTATTGTATGAGAGAGTGGGATTATGTACTTCTTTATTTTGATGGATATTGTACTTGACTTTTATCGTGGTTTTATGATGTAACCAGACATGTTTATTTCCGCTGTTGTAAGATGATATTTTTAAATTTCAAGTACTAATTATATCTGTCTTGTTGTAATTTTTCTGTTCTATATTCACTAAAATACTCCACCGATGCTATGGCATTCCCTTAGTGAGTGACCATAGCGGGCGTGGGGTGTTACAGGAATTATGTCCAAATCAAATTTGGAAAAGGTCGTTGTAAGTGCAGTTCGATGGCCATTGATGGAAATCGACTGTACGGGCCTTGATAAAATTATTAAAAATAGTAATAATTTGTGTAAAATCATAAGAAATGATTTGTGAATATTTGGGATGAAAAACTCCATATTTGAAAAGATAAAAATAGATTTTTATCGAAATGAACTAGTTTTGAACTAGAATTAAAATTCTATTGGTTTTTAAATAAATAAATTGAATTTGAAAATGGTTTTGAAATATAACCAGAATTTCCAATAATTGCATTGGAAGGGATTTTGAATCGAAATTGTCTTTGGATTATTTCGATATTGGAATTCGTGATTATACAGATGTTGTTATGGAAATTTGAAAGATATTTATATTGTTATTTCCAATACGACATTTGTTAGTCGTAGAATTTGATATTGAATATAAGCTGGTATATTTTCTATTCAGAGCCTTGTACTTAATATCAAATGTGATTTGGGTTTGTCGTGAATGGTGTCTTCATTAACACTGTTCTTGAACCCAGTTGAGAAAAGATTAAATCTTTTTATTTAGATTTAATGAAGTGTACCAAGTAAATGATATTTAATTGGAATTGAATTGGTATTGATTTTTGGGTTTATCGTGAACAGTGTTTTAAATAACACTTGTTCTTTAACCCGATAATTAATGGAATGTGATTTTGGGTTTATCGTGAATCGTGTTTTAAATGACACCGATTCTTTAACCCAGTTAAAGATTAGAACTAAGTGGAGTTTTAATAAATCTTTACTTAGATTGAAAAGGTGTTAGAATGGAGTATCACCAGTTTTGCTCCAGGCGATAGTTAAATCTTTAATTAGATTTAAACGTGAAATGGTAATTAAATTTACCGATAACACCGTGTTGTTAGATATGAAGTATTACCAGTTTTACTTCGTGGGATGAATAGGTTGGGATTGGGAAATTAAAATAAATGATTACTTCGGTGTGGTTCGCTAATCCCGACTAGTTTGAATTGATATTCAAAGGAGATTAAAGAATAAATTTAAAGAATTTATCTTGGATAAAATTAATGGGAACCTTTCCCAAAATATAAGAATATTTGAATAAAAGAATATTCTGAATTGGAATGAGGCGTATGTTGTGTTTGTGTAACACTTGTTTATTATATACGCGAGTTATTCGGAAAGACCGGGTTTATCCCATTCTGAATAACTGATACGACGATAAGTCGAAGATGAAGACGGTGGTCGAAGACCGGAGGTCTTCACGTCGTTTGGGTGATTACTGATGATCTTGATTGGGCTGTACACCCAAGAAGATGGAAACAGTTGGTGATCGTCCAGACGTACTTGGACATCGATGGATATGCGGGGTACTAGGTGCCTCCGGTTTCGTTCAGACCCAGAACGAACTTGTAAATGGACTGTGTGTCTGACATTGGATTTTAGTCTGTGTGATTGAGTTCTATTAAATATATATCTGTTTGGCGGCGGAGAATTTATTCTCTTGCTCAACGCCCTTCTCTGAGACGCACGAGCTCAGGGGTTATATACTGATGGATATCAAACGCATAGAGTGAATTGCCTGTGTGGCATGCCTAAGTGGAAAATGATCAAGGCTTCTGTTGAAAAGCAAAGTCTTGTGGTTGATGATCAAAACACCGCCTGTGTGGCATAGCTTTGTGTAACGTGAATTCGCGAGCCTCACACCCCGGTTGTGAACCGGAAATAGGAGAGGACCTCAGGGAGGACATGCATTTCTTTCTAGCTAGGGTGGTGTCAGTGACCTACCAGCCCTAACATTTATATACTTTTCACCTGCGTGGTTGTTGCTGTTGCGAGGCGCCTCGGTTAGATCGGACGATCCGGGTCCGATGGAGTCATTCGTTGGCTCATTTACACCCCAAAGGGTGGGGAAACGAAGTGTTCAGGGTTTAAGTTTAATCCACATCGGTGGACCGGCCTTGTCGCGCCAAGAGGCAGTTGCGGCTATTCCTGAGGCTCGGGCTAGACAGTCTCGAATCGGTTGAGGACTATCTTTTGCCTCGGTTCATAGATGGAAATCCAACTTCCAAATACGTGACATTTGCGGTTTTATTTGTAGAGCCTAGTATGGCGACATAGTGGGATGGGCGCTTATGCCGTCTATGATTGATACGTATGATTTGAAGTTGTTTTATACACTATGCACTTATAATAGTATCAAACGATTTGTTTTAAACGTATCAAGCATTCTTGGCTATTATAAGGTAAAAACCCTATCCTACGGCTTGTGTTGCATTGTGTGATGGGAACTGGGTCTTATAATAGCTTCGTTTTTATTTATTTAGCATTGCGCTGTCGTTTTATGCACTGGTGTTCTTGGGAGGAAACCCGTTCCGTGTTATACGGCGTGGTCCCTTGTTTTTCCTAACTTTGAAAATAAAGATTAATTACTGTTTTAGTTCTCACACCAGTCCCATGACTGACCTGGAGTTTATTGTTTTAACCTAAACTCTGGGTGCCCTTATTTTGACACGGGCAGCTAGTAGTTTTGGTTTTGCAGATTTATATTCACAGGATCCTGGTTTACAGCTGGAATGATATCCGGAAAGCTTTGTATCCGTATATCTCTTCTAGTTGTGTATTGTATTATTTTCCGCTGCGATGTATTTAAATGTAATTTAAATCTCTGATATTTCTGTGTAATATTTATTCATTTATACTCTGTATATTCTTGTAATCTGGTGCATTGTTGTAATATAAAATGAAATGTTCTCCCGTCTGCGTTCTGATTTGTCTTGTTCTCACAGTAATTCGTTCTTTCTCATCTCTTCGGAGACTGGGGAAGTTCGGGTCGTCACACTTCGTTGGAAATGGTAGTTGGAAATAACCAGTCGACTGGTCGAAAAACACACACACACACACACACACACACATATATATATATATATATATATATATATACACACACACAAAAGTTCTTAAAACTTTGCACTTTCATGCACTACCAGTCGACTGGTAGAATAATGACCAGTTGACTGGTCAGTGGCAAAAGCCACAGTTTTGGCACTCGTGTGCAACTATCTTATATATATATATATATATATATATATATATATATATATATACTTTTTGTGTTGTGATATTTTGTGATATTTGAGGATAGATTTTAATAATATTTGTCAAAAATAAATAATCACACTAAATTACTTTCCTTTGATTTTCTTTTTCTTCCTTGTCATTAATTAAACATTCAGGAATAAACATTCCCTCCATTTTTTGATTGATGATAGCCTCTTGCAATCTCTTATAGATATTTTTGAAATGTATATTTCTCTCCCTGTATATGTGATGTATATGAATTTTCTCCCCTTGAGTATATGGATATATTTTCCTGCAACAACTGGTTAGTGTACTTACTTCTCCCCCTTTGTCATCGTTAAAAAAGGTCAAATAACATAATAAATAACACATAAGAGTTCATAAGCACATACTGCTTAATGTGTATAAGCTAAAATACTAAATAGTGTTCAAATAGCAAGCGGGACTATTTATTGCAAGTCTCTAATAGTTCATAGAAATTTAGAAATACTTACTAGTGTCTGAACTAGTGCCCTCGGAAGTGGACCATGTGAATGATAGTGCAGGCCTCTTTCCTGGATCTTGAGCTTGAGTAGATGTGGAAGAAGAACAAGAAATAACTTCATAATAATTTTATCAAATTTCTTATCTACTTTCTGATCCATTCGTTTGAGGCGAGCTTCAAGTAAAAGTTGATTCCGGGAAAACACATCAATAGCCTCTCTAGTAGTTTGAGATGGAGTAGTGAGACGAACATCTTCCGGGTTGGTTGAATAGGAGTAGCGGATGATTAACCTTTCTCTCTTTGCTTCCACTCATAAAAACTCATAATGCTAAGGCTTGGTGGAGGCAACTTCATCATTTTTATGTTCTTGATGGTCAAAACAATAACATCCAATTTTTCGGAAGCCGATTCAGGAATTTCTAGATTGGCAAGCAATCTCATAACATACTCAGGGTAGAAAATATGTGTTATGACTCCTTGATTAAAGCCCAAAAGCTCATCTAATATCAATTGTGTCCAATTGAATTGTACATCATCATAGATCGCATACAAGGCACGAAATATTTCTGTGTGGCCTAGATCAAATGTGTCGTTTCTTAGTAGGATAGTAGGTGTAAAGGCATAATGAAGCAAGCGAGCACTAGGACGTAATCCCGTAGTTTTGGTTCCATCAAAATCATCGTTAACGATATAATGACTTACATGATCACGACCATGAATAACAACATTTAAATCTTTAAGTGGTATCCCATCGGTCGATGATTCTAAAATATGACCCATAAACTCTAAGGAAAAGAATAACAGTACACCCTAAACTAAGCTCCAAACACAATTTTTAGGATTAGTAGACGATGGATGACCTAAATTGAGGTTTGCAAGGAATAATTTTACCATAACAACATTAATTTTCAAAATTTCTCCCCGTAGGCCATTAGAGATTCAAGTCTTCCTCTTTTAGCTAAACATTGTTGTCCATAGGAATTGAAATTCGAAAATTTAACAAACACACCTTCTAGGAATTTGATTTTCTCCATCTTGATACATCTTTCAATTGTTATGTCATCGTGAAGCCACTTTGCAATGTATGAATCTATTGGCTTTTGGATTGAGGAAGAACCTCTTTTAGTTTTTCTTAGTTGGAGTAGCCATTGAAAATTGATTTTGGGGATATAAAATTGATTTTTTTTTGTTGCTAGAGTTTTTAGGGTTTTTGAATGAAAAGTGGTATTTATAGAAATGGAGAGAAAAAGGTAGGTGGGGGGGGGGGGGGGGGTTTAAAGGCTACGGCCAAAACACCAATTTTGCTCTGGCCCGGGGACTGGTCGACTGGTGCATGTGTCCAGGAATTTCCTAGGCACTTTTTATATATTTTTCTATATATATTTATATATACATTCATGTTTATTTAAATGCAATGTTATATATAGTGTATTTATTCATGTTATTCTATATTAATGATTCAACAAACTAAATAAACGAAGAAACATATATTTATTTATTCATGGATGCATTTTCATAACAACAAAAACAAAAACAACTTTCGATGCATTTTATCCAATGCAATGTTATTGTAAAAAAACAAATAACAACAGGAAACTACTAACGTTATCTAATCAGAGTCAGAAGAAGAAGACTTCTTTAGAGTTTCCTTTTTAGACTCCCCGTTTGCCGCATAATTTATGTCCCAAGAGTTTGGGCTATACGGAGAACGAGCTAGAGTTTTATTCCACAGGCTCCCAGAAAATGTATGATGTTCCATAGTGGTAGATAATGGATAATGTCGTAGTTCAAGTATTGCTTGTTATCTGCATACTTGAATGGCCATTTGTTCTAAAAAGCTTAATCGTCTTGCCGTCACCTTTTGCTCGAAGTATAACTCCGTTGTATATCAAGTTGTTGTTGTTGATAATGATGTATTTCATCAATATTATATTTCATAGAAGGAGACATGGATAAATTGCACTTAGTTTTCTTCAAAAACGGAGTATACCCAGTATGATAATTATCCCATTTTGTCTTCGGTTGTTTTTTTGGACTTGGAGAAACAATTTGAACGGATGAGGATGATTATTTTGATGTTGAATTGATAAGAGAGTTGGTGTTTTCGTTTAACATGGCTTTGTAGCTTTAAGTTTTGAGAAATTTTGTTGAGAGAACAAAAATAATATGGATATTGATGCTTAAAGCAAGAATCGCTGTATTAATTTATAGTTGTAAATCCTTAAAGTTAGCACCAATTAGTGATTGGCAGATGGGAAGTTCCAATTTTTAGTCGTAGGTATTAATAGTTAATTAGTTAGATAGTTAAAAATAGTTGTTACATTTACAGAAGTATATTATTTATATACATTCTAAGTTAGACAAGAAATACCATATAGCCCAGTTGTAACTCTATTCCACTACCAATGAGAGCACCGTGGTTCAAGACCAGGCTAATGCACAAATTTTTATTTTTCTAAAAATCTTATTTTTGCACTTAAAGTTTTTATAAATCTTTATACGAAACAATCCAAGTTCTTTTGTCAGTTTAATAAACGTGTTTTCGGGTAAAAAATGTTGATAATTTGATTTTCAAAGTTTGCGAATTCTAAGTTTATAATTTCTTTTTCATTGTTATCATGTAAGAAGTGATGTCTTATATCTATATGTTCGGTTCTCGAATGGTTTACCGGATTTTTAGATAGATTTATAGCACTTGTATTATCATAATAAATATTTGAATTATTTAAATTTATGTTAAAATCTTTAAGTGTTTGTTGCATATGTATTACTTGAGCACAAGCCAATGCTGCTGATATGTGTGTGTATATATATATATATATACATATATATACATATACATACATACATATATATATATATATAGCTTCACACGTAGATAGTGAAACACAATTTTGTTTCTTTCTGAACCAAGATATTAGTGACTTGCTAATAAAATGACAAGTACCACGTGTACTTTTTCGATCCGTCTGTGATCCTCCAAAGTCAGAATCGCTATATGATACTAATTCAAATGAACAATCTTTCGAATAAAAAAGTCCAAAATCTTTGGTGTTGCTAAGATAAAGTAATATACGTTTAACTCCTCTTAAATGTGATTCCATAGGATTGATATGAAATCATGCACACAAACAAACACTTGTTATTATATTTGGTCTACTAGTTGTTAAATTAATGGAGATCCTATCATACTACGATATAGTTTTTGATCAACACTTTTACTATTTTCATCTTTATCCAAATGTGTTGTTGTACTCATTGGTGTTAGTTTACTTGATGTATCTTCCATACCAAAACGTTTTATTAAATTATTGCAATATTTTTCTTGATTTATAAAAATAACGCTAGGTAGTTGTTTAATTTGTAGACCCAGAAAATATGATAATTCTGCCATATGTGACATTCGAATTCACTTGTCATAATTTTGGAAAAATCTTGACATAGTTTTCCATTAGTAGATCCAAAAATAATATCGTCTACATAGATATAAATTATTAATATGTCCTTGTTATTATGTTTCATAAATAGTGTTTGATCAACCTTTCCAATTTGAAATCCTGAACTGATTAAATAATTTTTAAGATGTTCATACCAAGCACAGGGTGCATGCTTTAAACCATATAAAGCCTTTTTCAATTTATAAACGTAATCAGTATATTTTTCATGTGTAAACAAGGGTGGTTGTTCAACATAAACTTTTTCTTTTATATAGTGATTTAAAAAAGCACTTTTTACATCCATTTGATATAATTTAAAATTGTGATAACAAACATTGGCTAATAAGATACGTATTGCTTCTAATCTAGAGATCGGAGCAAATGTTTCTTCATAGTCTATTATTTCTTCTTGGTTATATCCTTGAGCTATAAGTCTCGCATTATTCCCAGTTATATTTCCTAACTCGTCAGCTTTATTTTTATAAACTCATTTTGTACCTATAATAGCTTGATCACTCGGTCTTGGAACTAATTCCCAAACTCATTGCATTCAAACTGATTTAATTCTTCTTGCATAGCAATGATCCAATTTTCGTCAGAAGATGCTTCTTTTGGATATTTGGGTTCTATATTTGATAAAAATGCAACGTGACTTACTAAATTTAGTTGATTTCTAGTCCTTACATTTGAATTTATCTCACCAATAATATTTTGAACTGGATGATCTCGTAATATTCTTGGTGGAGATCTTACATCATTATTATTTTGAACAGTATTTTCATTATTAATATTATCATTTTCTATAATCATATTTTCAGTTTGATTGTTATTTTCCAAAATATTTTGATTTTCAGTGATATTTTCTTTTATATTATAGTCAATAACGTTTACATCTTGTCTAGAATTAAAAATTATATTATCTTCATCTTGAAACTTTCTATTATGCAAAACCTCATTGTTAAATGTATTTTGAATAAAATATTCATCAAAAGATACATGAAGTGATTCTTCTATTATATTAGTTCTTTTATTACAAATACGATAAGCTTTGCTTCGATCTGAATATCCTACAAATATACCTTCATTGGATTTCGAATTGAATTTTCCAAACTGATCTTTAGTATTTAAAATAAAACATTTTGAACCGAAAACTTTAAAATATGAAATATTTGGTTTTCTACCGTTAAAAAGTTCATATGGAGTATTTTTCGTAAGAGGTCGAATGTAAACACGATTCAAAACATAACAGGTTGTTGCAACTACTTTGGCTCAGAAATGTTTTTGGCAGCGTACTTCCATTCAACAACGTTCTAGCACACTCTTGTAATGTTCGATTTTTCCTTTCTACTATTCCATTTTGTTGTGGAGTTCTAGAAAACGAGAAATTATGAAAAATTCCTTTCTTTTTGCAATAAAGATCAAAATTTTCATTTTTCAATTCTCCTCCATGATCACTTCATATATTTTTAACTTTTAAATCTTTCAAATTTTGAATTTTTTTAACAAACATTTTAAAATGATCAAAAGTATCACTTTTATTTTTCAAAAATATTGTCTAAGTATATCTAGAAAAATCATCTACTATTACAAATATGTATCTGCTGTGATTTATGGACTGAATTTGAGTTGGTTCGAATAAGTCCATATGTATTAACTCTAATGGTTGTAATATTGAAATGACCTTTTTAGATTTAAAAGATGATTTTGTTAATTTTTCTAATTGACAAGCATCACATAAATTTTCTGATTTAAATTTCATTTTGGGTAAACCTTTTATAATTTCATTTTTTGAGATTTTATTAATGATTTCAAAATTCATATGACAAAATTTTTTGTCCCATAACCAAGGATCATTTTCTTTGGCTATATTTGGATTATTATTGATTTTCATATTTAAAATATAAATATTTTTATTTTGATTTCCTTTGAAAATAAGATTTTGATTTTTCCAAAATACTACATTTATTTTCAGAAAACAATATTTTGAAACCTTTATCCCATAACTGACTAATACTTAGCAGATTGCGTTTTAAATTCTTAACTAACAAAATATCCATAATAAGAGGTAAATTAGATTTATCGTAATTGCTCACATCGCCTTTGCCGATGATATAGCCTTTGGAATTATCTTCAAATGCGACAGTTCCTCCTTTTGAGTAGATAATATTCATTAACATCTCTTTGTCTTCTGTCATATGTTTTGAGTAATCACTGTTGAGTATCCATTTTCCTCTTTTCTTGAGTGGGTCCTGCAAAAAATATGTAATATCATTGGTACCCACTTCCTCCGTTAGGGTCCTAAGAGTTAGGTCTTTGGAAACCAAACCCAAGAGGATTCAGTATCCCTTTTAAGAATATAATCCTTATTATTATGAACAATTTCTAAGAACGTCTTTATATATTTATTCCTAATCAAATAATTATTATTTTTAGGAACCCATATACTAACAGTTTTAGCAACCTTTTTCTTTATAGAAGGTGTTACTAGCTTGCTAGGTTGAGACTTCTTTTTCTTTGATTTCTTTGACGTATCAGTTTTCTATACATATCCTAGTCAGTTTTTACTAGATATAGGTTGAGAGTTTTATATAATTTTAGATAAGTTCTCTCTTCCTCTATTTAAATTAGTGACATTCTTAGTAATATCATCTAGTTTAATTTGCCACATCTTTCTTCATTCCTATCCAATAAACACTTCTTCTTATATCCTTAAACATTTTATCTTACACGGGGTGTATGATCATCTTCAACTGATGACATTCCCCTAGAATTCCCTTCTAAGGTCTCCATTCTTAGGGACACAAAGACGACCATCACTTCTTAGACTACCATTACTATCAATAGAATATCTATCCGTATGAGAAAAAAGCTTCTCCTTTAGAAATTCTTTCGTTGAATGTATTTAATTCATCATCGAGATCTTGCTCACACTGAATTCTACCGATCAAAATTGGCCTCACTTCTGTAACTTCAAGAAATCCATGAGATGCCTCAAATGGCAGCAGAAGATTGAAACTAGAAAGAAACTCCAACTACCTCCAGTTGGCAATCGCACTTAGGGTAGCATGCCTCCAACTTAAAGTGTCGACAATGACATTACCCTTCCTTAGGTTATATTACTTAGCGAAGTTGAATGTTGCTACGTACTCCATCCACCGCTATTGTTGAAGGATCAAATCACGCCGAGAAAATAAGTATTTAAGAGACTTATGTTCGGTAAAAGCTCAAAATTTTCTCCTAAAAGGTAGTGTCTCCACATCTTTGAGGAAAAAACCAAAGCTCCAAGCTCTAAGTCATGGACAGGGTATCTCTTCTAGTGATCCTTAAGTTGTCACTTGCGTAGGCAAGTACCCTACTCTCTTACCTGAGTACCTCTCCTAGGCCAGTCCCACAAGTATCGGTGAAAACCGCGAACATCTTTGTTCCATATGGAATAATAAGGACAGACGCACTCGTAAGAGTTTCCTTCAACCTTTCGAAAGCAATACTACATTTCTCACTCCATATATACTCAAGATTCTATTTAGTTAACTGGGTTAGAGTGGCTACAATCCTTGTTAATAAATTTCCTATAGTAGGTCTGATAACCCAGGAAAACTTATAACCTTTATCGCATTGCGACGTATCCTCCATTCTTAAACAGCCTCAACCTTTGCGGGGTTTATAGCCAACCCTTTCCCCAAAACAATGTGTTCAAGAAATTTGATGTCTTCCTTACAAAAGAGACATTTCGAAAACTTTGTCTGAAGTTGATTTTCCCTCATAATTCCTAGGACCTTTCTCAACTAATCCTCGTGCTCCTTGAAGTCTTTGGAAAAGATGAGAATGTCTTCCACGAATACCATAACTATCTTGTTGAGAATACCCCTAAATATCCTACTCATAAGATCCATAAAGGAAGCGGGAGCATTCGTCAAACCAAAGGGCATAACCTTACACTTAAATAATCCATCTGGCATCCTAAACATTGTCTTAGGTTTACTCTCTTTGGAAATCTTCAACTGGTGAAATATTATTGTCCGATCTAACTGAGTAAAGATTTAGGAGCTCCCAAATGGTCAAACATGTCATCTATCCTAGGCAGGGGACATCTATTCTTCTTGGTTAGCTTGTTGAGTTCTCTACAATCCACATACAATCTTAGTGATCCATCGGATCCGGTGGAATATACTATTGGCATACCCCACTCAGACGTACTCCTTCGAATTAACCCTTTCTACAATAACTCAGAGATTTGTTTGTCTAATTTTCTCCTTTCTCTAGGAGTCATGTGCCTTAACGGAAATGCTACTGGCCTCGCGCCTTTCTTGAGGTCTACCCTAACAAGATTTCTCTATGAGATGGTAGTCCCATGACTTCCACAAAGACCTCTGGAAACTCACACACACTGGACAATGATTATAGCCCTCCCGATTCAAACGATAAAGAGTGCAATAAGCCTGAATCCTTATTCACAATCCTACAAGGGATCTCTAAGCTACGACCTGCATGACTTCTCAAACAAATAACTCTTTTATCACAGTTAAGGACGGCCATATAAAATGATATTCAGTTCATACCTAATATAAGACCATACCCATCGAAATCAAATACATACGCATTGCAAAAGAAACCGACATCGCCAATATCTAATACTAGGTCTTTACACACTAAAATGATAGGGTTAGAAACCTCTATCAGACTGCTAGCAAAGGACAAAAGAAGATTTAAGGAATCAACAACATTTCTAGCGATAAAGGAATGGGTTTCCACTGAATCAAATAGGGTACACACTGAAGTTCCTAGAATAAAGGTTATACCTTCCAAAGTTGGTTGTCCTTGGTCCCTTGTGGGTTGCACTACACCATATATGCTAATTAAGTTGTGTTTTTAGCCGTATCTAACGCTCTTAAACACGGCCAAAAGCCGTATCAAAAAACGGCGTGTTAAATTTTTAGATACGGCTGTAAACCATATCTCACTAGTAATAACATACGGCTTACAGTCGTATCTAAACCGAATTCAGACACGGCCTTTGACTGTATCTAATTATATCTATGTATGCACAAATATATATATATACATGCATATATATATATATATATAAACATAAACTATAGCACATATTTTTTATAACACAACATATATACCACAATTTATACACAAGAATAACACAATTTATATATATATATATATATATATATATATATATATACATACATATACATATATATACACACACACTCTAAGCATTACAAGATTTTTCATAACACGAACACAATGTATAACATACAAACATATACAAAGGAAACTATCAAAGATTTTCATAACAGTACGAACTAACAAAAAAAAGGTAAAAACATATGATCATCCTGATATATATAACTCCAGTCGAGGTCAATGAAATCCATGTATTTGATGTAAATCAAAGCAGTACTATGAGAATAAGCTAGCTCATGATGCTGATCATAAAGTTCTATATATAACAACATAAATATTTATATATGTACACAGTTTAAAACAAAAGCTTAAAAGGCCAACCTGATGATTGGCAGTAAAACTGAATCGTGATAGCCAGCGCCTGAGTTCCAGTAGCACAAAAGCACCAAAATCTACAGGAAAAAAGAAGTAATTTTATGCTTGATTGCACACAAAATATCGTGTCTTTGTGTTCGTACTGATAACAGTGAAAGGCATATCATGTCTTTGTATTCATGTGTGCATATTTGTCAATTATATGTATAACATGTTTATGTAATGCTACTGACATGATTTCATTCCCCAAAACAATTACTTTGCTTTGAACTAGTTTATTTTTCATTATCCAAAATCTCCGCAAACTTGATTTTCACGTAAGGACTCACTAATTCGCTCTAAAAATATTGAACCACAAACTTATTATAATTCTCATTGTCACTTGGCTGCAATGTAGATATAACTTTGCTATAGCCTTGCCATTTCTATTCTATCACCCTTATCTAATGTAGTGTATCCAAGATGAGGGGATGGAAAAAAGTGAGATATTACCTGAAGTTTATATCAAAAATGCTCTGATTTTTCCTGCTAATTGAGTACCATGACAGAAATCCCAATCCAGCAGACCCTGCACAATTATGGTTTTACAGCATAGTTATAACCTATACGGTTCAAAACACTAACAACTTCTCGTATTACATGAAGGGTTGTACCATGATAGAATTACCTTAATAAAAATGTTATTGAAATAGACATCGCCAACAAAATGACCATTTTGATCGCTACCATAGATATTAACCTTGAGCCTCTTTCTAGTAGTTTTACCAATTCCTCCTTAGACTCCTTCCCATATGGCATTGCACTCTCAGCTCATCACCCCATAGGTTCAACAAAAAGCCATAAAAAGCATAAATAATAAGTAAGAGTGTTTAATAAGCATGCATATATCCTAGCATCATTACTACATGAATGGTAGTATCTCATTAAGCATCGAACTAGGAACCTCTGTAAGTATGTTGAGATATGAACAAGTAACAAAATCAAAAGCTAGAAACCTCTATAAGTATGTTGAGATATGAACAAGTAACAAAATCAAAAGCTAGAGTGACATTACTAGAATATGAACAAGTAAAAAGAAGTACCTGAAGGTAACGAGAGCTTTGTGCTAGTAGATTACCCCAATTTGGCAATCATTACCCGAATGTAACAATCATTACAACCATCATTACTTTGTGCTAGTAGAATTACCTGAATGTAATGAAAACTTTGTGCTAGTAGAATTACCTGAATGTAACAATCTACTACAATCTTCAGATTACCCAAATTTGGCAAATCTTGCTTTGTGCTAGTAGATCATGGGCATCATTTACATTTACAATGGCAAATCAAATTTCACTTTATAGCTGAATTAGGTAAAGCATGGCTACTTATATGTAACGACCCAGAAAATCTGAACCAATTTAAAATTTGTAAATTGGCTAAAATAATGGATTTTAAATATTTAAAATAAATATTTTAAATAATCACAATGAAAGGTGAGTTCGAATCGACGTTTGAAAACGAATATAATTAATTCTAATTATAAACAAGGCCTGAAATGGCGCTGTAGTTTCAAAAATTGAATTCAAACTTTGTCGGACTGTACCGGGTGCAAAACAAAACGGATTTGAGTGAAACCAAAAATATTTAAATCTGTTAGTGAATACCTTTCTAACGAATCTGAAAAATCGAAGTTTCATAGAGGGATGCAAAAGTTATGGCCAAATGAATTTTCAGAAAGGTCGCTATGGAATTTATATAGCCGTGAAAATGGCCATTTTGCATACGACCTCGGAATTCGACGAAACCACTTTTGTTGGATCCAGGATGTGAATTTATTGCTAGGTTTCA
This sequence comes from Allium sativum, assembly GCA_030737875.1. NCBI lineage: Eukaryota > Viridiplantae > Streptophyta > Magnoliopsida > Asparagales > Amaryllidaceae > Allium > Allium sativum. The sequence goes on along the minus strand of CM060924.1, from coordinate 822,344,128 downwards.
AATTTCATAATTTTTGAAGCTAGTATGTGAGCGTGGCAAAGGAAAACGTGTTTTGGTCAATTACAGTTAAATGGGATCGACCAGAAATGGGCCTTTTTGCAAACGGTCTCAGAATTCGACGAAACTAGTTTTATTGGGACCGTATCGTCAAAACATAGCCAGATTTATTTTTCTGGAATTTTTCGAATCAGTTTGTGGCCCTGGCCAATTGAAATGTACGTTTGAATCAAATATTGAATGTTTTATATTTTAATTTGAAGGAAAACTGACTGAAACAATCGAATGGGCCTACGAAACATATCCCATTGTGTTCAGAATGGGGTTAAAACGCTAAGGACAACAGTCGTTGGGTTTGGATTGGGGTTCGTGTGTTAAAGAGGGTATTTTTAAGAATTTAAATATATATAAATAAAAAAAATGATTGGTCAGCCTCACTTTCTCTCTCCCCGTCATTTTCCTCTGAAGCCCTGATCGACGGCGAAAATTCTTCAATCCTTCCCGTCCACTTTAGCGCCGCCACGGCCATCACCAGCGACCGCCACCACATCCCCTCGACGCGCCTCCTCTTCCTCTTCAAATCCGACCCAACCACCACCCCCCTCGTCACCTCTATCGCCTGAATCGAGCCCGCCAAGTTCGCCACTTCCTAGCGCCGCCATGACCAGCTCTGGCCACCGATCATCACCAAACCACCCTACGCCGACTCCCCTCTCCTCCCTCTTCCACGTCACACCCTCCGATCGTCACCACATCGCTCGGATTTCGCGAAAAATTCAAACCCTTGTTTGAACCAACGATGAAGGTGATTCCTTTATATGATTTTAACACTTTTAAGTGTTACAAAACATTGAAAAATCATATCTTTTTAGTGTGTTGACGAAATTCGATAAAACAGGAGGCACCGGGACCGTGAGGACGTCTTCTACATTTTAGAAGAGACCGCATATTTTTCTGAGCCTTCTGCTATTTTTGGTGGAGTGGAACCTAATAGGAGATTTCTAATTTATAAACGATATGGAAAACGACGATGTATAAATTATATAGTCGATGTATGAGTTATATAAGCGTTGTACACCTCTTGTATAAGCGTTGTATAAGTTGTACGTTCGATGTATAAGTTGTATATGCGTTGTAGAAATTATATATGTGTTGAAATAGAAGTGAAATGCTATATATATATATACGCCCCTCGTCCATAAACCATGGACGATATTTATTGGTTGTGATTGGTGTGAAAATTGATTGATAGCGAATGGTTGATTGAAATTGTTTGTGATTGGAATTGGTTGATTGTGGTTGAAAAATACCCATTTGTGGTTGAGAAATATTTGGTTGAAACCACATAAGATTAGTTTGTGGAAATGAAAAATATATACATGCCGCCTGCGTGCGAACTAGATACATGAATCCCCATTGTCAAAAACCGCGAGGTTTTAAGGTAGAGCGAGGAGCCGTACTAGGGACGGTCCCGGTTTTAACTACCCTGGCGTTATGCTGCCAAAATTTTAAATAATATTCATGTGTTAGAATTATTTTCCTGTGTTGAAATTATATTCGTCTGTTGAATAGAAAACCTTCATGTGTTGAATAGATATTCATTCGTTGGATAGAGATTCGTGTGTTGAATGGTATTCGTGTTTTTAAATATAAAAATCACATTTTTATCTATATATATAAACTATAGAAAACCTTCATGTGTTGAATCGATATTCATTCGTTGAATTGAAATTCATGTGTTGAATGGTATTCGGGTTTTAAATATAAAAATCACATTTTTATCTATATATATAAACTATAGAAAACCTTTATGTGTTGAATCGATATTCATTCGTTGGATAGAGATTCATGTGTTGAATGGTATTCGGGTTTTAAGTATAAAAATCACATTTTAATCTATATATATAAACTATAGAAAACCTTCATGTGTTGAATCGATATTCATTCGTTGGATAGAGATTCATGTGTTGAATGGTATTCATATTTTGAAATAAATTGTTTTATAATAAAAATCCAATTTTTATCATCGATATGAACTGTATAAAATAACCTTGTTTTGAAATAAATTGTTTTATAATAAAAATCCTATTTTTATCACCTATATGAAATATATAAAATAATCGTGTTTTGAAATAAAGTTTTACATTAAAAATCACATTTTTATTATATACACGAATTGTTAAAAATAGTGAAGTGTTGAAATAGAAGACAGTTTGATAAAAATATCATTTTTATCAAAAGTATGAAAATCGTATAGTTTGAAATCGAAGAATCGATATATATATATATATATAAATAGAATTGAAATATATCGAATAACGACGCTGCAGTTCGTATTTTGAAACCGTGATTTCAAATGATTAGTACGGGAGATCCGACCATCGGATTTTCCTGAAATCGCAACTGTTGGGTTCGCTTTGGAAATATCTTTCCAACGGCACCAACTTTGTAAAAATCCAACGGTTGGATTGTCTGGAATGATTAATTCAAATCTGAAGAAAAACTGCGCCAGAATTGATTATATTTATATATATAAATAAATATAATTATATTTAATCGAATAACGACGCTGCAGTTTGTATTTTGAAATCGAAACTTCAAACGATTATACCGGGAGATCTGACCATCGGATTTTCCCGAAATTGGAACCGTTGGATTCGTTTTGAAAAGATCTTTCTAATGATGTAAATTTTGTGTAGATCCAACGGTTAGATTTTCAGATATGTGTGAATCAAATCTGAAGAAAAACAGCGCCACGGTCGCGTTATGGCCCGAAGCGTCATTTTGAAGAAATTGGCTATTTTAAAATAAACAAAAATAGCGATAGATCATTATAAAATATTATAAATGATATGGATATGAAATTTAGAAACTAACTGAAGGTTGGCTAAGTCGAATGGTTTCTTGGGTATTGATCTGATGTTGGTTTCGGCCTTCGGGGTTAATATTTGGGAAATCGTTCTCTTACCGATTCACGGTTAGTGTCTAATGAATTGAAATGATGCGTATGTATGTTAGTGTTGCACTTGTTTATCATATACGCGAGTTTCTCAAAAAGACCGGGTTTATCCCATTCTGAATAACTGAATCGACGGTAAGAAATCGAAGATGAAGACGGTGGTCGAAGACCGGAGATCTTCACCTCGTTTGGATGGTAACCGAGGTCCTGATTGGGAGGCATCCCGAAATATGGATAATGAGTGGTGATCGTCCAGACGTACATGGTGATCGATGGGTTTGCGAGGTATATAGTGCCTCCGGCTTCATTCAGACCCAGAGCGGACTTGCAAATGGACAGTGTGTCTGACATTGGAATTTATTCTGTGTAATTGATAGCCATCAGTTGCACGGTGTGAATTGCCTGTGTGGCATGCTAAGATGCAGTGATCAGGGCTTCTGTTGAAAAGCAAAGTCTTGTGGTGATGATCAAAGCACCGCCTGTGTGGCGTAGCTTTGTGTATAACGTGAAATCGCGAGCCTCACACCCCGGTATGAACCAGAAATGGGAGAGGACCTCAGGGAGGACATGCGTTTCTTTCTAGTTAGAAGTGGCGTCAGTGGTTTTACATGCCTTGACGAGTTTGACTTATGTGGTTGTTGCTGTTGCGAGGTGCCTCGGTTTGATCGGACGATCCGGGTCCGATGGAGTCATTCGTTAGCTCATTTACGCCCCAAAGGGCGGGGAAACGTATTATTCAGGAATTTTAATCCACATCGGTGGACCGGCCCTGACGATCCTAGGGTCACTCGAGCTCTGATCCTGTGGCTCGGGCTAGAGAGTCGCGAAGTCGGTAAGGACTATCTTTTGCCTTGGTTCATGACGGAAATCCAATTTCCAAATACGTGACTGTGCGGTTTTGATTGTATATATATATGGCGACATGATATATGGTACCCATGCCGTCTATGATTGATAGTTATGATTGAAATTGTTTTTGAAACATATAAACACTAGTAATAATATCAAATGCTTTTGTTTTATTCGTATCAATCATATTTTGGCCATTATAAGGTAAAACTCTATCCTCCGGTTTGCGTTGCATTGTGTGATGGGAACTGAGTCTTATAATGGCTTCATTTTTATAAAAAGCATTGCGATGTTTAAAAGAAAGATTTGTTTTTAAAGCACTGGCAATCCAATGGAGTAAACCCGTTCCACGAAAGTGGCGTGGTCCTATGATTAGTCATATTATAAATGTGTTGAGTAGATTTCTTATACCAGTCCCATGACTGACTCGTAGTTTGTTTCACTTTCAAACTCGGGTGCCCCTTTTTCTACACGGGCAACCTTGTATTCAGGTTTAGCTGGCTCTTTCTGGATAGCTGGTGCTGAAGATGGATTCTATTATTTATCTCTTTTTATGTTGTTCAGCTCCTATTGTACATATTTTGTTTGTTTCCGCTGTAGACATTTATGTATAGCTGAACTGTATTTGTATTAAGTATGATCCTGTATACTGTGTAACTCTGATGATTACGTTTATCCAGTGTATTCTATTGTACATTATCTAGTGTATTTATTTAATTTTGTTCTGTTATTATCTGTTTCTGTGTTATATTCCAAAGATTACCCTTGTCTCCGTCTGTACGGGGTTTGGGGTCGTCACATGTGGTATTAGAGCTTTGGTTAAGCTTAGTTCTGGAATATAACATATTAACGAACTCGTCAGAAATAGAACCAGTAGTGTTCTAGGACGGGTAACTCATTACAGATAGGATCAGTAATATCCTAGTATGAGTATAGCAAAATCAGAACAACTCGTTAGAGATGGGGTCAGAAGTGCCCCAAAACGAGTCGAGAGTTATATGTTTGTAAATAACGTATTTGTGATAATATATATAGTCTGGCGCAAATATATTTCAAGGAAATTGTTAGACTACATGGAGTGCCGCTCAGTATAGTCAGTGACAGAGATACAATATTTACTAGCAAATTCTGGGAGACGTTTCAAGTAGAACTGGGAACAAAGCTGAATTTAAGCACCGCTTATCATCCTCAGACAGATGGTCAAACTGAGAGGGTGAACTATATACTAGAAGATCTATTGTGGGCTTGTGTTCTAGATTTCGGTGGATCATGGGAAGACCATCTGCATTTGGCTGAATTCTCGTATAACAACAACTACCAGGTGAGTCTGACAATGTCGCCATTCGAAGCATTATATGGTAGACCGTGCCGATCTCCTGCTTGTTGGGTCGAACCCGGTAATAGACTTGTATTGGGGTCAGATATAATCCGAGAAGCTGCCGACAAAGTCGACTTTATTAAGAAGCGATTACTTCCCGCTCAAAGCCGACAAAAGAGCTATGCCGATAGGAGAAGAAGAGATATATCATTTGCTGTTGGCGACTATGTATATCTGAAAGTATCGCCGATGAGAGGAGTTATCCGGTTCGGTAAAACAGGGAAATTGGCGCCCAAATTCATTGGTTCGTTTCCTATTCTGGAATGGATCGGAACTCTCGCTTATAGGGTTAAACTGCCTGATTGGTTGCCTGGAGTTCATGATGTATTTCACATATCTCAACTTCGAAAGCACGTTCATGATCCAGACTTGATCGTGGAAGAAGCAGCTCAACAGGATATTGAAACTACTCCAGAATTGGCTGTTAGAAGAGAGCCGCTCAAGATTATCAGCAAAGAAACCAAAGAGCTGAGGAACAAGAAGGTTCACTTAGTCAAAGTGCAATGGAGTGGAGATCCACGAGATTGTACTTGGGAAACTGAGGAGAGCATTCAGAAAGCCTATCCTAGATGCCGAGTGGATATATCTGATTGACTCCGGTGCAAGGTACATTTACCATACTTTGCATTACCAATTAGTTCTCTATTCTGTTGTTATTTTCTTTCCATAGATGTGCAATTTTAATTCTATAGTCTGAATGATTTTAAAAGAGTATAGAAATTGATTAGTATATTTTTGAAAAGTTAAAAACAATTTGATTGTTGTTTGTGTTATGTGATAGTAGATTTGATTAATTAAAATTATTGAAACCATAGTTAATTTAATCAATAATAGAATGAATGGTAGAATTTATTCGATTAAATCACACATTGAACTGATTAGAAAATAGATAGAAATATATACATGTGCATTATATATATTGAACTGGTAAATGGATAGCTGTTGAGTAAAGATTTTATTTGTGTGCCCGACAAATAGGTAAATCTTAATGAGTTGGATGCGAAATATTATTATATCAACTCCTGTGAATGCCATTGGATGCAGAGTGTTGGTTATTCTGTGTGTAATAATAAATGTCGCCATAGGATAGTAACAATTAATTTTGAACTACACTACATGGCATACTTCTGGAAGATAGGCATACTTCATCATATACCACATAAGCATTTGGAGCTTGTGTGACGAGGTGGAAGATTTACCATACGAGCGAGAGGCTTGTATGGCGATGACTATATTTTACAGGTTGAACTGATGACTGATATGGACTATTTAAATTATAACGATAAAATTGCCAGATTAATAAAAAAACCACACGGGTCTGGAGTTGACAATAACCACGTCTCTCTAGTTATTAGATACGGTACATGGACTATTTATTTCCCACACGGGACGAGGTGACGAGGATTTATCCTCTGGAGCAATTAAAATACACACTCCCTCAGGCTTTGACAGGGTGACGAGAATTTATTCTCTGGAGTTATTATCAATACACGCTCCCCTGTAAACACCAGAATATATCACTATAAATATGTGTATGCTTATTAGGATTTATTGGGTACCTAATACGGCCCAATAAATTTCCAAACCTCTCCCCGTACAAAGAAGGTTATGGCGAAATTTTTCGAAAATTCCGGGTGTTAGCCAAATTTTTGAAGAATTTGAAAATTCTCAGAAACTGAAAAGTTGGAGAATGGAAGCCGGATTGAACGTGGAGTTGATTAATCAAACCACTTTCGACTTTGTTCCTTTTCCGGGACGAAAAGTTTTAAGTGTGGGAGATTGTGACGACCCGGAAAATCTGAACAAATTTAAAAATTTTAAATTGGCTAAAATGATGGATTTTAAATATTTAAAATAAATATTTTAAATAATCACAATGAAAGGTGAGTTTGAATCGACGTTTGAAAACGAATATAATTAATCCTAATTATAAACAAGGCCTGAAATGGCGCTGCAGTTTCAAAAATTGAATTCAAACTTTGTCGGACTGTACCGGGTGCAAAACAAAACAGATTTGAGTGAAACCAAAAATATTTAAATCTGTTAGTGAATACTTTTCTAATGAATCTGAAAAATCTAAATTTCATAGCGGGATGCAAAAGTTATGGCCAAATGAATTTCAGAAAGGTCGCTATGGAATTTATATAGCCGTGAAAATGGTCATTTTGCATACGACCTCGGAATTCGACAAAACCACTTTTGTTGGATCCGGGATGTGAAGTTATTGCTAGATTTCAAATTTCATAATTTTTGAAGCTAGTATGTGAGCGTGGCAAAGGAAAACGTGTTTTGGTCAATTACAGTTAAATGGGATCGACCAGAAATGGGCCTTCTTGCAAACGGTCTCAGAATTCGACGAAACTAGTTTTGTTGGGACCGTATCGTCAAAACATAATCAAATTTATTTTTCTGGAATTTTTCGAATCAGTTTGTGGCCCTGGCAAATTGAAATGTACGTTCGAATCAAATATTGAAGGTTTTATATTTTAATTTGAAGGAAAACTGACTGAAACAGTCGAATGGGCCTACGAAACATATCCCATTGTGTTCAGAATGGGGGTAAAACGCTGGGGACGACAGTCGTTGGGTTTGGATTGGGGTTCGTGTGTTAAAGAGGGTATTTTTGAGAATTTAAAAATATATAAATAAAAAAAATATGATTGGTCAGCCTCACTTTCTCTCTCCCCGTCTTTTTCCTCTGAAGCCCTGATCGACGGCGAAAATTCTTCAATCCTTCCCGTCCACTTTAGCGCCGCCACGGCCATCACCAGCGACCGCCACCACATCCCCTCGACGCGCCTCCTCTTCCTCTTCAAATCCGACCCAACCACCACCCCATCGTCGCCTCTATCGCCTGAATCAAGCCCGCCAAGTTCGCCACTTCCTAGAGCCGCCACGACCAGATCCGGCCATCGATCATCACCAAACCACCCTGCGCCGACTCCCCTCTCCTCCCTCTTCCACGTCACACCCTCCGATCGTCACCACATCGCTCGGATTTCGCGAAAAATTCAAACCCTTGTTTGAACCAACGATGAAGGTGATTCCTTTATATGATTTTAACACTTTTAAGTGTTACAAAACTTTGAAAAATCATATCTTTTTAGTGTGTTGATGAAATTCGATGAAACAGGAGGCACCTGGACCGTGAGGATGTCTTCTACATTTTAGAAGAGACCGCATATTTTTCTGAGCCATCTGCTATTTTTGGTGGAGTGGAACCCAATGTGAGATTTCTAATTTATAAACGATATGGAAAACAACGATGTATAAATTATATAGTTGATGTATGAGTTATATAAGCGTTGTACACCTCTTGTATAAGCGTTGTATAAGTTATACGTTCGATGTATAAGTTGTATATGCGTTGTAAAAATTATATATGTGTTGAAATAGAAGTGAAATGCTATATATATATATATATATATATATATATATATCCGCCCCTCGTCCACAAACCATGGACGATATTTATTGGTTGTGATTGGTGTGAAAATTGATTGATAGCGAATGGTTGATTGAAATTGTTTGTGATTGGAATTGGTTGATTGTGGTTGAAAAATACCCATTTGTGGTTGAGAAATATTTGTTTGAAACCACATAGGATTAGTTTGTGAAAACGAAAAATATATACATGCCGTCTGCGTGCGAACTAGATGCATGAATCCCCATCGTCAAAAACCGCAAGGTTTTAAGGTAGAGCGAGGAGCCGTACTAGGGACGGTCCCGGTTTTAACTACCCTGCCATTATGCTGCCGAAATTTTGAATAATATTCATGTGTTAGAATTATTTTCCTGTCTTGAAATTATATTCGTCTGTTGAATAGAAAACCTTCATGTGTTGAATAAATATTCATTCGTTGGATAGAGATTCATGTGTTGAATGGTATTCGTGTTTTTAAATATAAAAATCACATTTTTATCTATATATATAAACTATAGAAAACCTTCATGTGTTGAATCGATATTCATTCGTGTTGAATGGTATTCGGGTTTTAAGTATAAAAATCACATTTTTATCTATATATATAAACTATAGAAAACCTTCATGTGTTGAATCGATATTCATTCGTTGGATAGAGATTCATGTGTTGAATGGTATTTGTGTTTTTAAATATAAAAATCACATTTTTATCTATATATAAAAACTATAGAAAACCTTCATGTGTTAAATCGAAATTCATTCGTTGAATTGAAATCCATGTGTTGAATGGTATTCATATTTTGAAATAAATTGCTTTATAATAAAAATCCAATTTTTATCATCGATATGAACTATATAAAATAACCTTGTTTTAAAATAAATTGTTTTATAATAAAAATCCTATTTTTATCACTTATATGAAATATATAAAATAATCGTGTTTTGAAATAAATTGTTTTACATTAAAAATCACATTTTTATTATATACACGAATTGTTAAAAATAGTGAAGTGTTGAAATAGAAGACAGTTTGATAAAAATATCATTTTTATCAAAAGTATGAAAATCATATAGTTTGAAATCGAAGAATCGATATATATATATATATATAGAATTGAAATATATCGAATAACAACGCTGCAGTTCGTATTTTGAAACCGTGATTTCAAACGATTAGTACGGGAGATCCGACCATCGGATTTTCCTGAAATCGCAACCGTTGGGTTCGCTTTGGAAATATCTTTCCAACGACACCAACTTTGAATCCAGCGGTTGGATTGTATGGAATGTTTAATTCAAATCTGAAGAAAAATAGCGCCAGAATCGATTATATATATATAATTATATTTAATCGAATAACGACGCTGCAGTTCGTATTTTGAAATCGAAACTTCAAACGATTATACCGGGAGATCCGACCGTCGGATTTTCCCGAAACTGGAACCGTTGGATTCGTTTTGAAAAGATCTTTCTAATGATGTAAATTTTGTGTAGATCCAACGGTTAGATTTTCAGATATGTGTAAATCAAATCTGAAGAAAAACAGCGCCACGGTCGCGTTATGGCCCGAAGCGTCGTTTTGAAGAAATTCGCTATTTTAAAATAAACAAAATAGCGATAGATCATTATAAAATATTATAAATGATATGGATATGATATTTAGAAACTAACTGAAGGTTGGCTAAGTCATATGGTTTCTTGGGTATTGATCTGATGTTGGTTTCGGCCTTCGGGGTTAATATTTGGGAAATCGTTCTCTTACTGGTTCACGGTTAGTGACTAATGAATTGAAATGATGCGTATGTATGTTAGTGTGCACTTGTTTGTCATATACGCGAGTTGCTCAGAAAAACCGGGTTTATCCCATTCTGAATAACTGAATCGACGATAAGAAATCAAAGATGAAGATGGTGGTCGAAGACCGGAGATCTTCACCTCGTTTGGATGGTAACCGAGGTCCTGATTGGGAGGCATCCCGAAATATGGATAATGAGTGGTGATCATCCAGACGTACGTGGTGATCGATGGGTTTGCGAGGTATATAGTGCCTCCGGTTTCGTTCAGACCCAGAACGGACTTGCAAATGGACAGTGTGTCTGACATTGGAATTTATTCTGTGTGATTGATAGCCATCAGTTGCACGGTGTGAATTGCCTGTGTGGCATGCTAAGATGCAGTGATTAGGGCTTCTGTTGAAAAGCAAAGTCTTGTGGTGATGATCAAAGCACCGCGTGTGTGGCGTAGCTTTGTGTATAACGTGAAATCGCGAGCCTCACACCCCGGTATGAACCAGAAACGGGAGAGGACCTCAGGGAGGACATGCGTTTCTTTCTAGTTAGAAGTGGCGTCAGTGGTTTTACACGCCCTGACGAGTTTGACTTATGTGGTTGTTGCTGTTGCGAGGTGCCTCGGTTTGATCGGCCGATCCGGGTCCGATGGAGTCATTCGTTGGCTCATTTACGCCCCAAAGGGCGGGGAAACGTATTGTTCAGGAATTTTAATCCACATCGGTGGACCGGCCCTGACGATCCTAGGGTCACTCGAGCTCTGATCCTGTGGCTCGGTCTAGAGAGTCGCGAAGTCGGTAAGGACTATCTTTTGCCTTGGTTCATGACGGAAATCCAATTTCCAAATACGTGACTGTGCGGTTTTGATTGTATATATATATGGCGACATGATATATGGTATCCATGCCATCTATGATTGATAGTTATGATTGAAATTGTTTTTGAAACATATAAACACTAGTAATAATATCAAATGCTTTTGTTTTATTCGTATCAATCATATTTTGGCCATTATAAGGTAAAACTCTATCCTCCGGTTTGCGTTGCATTGTGTGATGGGAACTGAGTCTTATAATGGCTTCATTTTTGTAAAAAGCATTGCGATGTTTAAAAGAAAGATTTGTTTTTAAAGCACTGGCAATCCAATGGAGTAAACCCGTTCCACGAAAGTGGCGTGGTCCTGTGATTAGCCATATTATAAATGTGTTGAGTAGATTTCTCATACCAGTCCCATGACTGACTCGTAGTTTGTTTCACTTTCAACCTCGGGTGCCCCTTTTTCTACATGGGCAGCCTAGTATTCAGGTTTAGCTGGCTCTTTCTGGATAGCTGGAGCTGAAGATGGATTCTATTATTTATCTCTTTTTATGCTATTCAGCTCCTATTGTACATATTTTGTTTGTTTCCGCTGTAGACATTTATGTATAGCTGAACTGTATTTGTACTATGTATGATCCTGTATACTGTGTAACTCTGATGATTACGTTTATCCAGTGTATTCTATTGTACATTATCTGGTGTATTTATTTAATTCTGTTTTGCTATTATCTGTTTTTGTGTTATATTCCAAAGATTACCCTTGTCTCCGTATGTACGGGGTTTGGGGTCGTCACATTATAATTATACCTGAGACTTTTATGAAGGTTGATTAGCACATTGGAATGATGCTAGTGATCTAACCAGCGCAAAACTGGAGAGGGTTGTTCATCTCTGCCAGAGGAGGAGATTACAGAGAAAGGTGGAGGCACGATTTGGTGGCCGAAAACCCTAATTTGGGTTTTCGATCGGTCACCATTAAAGTAAAAGAAAAGGGAGAAGCCAAAATTTGTGTTCAGAATGCCAAAAGGGGTGTACAATATGATACGCATTTGATTTGGCCAAAGGCCGTGTCAAATTAATTGATCAGGAGCTTCCTTGATGGACAGTCAGATTTAGGATGTTTAGGGTGGTGCGGATCGCAAAATGTAGTTTGATACGGCTCTGAGCACTATCAAATATGATACGGCTATAACCCGTATTTTATCTCTGCAGGGTTGTGTGCCAAATTGGCTGTTATGGTGTAGTGTTGACTTCGAAGCGGTACTACCTCCAAAGCATAATTCTGCCCACTCTGTCCTCCTTTAGGTTTAGGGTAGCTCTTTGTCAAGTGTCCATCCACATGACAATTGAAGCATTTTCCCTTGAACTCAGGCTTTGCTAGGTTCACTCTACAATTCTTGGCCTCATGGCCCTTTTTGTGGCACTTCGAACACACCTTAGCCTCTTTATTAAATTTTCCTCCTTTCTTCTTCGTTAGACAAAAGCTTTTTTTGTTCTTTCCAAGTCGTACACTAGATAGTTGTCTCAACAAGCGCTTCGAATGTAGCTTCAAAAATCACCTGAGCCAATAACATTTCCCTCAATGGAGAATTCAGTCCCTTTATAAACCTTAAAGCTTTATTCATAAGGGTGTCTACCAATCCTCTCCCAAATTTGGATAACTTCGTTAATCTTGCTACATATCTCAGACTTAACTCTCCTTGCTATAGCTGAATAAACTTTTCCATATGGAGACTCATCTCAGCTTTTGGTAAGAACTTAGTTTCAAAGTGGGTTTCAAACTCCTGCCAAGTAAATACTTTACCCATATTCTCCTCGGAAATCATGTTCCACTACTCTAATGGTTCCCCTTTCAGATGCCATGTCGCTACCCTACGCTTCAGCTGTTCTTCTCATCTTATATCTTCGAAAATACGTTCACATTTGATTACTCTTGCCTTAGCTTCAAGGAAACTTTCGGTTCCTAAAAAGGTCTTGCCTCCTAAATTTATGAAATCTTTTACGGAGATGAGGAAAGTTGAAATCCACTTCAGTGGGTTGAGTTGTTGGTTCCATTGGGGTAGGAGTGGCAGTAGGGACTTGTTCCACAGTCCTAAGGTACTGTTGGAACCATTTAGGCAAGTAGGCATTGCCGGTTCCTTCCCTCAGACTGATTATCTGTAATAACTCGCACCTCCGTTCGCAGAAGATATTGTCCCAACTTAGCCACCAAATAGGTGTGGTGTTTTGTTTCTCAAAAGGGCTCGGCATTAGTAGGAGATGGGCTCTACTATATAAGTTTGCACTTTCACATGGGCTTCCATGATGTGGGACTTATATTTCACTAAAAGTAGGGGTATTACACTCCCCCTATAGAGCCTAGCGTCCCTGTTGGCTCACGAACACCTCACCCAGGTGATGTGGTTCGCACAGGAGCCACAATTCCGACTGGGTACTGGCTCTAATACCACTGTAACAACCCGCACCTTTGTTCGCCCAAGATATTGTCCCCAACTTAGCTACCGTATAGATGTAGGGTTTTGTTCCTCAAAAGGCTTCGGCGTTAGTAGGAGATGGGCTCTACTGTATAAGACCGCACTTACACACATGTTTCCACGATGTGGGAATTATATTTCACTAGAAGTAGGGGTGTTATATTATCGGTCATTTCTACTATCTGAAAAAGGAGAAACCCTTCAGTGGTCTTTCCTAAGATAGTATCAAGCCTAAAATGAAGAAAGATAAAGATTGCCTAGTATAATGTGTATGTCTTTAGGGGCATAGTATATATATATAAACACACACACGCTTTAAAATCCTTTTCAAATAGAGAGTACAACTCTCTTATGTATATTTCCCCATAATCGGGCAACCTATGCTCCAATGCCACATGCACCAATCTCCCCAGAATGGGCCAAAATTCCAACCCAGAAAGGCCCATTGGAACTTAGTGCCATTCAAAATGGATCGTTGGTACCTATAAGGAATTTCTTAAAAACGAAATAACAGACAGATTGAATGAAATGGAAATCTCACACAATAGAAGGGATAAAATATAATATTAGAAAATAAATGTACCATTAAAAGAAAGCACCATAATGTAGCTTACATAAATATCTCAGTAGTCATATAAGGGTACATCACAATAATATTGATAACTATCCCACAAATACAACTGCCTATCATGAACAATAATAACTATGGATCCTCCATCGTCAGGCTTCATGACTCCATCGATCAAGCAAGTAATCCCACCTACTACCATGTTAAGATGTTAAGAGGATCAAGCAAGTAATCCCACCTACTAGCATGTTAACATGTTAAAAGGAGGGGAGTCGTAACATTAAGTTCCGGTGAAAGAAAATCACATAAGTTTTAAGGAATAACTATTTCCTATATTTGGCACTATAAATTCTTCACATTTTGCGGTGAAAGAAAATCACATAAGTTTTAAGGAATAACTATTTCCTATATTTGGCACTATAAATTCTTCACATTTTGTATACGCAATTCAACATATAAGCAATCATATTCATTTACGAGGCTGATTACCCTATAGTCCCTTAAGGCCTAACTACTTATTGAAGGACGTATTCTCTATGATCACTATAACATCCCGAATTTTTAACGACATTAAAGTGGATAAATTAAAGAATAATTAATTTAATATTCAGAATTAAGGGAAACGGAATGCGCCGGCGTCCGTCTCGAAATTCTGGTCAAGATAGACACCTGGTTTGCGTAAAACGGATAACATATGAAGAAGTTATGGACGGTAGAAGTTTGGCAGAAAAAGCAGAAATTCCCGGTGCACTTGACAAGTGCGCCCATGTATTTCTACACCGGCGCACCTATAAAGTGCTCCCATGTATGTTTTTGGGCATCCGGACCCAATTGGGTGTCGGCCCGTGGCCCGATTCACTCTAGGGTTGAGATGGCATCCGAATTCTGTAACCTAGCAGCTATAAATATACCTCAATTCCTTTGTTTTCTTCACAAAGAAACAATGACGGCTAAACTCTACCGGAGAGCGAACTAAGATGGATTCGTTTTCTTCAACAACGTACAATATTTCAGTTTTGCAAATCAAATCCAGAAATTCATGACCCATTCTCTCTATTATCTAAACCTAACGCTGTGAGTTCTAGTTGCTTTTAGCTTTAGATAAATAAAAGTAAATTATGAAAGACTGTGATTTGGATATGTTTAAACCATGAATCTATGCTATTATCGTATCTTATGCTATGTCATGATAGATCTATTTCTCTAGATCCCATTTCAATAATTTTATTCTACTATGTTATTATTGTGGATCTTGGTTTGTAACTATATTGTGGTTAATATAAATCTGTTAATTTGGACAGTTATATCATTGGATAGATCTAATCATTTATGTAAATCATGAACATATGTCACCTTGAATAGGTTAGGATTGGATCTAAATTTTTATCTTAATGGTAACTCCCATGACTTGCTATGATGTGGATTTGTGTAGATCTATTTCTAAATCAGTAGATCTAATTTATGTGGACACTGAAACTGTTAGATCTATTTTAACATCTAGATCTGAATTATGTGATCTAATTTATCACCTTGTGTTATCATGTTAGATCTATTTTAACATCTAGATCTGAATTATATGATCTAATTTATCACCTTGTGTTATCATGTTAGTTCTATATTAACATCTAGGTCTGAATTATGTGATCTAATTTATCACCTTGTGTTATCATGTTAGATCTATTTTAACATCCAGATCTGAATTATGTGATCTAATTTATCACCTTGTGTTATCATGTTAGATCTATTTTAACATCTAGATCTGAATTATGTGATCTAATTATCGCCTTGTGTTATCATGTTAGACCAAAACCGACTGGACATCTAAATTGCTAATTTAGATCTTACTATGCTTATTGTGACATCATGGTTATGTTAGAATCAATTGACTGCCAACCGTTCATCAGTTTTATATCCACCTTGTTATGATGACAATTTCATGTCCATGCCAGTATGTATGTTCACCTTATTATCATGCTAATTTATGTTTATGCCAAGATGATCACTTTGGTTATGTTCCCATTATTTTCCCTATTATCGTTTATGACCAGGCTATTGCCTAACCTAGGCATGCTGCCAAATTTATAAGTGCACTAGTTAAGGAACGGGGGAAAACGGTTAATATTGGCATAATTTGAATATGAACATTTTTGGACATATAATTCAAATTATTGGGTAAAATGGGTATTAACACCTATAAAAGGAAAGGTTTAATTAATTGATTAATTAATTAAAAATGGAATGTTTAGTAATTACAATTAGGAATTGTAATTGTACTTATGACACGAGGTTAGGTTACATTAGTGGTGGAAGTCTGCCCGGACCCGACCGGCATATCCAGCAACCACTAATGTTGAACCTAATGTGGGAGGTCTAAGTACGTAAATAAGAATCGGGCTATGACACGAGGTTAGGCCCAACTGTGAAATAAGTCTGCCCGGACCCGACCGGCATATCCAGCATCCACATTTTGTAGGCCTAATGTGGGAGGTCTTGCCCATTATAAACCATAAATGGACATGGTAAAGAATTGGACTACTTAACCTAAGTTAATCCATAGGGATTGTATGAACTTAAATTTAAGTTAAGTGTTAAGTAAACTTGGTTGAACAAAAGGGGTGGGTTAAGTAAATCTGAAGGGGGTGGGTAATATTCACATATAGCCCACAAACTTAACCCATTAAGGTTATGTAATTAAAGACACATAGTGGTATACATAACAGGAGGAAATAATAAAGTTATGTAATTAAAGACACCCTTTAGGGTAAGCATAACTGGTAGAGATAAATAAGGCTATGTAATTAAAGACACCTAGTGGTATAATAGTCATTGAAAACCTAGTGGGGGATACAAGACAAAGGGGAGAGCTTGTATCATATTGTGTGGGACCCATTTCAGTCAGTAACCCGGAGTAGGTATCAAACAAAGTACTCCGTACTAGGCGGAGAAAGGGCACGCTTACTAACTGATTGTAAGAGATCCAAACGTGGAGGACGGTGTGGGCGGCGCAAACCGACCTGGCCATGTGCGTGCATGAGCCGGGCAGAGGGGGATAAGATGACCGTAACACCTTTAGATATGGTTGTGCACATTATTACGACGAGGGGTTGTCACTTTAGAAAGTGATACCTCCTACTGTGGGGCCAGCACAAGGTATCTACGAGGGTTAGGGAGTCGATCAATCAGGGTAGTAGTTATGATTCATTTAGATGTATACCTAAGTCTACCACCTTATAGTTGAAAGGATCATCTCTTTCTGGATATACTAGTAACAGTGCAGAGTAATCATTAGAAGCATACACACCTTATCCTGTCTACCTTGTCACACCTGCCATTTATGTAGTGATCTCTCTTATCCACTTTATATGCCTATCATGTTACTTTTATTTATTTATTGGCTAAAAGTAACTAGACTCGCTAGACTTTATGTCTGCCCTTTTTGTTTCTCCTTCTTTCTTCCGTTCCCCCCTCCCCTAGGTTCTCATGGAGGAAACACTCGGTCTTGACCGTGATTCTGCTTATTTTGCTGGAGCTGCTGATATGTATGGCTCAAGCTCCTATCCTTGTTGCTATGGCTATATTTTGTTCTTGGCGAAATTTATTTCTTTTATGTACTATGATATTTCTGAAGTACAAGACAGTGGTTTTTATGTTGTAATGGGCTTTTATATTTCAGACTAATGAAGTTTTCGACCATGGTGTCTTATGATTAATAAAGTAGTTTTTATTCTGCTGCAAAATTTTATATTTGTCATGTAATATTCTATGTCTGTTTACCTAAAACGCTTCACGAAACTTAATGCATTTCCTTAGTGAGTGATATTAACGGACGTGGGGTGTCACAATCACTTAGTACCCTTAGAGGCGGACAACCCCTAGTCACTTAAGGCCATCACTTTATATTCATTCTGAGGCGAATTCCACTACCACTTAATACCCTTATGGTGGACCCTAGTCACTTAAGACCGCGTCATGCAATCATCAATGCGATTAAATATTCTCTCTATTGTAATACAAGAAATTGTAATCTTCCACTGAATACCAGGCAAAGGCAGACACTCATCGTCATTTAAGACCCCTCCGATGGACCCATGCGTTACTATCTAATGGTATTACATGTGAATTCCTAGACAATTAACACTTCTCTTAGACAGTCGGTTCCTCGTACATGATCGACGAAACTGTTATTAGCCTATCCCTAGGTCAACCCTCACTTAGCCCCAAGATTAGTAGCGGACACTTCCAGAGAAATTACCCTCCTTATATGCTATTGCTTCACTTGGACCATTTAATACCATATAAGAGAAAGATAGACCAATTGACCGTTTAAGACCTAATAAGGGCGGGTCCCATGACTTTAGTCCAAAACAAAGGAATGAACCTTAGGAACAGACCTAGTCCTAACAACTTAACACCCAACAAGGTAGGTCATCCACTTTATACCTTCTCAAGGCAGTCCTACTTTACACACACACAACATCTTAAATTAAACCGACCACTTGTAGATGCTAGCTTTGTCGGACGGTTCCAAGCAGGCTTCTACTATAAGTTGGGTTTAACCTCGCGTCTTAGTGTAATAATTATTATGGCCCATGACACCTAGACCTCTCACATTAACCGATCTTACATGTAGATGCTGGATATGTTAGTCGGTTCCGGGCAGGTTTCTACTACAAGTAATGATTAACCTCGTTTCTATGTGTCATTAATTATAATAAAACCAATTAACTCACTCCCATACAAAATTCCTATGGGGACATTTAATTCCTATTATCTAATTTGAAAGCGTTTAGAATGCATCCAATACGTATTAATATTACGTTTAATTATATTATAAATATATAGTGATAAGTGAGGCGTAAACCAAGCATACGTGAAGAAACGTCCTAAATCGTTTGAAATATCAAATCCTAACAACAAAATAAAGGAATATAAGTTTATTTCCCTAACTTCTCCAACCACAACATAAAATGTATATTTACATTTAAATAACAAGGAAATAATGAACATTCATAGCTAACTTGTTACCCAGGTTTGAGTGATTATTTCAATAACAGAATAGAGACAAGGTGCAATATTCCAAATACACATGTAAAAATCCCTTTTTGGTACTAATTCACTTTATATATAATTTTCATATACAAAATCTTAATACTTTAGTGGCTTACAAATAATATGTTAAACATCCTATTTCGGAAATAAATGGTTAAACCTATTCAATTCACAATACTCAAGTTCTTAAGCTTTTGCAACAAAAATACATATATATGAAATAAAATAAAATAAACCAATTTCAAGAATTATAAAAACACTCAATTGTCTTTTCTTTCGTTACATCAATAATTCAAACCCATATATAATTGATTGACCATTTTCACAATAAATACAAATAATAACGGATTTGGAGAACTTGATATTGTTTGGTTTTCGTAAAAATCCAAATCACTTTTACGTACAATAATCCAAATTTTACACTATCAGAATATAGTAGATAGAAAACTTATAAAAATCCCACTCAAAGAGATTAGAAGAGGAGACTAGTGGAATATAGTGTAGAACCGATTAGAAATCGAGATTTTGATTTCTGCCATCAGATCAACTTATTCCAACTCACCCTAATATATATATATATATATATATATATATATATATATATATATATATATATATGGGGGCATCTATATGGACACAAACTGGTGACACAAATTAAGATACACAACTTGTAGACCACAGGATTTTTTTGTCTTTGTGCGGAAGGTGGAATTCAGAGGAAGATCTTGTGGTCCACAATTTGTGTACAAAATTTTGTGTCTCTAATTTGTGTCTATTTAGACTTCCCTATATATATATATATATATATATATATATATATATATATATATATATTTGTGTAAGTGTGTGTGTGTATGTGAATCAATGTATAGGATCTTATATATATATAACTTAATTTCAGAGTTTATCCATATATAAGATTTAGATATAGAAAGATAGAATATAGGTTTAGAAGAGGGAAGAGAAACCTAACCCGAATTTTAGAATTAAGAAATGGAGAGATAAAGTGGACGCGTAGAAGAATGAAGTATAGGGTTTAAGGAGTGATTATAGGGCCTTATTTATAGTTCCAAGTGTGTATATAGATCGTTGGATTAGTTAGATTTAATATGATCGGTTTGTTGTTGCAAAAAAAAAAAAAAAGCCTTTCTCACCCTAACGCACGAAGGGTGGTCGACCCCCCTTTTGCAGGGGGGATCGACCCATCTTCTGGGGTCGAGGCAGGGAATTTATTTCCTTATACGTTTATTTTATATAAATTATTTGATTAATGAGATTGATTACTTTCCATTTGTTGATTATTCTTGTCCCCCTCTACAAAAGTATATACACACAAATTCAATTTCTTGTGGAATATTCCTTTTTGCCTATTAATAAATAATTATATTATAGATTTATATTTAATCAGTTTGAATTTCAAATCTTGTGTGCGAACAATTTATGTACAACTTGTTTTATTAATAACTTCTGCATACAGACTCCTTTTTCTGCAAATAAAATATGAAAACGGATCAGAATCTTGCCACGAATAAAACTATAATACTTTCGTGGCCCACTTCTCAATTGCCCATAATTCTAATTTTTTAGCACATTAGTTTATTACTAATTATTATTATTCATTTCAAATTTAATTATCCTATGTCAATTTTACGAGGTGTTACATTATGAATTGCCAAATAAGATTACAAGAAGAGATAATTCTCCCAATTTGATTTGAAAATTAGTGTTACACTTTGCATTTCTAAGTTTATAATTTTGAAATGAATCTGTTTGCCTCGATTTCAGACTTCTGGAGTCGTATTTATTGGTGCAGGTTGGCTCCATTCTCTCTTGGTAGGCTTCGTCTGGGTGCTTTTTTGGAAGCTGCCTTGAGAGCTTCACAAATGCGACTTTGCTAAAATACAATTGACCTTATGGTTCTTCATATATATCTTCTGTAGGTGAGTCTGGATATTGTGGGAGGCATGTTTCGATGCAAGCTCCTGGCTTATGGTGACAAGTTATCCCGAAACGACAATCTTTCCGTCGTGATGAGTCTTCTGCAGATTGTAGAGTTACTTTTTAATATTAAATTCTCCAGAACCTCCTTTTTCTGGCCGCCTCAAGATCTGTGCTTTGCTGCTCATATTCAAAATATTTTCTTCCGACTGACATGTCCTCCGGTTTTACCGGAAGAGGCTTTTCTTGACTGCACCGAAAGCCTATCTCTTAGCCTTTTGCTTTACTAAATTGTATAATCCCTTCGGCCGTTGTACGCGGATTTCGCTTTATCTTCAAACCTTCTCTTTGGGCAATTTTTGTGGTGTTGAGCTCTTTTCTGCTTCTCCCAAATGATTTTTCTTCTGCTTTAGCGTTCTTTCACTCTATCTTCTTGGAGCCACATGAATTTTGGCATATATATATATATATATATATATATATATATATATATATATATATATATATATATATATATCAATGAATGTTGTGTGATGTTTTTCATACACCCGTGTTTTCTGATGTTCTGATTTATTAACATCAATTTTCTATCATCGGAAACCAATACTTGAGATGAATGCAACATTTATAGGGTTGTGGTTTCAGTCTTAGACAACGACGTGTTACATCTGAGTTGTTACATTTTTATTACACCAACATTAAAAACATGGACTGCAACTTTTTTTCTTGTTTGGTTTGAAGTTGCAACGATAGTTTATTTGCTGTATTCTATTTTCAAATATTATATTAAGATTCTACTTTTAATTGGTACTAAGATTAGTAAAATTTATGCAATGACGTATCGGTAGTTTGCGCTGACCTATAAAAATATAACACCTAAGATAGTACAATTGTTGTTAAAAACGTATGTAGAAAAAAATGATACATTGTATTAGGAGGATTTTCTTTTAAAGGACAAACTTTGGAAATTTTTTGGTGAAAAGTATGGAAAGTTTCAAAATTAGGGAGAATGACACATTTACACTAAAAGTTGAATTCAGAGGGCCTACTAACATTTTCCCATTTACACTATCATTTGGTATTCTCACTAAATTCTAAACTTTACATACTTTTCAACAAAATTTTGTTAAGTTTGTCCTTCTCTCTATTTTCCACTTGTATTAATTTGTATTTAATGAGTTATGATATGTATCTGAAGATATAACATCTACGCAAAATAAATTTGTTTGTCTTTTAGTAAATATCAACTTTAACATGTGGACTTCACGGCCGTTAAACACGTACATGTTAAAAATAACGAAACTACATACACACATGACTCTTAAAATCTGTATATGCTTAGGGGATGTTTAGATGACAATAAATAAGTTTCCTTTTTGCTTGTAAAAGAAAAAAGTTTAAAAGTTAATATGAAAAAAACAAAATATAACAACTTTGGTGTAAATAAAGAGAAATGCTAGACACACTCTTCTTTAGAGAGAGTGAGCTTATACTTGTTACCTAATTGGTGAAAATGAGATGACAACAATTATTAGCTACATGATATTAATAACTGTCAACTCTTTCCACCAATCAGGTGCCAAGTATGATCTCACCCCGCTTAAGGGAGAGTGTTCTTAACATTTTACTAAAATTAACAAAACTCTAAAAAATACACGTTCGTGTAAATAAAAGAACACACGTGAGTTTGCTGTAATCAATGTTATCCATTACTAATCATAGTAATCAGCTATTAATAACGTGTAATGAATTAATTAAGATTGGACAACGCACTGATATGAAACTTTTGCCTCCACGACAAGTAAATCTGCGTACGACTTTACCCCTAGCGTCTCCGTCTCATCTACAGTGAACCAGCTCAATTTCGCAGCATTCTCGTAATTAATGCTTACTTTTAAGGGTAATTTAACAGTAATATCCACGCTTAAAAATAAGCTGAGCAATAGGACAAAAGTTTCTGCAGGGATGCGGCAGCTCATTAGATTTCCTCTCTTTGTAACTCAAATTACCAAACTAGCCCTACAAACATGACTGTATAGATTGCGTACTTTAGGCTATTTTGTTAATTCTCGGAAGGATAAAAATGCGAATGAAGGAGCAGTGAAATTAAAAAACAAGGCACATGGCAGGGGCCCACTCTCCCTGCTCTTCTTCTCGTTTCCCATCCTACCATATTAAATCCTCCTTCGTCTTTGCTCTTCTGGTTTTTTATCAACTTCGTATATATACTGAAATTATAATGCCCTAAACTGACTCGAATGCCGAAAATGCCCCGTCCTTTCTCCCTACTCACGACCCTCCTCTCACTCAGTCTCCTCCTTTCTTCCGACGCCTCCGACTCCTCCGACTATCTTATCCGCTTCAAGATGTCTCTCCCGAACCCTGCCGTCTTACCCACGTGGAACCCTCGAGCTCCTGTATGTTCCTTCCATGGCGTCGCCTGCTCTGACGACGGCTCCGTCACTGCTGTTGATCTCACCGGCTTTCAGCTTAGAACCTCCTTCGGCTACATCTCCGCCGTTCTCCTTTCGATCCCGACACTCAGCGACCTTCGCTTGGGCTCGGCAAATATCACCGGTAACCTCACCGCACCATCCTCCTGCCACCTCAGCTCTTTGGACGTTTCTGGAAATGCCATCTCCGGCTCGTTCTCTGATGTTGCGGGGTTCATCACGTCTTGCGGTTCTTTAGCTGTTTTAAATGCTTCCGCGAATTTAATCGGAGGTGAGGTTGTCCCTGCTGCCGGCGGTGATTTCAACTGCTCGACTGTTGAGAACCTCGATTTATCTAGAAATCGTTTGTATGGCGTAATAGAAGGAGTTTTCGGTAATTGTGCTAACTTGAAGTATTTAAATCTATCCTCTAACCAGTTTGTCGGAAATTTGCCTAAAGATTTGAATTTGAATTACCTGGAGACAATCAACCTATCGAATAACAGTTTTTCTGGAGAAGTTTTTGATGGGGCTTTGCATACAAAGAGTTTGAAGAAGATTCAGCTTTCATTCAACAGATTTAGCGGGGAAATTGTAGATAAAGATTTGAATTTTCCAAATTTGGAGTTACTTGATCTAAGCTCCAACAATTTTTCGGGTTTCATACACAAAAATTTATGCAAGGTTTCAACCAAGTTGAAAGAATTGTATCTGCAAAACAATTTGTTCGTGGGAAGAATTCCAGTTAACCTTAGCAATTGTTCCATCTTATTCTCTCTTGATTTAAGTTTCAATTACCTTCATGGACCGATCCCGAAGACTTTTGGAGCATTAACTCAACTCAAAGATTTGATACTGTGGCAGAATTACTTGGTAGGTGAAATCCCAAAAGACCTCGAGCTTCTATCATCTCTAGAGAATTTGATCCTCGATAATAATGGCTTAACAGGTCCAATACCAAACGGGCTTCGTAACTGTTCGAATTTGAATTGGATATCCTTATCAAGCAATCGTATGAGTGGTGAGATACCTTCATGGATTGGTAAGCTGGAGAAACTTGCTATTCTCAAATTGAGCAACAATTCATTTACTGGTTCCATACCTAAAGAGCTTGGAGATTGTAAGAGTTTAATATGGTTAGACCTCAATAGCAACAATTTGAGTGGTAAAATCCCTAATACGTTAGCAAAACAATCAGGCAAAATAGCTGTTGGTCTGGTTACTGGTAAAGAATATGTGTACTTAAAGAATGATGGTAGTAGCATGTGTCGTGGTTCTGGAAATTTATTAGAGTTTGCCGGAATCCGCTCTGATGAACTGGATAGATTACCCAGTAGGCAATCTTGCAACTTTAGTAGGATATATAAGGGGAGTGCTAGGTACATATTTAAGAACAATGGCTCTTTGATATTTCTTGATTTGTCCTATAACCATTTAGAGGGTGAGATACCAAATGAGATAGGAGATATGTCCTACCTAGCTGTTCTTAACCTCGGGCATAATTTATTATCGGGTACAATTCCGGTAGGTTTAGGAAATCTGCATTATGTGGGGGTATTCGATTTGTCTCATAACTTTCTAGAAGGAAACATCCCGAATTCTTTTTCGGGGTTAAATTTTATATCAGAGATTGATCTTTCAAATAACAAGCTTAATGGTACGATCCCCGAATCAGGTCAGTTAGGCACTTTCCCTAGCTATAGGTATGAGAACAACTCTGGTCTTTGTGGGTTTCCTTTACCTGCTTGCGTTGATAATCCGATACCCGGTTTGAATGAAGAACACCAAATGTCTAAACGTCGCCAAGCATCGATTGTTGCTAGTGTCTCATTGGTTCTTCTCGTTATCGTTCTGTCTGTTTTTTGCACATTCATATACTTGATCGAGAGCAAAAAGAGAAAGAAGAAGAGTAGCAATAGCAGGGATATATACATAGACAGCCGTTCTCATTCAGGCACTGCCAACAGTAACTGGAAGCTAACCGACGCTAAGGAAGCCCTTAGCATCAGCCTAGCTACATTCGACCAAAGACCTCTGCAGAAGATCACGTTTGCAGACCTTCTAGAAGCGACAAATGGTTTCCGCAGCGACAGTCTAGTAGGTTCCGGAGGCTTCGGTGACGTGTACAAAGCACAGCTTAAAGATGGCAGTGTGGTTGCCATAAAGAAACTAATACACATAAGCAATCAAGGAGACAGAGAATTCATGGCAGAAATGGAAACAATAGGCAAGATCAAGCATAGAAACCTCGTTCCTTTACTGGGGTACTGCAGAGTTGGTGATGAAAGGCTCCTAGTGTACGAATACATGAAGTATGGAAGCCTCGAAGATGTTTTACAAGACCGTAAAAAGCTGGGACTGAAGCTAAATTGGGCAGCAAGAAGAAAGATAGCTGTAGGAGCAGCTAGAGGATTAGCATTCCTACATCACAACTGCTTCCCTCACATAATTCACCGAGACATGAAGTCTAGTAATGTATTACTCGATGAGAATTTGGAGGCTAGGGTTTCCGATTTTGGGATGGCGAGAATGATGAGTGCAGTGGATACCCATTTAAGTGTTTCGACCTTAGCGGGTACACCTGGTTATGTACCACCCGAGTATTACCAAAGCTTTAGATGCACTACTAAAGGGGATGTGTACAGCTATGGTGTGGTTTTACTTGAGTTGCTAACGGGAAGGCAACCGACCGATTCTTCCGATTTTGGTGATAATAACTTAGTTGGGTGGGTGAAGCAGCACTCGAAGTTTAAAATTAGCGACATTTTTGATAGAGAGCTCATGAAAGAGGATCCGGGTTTGGAGCTTGAGTTGCTTCAGCATTTGAAGATTGCTTGTGCTTGTTTAGATGATAGACCCATGAGAAGGCCTACTATGGTTAAAGTTATGGCCATGTTTAAGGAGATTCAGGCTGGGTCCACTGTCGATTCATCGGGTACTGATATTGCAGGTTCAGTCGTGGATGGAAGCTTCTCGGCTTCTGATATGAGCTTGAGGGAGAGCAAAGAAGAGAGGGATAATTGATTGGTAATCAAATTATTATATTTCCATGCATTTTTTCTGTTTCTTTTTCTTGTATATATGCAATGGTTTTTCCAGTGGTTAAAATTTTATGTTATTTTATTTGCACATATCAATGTCTTACTAGGACATTCTAGTGAAAATATCCCTATTTATATAGGGAGCGGCTATAGGGACACAAAATTGGACACAAATCAATGTACACAAAATCTGGACCATACTATTTATTTGTTTTTATGTGTGAGGTGTAATTCAGGGGGAAATCTGATGGTTCATAATTTGTGCGTTTAATTTTATATTAATATTTTGTGTCCTTATATATATATATATATATATATATATATATATATATATATATGTGTGTGTGTGTGTGTGTGTGTGTGTGTGTGTGTGTGTATGATTCTGAATATAGATGAACCTATAAGCCCAAAATTTCTTTCCATGGAACATACCTCCATGCCTACTAGATTAAGGACATTTACCTAATTAAAATTTTGCAAGATGATCTAATTAATAAATGTTCCTGATACGCTTAGGTTTTTGTACCTATCATTGGTGGCTAGCTGCCTTGCCTTTTGCATAAACTATAGGACATTAAAGTCGAGATCAAATAAATTTGTAGTACCTTACCGAGTTTCTCCATGAAAAAAGTACGTTAATGAGTTTGCCAAATTTAGCTTGGACTCGGTGTTCACAAAGCATGGTGGACATTTTGTGTACTGTTGATCACTTTGATATGCCTTCTCTGATAAATCTGGGGATTGTACCGTTAAGAGCAGTGAAGTAATCCTTAAATATGTGATATAATAGTAGGCATTAGGATCAGCTTCCCTGGACCTCTTGCCATGGTAGTATGGTATACATGGATATGTATATATAAGTAAGTACTCAATTTAAAAGAAAAACACCACTGCATATCAACATATGTTTGTGGTTTAAACTACATGACTACACTGCAAAAAGTTCACATTGTCTCTAGTGATTTTTTTTTTTAAGAAACAAAGAAAATACATAGGGCCGAATTAAAGTATAATGCCATTTGGTAAAAAAAAAAAAAAAAACTGTAAAACCTGTATAATATCATATGTAATCATGCTAAGCTTGCATTATATGACTTGTTGAGGCTATCAACTTGGTGATATTACAGTGCAGGATGGGTGTATGTAACTCAAACGAGCATAGGGACTACAATATGAAATAAAGCACAAGAATTCCAAATATGTGAAATGAGAAAGTAGGACCAGTTTGCATAAATGCATGGGTTTTCAAAGTAAGAAAGGCTGCTTTCATGATCCTGTATGTTAGCAAGCAAATATTATGGCTCTTGTTTGCCCATCCCTTTCCTTGTTTCATATCATAAATACTACATCTATCATTGCACACTCAAATAACAGCTGTCTTCTTCTATTTTCTTCTACCTCTTCAATTCTATCATTATTTCAATTCTCTACCGAGTTCTAGTGTTGGCTGCCACTGACTTATTTAGGTCAGATTAAGTTGTGAAATGAGTGAGGTTATGGTAAAGCCTGTTTTTAGCATCATCTTAATTAATTCAAATACCAGATCATGTTGGGGTGTTTGATGATAAATGGAAAACTAACTGGTGTGTTTGTGTTTGTGTGCAGCTTTCATTGTGTATGTTCAGATAGACCTATCTATAGCTTTCATTGAGCAACATGATAGCTAACCTTTGTTTCATTGTAACCCAACAATGTCTTTCTCAACAGTTACATGAGTACCAAATTCGTGCATTCATGTATGGGTCTAAGTTCACTATTCTGTTTGCCATCAGTTTTGTTGTTGTTTGAAACCAATTAAAAGAATTCCATGAAAGTGTCAAACATCCAAGTGACGGTATTGATACATATGTATATCCACACATATGTATATAGACGTACGGACATCTACATATGTGTATACATACATACTTATAACACATGTATGTATGTATATATGCGCACCCACTTATGAATTTTTTTATTTGGACACATCTTGTAGACCCACGTGGGAACACAAATGATTTTAACCATTAAATGTTTCCTTGATTTCTATTTATTTTCATGTAAGCGAAAATCCAACGATTCAAATCTGTCGTGTCACACACATTTTACATATAGAGGCACGCTACATATCACCTCCACTTTGATTTGCGTTCAGTGACACCTCAAACAATGCAACACCCCAAAAGTCATATGTTCTTATCTCTTTTTTTCCACTCGCTCTCTTTTCTTTCACAAAGGAGAAACTTGTGGTTGAAATCAGGAGACTTTTGGTGGTGTTATATTGTTTTTTTGTGTGCGTGCGCGTGTGTGTGTGTGTGTATATATATATATATATATATATATATATATATATATATATATATATATATGATGGTTGCACGGACACATGAAATTATTTGCGTTCATGTCTCTGTCAATATAATGACCGGATGAGTTAAGAATTAAGTGATCATTTCAGTGAATGACAATGCACTACTTGTCCAAATTGTGTTTACGGGATGGAACCGGAGTATTGTTTAGTTTGCTGTGTACAGTGTCCGATTTTTGTTCACGTGTATGTTGATTGAGACTGTACAATGCACAGTTTGCTTTTGTAGATTTGCAACCAAATAAGTCACGTCGTTCTGTTTTTTTTTTTGTCCATTATCTAAAGTGATAGCTAGCCTCTCCTTTTGCTGATTCCCATTATGGATTTTTTTTTTCTTCTTACATTCTAGTTTTATTTTGAAAACAAAACAAAATTCCAATTTGTGTGGGTTAGCAATTTTGTTCATACATCAAAAATTACCTAACGTACACCACTATTTTGCTAAAAAATGTATTACTAAATTACCCTTATTCTTTATTGCATTCTTACGTTTTTTTTAATTATAACCCATCAAACTAAAACGTTGCAATTAACGATATTGACCAAATCTATGAAAAAAAAATTTGAAGAACTTAATGTGTTTTTAAACATGAAACCTAAAATTCGAATTACGGGAATTTCTGCATGAATGTGCTCAAATTTAAAATCATTTAATTTAGAAATAGGGTTTTTTGTTGAAATTAAGATTTATTTTTGTTGCATAGTAAATTGGTTACCATATATTTAAAAAATTGAAATTCATTTACTAAACTTAAACTTTTTTTAGTGCTATAAATTTCTTATTTTCTGTAAATAAGTTTGAAGTTTTAAAGAAGGAAGATGAAGAATAAAACAAGGCTAATGTTTTAAAAGAGACGGTGTATGTAAAGTAATTTTTGATGTATGATGGTTAATTTTACTTTATGGTGTATGTTAAGAGATTGTTGGTGTATGAATAGAATTAGCTGTTTTTTAATTAGAACTATAGAAAAATAATGACAAGGACAAAATTTAAGCCCTTTTTAACCATAAGGACAACCCGTTAAAATTTTACTTAGAAGGACAATGTACTAATTATATTTTTATAAACATATTTTCGTCGTTAATTATCTCTCGTGAATATTTTTATCTCGTCACCATTGATTGGAAACACGATTTTTTTCCTGCATATTTTAAAATCAATCTCGCGCATTGATCGCATAATTCAAACGACATCGATTGCAATTGATTGACAACCATCGTAATTGCTGGATTGCTGGATTTCCAACATTTTAGAGTTATAAATTGGGAGCAACAACGGAACTTTTTTGCAAAATTGCTGGATCGTCGTAATTTCGTACAATTTGCATGAAGCCCCAAATTGAAACATGCCCAATATGTTCTCTATGTCATAAATAAATGTGAATTATCTTCGCATTTTTTTCTCTTCACGCAGTAAAATCCAAATTTCTTCATTTAATTTCTTCGTAGTGGTAATTTTTTTTCATTTTCATTAATGCTTATAAATCTAATTAATTTGGTTACGATTAATTGTTATCATTTAAACTGTGAATATGTATTTCATTTTTTGTAAAGGTGTATACTATCTAAGATTATCATGGTAAAAGATAAATAGTAAAAATTTGATCTTATGATAGGGTGGTGTAAAAAGACGTTGGTCACCGTTTCAACTACAAATATTCGATTGTTATTGTTTTTGTTGTTTCAACAAGAAATGAAATCTACGAAATTAATTGTAATAAAAATCATATGATATAAGCAAATACAATTAATTATTATTATCACTTTTCTAGAAAATCTACAGAATTACATAAACATTGATTTATATGCATATGCCAAATAGATTAAATATTTCAACTCATAAACTCCTAATTTGGTAAAACATTTTTTTACTTATCTTAGTCATCTCGTTTTATTCTACCATTGATGGTTAATATGGTTGAAAATTATATGTGTGAGTAAGATTTCATTCTATTTTATATTGCTCGGTGTGAAGACTTATTTTGCACTGTTGATTTTTTGTTCTATCAATGGAGTGGTCAAGTTTTTTTTTTCCTTTGAGCAGGAGGGTTGCAGCAAGGCGTTACCTTGCTTCGACGTTCTTTGTTATTGCAATAGAGACGCTCGTTAGAGGTGTGCACGCTCTCACTATTTCTGGACAGGTTCATCGGTTTAAAATTCCAAGCGGCTGACCGATCATGTCATCCTTGTCATTTACTAATGATATCATTATTTTTTCGAATGAGAACTATGTAGTTAAAGTCCCGCTAAAACCTCGCAAGATCTTCGCTATAGCCCATAGCACTCTTGAACCGCTATGTTATTTCAATTTAGCGCCGATGAACAGTAGATTCTCTTTTAGCTTTGTTATTTTCTCCTGCATCTACTAAAGCAAAGTTTTTTAGCATCCGCTCTAGTAGTGTTAATATATAAGGAACTTGATTTGACTAGTTTCTTTTAAAAAATTGTGTAAATTTAACATAAAGGGTTAAATTTAAGGCATAAATGTCTAATATAGGGTAACGATCAATCACACTCATCAAATTTAGCATGCATAATTATGCTATTTCTTGATATTGTTATATAAGATTAACTAATATTAATTTCGTATACACATATAATGTGAGAAAGAATTAATTATTAATTTTTGATTTTACATCTAATGAAACTTTTTGCGCCTCCGCTATATTCCTGCTATTACCGGCTTTATCCCCACTATACATTTTTGCACCTCCACCGCTGTAGAATCTCTAAGCACTTTAACTGCACAAAATAGGAATCAGTGTTCTTTTCACCGACTCTATCCTCTAGGAAGAGAGCTCGGGGTTAGTTGATCAATGCTTAAAAGAGTTGTTTCGTCCCGTCCAAATCTATGAATCCAGGGAAGATTTTGTGGATCGAGTCTTATTCGGGGTTCGGGTGGCTTCGCTGCCTCTATCTTGTCTTCGCATTGTTCTTTACAAAGGGCGAAAGATCAACGCCCGTTTCGGCCCCTTACAGATAAAACTAAGGGGACAATTTTGAGATGGAACTCGACTCTCATTTCCAAAGCTGGCAGGTTGGTTCTTATCAAGTCGGTTCTGGATTCATTTGAGTCTCATGTCTTTACAGTCATGACACATGCTTTTTCTTTCTTCCGTGATTATCGCTCGTTGGCATCCTTCTTCTTCTAGGGTAGCAGAGATGTCTTTAGGAGACATCATTGGGTATTCAGGGACACCATCTGTAGCCATAGGCGCAAAGGGGGTCTCGTTTTGTGGAATCCTCAGGATGTGTGCAAAACTT
The DNA here is from genome assembly GCA_030737875.1 of Allium sativum. Taxonomy (NCBI): domain Eukaryota; kingdom Viridiplantae; phylum Streptophyta; class Magnoliopsida; order Asparagales; family Amaryllidaceae; genus Allium; species Allium sativum. The sequence goes on along the minus strand of CM060924.1, from coordinate 822,311,799 downwards.
GCGCTTGCAGGCTTTGGGCTCGATTTGTTGTATATAATAATTCTATGATTTTTGTTTGATGATAACAAACATATATATATTATTATAAATGTGTTTGTAATTGTACTATTCTACTACATTACATACAGAATTAAATATTTAAATAGAATACTACTGCAAAAGAATTTGAATATTCAAACAATATTTTATTTAAATATAATATTTTATTTCAACATCTGAATAGTACATATTTTTCCAACTCCTCTATTTGTACATCTCAGTAATACAATACATATAATTTCATTTGTTACATCAGCTCCTCACTACAAACTCTCAGTTTCACTCAGTTGTATATACATACAAATACACATTCAGTTTCACTCGTCTGTCTCATATACATACGTTCACTCACTAACACTGTCTGTCTTCAGCTTGCTTCACGGTCAGTCCAGTCACCTACTTACCTGTCATAGAAACACACAAAGTAAAACGAAACAAAATAAATTTATATTATAAAAGATATAATTTTATTTTTAAAATTTTTTTTCCTTATAATTTTGGTGTGTTTCTCATCATTTTTAATAACTTGATCTAATATGTATATAAATCCATCTGTGTCTTGACAGCTTGTGATATTCATAGTGATTCACTGTAAATACCACAAGGTAGACATTGTCTCTAATGCTTACACACACATGCGCGCACATGCACACATGCGCGCGCGCGCGCGCACACACACACACACACACACACACACACACACACACACACACACACACACACACATATATATATATATATATATTCTGTACATACACAATACATGTATACACATACATGTGTATGTATATACACATATGGTCAAATATCAATGAATGGGCATGAACCAAGAAATTCGGTGCAAGTGCAGATACAAACACATCTGTGCATGTGTTATATATATATATATATATATATATATATATATATATATATATATATATATATGAAGAGCGGTCGGGAGCACCCATGTTTGTAGTACCCCTATTGCACACCTACCCTACCGTGAGCTAGGGCTATCCAAATCCAACGAGAATTTGTAGATGTTCAATCCACATATATATTAGCATCTATTTAAAATTTGAGTTCATTCCGACATTCGTATAAGTATTTGATGTTTAAATTTAACTGTTTGAATAAATTACTGAACGGTGAATAATTGAGCTTTGATTTTGAAAATGCTACGAATGTCGGAACGAGCTCAAATTTTGGATAGATCATTATATATGTGTGGATTGAACATCTACAAATTTTCGTTGGATTTGGATCGTCGTAGTACACGAACGGATTGGGGTGCAACAAAGGTTTTGCAAAACAGGGATGCCTCCGATCGCTCTTATATATATATATATATATATATATATATATATATATATATATATATATATATATCGACCTGCATTATACGTATCGGAGGATTGTAAAATATTTATTTTATTTTCATACGAAGTCATATGGTCGTGTAACTTTGAGAAATGACTATTGGGGTCATTTCCCACATTCACGATTTTTGCCGAATTTTAATTGACCGTTTTGACCGTAGTGAATCTTGTTTCGTCTATAATTTTTGACCGGTAAGGAGTTTTAACCTAAAACCACTTCCATTGGATTTGGATGATGTTTTTCCATTCCATAAAGTGGTCACATTAATCAAACGGACTTAGGCTGAAAGGAGTTAGAGAATCATCTCCTTTCATTTTTCTAGCCGCCACAAACCTTTCTCTAACCCTAATCATGGCTTCTATCTTCCAAATCTCTCTCTCTAATCACTCTCTAATCACTAATTCATCAAATCTACCACAAATCAAGACGAATTAGCACCAAATTCAAGATAAAGCTGCTGCACAACATTGGGATCCGAGCCAAATCAGTAAAAGTTTCAGATCTAACATTTATATTTGGCTAAGGTTGGTGATTTGCATGTTTATAAACTAATCATGGCTAATTAGGGGTGATTAGTGATAATTAGCGAAATTATACATCTATTTTTTTTGGAAAAATATGTGAAAATTCTAAAATCATATTTTATGTCGCTAGTATGAATTTGGGTTTATTTGGATTAAGTTTGCTAATCCTATAGTTAGACTTGGTTATGGAAAAATCATATGGTTAAGGGGGAAATCATGGATTTGGGTATGTGTGATCTAAATTAACATGTGAAATTGTTTTTTGATGTTTTTCGTCGGTTCTACATGTTACTACGGCTGTTTGGTACGTTTTATGGTTGCATATGGAAGTTAGAATGGTTGAAAACAGCGTCATTTGGCGAAAATAGTTTGCTGGAAAAATTGCAGAATTTCGATCCGGTTAGGAGGAGACCTGATCTGAATCGGATAGGAGGAAGAGACCCAATCCGAACCGGATAGGAAGAAGAAACCCGATCCAAACCTGGTAGGAGGAGGAGACCCGAACCGAACCGAATAGGTGGAAGAGACCCGAACCGAACATGATATGAGGAGGAGACGCGAACCGGATAGGAGGAGACCTGAGCCGAACCAGATAGGAGGAGGAGACCCGGACCGAATCGGATAGGAGGGGGAGACCTGAACTGAACCGGTTAGGAAGTCCAAATGGGAAGTTATTACTCAGGATCCAGATGGGAACCAACGAGGTAATTTCTAGAGTTGGGCTTTGCTGCGGGACGTGTGCAAAGAGGTTATCGATATCTATAACTTTGGTCCACCATTGAGAGAGGGGGCATGTAGACGAACCCAAGGCAGGGAAATGTGAACTGGTTAGGGTTATTGTCTATAGACCAGAAGGGCATGGTCATAGCAATAGTTATATGGAGTCCAATGCGGTATGGACCCGTCATGACCCCAATGGATTTGGTGATAAAAGCGGCGGATATCGTATGCTTTACGCACAGAGTGAGAGATGTGAGGATGATTGTTATGATTGATGTTTGCTATCACTATGACACGCACACTTCCATTTTACAATCTATGTTAGTGTTTACCTTAGAGTATTGTACATCTTGTTGTGCTAACTCTTTAGTTGTAGGTCCAGGTCAGGTATGATTACTTATACCTATTATTGCTCTATGTAGTGATATAGATTTGCTATCGCTCATACCAGACTTTCGTCTGACCCAGAGTTTTATGTCTCTTCTCATTACTCTGAGTGGTCCTAAACGAGCAGACTAGATGCAGGTTAGGTGGTTATGCACGAGTAGCTGTCCGGAAACGAGCATGAAGCTTCTACGTACTTTATATATATTCTCCCTGTATTGTTGTTGGTCACTGCTTTGGGCATTATTAGTGTACCTCTTTTATTTCCTTTTAGAGACAGTATTTTAAAATTGTAAGAATTGGATATGAAGCTGTATTTTGGATTCCGCTACTCTGATGGATATGGTTTAGTTTTCAGCTTATGTTCTGTCTCGCCTGTTTTATATCAAGTAATGTTATTATTATATTTTATTCCATGCGCTGTGAGATATACTACAGGTTCTTTGTGATTCATCGTTTCAACCCTTTTGACGACCGTCCCGTGCTAGTTGGACATTGGTACATCGCATTTCGGGGGAATGTCTGATGGTACGGGGCGGCTGCCACAATATATATATATATATATATATACACACACACACACACATGAGCTTAGGCTGCGTAGTTTAACCTAAGGGAAGACATCAGAGAGAGATAGTATACGTATACGAAAGCACGTAATTGTGATATTTTGGTTTTCAAAAATTATATATATATATATATACTATTAGTATATCTAAGGATGGAGTCGCACTGCACTGGCACCACAAAGGAGATGGTTAATCGTTTTCTCTTTACAGACTGAACGATGAGCCGAAATACGAGGAGCACGATAAGGAACCCTACATCAAGAGTTGAGGAGGTAGCGGGTTCAGGGGCCAACAATGGGAATGTCCCTAATATAAGGACGATGTTCACTGCCTTCATGCAAGAGATGCTTAGGGATGCTCAAGGAGATGTTCCTAACGCTGATAACGGTGGTTGTGCAGTAGTGCAGGCGCCTAGTGCCGATTTCGTCAAGCTTAACAAAGATTATACTAGTCCTGGTGGAAAGTCGTTCCATTGAACTGAATCGGCTACGGAGGTTCAGGATTGGCTTGATAGTTGTGAGCGCATCTTCGAGGATTTGGGGATCGACGATGTAACGAAGAGAAAGCTAGCATCGCGTCAGCTTTAAGGGGGTAATGAATTAGTGGAATGCTATTAAAGCGGCTACTCCCGAGGATCAAGTTATTTGGGATTAGTTTAAGACTCGCTTCAGTGACAAGTTTATTCCAACTGCTCAAAAATCAGAATTATTCAGGAAGTTTTTGGAGCTTAAGCAGAATGGTAGGGCAGTCTCGGAGTATATTGCTGAATTCGATACCTTATCGAAATATAGATTATCTCTTATCGATACTGTCGAGAAGAAGAACGAGATGTTCATAACTGGCCTAGATGTGTACTTGGGGGAAAGACTTATAAATCATATCGATGAGACATTCGAATATATCGTGGGGAAGACATTGAGATCGGAGAGCCTTTACCCTAAGATGAAAACTGAGGTTGTTATTGCATCTATAGAGGAGCCAAAACCGCAGGCAAGCGGTGAAGGCAAGAAGAATTCCCAGAATAAGACGAAACAAAACCAAACCAAGGATGGTTAGAAAAAGAATAATAAGAAAGATATTCAGTGCTTTGGCTGTGGCAAGAAGAGCCACTATGTCAGAGATTGTCGAGCAAAGGCAGAGGAGTGGAAGTTCTTCAACTGTGACCAAGTGGGACATTTTAAGAATGAATGCCCGCAACCCCGTAAGGAGAAGAAGATTGTGAAAGTATATGCTATCAACGTTGTTCCTTCTTCATCGAATGCCCCAACTGCGACGGAGAAGGGAAAAGGTGTCGTTATTCAAGGTATGCTTTCTATTTATGATGCTGTTGTTCGAGTATTGTTTGATACCGGGGCTTCTCATTCCTTCGTATCTAGTGGCCTGGTAGATAGGTTGGAATTGGAACTCAAGATTATCGATAGACCTTTAGTTGTGACGAATCCGATCGGTGGTTTAACTAGCCTTTGTATGAATTTTCGTAATTTGGTCTTATTGAGTCATGGATGTATGTTTGCTTGTGATTGCTTTGTTTTGGGCTTTACTAGGTTTGACATTATTTTGGGGGTCGATTGGCTCCAAGGCATGGGGTGGTGGTAGACTGTGAGGGGTCTTCGATGACCACTAGAGTGGATGATGGGCGGAGGGTGGTATTGGGTTGCTTACTTAGTGATGAGGTGATGACTAGTTTTCTAAATTCCCTCGACATCCCTCGTGATGAGTTATCAGATGTGCCTATTGCTGGCGAGTATCCGGACATCTTTGAGGAAGTGACCGAACTTCCACCACACTGTGAGATCGAGTTTCAGATTGATTTAGCGAAAGATGCCATACCTATAGTGATGCCACTTCGTCGTATGGCGCCAATGGAGCAGCGAGAGCTCGAAGTGCAAGTGGACGATCTTTTGAAGAAGGGATTTATCCAAAGAAGTGTTTCCGAGTGGGGAGGCACTAGTTGTATTTGCAACATAGGGCCGATGGTTCCCTTCGCTTATGTGTGGACTGCCACGAGTTGAACAAGGTGACTAGGAAGAATAAGTATCCTCTTCCACGGGTAGATGATTTGTTTGATCAACTAGATGGAGCAAGAGTATTCTCCCAGTTGGATCTCGCGATAGGGTTTCATCAGCTCCGAGTAGCAGCTGAGAGTATACCTAAAACGGCATTTCGGACGCCGTCTGGATTCCATGAGTGGTTGGTCATGCCATTCAGGTTGACCAATGCACCAACATATTTTGTGGATCTTATGAATAGGGTTTTCATGGATCAATTAAATAAGTCTGTTCTTGTGTTCGTGGATGATATCTTGGTTTACTCGAGGACAGAGGAAGAACACAAGGAACATTTGAGGATAGTGATGGAGGTGTGGAGGAAACACCAATTGAAAGCAAAATTTTCTAAGTGTCACTTTTGGAGGAGGGAAGTGAGATTCTTGGGCCATGTTGTTTCAGAGAATGGTATTGCCATGGATCCTGCAAAGGTGGCTACGGTGCAAGATTGGTCTACGTCCAAGAATGCAATGGACATGAGAAGTTTCTTGGGGTTAGCCGGATATTATCGTAAGTTTATCCAAGACTTCTCCAAGATAGCGACGCCATTAACTCAGTTGACCAAGAAGAATCAAGCTTTTGCTTGGGACGAAAGGTGTGAGAATGCATTTAAGAGCCTAAAGGAGAAGTTAACGTGCGCACCAGTGTTAGTTATTCCTAACGGGAACGAAGAGATGACGTATACACGGATGCCTGTGGTACCGTACTAGGTGTTGTATTGATGCAAGGAGGTAGGGCTGTAGTTTATGCTAGTCAGCAATTGAAACCGCATGAGAAAAGATATCCTACCCTGATTTGGAATTGGTAGCGATTGTGTTCGCGTTAAAGATGCGGAGACATTATCTCTTGGTAGAAAGATTCGAGTTGTTTACCGATCATAAGTCATTAAACTATCTTTTCTCTTAGAAGGATTTAAATCTTCGTCAGTAGAGATGGTTAGTGTTCTTGGCTTCATATGATTTCAATATCGCATACACACCCGGGAAGGGCAATGCGGTAGTTAATGCATTGAGCAGGAGACATGCCCATTTAGGGGCTATGTTTCTGGAATGGAAGCAACTGGAGTATATCGCAGGATATGATTCAGACCTAAGTGTGAATTAGATCTAGATATGTTAGCAAGTTTGACGATCAGACCCATTTTGATTGAGCGGATCAGTTCTAGTCAGAGGGACGATCCTTGAAATCATCTCCAAGGTAGAGATAGGTATCGACAGTGAGGAAATCAACAAGTATGGACTTGATAGAAAAGGATGACTTTGAAAGAATGGGAGACTAGTTGTATCCAATGATAATGGATTGAGAGATGAAGTGCTTAGAGAGTGTCATCACTCGAAACTGACTATACATCTCGCTGGTAACAAAATGTATTGAGATATGAAGTAGACCTACTACTGGGAAGAGATGAAGAGAGACGTTGGGAAGTTTATATCCAAGTGCATGAATTGCTAGTTAGTTAAAGACGAGCAAAAGAAGCCTAGTGGTCTGTTACAACCGTTGGAAATTCCCGAATGGAAATGGGAACAAGTCTTAATGGATTTCATCGGTGGTTTACCAAAGACTAGATCGGGTCATGATAGTATTTGGGTGATTATGGATCGTTTACCAAAAGTGCAAGGTTTATACCGGCCAAGTCGAATAGAACAACAGCTAGTTAGCTGAAGTGTATATGTAGTGGGTAGTGAGGTTTCATGGAGTACCTAAAGGTATTGTGAGTTACCGAGATCCATTATTTACTAGTGGGTTTCGAAATAGCTTACAAGAGGCTTTAGGGTCAGAATTACATCTTAGTACTGCGTACCATCCCCAAACCGACGGTCAAACAGAGAGGGTGAATCGAGTATTAGAGGATCTCTTGAGAGCTTGTATATTGGATTTTGAAGGGTCATGGGATGACCATTTGCATCTGGTTGAGTTCTCATATAATAATAGTTATCAGTACAGTACTAGTATGGCTCCATTTGAAGCTTTGTATGAAAGACCGTGCAACTCACCATTATGTTGGTTGGAAACCGGTGAGAAATTTGTGCTTGGGCCAGATGTGATAAGCGAAGCTTCAGATAAGATCAAGGTTATTCAACAGCGAATGAACGCTGCCCAAGATAGGCATATGAGTTATGTTGATAAAAGATGAAGAGATTTGAAATTCTCCGTTGACGACTTGGTATTCGTCAAGATTTCTCCATTGAAGAGTGTGATTCAGTTTGGTAGGAAAGGTAAGTTAGCACCAAGGTTTGCTGGTCCATTTTCAGTTCTCGAACAAGTTGGGAATTTAGTGTATAAAGTTGGATTACCTGACAAGATGGCGGGAGTGCACAACATATTTCATGTTTCTCAATTAAGGAAGTTCGTGCACAATTCTGATATGACAATTTAACCAGATCAGTTGGATGATATTGAGGTAGAATCTGAGGCAGTTGGAAGCCGCATAACTATTTGTATTGTCAGAAACGATACGAAGCAACTTCGAATGAAGACGGCGAAACTGGTTAAGGTCCAATGGGGTGATAATGACAATGACTGTACTTGAGAAACCGAGGAAAGCATAAGGAAGTCGTATCCCGAACTCTTTACCTGGTAAGATTTTGATCATGATATAGTTATTCCCTTATTAGTAACCCACATGCTAGGACATGCTTGTTGTGCTTATTATGTATGTTTGATTGTTTGTAAATGGTTGATAAGCATGCGGGACACCATTGTTGTTTTTCTTGGCTAAGAAATTTCAGGGGCGAAATTACTTAAGGGGGAAGGGGGGGGGGGGGGGGGGAGTGTAACGACCCATATTCTACGTATCGGAGAACCGTAGAATATTTATTTTATTTTCATACGAAGTCATATGGTCGTATAACTTTGGGAAATGACTATTGGGGTCATTTCCCACATTCACGATTTTTTCCAAATTTTAAATGACCATTTTGCCTCTGGAAAATCTTGTTTTCCCTATAACTTTTGACTACTAAGGATTTTTGACTTGAAACCACTTCCATTAGATTTGGATAATGGTTTCTCATTCCGTAGAGTGGTCACATTAATCAAACGGACTTACCATTTCAGAGATATAGATGAAATAAGATTTGAATATGGAAAAGCAGCCTAATTAGGCTTAATTAAGTGATTAGCTGCTAGACCCATAACCCCTTTCGGGATTAGGGTTATGGGAAGGCTGAAAGGAGTTGGAGAATAATCTCCTTTCATTTTTCTAACCACTACAAACCTTTCTCTAACCCTAATCATGGCTTCCATCTTCCAAATCTCTCTCTAATCACTAATTGATCAAATCTACAACAAATCAAGCCGAATTAGCACCAAATTCAAGATAGAGCTGCTTCACCACATTATGACCTGAGTCGAATCAGTAAAAATTTTAGATCTAACATATATTTTTGCTTAAGATGAGTGATTTGCAAGTTTATTCGGTAATTATGGCAAATTAGGGGTGATTAGTGATAATTAGCGAAATTATACATCTAAAAATTCTAGAAAAATGTGTGAAAAATCTAAAATCATATTTTATGTCGCTGTTAAGAATTTGGGTTAATTTGGATTAAATTTTCTAATCCTATAGTTAGACATGGTTAAGGGGAAAATCACATGGTTAAGGGGAAAATCAAGGATTTGGGTATGTTTATTCTAAACTAACATGTGAAATTTTGTTTTTGGTTGATTCTACATGTTACTACGGCTGTTTGATATATTTTATGATTGTATAGGGAAGTTAGAATGGTTGAAAACGATAGGGAAGTTAGAACGGTTGAAAACGCCGTCGTTTGGCCGAAATTGGGAAAATTGCAGTTTCGATACGGTTAGGAGGAGACCCGATCCGAACCGGATAGGAGGAAAAGACCCAATCCGAACCGGATAGGAGGAAGAAACCCGATCCGAACCGGATAGGAGGAAGAAACCCAATCCGAACCGAGTAGGAGGAAGAGACCCGATCCGAACCGGATAGGAGGAGAAGACCCGACCCGAACCGGATAGGAGGAAGAGACCCGACCCGAACCGGATAGGAGGAAGAGACCCGAACCGAACCGAATAGGAAGAGGAGACCCGAACCGAACCAGATAGGAGGAAGATACCCGAACCAGATAGGAGGAGGAGACCCGAACCGGATAGGAGGAGGAGACCCGAACCAGATAGGAGGAGGAGACCCGAACCAAACCAGATAGGAGGGGGAGACCCAAACTGAACCAGATAGGGGATGACGAACCGAACCGAACACCAATTCGACCAAAACCCAAGATGCGAAGGAAGTCCAAATGGGAAGTTATTACTCAGGATCCAGATGAGAACCAACGAGTTAACTTCTAGGGTTTGGCTTTACTGCGGGACGTGTGCAAAGGGGTTATCGATATCTATAACTGTGGTTCACCATTGAGAGAGGAGGCATGTAGACGAACTAGAGTCAGGGAAGTGTGGACTGATTAGGGTTATTGACTATAAACTAGAAGGAAATGGTCATAGCAATAGTTATACGGAGTCCAGTGCGGTATGGACCCGTCATGACCCCAATGTGATCAAAGCGGTGGATATCGTATGCTTTACGCACAGAGTGAGAGATGTGAGGATGATTGTTATGATTGATGTTTGCTATCACTATGACATGCACACTTCCATTTTACACTCTATGTTAGTGTTTACCGTAGAGTAGTGTACATCTTGTTGTGCTAACTCTTTGGTTGCAGGTCCAGGTCAGGTATGATTACTTATACCTATCATTGCTATATGTAGTGATATAGATTCGCTATCGCTCATACTAGACTTTCGTCTAACCCAGAGTTTTATGTCTCTTCTCATTACTCTGGGTGCTCCTAAACGAGCAGACTAGAGGCAGGTTAGGTGGTTATGCATGAGTAGCTGTCCGGAGACGAGCAGGAGGCTTCCACGTACTTTATATATATTCTTCCTGTGTTGTTGTTGGTCACTGCTTCGGGCATTAGTAGTGTGCCTCTTTTATTTCCTTTTAGAGACAGCATTTTAAAATTGTAAGAATTGGATATGAAGCTGTATTTTGGATTCCGCTACTCTGATGGATATGGTTTAGTTTTTAGCTTAGGAACCGTCTCGTCTGTTTTATATCAAGTTATGTTATTATTATATTTTATTCCATGCGTTGTGAGATATACAACAGGTTCTTGGTGATTCGTCATTTCAACCTTTTTGACGACCGTCCCGTGCTAGTTGGACATTGGTACATCGCATTTCGGGGAAATGTCTGATGGTACGGAGCGACTGTCACTATATATATATACACACACACACACACACACACACATAGAAGCAACAATGGTTCGGCAAAATCACAATGGGTACAAATTGCAACAAAACAGCATGCCGAGAGGCCTCACAAATCATGCATGCAAGAAATGGTCGAGTACATTGTGTTATATTCAAAACAGGCGCAAACTTCAAGTATGCAACAGTGGAAAATAGATGGTAAAATTTTTGGACCAACAAATATGGTCAGTGCACGTATATTAACCATCAAATTTCAAGTGAGCATGGGTCTAGGCGCACATAGGTTTGTATATACATATATGCACGACACTGAACAATATCAAGCCAGACCAATTTCTCAGCTCATGGTCGAGCAATAGGATGACCAAATAATGGACAGAGCATGCACAGATGGGCAAGCTAAAGGCAGTTCAACATAGCCAAAGGTAAACAACTCAATATACAAGGCACATGTCAAATCAGTTTTCAAGTTCAATATATGCAAGTTCAATGTGCATGGGTAAACAACTCTCTCTCTCTCTCTATATATATATATATATATATATATATATATATATATATATAAATATATGGCACAAAACATAGTCCAGAACCAATGCAAGTTTCTAGTTCAAGTACGAACCAAACTGTACACAAGTGTGTACATGCATCAGATGAACCTAGACCAAATTTACAAAGGCAAAAATACATGGTCAAGGTAATTCGCAACAAAATGAAAAAATGCAACAATCACACAAAGGAACGCCAACAAGTGAAAACAGCACTTGCCACAAGGATATCAAATACAAGAAAAGGGAGTATAAAAATGGACAGAGAAATAGTGCAACAGTGAGCACAAGCAATTTTGCAAATGGAAGCTTAGGAGAAATGGTTGAAATGTGTGAACATGCATAGATGCAAGAAATGGTTTCAAGCATCAAACCAGACTTAAGCAAATGTACACTGACCATGACTAATCATACACAGCAACATGGTTCCTACTTACATACACACAAAAACTGGAATAACAAGATCATGTCAAGCCAGTTTGAAACAAGTACAACAATATTATCAGGAACAAGTACAAGGAAGCAAATTTACTGAGCAAAGGAAGTCAAGAAATATTTCAACAACGCAACAGAGGTTCAAGCATATGCTCATAAAACTTATGAAGCAACACGCACACACACACACACACACATATATATATATATACACACATGTATATATATTACCGTGCCTCAAACAAGTTTATTTGTACAAAATATTTGGCACACAAATGCTCAGCCTGAACAATGGTAATGAAGTCAAGAAAGACCAAGTTTTTGAGTGTACGTATATGGACTAAGGAAAATCAATTTGACTGGCTCCTAGCATGCAATAAATTCTTGAATTCAACAACAAGATTTTTTCTAGAAACCACAGTATGTTTTTAGTGCAAGAAAAACAATTCAATTGTTTCTGAAAATCAACAAATCAATTTGAAATGTCAAATCATATTTCCGAAAATCACAGTTTATATTTAGCAAGTTTTTAATGTACATTTCTTGGCATAAAAGACAAGAATTAATTTTTGGAATATAAGGGAAAGTATTTAAAAGGAAAAATCGCAACCACAATATTTCCGAGAAATCACAAATTATTTCCAGAATTCATTCACCAATTCACGGCAACAAATCAAGCATCACACAAATATCATGCCAGAAACAAAGCGACAATCACACAATCAAATCAGAGAACGGAATTTAGGGTGTTCTAAATCCTATTTATACACCAGTTTCATCATCGACATGAGTATCGAAACCAAACAACAAAAACTCGAGAGTACAAAATAAACAATTCAAAGAACTCACAAGATTTTGATCGCAAGTATCCCAAATCAGATCGACAAGCAAAGCACCAATTATTCGAAGATTCAGAGAATTTTTTTCAGAGCAAACGAGTGCAAATGATTTGGGGATTCACCAGAACCCTAATTATTGATCGGGCAACATTGTTTTGAGGTTAAAACAATTCAAAAGAAATAAAGAAAGGAGGTCGGCCTATCTTATTTTTATTTACAAAGGGGTTATTGGTTTTTATTTTATTTTAGTTGTTTTCTATTTTGTTGTAAACTGACTCAGTATGTTTTCTAGTTTTTCTGTAAAAACTAGGGTTACTAGTTATAGGGTTTATAGCTAGGGTTTATGAGTAACGGGTTGGTAATTCGAAAAAAAAGGTCTTGGGTGTAAAGATCAGTGCAGGGTTTTGAGCGTTGGATTAGAACAAGAGTAGGGTTTGCGAGTTACAGGGTTTTGTAAGTGGGATCTGTTTTAATACCTAGTAGAAATCTTGGGGAATGTAAAAGTAGGCGGGGTTTTCCAAAGCTAAGTTAAATCTGTGTCATTTACTTTCTGCATTTTTTATCTACTGAAATCTATGTTGTGAATTTTTAATATCTCGTAAAAATCCTGTAAACCCTATTCACCCCCTCTAGGGTTAATCTTGATCCAACAAGCGGTACCAGAGCAGGTATTTCATTAACTCTAGAGTCATGGTGTTCCCTAGTTATCTACCAAGTGAGAGTAAGTCCAGTCGTATTCCAACTATTTTTAATGGTACAGATTTTTAAAATTGGAAATTAGAAATGGAATCCTTTTTAAAATCTGTTAATATCAAATGTTGGGATAATTTTATAACTGGGAATGATATGGTAGATCAGAATGACATTGGATTTAATTCTCGTGTTACACATATTTTATATTCTTATATCGATGATGTCCAATATAACCGTATCTCCCACTATTTGACTGCACAAGAAATCTGGAATACTCTCAATATGAAGTATGAAAGAAAGGACAACTGCTCAAAACCCTAGAATGACAACTCAGATTCAGATTTGTGTTTAACAGGCTGTACAGATAAAAAATCAGATGATTCAGACGATCGAGACTCAACAGATGATGAAACAAAAGATTTCTCATACGAAGATTTAGTTTATATGTGTACTGACTTAACTAAATCTGTTGATAAACTTCAATGTAAAAACAAAATTCTGAAATATGAAAATCATGAATTTATTCGTAAAAATAATATTTTGGAATTAAAACTTGAAAATTCTAATTGCAAGAATTGTTTCAATTTGAAAAATGATTTAGCTCATCTCAATAAAAATCTTCAGAAACTTGAAAAATAAATTATGGTTATAAAACAAAATGAGGATGAGCTAATTTATAAAAACGATGCTTTGCAAATGGAGTTGGAAAATCTTAATTCTGAACATAAAAATTTTGAAAATCAAAATTTACAGAAATCTGAATCAATCTTGATTGGACTTGAAAAAGAAATTGAAAAATTCAAGATTTTCGAAAAACTTGAAATTGAAAAACAAATTCAGTTTGAATCTGAGATTTTTGAGTCCAAAACCAAAATCAAATTGCTTGAAAACGAAAACTTGCTTTTGAAACAAAATGATGCAGAAATGAGAAAGATCAACAATCATTGTTCAAATTTGATGAAAGAGAATTGTGATCTTAAGTCTAAAAATCAACGACTTGAATCAACTGTGAATAAATTTTCTAACGAAGAAAAAAATCTTTGAGCATGCTGTTGAAAAATCAATTTACTTCTAGAAATAAAAATTGTTTTGGTTTTGGAAAAATTGATGATTTCGAAAAACTGGACAAATGGTTTTAAAAATCCTTCAAATTGCTTTGAAAAAGATTGTTTTGAAAATTTGAACTTCAATAATTTCAAAGGATTTTTAAATCATAAACAAAATGAAAACTCATTTAGAAACAATCCTTTTTTGACCCCAAAAGAAAACAAAACCACTTTGACTAACTTCAAACAGTTTTGGGTCCCTAAGGGTACAAGGGTAAATTCTGATGGATTGCTGTACAAACAAGTTTGGGTACTAAAACATGTGAACAGAAATGTGACTAGTCTTACAAATTTTGTTAGACTACTCGATCCTATAAATTCTTAGGTACCGGAGGAGGCTAAGGAACCACTTTGCCAAAGAGATATTGATTTCAAGTTATTCTACATCTTATATCTATTCAAGGTTCCTTAGCCAAGTTTGTTGAGTTAGAGATTCATTTGCTCACATCAAATTTTGGTATGATCTCTAGACTCACATTTTTTGTTTGGGTATATTCTTTATTTTTACTCTTCATGCCTATTCATCCTATTTTTTTCTTTCTCTTTTTCTACTGATTATGCTATGCTGATTTGCTTTGTCACTGCGACATTTTCTTCTTCTTAAGCTTCTTAACTTCAAATTGCAGAATTCTTGTTTTTCTGGAAATTTGGTAAAACTCTCATGTTTTAATGATTACCAGATCTTGAATTAAAAAATTGTAAATTTATGCGATTATTTTAAAGTTCATTTTTTATTTCTGAATTCATAATAGTGATGAAGCATTCTTATCATATCTTGAACACTGTTAATTTGAATGAAGATCTAAAAAACTAATGAAATTTCATATACCTTTGTTGTTTTGAGTTTCTTCTAATTCATTTTGGAAAGACTTGAAAAATTATACTCATTACAACATACTACTTTTTTTCAGTTGTGATAATTTCATTAATTTTTGGATTGGCTTGTATATCCTGAATTGAAAATCAATCATCTTGAAATTCATTTTTATTTCATGATCATTAGGCATGAATATTTGAATAGTTGAAATCATTTGATTTTTTTTTTGATTTCTTGACTCTCACATATTTCTTGGATTTGAAGTTAATAATCTTGTGTGATTGATTCATTAAATCTTAAAAGTTACACATTTCTTCAATTGATTTCAAATGAATTGCTTTTAATATTGGATCATGAACCATCTTTGTGCCAGGTACAAATGTTTTGAAAATTCTCATGTAAATCTTGTTCTGAAATTGAATGACTGCTGCTCTGATAAAAAGATCTGAACTGTTAGATTTGCCTACTTGGGCTTCATGATTTTAATTGAAAATTTTGTGCTTTGTTTTCATTGACCACCATGGATATTTAGGAGTCCCAAGTGGTATCAACCTTAGATGCTTTGTAAATTTGTCAATCAAGTGGTTGGATTTTAAATCTGAGTCTTGTCTTGTATATATCTTTCGAATCCCTCTTGTAATTGATTTTTAATTCTGAAACCATTTATTGATAATTTATTCAGCAATTGAAATCAATAACCAAATTGAACTGTATTTAGAACTCATCATAATTATTATCAGATTTTTGAAATTGTGATGAGTTTGTGACTATAGTATATTTTGCAACAGGAGAAAATATAATTTAAATATTCATGATGATTGAACATTTTTTATAATATCTTTGAATTGGCGCCTATTTCTTGAACATCTTCTTTATCTACCATCATTCTGTCATCCATCGTGATTTTATATAAATGTGGAGAGTTTAATATTTTTAAAATCATCTTAATGAATATACAAATTCAAATTTTGTGATGGAAATGTGACTATATTATTTTTCAAAAAAAAGAAATAATTGAAAATTCTTCAAAAATCCCGGTACGGTTGAGCATAATTCATAATATGATTAATATAAAAAATTTATTGCACAATCATTTCTATACCTACCATATCTCTATCATCCATATTGGTTTTATATACCGAGGAGATTTTGAAAAGAAAATGATAAATATATAATATACATAAGTGTTTCTCTAACCTCATTTAAAAATCCAAGATCTGGCTATGCATGGTTAAGAGATTACTTATAATTTAAGCTGCAACTGGCCTCATTTAAAAACCCAAGATCTAGTTATGCGTAGTTAGTGTGCTCTTAAAATTAAAAAGAAAAGAAAAGAAAAAGGAAAATAAATAAAAAATTATATGAACTCCTCCCTGGTGTGTAAAAATCAGTCTATCAACCCATTTTCTAATTTGTGAAATGTGTTAATATTTTATGGTAAATTATGATTTGTTGATTGATAGCCATTGGGATTTGAGATTATTTTATTTTGTCACTTAAGTTGAATTTATAATCATTGTCCAAATCCATCACTATTTTGTGTTTAATTTTATTTTATTTTTGAAAATAATTGGTATCCATATGTTTTTTTAAACTCTCTCTGTCTTTATAAAATTCATTGTAAATCCATCTTTCTAGAATGTGAAATTTGCTTCTAGTTCTTAGAATATTATGATTGTTGTTTGATTGATTGAGATTTACGATGAACATTCTTTCTCTTAAGCTGATGTTATATTTCTAGTTAATTTTTCGTCACTATTTTAATTTTTGTATCCTTTTGTTGATAACAAAAAGGGGAGAATGGATTAAGATTTTGATCGATGAGTGAATATTCCTTGAATACTTAATATTGAAAATTCAATTGTTTTATAACTTTCACTCATGCACGTATTTAGGGGGAGTTCTGTTGCAGCGGGAGCATACATATAGGGTGAGTTCCACAATTCACTGTCAAACACATTTATTATATTCAAAATCTTATTATATTGTTGTCATCATCAAAATAGGGAGATTGTTGTAACAACCCGGAAAATCTGAGCCAATTTAAAATTTTTATTTTGGTAATTTTGATGAATTTTGAATATATAAAATGAATTATTTTAAATAATATCGAAGAGAAAACTATTTTGAATAGAATTCGAACGTATATATTTATTTGAATCGTCGTTAGAAAATAATTATTTTTAATTATAAAAGGAATTGAAAATGGCGCGGTAGTTTGAAAATTCGATTTCAAAGTTTAAATGAATGTGCATGATTCAAAATAAACTGGATTTTGGCGAAACCAAAAATATTAGAATCTATTTGAGAATATCTTTCCAACGAATCCGAAAAATCGAAATTTCATAGCGGGGATCAAAAGTTATGTCCAGTTGAAAATTCAGAATAGTCGCCATGGAATTCTGGCCCTTAAAATGGAAATTTTGCAAATGACATCGGTTTTCGACGAAACTACTTTTGTTGGATCCGTGATGTCAAGTTATTGCTAGTTTTCAAAATTCGTAATTTTCTGAATCAATATGTGAGCGCGACAAAGGAAAACGCGTTTGACCAGTTTCAGTTGATTTTAATCGAGTGGAAAATGACCATTTTTCAAACGGTCTCAGAATTCGACGAAATTAGTTTTGTTAGGACCGTATCGTCAATTCGAAGTTAGAAAATATTTTTTGGGAATTTTTAGAGTCCATATGTGGCCCCGGTAAATTGAAATGTGCGTTTAAATTCAATATATAGAGTTATATTTTGATTTTGGCGGAAACTGATCGAAACAGTCGAATCGGCCTGCGATACCTATCCCATTGTGTTTGGAATGGGGGTAATTAGTTATGGATGACAGTCGGTGGGTTCGATTTCGAGGTCAAAATAAAAAGGGTACCTTTTTGAATAATTAAATATATATTATTCCCTCCCTACCCCCTTTTCTCTTTACTAGGTCAAAGCCCCCCCCCCCCCCGACCAGCTCCAGGCGCTCCGCCCCACCTCCGATGACCCCACCGCCCCTCACCTCGATGATGCCCAGCGACGCGAACCCCTCCTTCTCTGCCATCGCCACTCGCTCCTCTCTCCTCTTCTGTACGACGCAAACTCCTCACCTCCACCGCAACCTCCCCTGAGCCCCTCAGCCCTGCGCGCCACCGAAGGTCAAGCCCGCACCTCGAGTGCGACGCCAGCAACAAACCCCCCTTCGTATACTGTAAGTTTTGTTTATATTTGTTTTTATTTCCTCTTTTCTTTTCTGGTTATGTGGTTGTTTATTTTTATATAAACAGTCAGGAATTAGTTTATTAGAGATAAAAGTAGAGTTTTTATATTATTATTTTTATAACAAGAAAGATAGAATATTTAATTTCATATGAAGAAAAAAAATATTTTTGATAGAAGAAAGAATATATTTTTATAGAGGATGGATCGGATTTTTAATTTAGAAAAGATCGGATTTTTAATTTAGAAAAGATCGGATTTTTAGTTATATAAAGATATAATTTTATCGTAGGAAGGAAATATTTGGCAAGTTAAAAATATGATTTTTAACTAGGTTATGATATGAAATTATTTTTAGAAGAATAAAAATAGAATTTTTATATAATAGAGAAGTTAAAAATATAGTTTTTATACTAGTGGCATGTTAAAAATATGATTTTTATTCATGTAGAGTAATAAAAATATAATCTTTATTAGGAGAAGAGCAATATAAAAAAAATAATTTTTCTATACGTGGAGACAAAATGATTTGATCTTTAATAGTAAAAAGAATATACTTTTGAATATGAAAAGTTATATTTTTGTAAGGAAAAAGTTAGGATTTTTATGAATAAAAAGAATGGATTTTTATTATAGAAAAGGTTTAGAATAAAAATATAATTTTTATTATGAAATTAGAGTTATAAAAATACAATTTTTATATATGTAATAGAGTTGTAAAAATATGAACTTTTATTATATGTAGAGATTAAAGATATGATTTTTATGAGATAGAGAATATAAAAATACGATTTTTTATATTATATAGATAGTAAAGATTTGATCTTTATTATATGAGCACCGTTATAAAAATAGAATTTTTATCTATATAGTAGCGGTATAAAAATAGAAATTTTATCCATATAGCGTAGTTATAAAAATATGATTTTTATATAATAGAGAACACAAAAATGTGATTTTTATATATGTAGTGAACACGGTCGACGAAAGTGACAAAAGGCGAGCACGGCGAAGATTTTCTATATATGAAGAGTCGCGGGGTTTGGTTTAGTTAGTCGGTGAGAATTACTCACTTTAAATCTTGTTTTCTAGTTAAAATATATACTAGGATGCATACGGTGCTTAGCAGCACCCGACACCCGTCGTCCACAGACCATGGACGACTTGTATGCTTGTTTGATGTGTTGTGAAGTTTGTTTGTGATGTTGATGTGAAATGGATAATAAATATTCATGTGTTGAAATAATTAATTATCGTTAAAAATATAATTTTTAACGTGAATGTGAATAAATAAATATTCATTTACAAACCGGACGGTTTGTTTATGTACACCTATTTGAAGGATATTGATTGGGACGATAAATTTTACACGTCGCCCAACTGCACAAATAATATTCAGTGTTTGTTGATTTGAAACCCCACACAGGTGTTGGGATGATATTTGACGTACACTAATCCCAATTATTAAGTTGTATGTCGATCGATTGGTCGATAGACTGTGTAAGCGTTAATTATTTGCATTTAATGCTTATGCAGTTGTGTGGTGCACTTTGGATGATGGTTGATTATTTATCGTTGCAATTATATACATGTGTTGTATGGAATCCATATAATTAACATTATATGGTAATTGATTGGGCCTCATTCCAATTGGGAAAATAAAGAATAGAATAATATATATATATATTCATGTATTGAATAGAATAAAATATATATTCAGGTGTTGAATAGAATAAAATATATATTCATGTGTTGAATAGAATAAATAGTCATGTGTTGACGATGCTCATGTGTTGAGAATATTCATGTGTTGAAACTTATCATGTGTTGAGTAAAATATTTTAACAATAAAATTTACATCTTTATCATATTTAAGATTTGAAACTAACTGGAAACTAGATAAGATGAGTGGTTTCCTAGGTATTGATCTGATGTTGGTTTCGGCCTTCGTGGTTAATACTTAGAGAATCATTCTCTTACTACTTTACGGTTGGAGTCTGATTAAAAATCAAATGATAGATACCATAATTTTATAAAATATATTAAATAATAGAAATAGTCACGTGTTGACGATGCTCTTGTGTTTAGAAAATTCATGTGTTGAAAGAAAAATATAGATTCATGTGTTGAATAGAATAATATTCATTTGTTGAATAGAATAATGAAGTTATTGAAATATATAAAGCCGTGTTGATTAGAGATGCTCTATTTTGACGTGAACGATATTTATATCGATTATATTCGTTTTTATAATAATTATAGAAAAGGAAGTGATTTCAAAATATAACGTTTTGAAAATATTATCATTTGTATATCGATGATGTGGAATATTCAATTTTGATTTGAAATTGAATATGAAGTTGAAATCGTT
This sequence comes from Allium sativum, assembly GCA_030737875.1. Lineage (NCBI taxonomy): Eukaryota > Viridiplantae > Streptophyta > Magnoliopsida > Asparagales > Amaryllidaceae > Allium > Allium sativum. Next base: position 822,290,908 of record CM060924.1, on the reverse strand, counting down.
TCGAAAACGAATTTAAAACGATTTATAAAATACGTTTTAAAAGAAAATCGACGAAATATACATAATATTTTAAATGACCTGAATAGAACGCGTCACGCCGCGGCAGTTCGCGAATTTCGACCACTGACTTCGAATTGACGTTGCGGGAGATCCGACCGTCGGATTCTCCTGAAACCGGAACCATTGGGTTCGTATCGAAAAGAGCTTTCCAATGAATATTAGAAATTTGAAATCTAACGGTTGGATTTGGAATTGTGTCCAAATCAAATTTGGAAAATGTCGCTGTAAGTGCAGTTCGGTGGCCGTTATTGAAAACCGACTGTACGGGCCTTGATAAAATTAATAATAATAATAATAATTTGTGTAAAATTATAATAAATGAATTGGAAAGAACTGGGATGAAAAATTCCACATTTGTAAAGATAAAAATAGATTTTTATCGAAATGAACTAGTTTTGAACTAGAATTAAAATCAATTTATTTTTTAAATAGATAAATTGAATTTGAAAGTGGTTTTAAAAATATTCAGAATTTTTAATACGTGAATTGGAATGGATTTGAATCGAAATTATCTTCGGAATGTTTCGATGTTGGATTTCGTGATTATACAGATATGGTTGTGGAAATTTGAAAGATATATTTATATCAATACGATATTTGTTGGTCGTAGAATTTGATATTGACTATAAGCCGATATATTTTCTATTCAGAGTCTGGTATTTAATATCAAATGTGATTTGGGTTTGTCGTAAATGGTGTCTTCATTAACACTTTTCTTAAACCCAATTGAGAAAAATATTAAAATTTTCTATTTAGATTTAATGAAGTGTACCAATTAAATAATATTAATTGGAGTTGAATTTAAATTGGTTTTTGGGTTTATCGTGAGCGGTGTTTTGAATAACACCTGTTCTTTAACCCGATTAACAATGGGAAGTGATTTTTGGTTTATCGTGAACCGTGTTTTAGATGACATTGGTTCTTTAACCCAGTTAAAGACAGGATATTGATTTTTGGGAAGATTAAAACTAAGCGGAGTTCTAATGAATCTTTAATTAGGTTGAAATGTGAATTAATAATTTAAATTATCAAATTTGGAAAGTGATCGAGAATGGAGTATCACCAGTTTTGCTCCAAAGCGATAATTAAATCTTTAATTAGATTTGAACGTGAAATGGTAATTAATATTTACCAATAACACCGTGGTGTTAGATATGGAGTATTACCAGTTTTGCTCCATGGGATGAATAGGTTGGGATTGGGAAATAAAACAAATAATTACTTCGGTGTGGTTCGCTAATCCCGACTAGTTTGGAAAACCATAATATGGTTTAAAATGATATCCAAAGGAAGATTAAAGAATAAATTTAAAAGAATTTATCTTTGATAAAATTAATGGGAACCCTTCCCTAAGAATGTGAAATTTTGAATAAAAGAATATTCTGAATTGGAATGAGGCGTATGTTGGGTTTGTGTAACATTTGTTTATTATATACGTGGGTTATTCGGAAAGGCCGGGTTTATACCCATTCCGAATAACCGATTCGACGATAAGTCGAAGATGAAGACGGTGGATGAAGACCGGAAGTCTTCACATCATTTGGATGATTCCTAGCAATCTTGATTGGGCTGTACACCCAAGATGAGGGAATATGTTGGACATCGTCCAGACGTACTTGGAGATCGATGGATATGCGAGGAAAGTGCCTCCGGTTTCGTTCATACTCCGAACAAACTTGTAAATGGACCGTGTGTCTGACATTGGATTTTATTCTGTGTTGATTGATCTCTATTAAATATACATCTGTTTGGCGGCGGAGAATTTATTTTCTTGCTTAACGCCCTTCTCTAAGACGTACGAGCTCAGAGGTTGTATATCGATGGACATCAGTCGCATGGAGTGAATTTCCTGTGTGGCACGCCTAAGTGGCAAATGATCAAGGCTTCTGTTGAAAAGCAAAGTCTTGTGGTTGATGATCAAAGCATGGCCTGTGTGGCATAGCTTTGTGTATAGCGTGAATTCGCGAGCCTCACACCTCGGTATGAGTCAAAAACGGGATAAGGACCCAAGGGGTGCACGACGTTTCTTTCTAGCAAGTGGTGGTGTGAGTGCTTAAACTGGATGACATTTATATACTTTTCACCTGTGTAGTTGTTGGAATGCGAGGCGCCTCGAATATATGGTCGATAACTGGCACTATGTGAGCCGACGTACATACCATTATATATAGGTCCTATAGGACCGGGAAACGTGTGTTCAGGAATAATTAATCCTTAAAAGTAAGAGAGGACCGGCCTTGGAGGTTCCAAGGGATCGCTGTGTGTGGTCCTGAGACATTTGCTAGAGTGTCTCGAATCAGAGAGGAGCTTGCCCCTTGCCTCGACTCATGATGGAATCCAATTTCCAATATGTGACATTGCAGTTTTTATTGTAGAACTAGTATGGAGACATGATATGTGGTACCCATGCCGTCTATAATTGATATTTATGATTAAAATTGTTTTGACACTATACACTTATAATATTATCAAATGATTTGTTTTAACGTACCAAGCATGTTTGACTATTATAAGGGAAAACCCTATCCTCCAGCTTGCGTTGCATTGTGTGATGGGACTTGGGTCTTATAATAGTTTCATTTTTCCAAAAAGCATTGCGCTGTTTTGTTATATGCACTAGTGTTCTTGGGAGGAAACTCGTTCCGTGTTATACGACGTGGTCCCTTAATTTACCTAACTTTAAAATAAAGATTAATAACTGTTTTAGTTCTCACACCAGTCACATGACTAACCTGGAGTTTATTGTTTTAACCTAAACTCTGGGCGCCCCTATTTTCTACACGGGCAGCTAGTAGTTTTGGTTTTGCAGATTTATATTCACAGGATCCTGATTTACAGCTGGAATGATGCTCAGAAAGCTCTGTATCCGTGTATTACTTTCAGTTGTGTTTTGTATTATAATCCGCTGCTATGTAATTTAAATTTCTGATATTTGTCAAATGTGTAATATTTATTCATACTCTGTATATTCTTGTATTCTGATGGAAGTGTTGTAATAAACAATGAAATGTTCTTCTGTTTGCGTTCCGATGTGGCTTGTTCTCAACTCAATCCGGGATTCCCTTCACGGGGAAGTTTGGGTCGTGTCAGTTTGTTATCAGAGCTTTGGTTTACAGAGCTCGAGAACAAGACACATTAGAACCATACGAAAGAATTCATCAGATATTGGATTAGTAATATCCAATTAGAATGACTCGTTAGAGATGGGATCAGTAGTATCTTAGAGCGAGTGTGAAGAGTATATTTTTCAAAATTGAAAACAATATTGTTTTGAAAATTTAAACCAGAGTATTCGTATTTGAATATCTTATTTGTATTGAATTTGGACAATCCAGTATATAAAGATTTTGCATATACGCGTCATGAACGTATATTCGAGGTTTTAATATACTGGATAGATATAGAATCACACTCTAGTCGCTCGGAGATGATTTTGATGATGGAGCTCCATCACCAATATTTATGTTCGTGTTTCGAAAGTGTGATATCTATATATTTCCATCATACTGGTGTGAGAACCAAAACTAGATGGGTTTATTGTTGTGATTTGGCATCAAAAACATAATTTTCTGTATATATATCAAAATTATGAATTTGAAACATTAATTCACCAATTGATTGACGGTTGTGTTGTTTGATTATTTGGTTGAAATTTTGAACCATTATGCCTAATTGAATTAAATATTGAACTGTATTAAAAAAATCATTACATTTGCACGCATATACATGTGCTTACATTGAACAGGTCATAGCAAGGAGGCTAGAGCAGAAGAATAAAATTGTTTGCCCGACAAATAGATACATGTTTATTGTATTTATTGGGTTTGGATGATTTTATGAGCCGATTGGCTAGCCGCTTGGCTGTTTCTTTTTGGATTGATGAGGGCCATGGGAGGCTATTTGAAATATCCCGAAGTCCCCGGTGCAGGGGAGGTTATGGCGAAATTTTTCGAAAATTTAGGGTGTTAGCCAAATTTTTGAAAATTTGAAAAGTTCTTAGAAACTGAAAAGTTGAAGAACTTAAGCCATAAAGAAAATATTGGAAGTTGAGTTGATTAGTTAAACAACTTTCAGCTTCGTTCCTTTTTGGGGACGAAAATTTTAAGTGGGGGAGAATGTAACAACCCGGAAAATCTGAACCAATTAAATTTTTTTATTTTGGCAATTTTGATGAATTTTGAATATTTAAAGTGAATTATTTTAAATAATATCGAAGAGAAATCAATTTTGAATAGAATTCGAACGTATATATTTATTTGAATCGTCGTTAGAATATAATTATTTTTAATTATAAAAGGAATTGAAAATGGTGTGGTAGTTTGAAAATTCGATTTCAAAGTTTAAATGAATGTGCAGGATTCAAAATAAACCGGATTTTGGCGAAACCAAAAATATTAGAATCTATTTGAGAATATCTTTCCAACGAATCCGAAAAATCGAAATTTCATATCGGGGATAAAAAATTATGTCCAGTTGAAAATTCAGAATAGTCGCTATGGAATTCTGGCCCTTAAAAATGGAAATTTTGCAAACGACATCGGTTTTCGACGAAACCACTTTTGTTGGATCCACGATGTCAAGTTATTGCTAAGTTTTAAAATTCGTAATTTTCTGAATCAATATGTGAGCATGGCAAAGGAAAACGCGTTTGACCAGTTTCAGTTGATTTTAATCGACTGGAAAATGGTCATTTTTTAAACGGTCCCAGAATTCGACGAAATTAGTTTTGTTAGGACCGTATCGTCAATTCGAAGTTAGAAAATATTTTTCGGGAATTTTTAGAGTCCATATGTGGCCCCGGTAAATTGAAATGTGCGTTCAAATTCAATATATAGAGTTATATTATGGCGGATACTGATCGAAACAGTCGAATCAGTCTGCGATACCTATCCCATTGTGTTCGGAATGGGGGTAATTAGCAATGGACGATAGTCGATGGGTTCGATTTCGAGGTCAAAATAAAAAGGGTACCTTTTTGAAATAATTAAATATATATTATTCGCTCCCTACCCCCCTTTTCTCTTTACAAGGTCAAAGCCCTCCTGGTCGTTATTTCCCAAATCAAATAAAATAAAAAAAAGAAAAGAAAGGAAGAACGACGGAGGCGCTTCCCCCTCCCCCAATCGCAGGCCGCCGCCAGCTCCAGGCGCTCCGCCCACCTCCGATGACCCCACCACCCCTCACCTCGACGATGCCCAGCGATGCGAACCCCTCCTCCTCTGCCATCGCCACTCGCTCCTCTCTCCTCTTCTGTACGACGCAAACCCCTCACCTCCATCGCAACCTCCCCTGAGCCCCTCAGCCCTGCGCAGCACCGAAGGTTAAGCCCGCACCTCAAGTGCGACGCCAACAACAAACCCCTCCCCCCCTTCGTATACTGTAAGTTTTGTTTATATTTGTTTTTATTTCCTCTTTTCTTCTCTGGTTATGTGGTTGTTTATTTTTATTTAAACAGTCAGGAATTAGTTTATTAGAGATAAAAGTAGAGTTTTTATATATTTTTTTTATAACAAGAAAGATAGAAAATTTAATTTTATATGAAGAAAAAAAAATATTTTTGATAGAAGAAAGAATATATTTTTATAGAGCAAAGATCGGATTTTTAATTTAGAAAAGATCGGATTTTTAATTTAGAAAAGATCGGATATTTTATTATATAAAGATATAATTTTATCGTAGGAAGGAAATATTTGGCAAGTTAAAAATACGATTTTTAACTAGGTTATGATATGAAATTATTTTTAGAAGAATAAAAATAGAATTTTTATATAATAGAGAAGTTAAAAATATAGTTTTTATACTAGTGGCATGTTAAAAATATGATTTTTATTCATGTAGAGTAATAAAAATATAATCTTTATTAGGAGAAGAGCAATATATAAATATAATTTTTTTATACGTGGAGACAAAATGATTTGATCTTTAATAGTAAAAAGAATATACTTTTGAATATGAAAAATTATATTTTTGTAAGTAAAAATTTAGGATTTTTATTATAGAAAAGGTTTAGAATAAAAATATAATTTTTATTATGAAATTAGAGTTATAAAAATACGATTTTTATAGATGTAATAGAGTTGTAAAAATATGATTTTTATTATATGTAGAGATTAAAGATATGATTTTTATGAGATAGAGAATATAAAAATACGATTTTTTATATTATATAGTTAGTAAAGATTTGATCTTTATTATATGAGCACCGTTATAAAAATAGAATTTTTATCTATATAGTAACGGTACAAAAATAGGAATTTTATCCATATAGCATAGTTATAAAAATATGATTTTTATATAATAGAGAATATAAAAATGTGATTTTTATATATGTAGTGAACACGGTCGACGAAAGTGACAAAAGGTGAGCACGGCGAAGATTTTCTATATATGTAGAGTCGCGGCGTTTGGTTTAGCTAGTCGGTGATAATTTCTCACTTTAAATCTTGTTTTCTAGTTAAAATATATACTAGGATGCAGACGGTGCTTAGCAGCACCCGACACCCGTCGTCCACAGACCATGAACGACTTGTATGCTTGTTTGATGTGTTGTGAAGTTTGTTTGTGATGTTGATGTGAAATGGATAATAAATATTCATGTGTTGAAATAAATTATTTATCGTTAAAAATATATTTTTTAACGTGAATGTGAATAAATAAATATTCATTTACAAACCGGACGGTTTGTTTACGTACACCTATTTGAAGGTTATTGATTGGGACGATAAATTTTACACGTCGCCCAAATGCACAAATAATATTCAGTGTTTGTTGATTTGAAACCCCACACGAGTGTTGGGATGATATTTGACGTACACTAATCCCAATTATTTAGTTGTATGTCGATCGATTGGTCGACAGACTGTGTAAGCGTTAATTATTTATATTTAATGCTTATGCAGTTGTGTGGTGCACTTTGGATGATGGTTGGTTATTTATCGTTGCTATTATGTACATGTGTTGTATGGAATCCATATAATTAACATTATATGGTAATTAATTGGGTCTCATTCCAATTGGGAAAATAAAGAATAGAATAATATATATATTCATGTGTTGAATATAATAAAATATATATTCAGGTGTTGAATAGAATAAAATATATATTCATGTGTTGAATAGAATAAATAGTCATGTGTTGACGATGCTGATGTGTTGAAACTTATCATGTGTTGAGTAAAATATTTTAACAATAAAATTTACATCTTTATCATATTTAAGATTAGAAACTAACTGGAAACTAGATAAGATGAGTGGTTTCCTGGGTATTGATCTGATGTTGGTTTCGGCCTTCGGGGTTAATACTTAGGGAATCATTCTCTTACTACTTTACGGTTGGAGTCTGATTAAAAATCAAACGATATATACCATAATTTTATAAAATATATTAAATAATAGAAATAGTCATGTGTTGACGATGCTCATGTGTTGAGAAAATTCATGTGTTGAAAGAAAAATATAAATTCATGTGTTGAATAGAATAATATTCATTTGTTGAATGGAATAACGAAGTTATTGAAATATATAAAGTCGTGCTGATTAGAGATGCGCTATTTTGACGCGAACGATATTTATATCGATTATATTCGTTTTTATAATAATTGTAGAAAAGGAAGTGATTTCAAAATATAACGTTTTGAAAATATTATCATTTGTATATCAATGATGTGGAATATTCAATTTTGATTCGAAATTGAATATGAAGTTGAAATCGTTTCGAAAACGAATTTAAAACGATTTATAAAATACGTTTTAAAAGGAAATCGACGAAATATATATATATATATTATATATTAAATGACCTGAATAGAACGCGCCGCGCCGCGGCAGTTCGCGAATTTCGACCACTGACTTCGAATTGACGTTGCGGGAGATCCGACCGACGGATTCTCCTGAAACCGGAACCAATGGGTTCGTATCGAAAAGAGCTTTCCAATGAATATTAGAAATTTGAAATCTAACGGTTGGATTTGGAATTGTGTCCAAATCAAATTTGGAAAATGTCGCTGTAAGTGCAGTTCGGTGGCCATTATTGAAAACCGACTGTACGGGCCTTGATAAAATTATTAAAAATAATAATAATTTGTGTAAAATTATAATAAATGAATTGCAAAGAACTGGGATGAAAGATTCCACGTTTGTAAAGATAAAAATAGATTTTTATCGAAATGAACTAGTTTTGAACTAGAATTAAAATCAATTTATTTTTTAAATAGATAAATTGAATTTGAAAGTGGTTTTAAAAATAATCAGAATTTCCAATACGTGAATTGGAATGGATTTGAATCAAAATTATCTTCGGAATGTTTCGATGTTGGATTTCGTGATTATACAGATATGGTTGTGGAAATTTGAAAGATATATTTATATCGTTATTTCCAATACTATATTTGTTGGTCGTAGAATTTGATATTGACTATAAGCCGATATATTTTCTATTCAGAGTCTGGTATTTAATATCAAATGTGATTTGGGTTTGTCGTGAATGGTGTCTTCATTAACACTGTTCTTAAACCCAATTGAGAAAGATATTAAATCTTTCTATTTAGATTTAATGAAGTGTACCAATTAAATAATATTAATTAGAGTTGAATTTAAATTGGTTTTTGGGTTTATCGTGAGCGGTGTTTTGAATAACACCTGTTCTTTAACCCGATTAACAATGGGAAGTGATTTTTGGTTTATCGTGAACCGTGTTTTAGATGACATTGGTTCTTTAACCTAGTTAAAGACAGGATATTGATTTTTGGGAAGATTAAAACCAAGGGGAGTTTTAATGAATCTTTAATTAGGTTGAAATGTGAATTGATAATTTAAATTATCAAATTTGGAAAGTGATCGAGAATGGAGTATCACCAGTTTTGCTCCAAAGCGATAATTAAATCTTTAATTAGATTTGAACGTGAAATGGTAATTAATATTTACCAATAACACCGTGGTGTTAGATATGGAGTATTACCAGTTTTGCTCCATGGGATGAATAGGTTGGGATTGGGAAACAAAAGAAATAATTACTTCGGTGTGGTTCGCTAATCCCGACTAGTTTGGAAAACCATAATATGGTTTAAAATGATATCCAAAGGGAGATTAAAGAATAAATTTAGAAGAATTTATCTTTGATAAAATTAATGGGAACCCTTCCCTAAGAATGTGAAATTTTGAATAAAAGAATATTCTGAATTGGAATGAGGCTTATGTTGGGTTTGTGTAACATTTGTTTATTATATACGTGGGTTATTCGGAAAGGCCAGGTTTATACCCATTCTGAATAACCGATTCGACGATAAGTCGAAGATGAAGACGGTGGATGAAGACTGGAAGTCTTCACATCGTTTGGATGATTCCTGGCAATCTTGATTGGGCTGTACACCCAAGATGAGGGAACATGTTGGAGATCGTCCAGACGTACTTGGAGATCGACGGATATGCGAGGAAAGTGCCTCCGGTTTCGTTCAGACCCAACACGAACTTGTAAATGGACTGTGTGTCTGACATTGGATTTTATTCTGTGTTGATTGATCTCTATTAAATATACATCTGTTTGGCGGCGGAGAATTTATTCTCTTGCTTAACGCCCTTCTCTGAGATGTACGAGCTCAGAGGTTGTATATCGATGGACATCAGTCGCATGGAGTGAATTGCCTGTGTGGCACGCCTAAGTGGCAAATGATCAAGGCTTCTGTTGAAAAGCAAAGTCTTGTGGTTGATGATCAAAGCACGGCCTGTGTGGCATAGCTTTGTGTATAGCGTGAATTCGCGAGCCTCACACCTCGGTATGAGTCAAAATCGGGATAAGGACCCAAGGAGTGCACGACGTTTCTTTCTAGCTAGTGGTGGTGTCAATGCTTAAATTGGAAGACATTTATATACTTTTCACCTATGTGGTTGTTGGAATGCGAGGCGCCTTGAATATATGGTCGATAACTGGCACTATGTGAACCGACATACAGACCATTATATATATGTCCTATAGGACCGAGAAATGTGTGTTCAGGAATAACTAATCCTCAAAAGTAAGAGAGGACCGCCCTTGGAGGTTCCAAGGGATCGCTGTGTGTGGTCCTGAGACATTTGCTAGTGTGTCTCGAATCGGAGAGGAGCTTGCCCCTTGCCTCGACTCATGATGGAATCCAATTTCCAATACGTGACATTGCGGTTTTAATTGTAGAACTAGTATGGCGACATAGTATATGGTACCCATGCCGTCTATGATTGATATTTATGATTGAAATTGTTTTGACACTATACACTTATAATAGTATCAAATGATTTGTTTTAACGTACCAAGCATGTTTGGTTATTATAAGGGAAAACCCTATCCTCTGGCTTGCGTTGCATTGTGTGATGGGACCTGGGTCTTATAATAGCTTCATTTTTCCAAAAAGCATTGCGTTGTTTTGTTATATGCACTAGTGTTCTTGGGAGGAAACCCGTTCCATGTTATACGGCGTGGTCCCTTGATTTACCTAACTTTAAAATAAAGATTAATAACTGTTTTAGTTCTCACACCAGTCACATGACTGGCCTGGAGTTTATTGTTTTAACCTAAACTCTGGGTGCCCCTATTTTCTACACGGGCAGCTAGTAGTTTTGGTTTTGCAGATTTATATTCACAGGATCCTGATTTGCAGCTGGAACGATGCTCGGAAAGCTCTGTATCCGTGTATTACTTTCAGTTCTGTTTTGTACTATTTTCCACTGCTATGTAATTTAAATTTCTGATATTTGTCAAATGTGTAATATTTATTCATACTCTGTATATTCTTGTATTATGATGGAATTGTTGTAATAAACAATGAAATGTTCTTCTGTTCACGTTCCGATGTGGCTTGTTCTCAACTCAATCCGGGCTTCCCTTCATAGGGAAGTTCGGGTCGTGTCAATTGTTGTATATACAATTCTATGATTTTTGTTTGATGATAAAAAAACATATATATATATATATATATATATATTATAAATGTGTTAGCAATTGTATTATTCTACTACATTGCATACAGAATTATATATTTATATTTAAATAGAATACTTGTAACACCCCGTGTATTCTATAACAGTGAAATTCACAAATTAAAGTATAATTAATTTCAAATCAAAGAATTAAGGGAAAAGGGATAAGCCATTGTGTTCGTCTCGGAAAAATACGCGAAATAGAGTCCGAGTTTTCGAAAAACAGAGTCCGTATGAAGAAGATATGGCCTCCGAAAGTTTCAGAATTCAGGTTAAAATTCAAACAGACGAAAACAGCTCAGAAAAACAAGTTTAAAATTCAAAATCGGACCCAATTGGCCAGGGCGGGAAAATTCCCGCCTAAGGCACCCAGGTCGACTTGGCAGTCGACCTGGGCTAGCCAGGTCGACAGGGCTGTCGACCTGGGTAACCCGTGTCGACTGCCAAGTCGACACAGTGTCGATTGGGCTGTCGACCTGGCCCCAGAGCCAGGTCGAACCCAGCCCACCCTGGCTGGCCTGGTCTATGTTTGGTCGATTTTCTGAGCCTTGCCTTATCACTAGGGCTAGGTGTCAGCTCCGGATTGGCCTCTCCTTCAAACGAACGGCTATTATTGAATCAAGCTCCATCGACGGTCTAAAACAACTCACAAACATTATAAAAAGGACCTAAGACCTAGCCTAAATCATACTATCTCATTTTGGCCTCAGGCCGCCGCCATTAAACCTAGAACTCTGAATTAAAAATACAAAGAATAAAATTATAGAAGATAGAGGACGATTCTTGAAGGCTACAACTAGAAGCTACAACAACTACGACGCTTTAGACAACGAATTTGGGACTATTTGATTTGGGATTTTTATTTGGGTTATTTGCTTCATATTGTAAGTTCTATGTTACTTTTTAGGAAAAAACGCTAAAACAATATGGACATGCCATGAATTGAAACCGGATTTAGGAACTATTGTTAATCCATTGTTTATATTGTTTATCTTTGAATTATAATTTGGATATTGCTATGGCAACGTTGCAAGTTAAACTTGTCATGATTTTGATGTTGTTATGAATCACTTGGGCTTAATTGTTTGGCAAGTTGGACTAATACATGCCCATGGAATCGCTATGTTTATTGAAATCTTTATGTTGATTAAACCATGCCTATGGTGCTAATTAAACCATGGCTATGACTATTGATGGAATTATGCCTGTGATGTTAATATACCCATCATGATTAATGAAAAATTGGGTATTGCTAGGTTATGATGAAAAGTTGGAATTATTATGTTTATAATATTAGATATGTTAAAAATGCTAAATTGGGATCATTATGTCTATAATGTTAGTTGAGAATCATTATGTAAAAATGCTAAATTGGAATCATTATGTCTATAATGTTAGTTGAGAATCATTATGTTAAAAATGCTAAGTTGGAACCATTATGTTTATAATATTAGATGAGAACCATTATGATAAATTGGAATCATTATGTCTATGAGAATTATTATGTTAAAAATGCTAAATTGGAATCCACTATGCCTATTAGGATTACTATGCCTTTAATGTTTCATGTTTATAATAAAATTATTATTATGCCCGCAATGATTATTATGCCTATGATGTAAAGTTGAAATCATCATGTTAAATTAAGTTGGAATCATTACTATGCCAAGTTATCATCATACTAGTATTGCAACCATGTGATATGTTATAGCCTGTTTATTATGCAAGTGATGTTGGAATTGTCACATATGCCTATCACATGTTTGGTGTTATTCCCCTTTATCTCTTGAATTGTTTATGCTTGTGAACGAAGTACGTTTATATACGTTGGGGATACGATTGGGTAGAATAGGCAAAACTTGAATTAATTATAAGCATAAACTGTGAAATTTGGCATAAGTAGAACATGAAATATGGCACGAAAACTTGACTTGAACATGCCATAACTTGACTTTAAACATGCCTTAGTTGGGCACGAAGTTGACATATGAACATGATGTGGAAATAGCAAAATCTGATAAGAACATGGGCATGACTTTAGAAAACAAGAAGGTGGCCAACTCGAGGTTGGGTTGAGTTTGTAGTGTAAATCTGCCCGGAACCGCCCGGCAAATCCAGTTGCTACAAACAATAGGATCCAATGTGGGTAGTTGGTCACATCGCGCTTGAAACCCGAGGTTGGGTTGAGTTCGCAGCGTAAACCTGCCCGGAACCGCCCGGCAAATCCAGTGGCTACGAACAATAGGATCCAATGTGAGTGGTTCGGTGCATTAACGAATCAATTAATGCCAATTAGGGTTAAGTCATGAACATGAAAAGACAACTTAACCAACTTGAACACGATTAGTAGGGCTAAGTCATGAACTTGAAAACGACAACACTTAGCCAACTTGACATGACACGTAGGCGGGTTAAGTCGTGAACTGAAATGACATACTTAACCATCTTGACATGACTAGACTAGAAAAGGATTAAGTCACGAATTACATGACTTAATCTGTTAGGCGGGTTAGGTCACGAATTACATGACCTAATCTATTAGGCGAAACCCTAGACACGACCCCTTTCAGCAGTAACCCTCTAGAAGTATCAAGGTACCCTGGGGCTAGGCCGGGTGGGGCACGATTACTGGGCTGATTGTAAGAGGTGAACGACGGCAGTGGGGTACGCCAGTGTAGGTTCGGTGGACTACGATCGTGCACGTATCCGGGGCAGACACTGGGTATCCGTAGATTTATCTGTGCATCTTGAATCGTGTCAGGAGTTGACACCCTAGGGCTGATACACCCGAAGGTGGACCCAGCACAGGTGACTACATTCGTGATTAGCCGTATGACACGGACACTTGACGAGCTAGAACTTGTAGGGAGTCGATCGACTAGATAATCGCTCCGTAGGACCCCGTACTTGGGTCAGACCCCGTTTCAGGGTCATTTCATGATATTGGGCCGTGGGATTTATTTCGTGATTAACTTGTGATATGGTCTTAGTATACTAGTACAGTCGATGCAACGAATGTCGAACATGTGATGCTTTGCTTGACTTGTCTTGACTTATCCTGATCACCTTAGTCTATCTTGTTCACCTTGACACCATTCTTAAGTTTAGTTCCAGTTCATACATGACAGGTTGTTTTAACCGTTTCTACACTGAAAGTCACTAGAACTTACTCAGTCTTTATGGCTGACCCTTTTCCTTTCGCCTCTTTTTCTTTCGTTCCCCCCGAGGTTCTCAGGGAGGGAATACCGCAGCTTGATCAGTTTTCACATCCAGCTTGAAGAGAAAGAATGTATTGCTTGGATCTTTTCCGTTTTGGACTATGGCTTTGGACAGCAATTAGGGGACTTTTGCAGTTTATTTATGTTTTCTTCATGCTTCTTTAAATAATGTAATCAAGACAGTTATGATTTTGGGAAGTATTATGGCATGGTTTGTGTAACACGTATTTTGAAGAAATAAAAGTTGTTGTTTTCCGCTGTTCAAAAATATGCGTTATCATATATGTCTTGTATATCTGTGACTTATACTTATAAACCTCCACCAAAATTAGGGCATTCCCTTTGAGAGTGACCCTAACGGAGGTGGGGTGCTTCACTTGGTATCAGAGCATAGGTTTACCAAATAAGATAAAAAGTTTTGAAAATTTATTTTTCAAAGGAAAATTTAAAGAAGCATTTTTAAAAGATAAAATATTATTTTATTTTAAAAAGGCAAAGTCCCCCAAAGCCATAGGCATTATCTCTTATCCTTCGTTTTGAATCTATCCTTCTTGTTTCAGCATGTCCGAAGAACTTAACTTGCCAGAGGGTGTACCAATACCTGGTTGGTTTAGACGATTCTTAGAAGCAAGGGCCACCCAGCCAGGTCCTACCGTTCCTCCTCCTCCAGCTGCAGGAAATCATCCAGCTGCAGCAGCACCTCTTCCTCTACCTCCTCCACGGGGAAACACTTTTGCTAAGATATGTAAAGATTTTAAGGCTATGGGAGGAAAGGACTTTCATGGAACTGAGTCCTTCGTGGCAGCTAGGAATTGGTTAAAGGAAACCGAGGACTTATTCGTCATCTTTGAGGTAGAAGATAGGCAGAAGGTACAACTGGCAGTGTGGCTACTAAAAGGTGAGGCTTCCTACTGGTGGGAAGTCACTAATGCAGAAAGACCAGTGGAAACATGGGAGGACTTTAGGGCAAGGTTTGAGGCTAAATTTCTCTCAGAAGCTGAAAGGAGTCTTCAATTGGAAAAATTCTTATTTCTTAAGCAAGGGAATATGAAAGTCAAAGAGTATGTAAATCAATTCGATGAGCTGGCTAGGTTCGGACTGGACCTAGTCAACACCCCACACAAAAAGGCTCTCCGCTTTGTCAAAGGGTTGAATGAGCCATTACACAGTTTGGCCATGACCCATATACCCATGGGAGCTACGTACGAAAGGTTGGTGCAGATGGCACTGCTGAACGAAGAAGATAAGGGCAAGAAGGAGATAGAGGCAGAAAACTCTCAAGGGAAGAAAGAGGTCAAGCCCAACGATTCTAAGAATAAGAAGGTAGACTCCGAGAAAGGAGGCAAGAACAACAACTCACGCGATAAAAGGAAATGCAATTACTGTGGTACGGAAGGGCACATAGCCAAGGATTGTAGAAAGAGGAAGAGAAAGCATGGTGAATGTTTTCATTGTGGGAAGACTGGACACATCAGCAAAGACTGCCCTGAGAAGCAGACCGGACCTTCTGGCGGTACATCGTTAACCTATTCTAGATGCTTTGTTTTATCTTATTTCTCTCCTCGATCCTATCTTGAGGACTATAGTTAGAATCTTTTTGGATGTAAACATGTAATTGAAACATGTTATGATTGCGAAATGGTTGCAAGTGGTCGCAAGTGGTTGCTCGTGGATGCATGAATACACATTAGGCACTAGATCAGCTCAGACACATTTTCATGTTGCATATGCATGAGTGTTTATTTTGGAAACTTGGTTGTGCTATCATTTGGTTGTTGCATATGATTGAATGTTCGAGCACTCATGTAGAAATTATGAATTATAATAGGAAAAATTTGCATACATATTGGATTCATTTCACTAAACATATTTTGCATTTAGAAGATCAATCAGGCCTGATCATTAGCATTAGCTAAGGAACATATACACACACTTCGCATATGATCATAAAGCATTAGAAGTCTTTTAAGGACAATGGATACTCGTGTTTGATGGATGAGTAGATGGATGTTTGGATGTTAGGATATATATTTTTCCTAAACTTGAAGATTTCGGGGACGAAATCCTTTTAAGTGGGGGAGAATGTAACACCCCGTGTATTCTATAACAGTGAAATTCACAAATTAAAGTATAATTAATTTCAAATCAAAGAATTAAGGGAAACAGGATATGCCATTGTGTTCGTCTCGGAAAAATACGCGAAATAGAGTCCGAGTTTTCGAAAAACGGAGTCCGTATGAAGAAGATATGGCCTCCGGAAGTTTCAGAATTCAGGTTAAAATTCAAACAGACGAAAACAGCTCAGAAAAACAAGTTTAAAATTCAAAATCGGGCCCAATTGGCCAGGGCGGGAAAATTCCCGCCTAAGGCACCCAGGTCGACTTGGCAGTCGACCTGGGCTAGCCAGGTCGACAGGGCTGTCGACCTGGGTAACCCGTGTCGACTGCCAAGTCGACACGGTGTCGACTAGGCTGTCGACCTGGCCCCAGAGCCAGGTCGAACCCAGCCCACCCTGGCTGGCCTGGTCTATGTTTGGTCGATTTTCTGAGCCTTGCCTTGTCACTAGGGCTAGGTGTCAGCTCCGGATTGGCCTCTCCTTCAAACGAACGGCTATTATTGAATCAAGCTCCATCGACGGTCTAAAACAACTCACAAACATTATAAAAAGGACCTAAGACCTAGCCTAAATCATACTATCTCATTTTAGCCTCAGGCCGCCGCCATTAAACCTAGAACTCTGAATTAAAAATACAAAGAATAAAATTATAGAAGATAGAGGACGATTCTTGAAGGCTACAACTAGAAGCTACAACAACTACGACGCTTTAGACAACGAATTTGGGACTATTTGATTTGGGATTTTTATTTGGGTTATTTGCTTCATATTGTAAGTTCTATGTTACTTTTTAGGCAAAAACGCTAAAACAATATGGACATGCCATGAATTGAAACCGGATTTAGGAACTATTGTTAATCCATTGTTTATATTGTTTATCTTTGAATTATAATTTGGATATTGCTATGGCAACGTTGCAAGTTAAACTTGTCATGATTTTGATGTTGTTATGAATCACTTGGGCTTAATTGTTTGGCAAGTTGGACTAATACATGCCCATGGAATCACTATGTTTATTGAAATCTTTATGTTGATTAAACCATGCCTATGGTGCTAATTAAAACATGGCTATGACTATTGATGGAATTATGCCTGTGATGTTAATATACCCATCATGATTAATGAAAAATTGGGTATTGCTAGGTTATGATGAAAAGTTGGAATTATTATGTTTATAATGTTAGATATGTTAAAAATGCTAAATTGGGATCATTATGTCTATAATGTTAGTTGAGAATCATTATGTTAAAAATGCTAAATTGGAATCATTATGTCTATAATGTTAGTTGAGAATCATTATGTTAAAAATGCTAAGTTGGAACCATTATGTTTATAATATTAGATGAGAACCGTTATGATAAATTGGAATCATTATGTCTATGAGAATTATTATGTTAAAAATGCTAAATTGGAATCCACTATGCCTATTAGGATTACTATGCCTTTAATGTTTCATGTTTATAATAAAATTATTATTATGCCCGCAATGATTATTATGCCTATGATGTAAAGTTGAAATCATCATGTTAAATTAAGTTGGAATCATTACTATGCCAAGTTATCATCATACTAGTATTGCAACCATGTGATATGTTATAGCCTGTTTATTATGCAAGTGATGTTGGAATTGTCACATATGCCTATCACATGTTTGGTGTTATTTCCCTTTATCTCTTGAATTGTTTATGCTTGTGAACGAAGTACGTTTATATACGTTGGGGATATGATTGGGTAGAATAGGCAAAACTTGAATTAATTATAAGCATAAACTGTGAAATTTGGCATAAGTAGAACATGAAATATGGCACGAAAACTTGACTTGAACATGCCATAACTTGACTTTAAACATGCCTTAGTTGGGCACGAAGTTGACATGTGAACATGATGTGGAAATAGCAAAATCTGATAAGAACATGGGCATGACTTTAGAAAACAAGAAGGTGGCCAACTCGAGGTTGGGTTGAGTTTGTAGTGTAAATCTGCCCGGAACCGCCCGGCAAATCCAGTTGCTACAAACAATAGGATCCAATGTGGGTAGTTGGTCACATCGCGCTTGAAACCCGAGGTTGGGTTGAGTTCGCAGCGTAAACCTGCCCGGAACCGCTCGGCAAATCCAGTGGCTACGAACAATAGGATCCAATGTGAGTGGTTCGGTGCATTAACGAATCAATTAATGCCAATTAGGGTTAAGTCATGAACATGAAAAGACAACTTAACCAACTTGAACACGATTAGTAGGGCTAAGTCATGAACTTGAAAACGACAACACTTAGCCAACTTGACATGACACGTAGGCGGGTTAAGTCGTGAACTGAAATGACATACTTAACCATCTTGACATGACTAGACTAGAAAAGGATTAAGTCACGAATTACATGACTTAATCTGTTAGGCGGGTTAGGTCACGAATTACATGACCTAATCTATTAGGCGAAACCCTAGACACGACCCCTTTCAGTAGTAACCCTCTAGAAGTATCAAGGTACCCTGGGGCTAGGCCGGGTGGGGCACGATTACTGGGCTGATTGTAAGAGGTGAATGATGGCAGTGGGGTATGCCAGTGTAGGTTCGGTGGACTACGATCGTGCACGTATCCGGGGCAGACACTGGGTATCCGTAGATTTATCTGTGCATCTTGAATCGTGTCAGGGGTTGACACCCTAGGGCTGATACACCCGAAGGTGGACCCAACACAGGTGACTACATTCGTGATTAGCCGTATGACACGGACACTTGACGAGCTAGAACTTGTAGGGAGCTGATCGACTAGATAATCGCTCCGTAGGACCCCGTACTTGGGTCAGACCCGGTTTCAGGGTCATTTCATGATATTGGGCCGTGGGATTTATTTCGTGATTAACTTGTGATATGGTCTTAGCATACTAGTACAGTCGATGCAACGAATCTCGAACATGTGATGCTTTGCTTGACTTGTCTTGACTTATCCTGATCACCTTAGTCTATCTTGTTCACCTTGACACCATTCTTAAGTTTAGTTCCAGTTCATACATGACAGGTTGTTTTAACCGTTTCTACACTGAAAGTCACTAGAACTTACTCAGTCTTTATGACTGACCCTTTTCCTTTCGCCTCTTTTTCTTTCGTTCCCCCCCAGGTTCTCAGGGAGGGAATACCGCAGCTTGATCAGTTTTCACATCCAGCTTGAAGAGAAAGAATGTATTGTTGGATCTTTTCCGTTTTGGACTATGGCTTTGGACAGCAATTAGGGGACTTTTGCAGTTTATTTATGTTTTCTTCATGCTTCTTTAAATAATGTAATCAAGACAGTTATGATTTTGGGAAGTATTATGGCATGGTTTGTGTAACACGTATTTTGAAGAAATAAAAGTTGTTGTTTTCCGCTGTTCAAAAATATGCGTTATCATATATGTCTTGTATATCTGTGACTTATACTTATAAACCTCCACTAAAATTAGGGCATTCCCTTTGAGAGTGACCCTAACGGAGGTGGGGTGCTTCAATACTAGTGCACAAGAATTTGAATATTCCAACGGTATTTTACTTAAATATAATATTTTATTTCAACATCTGAATAGTACATATTTTTCCAACTCCTCTATTTGTACATCTCAGTAATACAATACATACAATTTCATTTGTTATGTCAGCTCCTCACTAAAAACTCTCAATTTCACTCAGTCGTATATACATACAAATACACATTCAATTTCACTCGGCTCTCTCATATACATCACTCACTAACACTCTGTCTGTCTTCAGCCTGCTTCACAGTTAGTCCAGTCAGCTGCTTACTTGTCACGGAAACACACGCAGTAAATTGAAACAAAACAAATTTAAATTCTAGCAGATATAATTTTATTTTTAAAATTTATTTGCCTTAGAATTTTGGTGTGTTTCTCATCATTTTTCATGACTTGGTCTGATATGCATATAAATCCATCTGTGTCTAGACAGCTTGTGATATTCATAGTGATTCAGTGTAAATACCACAAGATAAACAATGTCTCTAGTGCTCATATATATATATATATATATATATTCTGCACATACACAATACATGTATACACATACATATGTATGTATATACACATATTTTTTTGTGCAAGGGCAATATGGTCAAATATCAGTGAATGGGCATGAACCAAGAAATTTAGTGCAAGTGCAGATACAATCACATATGTACATACACATCTGTGCAAATACACACACACACATAGAAGCAACAATGGTTCAGCAAAATCAAAATGGCTAACAACAAAATAGTATGCCGAGAAGCCAAGCAAGTCATGCACGCAAGAAATGGTCGAATACATTGTGTTATATTCAAAACAAGCGCAAACTTCAAGTATGCAACAGTGGAAAATACACAAAATGGTCAAATTTTTGGACCAACAAATATGGTCAGTGCACATATATTAACCAACAAAGTTCAAGTGAGCACGGGTCAAGGCATGCATATATGTATATAGGTTTGTATATACATATATGCATGGCACCTAACAATATCAAGCCAGACCAATTTCTCAGTTCATGGCCGAGCAATAAGATGACCAAATAATGGACAGAACATGCACAGATGGGCAAGCTAAAGGCAGTTCAACATCGCCAAAGGTAAACGGCTCAATATACAAGGGACTTGTAAAATCAGTTTTCAAGTTCAATATGCATGGGTAAACTACTTAATATACAACTCAATATATATATATATATATATATATACACACACATGGCACAATAATTTTCATAAAAAAATATACATGGCACAAAACATGGTCCAGAACAAATGCAAGTTTCTAGTTCAAGTACGAACCGGACTGTACACAACTGTGTATATGCATCAGATGAACCAAGACCAAGTTTACAAAGGCAAGAATACATAGTCGAGGCAATTCACAACAAAATGGCAAAATGCAACAATCATACAAAGGAACAAAAAAAAGGTCAAAAAACCACTTGCCACAAGGATATCAAATGCAAGAAAAGGGAGTATAAAAATGGATAGAGAAATAGTACAATAGTGAGCACAAGCAATTTTGCAAGTGCAAGCATAAGAGAAATGGTTGAAACTTGTGAACATGCACAGATGCAAGAAATGGTATCAAGCATTAAACCAGACTAAGCAAATGTACACTAGCCATGACTAATCATACTCAGCAGCATGGTTCAAACTTGCATTCACAATAAAACTGGAATAACAAGATCATGTCGAGCCAGTTTGAAACAGGTACAACAATATGATCATGAACAAGTGCAAGGCAACAAATTTACTGAGCAAAGGAAGTCGAGAAATGTTTCAACAAACACAACATAGGTTTAAGCATATGCTCATACAACTTATGAAGCAACACACACACACACACACACACACACACATATATATATATATATATATATATATATATACATGTACATATATTAATGTTCCTCAAGCAAGTTTATGTGTACAAAATATTTGGCACACAAATGCTCAGCCAAAATAGTTGTGATCAAGTCAAGAAAGACCAAGTTTTCGAATGTACATATATGGACCAAGGAAAATCAATTTAACTGGCTCCAGGCATGCAATAAATTTCAGATTTCAACAATAAGATTTATTCCAGAAATCAAAGTATGTTTATAGTGCAAGAAAAATAATTCATTTGTTTGAGAAAATCAACAAATCAATTCGATATGAGAAATCATATTTCTAGAAATCACAGTTTATATTTGGAAAGTTTTAATGTACATTTCTTGGCATAAAAGACAAGAGTTCATTTCTAGAATATAAGGGAAAATCTTCATTATTAAAAGAAAAATCACAATCATAATATTGCCAAGGAATTGTAGATTGTTTCTAGAATTCATTCACCAATTCACGGCAACAAATCAAGCATCACACAAATATCATGTCGGGAAACAAAGCAACAATCATGCAATAAGATCAAGTCATTTCAGGAAATCAGAGAATGGATTTTAGGGTGTTCTAAATCCTATTTATATACCAGTTTCATCATCGACACGAGTATCCAAATAAAACAACAAAAACTTGAGAGCACGAAATAAACAATTCAAATAACTAACAAAATTTTGATCACAAGCATCCCAAATCAGATCGACAAGCAAATCACCAATTATTCGAAGCTTCAGAGAAAAAATTTCAGAGCAAACGAGAGCGCACGATTTGGAGACCCTAATTATTGATCGGCCGACATTGTTTTGAAAAACAATTGGAAAGAAATAGAGAAAGGAATCCGGCCTATCTTATTTTTATTTACAAAGGGTTTATTAGTTTTTTTTTTTTTAGTTGTTTTTTATTTTGTTGTAAACCGATTCAGTTTCTGTAACAACCCAGAAATTCTAAACCAATTTAAAAATTTTATTTCAGCTATTTTAATGGATTTTGGACATTTAAAATGATTTATTTTAAATAATTACGATTAAAAATTTATTTGAATCGAAGTTAGAACATATAAATTTATATTAATTATAAACTCGAAATGGCGTGGTAGTTTGAAAATTCGGTTTTTAATTTCAATTGAATGTATAGAATTCAAAATAAATCGGATTTCAGTAAAATCAGAAATGTTAGAATCTGTTTAATTATATATTTCTAATAAATGTGAAAAATTCAGATTTCATAATATAGATTGAAATTTATGTCCAATTTAAAATTTAAAATAGTCGCTATGGAATTTATATATATTTTAATATAATATATAGCCCTTAAAAACAGCCATTTTGCAAACAACCTCCGTTTTTGATGAAACCACTTTTATTGGATCAGGAATTTCAAATTATTGCTAGTTTTAAAATTTCATAATTTTTGGAATTAGAATGTGAGCGCAGTGAATTTAAATGTGTTTGGTAATTTAAGTTTGAATTTAATCGACTGGAAAAATGTCATTTTCAAACGGTCTCCAAATTCGATGAAATTAGTTTTATTAGGACGGTATTGTCAAAACATAGCTTGATTTATTTTTCTCTATTTTTTGGAGTCAGTATGTGGCCCCTGTAAATTAAAATTTACGTTTAAAATTCAATATATTGATTCATATTTTAATTTTGATGAAAACTGAACGAAAAAGTTGATTTGGCTTACGAAACATATCCCATTGTGTCCGAAATGGGGGTATTTGGCTAGGGGCGACAGTCTTTGGGATCCGTTTGGAGTTCGAAGCGATAAACAAGTAAAACTAGAATTAAATAATATTAAAATATAAATATATTAACCCTTGAATTGCTCAAAACCCTATCCCGTGGTCTCTCTTTTAGCCGCCATCGTTGAAATAAAGGGGAATTTTTTTCCAAAATTTGTTCAATAAATTCTCACAAATCATTTCGAATTAAGCTGTGATTATAAAACGAAGATGGAAGAGATTTTTACAAGTTTTCAATTCATACGGTTAAGATCTAAAATGGTGTTGATTTTTGCGTGAATTCTTGGTTTAAACCCAGCTCGTTCGAATGTTTTTTCTGGCTTGTAGGGGATCTCGAGAGCGGCGCCATGGTCAGTGGTGGCGTAGGGCGACTAGGGCTTCGCCGTGGAACACTTAGATGGGGGTACGATCCCTTGTAGTTAAGCGTGAGGGAGGGTTTTTAATGGTGATGGTGGGTTAGATTTTTGGCTCAAGGAATCACGAAGGGGAAGAAGCAAATTTGGATAGCCGTGATTTTATTGAGAAAGTGATTAGTGGTTAATTAAATTTTAATTATGTAATTTAATTAAATTTGTATCGAATGTATATAATATCATAACTTATTCATACGAGTTCGAAATCCAGTGATTTTAGTCGCGTTGCGATCGTGAAAACAAACTCTACAACATGTAACCGACTAGAAGTGATTTGGAGCAAATTAGGATTAGAGGCGAATTTAAATCAAAACAGTAGCGAATTCAGAAATAAAAGAATGGCGGAGTGGAACCCAATGTGAGAATTCTTTCACTAAAATATTTTATATTTATTTATTTATTTCATAACTGAAATATATGAATTGCCAGTGTTGAATTTTATCTGATTGTATGTGATATTGCTTGGGTTCAACAAATGAACTACTCACGACTCATCTGCAAAAGAAGCGTTGTTTGAATATACAACACTCGTATTTCAAACAACGTGGATACACTTTGTTGTTGTTGAAATGAACATAAATTATTTATTTATAATTTAAACAGTGAAAATTGGTTAATTAGAAAAATAATTCAAACCGAATATGATTTGGTTAAATTTATTAACCAATAATTTATTTAAATAAACTGTTGTTGTTTAAACGCCCCACACGGGTATTGGGATAATAATTGACATACACTAATCCCAACAATTAATTATATGTCAATCGATTAGTTGATAGGCTGTGATAAGCATTATTTATTCATTTTTATGCTTATACAGTTGTAAAATGCACTCTGGATGATGTTTGATTGTTGAACGATTATTTATCGTTATTGTTGAATACATGCGATATATGAAATCCATATAACTGAAATTATATGGTAATTGATTGAGTCGCATTCCGATTCAGAGATAATGAATATTTTAAAATAAAAAATATTTAAAAATAACGAATATTTTAAGATAATATTCAGTGAAGAATTAAATTATGATTTTGATGTCCGATTTTTGATGGACATAAAAATATTGAAATGTGAAGCCGGGTTAAGTAGTTAAACGCCTTTTTAACTCGAACGGGTGTATAAATCGGTTTTATTCATTTTATAATGAATACGAAAAGGAAATGGATTTCAAAATCAGATATTTTGAAAATATTATTGTTTTAATAATATAATGATATAGAATTTTTAGTTTAGATTTAAAATTGAAAATGAAGTTGAAATCGTTTTAAAATAAATTTATAAACGAATTTATAAAATACGTTTTAAATGGAAATCGACAAAATATATATTATATATTTAAATGGTTT
The DNA here is from genome assembly GCA_030737875.1 of Allium sativum. Classification (NCBI taxonomy): domain Eukaryota; kingdom Viridiplantae; phylum Streptophyta; class Magnoliopsida; order Asparagales; family Amaryllidaceae; genus Allium; species Allium sativum. The sequence continues at coordinate 822,265,687 of CM060924.1, read as the reverse complement.
GAATAGAAAGCGTGCACAGCCACTGTTCGCGAATTTCAACCATTGACTTCAAATGGACGTAACGGGAGATCCAACATTCGGATTCTCCTAAAACCGGAACCGTTGGGTTCGTATCGAAAAGATCTTTCCAATGAATATAAGTGAATTAAATTTGAATGGTTGGATTTCAAATTATTTCCAAATCAAGTTCAGAAAAGGTCGTTACGGATGCAGTTTGGTGGCCGTTATTTGAAACTGACTGTAAGGGCCATAATAAAATTATTAAAAATATGGAAAAATTGTGTAAAATCATAATAAATGATTTGGAAAGATTTTGGATGAAATATTCCATACTTGAAAAGTTAAAAATATATTTTTATCGAAACGAACCAGTTATTTACTAGAATAATAATCCAATATTTTTAAATAAATAAATTGGATTGAAATGGTTTTAAAATAACCAGAATTTTCCAGCGTATGAATTGGAATGGAAATTATCTTCGGAATATTTCGATATTGGATTCCGTGATTATACGGATATGGTTATGGGAATTTGGAAAATACGTATATCGTTATTCCTAATACGATATCTGTTGGTTTCAGAATTTGATATTAAATATAATCCGATATAATTTCTATTCAGAGCCTTGTATTTGATATCAAATTGGATTTTGGGTTTATCGTGAACGACGTCTTTAATAACACTGTTCTTAAACCTAGTTGGGAAAAGAATAAATCTTCTAATTAAGATTTAGAGAAATCTACCAATTAATTAATATTTAATTGGAATTGAATTAAGATTGGATTTTTGGGTTTATATTGAACGGTGTTTTAAATAACAATTGTTCTTTAACCCAATTAATAGAGAAGATATGATTTGGAATTTATAATCTTTTAATTAAGATTAATGGAATTTTCCAAAGTAAAGTTTTCCAATTTAATATATTAAATTGAAATTGAATGGAATTCGATTCGGTAATAATGGAGATGAGCTTCTGTGAAGGAAAACCGTTACTATATATGGAATTTAAAAGGATTTGCTGTTATTCCATTTATATTATTAGTTGGATACGAGAATTTATATCGATTATACATTATTATGATTTCCGTGTAGATTCCATTTTGATGGAAGATTATTGTGGGTTTATCATGAACTGTGTTTTAAATGACGTTAGTTCTTTAACCCAATTAAAGACATGATTTATTTTCTAAATTTGAATGATCATTAAATAATGATTTCTGGAGGTTAAAACTAAGTGGAGTTTTAATAAATCTTTAATTAGATTGAAATGTTAAAAGGATAATTAAATTTGCCAAATTTGAGAAGTGTTCGAAAATGGAGTATCACCAGTTTTACTTAATGTGATAGTTAAATCTTTAATTTGATTTGAACGTACAATGGTAAAAGAATTTACCAATAACACATTGGGTGTTTGATATGGAGTACTACCAGTTTTGTTCCATGGGATAAATAGGTTAGGGTTGGAAAAATAAAATAAATGATTACTACGGTAAGGCTCGATAATCACGATTAGTTTGATAAACCTTAATTTGTTTTAAAGTCGTGAAAAGATAATTCAAAATCTTTTGAAATGATTTTCAAGGTGAAGATTTAAACAAGAGGTTTAAATGAATTAAATCTTTGATAAGATTTATGGGAATAATTCCCAATGTAAAGAATATTTGAATAAAAGAATATTCTGGATTGAAATGAGGCGTATGATGTGTTTTTATAGCACTTGATTACAAGATACGCGATTTGTTCAGAAAGACCGGGGTTAACCCATTCTGAATAATTAATACACGACTAAAAGTCAAAGATATTGAAGGCGGTGGTTGAAGACCGATGATCTTCACATCGAAAGGATTAATACTAATGCCCTGGATTGGTTAGCTCACAGGAAGGGGTTATAGTGGTAGTTTTCCGGACGTATTTGTTGATTTCCAGATATGAGAGGGCCTCTCTCCTATATTGGACATATGGGACGAGGAATAAGGTGCCTCCGGTTTCATTCAGACCCAGAACGGACTTGCAAATGGATGGTGCGTCTGATGTCGTATTCCTTTATGCTATATTCATTGATCTCTGTTAAATATATATCCGTTTGGTGGTAGAGAATTCATTCTCTTGCTTACACTACGCCATAGATGGCCTACGCCAACCCCAGAGAAATGACGCAGTAGGTGCCAAATAGTGTTGCTGCATGCAAAAAATGACCTGTGGCAACACTTTTTTGGGGTTGCCTTTTGCCGTGTTGCCTTAGAGTCAAAAGCAACACATTTTCGATCCTAAGGCAACATCAGCACAGGTGTTGCCGCATGTACTAAATTTACAAAAATGTGGGACCCACTATAATCTGTAACCCGGGTTTAAGGAATGGCCACTAAAATCTGTAGCCCGGGTTCACGGAATCCAGTTGTGGGACCCACATGCATAAATCTATGGCAACAATTTTACCACCCAATGGCAACACTATATCATAGCTATGGCAACATTTAACATCACATACTGCAACATTATATCATATATATGGCAACATTACAGAACATAACATCAAACTGATCAAATTAACAAAGAACTTTTTATTTCAAATTAACCAGCAAACATTAGTAGTACTTAGTCAACTACAAAATAACAAAACGTAGCCACTAAATTCAATTTTACAAACATTTCAAAAACAAACACAGCAAGTCCTAAATTCATGTTTACATAAAACTAAAACAGTTTCAAAATATAGCGCACGCCTTCATTGCGTTCAATGCCTCTACTGCATCGCGTACCTCTTGTGCCTTCATTAACAAGTTCTTGAAAATCCTCATCACTGTCTCCTTCACCTGCATACATCAGTTGCATTTCAACACAAAATAAGAGGTATGCATGTCTCAATTGCATTTCAGCACAAACTATGGTCATAGTTAACAGAGTTTCCTTTCAGCACAAACTGAGTTTCATAACTGAATTCCATTTGCATCAGTATAACATAGTATACTGATCTAAACAATGTGTATAAAATTATACTGATCTAAACAATGTGTGAGTTACATAACTGATCTAAACAATGTGTATACAAGTGTATACTGATCACATAACCGAGTTTCATTTGCATTTGTGTTTCATTTACATAACTGAGTTACATAACAGAGGCACAATGTGGATACAAGTGTACTGATCTAAACATAACTGAGTGACATAACTGATCTAAACAATGTGTATATACAAGTGTATACTGATCTAAGCAATGTGTATACAAGTGTATACTGATCTGCAATGTGGCAAAAATTATCATTAATCTACAATGTGACAAAACTTAATATTATACCTGAAAAACTGCCCATGCATGCTATTTCATGTTACTTCACTGCTCTACAGTGCCATAACAACACACAAAAGAACTCCAAACATGATCCAAGACATAGCTAAAGCTTTTGCAAAGAATTTTTCTGCTGTCTCGTGTTTTCCACATTTAATGCGCATTAGGGCCAACTCTTCCTTCAAATCTGCCACAAATTCATCGGCTTTTACCCTCTTTTGCTTTTTCTTCAGCAGCTTTTCTTCAATTGTCTTCTTTTCCACAAGCAATTGCAATATAGTCTTTTCTTTTTCCATCAATTTAACACTAGTATCATCCAATTCAGAATTGTTGTTGATTTCAGACACTTCGTCATGCCACATAATATACCCGCAATCGCCAATATGCACATACATTAAATTCTCGAGTAAAACACCAATGAAAGATATGATAATCAACATGGAGCAACAAAAAAAACCTAATTTATACTTACCGGCCATATGGAGCAACCAAAAAAACTTCTTCCCCGCATTCGACCCCACCTTCACAGTTCTCAACTTCGCTGGGATATTGTGGTGGCAGTTCTTTCTCGCAGCAGCTGTTGATGAATTTGAAGTAGAAATTGATGTCCGCATCATGCAATATTCGGTGATGTCTGCAGTCCGAGGCTTAAGTCATAGAAATTTGTGACAATGTGTACTCTTATAAGTACCAACAAAGATTCCGTAATATTTATATCGAATAAACCTAAAATATTGGATGAAACATCAATTACATTCCTAAAATTTGCATAAATGTGGATATGATAAATGCAACGTGTACTATATGACATCTAATAAGGCTAAATAAACACACACTTACTGCATCGAAGGAGATCTCACTGGTTGAGAACTAAAGGTAGAAACCCCAAAAAATAATAAGGGCGTTAAGCTCGGCTTTAAAGAGCAATAATTAGGATTCTGATCCGATCAAAACAAGGCTTCCTGGATCACCAAAATTTTTCTTTGCATCCTGCCCAAGCGAAAAAATTCACTTGTATATGGGACTTGGAAGCGAAAGTGCCTCTCTGAATTTGGTATTGTCACATACTGCCTAGTGGAACATTATCCAGAGAACTTTTGTACTCACAAGAATTGCCACATTCTACCTCCATTCTCCAGATAATGTCCCACCAGGCACTATGGTGGACAACAAAAACTACCACCCAAACAATTACGATTTCTATTTGTGCTCACAAGCTGGAATGATAGGCACAACCCAAAGAAGTACTTTTGTGAAAAAACATATTTAACGATGCAGGTTTGAGGAAAAAAAGACTTAAATGGCTAGGGAATACCTTCATGTTAAGCCTAAAACAGATTAGCCTAAAAAATGAATGTACAGACTGATGAAGTACAACACTATGGATCATCGGAAAAGGGTAAGTTGAGATCAAAAAATTCGTTTACAGTACCTTAGGGTAATGAAAGTAGATCAGCAGTGAAGCAATTTCGTGCAAAATCGGATCTTTATTTGGTAGCGAACAACGTAATTAGTGGTTTTTTGTTGAGAGGAGAAGGAAGAAGAGGTTTTTTGTTGAGAGGAAGGAGAATTTAGGGAAGAAGAAGGGCAACAAGAATTGGGATTCCCTGTGATAAGAGTTGGGATTTTAGTTTAGGGTTCGAACGATTTAGGGTTTGAAAGTGGAAAAGTGAAAACGGATTGTTGCGGGAAAATGAAAATTTGGGTAAAAGAACACTGCGGTGTTGAAGGAAATAAGATTGATGCGGATCACTAATCTGGACCGTTGGATCAAGTTGACGCGGATTGCTAAATTTATTCACGCGGCTACTGCAACACATGTTGATATCTATGCTAACACATTGAAGCGTGCGTTGCAATAGACAAAAAACATCATAGCAAAGGCAACACTGTAGCTAGCAACATCATGCATTTTCGTTGCGATATGTCGTCTATGGCGTAGTGTTAACACCTTCTCTGAGACGTACGAGCTTTGAGGTTATATATTGGCAGAAATCAATGGTATGGTATGAATTGACAATGTGACATGCTAAGATGCATGGATTAAGACTTTTGTTGAAAAGCAGAGCCTTGTGGATGATGATCAAAGCATAGCTTTGATTAGCATAGCTTTGTGCAGCGTTAATTCGCGAGCCTCATACACCGGTATGATGGTGAATTGATGGTTAGGTCAGTATGCTTTTGAGATGAGGATAGACGATCTTAGGGTTGTCATGGATTCAGTTGACCGAGATGAGCTAAGTGTGGTCGCTCCACGCTCAGAGGGATAGGGAACTCCCCCTGATTCCCAGAGGGATAGAGTAAGCGGTGTTTTCTCTAGTTGGGACGTAAGCCGTAGTGATACTTGATTTCCCAAAAAGGCGGATGTGCATTACGGTGTTTTCTCTAGCCGGGACGTAAGCCGTTGAGTATTGCACTACGCGATAGATCTTTTGAATCAGCAGCCATCATGATGGAAATCCAAACTTCCAATACGACATTTTTTGGTTTTTGTTGTATACCCATATATATGGCGACATAATAGGATGGGCTAGTATGCCGTCTAGGATTGATACATTTACTTTCGAAGTTAATTTATGCACTATACACTTATAGTAATAAAAGATAAATTTCACGTATCAAGCATATTTGGCTATTATAAGGTAAAACTCTATCCTCCGGCTTGCGTTGCATTGTGTGATGGGGCCGGGGTTTTATATTGGCTCCATTTTTTTTATTTAGCATTGCGAGTCTGTTTTATGGTATTCATGGGAGGAAACCCGTTCCGTGTCATACGGTGTGGTCCCGTGATTTACCTAACTTTAAAATAAGTTTAATAACTTTTTTAATTCTCACACCAGACCCATGACTGACTCGGAGTTTATTGTTTCAACCTAAACTCTGGGTGCCAATATTTTCCACATGGGCAGCTAGTAGTTTTGGTTTTGCAGATATTTCTTTTCCCAGGATCCTTGATTTATAGCTGGAGCTACATTCAGAAAGCTTTGTATCCGTATATTTCTTTCAGTTGTGTTAGTTGATGTATTTATACATTTTAAATTTCCGTTGCTTTGTATTTTAAATCTATGATATTATTTCCCGTTGTATATTATTATTTGAACTCTGTTATATTATTGTACTCTGGTGTTAATTGTTGTAATAGCAATAAAATGTTCTATTGTATGTGTTCTGATGAGTCATGTTTTCAAAGCAATTTGGGCTTTCCCATAAGGGGGATTTCAGGTCGTCTCAGTTTGTTTTCTAGTTTTTCTGTAAAAACTAGGGTTACTAGTTATAGGGTTTATTGCTAGGGTTTACGAGTTACAGTTTTGTAGTTCGGGAAAAATATGGTCTTAGGTATAAAGATCAGTGCAGGGTTTTGAGCGTAGGATTAGATCAAGAGCAGGGTTTACGAGTTTACAGGGTTTTGTAAGTGAGATCTGTTTTAATACCTAGTAGAAATCTTAGGGAATGTAGCAGTACGTAGGGTTTGCCGAAGCTGGGTAAAATTTGTGTCATTTACTTTCCATATTTTTTTATCTATATAAATTTGTGTTGTCAATTTGTAATATCTCGTAAAACTCCAGTAAATCCTCTTCTCCCCTCTAGGGTTAATCTAGATCCAACACGATTTTGTTCTTTTGACTCTCTTTGAGCTTCGTTTCTCCATGAAAAGTACAGACGTGTGTTCCCTTTGGACTATTCAAGGACCCCATCTAACGCTTGTTAGATGTGGAAATGGATGTAGAAAGTAGTCAGTTATGACTTTCTTAGATAGCCACGGGCGCGACTTTGCTTGGATTGGGGTTATTTCTCTCTTAGAGGTGTTTGGGATTATGCTATAATTCCAACTAGAAGGAATCATGTTTTCTCTTTCATATGGGGCAAGCACATTCTCCCAAGATATCCATTCTCATGTGGAAAGTCCTCTACCGGGGGGGGGGGGGGGTGGTGGGAGGGGTTACATTGGGTGTAAATCTTTTAGGGATTAGCATCCTACTTGTGTTTCGATGTCGATGTTGTCGGGCAAGTTCTGTGGAGTCAATTGCACGCTTGTTCGAGGATAGCGAGTGCGCAATTGTTGTCTGGTCTCATTTCGGGAACCTGGTTGGCTCTTGTGGGCTCCCTCTTTCCCTGATTGAGCCCATCCTCTTCAGGCTAATTCTTTGTCTCATTTACCAACATCTTTGGTGTTCTTGGAATGAGGTGGTTTTTGATGATTCCCCCATGGTTGCGAGGTCCATCATTAGAAGGGCGTCAGACTATGTCCATTTTACTTTTCAAGGTAGGCCTTTTATGGGTAGCTTTAACTCTGTATCGGTTTCACTAACTTGTGTTCTACAAGGGTTCTCCTCCCCGCATGGGGGTGGTACGAGTGTTTTTTTTTTGTATTTGACTTCTTGGCTGGTTGTGAGTGTTGGATTTCTGTGCTGGAGTTAGATGTCCTTTTGCCTACTGGGTTCTCTTACTGGTAGGTGCATACTGGCTCTTTTCCGGCTGGTGGAGGGTTGGAGCTCTTTGGATTCAATTTTCTGTCGTCGAGTGTTTGCCTGTTTAGTCTTTGGAGTTTGGTGGTTGGTTTTCAGTTGATTTGGGCCACTGCTCTCTAATTGTATTAGCGATGGATTGGCGTTTCCGTTTGCATTTGTTGTCTGGTTGTATGCTATTATTGTTATTTTTGTTTTGAGCTTTGTGTGCTCTATTTTGTGGCATGACTAGGGTTCATTTAGCATCCTTTCAGTCTGCCTTTTGTGAGCCCTTGGAGAAAGGCTTTTTTCTTCAATTTGGTATGTTATAATTTATATTTTGTCCCTAAAGAAAAATCATCTTTTAATTTTTATATGAGTATTTGAAGTAGTTTTTATGACTTAATTTTATTAGAAGTATATGTGATGTTATTAAGTATATAAGTGAATGTAGATAGGGCCTTGCTTTTTTGGAGGTTACCGGTTATAGTCTGAGACAATGGAAAGGGATAACGCTAAGGGATAATGCTATCGGTTTTTTATGTTTGGGAGTAGTTCTAAGAAATTTGGAAAAAAAGTTATCTATTATAGTTTTTTTGAAAATCGTATAAAGCATAAACTGTTATGTTATCATATGATTAAACTATGTTTAACCTTTTAGTATTCAAAAATTAATTACATAAATAGTCTAAGTCTATAGTAATTATAGAGTTGATACTATATTTCGTAATTAACTTATCCACTAGTTAGCTAAATTCCACGGTTATTATATAAAGTTGATTCGAATTGCATATAATGAAAGTCGTTAAGAAGAAAACGCATTAATTTTAGTATGTTCGACCCCTAAAATACATAAGCAATACAATCACAATGCACACTGATATTGGAATTCAGAAACCTAATACGTTGGGATCATTGTATGTAACCTTAGGCCAATATTGCTTCATGCTTAAAACTTAGAAGTTTTCATGTGCTCTATGTCTAGAATGCATCTACTTCTTGAATTTTAAAACTAAATATCCATGATTGTGTTGATTATCAAAATTTCAAGCTTGGCTTCTTTACCATGTAGGAATACAACTTTTTTTCTTTCCATTTAGCATTATCATGAGGGTGACTTGGCATTTCATACTATCATAATTTCGCCAAAAATAATATTTTCACTAAATTATACTTTAATGACTATAAAATTATGTATAGACTAAAACTAATTCTAAAATTGATGAAAAATAATATCTTGGGTCCTCTCAGGTTGTGGAGATGTCGTCTTGTTCTTATGTAACGATTTAGGGATCATGAGAATATTGGTAGAATAAATGGTATATATCTTAGGGGGAACTGTGTAGATAATTACGCAAACTTAACTCTGTAAACAATATTATTTGAAATATAGTATGCTTTGGTTTTATTCACTTTTATAAGCGTTGTTTTTTTGGCAAGGCCTTTTATAAGTGTTGTTATATAGTCGTATGAATAATGTATTGAATGCAGTGGTGATTATATATAATAGAAAACTCATGGATGATTTTTTTTTTGAAATTTGGTTCTCTTTATTGCTAATCCATTTAAACCTCCTTTATAAGCCTCGTTAAAACCTTGCAATCCCCCTAGTGGGTACCTTACAAGGAAAAAGAGTACTTATAAATTTGGTGAATACAAAACATCTATAGGATAGTAACCAAAATGAAATACAAAAAAACATTAAAAACATTTGAACTAAGATAGTCCTTCTGCACCGGCCCAAAGAGCACAAGTCAAAACAATTCTGCCTCTTCGTAGAATTCAAAACTACTTCGTCACTATCCAGAGCCATTTAATTCAATTCCCCACCTCTCTAACAGCTGTTCATTTCTCGAATTGCGTACAAATTTAGATCCATTACCACAAACTAGATCTACAATTTCCTTTTCAATTTTCAGCAAAGTAATTGTTGCAAGAGTTCTTCGATTCTGAAATACACGTATGTTTCTTTCTCTCCAGATGAAGTGGATGAAATATTTTATCGATCGCAGGAATGAATTTGTTTGGAACCTTGAGTATTGGATTGATATCTAAATGGCGATCTTTTAAATTAATCAGGATTTATTAAAGAAGGATATCGACACATCCATTGAGATGAGTATATGTTAGTCTCTTTGTACAATGGATGCTTAATTAACCCGTGATCATCGGGGACACCAAAGAGTTACGTACATAAGGTTGTTTAAAGCAATCATAAAACAACTTAACGAGACTATTTCGTAGGCTCGTATGATTTTGTCAAAATAGAGGATCTCATACTAACAACCTACTTCAAACTTGAGGGTACTGTTGATCATAAGTGTCTGAGATATACTTAGGTAAATATTAGATTGCTTAAAGTGAAACATTACTAAAGAAAGGATTCGTCTCCTTTGTTGTAGGAATCAGTATAATTGTAATTGGTAGTCAAATCAAAATCGAATTTTTCTCGGTAGAGTAAGTCAGTTAACCAATTAAATATTATTGCACCGAACGAAAGATTTTAAGATGGTTTAAAAAATTAAATACATATATTAATAGTGTTTTTTTCCTTAGACCAAATTCCACATGTCTAAGTTATAAAGTGATGATGGAAAGAAAATACAAACATGTCATTGTTACTACGAGCATCTTGATATATAGGGTTATTATGGTAATAGTTAACATTACCATTTGTAGGCATCGTTACTGTAACGTTTTCACAGTAAGCTGAAATTGCTTACTGTTGCCATTATCGATCGACCGGTATACCAATGACTGGTATACTGATAATCTAGTGATTTTTACACTGATAATGGTAATTTTCCATTTATCCATCAAAGCACGTACCTTGACATGTTCTTTTACATTATATTGCATGTTAATTATATTATAGGTAGTATTAGTTAATAAAACAATATAAATAAGAAAGGAAAGAATCATATTTGGAATTATTTCATCTGATTATTGAACTTAATTCAATCATGTATTAGGTTCTAACTACGTGTAGTAAAATATATCAAATGAACAAATATATGCTTCAAACTAATTGGTAAAATGACCGTTATCGCTAGTTTTGAAAACATATTACCGTAGAAAACGGTAAATTTACCCTTAGGATGTCGTTTTAACTGGTATACCGATTTCAGTAAAAAATGATTGCTAATTGGTTGATAATAATATGGTAATGGTAATTTATCCTTACTGTAACAACCCTATTGATATATTGACCTTGCATGAATGCCTTATAAGAGGTTAAATTTGAATCTGGTTGTGCGCTTCAGTGAAACCCATACACGCTTTGATATTTGTATTTTTAAATATTGCTTAAGGATAGAGTTTGTTCTGGAGAGCCAACAAATAGATTTTAGTTATTTTCAAATTTGGCTCATATATAATTAGTCCATAAATGACACAAATTCATAATAAAATTACTATTATATTAAATTGTTAGTGGCATTTTGATTCTGAGTTTAAATCTTGAAATTTACTCGAAACTTATAGAATTGTATATTAATTTAATCAACAAAGGACTTTGTATTAATCAATTAAATAAATGACTTGAAATCAAATCACTTAGCTGTTTGGAGGCTAAAAATGCCCATGAAGCTGGCTATAGAAGGAAGGTAAAAGAGGATACTTGCTCTTCTAGGATTTGAGAGAAAAAAAAACTAAGCACTTGTGATCTTGTTAGTTATAAAGAGCCACCAACTTCTCACTGTCTCACTAAGTTGACTTGTACATGTCCCTAAACCTTTAAGAGACATTCATGAAGACATGGTGATCAATTTGCATCTTGTAGCTAAGGAGAAAAATAAGTTGGACGAAGAGGAAACAACCAAGATTCAAGGTGTTCAACAATCTGCAAGATTACGATGACGAGGTAGATATTGTCTTAAATATGTCTTGTAGATGTGTTTGTAGTTATGCTTGCAACCAACATATATATTTCGTCCGTCTTTTAAATAAAAAATTAAGAAAATAAAATAGTAACTTTAATAAATTAAAATAGTGAATATTTGCATACATCCCTAAAATCAAACTTAATGTAAAGCGAATTTCCATGCAGAAATGTCGGCATTCATTATGGAAGGTTATAGACACATAGGTAAACATTAACCTAACGATTGCAGATGTATCTGCAAATATTCACTTACTAAACCAATATTTGCAACTAATGAAAATGATATAAATGTCTGCAAATATTCCATAAAAGTGCAAATGCATTTGCAGTTTTCCATTAAAAGTGTTTTGTTTTGTTTTATTTTCAGTTTTCATCAATTTTTTCTTGCTTTTTCTATAGTAAATATGATGTTGAATATAATTTGAAATATTCATTAAAAAATTGCATAAAATTACTCAGTTATTAGCTATAATTACTTGTATATACGTAATATTTTAAGTATGTACGTGCATTTTTGCAAGTCGTCCTAGAACTTATTATTTTTTTTCGTTTTCCATCAAGCTTTTTTTAACATAAACATGGGGATAAGTATTGAAATAAAATTTGAAAATTGGAAGTTTTTATGTTGTTTTCTATTTTTTTTTAATGATTTTCAAAAAAGAGGACCAAATTTACTTATCTTTTTGGTTGTGATGTTTTGCGTGTACTGAAGTTTAATTAGTATTTTAGCCGAGCTGTCCCATTATAATATTATACTATATGTACTTGTATAATACGTTCATTTTGAAAAAACAATCATTCGGATTTGAATTATATTCTCAGGCACATATACGTACACACTAAATAAATATTTTTCTATTTAAACTCTTAAAATGTTTTTTGGATTTGATAATAATAAGTATTAGTATTTAGTACTAATATCTAATACAATGGAATTAGATTATACATAAACACACATTAGTTAAAAAAATCCAACTTTATTTCTTTGATTTGAAAGAAAATGCTTTTAAAATTAAATTTCTATGCATACACTAAAATCACATTAATTGCATCTTTTTATGCCCATTTATTTATTTCATCTGAAATCGATAATACCTTTTAAAAATGATAATATACTTCTAGGTCTTTACTCTACTTCATTTTGTAAAATGCAAAACATCGTATTTTAAATCAAAAAAATATAGAATTCATAGAAATGCTTTGTAAACTATATTACTAATTTACTACTTTACATCACAATAATAATACACGTTAATACCATTGTAATTCTTGTCAAAACTAGTTCATTACTATTTGTCCCAAAAGAGAGTATTTCATCTTCAAATTAACTCAGTAGAAGCTTCTTTTTATTTCTATTTATGTTTATCTCAAAATGGTAATCTACTTATCTAAAATACTTTTAAAAAACATTTCTTTAATTTTCTATTATTATGATCTAGAAAATATCTTCTTATTTTATTAATCTAACAGTAGTAATAATAAAATTTCATATCATAAACACTATATAATCAATTGTGAAACGACCCACATTCTTGACCCTAAAAAACTAACACTAATACAAGCTTGGTATTCACGTGCCTCATATTCAAATGCTGAAGGAGAAGATCATTTGTGATAAGAAAGAAAAAAGAAAGAAAGTAGAAAGAACAGAATCTTGCATGGCATACAAATGTGTGTGTGTGTGTTAGTATACAATCATTATAATGGAAAATTTTAACATATGTAAACTAATATCAGCCTGGGTAGATATAAAACATGTCCTTATAATCATTGAATAAAACTAAGTAAGTGAAGGTGGGAATATATAGCTATATGTAGAATCTTTGGCTTTAAGCTTCACCCGATTGTTCCAAGTAAAACCTGGGTTGCTTGGTTGTCCGAAGAGAATAAGGAACCCAAAGTTTAAGGGAAAAGTAAAATAAACTCTGGGTCAATCATGAGACTAGTGTAAGAAACTTGAATCCGATGTTCAAAAGATAAAGGTATCATATAAGAGCGTAAACGTGCATAAACATAACATAAGTTTTTCTCTATGTTAAACAAGTTTTTGCTATATAAAACTATCTGATATTATCTTTAATGACTTGCGCGATAAAACCTATAAAGTAAATCAAATCAACCATGCGAAATTGTTACCAGTATTAAATTCCACGTATGTTTGGTAGTACAAAAAAACCCTCAAGCTTTTACGAAGAATGAATTTCATACAATGACAAGGTAAGGAACTACCTTATGTATAGTTTATCTTTAGAATGAATTTCATACAATGACAAGGTAAGGAACTGCCTTCTAGTCATTACAGAACAATCTGGGACATCTCAGAGCATACGGTACATACTTCACAAATAGAGAGTAATCTAGAAAGAGGAAGATTATATCCTAATTGGCAATACACGCATAGCCTCATGATAGGCCTTTTTTTTGCCATTATCGGGTGGCAAAGCTTAAGATCGTCGATAACCTTTATACCTGTTAGACCAAATTATGGCTCTAACACCCAAATTGTCAAAGATTGTAGAGAGTAATAACTAGAAATGAAAGAAAATACAGCTAGCACACCAGATTTATAGTGGTTCGGCGTTAACGAGCCTACGTCCACTTTATATGCCTTTGATTATACGTTAAATGCAAGTACAATCAATGATTTCTCTCAATCACTTTTACAATGATGATTCACTCAGTAATTTCAAGATATTACTGATAAGAAATGATGGAGGAACAGTAATTGTGTAAACAATACTTAGAACTGCCAAAAGATCCCCAAAAATGCCAAGTATGGAGCTATTTATAGGCGATATCTACAGGCGGTCGTGAAAGCACGTGGAACAAATCCCGAGGATCTTGGAGTCGTTCGTGGCTTGATGGAGAAATGGTCAGAATGGCCGTTATGTACAGGTGTCATTAGATCCTGAACTTGCGGCTCGTGGAAGACTTGGTCAAGTCCATCATCTCCTGGGTTCGTGGTCGGTTCGTGATACACTATCACGATTGGGTCGTGATGGTTCTCCACGGATGGGTTATGGAAGATGAGAGGATCGTGGTGTTCAATCACGAGCCATGGATGAAGCTAATCTACCAGCCGGATGAAGAGCTTAGTCACGAGCGGGAACCTGGGCTTCATAAGCCACGGTGCATTCGTCTTGAACTTGAATGCGTAATTCTCCTTCTTTTCTAATTATGAATACTTGTGCTTTTGGTGGCTTGCCTTGAAAGCTAGCCAACATTTTTCCCCCTCGAAGTGTGTTTTATCGAAGATGAAACATGCTTCGTAACTGCCGAACTATCTTTTCATAAAACGATGCAAATCAATAGTCATGTTAGTTTGTAACGTCACACTATTTCAAAAGGGTCACTTCTCTTGACAAGTATAAATACACCACCGAGTTTCCAATTATCCTTCTATTTACCGGCGGACTTTCATCTTGTGAATTTCAGAGCACATCACAAATACTTCTTCAGGTGAGTTTTTTAAATTCCTTGAAATAGCTTAGGGGGGTTCATTGAGTTGCGATCCTCGTCGCTAGGCATCTATCACGAGCCGTCATAACGCCGAGTCTTCAAGCAAACGGTGGCGGGCTTGTTTAAGCCTTCACGGTCCATTAGACCAGGTCTATCCGAACAGCACAAAAAAGGGAAGTTTAAAAGCCCTCATCTAGCCTATGTAAATCATTCCTTTCTCTCCCTTACCCTTTCTCTCTTCTATTGCTTTTACTGCCGCCACCCAGCCTTTCTTGGATCAAAAACCTAGTTCGAGCAATCCCCTCAAATTAACACCCTTTGTAACCCCAATTTAAAGAGGTAAAGACGGTTTTTAATTCTTTGTTTTCTATTCTCATCGTTCCGAACTCTGTGTTGCCTCGAGTGTCAACTCCCCTTGCACTTTTCTTGATTCCGATGGGTTTACTGTCGATCTCGAGGCCATCACTAGTTGTTAGCTACAATGGCAGTGGAGTTCGCGACGTTGGGACCTGAGAGAGGAGGTGATGTATTAGGTAACTATAAATAAAGGAGAGGAAGAGAGGTTTGGGTTCAGTTCAGATAAGAGGAGCGGTGTTGAAGGCGGAAGAAGAAGATGACTGGAAGGGAAGCTCCGGTAGATCGATTCGTAGATGAGATGGTGATGCAGGTCGTGATAGTGATGAGCAGAAGTTATCGACTTGGACTTCAGGTTATGGCAACGGGGTCGTTCGTGGAAGGGAATGCAGTATCGACTCGTGAATAGGGTGGATTGAGTTGGTCCATGGAAGTAGCTCACGAGCCCCTCATTCATGAGTTGAGGGGTTTATGATCTTAACCCTCAATCTAAACTTAAATCGCGAATCAGACCCCTATCCACAAGCCGTACCAGTTCAAGAGCCGCCTATGATTCCGAGCCGAACCCTATACCACGAGCCGATGTTCTGCATGTGGGCCGTCCTCCATCATGAACCATTACTTGGGTGAGATGATGTTTAAGACCCTATCACGAGCCAATCGTTGGTACCCGATCCCTTGTCACGAATCATCCCACAAACCTTCACGATTTGACTTATTTTCAAGCTGATTATCACTTTGTGACTATGCCCGACTTTAGTGTACCAACTAACTAAACATATCAGCTCATATCCCGACAATAAATCAAACATAATTCAAATGGACAATTAGGTTTGAGCCTCTGAGACGGATTTCTTGAATCGAATTGGACAGGAACGTGACTTTAGGGCATGCAATGACCTATTGCTTTCTAATCTGTTCTACTTTATGCTTTCCTTTTCAGTACTGTACACACTTGTACACACCAGCACTTGCACACACACAGGGTTCACGGGTAGTCATGCTCTAATGACTTATGTTTATTCGCCAACACAGCCATGTCTGATAGACGCTCGGCAAGAATATCAGAAAAGAGTACATATCCAGAGTCGTCAAACTATTATAATCTCGATGTACTCCCATCTGATCCAGATTGGAATAACTCTTATTCTGATTATGAAACAGATCTTGACACAAAATCGGCATCTTTTGAGAGCACATCACTCGAGGAAGAGGATGATGATTGAGCTCCCGATGAAATCGAGGGTGTTAAAGAAGTAGAGAAAGAGAAACTAAGTGACTCTATAGCCTCCAAGCTAGACGATATAAAGTTAAAGAAGATTTTCTTAAGACATGGGATTCCCTGGACCGATGTGAAAACTCCAGAGGGAGGAGATAGGCCACATTCCGCTCCGGAAGGGTTCATGGATATTAGTAGGATCATGGGCTGGGTAGGCTCTATTCCTCTGTTTCCTCTGATTGTGGTCGATCTCCTGAGACGACCACGTATTGCTCCCATGCAACTCCATCCCAATGCTTATGCTGCTCTATACACTTTATATATTGCCTATGCGGAAATTTTAGAGACCGCGCTCACTTTTAAAGATTCGAACTTCTATTATTATTTCAAGCACCGTTCCACAGGGACTTCAAATTCATTTTCTTTGAGTCGATCCCCTCCAGGTGGGTATTATCGGACGGTCATAGTAATTCAGGAGGCGCTAAGTCCAACTGGTTTTACATAAAACATCAAGCTGAGTGTGCGAGGAGGTGGCTACAGTCAACTGAGTTCTAAATCCTTCAGCGCATGTTCAAATTGCACAATTAAAGTGATAATGTTTTCTTTTTTCTGTAAAACCCACAACTTTGAAAAATAGAGGTTTCGGTATACGAAGATCGATTATCCCGCCTTTTAGCAAGCAAATCAGACTTCGGTAGAATCAAGAAATGTGTGACCAACGGGAGACTTCACAAACACCATCTTCTAGATGTAAGATTGTGTCTCGGTTTGGGTTGGCTAGCCTTACAAATACGTTCCCCCTACTCAAACAATTGGGGAATCTAGTAGCATGCCCCCCGACTGAGGGAGAAGTGACCATGGAAGCTACAAAGACGATCAAATTTTGTAAGAGTCCTTCGCCAACGATCAACCATGATGACAAGGATTTGAATGTATACAAAGGGGATCAAATCCAAGATGATGAGCCAAAGGAGGCTTCAGTGTCCAAGGGGCAATCTCCCTCAAGGACTCCACCACCAGTAGGGCCTACCACTAATGATACATTGACGAAGGAGAAGATATTCAGGGAGTTATATAAAATCCCTCTGCCAGATAACATCTATACTCCTGAATACTTTGGAAGGGAACCATTCTTCCCTATCTCTGAGGAAGAAACCATTCCCACCAAAGAGAAAGATACTGCACATACGAGCCTAGCTTCGGGCCATGGTCTATGGGGGGATTACATGGGATACACAAATCACATGCACCACTTGCCACATCACTCATGTACTATTTGTATTCATAGGTTGTACACTTGTTTGTCGTTCTTTGCAGAAAAAATGTCTCGTCGCCACGCATATTCCCACCGTGAACTTCATGGCTGCACTCCCAAACTCAGTCCCATATCTGAGCATGACCGCATTGACAGTCGAGGAAGAGATAGCCAATGACACCGTGATTTTTATCAGCCTCACTCTACACGGTCTCACTCTCCTTCGAAGTAGGAACCTGGGAAGTACCTTAGTCGTCCAGCGCCGCAGGCGGGAGACAAGCAACTTCCCAAATCTTTAACCCCTCCGAAGAGTACACCATCTCAGGGAAAATATTCCAAAAAGCATCATGAATCCAAAGACAAAGAAAAAGATCCAAGCAAAAATTTGGAGAAGGTGAAAGCAGCTCTTGTTCCTTCTGGTCAGCACAACTTGGATACTATCACTGTACATGAGGGTGCCGTTACTTCTGATAATCAGGCAAAGTTGGAGCGTTTGCGAAAAGAATTCCCCAATATCTATTTTGAGAGAATGCATTTCGTCCTAGATCTTGAACTAGATCTTGATGAATGGGATGTAGAGGTTGCAGGCCAAATTAGTCACCTAGCTAAACAATACAGAGCAATGAAAAAGCACGCCAAGAATTTGTCATATGTTATCCGCCGTCTAGAAGTAGATGCTGCCAGGGTTAGGGTGAAGATCGATCACGATGCTAAGGCCATGAGTAAGGTAGAGAAAGAACTTGAGGATGCGCAAGCTCAGCTTGCCTTAGCTTGGCAGGATGTTGAAAATTACAAAACCGAATTAGACAATGCCAAGAAGCGTTTCCAACTCGAGCTTGATTCAAACAGCCAAGAGCGCGTGGCTTTGAAGAAAGAGATAGAGGATCTCAAGACGGCTAACACTGAGCCAAAGGTGTCACAGGACCGTCTTGCCATAGAGAAGGCTGCTTAGGAAAAGGAAAAGGCAAGCATAAAGGACAATCTCGCTCATGCTGAGGAACGGGTAGCTCTTGCCGAAGGCAATGCAAATGTAGCTCTCGAGTCAGCCTCCACTACTACTGCCAAACTTGCTATGGCCGAGAAGGAGATAGGGGAGTTCGACGAACTGCTAATGGACTTCTTTGTTCAAATCATCCGCATTTGAGATACTTCTTGGATGAGTAACCATCCCACCACCTTGGTTAATGTATGGGAGCAGATTGTTGAGAGCGAGATGCAACGTTTGAAGGTCGAGGAATTCGATGAGGACCAGCTCATGCAGACTTTTCTCGAAGATGGAGAGCCTGAGGCTTTAACGGAAGGTAGACGTCAAATTCATGAAGCAATGGAGAAAGAAAGGCTTGAGCTCAAGGCAAGAACAAAATTGATGAAGGTTCGAGCTCAGCACCGGAGCCCAAGATTCTGAGGTTGAGGAGTATAATCCGGACGATCCCTTGATCTATGAGGTTCCAATTCCCCCAGTAGTTGGGGTTTCTAATGCGGCTTCAGGCGAGGAGTCAGCTGAAGGTATCTCCATATTCTCTCCACAATTTGTCAAAGTGATTGTAACTTGTCGTCGCATTGTGGTGCAAACAATCGAGAAGACCGCATTTTCTCCAAAACTAATAACAGTTACTTCTCATAATATAGGTGTCAAGATGATAGAGAAGGATGCTGAAAAGCAAGAAGAGGTTGGTATTAAATGCTCTTACCTTTGCTTTCAGATTGAAATGCTTCATATTCTCCTCAAGTTCAGCTAGCATCATATCATTCAATAGAACCGACTCGTTGTACTCATAAATTTTTAATGAACACTTGGATTAATAATCTAGAACCATTTCCCCTACTATCGGCTTCTTCAGGTCTTCTGCTTTCTCAAATTTCGTCCTCTCTGTTTCTTTCAAATCAAGTCCCCTTCTGGCCTCAACTTCTTATACTCATCAAAAGTTTGAGTTTCGTTCAAAGCATTTCTGTAACCAAAAGCTAAATTGCCAAAAACATTTAGTTCATGCCCTTATCTATTAGCATTGTTCTTCTACGCGCGTTTTCTTCAGTTTCTTTTTCACTTCATCCTTATGCAAAAGCGGTTTGTTCAGGCATTGAAGATCAAAATGTGTATGTATGCTTGCTTGTTCTATTTCAACATACAACATTTCTGCCTTTCTAGTTGTATACTGTAGCTGCTCAGTGTAAGAATCAAATTCAGAAAATGATATTGCCACCACTTCCTCCCCCTACTCTATATCGATTCTAACTCTTTTATACTGATTATTATTTATCAACCATGAATTGCTAGCTTTGTTGTTCTTCTAAGCGCGGTTTCTTAAATTTATTTATCACTTCATCCTTTTGCAGAAGTAGTTCGTTCAGGCATTGAAGATCAAAATGTTCATGCACGCTTTGCTTGATCTTATTCAACATACAACATTTATGCCTTTCTAGTTGCAGGATGCAGTTGCTCACTGTAAGGATCAAATTAAGAAAATGGTACACCACTTCCTCCCCCTCACTCTATATTGATTCTAACTCTTTTATATTGATTATTATTTTGGTGACAACGATCTTCAGCATCATCAGCACACACTTGCCTCTTACACTTAGCAATGTCATAATCATAAAAATTTAAGCTACTCGGTCCAAAGGTTTCAATCAACCAAAATCATTTGCGGAGTATATATATCATCAAGCAAACATTCTTCTCCTCCCAAAAATTCTCTAACTTCATATTCATCTCATTACTTGAATTGCATCTTCACAAATCAAACTCATACCCCTCATTACTTCCTTTGCCATTCCAATTGATATCATTGATTAAACCCATACAACCATTATTTCTTAAGCTCAACTCAGTCCCTAGGTCATCCTCACTTTCATAGTCATCTTTATCGAACTCTTCTTTCTTGTCCTCGGATGATTATGATGATGATTATACAGGTTCTATTAAATTTGAAACACGAAGATCGGAATCGATTTTGGGAACATAAACATCTTCCAAAATTAAATTTGGATACTATGAATTGATCATGCAGTGTATACATAACACCCAAACCCCAAATCAACCCACAAATCAACCTCATTTGCAACATCATTCTTCACTTACATAATTGCCTGGATGGATTTCTTTGGAAAAAATTCCATCTTCCAACAAATCAAAACCAGATAAAAAATTTCAAAATCCCATCTTTAGTGTCTTTTTTGAGAATACTTCCATGGATCTCATTCTCTTCCACATGAACCTTCAAAGCATGAGCTAAATTAGACTTCCCAGCACCAATTTTGAAACCACGCATAAAGCCATGACATTACAGCTAGTCAAAAGTACAAATCAGTTCAAGTAACAAATCAGAGAGTACCTCAGATTCAAAGTCGAGAGTCGAAAAATCCCGTTGGAAGAATCCATTAAAGAAGCATCCACCAATCAAAAATTTTCAACTATGCATTCCTCATCAGTAGCGTATTCTACCTTGAGCACAATGCATAAACATCATATTTTTAAAATATGTATGTACTCCAGCACTATTACATTTCCATAATTTATTAATCATTTCTTTCACTACCACAATTACAATCCCAAATTTGAAATTAATTTAAGAAATGGACATTTATTTGAACACAAAACATACATTGTAGCAAGGCATAGACACAAAAGGGCATATCAAATAAAAAGGCACGTATAATGAAATTTGAACTCTTTGAAATATATTTTTTACAATTGTGTCAAGATGGGTTCACAAAACACAATTTGGAAACTATGTGAAACTAGAAAAATGTGTTTTGATTCCAATACTGGGATGGAAACCCCTTTGAAATCATACAATAAATCAGAACATGAAGTAAAATGTAGGTGCATATACGAAAATGATTATGACAATTGTAAAAATTAAGAACGAAATCAAATATTGGAAACAAATTCGTTTATGTAGTCATCTACTTCCCCAAAATAGCTAAAAGATAGAAAAAAATAAATTTGTGCCCTTGACAAAATCAATTTGAACTTAACCCATAGATTACCAATACCAACGTAAATACCTTTAACTCATCGAGCTTAACGAAAGCATTGATCTGTTTGTGCCATCGTTGGTTAGTTGAGGCATTATAATTTATGGAATGTTTACTTACTCCTCATTGTTGGATGGGATCCTGGAGGAAGAACGACTTTTAATTCATCTTTGGATGTATTTGGAAGTGGATTTTGGGAATTAATAACTGCTATGAATTTGTTGTTAAAAAAACTGCTGTGAATTTGTAATGGATGCCTACGCAAAGAAAGCAGCGAGGAAAGAAAACTGCCACGTGGGGGCAGTAGAAACATTTGGTTTCTCCACATTCAAATGAATGAATCTGGAGTAGAGGCAAAAAAAAATGTACAAATAATTATGTTCAAAATGAGTACTGATAATTGAAAAAACTTTATCAAACTCTGTAGTTAGCTAATTGATGAGACCATGCTTCTTTAGAAAAACTTAGCACTTGAACATTGAACTATTGAAGCAAATTAGTGAGGTCCATTCCTTTAAACTGTCTATCACCAAAATACTTTGAATAACCATCATTTGTGTAAATTTCATTGAATTAAACTCCTTTTCTGAATCAAGTAGAATATATTATGCACTAAACATTTGTCTACAATTGATAAGAAAGCAGGATGTACAGAAACAATATTTTCGGATACCCATGCAATTGTGTCCATTGGATGTCTGAGTTTCACTATACATCCTGGCGTTATCTTAAAGAAATTGAACAAATATAATTGGGACTCATATTTTAAAAAGCTTAAAAAAAATCTCTCTTCATATTTTATACTATGTATATCGTACATTAATAATTAGATTAAATTAATCAAATTCATCTACGACTAATTAACCTGTTTAGACAGTTGACTTGATTTTATGTTCAGAAACGATAATAATACAACTGGGAATAAATATGGTGATTAGAAAATAATTATATTTCAATGTTACAGTTGCAACATTTATAAAATATTGCTTATGGTAAAATAGATACACCCCTTAGTACCCTTGGGTGCATTCTTTGTATACACGACAATATATTAATGAAATAAATGCATACGCATGATATGCTCTGTAAAGAACAACAATAATAGGGTAAGATTTATTATAGTTACTCTCATTCTTGAGTTAATGCTAAAAGCATATTTGTATAATGTTGGATGATTTATACGTTTATAGCAGATTGTTTAGTAAAAAAACATGCAACATGTAAGTTGTGTATAAGTAGTGTAAATCAAGCCAAGTACTACTACATGCTACAGGTAATTTTACTTAAATATGAGCGTATTTAATCACTATTTTTTTTGAAACTGATATTGGTTTTGTTTGTTAATTAAGTGCACTAAATGGAGTAAACAAGAATTGGTAGAAACCAACAATAACTTATAAGGAGAAAATAAACTAAATTGTAATTTATTATGGAGACCAATATAGGATAGTAATCTACGATAACTGTTAAGTTTTAAAGTTAAGAAATAGGATATTTTGAGGATCCAACAGTGCTATATTATAAGCTATTATAATAACTTTTGATTTACAGTTTTGAAAAAGGATGGCTTCGTCCGAATGAACATTCAGTATAGCTTAGTCATGCAACATATCGAGAGAATAAATAGAAAGGAAAACTTGATAGTTACTGAAATATCCATGTTTTGTAGCAATAAATTGACAAAAAAGTAGAGGGCGACAGTCAAAGTTGTCTGGAAAATCAGCAGATCAACATGAAAATTCTTGATTGAGAACATAAACTTGTAGAATTACTACTACATAGGTCAAGACACCGTTGGCCTATGAAGCAATAAAGGGAGTCAAAGAATTTTTAATATGTTAGAAGAATAAGATGCACTGGAAATGTGTAGAAGTGTTGTATGAAACACATAAAATTGACAAAATAGATTTGCATGAAGTTAGTTTTAAAAACAACAATTTTGTAGGTATATCGGTTGTATATTACATAACCTTTTAACTTTGCAGCTTTGCTATAAGTAAAGGGTCAATGCTAACACCCTTGAGATGATATTTAATCCACTGGAAGCATGAAACTTCTGCAATATAATCAGGTATATGTATTTCCTATAAATTGTTGAGATTTTCAAATGTTTACTATAAGGCAGTAGCTATGTAACCATTCCATCTTCAACCTAAGGATAAATTAGAACAGACAAACAGAAATACATTAATATAAATAAAAAAAATCAACATTATTGTGACAATTTACAATATCTGTAGTTGTTGTTTCCCCTTAGTATTAAAACATAGATGTAATGATCCTTGATGTAATATATTTTTCAGCTGAATAATATGTTACAACTCTCAAACTAATTAAATTCTTGGGTGTAGAAAGAGTATGCACACATATCTGACCATTTTGAGTGCGTTAAAGCTAAGTAAGAAAATTTGTACATGAACATATCTAGGATATATTTGCAAAGAACACTTTAATAAAAACACATAAATTTAATATAGGTAAAACAATTAAAATTTATCAGAAGAAACTAATAATGAGTTAAACATGGTTAAGTGAGTATAAATAAAATGAAAATGTATTGATGTCAAGGTAAGAAGGTAAACCGGAACTAAAGAAGTAACAGAAAACTAAACAATGATATTCTAAATAGTAATCAGCATATCACATTTTCAAGAATTTTTTGGATGACAGAGAATATGTTAATAGAAAAAAAAATCCATGGCTTCAGATTATGATCACATAGGCAGAAAATACATAGATTCTAGTTTCTTTTAATCAATTTTATCGGATGAATTTGTGATGGATTGAAATATCAACCTTTTCAGCAGAAAATAGTCAACTAAAAAAACACAATCGAAATAGTAAAATATACATGCAAATTCTGTATTATTAATATCAGTGAGAATTGTAAATACCACTCTCATTTTAACTTCAGTACATCAGAATGAATTAAGTACAACTATTGAGCACCACATCAGTAATCAATCCAATCACTATCAAAACAATTGTGGGTGGACGCATAATAACGTATTTGTATATTCACAGTAGTAAGCAAAGTGAAAAAATTGTAGAAAAAATTAAGAAAAGCGTTATACCATCAAAGAAGGTGATATGATAGTGAGAAGCGATGAAGCCAACAACATAGAAGGAAGTGCATCCATCAAGGTGATTGCCACATTAGACGCCATAAAATTTCAGGTTTTGGTCAAAGTCTCTGAACGAACGGAATTTACCCATCGGTTATTCTCAGATCTGTAGGTTAGGGAAGATGAAGAGGAAATACGAACGGTAATGGATAACGGTAGTATAGCGTAAAGAGTGGAATATAGGCAATTGCAAGTGTTATAGTTTTCTTCAACTTTAAAACAGAAGAAGAAAAAAAAGCGAAGGCATCCGGAAATGACGCGTTTGTACCAGTAATAGAGATGAATTCAGAGAAGAAGGCGGAGGGCGATTAAATTGGGTTAGTCGTATTAAGAAGTGTGTGAATTTTGAGGTAGGGAAAGGAAATGAAGTCGAATGAGGAAGGGAAGATTGGGGAAGGAAAGCGGAAGCAGTTGTTTAGCGGTTCCAAACAGAGGATGAACCCAAAAAGGGAGAGAAGCGTGAATTGAAGGACACGTGGCAATAACATTAATTTGGTTTCTGCTTTCCATCATAAGTAATAGATAGATGTGTGTGAGTATGCCCCCAATCAATCGTTAATATAACGCCTGGCCAGGGCTAATTGAGGATTGATTAGAGTTATATAAGTGCTGCCCCCATGCCCGGAAATGAGGGGGTCGGGCTCAGCTTTCATTATTGTTCTCGATTCTACAGCGGGATAGAAGCCCTATCGCGGCATTTAATCAAAACGCCTTTATACTCTCCTAACGTATGCCCAGGATTGAGTTCGAACTCACCTTTCAATTTACCCCCCATTCCTTCAGCGGGGTAGGAGTTCTTTTGCGGCGCTCAGTCTCTGGCGCCTTTATACTCTCCCATCGAATACCAAGGGTAGAGTGAAGTCGAGACGGTCTTTATAATCATGGTGCACCTTCACGTCACATGAGAAATCCACTTCCTTGTCCTTTGTACTTTTTCTCAAGTCACGAGAAGTGGAGTGTTGGTTGTTGTGTCATTTACTTTATTGCACCCTCAATGCTCTGCATACTATTGACCTTCTGATCTGATAGAAGAAACTTTGAATTACGTGCTTCAAGATTGTTGCAAGGGTCATAGTAAATTTAAAAGATTATAATGATTCATGTGAGTAAAGAATGACAGAGTAACTAATAAATGGTGTCGTAAAAGTAAAGGACACAAGATATTTTATAGTGGTTCGGTCAAATCATGACCTACTTCAACTTTATAATCTTTTGTTTATATAACCGGACTATTCTAGGCAAGTCTTGCCTTTTTACATGGTCCTAAAAACAAAAGAGTAAAAAATGACAATTTCATGTCAATTAGTGCCGCAAATGCTGGGCATTCCACACTCTGGGGATTTCATTTCCATCCATGGTCGCTAGCTTGAAAGATCCATTATCAAGCCTCCGTAGGATGGTGTAGGTTCCTTCCCATTTCGGACCCAAATATACTGGGGTGGAAAGACACGCTTTAGAACTAAGTCTCCGGGTTCAATGGTTCGAGCTCGGACCCTTTTGTTGTAATACCGAGCGACTTGTTGTTTGTGCCTCAAGGCACGTAGATCCGCTTCATCCCTTTTTTCTTCTACCATATTCATGGATTCGAGGAGCAGTTCATTGTCAGTCATTGGTTCGTAGTAACTGACCCTGTGGGACATCACCTTTAACTCAACCGGGATGACTGCCTCGAACCCGAAAGCAAGGAAAAAGGGGGTATGCCCGGTGGCTGATTTAAAGGTGGTTCTGTAGGCCCACAATGCCAAAGGTAGCTCGTCAACCCATTGCTTCTTCAAAATGGACTTGATTACTTTGTTTGCCACTTCTACCTATCCATTTGACTGCGGATGCGCCACAATTGTGAACCTCTTCTCGATATGATATCTCTGGCAAAAATCCCGGAACTCGGTATTGTCAAATTGGGTCCCATTATCGGTTATGATGACTTTCGGAATTCCAAATCGACATATGATGTTTCTTACGACGAAGTTTATCACTCGCTTGGTTGTGATCGTGGCTAACGGTTCTGCTTCGACCCACTTGGTAAAATAATCAACGGCTACAATGGGGAACTTCGCTCCGCCCTTTCCTATGGGGAGGCTTCCAATAATGTCAATTCCCTAAACCGCGAAGGGCAACGGACTCATCATCATCTTCAACTGGCAAGGAGGTGCCCTGTGAATCTTTGAGAACTTCTGGCATGCGTCACAACGCCGTGCATACTTAGCCGCCTCTTTGTTCACGGTAAGCCAGAAATAGACATATCGCAGTATCTTCTTTGCCAGTGTTTGTCCTCCAATGTGGTCGCCACACTCATCTTCGTGGACTTCTCTTAACACTCTTTCTATGTCGCCGTGGTCTATACACCGGAGGAGCGGCATTGATAACCTTTGTCGGTATAGAACTTCACCTTGCATGACATATCTGGATGCCTTGCGAATGATAACACGCCTTTCGCCCTTTTTGGTGGGAAGTGTCCCATTTATTAGGAAGTTCTTTAAGGGTGTCATCCACGATTCTTTTTCCGGTTCAGTCTCCAATACAGGATCAATTTCCATCTGATCAATACTCAGAGACTGTAATACCTCTATGGGGACCATCTTTGTGTCCTCAGGGTTGTCAGAACTAGCCATCTTAGACAACTTGTCTGCCTTCTGATTCTCCGATCGAGGAAAATGGGCTATACTATAGTGATCAAAACCATCAAGCAACTTTCTCACCTCTTTCAAATACGATATCAATCTCGGACCCTTAGCCTGAAACTCCTCATTAACCTGATTCACGACTATTTTTGAGTCTTAAAAGATTTCCAACTTTGTTATTTCCAACTCCTTCATGAGCCTTAGCCCGGCAATTAGGGCTTCGTACTCCGAGTCGTTATTTGTGGCATGAAATTCCAATCTGAGAGCGTAGTATATAGACCATTTTTCGGAGGTCACAATTACAATTCCTGCATCTGATCTTCTATCATTCTTGGCCCCATCAGTATATAGTTTCCAGGCGTTAGGGTCAATAAATTGTTTTGTAGGATCAACTTCTTCACTCACCACATCGTCCTTTAGGATGGTAAACTCTGCTATAAAATCTGTCAGTACTTGCCCCCTTATCGATCTTCGGGGCTGAAAGTTCAGGTCAAGCTTTCCACTTGAGTAACCTTTCCGATGCCTCTAGTCTTTGTAATATTTGCCCTATCGGATGATCGGTGTACACATTGATGGGATGAGCCTAAAAATAGTGGCGAAGCTTTCTAGTTGCGATCGGTAAGTTGTACGCAAGTTTTTCTATCTTTGGGTAGTTCCGCTCTGCTGCCGCTAGCTTCTTACTCACGTAGTACACTAGTCTCTGGAATTTATCTTCTTCCCTTACCAGGGCTGAACTTATTGTGTGGGATGACACAGCCAAGTACACGAACAAGTCCTCGTGATCTACCGGTTTGGACAATATCGGAGGTTTTTCCAGATGATTCAGGAGATTTTGGAATGCTTCTACACAATCAAGAGTCCATTTGAAATTGCGCTTCCCTCGCTTTATCAAATTGAAAAACGAAATGCACTTATCCGGAGCTTTAGAGATAAATCTACTTAACGCTGCTACTTTCCCAACAAGGCTTTGCACGTCTTTGATTTGCCTTGTCTCTCGAATATTCCTGAATGCTGCGATTTGATCTAGATTGATTTCAATTCCACGTGAGCTAACGATAAAGTCCAAGAATTTCCCAGAGGCTACTCCAAATGAACACTTTAGAGGGTTGAGCTTCATCCCATATCGCCTAAGGATATCAAACATTTCTGCTAAATCGGTAGTATGGTCGGATGATTGTTTGGATTTTACTAATATGTCGTCAACATATACCTCTATTGTCTTCCCAATCTGACTGTAGAACATCCGGTTTACTAGTCGTTGATATGCAGCTCCAGCATTCTTTAAATCAAAAGGCATCACTACATAGCAGTACAATCCCAAATCTGTGATGAAGCTGGTATGCTCCTGGTCCAGAACATGCATGGGAATTTGGTTATATCCAGAATACGCATCCATAAATGAGAGAAGTTCGTGACCCGCTGTCGAATCTACTAATTAATCAATCCTAGGAAGTGAGAAACTATCTTTCGGACAAGCCTTGTTCAAATATGAGAAATCGATGCAGGTGCGCCATTTCCCGTTGGCCTTCTTCACCAAAACCGGGTTTGGAATCCATTCTGGGAAAGCTGAATCTCTAATGAATCCATTGCTCCTCAATTTCTCAACCTCTTCCTTTAAGACAACTGACCTCTCTGGGTGATGCTTCGGGTTGATGCTCGCATAATTGATGGGGATATCCCACACATATCAGCATGGGTCCAGGCAAACACGTACAAGTTAGCCTTTAGGAAGTCGGTCAATTCTTTTGCACGAAGAGGGTCTAACTGGGATCCAATTTTCAAGACCTTCTCTGGGTTATAATCGTCGATTGGAATATCCATAGTCGTTTCGTTTGGAGTCACCATTCTGCCCCCAGGTTCCTCGTCCTCTCTGGGATCTGTATCTTCAGGCAGTTCTCTGGGCGGCTCCCTCGGGGCCGTCTTTAATTGCTATGCTGAATCCTCCTTTACGCGAGGAGGAGTGCCCTTTGGTTCTATGTTTAATCCTTTGAGCAACATTTTCAACTCTACTATGTAGCAAGCTCGTCTTGCGACTTGGTCACCTATGACCACTCCCACTCCTGCTTCTGTTGGGAATTTTAGAAATAGGCACCAGGGTGCTATACACGCTATGAATTCTGCTAGGGCCGATCAACCTAGGAAGGCGTTATAAGGTGATTCGATATCCAACACCACAAACGGAAGAATTCTCACTCTCCGGCAATCTCCTTCTCCCAAAGTTACTGACAATTCCACATATCCGATCGGGGACATTGAGGCTCCATTGAAGCCTCGTATCCATCCGTCGCAGGGCTTCAAATCTGTCGCTTCAAGCATCATTTGATCAAACGCTTTCTTAAACAACATATTTACTGAACTTCCGTTGTCTACCAAAACCTTGTGAACCAGAGCAGGACCGATGGTCGTCGTGATCACTAAAGGGTCCTCAACAGGGGCGTGAATTCCAATACTATCTCTATCACGAAAGATGACATTATCTGACATTGTTTTGTGTTGCTTTACCGGAGCTGCGATTTCAGGATTACTGCATTCTCCTACTTCAAGGTGTTTGGCCGCATTCACATACTGATCCATTGCCCTAAAGCTGTGTCTAACAGGATGAGGTCCCCCTACTATAGTATTGATGACAATGTTCTTTCATTTCTGCTGAGCAGTAGGCCTAGCAGTGGGTTAGTTTTGATTCGGGGCCTATCCAGCTTGCCTCTTGTCTCTCTGAACAACCTTGTATTCGTCCAATTTTCCTTCACGAAGTATCTTCTCAACAACGTCCCTCAAATGACGGTACTCATTGGTGGAGTGACCATGAGTCTGATGGAAAAGGAAAAATTTCCTGTCTCTTGTTCTTTCTCCATCGAATCCCTCGGTAGAGGCCTCTTATACCGAAGAACATTGTTGGTGCCCAGGAAAATATTCT
The DNA here is from genome assembly GCA_030737875.1 of Allium sativum. Taxonomy (NCBI): domain Eukaryota; kingdom Viridiplantae; phylum Streptophyta; class Magnoliopsida; order Asparagales; family Amaryllidaceae; genus Allium; species Allium sativum. The sequence goes on along the minus strand of CM060924.1, from coordinate 822,235,144 downwards.
CTAGTGTATCATTCAATGGGGTAAAATTCTCAAATAGCCTGAATCGAGGCCTCTTTTGTGAGTCGTTTCCTCGATTCTGCTATTCCCAGATTGGCGGGCATTGCCCTGATTCTAATTTCCAACGTTAACTTCCACCTTTCCTGAACAGTCGTTGGATTGTTTGATGGCCACGTTACTCTGTAAATCTTCTTTATCGGTGGCTTTTCTCTTTCGATTGGCACATATATCTTCCTAACTTAAGCGGATGTTAGATTTTTCATAGAATATTTCTCTAGTCAGCGATGGCTTGCCAGCTAAGTATCTTTCAAACTCAGTATCCTTGTCCACTTCGTCAATTAAGGCCATCAGGACAGTCTGTTCGTGATGATCTCTAACCTCCGTGACCGCTAAGTTAAAGCAGTCTAGATAGGACCTCAAAGATTCATCAGGGCGTTGTTTAATGAGGGATAACTCGATGACATTCTTAGACCTATGAGCATGAAGTCGGAATTGATTTACGAATTGTTCACTCAATTCCCTGAAATTGGAGATCGATCGCGTCGGCAAGTGGGTAAACCACGTTAATGATATGTCCTCCAGGAATATCGGAATGCTTTACATTTTACTGCGTCAGGAGCAGTGGCGGCGTTCATGTACCATGAATACCTCATTAGATGCTGAAATTGATCCATTCTGCTCGTGTAACGGTTCATAGATGGCATGTTGAATTTCCTTTGGAACTTGTCGTCTAATATGTCATCAGTAAAAGGCGTATGACTGCGGCCTATTCCCCAATCCTCATTCCTATGTCCACGGCTATCCACCATGATTTGCCTAATCATTGCCTCAACATCAACATGGGTCAATGTAGATTCAGGATCAGCACCCCTTACTCGATGGGGCCCTCCAACGTCTCTTCGACGTGCTACCGCGAAGTCTGGGGCCTGAGCATAACTTCCCTATCCCCTGTTGCCACGGTCAATCACGCGGCGAGGGGGTGGTAATGGTTTGTTCCGAACAGGGTCAATAACACCTTCATTCCTAGGTAGCGGAGCGGGATCATTCGAGTTACGATGGTCAGGTCCCAGATTGAGGGCCGCCTCTTCCCGAGAAAGAAGTGATCCAAATCGGAGATGCTCCACATTTTTAGGCCTTTCTAATGGTCTTCGTGGAGGCCTTGGAGGTTCCTCCGACGAAGATGAGTACTCTAGAGTAAAAGGATGGGCGGGCAAAGGTGTCCTCTGTCTTTGGAGATCATCGATTCGTCTGTCTAATGCAGTAAGGTTCTATCGTAATAAGGAACTCTCTCGTCTTTGAGCTACCAACTCATCATTTGTCCTATCCAACATGTCAAGGATGCGAGAAAGATCTCCTTCAATCGCGGGGGCAGAGGCGCGTAACTGATCATCATTATTTTCTCTTATACGTGAAGAACTCGAGTCATGTCGAGCAGAAGCAGCAACATGTGCGGAACGAGCCATAATTTCCTTTTCGGGTCGAGTTGTGGTCCTATGGGAAAGGCGGTTCGTGACCCTCTCTAACACCTGGTTCGTGGATCCTTCTTTAGGTTCCTGGCTTGTGACGTGTGGACGGCTCGTGGTGCCCCCTGGGTGTGCCTCGTGATCTGCTACTGGGGGACGCTCGTGATAGCTTCTTACGACCGGGTCGGGACCCCCTCCTGGGGTCGGTTCCCCCAGTGAGCCGCGAGCTGAGGACTCCACTTCAGCCTGCTCGTGAACACTTTCTTCGTTAGCTTCATTTTCAGCTTTGTTTGCTCACGAAGCTCGTAAGTCCTTGGATTTCTTTCCAGCCATAATGTCTTGACTTTGCTAAAATCTTCAGAAATTGGAATAGTGGAGACACTGACTATTTTCTTCGGACTTGAAATCCAAATAGTAGAGAAATAGTCCGATACGCTAAGATTTTAAGTCGCAATGAAAGCACCAAAATGTTAGACCAAATTATGGCTCTAACACCCTAATTGTCAAAGATTATAGAGAGTAATAACTAGAAATGAAAGAAAATACAGCTAACACACCAGATTATAGTGGTTCGGCGCTAACGAGCCTATGTCCACTTTATATGCCTTTGATTATACGTTTAATGCAAGTACATTCAATGATTTCTCTCAATCTCACTTTTACAATGATGATTCACTCAGTGATTTCGAGATATTACTAATAAGAAATGATAGAGGAACAGTAATGGTGTAAACAATACTTAGAACTGCCAAAAGATCCTGAAAAATGCCAAGTATGGAGCTATTTATAGGCGATATCTGCGGCGGTTCGTGAAGACACGTGGCACAAATCCCGAGGATCTCGGATTCGTTCGTGGATTGATGGAGAAATGGTCAGAATGGTCGTTATGGACAGGTGTCGTCAGATCCTGAACTTGCGGCTCGTAGAATACTTGGTCAAGTCCATCATCTCCTGGGTTCGTGGTCGGTTCGTGATACACTATCACTATTGGGTCGTGATGGTTCTCCATGGATGGGTTATGGCAGATGAGCAGATCGTGGTGTTCAATCACGAGCCGTGGATGAAGCTGGTCTACGAGCGGAATGAAGAGCTTAGTCATGAGCGGGACCCTGGGCTTTATAAGTCACGGTGCATTCGTCTTGAACTTGAATGCGTAATTCTCCTTCTTTTCTAATTATGAATACTTGTGCTTTTGCTGGCTTGGCTCAAAAGCTAGCCAACAATACCAAACAAATAATTCACTTGAATGCCAGCTTGCCAAGTCCATCACACGTAATTGATTTCTACTAATGTAGTAATGTACAACCTTTGACCTCGTACGTCTCAAAAAAAGGTGTATATAGTGCAAGAGAGTCACTTCACATACCGCTAAATAGATGTACTTTCATAAAGATCAACATATGCACATTAGAAGTGCAATGTCAAACATCTGCCCTTACAAGTTATCATAGGTTTGGATAAATTGAAGGCACTCCTCGCATTAGATCATGTGATCTAGCAAAGAGGATTCATTTGATCAAATATCTGAATGCTGAACTGCAATCATTTAGTAATATGGGAGAATTCCCTCGAGGGTTAGTGATAACACCCTTCATTCAATCTCCATAACTCTTGATCATTCAATCTGTTTTTCTTTCGAAACATCAACTGATTCGAATTGTGTTTAAAAGTGGAATCATGCAAATCCGATCTCAGTCTCTTATAATCAATCATAAAAAATAATTGTTTAAGTAGTTTTTGGTATTTCTCGTTGCTTAGTTCATTTCTTGTCAAAACATCTTTTAGATATGTGTATATTTCAAATATTCTATGGATGTATACATTGAATTAAACCTAAATATTTCATTATGTCAACTTGGATAGTAAGTCCATTTTAGTATGACTGATCCAAAGAAACCATAATCATTTTACTCGATATCAATTTTTGGTTCAATCTCTACGGTTCATAAAGTAAAGGTGAAAAAATCTTTTAAACTGTTACAAATAGTTAGGATTCCCTCCTTGGAGTATGATATTAATACATCAAGATCATCTCTTAGTAGCCTGATTCATTTAGCTTGAGAAACTTGATCTTTTTATATTTGAGTCATTTTCAACATTTCAAACTTATATATCCCTCGCTTTGAAAAAGAGCCAAATGAGACAGGGCATTGAATTCTCCAAAACATCTCCTTCGTTAAACAATCCACTGGATCTCATGAATAGAAAAATCATGTTTACTCATCAGCTTATCAGAACCAAGATTAAAACTATTACGTATGATATCTTTTGGTTCAAATCAATTATTAAAACACTTTTAAATATGTCATAGTACCTTTAAATAACCTTTGAACACTTAATTTATCATTTGAAAACATTTATAGATGGTTTGGGTAGAGCTGTTAAGTATAAACTCATGTTTCAATGATTACTGAAAAGTGTTGCGAAAAGTGCTATTTAGTTTAATTGATCAAAACAACTTTTCTATTATTGGAAAGTTAATGTATTACTCTTAGATAATTTCTAAAGCATTTTAGATGATTTATAAGATTTATTTTATATTTTTAAAAGATTGAAAATCTCAATTTCAAACAAGTGCATTTTCAGGATTTCAAACTGCAAAACCGCGATGATTTTCAAATTCTTTTGCTCTTATTTCAAATGAACTTAATAAAATCTTGATTTTTTCAATTTTTTTGCAAATACCTGGTTATAGGAGTTAGAAAAATCATATTTTATAGAAATTAGATTCATATTTTGTTGTATACATAAGTTTAAATTCTCAAGGCACGCGTAATCGCAAACTACCATCACGCGACGAGCCAAAATTTGTTAAAATTTCATATTTTTTCAAACTTTATGTTTACTTCCTAAAGTGTTTATAATTTATTTTCAAAACATTTTAAACCAATTTCAAGAGGTTTGATAATTCAATTATACTATTTGTTTATGAAAGAAAAGTGATTTCCTTTTTGTCCGCCGACGCGTATTAACGTAACTTGTTAATTCATCCGTTCAACAAATATATCATTAATCAAAACATGATAAAGAATCATCCTAGCAAGAAAGTTCATCATTAAGCATTAGCATAACACATGGGTAGTTTGAGTCATTTAAGTTTCTCACCTTCATAGCATATATTAGTTTCTAAAAGTCGTTATAGCCCAGCTATAATTACGCGAAAACTTCCCGAACTCGAGTATTTCTTTCCTAGAGTACTCGAACTTGCCTTCCTCCCCCCTCTATGGTTTAACCTGCCCTAGAATTGAGTGGCTTGGCCTCTTAGCGATAACGGTAGTGATGATAGTTAAGGAGGTTAGGAGAAGGATCATTATTGAAATGATTTCGCGAGTATTTCTTTACCGCCTCTTCTTGATTTTTTTTCCTTGTAAAATTATTTTCTTATTATTTTGAAAGAGTTTTGAAGCCGTTAATAGAGCCTGTGAGCAGGAAGAAGAGAATATTTTTAGTGTGAATAAATGAGATAGAGATAGGAGGCATTTCTAGGAAAAATAGAAGCATAAAATATGCATTGGAATTTCGTGAAAATCCTTTCCTTTTCTCCTTGGTGTTGGATGAAACTAGTCCCGTTCCCTCTCCGCTTGCGCTTTGCACTACTGTTAAGAGTATGGTTTGAAAAGAGTAATGTGTTGTAAGGTTATAGTGTGTGTAGGTGATAAGATAATGTTATATTAAAGTAAACCCTTTTTGTCACTTTATACTTACTTTTTTCTAATGCTTCTTACCTTTATTAATCTTTTTATTATTCTTATGTGCATATAATATCATGAACTTATATGTGGGAATATGTGTGTTATACATAGTTTTCTACATTGTACGACTTCATTCGTCAAACCGTTGAGAATCCGCAAGTTCGTTCATCAGTCATATTTTCAATTTTCAATTAAACAATTTGACAAGATAAACAAAATTTAAAAATAGTATTTTTATAATTGAAATAATATTAAAACCTTATTAAATAATATTAAACAATTATTTTCAAAATTAAGGATTATACCGATAAAGCGACACGATTATCCCTATATTTTTAAGTTACACATATTTCTTACAACTTATTACAAATGGTTTATTATCACTATGTAAAATATTTAAATGGATTATTATCATATAAAAATTTATTTGAACAATTATAATAATTATCAACTCTGTAAATTTTTACCTATATTCATAATTCCATTATTGAATATAATAACTTTATTAGTGATATTATATACACAAAATCAGTTCGTTATCATTATTCATTACTTTTAACTTAATTATAATTAGATTCAATTCATATTTGAATGTTTAATAATCCAAACACTCTCACATAAGGTGCTCAAAATTTGGGTTGTTATAAGTCATTTTGTCTTTTATAGAAACATAACTATTTTCTCTTACATTTGTATTATTATTATTTAAAAATCTCATTCTTAATAATTTCAAATATTAATCTAAAATGTAATTTTAGTTATTATTTATGAATTTCTCTGGATAATCATCTATAGAATCTTGCCCTTACATACTCTCGGGTGCTCTTTTGGGTACGTTGAGAGTTAAGGCTTTTCAAGTTTTCTCGTTCGAATGAGCTTCCAGAGACGTGCATGAGGTAGTTAGCTATTTAGGAGTTCTTTTCAATTGTGTTTTTATCACCTTGGATGTATGCGAAGGCAAAGTTGTTTATAGCTTGTAGTTAGACTCTGATCAACCTGGGGGGCTTCATATGTTACTATTGGAAATATATTTGTAGTAATATATTTTGATCTGAACGGGGTTTTTGCAAGGGAATGTAATGAATATTGACTAAATTTTTTAATATTCCTTTGTTCTATGATATTATGATTCATTAACATTCTGTTTTATATTGTCGAAAGTCAATACCATAGACAATGACAACATCTTTTGCGCTTAGATATAGGCATTAGAGATTGAGGTGTTGTGGAATTAAATACTTTATACAATAAGATCATCTCTAGTTAATCCGATTCATATATCTTGAGAAAATTTGATTCTTTTATACTTAACTCGTTCTTGATATTTCAAACTTACTTATTCCTTAACCAGCAAAACAATCAGGAGAACCAGGAAACTAGTTTCTCCTGAACATCTCCTTGTTAAACATAATAGAAAAATCTGGTTTACTCGTCAGCTTATTAGAGCCAAGATTAAAATAATCGCTTATGATAGCTTTTGGTTCAAATTAATTATTATAAAACTTTTAAGCAAGTTGTAACACCCTTTAAATAATCTTTAAAAAACTTGATCAATTATTTGAAAACGTTAACAAAAGGATTGAGTAAAAGTTGTTGATTTAAAAGTCATATTTCATGATTATTGAAAAGTGTCATGAAATGTGCTATGGAAAGTGATGTTTTAGCATAACTAATCAAAATGACATTTCTATCATTGGAAAATTCACATACTCAACTCAAATCACTTTTGAAACATTTTAAATGATTTATAAGAATTATTTCATATTTTTAAGAGATTAAAAATCCATTTTTGAAAGAAGTGTATTTGCACGATTTAGAACTATAAAGTCGCGATGATTTTCAAAACTTAATTTTCTCATATTTCAAAATCTATTCAATGAGATCTTGATCTTTTCGATTCGTTGGATATATATAGTTATAAGGCTTCGGAAAAATCATACTTCAAAGATATTGAATTCATATTTTGTCATATATAAAAGTTCAACCTTTTGTGGTGCATAGTCATTGTTGATGTCCAAAAGTTGGCAACAACATCCAACGAATTTCAAGATATTGAAACTAAATGTGCAGTATGGAAAATTATGCATGAAAGTAAGTCAACATAATGTTTATAATGATTCGGTCTGTGAGAATCTACTTCCACTTTGAAGGCTTTTCTCTTTCATTCAACTCAATGTCAAAAGTACAATGGTGAGAACAATAGTTCCAAGCAACTATAATGGCAATGGTGGAAAGCAAGTTCAAAAAGGCCCAAGTTAGAGCTCTTTTGCTTGTTCCTGAAATGCCAAGGCAGCCTAAGAAGTCGAAGTGTCTGGAAAGAGGTAAATTTCTTCTCCCCAGAGTGATGGAGAAAACTTGAGGATTAAATAGGCAATATCTTTTTTTTTCAAAGTGTGAAGAGAGCAAAAATCCAACCCTTTTCTCGTAGCAGAATTATGGGTATTTATTTCAGGCGGGAGTAGGTAGAAGCAAGTAAGAGGGGAGGCTGGTGGGAACATGCCCACCATTTTTCACATCCCGAAATGGGTACCAGTCATGGTATACATATTTTTTCTTCTCTACTTCTTAAAGCTTTGAATCCTCTCTTCATTGCTTTATTTTGTATTTGAGAGTTGCTGTGGAGAATCCCGATCCCGCTATACTTGAGGATATTCTGGATTTCATGGGATTTGAGTTTTGGGATATGGATCCAAGTCATGTCAAGCGATTGATTGCGACCTTTCCAGTGAATAACGCATTCCTGTGAGTACGTCAATGTTAGGGAATGGAATGTTGATGATATTTTGATGACAACAACCTTGATTCAGTTATTAACATTGTTGATTATAAAATATATACTAACACTGTTATCCAGAATATTTATATGTATAAGTAGGATTTATATGCAGGAAATAAATATTAAAGACTGTACGTTTTAAGAGATTCAAGATTTCAAAGGAGATTCAAGACTCATGAGTAACAAGATATCAAGATTTCATGAGACCAAGATTATCATAGTAATAGAGTCTAGTCAGTATGTAAAACTCTGATTAGCACTCTTAAATTGTGTTTTCAAATTATCCTTTTAAATTGATTTCAAACTACTTTCAGAATTATTTTAAATCATCCAAAGATTTTTTACTTATGATTTCAAATATATATAAGTTTCTTATATAGTTTATATATATACTATAGAGTTCTATAATTATATTATATATGTGTTTATAATTATATTATATAGTTTTATATCATTTACATATATGTAGTTTTTATATCATATGGTTAAATAATATTTTATATGTTTTTATACTTCAGAAATTATATTTTAAACTACTAGTTTTGTTTCAAGAATTTACAGAATATATATATATCGGTTTAAATACTTGAAAAAATGATTTAAAATTCAAATATATATACATATGTCGACATACATGTTTTGACATGTCGACATATAACTATCACAAATTTTAAATTTAAAAAAAATGTGTCTTTTCATATTTAGAACATTCCAGGAATGGTTTTGCCCCTTGGAACACTATATAAAGGGTCTGATTTTGGACTTTCTCAATATATATTTTCTCCTTCTTCCTCCCTTATCAAACCACCATTATTCTTCTTAATTTTATAAGTTTCTACACTTATACTATGCCGATTTCAATACAAATTATATCATTCTTCTTCTATTCTCAATCTATATCAAATACTCTCTGTTTGGAAGTGCTACTTAAGAGTTCTAAAGAAATTTTAATCGATAAGGAAACAGTGTGTTCCTTGTAGCTCGTAAATCAAGGAAAAGGAGCGGTGTTAACCTTGTATCCGTGAAATCAAGGGTGTTGAATCGGTGTTAACCTTATAGCCGTGAAATCAAGGGGGTTGTAATTGGATAATGATATTAATAAAACTCTGCGCAATCTAGCATTGCGTGGGACTGGATGTAGGAGTCATCCAAACCAGTATAAAATCCTGTGTGTTCTTTCTTTTCTGCATTTTACTTTTGATTATATCTGCATTTGTGATTATTTCTATTGTGATATTCATTCTGTGATTCATATAGTAGTTAGCGTAATTGTTAATTGTTTAAGATGTCTATAAATTTTTTAAAATGCTATTCACCCCCTCTAGTGTTAGTTTTGCCTAAAGATCCTTGATCCATATCCCTAATAGTCGTCTCTGAGTAGTAATGGTTCTTTGTCGAAGCTCGTTAGCATAAATACGAAGTTCCAGCGTTGTTGGTGATCCTATTTACTCGGACTAGAAATCATGTCTATTTGCTTAGGTGTGTGTTTAATTCTTGTTGATTCAAGATATTAAACATTAGTCGCCGACTTTTGCTAATGCCAGAACATAAAACCGAGTCGTTGTTGGCATAGTGTAATGCATGTACTCACACGTTTGCATGTGGTTTTGCACGATACGACTAGAGTTTATAATAATACAAAATCGGAATGGTATGTTTCGGACGTGCAATCACACAAGTTAATTTTCAGAAATGCTATCAAATTGAAAATTCAGTTGCTTCGCGCATTCTCTGGAATGTTTAGGTTCGCGAGTACGCGATTTGTTAGCGAGTCGAGTTGGTTTCGACAATTGAAATTCCGAAAACACGTATGCGTGATCATGGCTGCAGTATGAGTTTTAAGAGATTCTTCATCGATTTCGGAGTATGTCAACTTCCCCTTTTCTCCCCTTCCTTTTATTGTTTTTAATGGATTGGTACAAATCCTTTAATACTTAGAAAAAGTCTAAGTTTCTAGAAATTTCTCCACTCCTCATTGTAAATACGGGATCTGAAGTTTCATCTCCTTCTTCTATTACTTCATATCCACTTGACTTAGAGATTTTGTGACTCCATGAGAACTCAAACTCCCCCCTTGTCCTGTCGTAGGCCATACAAAATGTTCTCCTGGACCATCAGAGGCTCTGAACACCACCAACATGCCAGCTCGAACCCACATTAAATCAAGTGGGTCACAAACTTATGTGAGTTGATTTAGGTTTTGATTCGATCTGGGTTTATGGGTTTGTTGTCTCGTCATTAGATCAAATATCTGGAGGCAGACGTGGGTGACGTGGGAGTTAATCTTGAGGTCGGTTGTAGCAGGTAGTAATTTATGGCCGTGGCGCATTACAGTTCGGAGTTAGAGGAGTACGAAGGAGGAGGATGTGTTGTGATGCGAAGTAGGAGGACAGAGGGGCAGAAGTAGGGATCGATATTTCTCTAGGATGAGAGGAGTAGTTTGGGCTAGAAAAAAAATTAAGGCTGGGGATATGAAATGTTTATTTTGTATCCCGTGGAAACTTCGAGGAGATGAAGCGAATGCGTGGTAAGTAGGATGGGCAGGAGTTGATGCAGCATATGGGACGTGGAAAAACAAAGTACTTCAAGGATAAAAAATTGGATTTCGTATCCCTAGACTTAGCTTTTCTCGAGCGTCCTCGAAGATGTTTTTTAGGGATACAAATACTAATTTCGTATCCCAACACTTGAAGCATTCGGGGATTTGAAGATGCCTTTCGTGTCCCGAAACTTAGTGGTTTTCTGTGTTGCAAAGTTCGGGATGGAAACTTCTTGGAGCATGTGGGGATACAGAATAAAATTTCATATCCCAGAAACTTAGGAAAATTTTGACTCTGAAATTTAACTTCGCAAATTCAGGTTGTTTCCCAACGTCGGGCGATTGGGTTGAGAATTGAAACGAATGTATTTTCGCATAATGCGTTAACACTCGAAAGACAAACCTATTTGGGTTGATAATCCAAACATGCACATAGGATTAAAGCATAAACTCGGACTATGGACTCATGATTGAACTACTAATAAACTGGCTTGATTCTTGACCCGATCATGACATAATCGTGACTCAATGTGAATTCAACGACCTTGGCTAGCGACGATGACAGTTTAAGTTTATGAAACCTGAAACCGTCGTCGCTTCTTGAAATATTTTACTATAATTGCATTAGTACACACAAAATTGCACTTTCCATATTAGTTTACACAAACATGGGGTAAAGGTTTTTGTGTAGTTAATAACGCAACAGTCTTGAGATTATAATTTTCAAGGGCGCAAAGTGGCTCCCTAAACTTCAAGGCTTGACAGCCGAAACTGCGGACTTGTCGAGCTCTCCTGAATTCTCATATGATCCTAGCCCAACAGGTAGCGAGCTTGAGACTTCTGAAGATTCCACCACTTCCCAACAAATTAGCCCACACGATATGCATGATCAGGAGCATGTGGATGAACCAGACACCCCGAAAGAGGTAAAACCCATAAGAGTGGGCTCGCACGAAGAGGAGGAAGTAAGCGGCGAATAGGAAGAAATTATGGTGGCACAAGACATGATGGAAGATTCTAATATTCTTGAGAATTCACAGGATTCAGTTATTTCAGGAATCGATGAAGCTTTGCTAAGATGGATTCATGCAAATTACGGAATATCCTAGGATAATGTCCTGGTCTTCGGAAGGAAAGATGGGGCACACACACCCCTAGAAGGTTACACCAATTAGGACATGCAAATGTGCTATATCTAGTAAGTATCCCCGTCATTCCCATATGTCTGGGATATTCTACATTTCTTTTATCTAGCACCGACGCAGTTTCATCCAAATGTTTACTCCTTTCTGCTTGGTTCTTACAACATATTCAAAGAGTGGTTGGACATGGAGCTGACCGGGGAAGACATTCGATACCTCTACTCCATGAAGATAAGAAGCACCTCGCCTTCCCTGGTCTACTTATGGGCGCATGCCAACAGTCATGCCATCCTGGGTGTATGGAATAAGCTCACCTACATCAAGCATGATTGGTTCTACGCCCGATACACACCAGGATTTGCGTGGAGATAGCTTGCAAGCCATAAGTGCTTTGAAACTTATGTTGTGTTTTGAGTTAATTGAGTCGTAAGCTCTAAACTAACTAGAAACTTTGTATGGAAGGTATCCTCCTAATTCCAAAGGACGAAGGCTTTCTCGAGCGAGTCTTGGCATTGAGAAATGTTCGCAATGAATTTCATGACGTCCAGACTCTATTGTCAGACCATCCCTTCCATGTATCAGTCCTACTTCCTGAAGGTTTCTTGATGGGTCGTAAATATGACGATGAAGAAGAGGAAGAGAGGTTCCTCAAGGTCCAAAAATGGAGGTTCCATCTGTCTGCATCCTGACGTACCCCCCATCGAAAAAAAGGAGCAGTAGCTCATGAGTAAATTGGCACGTATGATAGTTGTGATAAGGAGGTTCACGCCGGAAAAGATGGTTCGGAGCCCTCTCCCTTTCCCACTCCAAAAGAGGAGGCAAGGTTGGAGGAGACCTTCAAAACAATTTCTCCAGTTACGACCTATGATACCACCGTGCCAGTGGAGGTTGAGTGTCGTTTTACGGCTTGGACGAAATCCTTATAGAGACGTCTACCTTTTGGTTCAGCGACAAAATGTCAGGAGCTTGTTGTTGAGCATCGGAAAAATCAGCCCTTCAAGCGAACTGACATCTGGAGGGAACCCTTAGGACATACACTCATAAGCACTGCATGGCACATCACTTATTTGTGCGCGTGGGATGTTTGATTCTGATTCCGAATTTACCTTGTGCAGGTACAATGGCCCGAAAAGGCGACAAAGACGGAGACTGGAGGCTCTCGACGACCGAATGAAGGAGCAATGAGCAGTTTTATTAGAAGTACGTAGTTCCACCCGAAACCCCCATGATCCTATAATCACAGCAGCAGCCATCGACATCGAGAGTACCATCGGCGGTCGACGTCTCCAACGTAAAGTACAAGTCCGGCCGATGCAGAGAGGAGAACATAAATAGTAAGCAAAAGCAGTCAATGATGATCATTCCTCCCTATTCCCCATCTACAGCGTCGTTGGCTAAGGTCATAGTTAGAGAAAAGATCAATGGAGGAGTGGGAGCCGGAGGAAGGGACACAAGAAAGCATCGCTCGACGATGCCCGTGATGCCAAAGATCCCTGAACTGAGTGACACGGAAAAGAAGGAGATTCTGAAGAATTATTTACCAGGCTTTAGTTTTGAGGAGATCATTTGGATGCCCGATATGCATCAGATTCCAATGCATATCGATGAGGACACATAGAGTCGGGTTTATGACTTCTATCATCAATACCATCCTTTTATCAGTAGAGTAAGAGACTCTCCGAGATGATCTTTCAAAAGAATGTCGAGATTCGGGGTTTGAAGCTTGAGGGTAAGTCTGATCAGGAGAGCATCAGAAATCGTAAACCGAAATAAGTTGTTACAACCGCTCGGAATGAGCCTAAATTTCGACCCATAAAGGCCAATCAAAACTTAGAGCCATTCTGAATGGATCGTTGATTCCTACAAGGAAATGATATAACAGAGCATACTAAAGCGAAATCAGAATCTCATATAGCAAAAGGTATAAAATATAATAACTTAAAATAGTTGTACATTTAGTTAAAACCATCATAAATATCAGTTATAATGAGTCTCATGCAATAATAGGTGCATCAACATTAATTATCCCAACATAATAATACTTCCATAATGCCTAATAGCTATGGATCCTCCATGTTAGGCTCCATCTCCAAGGTAACGTTGATCCAAGCGTTCCCACCTATTCTCCTGTTTATATGTTAAGAGGAGGGAGGTCAAAACATAAAGTTCTGCTGAATGAAAATAACGTGTGTTTAAAGACTATACTCTTTATTTGGAAGGTTAAATACTTCAAAGTATGTCTATATAAACACACAAGCATGCACACACAAAGGGTATATTTTAATTTTAGAGGCGGACATCCGAATCGGTCGTTTAAGACCTTCATTAATTCATTTAGGGTGGATCATCAATCACTTAAGACCCAATGAGGCAGAGATTCTTGGTCACTTAAAGCCCATTCTAACATGTTTATTAAGGGTGAATTCTTATGATCTCTTATGACCTTAAGGCGGACCCTAGTCACTTAAGACCCCATCCTAAAACATCAACATCCTAATTATATATAAATTCTCACAAGTAATATGGGAAGTAGTATCTCGTCGCTTAGTACCGGTTTATGGTAGACCCGAAAATAGTCATTTGAGACCCCCTCCCCTGGAGGATGCCTCATGTTACTACTTAACTAATATTACGGTGGTAGACCTATGCTGCTTAAGACTTCCCTTAGACGGTTAGTGTAACACCCCGAGATTTTAAATATTAATGTTAACAAATTTAAGAATACTTAATTTCAAATGTGGGAATTAAGGGAAACGGGTTGCGCCATTGCGTTCGTCTTAGAATTTTGCTTGAAATAGAGTCCGAGTTTGTGTGAATTGGACTTCGTATGAAGAAGATATGGCCTTCCGGAGTTTCAGAATTTAATTAAATTAAAAATAGCTCAGGTTCAGGAACTCAAAATTTGAATACAAAACAGGGAAGCAGGCTGGGCGGGAGAATTCCCATCCAGGGACCAAGTCGACCAGGGGGTCGACCCTAGTGTCGACCTACCCTATACAGGGTGACCTTAGTGTCGACCTATCCCCCCTCCAGGGCAGATCTGAAAGATGACGACGTTTCGACTCAGAGCTGAGTCATTAGGGCTGAGGTGTCATTCTATCTTCACTAGATGGTCTTGATTGAGTCTAGGTTAATCAGACGACCCTTAATTAACTAAAACTCTATATAAGCAACCTAAATCTCAACCTAAAATCATACTAATTCATACCTAGAATGACGCCTTGGTTCTTGGCTTTATGGGCTATGGCTTTATTCTAGGTATGGATTGGCTAACTAGATACGGTGCCATCCTAGATTGTGAAAGAAGGGTATTTAGATTGTTGACTCATTGTTGAAAGACCCTTGATGGTTCTTGTGACCTTAGAGGTCCGGTAATGCTTAGCTACCTAGAATCTTTTGATGCATCCAATGATGATCTGGATTCTGTTCGTGTGGTCCGTGAATATTGTGACGTCTTCGATGAAGTTCGAGGTTTACCCCCGAGGCGCGAGATAGACTTTCGAATATGCTTAGTAGATAATGCAAAGCTGGTTGCATTACCAGTGCGCCACATGGCTCCAAGAGAGAGAAGAGGACTCAGTAAGCAAGTGAAAGAGTTGCTTGAGAAGGGATTCATAAGAATAAGTATTTCGGAGTGGGGTGCTCCAATTGTTTTTGCTACAAAAGCTGATGGTTCACTTAGATTGTGCGTGGACTATAGAGAGCTGAATAAGCTAACAAAGAAGAACAGACACCCATTGTCGAGGATAGACAATTTATTCGATCAGTTAGTGGGTGCTTCGATTTTCTCGCAACTGGATTTAGCTACGGGATTTCATCAGCTAAGGGTGGTCGAGGAAAACATAGATAAGACTGCATTTAGAACTCCTGACGGTTTCTTCGAGTGGCTCGTCATGCCTTTTGGTTTGATGAATGCACCTGCATACTTTGTTGACCTAATGAGTAGAGTGTTTAGGGAGTTTCTAAACAAGTTCGTGGTAGTCTTTGTGGACGATATCCTGATTTTCTCTAAAAATGAAGAAGAGCATGCCCTACATCTTAGGGAAGTCTTAGAGACCCTACGAGCTCATCAACTTAAGGCAAAGTTCTCCAAGTGCCATTTTTGGAGAAAAGAAGTGATGTTCTTAGGACATGTGGTCTCTAAGGAAGGGATAGCTATGGATCCCGCAAAGGTGGTGGCGATCCAAGATTGGAAAATTCCTAAGAACGCAATAAAAGTAAGAAGCTTTTTAGGGCTGACTAGTTATTATAGGAAGGTCATTAAGGACTTCGTGAAGATATCATCCCCACTTACTCGATTAACGAAGAAGAATTTGACTTTTGCTTGGGACGTTGACTGTGACGATGCTTTCCAACATCTAAAGAGGGCTTTGACGACAACTCCAGTTTTAGTTTTGCCAGACGGGAGTAAGCCATTCACAGTATGCGCCGATGCTTGCGGGACGGGGCTTGGCGCAATTTTAATGCAAGAGGGAAGGATGATAAGCTATGGGGGAAGGCAGTTGAAAGCCCACGAGAAATATTACCCTACCCACGACTTAGAGTTAGCTGCCATAGTTTTTGCACTTAAGTCATGGCGTCATTATTTGCTTGGCGAGAGGTTTGAGTTGTATACAGACCATAAGTCGCTAAAGTAATTATTCTCTCAGAAGGACCTAAACTTGAGGCAACAGAGATGGATGGAGTTTTTGGCATCCTACGATTTCGAGATCGCATATACCCCTGGCAAGGGTAACGTTGTAGCCGATGGCTTAAGTAGAAAGAAGTTAAATTTAAGTCCTTTGTTCGTAGAGCGGTAGAGTTTGGAGTATATATCTACTTTTGACTTCAGACCCTCTGTCGATTTTGTACCCGGATTGTTGGCATCGTTAGAAGTGCAACCTACACTTTTGGGTCGAGTTGGAGAGGCACAGCGAGACGACCCACAGTTGGTTGAGATAGTAGGCAAGCTTATAGGAGGGGAGTCTTCGAATCATCTTAATAGATATGCTATAGATGAGAGAGGCTGGCTGCGTAGAGATAGGAGAATTTGTGTACCACAAAACGAGAGTTTGAAGAAGGCAATTCTTGAAGACTCACATCGCTCTAAGATGTCCATACATCTCGGTGGTAACAAGATGTATAAGGATATGAAGCGAGTTTTCTTTTGGGTCGGAATGAAGAAGGACGTGGCTGAGTTCGTTTCAAGATGCTTAGTGTGCCAGCAAGTCAAGGCGGAGCAAAAGAAGCCCGGAGGTTTGCTCCACCCTTTAGATATTCCGCTATGGAAATGGGAAAGTGTTTCCATGGATTTTGTAGATGGGTTGCCAAGATCAAGGAAGGGCAATACGGGGATCTGGGTAATTGTAGACAGACTTACCAAAAGTGCCCGTTTTATTCCTGTTAAAAATAGAAGGACCGCCGCATGGTTAGCATCCGTTTACCTTCGAGAGATAGTTCGTTTACACAACATACCCACTAGCATTGTGAGCGAAAGAGATCCCATTTTCACAAGCGAATTTTGGAAAAGCTTACAAGAGGCGGTTGGAACGCAATTATGCTTAAGTACCGCTTATCATCCTCAGACGGACGGCCAGACCGAGAGAGTGAATCAAATTCTAGAAGAACTTCGGAGGCTATGCATTCTAGACTTTGGAGGAACATGGGAAGAGCACCTTCCACTAGTGGAGTTCTACTATAATAATAGTTTTCAGGCTAGCATTGGCACAGAACCTTTTGAGGCTCTTTATGGACGACCATGCCGATCACCTACTTGTTGGTAGGAAACCACGGACAAGGTTTTGCTTGGACCCGACATGATTAGGGAGACTTCAGAGAAGATAGACCTGATTCAACGACGAATGAAGATGGCGCAGGACAGACAGAAGTCATATGCTGATAGGAGACGTACCGATCTCGAGTTCAATGTTGGGGACATGGTTTTTATTAAGGTGTCACCGTTGAGAAATATAGTCTGCCTTGGGTCAGTAGGGAAGTTGGCACCGAGGTTCATAGGACCCTTTCCAATTACATAGAGGATTGGGCAGATGGCGTATAGAGTAAAGTTACCAGAGAAGATCAGTGGAGTTCATGACGTGTTTCACGTTTCGCATTTGCGTAAGTGTTTACACGATACGACGGAAGTGGTGGAGCCGAGCACACTCGAAGAAGTGGAAGTAGAGCGCAATGCCACGGTTATACGAGCTCCTACACGCATTCTTGGATCGGAGGTTAAAAAGCTAGGCAACAAAGAGGTCAAGTTGGTCAAAGTGCAATGGGAGATGATCAAAGAGACGCGACTTGCGAGACGGAAAACAAGATGCGTATGCTGTACCCTTTCTTTTTTTAGGGTATGTTTTATTTTCTCCTTTTTCTAACGCTTTGTTGATACTTGTCCTATCATTTAGTATTATCTTTGCGATGATATCTTCGATCTTTAGTTAGGAGGAACCCTATGGTTGCAAACATGCGTTTGAGACATGTTATGCTTGGTGGATGCAAATGGATGCAAGTGGTTGCTAGTAGTTGCTCGTGGATGCATGTACACACACATTAGGCAATAGATCGGCTCAATCACCTTCATGTTGCATATAAATATGTGTGCATATCTAAATTAATGGATGTATAATGGTTGTGTTATCATATGAATGCTGCATTTTGATGAATGGTTGTGCACGCATGTAGAAATAATATGTATCGATAGGATTCTTTCGCATACATAATGGACGCATGGCACTATCATGATTTTCATTAAGGAGGTCAACTGAATCATTAGACCGCCTGATTTTGCATTAGACAAGGAACATATACACACACTTTTTGCATATGTTCATACAACATTAGAAGTCTTGTAAGGACAATGGATGCCTGTGTTTGATGGTTGAGTGGATGGATGATTGGATGTTAGGATATGCATTCTCCTTAACTTGGAGATTTCGGGGGCGAAATCCTTTAAGGAGGGGAGAATGTAACACCCCGTGATTTTAAATATTAATGTTAACAAATTTAAAAATACTTAATTTCAAATGTGGGAATTAAGGGAAACGGGTTGTGCCATTGCGTTCGTCTTGGAATTCTGCTTGAGATAGAGTCCAAGTTTGTGTGAATTGGACTTCGTATGAAGAAGATATGGCCTTCCGAAGTTTCGGAATTTAATTAAATTAAAAACAGCTCAGGTTCAGGAATTCAGAATTTGAATTCAAAACAAGGAAGTAGGTTGGGCGGGAAAATTCCCGCCCAGGGACCAGGTCGACCCGGGGGTCGACCCTAGTGTCGACCTCCCATATTCAGTTCGACCTTAGTGTCGACGTGCCATCCCCCCCCCCCCCCCCCCCGGGCAGATCTGAAAGATGACGACGTTTCGACTCAGAGCTGAGTCATTAGGGCTGAGGTGTCATTCTATCTTGACTGGATGGTCTTGATTGAGTCTAGGTTAATCAGACGACCCTTAATTAACTAAAACTCTATATAAGCAACATAAATCTCAACCAAAAATCATACTAATTCATACCTAGAGCCGCCATGCCGTTAATGGAGAACCTAGAGTAGCCGCTGTTCTCTTTCAATGCAAAAAATAAGATAGAAGCTAGGATCAAATCTAAGTCTAATAAACGATTAGTCTACATCAAAGGCGAGCAATTCAGTTTCAGAATACAGGTCCCAGAAAGACAAGACTATTCTTTTGTTTGTGAGTATAACAGCATTCACAAATTAATTAATTAATTTAATTATGATAAGTTATAAATGGGATTATGAATATGATTTTGAATCATGTGATGTTGAATTATATGCAAGTTTGTGATATGTTCTTATGTTAATTATATGCAAGTCTGTGATATGTGAATTATATGCAAGTTTGTGATATGTTCTTATGTGAATTATATGCAAGTTTGTGATGTTGGACTATATGTTCTTATATGAATCTTATGCAAGTTCGGAATGTTAGAACATATATGAAACTTAAGCAACTTTGGGATGTTAAAACATATGTGAATCATGTATATGCATATGCTAGTTTATGTGACATTAACCTTTATGTTTAGATCCATATGCAAGTTCACATCCTTATGTTTAGATCTATATGCAAGTTCACACACTTATGTTTAGATCCATATGCTAGTTTACACCTTTATGTTTAAATCCACATGCAAGTTCACATCTTTATGTGTAGATCTATATTTAGAACCATGGCAGTACATAGTTATGAAAATTTATGTTCTATATGCCCATTGTCTATGCTAGTTTAATATGTGAATCATATGCTAGAAATTCATATGCAAGTTATAGGAAAACCATATCCATATATGCAAGTTATTGGCTATGTAAACTTATGTTATGATTTTTAGATCTATTTTATGTGTTATCCAAGTAGTGATGTTGCTTTTCTTTTTATAAGTTAGACTATTCGCGAGTCTAACATATGTCATATTGAAACGTACGAATAGCGTGGGGACGATGGGAAAATAATGAATATACATAATTGTGAATTGGCATAAAATGGCCTTAAAAGGCATATAATTAATTTGAGGCATTAATTGACATAATTGGTATTTATGGACATAATTTAAGTGATAATTATGGACATAAATTAATTTGGAATTTATTGACAAATTTGAATAGGGATATTAATCCAATTTGGGGTTAAATGAAGATGTGTAATAATTAATTGCCTAATACACGAGGTTAGACTCGTTTGTGGTGTAAGACTGCCCAGACCTGCCCGGCAAATCCAGTTCCATAAACGGTAGTCTAATGTGAGAGGTCAAAGGCACGAATTAAATGCGTAATGATTGTAAAGACACAAGGTTAGGCTTTTTTGCAGTATAAGACTGCCCGGACCCGCCCGGCAAATCCAGCAACCACAAATGTCAGTCTAATGTGAGAGGTCTTTACAAGGTTACGATTCTAATGAATTAAGTAACACTTAACCAGATAAACATGTGGTGGGGCATGAGGGTTAAGTGGGTGGCCTTGGGTGGCTTGTGAATACGATTAGAAACACTTAACCAAGTTGAAAACATGCAAGAAGACATGAATAAGAATGGGTTAAGTGGGAAATTCTAATGGGGACCAAGCATAGGTGGAAAGCTTGTGTCAGGCATGGGGGCCCTTTTCAAACCAGTAACCCATAATTATCTTTGTGAGATCGACCCAAGTCGAGGATGGGACACGCTTACTGGGTTTGATTGTAAGAGGTCAAAACGGGCTAGCGGTGGCAACGCAAGTCCAATGGGGTCATGTATGTGCGTGGGCTCGGGCTGGTAGGTAAGACGTTGTTGCATCGTGTAGATATAAGACGTGCATCTTTTGTGGTATCGGGTTGCCACTCTGGGGAGTGATACACCCCACTGTGGGACCAGCACGGGTATTTACGAGTTAGGGAGCCGATCGCATGGGGGTAGTGGGTACAACTAGTGGAGATAGGGACAGGCGACACCTATGAAGGTAACTAGGGGTACATGAAACTACCATTATCATTGTTATGTTCGTTAGGCGGTATCCACTTTTAGGGTGACTAGTAATGGTGCGGTGTAATTAGTATTGGTGCAGTTTAGTAATTATCCTATAGTGATTAGGAACGAGATTAATGCCAGAATATTCCTCTTGATTGCTTTGTCATACCCACTTGTTTCATAATCATACCTTGTTATTCCAGTTTATGTCTTATCCTAGTTACTTTAATAATTATATTGTTAAAGTTATTATACTCGTCGGACTTTATGTCTGACCCCCACTGTTTTCGCTTCTTTTCTTCCTCCCTCCTAGGTTCTCAGGGTGGGACTAGTACTACTGGAGCTTGATCTTGGATCTCTTTCTCTCTTTTGGAAGTGCTTGAATTGCTGAAAGTAAAGTTCAGCTCATCTCTTTTATGGCTACTTGTGTTGGGGTTTATGCTTTTTACTTTAGGTACTCAGAAACAATTTGTCAAGATGGATATTAAGTGTACTTGGTTTTACTGTGTAACGGCTGGAAATTTTCGACTCCTCGAGAGTCGAAAATTCCGCGACGTTAGTGAAAGAAATTAGAAGGTGAGAAATAAAAGATAGAACTAATAGAATAGAAGAAGAAGAAGAACATCAGAATCATCAGAGTAACACGAATCTCACAGCGGAACGAATAACATATAATATATAACATAGCTTTGAAGTAAACAGTTATATATATACAATAGCACTTATCAGAGTACAACACTTACAACACAGCGGAAATAACTATAGCTATAGAATCTTGCAGCCTCCTGCTCCAAGCTCTCCAAGTATATCTGTAAATCCCGACTACTTGACTGCCCGTACAAATTTAGGCACCCAAGAGTTTAGGGAAAACAACAAAGTAAACTCCGGGTCAGTCATGGGACTGGTGTGAGTAAAATAGTTTAAAACAGGTATATGATATCTCATAAGACCACGCCGTGAATACGGAACGGGTTTTTCCTTATGAGTATCTGAACAACTTTGACAAGCAATATCATTGTGATATTATAATAATGTCTAAGTACAAATAGGTATCAATCTAGTAGAAACGCTTGCATCTAACGTTCTACATACATAGTAAAAATCATAAACCGCAGGGTGCTTAACGGAGAATGGATTCCAACAGACAAGGTATGGGAGCACCTTCTGATCAGTGTACTCTAGAGGTGATACACTGCAGGTTCAACAAGAACATCTTGAAACCTGGCCACACATGACCGCTCACTCATTTAGCTTGAGTGTCGCGAATATATTGCCACCACGGTTATAGGCCATCAAACCGTCATCCGAAGATACAGAATCAAAAAGAAGTATAAATATGAATATTCCCTAGATCGGTGAAAATACACCCTGCTTGGGAATGACCCAACTAGCCATGCTGCCTAGCCCAACTTTTGTTACTTCCTGGTGTGAGGCTAGAAGCTACGTCTATCTTCAGAACATCTGATCACCATTCACTTTGAATGTCACATCGTCATACCCGCCAAATCACAAATTGACTTATCCAAAAATAACACGGGTATACAGCTAAGAGAAACGAATTCCTCCGCCACCAAACGTGAATACGTTTGAACAGATCAACTTACGCGATCCATTGGATATACTCTATCAGACCTTCTTCCATATACGTTGTCCTGGGACTGGACAAACCGAAGGCACTATTCAGTATATCCATCTTAGTCACTGTTATCTAAGACTTATACAACAACCCTTGCACTTTACTCCGTCTTCAATTATCTTTGGCATAAATGATTCGCAACGCTTATGCCAATACAGAGTGGTTCTTTGGATAATAATCCAACCGGTCTCTCCATATTAACAACGTTAAAATGGTCAAAACTTCGATAGTCTGTGAGTTAACTATCAAAGAAAAACAAGTGTGCAAACAACGATATTATTTCCAGATGGAAATTATATCGAACAAACATCTTTTAACATATATCTCTTTGGTTCATTTCACATCTCCTATTTCCCTATATTCGACATTTGCTATTTTCTAATGTTTAGAAAATATATTTATTAATACTGGAAAACATTTCCATTCCTTGTTTTCTATATTAGAAAACAATTTTTGTTCTTCTTTGGAAAACATTTCCATAACTTATTTTCACATCACTATTATTTCGCAACTATCAGTCCCTAACTGTAACTAGTATGAGAACAATTCTCTAAGTATCAATCCGGAAGGTCGAAACCAACATCAGATCGTCACTTAGAAAACCGTTCAACTTACCCTCTCCAGTCAGTTTCTAAATTTGCTTAACTCTATTGATTAACCCTATTCACTTAACTTCTGTCGAATAAACTATATTCGATATCTCCTCCAACACTATTCGAATAAACTATATTCGATTAACTTCTCTAACTCTATTCGAATAAATTATATTCGATTAACTCTTTTAACTTTACTCGAATAAACTATATTCGATTAACACTTTCTTTCGAATAACTATATTCGATTAACTCTTCGACTAACTCCTTTGGATTAACTAACTTCGAATAACTCCTTTGGATTAACTCTTCGACTAACTCCTTCGGATTAACTAACTTCGAATAACTCCTTTGGATTAACTAACTCCGAATAACTCCTTTGGATTAACTCTTCGACTAACTCCTTCAGATTAACTCTTCGATTAACTCCTTTGGATTAACTAACTTCGAATAACTCCTTTGGATTAACTCTTCGACTAACTCCTTCGGATTAACTCTTCGACTAACTCCTTTGGATTAACTAACTTCGAATAACTCCTTTGGATTAACTCTTCGACTAACTCCTTCGGATTAACTAACTTCGAATAACTCCTTTGGATTAACTAACTCCGAATAACTCCTTTGGATTAACTCTTCGACTAACTCCTTCGGATTAACTCTTCGATTAACTCCTTTGGATTAACTAACTTCGAATAACTCCTTTGGATTAACTCTTCGACTAACTCCTTCGGATTAACTCTTCGACTAACTCCTTTGGATTAACTAACTTCGAATAACTCCTTTGGATTAACTCTTCGACTAACTCCTTCGGATTAACTAACTTCGAATAACTCCTTTGGATTAACTAACTCCGAATAACTCCTTTGGATTAACTCTTCGACTAACTCCTTCGGATTAACTCTTCGATTAACTCCTTTGGATTAACTAACTTCGAATAACCCCTTTGGATTAACTCTTCGACTAACTCCTTCGGATTAACTCTTCGACTAACTCCTTCGGATTAACTCTTCGAATAACTCCTTTGGATTAAGTAACTTCGAATAACCAATATTCGATAACTCCTCTTCGAATAAACTATATTCGATAACTCTTCTCAAATGAATAGCATTTGATTTCTCCACTCGAATAAACTATATTCGATAACTCTTCTCAAATGAATAGCATTTGATTTCTCCACTCGAATAAACTATATTCGATAACTCTTCTCAAATGAATAGCATTTGATTTCTCCACTCGAATAAACTATATTCGATAACTCTTCTCAAATGAATAGCATTTGATTTCTCCACTCGAATAAACTATATTCGATAACTCTTCTCAAATGAATAGCATTTGATTTCTCCACTCGAATAAACTATATTCGATAACTCTTCTCAAATGAATAGCATTTGATTTCTCCACTCGAATAAACTATATTCGATTACTCTTCTCTCGAATACACTATATTCGATAACTCTACTTCGGATAACTCTAACCGGTCAACTCAACTGGTTTAACCTAACTGGTTAACTCTGACTGGTTAACTCAACTGGTTAACTCTACTGGTTTAACCTAACTGGTTAACTCTGACTGGTTAACTCAACTGGTTAACTCTACTGGTTTAACCTAACTGGTTAACTCGTCTTGATTAACTGAACAAATCCACTTAGTTTAACTTAGCTAATTCACGTTGATTAACTCTAACCGATTTACTTAGTTTAACTCAACTAATTCACTTCGATTAACCACTTAGTTAACTTAACTAATTTACTTCGATTAACCACTTAGTTTAACTTAACTAATTCACATCGATTAATCACTTAGTTTAATTTAACTAGTTCACTTTGATTAATCACTTAGTTTAACTTAGCTAATTCACTTTGATTAACTTAACCAATTTACTTTGTTTACTCGACTAACTTGCTTTGGTTAACCTAACCAATTACTTTGTTTAACTCGACTAACTTGCTTTGGTTAACCTAACCAATTACTTTGTTTAACTCGACTAACTTGTTTTGGTTAACCTAACCAATTACTTTGTTTAACTCGACTAACTCGATCAACTTAGTTCGATCAATCATTTAACTCGGTTTAAATAACTCATTTGGCAAATCTGGTTTTTAACTAACTCATTTATTTATTCTAAATAAATGATTCCCTTTGTAAATATTTCATTTCTAATGTGAATAACCCCTTTTGTAAATTTCGTATTCAATTTCTAATTGAATATCTCCTTTTATCTTATTCAATTCTGGGTGAACGACTCCCCCTATAATATCTTATCCAAGTTCTAATGAATAATCTGGTTTAAATATCTTATTCAAGTTCAAATGAATAATCTGGTTTAATATCTTATTCAAGTTCTAATGAATAAGTCTGGTTTAATATCTTGTTCAAATTCTAATTGAATAGGTCCTTTATAAATTATTCCATTCATAAAGATTTCTATTTATAAATATATTTTATTTATAAATATTCTGTTTCCACATTCCGGTATGTTACGGTGTTCTAACTTATCAAGTTTCGATGTCCAATATCATCCGTACACACAAAATCAGCAATAGGTTATAAATCACATCATATATTAAAATATATGAAAAACAATAGAATAACTGTTGAGGAATCCAGTCGGATTCCTCCGACCTGTCTTCCCTACATCCACAGATATTACACAATAATATCGATATCACTTTCAAGTTCCAGATGATATATTCTGATAAACAGAATCAATACAGACATTTAACTAACTAACTAGCAGTTCAATCAAACAGTCAACACACAGTCAAACAGACAATAATTAACAGTTCTAAGAATACAACGTGAAAATAAAACTGTTTAGAGTTTGTGAGATTTACTCACATGTGCAGTTCATCGTTAAAGAACGATAAACTGTGGTTTGATTTGAATCAAACAGTTTATTTTGCCGTAAATCGTAACTGTCTCCGATCCACTCCCGGTCAGTCTCATTGTGTAGTGCCCGTCCATACGATCCCAACGCAACTTACGGTTTGTCAATCTGATATCGTATGACCCCGTTATCGCTTGAACAAGTTAATGCATATTAAATATAAATAAAACAAGGACTTATTTTCTATTTGGGCTCTAACTAATTACCTCGGCCCACTAACCAATTCAAATAGCTCATCCACCCATTTTAATACCCAACCCGTTCATTCGTTCTCCCCCCAAACCAAAGTCACGCTCCAGAGAAAAAGAAACCCATCGTTGACCTCGTTTTGACCCGCAACCGCCTCCACCTTGGCCACCAAACTCCGGCGCAACCACCACCATTTGACTCTGCTTCCAAAGTCGCTCCTCCTCCTACCAGTATCGTGCAACTCGAGCTCCCCAGAAATCGACGAGCTGACCCACTGCTGTCGCGTTCTGCCCTAGGCGATTGGAGTTCGTCCAACCCTGCTCGCCAGCTGCTCCTCGACTCTCTGATCCACCCGGTCACCTTCTCTTGCCCCAGAACTCCTCCTGCCGACGATGAACCTCAACCCTAAATCGCTGTGTAAATTTCCAGCGCAAAAACAGACGTCGAACCCCAAAAGACCATAGGACGCATGCATACAAACCCAAAGAACCAACCCTTATTCAACGCATTCAACACTACTGTGTATTTCTGAGGTTATTGATTTTTGTTTTGGGTTTCTGGAAACAAGAAAATACTGGCGGCCGAAACTAAACGAGGTCCTTTAGGTTAGGCCTATTTATAAGGTTTAGTTGGAGTTTGTTGAGTGGTCTGAGAAGAGCATGTGTTAGTTTTGAGGCCAAGGAGAATTTGTGGATTAAGAAAGGAAGACGTGGCTTCCATTTGATCGGATAAAGGAAGATATTTATTTTACAAGTGAGGAGAATATGCGTATCTCGTTTTATAAAATTTCGTGCATTTACTGACTGCTATCGACAGAAATCAGGATATCGTTATGATAAGCAATGCGCTACGATGCCAAAAATATAATAATACCGGTAGGTTAGCTTATTCTGTGAAATCTCCAAAATTACTGATTTAGGGTGCACAATAATTTAATTAAATTATATTCCTTTTTGTCTTCTAAAAATTCCTACGGTCAGATACAATACCCAAAAATCACCAAACTGGACATGCAGCTAGAGTTCGACATTACGATCCCAACGAAACTGGTTTCGTCGAATTCCGACTTCGTATGCTCACACAGCGTATTTTTAACCTTTGAAATACTGACTATTTTACACTCTAAAAATCCGTACGGTCACACACTGAATCTAAAAATCACAAAACTTGACATCTAGCAATTATCTGACATTGCGGATCCAACAAAACTGGTTTCGTCGAATTCCGACTTCGTTTGCAAAAGTGGCTATTTTTAACGCTTTGAATGACCCATTTAAATATATAAATATATTTAAATAAATTAAATTAAATATAAATAAATTTATATTATCGTATATATTCACAGTGGAATATCATACGGCTCCAGGATAATTATATATTTACAACTCGATATTACATCGTCAGAGTTATATCGGCGCTCGATTTCTATTTAAATCCTTATTTGAATATAATTAAATCATTATGGTCAGGGCGCTGCATCTCTGAGAATTTGATTTGGACGTAACTCAAAATCTACAGGACGAAATCCTGATCTCTCTCTTTCACTAGAAAGATATACTCCACCAGCTCCACACGTTTCTTGTTTCACAGAAATCCGGCTTAAAACGAATCCTGTACATTCAGTTGAAGTTCGAATAGCCAAATAGCAAACTGCCGCGCCATTTCGAGCTCGATTATAATTATATTATAAATTATACGTTCAACTATCGTTTATTAAATATATTCGTTATTTAAATAATTAAATAACTTAATTTTTATACCTTACAAAACGCGCCATTACAGACTTCCCCCCTTAAAATAATTTCGTCCTCGAAATTGCTAAGCTAGGAAAATGCTACCAACTTTACTAACTAGATTCAAATATCTTTTAGTTTACTTCTCAACTCCAGTTTCAACTGAACCATTAAATTATTAATTCATTCTGGCTAACCTGAATTTCCATAAATTATGAGAATGTTCTAACGCCTGGAATTTTCGAAAAATTTCGCCATAACCTCCTTTGTATTGGTCAATATGACAAACCACCCCTCGCCTCTCTAGGCCTTCTCCAACCCAAAAGAAAATCAAACAGCCAAGCGACTTGCCAATTCGGCTCATAAAATCCAAACTCATATATAATATAAACTTGTACCTTTTTGTCGGTCGTATCATTATATCCTTTTGATCTGTTATCACTTCTGCATATATCATGGTCATCCCACTCAGTTTATATCCTCAAACCAAATCATTCGCTTATACCCATGCCGAATTCCATTCAAACTCCAATATCAAATTTCAAACTCTTAACCCTTCCACTCAATTCCAATCCAGATTAAAATCAAAACCAATTCAGTTTTACTTAACTCCACGAGTTACATTTAAATTATAGAATTTAAATTCCTGGGTTTTTCAAATCAAAATCATACTGCCAATTCAAGCCTTTGAATTTTCTAAACAACTTGTTTCCTCAAAATAATTCAAATTAGAATCTTTGGTAGTAATCCACCACTTAGAACTCGAAAATCACACCGATGATACTGCGCAGTCATCATCGGAATTATTTTCCAGCGACCCAAGTGATTTCAATACTATATTATTTTCAAAACCATTACTAAATACTTCCATTTTGAAAACATTTCAAAATCTCCCAGGAACTTAAAATTTCCTTATTTTAATTCCAAATCTGATTTAAATTCATATTTAATTCATCTTATTTCATATACTTTACTTATATGAATTCTGATTAGTTATATATAACCATTTCACATGTTATAATCTTACTCGATTATAATAACAACCAATATATCTAATATATTATAATTTTGATATATATATATATATCTATATCAAAATATACTTTGGGTATAGTTAAATTCACTTACCCTCTTTCAAAACATATCGTGACGACCCATCGTATTCGAGTGTTTAGTAACCCCTATCGATACAGTGGATCAAACTGATCGACCAGAATTCACAAACTACTCAACCAATGAGTCTCCACAATATAAAATCACTTTATATTAAATAACAAATACGCACTCGTATATATACACTCAAACTCAATCTAGGGTATTACTAACCCTATCTCTACCGAGTCACGCCACAGAGCCAAGTAATTCTTAACTTAAGCTTTGATACCAACTGTAACGGCTGTAAATTTTCGACTCCTCAAGAGTCGAAAATTCCGCGACGTTAGTGAAAGAAATTAGAAGGTGAGAAAGAAAATATAGAACTAATAGAATAGAAGAAGAAGAAGAACATCAGAATCATCAGAGTAACACGAATCTCACAGCGGAACGAATAACATATAATATATAACATAGCTTTGAAGTAAACAGTTATATATATACAATAGCACTTATCAGAGTACAACACTTACAACACAGCGGAAATAACTATAGCTATAGAATCTTGCAGCCTCCTGCTCCAAGCTCTCCAAGTATATCTGTAAATCCCGACTACTTGACTGCCCGTACAAATTTAGGCACCCAAGAGTTTAGGGAAAACAACAAAGTAAACTCCGGGTCAGTCATGGGACTGGTGTGAGTAAAATAGTTTAAAACAGGTATATGATATCTCATAAGACCACGCCGTGAATACGGAACGGGTTTTTCCTTATGAGTATCTGAACAACTTTGACAAGCAATATCATTGTGATATTATAATAATGTCTAAGTACAAATAGGTATCAATCTAGTAGAAACGCTTGCATCTAACGTTCTACATACATAGTAAAAATCATAAACCGCAGGGTGCTTAACGGAGAATGGATTCCAACAGACAAGGTATGGGAGCACCTTCTGATCAGTGTACTCTAGAGGTGATACACTGCAGGTTCAACAAGAACATCTTGCAACCCGACCACACATGACCGCTCACTCATTTAGCTTGAGTGTCGCGAATATATTGCCACCACGGTTATAGGCCATCAAACCGTCATCCGAAGATACAGAATCAAAAAGAAGTATAAATGTGAATATTCCCTAGATCGGTGAAAATACACCCTGCTTGGGAATGACCCAACTAGCCATGCTGCCTAGCCCAACTTTTGTTACTTCCTGGTGTGAGGCTAGAAGCTACGTCTATCTTCAGAACATCTGATCACCATTCACTTTGAATGTCACATCGTCATACCCGCCAAATCACAAATTGACTTATCCAAAAATAACACGGGTATACAGCTAAGAGAAACGAATTCCTCCGCCACCAAACGTGAATACGTTTGAACAGATCAACTTACACGATCCATTGGATATACTCTGTCAGACCTTCTTCCATATACGTTGACCTGGGACTGGACAAACCGAAGGCACTATTCAGTATATCCATCTTAGTCACTGTTATCTAAGACTTATACAACAGCCCTTGCACTTTACTCCGTCTTCAATTATCTTTGGCATAAATGATTCGCAACGCTTATGCCAATACAGAGTGGTTCTTTGGATAATAATCCAACCGGTCTCTCCATATTAACAACGTTAAAATGGTCAAAACTTCGATAGTCTGTGAGTTAACTATCAAAGAAAAACAAGTGTGCAAACAACGATATTATTTCCAGATGGAAATTATATCGAACAATCATCTTTTAACATATATCTCTTTGGTTCATTTCACATCTCCTATTTCCCTATATTCGACATTTGCTATTTTCTAATGTTTAGAAAATATATTTATTAATACTGGAAAACATTTCCATTCCTTGTTTTCTATATTAGAAAACAATTTTTGTTCTTCTTTGGAAAACATTTCCATAACTTATTTTCACATCACTATTATTTCGCAACTATCAGTCCCTAACTGTAACTAGTATGAGAACAATTCTCTAAGTATCAATCCGGAAGGTCGAAACCAACATCAGATCGTCACTTAGAAAATCGTTCAACTTACCCTCTCCAGTCAGTTTCTAAATTTGCTTAACTCTATTGATTAACCCTATTCACTTAACTTCTGTCGAATAAACTATATTCGATATCTCCTCCAACACTATTCGAATAAACTATATTCGATTAACTTCTCTAACTCTATTCGAATAAATTATATTCGATTAACTCTTTTAACTTTACTCGAATAAACTATATTCGATTAACACTTTCTTTCGAATAACTATATTCGATTAACTCTTCGACTAACTCCTTTGGATTAACTAACTTCGAATAACTCCTTTGGATTAACTCTTCGACTAACTCCTTCGGATTAACTAACTTCGAATTACTCCTTTGGATTAACTAACTCCGAATAACTCCTTTGGATTAACTCTTCGACTAACTCCTTTGGATTAACTCTTCGATTAACTCCTTTGGATTAACTAACTTCGAATAACTCCTTTGGATTAACTCTTCGACTAACTCCTTCGGATTAACTCTTCGACTAACTCCTTTGGATTAACTAACTTCGAATAACTCCTTTGGATTAACTCTTCGACTAACTCCTTCGGATTAACTAACTTCGAATAACTCCTTTGGATTAACTAACTCCGAATAACTCCTTTGGATTAACTCTTCGACTAACTCCTTCGGATTAACTCTTCGATTAACTCCTTTGGATTAACTAACTTCGAATAACTCCTTTGGATTAACTCTTCGACTAACTCCTTCGGATTAACTCTTCGACTGACTCCTTTGGATTAACTAACTTCGAATAACTCCTTTGGATTAACTCTTCGACTAACTCCTTCGGATTAACTAACTTCGAATAACTCCTTTGGATTCACTAACTCCGAATAACTCCTTTGGATTAACTCTTCGACTAACTCCTTCGGATTAACTCTTCGATTAACTCCTTTGGATTAACTAACTTCGAATAACCCCTTTGGATTAACTCTTCGACTAACTCCTTCGGATTAACTCTTCGACTAACTCCTTCGGATTAACTCTTCGAATAACTCCTTTGGATTAAGTAACTTCGAATAACCAATATTCGATAACTCCTCTTCGAATAAACTATATTCGATAACTCTTCTCAAATGAATAGCATTTGATTTCTCCACTCGGATAAACTATATTCGATAACTCTTCTCAAATGAATAGCATTTGATTTCTCCACTCGAATAAACTATATTCGATAACTCTTCTCAAATGAATAGCATTTGATTTCTCCACTCGAATAAACTATATTCGATAACTCTTCTCAAATGAATAGCATTTGATTTCTCCACTCGAATAAACTATATTCGATAACTCTTCTCAAATGAATAGCATTTGATTTCTCCACTCGAATAAACTATATTCGATAACTCTTCTCAAATGAATAGCATTTGATTTCTCCACTCGAATAAACTATATTCGATTACTCTTCTCTCGAATACACTATATTCGATAACTCTACTTCGGATAACTCTAACCAGTCAACTCAACTGGTTTAACCTAACTGGTTAACTCTGACTGGTTAACTCAACTGGTTAACTCTACTGGTTTAACCTAACTGGTTAACTCTGACTGGTTAACTCAACTGGTTAACTCTACTGGTTTAACCTAACTGGTTAACTCGTCTTGATTAACTGAACAAATCCACTTAATTTAACTTGGCTAATTCACGTTGATTAACTCTAACCGATTTACTTAGTTTAACTCAACTAATTCACTTCGATTAACCACTTAGTTAACTTAACTAATTTACTTCGATTAACCACTTAGTTTAACTTAACTAATTCACATCGATTAATCACTTAGTTTAATTTAACTAGTTCACTTTGATTAATCACTTAGTTTAACTTAGCTAATTCACTTTGATTAACTTAACCAATTTACTTTGTTTACTCGACTAACTTGCTTTGGTTAACCTAACCAATTACTTTGTTTAACTCGACTAACTTGCTTTGGTTAACCTAACCAATTACTTTGTTTAACTCGACTAACTTGTTTTGGTTAACCTAACCAATTACTTTGTTTAACTCGACTAACTCGATCAACTTAGTTCGATCAATCATTTAACTCGGTTTAAATAACTCATTTGGCAAATCTGGTTTTTAACTAACTCATTTATTTATTCTAAATAAATGATTCCCTTTGTAAATATTTCATTTCTAATGTGAATAACCCCTTTTGTAAATTTCATATTCAATTTCTAATTGAATATCTCCTTTTATCTTATTCAATTCTGGGTGAACGACTCCCCCTATAATATCTTATCCAAGTTCTAATGAATAATCTGGTTTAAATATCTTATTCAAGTTCAAATGAATAATCTGGTTTAATATCTTATTCAAGTTCTAATGAATAAGTCTGGTTTAATATCTTGTTCAAATTCTAATTGAATAGGTCCTTTATAAATTATTCCATTCATAAAGATTTCTATTTATAAATATATTTTATTTATAAATATTCTGTTTCCACATTCCGGTATGTTACGGTGTTCTAACTTATCAAGTTTCGATGTCCAATATCATCCGTACACACAAAATCAGCAATAGGTTATAAATCACATCATATATTAAAATATATGAAAAACAATAGAATAACTGTTGAGGAATCCAGTCGGATTCCTCCGACCTGTCTTCCCTGCATCCACAGATATTACACAATAATATCGATATCACTTTCAAGTTCCAGATGATATATTCTGATAAACAGAATCAATACAGACATTTAACTAACTAACTAGCAGTTCAATCAAACAGTCAACACACAGTCAAACAGACAATAATTAACAGTTCTAAGAATACAACGTGAAAATAAAACTGTTTAGAGTTTGTGAGATTTACTCACATGTGCAGTTCATCGTTAAAGAACGATAAACTGTGGTTTGATTTGAATCAAACAGTTTATTTTGCCGTAAATCGTAACTGTCTCCGATCCACTCCCGGTCAGTCTCATTGTGTAGTGCCCGTCCATACGATCCCAACGCAACTTACGGTTTGTCAATCTGATATCGTATGACCCCTTTATCGCTTGAACAAGTTAATGCATATTAAATATAAATAAAACAAGGACTTATTTTCTATTTGGGCTCTAACTAATTACCTCGGCCCACTAACCAATTCAAATAGCTCATCCACCCATTTTAATACCCAACCCGTTCATTCGTTCTCCCCCCAAACCAAAGTCACGCTCCAGAGAAAAAGAAACCCATCGTTGACCTCGTTTTGACCCGCAACCGCCTCCACCT
The DNA here is from genome assembly GCA_030737875.1 of Allium sativum. Taxonomy (NCBI): domain Eukaryota; kingdom Viridiplantae; phylum Streptophyta; class Magnoliopsida; order Asparagales; family Amaryllidaceae; genus Allium; species Allium sativum. Next base: position 822,200,717 of record CM060924.1, on the reverse strand, counting down.
TGGCCACCAAACTCCGGCGCAACCACCACCATTTGACTCTGCTTCCAAAGTCGCTCCTCCTCCTACCAGTATCGTGCAACTCGAGCTCCCCAGAAATCGACGAGCTGACCCACTGCTGTCGCGTTCTGCCCTAGGCGATTGGAGTTCGTCCAACCCTGCTCGCCAGCTGCTCCTCGACTCTCTGATCCACCCGGTCACCTTCTCTTGCCCCAGAACTCCTCCTGCCGACGATGAACCTCAACCCTAAATCGCTGTGTAAATTTCCAGCGCAAAACACAGACGTCGAACCCCAAAAGACCATAGGACGCATGCATACAAACCCAAAGAACCAACCCTTATTCAACGCATTCAACACTACTGTGTATTTCTGAGGTTATTGATTTTTGTTTTGGGTTTCTGGAAACAAGAAAATACTGGCGGCCGAAACTAAACGAGGTCCTTTAGGTTAGGCCTATTTATAAGGTTTAGTTGGAGTTTGTTGTGTGGATCTGAGAAGAGCATGTGTTAGTTTTGAGGCCAAGGAGAACTTGTGGATTAAGAAAGGAAGACGTGGCTTCCATTTGATCGGATAAAGGAAGATATTTATTTTACAAGTGAGGAGAATATGCGTATCTCGTTTTATAAAATTTCGTGCATTTACTGACTGCTATCGACAGAAATCAGGATATCGTTATGATAAGCAATGCGCTACGATGCCAAAAATATAATAATACCGGTAGGTTAGCTTATTCTGTGAAATCTCCAAAATTACTGATTTAGGGTGCACAATAATTTAATTAAATTATATTCCTTTTTGTCTTCTAAAAATTCCTACGGTCAGATACAATACCCAAAAATCACCAAACTGGACATGCAGCTAGAGTTCGACATTACGATCCCAACGAAACTGGTTTCGTCGAATTCCGACTTCGTATGCTCACACAGCGTATTTTTAACCTTTGAAATACCGACTATTTTACACTCTAAAAATCCGTACGGTCACACACTGACTCTAAAAATCACAAAACTTGACATCTAGCAATTATCTGACATTGCGGATCCAACAAAACTGGTTTCGTCGAATTCCGACTTCGTTTGCAAAAGTGGCTATTTTTAACGCTTTGAATGACCCATTTAAATATATAAATATATTTAAATAAATTAAATTAAATATAAATAAATTTATATTATCGTATATATTCACAGTGGAATATCATACGGCTCCAGGATAATTATATATTTACAACTCGATATTACATCGTCAGAGTTATATCGGCGCTCGATTTCTATTTAAATCCTTATTTGAATATAATTAAATCATTATGGTCAGGGCGCTGCATCTCTGAGAATTTGATTTGGACGTAACTCAAAATCTACAGGACGAAATCCTGATCTCTCTCTTTCACTAGAAAGATATACTCCACCAGCTCCACACGTTTCTTGTTTCACAGAAATCCGGCTTAAAACGAATCCTGTACATTCAGTTGAAGTTCGAATAGCCAAATAGCAAACTGCCGCGCCATTTCGAGCTCGATTATAATTATATTATAAATTATACGTTCAACTATCGTTTATTAAATATATTCGTTATTTAAATAATTAAATAACTTAATTTTTATACCTTACAAAACGCGCCATTACAGACTTCCCCCCTTAAAATAATTTCGTCCTCGAAATTGCTAAGCTAGGAAAATGCTACCAACTTTACTAACTAGATTCAAATATCTTTTAGTTTACTTCTCAACTCCAGTTTCAACTGAACCATTAAATTATTAATTCATTCTGGCTAACCTGAATTTCCATAAATTATGAGAATGTTCTAACGCCTGGAATTTTCGAAAAATTTCGCCATAACCTCCTTTGTATTGGTCAATATGACAAACCACCCCTCGCCTCTCTAGGCCTTCTCCAACCCAAAAGAAAATCAAACAGCCAAGCGACTTGCCAATTCGGCTCATAAAATCCAAACTCATATATAATATAAACTTGTACCTTTTTGTCGGTCGTATCATTATATCCTTTTGATCTGTTATCACTTCTGCATATATCATGGTCATCCCACTCAGTTTATATCCTCAAACCAAATCATTCGCTTATACCCATGCCGAATTCCATTCAAACTCCAATATCAAATTTCAAACTCTTAACCCTTCCACTCAATTCCAATCCAGATTAAAATCAAAACCATTTCAGTTTTACTTAACTCCACGAGTTACATTTAAATTATAGAATTTAAATTCCTGGGTTTTTTAAATCAACTTGAAATCATACTGCCAATTCAAGCCTTTGAATTTTCTAAACAACTTGTTTCCTCAAAACAATTCAAATTAGAATCTTTGGTAGTAATCCACCACTTAGAACTCGAAAATCACACCGATGATACTGCGCAGTCATCATCGGAATTATTTTCCAGCGACCCAAGTGATTTCAATACTATATTATTTTCAAAACCATTACTAAATACTTCCATTTTGAAAACATTTCAAAATCTCCCAGGAACTTAAAATTTCCTTATTTTAATTCCAAATCTGATTTAAATTCATATTTAATTCATCTTATTTCATATACTTTACTTATATGAATTCTGATTAGTTATATATAACCATTTCACATGTTATAATCTTACTCGATTATAATAACAACCAATATATCTAATATATTATAATTTATATATATATATATATATATATATATCAAAATATACTTTGGGTATAGTTAAATTCACTTACCCTCTTTCAAAACATATCGTGACGACCCATCGTATTCGAGTGTTTAGTAACCCCTATCGATACAGTGGATCAAACTGATCGACCAGAATTCACAAACTACTCAACCAATGAGTCTCCACAATATAAAATCACTTTATATTAAATAACAAATACGCACTCGTATATTTACACTCAAACTCAATCTAGGGTATTACTAACCCTATCTCTACCGAGTCACGCCACAGAGCCAAGTAATTCTTAACTTAAGCTCTGATACCAACTGTAACGGCTGTAAATTTTCGACTCCTCGAGAGTCGAAAATTCCGCGACGTTAGTGAAAGAAATTAGAAGGTGAGAAAGAAAAGATAGAACTAATAGAATAGAAGAAGAAGAAGAACATCAGAATCATCAGAGTAACACGAATCTCACAGCGGAACGAATAACATATAATATATAACATAGCTTTGAAGTAAACAGTTATATATATACAATAGCACTTATCAGAGTACAACACTTACAACACAGCGGAAATAACTATAGCTATAGAATCTTGCAGCCTCCTGCTCCAAGCTCTCCAAGTATATCTGTAAATCCTGACTACTTGACTGCCCGTACAAATTTAGGCACCCAAGAGTTTAGAGAAAACAACAAAGTAAACTCCGGGTCAGTCATGGGACTGGTGTGAGTAAATTAGTTTAAAACAGGTATATGATATCTCATAAGACCACGCCGTGAATACGGAACGGGTTTTTCCTTATGAGTATCTGAACAACTTTAACAAGCAATATCATTGTGATATTATAATAATGTCTAAGTACAAATAGGTATCAATCTAGTAGAAACGCTTGCATCTAACGTTCTACATACATAGTAAAAATCATAAACCGCAGGGTGCTTAACGGAGAATGGATTCCAACAGACAAGGTATGGGAGCACCTTCTGATCAGTGTACTCTAGAGGTGATACACTGCAGGTTCAACAAGAACATCTTGCAACCCGGCCACACATGACCGCTCACTCATTTAGCTTGAGTGTCACGAATATATTGCCACCACGGTTATAGGCCATCAAACCGTCATCCGAAGATACAGAATCAAAAAGAAGTATAAATGTGAATATTCCCTAGATCGGTGAAAATACACCCTGCTTGGGAATGACCCAACTAGCCATGCTGCCTAGCCCAACTTTTGTTACTTCCTGGTGTGAGGCTAGAAGCTACGTCTATCTTCAGAACATCTGATCACCATTCACTTTGAATGTCACATCGTCATACCCGCCAAATCACAAATTGACTTATCCAAAAATAACACGGGTATACAGCTAAGAGAAACGAATTCCTCCGCCACCAAACGTGAATACGTTTGAACAGATCAACTTACGCGATCCATTGGATATACTCTGTCAGACCTTCTTCCATATACGTTGTCCTGGGACTGGACAAACCGAAGGCACTATTCATTATATCCATCTTAGTCACTGTTATCTAAGACTTATACAACAGCCCTTGCACTTTACTCCGTCTTCAATTATCTTTGGCATAAATGATTCGCAACGCTTATGCCAATACAGAATGGTTCTTTGGATAATAATCCAACCGGTCTCTCCATATTAACAACGTTAAAATGGTCAAAACTTCGATAGTCTGTGAGTTAACTATCAAAGAAAAACAAGTGTGCAAACAACGATATTATTTCTAGATGGAAATTATATCGAACAAACATCTTTTAACATATATCTCTTTGGTTCATTTCACATCTCCTATTTCCCTATATTCGACATTTGCTATTTTCTAATGTTTAGAAAATATATTTATTAATACTGGAAAACATTTCCATTCCTTGTTTTCTATATTAGAAAACAATTTTTGTTCTTCTTTGGAAAACATTTCCATAACTTATTTTCACATCACTATTATTTCGCAACTATCAGTCCCTAACTGTAACTAGTATGAGAACAATTCTCTAAGTATCAATCCGGAAGGTCGAAACCAACATCAGATCGTCACTTAGAAAATCGTTCAACTTACCCTCTCCAGTCAGTTTCTAAATTTGCTTAACTCTATTGATTAACCCTATTCACTTAACTTCTGTCGAATAAACTATATTCGATATCTCCTCCAACACTATTCGAATAAACTATATTCGATTAACTTCTCTAACTCTATTCGAATAAATTATATTCGATTAACTCTTTTAACTTTACTCGAATAAACTATATTCGATTAACACTTTCTTTCGAATAACTATATTCGATTAACTCTTCGACTAACTCCTTTGGATTAACTAACTTCGAATAACTCCTTTGGATTAACTCTTCGACTAACTCCTTCGGATTAACTAACTTCGAATAACTCCTTTGGATTAACTAACTCCGAATAACTCCTTTGGATTAACTCTTCGACTAACTCCTTTGGATTAACTCTTCGATTAACTCCTTTGGATTAACTAACTTCGAATAACTCCTTTGGATTAACTCTTCGACTAACTCCTTCGGATTAACTCTTCGACTAACTCCTTTGGATTAACTAACTTCGAATAACTCCTTTGGATTAACTCTTCGACTAACTCCTTCGGATTAACTAACTTCGAATAACTCCTTTGGATTAACTAACTCCGAATAACTCCTTTGGATTAACTCTTCGACTAACTCCTTCGGATTAACTCTTCGATTAACTCCTTTGGATTAACTAACTTCGAATAACTCCTTTGGATTAACTCTTCGACTAACTCCTTCGGATTAACTCTTCGACTGACTCCTTTGGATTAACTAACTTCGAATAACTCCTTTGGATTAACTCTTCGACTAATTCCTTTGGATTAACTAACTTCGAATAACTCCTTTGGATTCACTAACTCCGAATAACTCCTTTGGATTAACTCTTCGACTAACTCCTTCGGATTAACTCTTCGATTAACTCCTTTGGATTAACTAACTTCGAATAACCCCTTTGGATTAACTCTTCGACTAACTCCTTCAGATTAACTCTTCGACTAACTCCTTCGGATTAACTCTTCGAATAACTCCTTTGGATTAAGTAACTTCGAATAACCAATATTCGATAACTCCTCTTCGAATAAACTATATTCGATAACTCTTCTCAAATGAATAGCATTTGATTTCTCCACTCGAATAAACTATATTCGATAACTCTTCTCAAATGAATAGCATTTGATTTCTCCACTCGAATAAACTATATTCGATAACTCTTCTCAAATGAATAGCATTTGATTTCTCCACTCGAATAAACTATATTCGATAACTCTTCTCAAATGAATAGCATTTGATTTCTCCACTCGAATAAACTATATTCGATAACTCTTCTCAAATGAATAGCATTTGATTTCTCCACTCGAATAAACTATATTCGATTACTCTTCTCTCGAATACACTATATTCGATAACTCTACTTCGGATAACTCTAACCGGTCAACTCAACTGGTTTAACCTAACTGGTTAACTCTGACTGGTTAACTCAACTGGTTAACTCTACTGGTTTAACCTAACTGGTTAACTCTGACTGGTTAACTCAACTGGTTAACTCTACTGGTTTAACCTAACTGGTTAACTCGTCTTGATTAACTGAACAAATCCACTTAGTTTAACTTAGCTAATTCACGTTGATTAACTCTAACCGATTTACTTATCTTAACTCAACTAATTCACTTCGATTAACCACTTAGTTAACTTAACTAATTTACTTCGATTAACCACTTAGTTTAACTTAACTAATTCACATCGATTAATCACTTAGTTTAATTTAACTAGTTCACTTTGATTAATCACTTAGTTTAACTTAGCTAATTCACTTTGATTAACTTAACCAATTTACTTTGTTTACTCGACTAACTTGCTTTGGTTAACCTAACCAATTACTTTGTTTAACTCGACTAACTTGCTTTGGTTAACCTAACCAATTACTTTGTTTAACTCGACTAACTTGTTTTGGTTAACCTAACCAATTACTTTGTTTAACTCGACTAACTCGATCAACTTAGTTCGATCAATCATTTAACTCGGTTTAAATAACTCATTTGGCAAATCTGGTTTTTAACTAACTCATTTATTTATTCTAAATAAATGATTCCCTTTGTAAATATTTCATTTCTAATGTGAATAACCCCTTTTGTAAATTTCGTATTCAATTTCTAATTGAATATCTCCTTTTATCTTATTCAATTCTGGGTGAACGACTCCCCCTATAATATCTTATCCAAGTTCTAATGAATAATCTGGTTTAAATATCTTATTCAAGTTCAAATGAATAATCTGGTTTAATATCTTATTCAAGTTCTAATGAATAAGTCTGGTTTAATATCTTGTTCAAATTCTAATTGAATAGGTCCTTTATAAATTATTCCATTCATAAAGATTTCTATTTATAAATATATTTTATTTATAAATATTCTGTTTCCACATTCCGGTATGTTACGGTGTTCTAACTTATCAAGTTTCGATGTCCAATATCATCCGTACACACAAAATCAGCAATAGGTTATAAATCACATCATATATTAAAATATATGAAAAACAATAGAATAACTGTTGAGGAATCCAGTCGGATTCCTCCGACCTGTCTTCCCTGCATCCACAGATATTACACAATAATATCGATATCACTTTCAAGTTCCAGATGATATATTCTGATAAACAGAATCAATACAGACATTTAACTAACTAACTAGCAGTTCAGTCAAACAGTCAACACACAGTCAAACAGACAATAATTAACAGTTCTAAGAATACAACGTGAAAATAAAACTGTTTAGAGTTTGTGAGATTTACTCACATGTGCAGTTCATCGTTAAAGAACGATAAACTGTGGTTTGATTTGAATCAAACAGTTTATTTTGCCGTAAATCGTAACTGTCTCCGATCCACTCCCGGTCAGTCTCATTGTGTAGTGCCCGTCCATACGATCCCAACGCAACTTACGGTTTGTCAATCTGATATCGTATGACCCCTTTATCGCTTGAACAAGTTAATGCATATTAAATATAAATAAAACAAGGACTTATTTTCTATTTGGGCTCTAACTAATTACCTCGGCCCACTAACCAATTCAAATAGCTCATCCACCCATTTTAATACCCAACCCGTTCATTCGTTCTCCCCCCAAACCAAAGTCACGCTCCAGAGAAAAAGAAACCCATCGTTGACCTCGTTTTGACCCGCAACCGCCTCCACCTTGGCCACCAAACTCCGGCGCAACCACCACCATTTGACTCTGCTTCCAAAGTCGCTCCTCCTCCTACCAGTATCGTGCAACTCGAGCTCCCCAGAAATCGACGAGCTGACCCACTGCTGTCGCGTTCTGCCCTAGGCGATTGGAGTTCGTCCAACCCTGCTCGCCAGCTGCTCCTCGACTCTCTGATCCACCCGGTCACCTTCTCTTGCCCCAGAACTCCTCCTGCCGACGATGAACCTCAACCCTAAATCGCTGTGTAAATTTCCAGCGCAAAACACAGACGTCGAACCCCAAAAGACCATAGGACGCATGCATACAAACCCAAAGAACCAACCCTTATTCAACGCATTCAACACTACTGTGTATTTTTGAGGTTATTGATTTTTGTTTTGGGTTTCTGGAAACAAGAAAATACTGGCGGCCGAAACTAAACGAGGTCCTTTAGGTTAGGCCTATTTATAAGGTTTAGTTGGAGTTTGTTGTGTGGATCTGAGAAGAGCATGTGTTAGTTTTGAGGTCAAGGAGAACTTGTGGATTAAGAAAGGAAGACGTGGCTTCCATTTGATCGGATAAAGGAAGATATTTATTTTACAAGTGAGGAGAATATGCGTATCTCGTTTTATAAAATTTCGTGCATTTACTGACTGCTATCGATAGAAATCAGGATATCGTTATGATAAGCAATGCGCTACGATGCCAAAAATATAATAATACCGGTAGGTTAGCTTATTCTGTGAAATCTCCAAAATTACTGATTTAGGGTGCACAATAATTTAATTAAATTATATTCCTTTTTGTCTTCTAAAAATTCCTACGGTCAGATACAATACCCAAAAATCACCAAACTGGACATGCAGCTGGAGTTCGACATTACGATCCCAACGAAACTGGTTTCGTCGAATTCCGACTTTGTATGCTCACACAGCGTATTTTTAACCTTTGAAATACTGACTATTTTACACTCTAAAAATCCGTACGGTCACACACTGACTCTAAAAATCACAAAACTTGACATCTAGCAATTATCTGACATTGCGGATCCAACAAAACTGGTTTCGTCGAATTCCGACTTCGTTTGCAAAAGTGGCTATTTTTAACGCTTTGAATGACCCATTTAAATATATAAATATATTTAAATAAATTAAATTAAATATAAATAAATTTATATTATCGTATATATTCACAGTGGAATATCATACGGCTCCAGGATAATTATATATTTACAACTCGATATTACATCGTCAGAGTTATATCGGCGCTCGATTTCGATTTAAATCCTTATTTGAATATAATTAAATCATTATGGTCAGGGCGCTGCATCTCCGAGAATTTGATTTAGACGTAACTCAAAATCTACAGGACAAAATCCTAATCTCTCTCTTTCACTAGAAAGATATACTCCACCAGCTCCACACGTTTCTTGTTTCACAGAAATCCGGCTTAAAACGAATCCTGTACATTCAGTTGAAGTTCGAATAGCCAAATAGCAAACTGCCGCGCCATTTCGAGCTCGATTATAATTATATTATAAATTATACGTTCAACTATCATTTATTAAATATATTCGTTATTTAAATAATTAAATAACTTAATTTTTATACCTTACAAAACGCGCCATTACAGACTTCCCCCCTTAAAATAATTTCGTCCTCGAAATTGCTAAGCTAGGAAAATGCTACCAACTTTACTAACTAGATTCAAATATCTTTTAGTTTACTTCTCAACTCCAGTTTCAACTGAACCATTAAATTATTAATTCATTCTGGCTAACCTGAATTTCCATAAATTATGAGAATGTTCTAACGCCTGGAATTTTCGAAAAATTTCGCCATAACCTCCTTTGTATTGGTCAATATGACAAACCACCCCTCGCCTCTCTAGGCCTTCTCCAACCCAAAAGAAAATCAAACAGCCAAGCGACTTGCCAATTCGGCTCATAAAATCCAAACTCATATATAATATAAACTTGTACCTTTTTGTCGGTCGTATCATTATATCCTTTTGATCTGTTATCACTTCTGCATATATCATGGTCATCCCACTCAGTTTATATCCTCAAACCAAATCATTCGCTTATACCCATGCCGAATTCCATTCAAACTCCAATATCAAATTTCAAACTCTTAACCCTTCCACTCAATTCCAATCCAGATTAAAATCAAAACCATTTCAGTTTTACTTAACTCCACGAGTTACATTTAAATTATAGAATTTAAATTCCTGGGTTTTTCAAATCAACTTGAAATCATACTGCCAATTCAAGCCTTTGAATTTTCTAAACAACTTGTTTCCTCAAAACAATTCAAATTAGAATCTTTGGTAGTAATCCACCACTTAGAACTCGAAAATCACACCGATGGTACTGCGCAGTCATCATCGGAATTATTTTCCAGCGACCCAAGTGATTTCAATACTATATTATTTTCAAAACCATTACTAAATACTTCCATTTTGAAAACATTTCAAAATCTCCCAGGAACTTAAAATTTCCTTATTTTAATTCCAAATCTGATTTAAATTCATATTTAATTCATCTTATTTCATATACTTTACTTATATGAATTCTGATTAGTTATATATAACCATTTCACATGTTATAATCTTACTCGATTATAATAACAACCAATATATCTAATATATTATAATTTTGATATATATATATATATATATATATCAAAATATACTTTGGGTATAGTTAAATTCACTTACCCTCTTTCAAAACATATCGTGACGACCCATCGTATTCGAGTGTTTAGTAACCCCTATCGATACAGTGGATCAAACTGATCGACCAGAATTCACAAACTACTCAACCAATGAGTCTCCACAATATAAAATCACTTTATATTAAATAACAAATACGCACTCGTATATTTACACTCAAACTCAATCTAGGGTATTACTAACCCTATCTCTACCGAGTCACGCCACAGAGCCAAGTAATTCTTAACTTAAGCTCTGATACCAACTGTAACGGCTGTAAATTTTCGACTCCTCGAGAGTCGAAAATTCTGCGACGTTAGTGAAAGAAATTAGAAGGTGAGAAAGAAAAGATAGAACTAATAGAATAGAAGAAGAAGAAGAACATCAGAATCATCAGAGTAACACGAATCTCACAGCGGAACGAATAACATATAATATATAACATAGCTTTGAAGTAAACAGTTATATATATACAATAGCACTTATCAGAGTACAACACTTACAACACAGCGGAAATAACTATAGCTATAGAATCTTGCAGCCTCCTGCTCCAAGCTCTCCAAGTATATCTGTAAATCCCGACTACTTGACTGCCCGTACAAATTTAGGCACCCAAGAGTTTAGGGAAAACAACAAAGTAAACTCCGGGTCAGTCATGGGACTGGTGTGAGTAAAATAGTTTAAAACAGGTATATGATATCTCATAAGACCACGCCGTGAATACGGAACGGGTTTTTCCTTATGAGTATCTGAACAACTTTGACAAGCAATATCATTGTGATATTATAATAATGTCTAAGTACAAATAGGTATCAATCTAGTAGAAACGCTTGCATCTAACGTTCTACATACATAGTAAAAATCATAAACCGTAGGGTGCTTAACGGAGAATGGATTCCAACAGACAAGGTATGGGAGCACCTTCTGATCAGTGTACTCTAGAGGTGATACACTGCAGGTTCAACAAGAACATCTTGCAACCCGGTCACACATGACCGCTCACTCATTTAGCTTGAGTGTCGCGAATATATTGCCACCACGGTTATAGGCCATCAAACCGTCATCCGAAGATACAGAATCAAAAAGAAGTATAAATATGAATATTCCCTAGATCGGTGAAAATTCACCCTGCTTGGGAATGACCCAACTAGCCATGCTGCCTAGCCCAACTTTTGTTACTTCCTGGTGTGAGGCTAGAAGCTACGTCTATCTTCAGAACATCTGATCACCATTCACTTTGAATGTCACATCGTCATACCCGCCAAATCACAAATTGACTTATCCAAAATAACACGGGTATACAGCTAAGAGAAACGAATTCCTCCGCCACCAAACGTGAATACGTTTGAACAGATCAACTTACGCGATCCATTGGATATACTCTGTCAGACCTTCTTCCATATACGTTGTCCTGGGACTGGACAAACCGAAGGCACTATTCAGTATATCCATCTTAGTCACTGTTATCTAAGACTTATACAACAACCCTTGCACTTTACTCCGTCTTCAATTATCTTTGGCATAAATGATTCGCAACGCTTATGCCAATACAGAGTGGTTCTTTGGATAATAATCCAACCGGTCTCTCCATATTAACAACGTTAAAATGGTCAAAACTTCGATAGTCTGTGAGTTAACTATCAAAGAAAAACAAGTGTGCAAACAACGATATTATTTCCAGATGGAAATTATATCGAAAAAACATCTTTTAACATATATCTCTTTGGTTCATTTCACATCTCCTATTTCCCTATATTCGACATTTGCTATTTTCTAATGTTTAGAAAATATATTTATTAATACTGGAAAACATTTCCATTCCTTGTTTTCTATATTAGAAAACAATTTTTGTTCTTCTTTGGAAAACATTTCCATAACTTATTTTCACATCACTATTATTTCGCAACTATCAGTCCCTAACTATAACTAGTATGAGAACAATTCTCTAAGTATCAATCCGGAAGGTCGAAACCAACATCAGATCGTCACTTAGAAAACCGTTCAACTTACCCTCTCCAGTCAGTTTCTAAATTTGCTTAACTCTATTGATTAACCCTATTCACTTAACTTCTGTCGAATAAACTATATTCGATATCTCCTCCAACACTATTCGAATAAACTATATTCGATTAACTTCTCTAACTTTATTCGAATAAATTATATTCGATTAACTCTTTTAACTTTACTCGAATAAACTATATTCGATTAACACTTTCTTTCGAATAACTATATTCGATTAACTCTTCGACTAACTCCTTTGGATTAACTAACTTCGAATAACTCCTTTGGATTAACTCTTCGACTAACTCCTTCGGATTAACTAACTTCGAATAACTCCTTTGGATTAACTAACTCCGAATAACTCCTTTGGATTAACTCTTCGACTAACTCCTTTGGATTAACTCTTCGATTAACTCCTTTGGATTAACTAACTTCGGATAACTCCTTTGGATTAACTCTTCGACTAACTCCTTCGGATTAACTCTTCGACTAACTCCTTTGGATTAACTAACTTCGAATAACTCCTTTGGATTAACTCTTCGACTAACTCCTTCGGATTAACTAACTTCGAATAACTCCTTTGGATTAACTAACTCCGAATAACTCCTTTGGATTAACTCTTCGACTAACTCCTTCGGATTAACTCTTCGATTAACTCCTTTGGATTAACTAATTCGAATAACTCCTTTGGATTAACTCTTCGACTAACTCCTTCGGATTAACTCTTCGACTGACTCCTTTGGATTAACTAACTTCGAATAACTCCTTTGGATTAACTCTTCGACTACCTCCTTCGGATTAACTAACTTCGAATAACTCCTTTTGGATTAACTAACTCCGAATAACTCCTTTGGATTAACTCTTCGACTAACTCCTTCGGATTAACTCTTCGATTAACTCCTTTGGATTAACTAACTTCGAATAACCCCTTTGGATTAACTCTTCGACTAACTCCTTCGGATTAACTCTTCGACTAACTACTTCGGATTAACTCTTCGAATAACTCCTTTGGATTAAGTAACTTCGAATAACCAATATTCAATAACTCCTCTTCGAATAAACTATATTCGATAACTCTTCTCAAATGAATAGCATTTGATTTCTCCACTCGAATAAACTATATTCGATAACTCTTCTCAAATGAATAGCATTTGATTTCTCCACTCGAATAAACTATATTCGATAACTCTTCTCAAATGAATAGCATTTGATTTCTCCACTCGAATAAACTATATTCGATAACTCTTCTCAAATGAATAGCATTTGATTTCTCCACTCGAATAAACTATATTCGATAACTCTTCTCAAATGAATAGCATTTGATTTCTCCACTCGAATAAACTATATTCGATTACTCTTCTCTCGAATACACTATATTCGATAACTCTACTTCGGATAACTCTAACCGGTCAACTCAACTGGTTTAACCTAACTGGTTAACTCTGACTGGTTAACTCAACTGGTTAACTCTACTGGTTTAACCTAACTGGTTAACTCTGACTGGTTAACTCAACTGGTTAACTCTACTGGTTTAACCTAACTGGTTAACTCGTCTTGATTAACTGAACAAATCCACTTAGTTTAACTTAGCTAATTCACGTTGATTAACTCTAACCGATTTACTTAGTTTAACTCAACTAATTCACTTCGATTAACCACTTAGTTAACTTAACTAATTTACTTCGATTAACCACTTAGTTTAACTTAACTAATTCACATCGATTAATCACTTAGTTTAATTTAACTAGTTCACTTTGATTAATCACTTAGTTTAACTTAGCTAATTCACTTTGATTAACTTAACCAATTTACTTTGTTTACTCGACTAACTTGCTTTGGTTAACCTAACCAATTACTTTGTTTAACTCGACTAACTTGCTTTGGTTAACCTAACCAATTACTTTGTTTAACTCGACTAACTTGTTTTGGTTAACCTAACCAATTACTTTGTTTAACTCGACTAACTCGATCAACTTAGTTCGATCAATCATTTAACTCGGTTTAAATAACTCATTTGGCAAATCTGGTTTTTAACTAACTCATTTATTTATTCTAAATAAATGATTCCCTTTGTAAATATTTCATTTCTAATGTGAATAACCCCTTTTGTAAATTTCGTATTCAATTTCTAATTGAATATCTCCTTTTATCTTATTCAATTCTGGGTGAACGACTCCCCCTATAATATCTTATCCAAGTTCTAATGAATAATCTGGTTTAAATATCTTATTCAAGTTCAAATGAATAATCTGGTTTAATATCTTATTCAAGTTCTAATGAATAAGTCTGGTTTAATATCTTGTTCAAATTCTAATTGAATAGGTCCTTTATAAATTATTCCATTCATAAAGATTTCTATTTATAAATATATTTTATTTATAAATATTCTGTTTCCACATTCCGGTATGTTACGGTGTTCTAACTTATCAAGTTTCGATGTCCAATATCATCCGTACACACAAAATCAGCAACAGGTTATAAATCACATCATATATTAAAATATATGAAAAACAATAGAATAACTGTTGAGGAATCCAGTCGGATTCCTCCGACCTGTCTTCCCTGCATCCACAGATATTACACAATAATATCGATATCACTTTCAGGTTCCAGATGATATATTCTGATAAACAGAATCAATACAGACATTTAACTAACTAACTAGCAGTTCAATCAAACAGTCAACACACAGTCAAACAGACAATAATTAACAGTTCTAAGAATACAACGTGAAAATAAAACTGTTTAGAGTTTGTGAGGTTTACTCACATGTGCAGTTCATCGTTAAAGAACGATAAACTGTGGTTTGATTTGAATCAAACAGTTTATTTTGCTGTAAATCGTAACTGTCTCCGATCCACTCCCGGTTAGTCTCATTGTGTAGTGCCCGTCCATACGATCCCAACGCAACTTACGTTTTGTCAATCTGATATCGTATGACCCCGTTATCGCTTGAACAAGTTAATGCATATTAAATATAAATAAAACAAGGACTTATTTTCTATTTGGGCTCTAACTAATTACCTCGGCCCACTAACCAATTCAAATAGCTCATCCACCCATTTTAATACCCAACCCGTTCATTCGTTCTCCCCCCAAACCAAAGTCACGCTCCAGAGAAAAAGAAACCCATCTTTGACCTCGTTTTGACCCGCAACCGCCTCCACCTTGGCCACCAAACTCCGGCGCAACCACCACCATTTGACTCTGCTTCCAAAGTCGCTCCTCCTCCTACCAGTATCGTGCAACTCGAGCTCCCCAGAAATCGACGAGCTGACCCACTGCTGTCGCGTTCTGCCTTAGGCGATTGGAGTTCGTCCAACCCTGCTCGCCAGCTGCTCCTCGACTCTCTGATCCACCCGGTCACCTTCTCTTGGCCCAGAACTCCTCCTGCCGACGATGAACCTCAACCCTAAATCGCTGTGTAAATTTCCAGCGCAAAACACAGACGTCGAACCCCAAAAGACCATAGGACGCATGCATACAAACCCAAAGAACCAACCCTTATTCAACGCATTCAACACTACTGTGTATTTCTGAGGTTATTGATTTTTGTTTTGGGTTTCTGGAAACAAGAAAATACTGGCGGCCGAAACTAAACGAGGTCCTTTAGGTTAGGCCTATTTATAAGGTTTAGTTAGAGTTTGTTGTTTGGATCTGAGAAGAGCATGTTTTAGTTTTGAGGCCAAGGAGAACTTGTGGATTAAGAAAGGAAGACGTGGCTTCCATTTGATCGGATAGAGGAAGATATTTATTTTACAAGTGAGGAGAATATGTGTATCTCGTTTTATAAAATTTCGTGCATTTACTGACTGTTATCGACAGAAATCAGGATATCGTTATGATAAGCAATGCGCTACGATGCCAAAAATATAATAATACCGGTAGGTTAGCTTATTCTGTGAAATCTCCAAAATTACTGATTTAGGGTGCACAATAATTTAATTAAATTATATTCCTTTTTGTCTTCTAAAAATTCCTACGATTAGATACAATACCCAAAAATCACCAAACTGGACATGCAGCTAGAGTTCGACATTACGATCCCAACGAAACTGGTTTCGTCGAATTCCGACTTCGTATGCTCACACAGCGTATTTTTAACCTTTGAAATACTGACTATTTTACACTCTAAAAATCCGTACGGTCACACACTGACTCTAAAAATCACAAAACTTGACATCTAGCAATTATCTGACATTGCGGATCCAACAAAACTGGTTTCGTCAAATTCCGACTTCGTTTGCAAAAGTGGCTATTTTTAACGCTTTGAATGACCCATTTAAATATATAAATATATTTAAATAAATTAAATTAAATATAAATAAATTTATATTATCGTATATATTCACAGTGGAATATCATACGGCTCCAGGATAATTATATATTTACAACTCGATATTACATCGTCAGAGTTATATCGGCGCTCGATTTCTATTTAAATCCTTATTTGAATATAATTAAATCATTATGGTCAGGGCGCTGCATCTCTGAGAATTTGATTTGGACGTAACTCAAAATCTACAGGACGAAATCCTGATCTCTCTCTTTCACTAGAAAGATATACTCCACCAGCTCCACACGTTTCTTGTTTCACAGAAATCCGGCTTAAAACGAATCCTGTACATTCAGTTGAAGTTCGAATAGCCAAATAGCAAACTGCCGCGCCATTTCGAGCTCGATTATAATTATATTATAAATTATACGTTCAACTATCGTTTATTAAATATATTCGTTATTTAAATAATTAAATAACTTAATTTTTATACCTTACAAAACGCGCCATTACATACTGTTGGTTTATGAAGTGTTGTAATCAAACTATTTCTCCATTGCAATAAAAGTTGTTTTAAAATTTTCAAGTACCAATATATGTATCTGTCTTGTTATATTTTGTTCTATACACTAATAATGTTCCATGAAACTTAATGCATTCCCTTGGTGAGTGACATTAACAGACGTGGTGTGTTACAGTTAGTTAATTAAATTACATGCTACGTCCCATATATATCAAACTTATCCCTAAGTTGTTTCTCACAAAGCTGCTAGAGGAAGTGGATATTCTGATAGACTACCATGCTCCGTTATTGCCATGACTAAACCACTTTTAGAGAAGGAGGACCCATAAGCCACTTCAAATATAATAAAGGAGAGTCCCATGACTTTGGCAAAAATCCCAGGAATAACCTTTGTAACAGGCCTAGTCCTAACTACTTAAGATCCAAACTATATAAGAAGAAAGTCTTCCACTTAAAATCTTCTCAAGGCGGGTAGTAAACCTACCTATTTATACACATAATAGGTATACACACACACACACTAGACCTTACACATTAAATCAACTACTTGTAGATGCTGGACATGCCGGGCGGTTTCAGGAAGACTTCTACTACATGCAGGCTTAACCTCTTGTCATATTGTACTAAGTTTAATGGTCCATGGCACCCAGACCTCTCGCATTAGCCAAACTCATTTGTAGTTGCTGGATTTGTCGGTTGGTTCCGTGCAGACTTCTACCACAAATGACGACTAACCTCGTGTCTGTATGTCAATATTTAATATATAAATAAGCCGTTTATACACATACTACAAGCAGCAATTCATATGGGACATTTACAAATTTCTAACGTATTTATTACGCCATTATTACGTTTAATTTCGTTGATTACGCTATATAAATATATAATTTAATACGTGTTATAAATGCTAATATCCATTCGAATTGAGAAACGTTTTAATAGTGTAATTTGTCAATCATGTTCACATAAAAGGTATACAAGCCTAATTCCCATATTAAACTACTCAATTCGTGGCATATTAATAATAAGCAACAAATGATAAAATAACAACATAACTGTTCAAACTTGTATCCTAGGCTTGTTCGAATAATTTGGATAATGAAAGAGAAAAAAGGTGTTTAGTGCATACATACACACAAATTCAACACACACACACACACACATACACACACATATATACATAAACTTCCGTTGAATCAAATTCACCTCTTTTCTATGTTGCGCATAAAAACGTTAACATTTGATTTTTTTTCAAATCTGAATACGTTCAAATTCTCCAACATTGAATGGAAATCAAAACCTATCCAAATAATGAAACCAAACCAAATCTTAACCCTTTTATATCACAAACATTTTTAAATTGAAAAGGGAAAATTTAACTGAACAAAAGTAGAATCACCAAATTATTCCTCAAACATAACCCAAATTTCACAAACCCAAATCATTGATTGAAAACTTTGTGATATATAAAGATAGAGTATGATGTTATTGTGAAAACCTAAACCCCCATAGGCATACAAATGAGTATGAAATCTATAAAAATATAATTTAGTTTAAACAACATTATTTCCACGCATAGTGGTTTAACTATATGGAAATGTCACAGATTTGATGATGTTTGCCTATTAGATCTGAAAACCTTCAAGAATGAACATGAATGCGAAGTCCAATCCCTTAGATATATATATATATATATATGTGTGTGTGTGTGTGTGTGTGTCTATATATAAGAATTAAATAGTTAGAATTCTTATATATATATATATATATATACATATATATAAATCTTATGATTCCAGAGTTAGATCCTATTCAAATCCTATAAGAAAAGGGTTTAGAATAGAAAATAGATTTAAGAGAGGAAGAAGAAAACCTGAAATATATTTTCTTTGAAATCAGTGGCAAAGTAGTGGCAAGAGAGGAGGAAAAGACCAGGTTTAGGGTTGAAGTTTATAGTGTTATTTACGGCTATATGAGTGAATAAGAGCCGTAGGATTATTCAAATTTAATCCCGTCTTTTAATCTATAAATAAACACTAAAAACCCAACCAGAACCAAGCCAAAATGGGCACTGAGCATCCCAAGCAGTCGACACCCTCCCTAAGACGGCGTTCGACCTGTGATTGACACCCTTTCTAAGGAAGCGGTCGACCTCTTGGTCTCCAAAACGGCCAGTGGCCTGCGTTGATGTTGAAAAGGTTTTATTATTAAACGTTACTTATTTTATTAAATTCCTTCCGTCTAATCAACATTCTTGTCCCCTCTTATATGTAGATATATACATACAAAATGGAATATTTTAATCAACCGTTAATTTTATTCCATATATTTATATTTTCAGTCCAGATTTCAAACATTTATGTATGTATATTTACGCACAACATTTTTAAATGTGAATTTTTCATATGGACTCCATTTTTACGTATTGTATATGATCAAAACGGATCAGAATCTCGCCACGAATACAACTATAATATTTTCGTGGCAAAATTCCTAATTTTTCGAAATTCCATTTTTCAGCCTATTAATATATTATTGTTTTATGGTTGATCTTTATGCTTATTATTATTTGTTTTTAAACTAGATTATCTTAAGTCTATTTAGGTATATTTTTATGAGGTGTTACATAAGTAAGACAAGATTCTGGGCAACATCTATTTCCGTGTGTCCGAGTAAAATATTTATGTGCTAAGTCTTTGGTGCCGAAATAGATAGGTCGAGGAAGGAGCTGAAAGAGGTGAAGGTAGCTATGGTCAGGGTTCGGGAAGAGCACAATGATGTGTTGGCCTCCATCGCGGATGGACAGTCGCACACGAGAAGGACATCAAGGAGTCTCAGAGGAAAATGCCCAGCTACAAAGAGAAAACGAAGAAGTGCAGCAAGTCCGACAAAATAACAAGCACTAATGCCGAAGAATGAGTAGCTGCAGCGGAAGAACGAGGCGGCACAACGCCTGAATAAAGAGAATGAGGAGATCATAAAAGTTCTTGAATTAAATTGTGCTGAGCTCGAACAGGCTAGAAGGGAGAAAGAGGTAACAGAAGCATCAAATAGGAAATTTTGGGCCAGTTAGAGGGCGTCAAGGCGGAGTTTGACGCCCAGTTGGAAGGCTTAGAATCCAAGTTACTTGGCTTGAGCGGAGGTGGACATGAATCTAGAGTCGGCGATTTAGGGCTTTCATGTGAAGATCTTCGATTCTGCAGAATTTCGAGTGATGAAGTCTATACCTAGACCCTTGCTCTAGCTCGAGAAATACTCGTGGAGTGTGAGGCTTCTACCCAAGGAATGAAGATACTAGATGAGGAAGTGTTGATGTCCTAGTACTTGACAAATGAGGGGAACTGGGCGTTGACAGCAGTTAAGGCGATGCTTAGAGAAGACGACGAGCCGAAGGCAGCGGAATGACTCACTTCTAAGAAATGGAAAGCGATTATTAGGGAGAGCGTGGCAATTTCCCATGAATTTGAAGGTGCTACTTCCCAACAAAAATAAGCCTTTCCTCCCGGTCCCGTTGGCGGCCTACCATTCCAGCTCCCGTATTTAAGGAGTATGACCCTGACCATCTGGGGTTTGATCATAGAGGCTTCCTTCCACGAATGGTCGAACGCACTATGCTGATAGTAGCCACACAGTAGATGATATGAGGTGCATCCACTTTCTCATGGTATTCGAAAAGAGGTAACATGAAGTATACTAACTCATCTTCTTCTTCGTCACGCAGGTTCTCTTAAAATGGGGATGACCACTGGCTTCAAAACGACAATTGTTGTGCGGCCCGTATTTGATGTAAAGGCCTATAGGAAGCAAATAAGAGAGGAGTTCGTTCACCCAATGTATTCCCGGGCCTGGGGATAGGAGAGATAGGGATGGACGACTTCGACGAACTTTTTAGGGAAGAAAAGGGAAACCAATAGGCGGACCATCAAATGGTAGAGCAGATGGAAGAAGGCGGGTCGTCTATGTACGAGCTTGTCAACCAGCAACACGCCCAAATGCTAATGAATTATAAGGAAATGGAGGCAAAGGTGATAGTAGATGAGGAAGCGTTGCTCAAAGCTCAGGGTGAGTCGAGGAAGAAAACTGAAGCCGAAGCCCGGGCTAAAATTCAGGAGGAAGCCCAGAATAAAGTTGACGAGTAAGCCACCATGAAGAGTGTATAGGAGAAGTTTGCAAGGCTGAAGGCCGAAGGGGAGGCGAAGCTGAAGGCTGAGGTAGAGGCCTAAAAGAAATCCGAGAAGGAGGCTAAGAGGAAGGTCGTGAGGGAGGCTAGGAAAGCCGAAAAGGCATCCAAAAAGGAGATGGATAAGGATATGATGTTAGCGCTGCCCATGGAGCCCCAGTGTACGCCACTGAGGATCTTGCTTGGCTCCGCATGGAAGTCGAAGTCCCAAAGATCCCAGGCAACTCCGAGGAAGAGATGATGCTTGAAGGACCAAGGAAGGGTTTTGAGATAAAGCCTTGCACCCAGCCTACTCCGTAGAAGGGGGAGAAGGGAAGCAACGAAGGCAGTTTGAAGGGAAAGAGGAAGAAGGGTGAGGAGGAGCCACCCGAGCCCAGGTCGGATAAGAAGTAGAACGGTGGCCCTTTTGAGTGATGGTTAGATAGATTTTGGTTTGTAGGCCAATAGTATGCGCGAGTACAGCCCTCGCTTTTGGAGGAACGATGTAGTTTTGATGTACGTCATGTCGTTAGAAAGATATATTTTGACTTTTAAATGAAAGTTAATTTTCTTTGCTTACACCACGTGATGTATTATATGTTCAATTATTCTTTACACTTTCCAGTACTGTACTTATGTAAATCAACTTGTCGTCACACATAAGTTTAAGCTGTTCGAAACTTCAATCTTGAAAAACCCAAGTCGTGTGAAGTTCGAGTGAGTCGACTCTATTCGCGAGACTTCCTTTTAGTCGTTAATCT
Organism: Allium sativum; assembly: GCA_030737875.1. Lineage (NCBI taxonomy): Eukaryota > Viridiplantae > Streptophyta > Magnoliopsida > Asparagales > Amaryllidaceae > Allium > Allium sativum. Next base: position 822,178,422 of record CM060924.1, on the reverse strand, counting down.
CGAGTCGTATAGAATCTATGTGAGTGAACTACACTCTCAAGACCTCCCTTCAATCGTCGGTCTTATGCCACGTGGAGTTCGAGCTTGGTGACTCCACTCTAGGAGCTTCCTTGTGGTCGTTGCTTCCGAGTCGTAAGGAATCATGTGTGGAATTGTTTTGTCCTTTATACTCTCCCGTGGTTTTGTTCGGGTTAGAGTCAAGGGAATCATTGGTTCACTGGTTTTCACCCAGATATGAACTCTAGGGATCAGAGTTAGCCAAGAAAGTGGTTGATATCACACTTACTCGAATAACCGGTTGCCCCCAAGTTCAAAGACTTGGGGACGGAGTTAGTCTCTTAAGTTAATAAGCATCACAAGTTATTTGTACTCAACCTCTATGCTGGTTCGAGACTCGAGTTGACTTGTGAAGGGCGGACTACACCACAAGGTTTTAGTCTTAGTAAAGACTTGTGGCAGTGGATCGATTCCAAGCTCTGAGGTGTCGATCCAGCATTGTGTGCTCGTGTATGCAAGTCGGTTATTATCACAGTTCTAACATACTATGCAAAAAGTAAACACACTAAGAACATGGAGAGCTGAAAACCTTTAGTGATAAATAGTATGCCCATAACTTTTACTTTTACAATGCCCTAAATTAAAAACATAATACTTGTTTCACAGTAAGTCTTTATAGCAAGCAAGGTGAAGTAGCGACGAGGATGCTCGTTGTTCCATTCTCTCGGTAGTTCTGCTCCAACAATGGTCATTAGCTTAAAAGTACCATCTCTAAGCCTCCGTTGAATGACATACGGGCCTTCCCAGTGAGGATTGATACCAAACGTTGCGCGGTAGATCGGGTTAAGGACGAGGTCCCCGATGTCAAAGTTCTTTAGACGGACTTTGATGTTGAAGTATCTGGCGACCCGTTGTTGGTGTGCAGCTACTTTGAGTTCGGACTCATCCCTTTTTTCCTTGAGGAAGTCGAGAGATTCTAGAAGGAGATATCTATTGGTTTTCGGATCATAATAGGTTACTCGATGAGATTTTAGTTCAAGCTCGATGGAAATTACAGCTTCAGATCCATACGAGAGAGTGAATGTAGTGTGGTCGATCATTGACTTATGGGTTGTCCGGTAAGCCCGAAGGGTTAGAGGGAGTTCATCTACCCACTTTCCCCCAACCTTTCCAAACGCGTCTTGATGATGGATTTGATGACTTTGTTGACAACTTCAACTTATCCACTATCTTGAGGATGAGCTACTGTTGAGAATCATTTCTCAATATGGCGACGGCGGTAGAAGTCTTTGAATTCATATCTCTCGAACTAGGTCCCGTTATCAAAAATGGTAGTCTTAGGAAATCCAAAAGGACAGATGATGTTGCAGACGGAAAAGTTAATTACTTTATTAGTAGCGATTGTCATAAGGGCCTCAGTTTTGGCCCAATTGGTAAAGTAACCAACTGTGGCAATAACATATCGAACAACGCCTTTTGCTATCGGAAGAGTTCCAATGATGTATATTCCCCACATTACAAATGGTTATGGACTGGCCATTTGAGTAAGCTCTTTAGATGGAGCTCTAGGAATCTTGGAGAATCTCCGGCATTTTTCGCATTTTTGGGTGTAGTCTGCTGCATTCCATTCGAGAGTTAGTCAAAAGTAGCCATATCAAAGAATCTTATATGCCATAGGTTTCCCCCAATGTGATTACCATAATCGCCTTCGTGTATGTCCAATAGTACCCATTTGGCATCGTTGTGGGCTACACACCGGAGTAGTGGGACAAAGAATCCTTTTCGGCAGAGTAATCCTTCTTGGATGATGTAAAGTGAAGCTTTTAGAAGGAGTGATCACTTTTTATTAAGTGAATACGGGAGGATTCCATGCTGTAGGTAATCATTGATTGGTGTCATCATGACTTAGGTTCAGGCTCGATCTCCATCATTGATAATAGATCCATCTCCATCTTATCGACACTCAAAGAGTCGAGCAATGTGATAGGGATGAGTCCTAAAAGTTGTGCATCCCCAGAACTTGCGAATTTGGCAATTGAATTGGCCTTCTCATTTTGTTCTCAAGGGATGTGAGTAATGATGTAGTGCTCAAAGTGGGTAAGCAATTCACGAACCCGAGCTTGGTAAGGAGCGAACCGTTCTCCTTTGGCTTTATATTCCCCACGTACTTGGTAGATGGTGAATTGTAAATATGAGAAGATTTGGAGAGCCTTAATGTTGAGTTCGATTTCAATTTTGAGTCTGACGATAAAGGCTTCGTATTCAACAAAGTTGTTAGCAATGGGGAAGCTGAGCTCCAAAGCATAACAAATCAAGTGTTCCTCATAAGTAATAAGTACGACTCTGGTGCCAAAACACTAATTGTTTGATGAATCATCCACGTACAACTTCCATTGGATGTTAGCAGGCTCACTATCATTCGATAGACCTTCGGAAGTAGTGAACTCTGCGATGAAATCCGCTATGGCTTGTCCAAGGATGGATCTTCGAGGAATCAAGGTGAGCTCAAACTAACTCAGCTCGATGTTCCATTTCAAAAGTATCTTAACGACTCAAGTCGTTGAAGGACCTATCGTAGTGGTTAGTCAGTGTAGACTTTAAATGGATGCATCTGGAAGTAGGGGGCAAAGCTTCCCTGAAGAGATCAATAGGAAGTAAGCGAGTTTTCAAGCTTTGGATAGTTATTTTCGACACTTGTCAATCTCTTGCTGATGTAGTAAGCTAGCCTTTGGCACGATCTTCTTCGCGCACAAGTGCTGAGTTAATTGCCTATGCAGAAACAACCAAATAGAAAAATAATCCCTCATGGTTCACAAGTTTTGATATAATAAGCGGTTATTCTAAGTGATTAAGGAGGACCAGGAATGCAGCACACACTCCGGTGTCTACATAAAGTTGTGCTACCTTTTCCTGATCAAATCAAAGAAAGGAATACACTTGTTGGTTGATTTTGAGATGAATTGACTTAGAGAGACCACTTTTTCATTCAAGCTTTGAACATCTTTGATATTTTTTGAAATTTCGATGCCCTGAATAGCTTTAATATTTTCAAGATTAGAATCAATCCCTCGTGAATTGATGTTGAAACCTAAGAATTTTTCCGGATGCAATGCTGAAAGAGGATTTCAAGAGATTGAGTTTCATCCATATTTAAGGTAAACATTGAACATCTCCGCCAGGTCTTTGACGTGGTCATTCGATAGCCGTGTTTCCTCTAAGCAATTCATCCATGTAAACTTCCATAGATCTTCCAATTTGGTCTGTGAACGTTCGGTTGACCTGTCATTGATTGGTGGCTCCTGCATTCTTGAGACCGAAGGGGATAACAACATAGCAGTACAACCCGAGGTCAATGATGAATGAAGTGTGCTTCTGATAAGGAATATACATCGAAATTTGGTTGTATCCCGAGTATGCGTCATTGCAGGAGAGAATTTGGTGACCTTCAGTAAAATTGATGAGTCGGTCGATCTTCGAAAGCGGGAAACTATCTTTCGGGCATGTTTCATTCAAGTCAGAGTATTAAACGCATGTCCGCCATTTCCCATTCGATTTCTTGACTAAGACCGGGTTGGAGACCCATTCTGGGTAGAGCTCGTTGTGGATAAAGACGTTGTCGAGTAACCTATACATGTCCTCTTTGAGTGTTGCCGAGCTTTTGTATCTCAAGATTCAACGTTCCTGTTTCACGGAAGGTACTTTGGGTCAATACCAAGTATGTGAGAAGCGATTCTTGGGTCGATGCCACACATATCAAAGTGGTTCCAAGAAAATACATCTAAGTTGGCCTGTAGAAAATCCAAAAGGTTTTCCTTAATAATTGGGTAGAGTTGCGATCCAACTTTCATGACCCGAGAAGGGTCTGTGGGGTTCGCAACGTCTTTGGTCAGCTCCACTTGAGCAGCCCTTTCGTACTCGGGCTCGTTGTCGTTTAATGGATCTAGATCCAAAGAGAGACAACTGTGGTGCTTGAGCCAGGACTCAGATTATGGTGGCTGCGATGTGCTGAGGTTCTTGGTGCAGAGTGTCATCTCTATATATTTACCTTTCTCCTTGTTGATGACATCCTTCCATTCAATAAGATAGCATGCCTTTGTGCCGACTTGGTCGCCCTAGAAGGTTCCGATCCTATTTCCAGTTGAGAACTTCATCAACAGACACCAAGATGCCATGAATATTTAGAACCAGGCGAGGGATGGTCGTCCGACGAAGATGTTGTAGCGAGAAGGGACATCAACAACGACGAAGGTGAGATCCTGACTCGACTACAATTCTCATCTCCTAGTTGCACGTGCAGCTCTACAAGACTGACCATCTAGTTGGAAGCACCATTGAATCCAAGAACAATAGCCTTGGACGTCTTAAAATCTTTGGCCTCAAGATTCATTCGATTATAGCCTGTTTGAAGATGATGTCCATGGAACTCCTCTAGTCAACTAGGATTTTTTTAATATAGGCCCGGACCTATGTATGTAAAGATGACTAGTGGATCAGTGGTGGGGATATCAATTCTCATAGAATCACTCCATCAAAAGATTATATCATCCCTCATAGTCTTTTACATCTTTGCAGGGACTGACTTGTCTGGGCAGCAGAGCATGCTTGCTAGTTGACATGCTTGATAGAATTGGTGTTTCCTTCCATGTACCGAAAGCTTTTGTTTGCGGGGTGATGTCTACCGCAAATAGTATTAATCATAATACCCAATTGAGGGGTCCTTAGATTGGACGCCCAAGGTGCCGCTTGAATCTGAGGAGGTGCGAGAATTGAAGGGCCCGCAGCTTCCTCCTTTGGAGTAAGATTTTGGACGTATTGCCCGAGACACTTTGCCTAGATATGCTTCTAGATAACATCCCAAAGTGATCTGCAGTCGTTCGTGTTGTGGCCAAACTTGTAGTGGAATCTTCAGTATTTACCAGAGTTTTCCTCTCTCTCTATCGGTAGATTCCCTTGAGGTTTCCTTCTTGTACTACATCGTGTTATAGGTCTCAAGATATACTATCTCTAACTGATTATTCATTGGAGAGTAGACTTTGTAAAATAGGAAGCAGTCACACTTCTTGGAGTCCTTCTGATTGTTGCGGCTCCCAGGTTTGTCATTGTTCGACTTTGGCTTGGACTGAGCGATCCCTTTACCAAGGTCGAAGCTTTCTTCGACTTGTTTTGCCACGATGTTGTCTTGAGAAAAGCCTTGGTGTGGGTTGTTGGGGGTGGCCAGCTCGAGTAGCCCTGTTCCTAAGCGCTTCTTCCTGGCACATGAATATATTCGCTTTCTCATAGAAAACTTCTAGTGTTTTATATCGATCCAAGCCCTAATCGTGGAATCTGGCAGTACTCCCTTGGCAAGCTGAACAAGGATGGTGGAGGGCTGGGATCTTCGACTTTGGCCAAGGAATTGTTGAATCCTTCGAGGCATCTCTTGAGAGTTTCCCCGATGCCCTAGTATATGTTTGATACGGATAGGATGTCTTTGGGTCTGGTGACATGCATCTTGAACTACTTCACCAACACAATAGCCAACTGGTCGAAAATCACCATGATTCTCGGTGGAAGGCGAGAGAATCAAAGCAGAGTCGTGCCTTCGAAAAATATGGGAAAGCGTTTACACTTTATTGCGCTGGTGGCATGGCTAGAGTCCATGTGCCTCTTATACCGTTTTAGAAAGTTTCGAGGATCGGTCTTCCCCGATTAAGCCGTTAGCTATGGCATGTTGAAGCGTCTCGGCCATTCAGCATTGAGGACAACTAGGGTGAAGCGGTTACATCACGTACTAGTGTCCCGAATGTCGGTGACATTCCCCCATGGTTCCCTTATGATCCTATTTAATTTTTAATCACAAACACTTGCAAGAGTAATCGTACCATAATATTAGTCCAGAGCGCATCATGTTGCCAACAAATTGCACACTGGGGGTAAATGTTAACCCGATTGAAAACTCAAAGACGAAGCTCATGAAAGTTTAAGACAACATGGCCCCAGATCAAGAACAAACTCTACAGGAAACCCTTGGAAAACAAATGAAAGTCATACAAGAAGTTTGGTAATAAAATAGTATAACTTCATGGATCGACATGGTCCGTGTCCTTTGGAACGTTATCGGTCCATATATTCTTAATGATATTCGGCTGGGCTTGTACCATGGTGGTTCCGAGCATCTAACTAGCTTATTTGTAAAGTCACAATCCAATTGGACTCAACTAGTTACTAACACATGATGGACTGATCTAAGACTACATAAGTCCAAACGATGGACCTTAAGTGATAACAAACAATGACCAACACATACCGAACTTAGCAGGAAGACTCACAATAGATAGTAAGATCCAAAAGTGAAGACAACTCAACAAATTGCATAAGTCTATGGACCGGTATCAGTCGATAGGCTATGGACCGGTACCGGTCCAGAGAGTTAAGTTGTATGAAGATGAGACTTCGACGTGTGATTTAAAGTTGAAGGGAAAGCTTATTTGTGGAAGATATTGGCCCAACATGATCTAGAGCTCCTATAAATACCACATGCTCTGCTGCTGGAAAAGGATCCAATCTTTTTTCTGCCAGAACTATGCTAGAATCCATCCTCAATCATCCCTCAGCTCCAAAAACAACAAACACCCTTCACCTATACTAGTTATCGAGACCTAATATGAAGTGGTAGTATTTATGATATTTACTTACTTGCTTACTTTGGAGACCATTGTATTTGAACAGATATTTATTGTAATCTGGCATGACAAATGTAATGGTAAAGTTATTCAAAGTTGATATTGACCCCACTATTGACTGAACCACTATCAAAATTGTGTCTTTTCTCACTATTTTCGATTTCTTTCACTTTTTCATATATTTTTACCTATTCTATATTGTGTTCTCCTAAAAGGGGTGATGCTTTCGCTAAAATCAGGTGTTATTGCCATTTTTGGCATTAACAATTACAGAATCTGAATGTAGAAGCTTGGCAAGCACAATAACTGAAGTAACGTGGATAAAATAACTTCTCAGTAGACTACATATTCAAACAAACAAAAAGCCTGTAATATGTGTGAAAATTTAAGTGTTGTATCGTTGTTAGCCAACTCTATTGTACATACAAGGAAAAGGCACATGAATTTGATCTATATTTCATCAGAGAGCATGTCACTAACAACGAAATTGAGATCAATCACATACCAGTCTCCTGTAAGAGATGCGACATCTTAATTAATAATTGGAAGCACATATTTTTTGTCTGACCATAAAGTACCCAAAATGCCCTTCATGTACTCTTTTTCAAAGATTGTGATCCTTAATAAAGTGCAGGCTTCGAATATTTTGGTCCACTGACTAATCAAAGCTACTTCATAGGATTGAGTCAATTTATTGCAAATATCTTCTTTATTAATAATTGTCTTGGAAGCACGTATTTTGATCCAATTATAAAGTACTGAAAATGTCATTTATGTAATCTTTTTTAAAATTTGGGATCCTAAAAAGTGCAAGTTTCGAATATTTTGATCCATGTAATTAGGTCAAAGCTACTGCATAGGATTGAGTAAACTTAGCATAAATATCTAAAAGTAATTACTCTATTAACAATCGTCTTGAAAGCACATATTTTTTATCCGACTATAAAGTACCAAAAATACCCTTTATGTAATCTTTTCCAAAAATTGTGATCCTAAAAAAAGTGTAGGATTTGAATATTTTGATCCACTAAATTAGATCAAAGCTACTTCATAAGATTGAGTCAATTTAGTTAAATATCTTCTTTATCAAACCGACCGTTCGGCCTTCTTCTCTGCCTGAATCTAGCCGGCTGGAACTCGTTATCTTAGATAGATACGGGGTATTATTCCTGAGCTGGAACTCACAACTTAGAACTAATATACTGCGCCAACTGCAGAGTGAGCGACGCATAGTTACTTGCCCCTTTCTTCAAGGGAGAAATGGAATCTCTTTGGTGGATCGATGTAAGTGAACTAGCAGATGTGAGGTGCTGCTTTGATTGGTTGGTGCTGGGAGCACAGACTGCTGGGCAAAGCCTTAACTTCACGTTGAACAAGTTCTCCCTGCTCACAAGAAAGTTCATATGATCGTCTAAGGTATCCCCAAGGGCGTTAAGTTACATAGGCTCCTCAGTCTGTCCAACTCGTCCATGGTTACCCCGTCTCAATTCCATCAAACAGGCAAATTGAGATGGCTTAGGAAATTCAGGAAAATCACTCCCATTGGTAGCCTGTCACTTTTCATCTCATATAGCTGGCAAAGGAAATTCGTTGATCCCTAGGGAAGTAGTCAAATCAGGGTAAAGTTGCAGGAAAGCAAAGGCCTTCTTGCTTCTTCTTCATCCCGCTCACTTCGCTCGCCTCTTTCTCCAAGTCTTCTTTCTTCGCCCAGTATAAACATTGGCCTGCATAGGGAGAATCCATTTCTCTACGGCTATAATGGCTACCCCTCTTGTTCATGTCGCTACATAACGAAAAGTGAACTTCGTATGCAAAGGTTGTTGATTCTCACTAGGCCACAAATGAAGCGGACCTAGTCGGTACTTCGTAAGGCATATCCGTCTTCCGTGGAATATCTTCCTATCTTGCTTCTAGGAGAAAGAACTAAAGCTGAGTCAAGTCAGAGAAAATAGACTATAAGAGAGAAATCCAACCAAAGCGCAACCGGAGTTCGGGATGGAGCGCTAAGAAAGAGAAAGCGTTATCGCTATACGAAATGAAGCAGCGGCTAGCACGCTAAGATAAACCACTTTTTAAATCAAAGGCGTCTCCTTTTTTTTTTTTTGGAGATTTGACTACGGTGCGAGCATAATAAATTTTGTCGGAAGCAAAAAACAGACGGCTTGTTTCTTTCACGCGATGTTCTTTTCTCTTTTTCCGCCTCTTAACTCGTTCCTCCCAAATGAAATTCTCTATGAACTTTCTCCTTTCGAATCGGGGTTTGGAAAAATAAAATAAAAACGATTGATCTTTCTCCCATATTTCTCAAATCGTTGTGTGGTTCTCTCCATTTTTTACCATTCAGAACAGTTAAAGGAATACAAACGAGTATTGTTTCTTATTGCATTTTAGATTATGGTTTCATTTTTACTGATTTGTACTGAATTCATAATTCAAATTCTTCTGCAATCTTAGATAAAATTCTAGGGCTTCGGTTAAGTTCTGATAAGAGATGGAAGTATGATTTGGGCGGATATTGTGTAGGGCGTACACATTTCTTTTAGTTTAATGAATAATTAATTATTGTACTTCATAGGAAAGGAATATGTTAAAATGATTTTGAAAAAATAATGTGAGAATACAAACCAATTTTGGTATGGTCCATGTTATTTTCTGTTTTTTGAAACGACCCGAACTTCCCGGGTAAGGAAAGTCCGGATTGCTTCGAGGACAAGAAAATTAGAACGCAAACAGAAGAACATCTCATTGTTAATTACAACAATTCATCAGATTACAAGAATATACAGAGTATTAATGAATAATATACATTATAAAATATCAGAGATTACAAAACATTACATAGCAGTTGAAAATAATACAATACTCAACTAGAAGTAATACACGGATACAGAGTTTTCCAAGTATCGTTCCAGCTGTAAATCAGGATCCTATGAATATAAATCTGCAAAACCAAAACTACTAGTTGCCTGTGTCAAAATAAGGGCACCCAGAGTTTAGGTTAAAATAATAAACTCCAGGTCAGTCATGGGACTGGTGTGAGAACTAAAAAAGTTATTAATCTTTATTTTAAAGTTAGGTAAATCAAGGGACCACGCCGTATAACACGGAACGGGTTTCCTCCCAAGAACACCAGTGCATAAAACAACAGCGCAATGCTAAATAAAGAAAAATGAAGCAATTATAAGACCCAGGTCCCATCACACAATGCAACGCAAGCCGGAGGATAGGGTTTTACCTTATAATAGCCAAAGAATGCTTAATACGCTAAATTTCATAATTTATTATTACTATAAGTGTATAGTGTTAAAACAATTTCAATCATAAGTATTAATCATAGACGGCATGGGTACCATATATCATGTCGCCAATACTAGGCTCTACAATCTAAACCGCACATGTCACGTATTGGAAGTTGGATTTCCATCTGTGAACCGAGGCAAAAGATAGTCCTCGCCGATTCGAGACTCTCTAGCCCGAGCCTTAGGACCCAGACTCAGGTGGGCCCTTTGGATCGTCAGGGCCGGTTCACTGATGTGGATTAAAATGCCTGAACACTGCGTTTCCCCGCCCTTTGGGGCGTAAATCAGCCAACGAATGACTCCATCGGCTCCACATAGTCACCGATATATCCGAGGTGCCTTACAACAGCAACAACCACATAAGTCAAACTCGTCAGGGCATGTAAAACCACTGACGCCACTTCTAACTAGAACGAAACGCATGTCCTCCCTGAGGTCCTTCTCCCGTTTCTGGTTCACAACCGGGGTGTGAGGCTCGCGAATCCACATTACACAAAGCTATGCCACACAGGTTGTGCTTTGATCATCAACCACAAGACTCTGCTTTTCAACAGAAGCCTTGATCATATTGCCACTTAGGCATGCCACACAGGCAATTCACTCCATGCGTTTGATATCCATCAATATATAACCTCTGGGCTCGTACGTCTCAGAGAAGGGCGTTAAGCAAGAGAATAAATTCTCCGCCGCCAAACAGATATATATTTAATAGAAATCAACCACACAGAATAAAATCCAATGTCAGACACACAATCCATTTACAAGTTCGTTCTGGGCACTTAGTACCCCGCATATCCATCGATCTCCAAGTACGTCAGGACGATCACCAACTGATTCCCTCCTCTTGGGTGTACGACCCAATCAAGATCATCAGTAATTATCCAAATGACGTGAATACCTCCGGTCTTCAACCACCGTCTTCATCTTCGACTAATCGTCGTATCAGTTATTCAGAATAGGATAAACCCGGTCTTTCTGAATAACTAGCGTATATAATAAACAAGTGTTACACAAACACAACATACGCCTCATTCCAATTCATCGGTCACTAACTGTAAATTAGTAAGGGAACAATTCCGCAAATATTAACCCCGAAGGCCGAAACCAACATCAGATCAATACCCAGGAAACCATTCGTCTTAACTAATCTTCAGTTAGTTGCTAAACTTCACATTCTTAGGGATAGGTTCCCATTAATTTTATCAAAGATAAATTCCTCAAATTTATTCTTTAATCTTCTTTTGAATATCGATTCAACTAGTCGGGATTAACGAACCTCACCGAAGTAATCATTTGTTTTAATTTCCCAATCCCAACCTATTCATCCCATGAAGTAAAACTGGTCATACTACATATCTAACACCACGGTGTTATCGGTAAATTCAATTACCATTTCACGTTTAAATCTAATTAAAGATTTAACTATCGCCTGAAGCAAAACTGGTGATACTCCATTCTCGATCATTTCAATCTGATTAAAGATTCATTAAAACTCCACTTAGTTTTAATCTTTAACTGGGTTAAAGAATCAATGTCATTTAAAACACGGTTCACGATAAACCCAAAGTCACATTCCATTCTATCAGCCCTTAACCGTAAAATAGCAAGTGAGCAATTCCCTAAATATTAACCCCGAAGGCCGAAACCAACATCAGATCAATACCCAAGAAACCATTCAATTTAACTAATCTCCAGTTAGTTTCTGATTTTCTTAGCTAAGTTGGGTCTAAGAACAGTATTATTGAAGATACCGTTCACGACAACCCAAAATCACATTCCATTAATTATCGGGTTAATGAACAAGTGTTATTTAAAACACCATTCACGATAAACCCAAAAATCAATTCAAATTCAATTCCAATTAAATACTATTTAATTGGTATACTTCATTAAATCTAAATAAAAAGATTTAATCTTTTTCTCAACTGGGTTTAAGAACAGTGTTAATGAAGACACCATTCACGACAAACCCAAATCACATTTGATATTAAATACAAGGCTTTGAATAGAAAATATATCGGCTTATACTCAATATCAAATTCTACGACCAACAAATATCGTATTGGAAATAACGATATAAATATATCTTTCAAATTTCGATAACAATATCTGTATAATCACGAAATCCAACATCGAAATATTCCAAAGACAATTTCGATTCAAATCCATTCCAATTCAATTATTGGAAATTCTGGTTACTTTTAAAACCATTTCAAATTCAATTTATTTATTTCAAAACCAAATTGACTTTAATTCTAGTTCAAAACTAGTTCATTTCGATAAAAATCTATTTTTATCTTTTCAAATATGGAGTTTTTCATCCTAGTTTTTCCCAAATCATTTCTTATGATTTTACACAAATTATTACTATTTTTAATAATTTTATCAAGGCACGTACAGTCGATTTCCATCAACGGCCATCGAACTACACTTACAGCGACCTTTTCCAAATTTTATTTGGACATAATTCCAAATCCAACCGTTAGATTTCTAATTTCTAATATTCGTTAGAAATCTCTTTTCGATACGAACCCAACGGTTCCGGTTTTAGGAGAATCCGACGGTCGGATCTCCCGCAATATCCATTCGAAGTCAATGGTCGAAATTCGCGAACTGCTGCAGCGCGGCGCGTTCTATTCAGGCCATTATATATATAATATATATATATATAATATATTTCGTCGATTTCCTTTTTAAAACGTATTTTATAAATTGTTTTAAATTCGTTTTCGAAACGATTTCAACTTCATTTCAAATTCAAATCAAAATTGAATTTTTCCTTATAAATTCGTTTTAAATTCATTTCAAATTGATTTCAATTAAAATCGATTTTTAATTCAATTTCAGTTTGTTTTCAATTCAATTTGAATTTTAAACTTATTCAATTTCAATTCGAATTCATTTCTATTCAATTTCAATTCTAATTCATTTCTATTCAATTTCAATTCGAATTCAATTCTATTCAATTTCAATTCGAATTCAATTCTATTCAATTTCAATTCGAATTCAATTCTATTCAATTTCAATTCGAATTCAATTCTATTCAATTTCAATTCGAATTCATTTCTATTCAATTGCAATTCGAATTCATTTCAAAATATTCGATTTTGAAATCACTTTCAATATTCATTATAAAATTGACTAAATTCCCGTTCGTGTTAAAATGACGTGTAACTACTTAACACGGCTTCACATTTCAATATTCCAAGAATATCATTTTTAAATTATTCAATAATTCTGAACTGGAATTAGACACAGTCAATTACCATATAATTTCAGTAATATGGATTTCATCAAATTCATATATACAACAATGACGATAAACACCCAACCATCATCCAAAGTGCGTTCTACACTGTATAAGCATCAAATACAAATATTTAACTCTTATAACAGCCTGTCAATCAATCGATCGACATACAACTAATTATTGGGACTAGTGTATGTCATATATCATCCCAATACCCGTGTGGGGTTTCAAACAATCAAACACAGATTTTATTTGTGCAGTTGGGCGATGTGTAAAATTTATCGTCCCAATCAACATCAGTCAAATGTTTGTATATAAACAAATCGTCCGATTTGTTTATATTTATTTCATTTTAAATACACGTTAAAAATTCTATTTTCAACTATAAAATATTTTTAACTATATAAAGATTTTATTTCATTTCACATCACATCACACAATCAACTACACATCAAAATCAAACAAACAAGCATACAAGCCGTCCATGGTCTGTGGATGACGGGTGTTGGGTGCTACTAAACACCGTCTACATCCTAGTATATATTTCAACTAGAAAATAAATTAAAAGTGAGAAGTTCTCACCGACTAGCTAAACCAAACGCCACTACTCTTCATATGTAGGAAATCTTCGCCGTGCTCGCTTTTCGTCGCTTTCGTCGTCCGTGTTCGCTACATATATAAAAATCACATTTTTATATTATCACTCCATGGATAAAAATTATATTTTTATATTGCTCTATACATTGTAAAGATTATATTTTTATTCTTTCTATAATATAAAAATCATATTTTTATTCCTTCTATAATATAAAATCATATTTTTATTCTTTCTATAATATAAAAATCATATTTTTATTCTTTCTATAATATAAAAATCATATTTTTATATTGCTACTTCTATAAAGATCACATCTTTATTTCTCTACATTATATAAAAAATATATTTTATACTCTACCTTATATAAAAATTATATTTTTATACTCTTTAACTTCATATGAATAAAAATCCCATCTTTAGCAAATTAAAAATCTAATCTTTTGTATATATATGTATTTAAAGATCTCACCATTCCTCATATAACAATCATACCTTTGTCACATAAAAAAAATCTTACCTTTCAACCATATAAAAATTTATCTTTTTATATTATAATCACCTTTTTAATTTGATGTTATATAATTAAAAATACTATTTTTACCATAGCATCCATATTAAAACTGAAAAACAAGAATAAATAAACAAAAAGAAAGATTTACTGTTGAAATCGAGGGGGGGTGGTCTGTGCGCTCGGAGGGGGCCAAGGGGAGTCCAACGACGACGAAGAGGGGGCTGGAGCGGTAGCGATCGGCGGTGTAGTGGGTTGGTGGGCCATGGGGTTCAATTTGAGTGGCTAGGGCGCGGTTTTCATTGACGGACGAGGAGAGAGGGGACGGGGAGGTGGAGGAAGAGCGGATGGGGCCGAAGTGGCGAGCGGCGGCTCACGTTGGGCGGCGGCCCTGGGTGGACGCGGTGACAGGATTTGGGGGGGGGAGGGAGGCGCGCACGATTTCCTTTTTTTATTTAATATCGTTTGATCTGAAGGAAGAGGGGGTGGTGGGGAATATATAATAATATATATTATTTTATTTAATATATTTCAAAAAAAGCAACTTTTTATTTCAAACTCGAAACGGGACCCACCGCCTGTCGTCCATAGCTAATTACCCCAATTCCGAACACAATGGGTATGTATCGTAAGCTGATTCGATCGTTTCGATCAGTTTTCGTCAAAATCAAAATATAACTCTATATATTGAATTTGAACGCACATTTCAATTTACTGGGGTCACATACTAACTCGAAAAATCCTCGAAAAATATTTTCTAGCTTTGTATTGACGATACGGTCCTAACAAAACTAATTTCATCGAATTCTGAGACCGTTTGAAAAATGGCCATTTTCCAGTCGATTAAAATCAATTGAAACCGTCAAAACACGTTTTACTTCGCCACGCTCACATATTGATTCAGAAAATTACGAATTTTGAAACCTAGCAATAATTTGACATCACGGATCCAACAAAAGTGGCTTCGTCGAAAACCGAGGTCGTTTGCAAAATTCCCATTTTTAAGGGCCAGAATTCCATAGCGACTATTCTGAATTTTCAACTGGGCATAACTTTTTATCCCCGCTATGAAATTTTG
Source organism: Allium sativum (assembly GCA_030737875.1). Classification (NCBI taxonomy): domain Eukaryota; kingdom Viridiplantae; phylum Streptophyta; class Magnoliopsida; order Asparagales; family Amaryllidaceae; genus Allium; species Allium sativum. The sequence goes on along the minus strand of CM060924.1, from coordinate 822,163,030 downwards.
ATTTTTCGGATTCGTTGGAAAGATATTCTTAAATAGATTCAAATATTTTTGGTTTCACTAAAATCCGATTTATTTTGTATCCTTTACATTCATTTGAAATTTGAAATCGAATTTTCGAACTACCGCGCCATTTCAGGCTCGTTATATAATTAAAATAAAATATTTATATTCTAACGACGATCTATATAATTATCTACGTTCCAATTCTATTCAAAATAAATTTCTCGTCGTTATTATTTAAAATAATTCATTTTAAATAATCAAAATTCGCTAAAATTTCCAAAATAAAATTTATAAATTGGCTCGGATTTCCGGGTTATTACATTTTTCCTTTGATTCCTTAACCAATTGTTAGCAGTGAATGCTCAAGTGTCATATTTAGTAGTTATAGCAGAGAGTTTGGAGGGCTTAAAAACTGAATCTTAAGTTTTTTTTGGGCAAAGATAAGTAGAGTAAAAATGTTTTCTTTCCAGTAGTAGATGGAGAAATAAAATATGATAAAGTCAGACAATTTGGATATAAGTTATTTATGCTGCATACATTTGGTTTGTTGATGATAATGTACCTTTCAAACCTCATGCTCGGTCTGTTGTGCAGTTTTAGCAAACATAATATAGTTGAGGAATGCAATGTGTATGTGTAGTGAAGTAATTCAAAAAAGTGGTGTAACTCATAAGTATTAGTTTCACGGGAAACGAAATTAGAGTAATGATTTGGTGCTTCATTTCGCACAAGCTACCAGTAATCACATTTTTTTCCCATGGACAAAAACGGTGCAGTCCATGTATAACTCTAAATCATTGATGAACTAAGCGTTGATTATGTGTAACTCATGTTTTTATTCGTCTTAATAGTAAGAAATGTAATATGTTTGGTGTTTACAGTGAAAAAAAGATGATACTAAAAGGGTGATATTATATGCAGAGTTATACTGCATGTTTTGTATATCTGTGTGTGTAGCAAAAAATTGTCCAACCTACTCGTTTAATCCTAGTTATTCAAACTATTGTTTTAGGAAAATTTGTATAATAGTTGAGCATTAAAAAAATTGCATCTATATGCTAAGTTATTAATTTAGTGACATCAACAGAATACAATAGTGGTCTATAAATTCTACAAAGCTAGCGCTAATGTGAAAAAGTCATAGACGAAATGCATTTAATAGAATCCTTATATGAAATATATGTTAAAAGCCATTTGTGCCTACATCTTAACTTGGAATTGCTCTAGATTAGCCTTAAAATCAGCTGGATATAAACAATATATCAAGTGACAAAAATATATATTTAGAAATCTTTCTAGCAACTTTAGTAGTACAATAAAGCTTTTAAGACCCCACAGTTGATAAGCATGCATAAAACTGCCAGGAGGCCCTAATTTCAATAATTATCTTTTTCCGGCAAAGTTTAAGATAAATACAGTACTTTGCAAATATTAAAAATATTTGTAATTTATAGTCCAAAGCAGTATTCAGGTATAAAATATAACAATAGATTTAAATGAAGATCTACATGATAGGTAAATCAAAACGTGATACTCGGTAATACCAAAAGAAAATTAAAAAAGGGCCGAAAAAATTCCCTATCGGATTACACTACGCATGTAACAACCCGAATTTTTATAACATATTAAAACAAGAAATCAGGGCAGAATTAAATTATAAGTTAAGAACCAATGGGAATGGGTTACGCAATTTCGTTCGTCTCGAAATTCTGCTTGAAAATGAGTCCGAAATTTCGTAAATTGGAGTCCATATGACCAAATTATGGCCCATAGAAGATTTCAGAAAATTCAAAATTCAGCCCGAAGTTCAAATTCAGCCCCAAATAGACTGGGCGGGAAAATTTCCCGCCCAGCCCCAGGTCGACTGGGGTGTCGACTGGGGAGTCGACCTGCCCCAGCCCAGGTCGACTGCCCAGTCGACTTGGGTGTCGCCCTGGGGGTCGACTTCCCTGGTCGGCCATGTTCGCTTGGTGCACCTGTTTGCTCCTTTGGATTTGTTCTGCTGGCCTGTGACAGGATTTGAGGGTTCAGATCTAAACTAGGGTTAATCCTATGGCCTAAACTTGTCTCTACTCCTATAAAAACACCCTAAGACCTAGCCTAAACCACCACAAATCATCCTAACAACTAAATGCTGCCAAAATGATCCTAATCATGGCGTCCATCTTCATCTTGAGAGCTTGAGAGTTCTAAACTATACCTAAGGAAAAAGGAGCAATCTTTCTCCATCAAATCTAAGGAGCTACTTATTTCTCAAGGCTTCTAGTGTTGCTACATCATTTCTAGAGCTTCTACAACGTCTCTATCTTGTTCTATTTCTCATAGCCACGATTTGTAAGCCCCACTCTACTCTTAGATTTAAACTATGAAATTAATATGAACATGTAGCAAGTTGAAATGGGATTTTTGTGTAATACTTGTCTTGGGTCTATCATTGTATGCATAGATCCATTCATGACTCTTTTGATCTATGATTGTGGAACTATCATGAACCTAGTACCGTTCATCTTGATTTTTGGGTAGAAAGCTATGAGCTTTATTTGGGGATTATGCATAATGCAACATAGAACCCCTTATAACCTTGATGTTAACTCGCTTATGATGTTGAACTACATGCTAGTCACAAGTTTATCACTCTATGTCAACTATTACCATGTTATCACCTTATTTGCTAAGTTTGATGTCATACATGTTTTGAGGCCAATAATCCTATATGCTAGTTGTGATGAACACTTTTGCCTCAAATATCATCATGTTTAACTTATGACCAACTTTACCACCTTATGCCCATCTTTGTCATATTGTTATGTTCCCCTTCTTGATCTATTTGTATTGATGCGAATTTACGTGCGATGGGAATATGTTATGGGTAGTTAGGCGAACTTGAAATGACATGAAAAACATGACTTGAAATATGACATGAAAATTGATTATGCTTGGAAACTTGAATGTGGTCATGACACATAGAAAACCATAAAGTGGCCAACTCGAGGTTGGGTTGAGTTTGTAGCGCAAATCTGCCCGGAACCGCCCGACAAATCCATTGGCTATAAACAATAGGACCCAATGTGAGTAGTTGGTCATATCGCGCTTGAAACCCGAGGTTAGACTAGGTTGTGGTGTAAATCTGCCCGGACCCGCCCGACACATCCAGTAACCACAACAAAGTCTAATGTGAGTGGTTGGGCGCATTAAGTTAATTAATGCCACATGATAGGGTTAAGTCATGAACCACTTGGATACACTTAACCAACTTAATACATGATTAGATAGGTTTAACCACACTTAACCCGTTAGAAACCCTAGTTACATGGTCCTTTTCAGCAGTAACCCTCTTAGATGTATCACGATACCCTAGGGACTAGGCTAGGGTGGGGCACGATTACTGGGCTGATTGTAAGCGACCAGAAAGACGGCTGAGTAGGTGCGCCAGTGTAGGTTCAGGCGGGCTATGGTCGTGCACATAGTCCGGAGTTGAAAAAAAACAGGCACGGGCACCAGTAGGTTTAGACTGTGCGTGCTTGATTTGTGTCAGTGGTTGGCACCCTAGGGCTTGATACACCCTAGGGTGGACCTAGCACAGTTGACTACATTCCGTGATTGGGCCGTATGACACCGACACTCGACGAGTTAGGCTTATAGGGAGCCGATCGACTAGACCGTATAGTTGGTCCTTGACTTGGGTCATCTCATGATATTGGGCCAAGGGATCATTTCTTGTTTATACTTGACATGGGTTAGAATACTAGTACTATTGGTGCAAAACTAAACCTTGTATATGCGATGCCACACTTGATTTACCTTGTTATCTATTTATCATGCCAGTTAGTTACCATCTTTATATTTCATCTCAGTTTCTCATGTCTAGTTAACTTCACTAGTTTTTATACTAATAGTATGTAGGACTTACCAGTCTTTATGACTGACCCTTTTTCTTTCGCCTCTTTTCTTCCGTTCCCCCCCCCCCCAGGTTCTCCGGTAGGGAACACTAGTGCTTAGCTTGGACATTTGGCTTGCTTTCTTGACAGCTCATGTACGGTTTGGACTTGAGCTTGCTATGGCTTCACCACATCTATTTTGGGGATAGTTTACTTTATGTTATTTTCAGTTTATGTTTCTAGACTTGTAGTAGTTGGAAAATGATGACTAAGTATTTTGATGTAAGTTGACTTTGGTTTTGAAATGGTTAACTATGGTTTTTAAATTTCTACCGCTGCTTTACTTATTTATTTATCTATGTTCTGTCTTGTGATATCTCTGTGCATGTTTACCTAGACAACACCCCTCCAAAGCTAGTGCAATCACTCGTGAGTGACCCTGGCGGAGGTGGGGTGTTACAACGCAAATTCCACCAATATTAATGCCCAAGCAAGTAATCTAACTTTGAATCATTTCAAAATTTATTTGCAATTCCTCCTGCAGCTTATGAATCTTTGAGAAATGATTATAACATAACAAATTCTTTTTTGTTTGTCTTATAGACAAAAGTGAAACATTTAAATGGCGTAACAGTAATTAACACAACCAAGAGATAAACTAACATCTGAACACCAAGAACATGCGTAGCTAAACCATTCATTTGGCATAAGGTACCACTCTGAAATAATATATGGAAAACAAGAGGACATTAAGTTAACAAACGCAGTTTATGTTCATAAAGCGATTTAAACTTACACGACAAGGATGATGTAAATATTAAATTACCTTTGCCCTTGCGTAGATAGGTCATTTATACAAATGATGAATCCACAATATTTTTCAGTCGATTATGTAGTAAAATTGCAAGCAGGACCATTATTGCCACGAACTCGACATTTTACCTAAACAATGGTACTTAGTAATACAAAACAGGGCCTCACATTTCCTACACAATCTATAATATAATTTTCTATAAATTCCATGGGTTTCCCATGGAAATCAAAGTGTAGCATTTCTCTTGGCCAATAACGATATTGTGATAGGTTATATAACTAAAGGTAGTTTATAAAGCACAACATTTCTCTTGACTAATAGCAATTAAATAATTTTATATAAAATGATAAACCCATGTTCCTTTCGCTTTTTTGTATGTTTATACCAATTGCCTCGATAACTAAAATGGTATACTTGGCCAACATGTCATTCAATTATCATGACTATTGTTAAAGTAACACAACAAAAATTTGTATTGAGAAATGTAGGACGTGTATGATGTTTGTATTTCACATATGAACCAACCTCGCGGTAAGGCTATCAGTTATCGCTATATAAAGGGTGAAAAAATTATAATTATGCAGAAACATAGCTATAGATTTCATGACTGATCTCATGAAGTCATATTAAGTAAAATAACAAGAAATATCAAATGTCAAGCCATTCCAAATTCAATATGACCTGGTTTGAAAGTTATATCCATCCATAGATGAAAAAAGTAGAAAAAGACCGAGAATGTGTAACAGATCATTTTGGGTCATTAATTTTTACCTTGAATCGGAAAGGCCCATAATAGAATGGACACCATTGATAAGCATATGTTGTTCTCTAGTGGATTACACTTCTTGTATGCTTTGCATATGCCAAATTGTGTGCACATTTAGAGTACACTACATGAATTAAACGAGACGAATTGTCTTTGGAAATAAGAAGTTATTGGTTATGAATGAAGGAGGCGAATTTTCTTTGGAAATATTGTGCAATTGCCACAATTGAAGCTTGTGTTGTGTCTTAAGAGAAACTTCGATATAACCTCAAACCCAGCAATTTCACCACCGGAAAGGACAAAGTCAGCCTTACCGATTCAAGTGTGCGCCCTTTTGAGGTTTTCATGTGCAACGTCGTTTAGAAATAGGCTATGGACATGGGTTCAAATGGGTGTCACTGTATATTTAGTGAGATTTTCCCTTTTATTATATATGTTTGGATATGCACTGATGAAGAACTTTGTATATTGCTGCTGCTTTTAGTAATCTAAAAATCAAGATAATTTCCCAGCTTTCCTTTTTATATTCTTTTAGATTAAGTAAAAACTTTGGCTAGTTTCTGCTATTTCAATGTATTGTAATAATACGTTGAATTACCAAAAAAAAACGTTCTTCCTTTTTGTTTTGCGTGTTCTTCTTTATACTTTTGTTCTTTTTTTTAATGGGGAGGAGAGAAATGGGATTTTTATTTTTTGCATGTTTTGTTATGCAGCATGTACTCATTTGTAAAGGGTTAGACATCCATGTATCATTGTTCAACCATGTATCAGTTTATGATCTTCTCATTGGTTTTGATTCTAAGTCCAACAAACATATATTCTCTTATTTTCTTCTATATATTGATTCTGAGTTTAATATTTAGTTTTATTTTCAGTATTATACTTTATTTTTTTTCAATAGTTTCAATTTTTCGAAAAGTGATGATAGTTTAAAGTGATTTATTTAAATAAATTAGCTTAATAATTTGTGATTTATTTATTACATCTTACTCTTGCATTTTTTCTATTTCAGTTAAATATTCACTGATATGATGCTATTTTTTGAGCTTATATTTATTTATTTCCTCTTTTTATTTCTTCAATTCATTAATGGTTTAGGGTTGCAAAATAATCATTAAGATTAAATCGATCCTAATTGATATATAATAAAAATGTATGTATGCGTTTGTGACTAGTTCGAATCAATGCATTGATAGTATATTCTTAGTCTTAAGTTGGTTTACATGTAAAATTCAATTTAATTAAATTTTCACTTTCTTAATTACTTCCATTTTCTCTTAAAGTACCCAATAATTTTTTTAATAAAAATTGATTTGAAATATGTTTTAACAAATAATTTTATGTTTCATATTAAACTTCTTAATGGTTGGTTTTCCCAACATTGTGCGGTAATACTAGTTAATAATTGTCTTGGAAGTACATATTTTGGTCCAACCATAAAGTACAGAAAATGCCCTTTATGCAATCTTTTTTAAAAATTGTGGTTCTAAAAGTGCAAATTTTGAATATTTTGATCCACGGATTTAGGTCAAAACTACTGCATAGGATTGAGTAAACTAAACATAAATATCTAGAAATAATTCCATTATTAATAATTATCTTGGAAGCACATATTTTTGGTCCGATCATAAAGTACCAAAAATGCCCTTTATGTAATCTTTTCCAAAAACTGTGATCCTAAAAAAAGTGTAGGCTTCAAATATTTTGATCCACTAAATTAAATCAAGGCTACTTCATAGGATTGAGTCAATTCAATGTAAATATCTTCTTTATTAATAATTATCTTGGAAGCACTTATTTTGGTCCAACCACAATACCAAAAATGCCCTTTATGTAATCTTTTTTCAAAAATTATGATCTTAAAAAAGTGTTGGTTTCGAATATTTTGATCCACAAAATTAGGTCAAAGCTAATTCATAGGATTGAGTAAACTTATCATAAATATCTAAAAGTAATTACACACACGCAACAATTTTTAATAAGATCTAACATAAAAGATCCAGAAATATCCAAATCATTATCTTTATCTTTATTAATAGTTGTAATATCTTCGGTTTCACAAATTTATGGAGTAATTGAAAATTACCAAAAATGTTGGAGAATGAAGTTTTGATGACAACAACCTTATTTCAATTCTCTTTTATTATAAAATATGTACTAACAAATCTGTCTAGAATATATATATACATATATATATGCAGGATTTGCGTACACGAATTAATACCGAAGACTGTATAGTTTTAGAGATTCCAGAATTCAAAATTCAGAATTTGGAGAAGATTCAAGACTCATGAGTAATCAAGAAATCAAGAGTTCAAGAGTACAAGACAAATATAGTAATTGAGTCTAGTTTATTTGTAAGACTCTAAATAGCGCTCCAGGTTCAAATTCAAATCCTATTTTTCAAATTCTGGTTTTCAAAATTCAAATTCTGGTTTTCAAAATTCTAATTCTAATTTCAAATTGTTTTTCTATCTTACTTATACTAAAGTTTATATAAGTTTATATAATTATATACTTTATAGTTTTATATTTATATAGTTTAAAACCTTATAAATTTATAAATATGTTTATATAATATATATTTATATTTTCATATGATTTTATACTTTAGAATACTCTTTTATATCACTAAGTCTTAATTAATGAATTTCCAGAATAGTATATATATTTAAAACACTTGAAAAATGATCAAATTTCAAATTTTACACAAGGCTATGTCGACATATAACTATCACTTTTTCAATTTTCAAAGGAAGTGTCTTTTCACTATTTGTAACGTCTAGAAGCATTGCAACCTTTCAAATCTTATAAATAGGGGTTGAATTCGAACTTTTTAACCATTCTTCTTCTCCATCTTCACCCCTCTTAATTCCTCCATTAATATTTCTTATTTTATTGATTTTTACTCTTCTACTTTGTCGATTTCTATTCTAATTACATAAAACTTCTTCTTTTCTCACTCTCTACTTATTACTCTCTAAATTGAAGTGATATTAAAGAGTTATAGGGCTTTTGTAATCATTTAGAAAGTGTTACGGAAAGGATGTGTTCCTTGTAGCCCTGAAATCAAGGAAAGGGAGCGGTGTTAACCTTTTAAACGTGAAATCAAGGGGCTTGTACTTGATCAAGTGTGTTTGGAGTGGTGTTAACCTTGTAGCCGGGAAATCAAGGGGATTGTACTTGGATATTGATGTAGTAATAAAACTCTGTGCAATCTAGCATACTGGTGTAGGAGTAATCTGAACCAGTATAAAATCTTATGTGTTCTTTCCTTTTCTGCATTTTATTTTTATTTATTTTTGTGTTTGTATTTGATTCTATATCTATGATCATCTCTATGGTGTGTGATTCATATAATAGATCATATATGTTTAATATTTTCATAAATTCTTTGAAAACACTATTCACCCCCTCTAGTGTTAGTCTTTCCTTAAGATCCGTATTCTACATTCCCTAACAATTGGTATTAAATGGAAAATTTTGAAATGATTGTTAACACCAGTGTTAATTAATGCATTGCATCAATGCCGAAAAAATCTACATACAATTGTGTTGAAAATTTAAGTGATCTGCTGAAATTTTGTCCAATACAGGAAAAGATCTGTTATACGGCTATTGAAAATTCAAAATTTGAAAAGATGGGCGAAGTGGCTGTTGAAAATTCGAATTCCGAAATGGTGGGTTACATAGCTGTTGAGAATTCAAATTGTGGTGAACAAATGGGGGAAATCAAAAAGAACAAATGGATACTGGATAGTGGTTGTTCAAGACATATGATGGGAAATCCAGATTTGCTGAATAATCTAGTATATGAAGATGATGGAATGGTGAACTTCGGAGATAACTCTAAAGGATATATTGTTGGCAACGACAATGTCGATAATTCTGAAACTCCTATTATTTCTGTTGTTTTATTAAGTAGGAATCCAAAACAAACCTACGAAGTATAAGTCAACTTTGTGATAAGGGCTATAAAATAAACTTTGAAAAGGATAAATGCTTTATAGAGTATAGGAATTAAAACATAACATTTGAAGGAGATAGAAAGAAAAGTATCTATATATTGAGCATGAAAATCTCCAACGATAATCTACGTCTTATGACCAATACAAGTGGCCCTTGAATCTTGCATAAGAAATTTGGTCATATAAATTTTAAACGTATTTCTGGGATTTCTAAGTTAGATTCAATTAGGGAATTATCCAAAATGAAATTTGAAGTTAACAATTTATGCGACGCTTGACAGTACAAAAAAATGAATAAAAGTTCATTTAAACCAAAAGATAAAATTACAACCTCAAAACCATTAGAGTTAATTCACATGGATTTATTTGGTCCATCCCAAACCCAATCAATAAATCATAATAGATGTTTTATGTAATAGTCGATGATTTTTCTAGATTTACGTGGACATTGTATCTTAAAAATAAAAGCGATGCTTTTGACCAATTTAAAAGACTTCAAAACTAATTATCCTTGAAACTCAAAATAATTCATAGTGACCATGGTGGAGAATTTGAAAACGAAAATGTTGAAAAATTCTGTAACAAAAAGGGAATAACCCATAAATTTTCTTTTCCTAGAACTCCTCAACAAAACGGAGTAGTTGAACGTAAAAATAGATCGATACAAAAATGTGCGAGAACTATGTTATGTGATAGTGATCTACCAAGAAAACGTTGGACTGAGGCAGTTGCAACAGCTAATTATATTTTAAATATAATTTCAATCAGACCCTTAACTTAATAAACACCATATGAACATTTGTATAATAAGAAACCAAAAGTATCATATTTTAAAATATTTGGAAGTAAATGTTTTATTCTTAATGCTAAAGATAATTTAGATAAGTTTTATTTGAAATCCGATAAAGGAATATCTATTGGATATTCAGAAAGAAGTAAAGCGTATAGAGTTTTTAATTCCAGAACCAATACTGTAAAAGAAACTTAAACGTATCCTTTGATGAAAACTATAAAAACATAACACAACACAACGAAGATGAATGTGAAAATAATATTAATGAAACAAACAATGAAGATAGTCAACCAAATAAACGAAATCGATTACTACATGATCATCGTGTAGAAAATATTTTAGGAGATATTGAATCCGTTGTTAGAACTAGAAATCAATTAAATAATATGAGTGATTCCACATTTATTTCTACTATTGAACCTAAGAATCCAAAGGAAGCATCATATGATGATTCATGGATCCTTGCTATGCAAGAGGAAATGAATCTGTTTACTCGGAATGATGTATGGGAACTTGTTCCTAGACCAGAGGATAAAACTATAATAGGAACTAAATGGCTTTGTAAAAATAAAATGAATGCGGTGAGGTCGTAAGAAACAAGGAACGATTAGTAGCACAAAGTTATACTCAAGAAGAAGGAATAGATTACGATGAAACATTTTCCCCCATAGCTACATTAGAAGCAATTAGGATATTATTAGCCTTTGCAAACTATAATAATTTCAAATTATATCAAATGGATGTTAACGGTGCTTTTCTAAACGGATTTGTTAAAGAAGACGTATATGTAGAGCAACCACCTCTTTTGGAAGACGAAAAATTACCAAATTACGTATATAAGTTAAAAAAGCATAATACGAATTAAACAAGCTCCTAGGGCTTGGTATGATAGATTAAGAAATTACTTATTACAATCTAACTTTGAAATAGGAAAACTAGATAACACTTTGATTATTAAAAGAAATAATAAAGATATACAACTAGTACAAATATACTTTGATGATATAATATTTGGATCAACAAATAAAAAAAATTCAGATATTATGACCCAAGAATTTGAGATGAGCCATATAGGAGAACTAACATTCTTCTTAGGCTTACAAATTCATCAATTAAAGAATGGAATATTTATCAATCAAGAAAAATGCGCAAGAGATTTAATTAATAATTATAATTTACGACAACTAATGGGAGACCAACACCAATGGCAACTAATATAGCCTTAAGTAAAGATGATACATCAAAAGACATTGATCAAAAAGTTATATAGAGGTATGATAGGTTTGTTATTATATACAACTGCTAGTAGACCAGATATAATGCATAGTGTATGTCCCTGTGCAAGATATCAATTGCAACATAAGGAAACTCATTTAAAAGCCGTAAAATGTATTCTAAGATATGTAAAACATACAACAGACTTTGGATTATTTAATCCTAAGGATGATTCATTCGATTTAATTTCTTATTATGACGCTGATTACGCAGGACGTAAGTACGATTGTAAAAACACTAGTGGAACGTGTCATTTCTTAGGACATTCACTGGTCCCATGGTTTAGTAAAAAGCAAAATATAGTATCTTTGTCAACAACTGAAGCAGAGTATATCTCAGTTGCTTTGGCTTGTTCACAAGTAATATATATGCAACAAACTCTAAATGATTTTGGATTAAAAATAAATAAATCACCAATATACTGCGATAATACGAACACTATAAATATATTTAAAAATCTAATTCATCACTCAAGAACTAAACATATGGATATACGACATCATTTTCTAAGAGATAACGTAAGTAAAGAGAAATTTTTGCTTGAATTTACAGAAATAGATAAACAAATAGCAGATATATTAACAAAACCATTAACTGAAGCAACATTTACTAAATTTAGGAGAGAATTAGGAATTTGTTCATTAAGTGAATTAGAATAATTAAAATATATTAATATATATCAGAATAACAATTAAAAGTCAAAAAAATAAAATCAAATTTACAAGTATGTCGACATACATATGTCCCTATGTCGACATATAATTGCCAGATTTTAAAAATTAATTCCCACCAAAAATTAACTATAATAACCATTTAAACTCTCCACTTCAAATTTTCTTCTTCATTCTCCTATTTCACTTCTGTAAAAACTCAAAACCAAAATAAATCATAGCCTCCACTAATTATAACAACCAAATTAACATCGAATCGTCCGCTGGACCATCTGAAGGTCCATTTCAACGTTCTATCCTCTCTCATGCAATAAAATTGGAAGAGAAAATGGAGTATGCTCTCCAAGTGCTTGTTGAGATTCAAGTACTTCAAATACGGATGAATCAAGAGCAAATTAAACAAGGAAAGATGATGAGGAATCTCCATAAGTTTGTAATGGATAATCAAGCACATCCAATCATCATTGACGATGATAATCCAACAATGGGGGAAGAAGAAGAAGAAAAGGAAGAAGAGGAGAAAGTGCTGATGGAAGAAGAGGAACCAAAAGATGTACAACAAGAAGGCACAAAAGAGGATGATCAAGTAGCATGTGTAGGGGATGTTTCTTTCGATCGAGAAGGAAACATAATTGAACAAAATGAGGAATTTCATCTCTATTACCCCAATTGTCCAATCCATAAGTCCCCTATCGTAAAAAAATAATATTAGAATTTAGGTTTCTTTTTGTTTATTCATTTAATTAACAAAATACGTGTGTAGTTGTTCGTGTAATTTTCTTTGGTATGTATCATTTGTATTAAAAACAATGTTTAATTTAATGCTTGCTTTATCATTTCATTAGTTTGTTATATAGGCACAAATTTATGGAGAGTTATATATATATATATATATATCTTGTTACTTAAGTATTGAATAATCATATAATATAAATAGATAGATATAGGATTTAGAGGGAGTATTTTTATAATTTCTTTTTGATAATGCCAAAAGAGGAGAAATTATAAAATAAGACTTAGTTTAAGTAGAGTATATAGGATTCATGTTGACAGTGAGAGTCAACAAGTATGAACAAATATGAATATTTTGCAAACTAAGGTTGTCATCATCAAAAAGAGGAAGATTGCGGGAGAATGGAGTTTTGATGACAACAAACTTATTTCAATTATCATTGATTATAAAATATATACTAACATTTCTGTCTAGAATATATATACATATATATGCAGGATTTATATACAGGAATCAATACCGAAGACTGTACAGTTTTAAAGATTCAAGAAATTCAGAATTAAGAGAAGATTCAAGACTCATGAGTAATCAAGAAATCAAGAATTCAAGAGTACAAGATAAATATAGCAATAGAGTATAGTTTATACGTAAGACTCTAAATAACACTCCAGGTTCAAATTCTGGTTTTCAAAATTCTAATTCTAATTTCAAATTGTTTTTCTATCTTACTTATGATTCCAAATATAAGTTTTAAAGTTTATATATATTTATATAATTATATACTTTTATAGTTTTATATTTATATAGTTTTAAACCTTATAAATTTATAAATATGTTTATATAATATATATTTATATTTTCATATGATTTTATACTTTAGAATACTCTTTTATATCACTAAGTCTTAATTTAAGAATTTCCAGAATAGTATATATATTTAAACACTTGGAAAATGAACAAATTTCAAATTTTACACAAGGCTATATAGACATACATAATAGTCTATGTCGACATACAACTGTCACTTTTTCAATTTTCAAAGGAAGTTTCTTTTCACTATTTGTAGTGTTCCATAAGCGTTGCAACCTTTCAAATCTTATAAATAGGGGTTGAATTCGAATTTGTTAACCATTCTTCTTCTCCATCTTCACACCTCTTCATCCTCCATTAATATTTCTTATTTTATTGATTTTTACGCTTCTAATTTGCCGATTTCTATTCTAATTACATATAACTTCTTCTTTTCTCACTCTCTACTCATTACTCTCTGAATTGAAGTGTTATTAAAGAGTCATAGGGCTGTTGTAATTATTTGGGAAGTATTTGGGGAAGAGTGTGTTCATTGTAGCCCTGAAATCAAGGAAAGCGGGCAGTGTTAACCTTGCCGTGAAATCAAGGGGATTGTACTTAATCAAGTGTGTTTGGAGCGGTGTTAACCTTGTAGCCGGGAACTAAGGGGATTGTACTTGGATATTGATATAGTAATAAAATATACACAATCCAGCATTGCGTGAGACTGGACATAGGAGTAATCCGAACTAGTATAAAATCCAGTGTGTTCTTTCCTTTTCTACATTTTATTTTTGTTTATTTCTATGTTTGTGTTTGATTCTGTGTCTGTGATCATCTCCATGGTGTGTGATTCATATAGTAGATCATATAAGTTTTAGATTTTCATTAATCCTTTAAAAACACTATTCACACCCTCTAGTGTTAGTCTTGCCTTAAGATCTGTATTCTGCATTCCCTAACAAAAAATTCCCCATAATATCATACCTTAATACTATTTAAAAATAAGGTCTATGTAAACTTTTGCTGCCAATTCAAAATAATACTCTACAACTACGGTTAAATTTAAGTATCGCTCAAAATTAGGATCAAATAAACCAACTGTATCTATAAATTATTTATTATTAATAAAAATAGAAATGAAAATTTAAAATAACAGAAAAACAAATGTTGTAATCTAAAAATAAAAATAATAATAAAAACTATATTATAAGAAAAAAAATTAAATATGCAAATCATTTCTCTTAAATTGTTAAATTTAACAGAAAAATCACGTGCTCCGCGCGTGCCGTAACGCTCGTCCTTATGAAGGAACCATCGGCAAAGAATTTCTATAAGTTCAGAGATGAAAAGTCAAAGGTCTCCTCGAACTAGTTGAACAGAAAGCAACTTCAAATCATCCAGAGATAAGCAAACCGAACCCTACCAGACTGAAGAAAGATCGAAGTAATCACTATCATGAAACCTTCAATTTTCTCAAAAACCCAAGTCATCATAAACCGCAGTAAGTCATTGATATTTATAGCGATTTCGTAGAGATCGAAGATCAATATTCAGAATTCTCTCAATATCTTTTATCAAATTCTAATTTTTTTTCTTGAGAATCAAAGGCAGAAGAAAGAGATCGCCGTGTTTTTGGATGTAGGGCAGAAATCCAAGTTTGAATTGAAGTCGAAAGTTAGAAGTAATACAATGGGACAACAAAAACAAGAAGATATTTTATACTTCTAGCAAGAGCGTGCAAATTCGTCATTTATTATTACATTGTACAACTGTACATTTGATTATTTCTCAACTTCTAAGTGTATATGTACATCATGCTTCAGAGTGTAAATGTAATTCGAGAATTTAGCAATAATACAAAATCACTTTTACATCTTTTGTTTCTCTTGCAAACACTAATTTATGACTTGACCATGCTTTGGCAACTCCCTCAAATTTGTAAGATTTCTATAAGAAAAAATAATATTAATATTAACATGTAATTTGAATAAACATAATAAACAAATGACATTATACAAGAATCAAGCTGATTAATTGCGGAAAAACATAATACCAGCATGATTCTACTATGAATTTGAACTAAGAGTATGATCTTCGACCTCGCTCTTATACCACATGTAAACATAATATCAAGTGGATTTGATTTTTAATCATGTTTGTATTTTTATTTAAGATCTTGACCATACTCTTGGTAACAAACAATACATAAATCATACCTGTAAACATTGATTAAGAAAATAATAATGAGATGTAGATCTGTAAGTTGCAGATCTGGAAATTGTTTTCTTTCTCTTAGTAGTTCTATTATTTGCGATATCTTTTCGATAACCCTAGCGATGAATATTGGGTTATATTTATAGGCAGAGAGAGGGGCTAAATTCCGTTATGGATATAATCTCAACCGTTCATCAAGGTTGTTTGTTACTAGAGAATATTCATATTTAAAGGAATATACCTTCTGTTTCAACCTTATCATAACAAATCAACGGACTCCATAAATGACCAAATAATGACATTTAAAATTAAATTAATCCATATTCGTTATATGGACCACATAATGAGATGTATAAAAATTCTTATAATTTCTCTTAAGTTCCATTACAATGTAATTATAAAACATGTTCTTTGAGGTTGCACTCCCCGCTAGATTTTAGGAATTTTATTTCATTTAGGTCAGTTTTGAAAAGTTATAACAGAGATAGGCCAGTTCCTAAACTAATTACAGAAATAGGCCACTTTTTTTTACAAAGGCATTATCCGGGATTATGCTTTTTCATATTAATTTTTTCAAAGGCGTTATCTGGGATAATGCTTGTTTACATTTTACACTGGCGTTATCTCAGATAACGGTAGTATTCCTAACCCTTCTGACACCTCTAACCCTTTCTACCTTTTCCCATTTCCTCTTTTCTAACCTTTTCCCTCATTTGAAAACCTTCCTCCCCATTACAATTTTAGACCAAAAAAAAATATAATTTTCTCCAAAATTCAGTTGAATGGACTCATCTTCTTCTCGTCCACCTCCTATTGGTAAGTATTACAAACTTTATGTGATTAAAGTTGGTAATTTTCGAAGTTTAGGGTTTTTCATGTTTTGGAATTTCAACTCTATTCCCTTCTTCGGTGAAATGGATGTGATTTGTAATTTGTATGGTCAACAAGTTGATGTTTTCATGAACGAATTCATGATTAAGGGTTTTTTATGTGTATGTTTAAAGTTACGTTGGTGATAAAATTACATTCATTCATGTTTAGTATGTGTATGTGCATTCGTATGTTTAATTTTAGTATGTGATGGAGGATAATGCTACTGAATCTCGCTTATAGTGTTTTGATTATGACAACTATATATGAGCACATATATTATATCGACTAACTCTGTTTTGCAGGAAGAAATTCAAATAAAAGAATCAAGAGCTCAAATTGAAGATTACATATATTTGAGTCTATTAGTATTAGAATTTTATTGTTAAAATCTTCCTTGATGATGCACATATAAACGATTTCAAATTATATGAATCTATATATAAGAGCACAGGGAATAGTTCAATCTCAGAGAATAGACGTCTGACCATTTAAACTCAGACATTTGTTTGCTGATACAAATATAATTTCTTCACAATATTCAGACGTTGGAGTCCTCCAAGTCAGATGTTTCATGCCAGAAATGAACTATTTCTTTGCTATCCGAAATTTAAATAAAAAACAGATATCTAAAATTTTTATTCAGACATCTGAATATGAAAGGATGCAACCTTTCAATGAAGAGATACAACTCTTAATTCATATCTCTTTGATAAATCTCTTCATGATTAGTTGAAACCTTCTGTAGATTATAAATAGAGGCTTGATCAAATGTTTTAATCACCGAAAAACTTACTTTAATTATTTCTATCTTATCTTAAGTCTTCAAGTTCTAATTCACATTTCTGAGATTTCAAATCTTCCTTATTCTTTCACAAATTGCATGATTATCATCAAGGAAAGATTATAGGAAGAGTGTACATCAATTTGACATATCCGTGTTATCAAGAACACAAGTAGTCAACAATTATTCTGTATTGTGGAAGTCCTTTTCTGCAGTTGAAACCAGAAACCCCGTTTAGCTGTTCGGGTAATTGTGAACATGTTACTTCGGGTGAAGTGAGGAATGTTGTGTTAGTGAAATACCAGAAGGAAGTCTGGGACTGGACGTAGGATAGTGGTCTGAACCAGTATAAAATCGATTGTGTTATTTTACTTACTGCTATTACGTAGCTATCTACATAGTACATTGCTTATACTCCATACTATACGATCCTACTGCTGCATAGAATCTTTCAAATGCGGCCTAAAGTACTGTGATAAGTATATAAATGTGGAATGTGGAATGACTCTTCGTAAGTGAGTTGTGTATATGTTGGTTGATTAATGGACTAGTATGTACATCTTAATTGTTTCTAGAATATAAAGAGATGGAACCTGGACCGGTCGACCCTACTGTTCTTTACTTGCAGGCAGATTATAGGATTAGTAACATGGAATTGATGGCAGTAACATTATATGATTCATTTAATACGAATTTTGTTTATGTTAAAGTTCGTCTATTGACTTATATAAGATTAAGTTCATTGTAGATGGAGACTTGTGACCCGAAGGGAACTATCGACCATACATCTACTCTTAAGCAAGTTACGTCTAATCATCCAAAGGTTTTGGCACTGTTAGATAGAGCCAGATTTGGGTTGGTGCACAATTTTGGGTATGCACAACTTAATCATAACTTGATCACGACCTTGCTTGATAGGTGGACACCAGAGACATCCACATTTCATCTACGAGTTAGTGAGATGACGATAACGTTGAAAGATGTGGTTGTATTATTCGGGTTGCTAATAGACGGTGAGCCGATTCTTAGATATTAAGCTGCACATGATTATAAGAAAATAGTGGAGAATTTGCTTGACATGACTCCTTCGGAAGAGGCTTGGTGGGGGAATGAGAATCTGCTTAGTACATGGTACCGTTCTTAATTGATGGGTGATATTCCGCCAAATGCAACTCCACCACAAAATCAACATCGATGGTGTTTACCACGCATTAGAGTTAGTGGATGAGTAGGAGCAAGAAATTCCGCAAAAAAAACAAAGGGAATTGCTTGTTGATTAAACAAGTTATGCGTTCTTGCTTGTCTAAGAACAAAATGGATAGACCACGCCCTCCTACACCACCTCCGCCGCCAGCTACTCAATTGGTTGTTGTTCAACTACCTCGAGCTGCTCGATAACGGAAGAAGTACGTAAGCCGCAGGAAAGTCTAGATGGAAGCATCCAGTAAGTCGTCTTCACAGCATTTTGTACCGGTCGGATCTTCACAACTGCCTCTGGAACAAGTAGAGGAGGGCATCCAAGAAGAGGAAGAGTAGGTGTCAACGCAAAAGGAGGAAAAACTTCAGCCTCGGCCAAAAATAAAAATGCCTCGGCTTCTGAAACAATTGAGGTGATTAGGATGTGGTTTACACTTTTACTAAACAATTTGCTACGGTTTTATCTATGTAATTATTCCATAAGATGTATTGATTTGGCTGGATATATGTTATTGATTTGTTGGTGGATATGTAGTTCTAATGTTTTATGTCAAAGCTTATGGTTGTTATGTAATTTGGATATGATATTGTTATGGTTGGTATAAAATTTGAATATTTATTGTTATGTTCATTATGTAATTTGGATATGTTATTGTTTTGTTCGTCATCTATTTTGGATTTGTTTATGTTTTGTTGGTGGGTACGTAGTTGTCATGTTGGTCAAATAGTATATGTTGATAGCTTCGTCGTTTGGTAATTTGCTTTGTTAGTGTATTGTGTTGTGGCGGCCTAAAATTGCTCACTGCCTCTTTTGGATGTAGTGAGAAATCAAAAGAGCGTTATCTCGGATAACGCTTACTAGCATTATCCGAGATACCACTAATTCATATGCCCGCTGCCTCATTTGAAGGTAGTTAGCAATTAACAGAGCGTTATCTGGGATAACTCTAGTGTAAAATGTAAACCATTGTTATCCTAGAAAACGCCTTTGTTCAAAAAAGCCTTTGTAAAAAAAGTGGTATTTTCTGTAATTAATTTGGTAATTGGCCTATTTCTGTTGTAACTTTTCAAAACTGCCACATAAATAAATAAAAAAATCCTAGACTTTATTGACCATGTTCATTTCCTACTATGAAAATTATTTATTTTTTCACATTACAATTATTATACGTTCTATGCTAAATGGTAATTGGTTTAGGGTAAACTATCTTATCATCTCCTGTTATAAGTTTTGGTCCGATCCCATGCTCCTTTAAGCTTCAACAGTTCAACACTTCATCACTTCCACATTTTAGCTATTTATACAGTTCTTTAAATTAGTTGCGTTTATACCATTTTTTTGCTTCCACGAGCGTCGAGTAGTCAAATAATTTCCACGAGCGTCCACTGTAGAATATTGAAGAAGAAAGATGAAGAACGTTTAAGGGAAGAGAATTTTGTTGCTTGATTACATTGTAATCTTTATCCTTATTTATACATGCTTCATCCTTATCCAAAAGAACATTCTAGATAAGACTATTCTAGAATACATTTGGGTTTATCAAAATAAATAATTAAATATCAAATACCCAAATCAAGGCAATATATATTGCAATTAACAAAGACAATATATATATTTACATTTATTGCCATTTAATTTATTGTCAACAATGCTTCCCCAAAATTTAACTTGCTTCTTATTCTCAAACTTTCTGCACTTCTTTTTAAGACTTGCACACTAAGTGCATTTGTCAAAATATCAGCCAGTTGATTACTTGTTTTGAGAACATCTCGATTTTGATTCTTTTGTATCTCACGTGCTTTGGCAAGAAAAGGAATGAGATGATTATACATTTGTTGATTGCATTGGCTTTGCTATCCATCATTGAATTCTTTAAATCAAACCCATGAGTCTTCATTTTTCTTTTATCATGTCCTCCACAATTCACCAAACATAAAAATTCTGACATTCGAACACTTTCATTATTGTGAACTTTGATAAACACATTTGGATTTTTTTTCATATATTTTCCAAGTTTCAAGCCTTCTAAGTTTCCAAAAAACATTGACTCAAAAATAAAGTCGTTAGTTATATGAGATAAATAATCAAACTTGTTGTTATTTGAAATTGCATCAAGATCTTTAAATGCAACTTTATTTTCTTCTTCCACGGTATCGTCCTCTTTCTCATTAACGACTTTACGTTTGGTGACATCATCGGCCTTCTTGTAACACCCCACGTCCATTAATGTCACTCACAAAGGGAATGCATTAACTTCCGTGGAGGTTTTAAGTGAATATAGAACAGAAAAATTACAACAAGACAGATAATAAGTAGTACTTGGAAATCTAAAACTTCATTTTATTGCAGCGGAAATTAAACATGTTTGTTACATCATAAAAACCACAAATCAGAGTCAAGTACAATATCCATCTTGCTAAAACAAAATACATAACCCCATTACATAAATAGCCATTAGAAAAGATAACAAGCTGGACTTTACTTCAGCGGTCCAAGCTTTCCCAAAGAGATAAAGCAATCCAATCAAACTCCACTAGAGCTGGGTCCAACCTGAGGACCTGGAGGGGGAAAAAGATAGAAATGAAGGGGGTCAGACATAAAATCTGGCGGGTATGATAATTCTAGCAATACTATTATCAAAATAACTAGACTAAGGCATAAGCTGGAAAACAAGGAAATGTCTATGAACTGTTTGGTATGGAAGAGCAGATAACGATAACGTTAAAGGCAATCCTAATTACCAACGAATGATTACTACACTGTACCGCACATTACTACACTGCACCACACCAGTCACCCTAAAGGTTGATCCCACTTGCTTCACACAGAAACTATATAAATAGCCTTGCGTACCCCTAGCTGACTACATAGGTGCCGTCTGCCCCTATCTCCACTAGGTGTACCCCACTACCCACATTCGATCGGCTCCCTACTCGTAGATACCCGTGCTGGCCCCATAGTGGGGTGTATCACTCCCCTAAAGTGGCAACCCGATACAACTTGAGAGTGCACGGCTTATACCTACACGATGCAACGACGTCTTACCTACCAGCCCGGGTCCACACACGCATATGAAACCCGTTGGACTTGCGTTGCCACCACTACCCCGTTTTGGCCTCTTATAGTCAAACCCAGCATGCGTGTCCCGTCCTCGACTTGGGTCGAGCCCACAAAGATACGTTTGGGATACTGGTTGAAATGGGCCCCCACAAGCTACCCACCTAAGCTTGTCCACTAGTACATCACGCTTAACCCTCTTAGTCATGTTCATTTACATGTGTGTTTGGTTAAGTCTTACTAATCGTATTTCACATGCCACTAAGGGCACCCACTAGATTCCTCATGCCACCCAAGGCACCTACTTAACCCCCATGTCCCACCTTACATGTTTATCTGGTTAAGTATTTCTTAATTCATTCAGGCCATAACCTCATAAAGACCTCTCACATTAGACTGGCATTTATGGCAGCTGGATTTGCCGGGCGGGTCCGGGCAGTCTTACACCATAAAAGAGTCTAACCTAGTGTCTTTACAACTGTTATGCTTTAGTTTAGGCCTAGGACCTCTCACATTGGGCTGACATTTGTGACCACTGGATTTGCCGGGCGGGTCCGGGCAGGTTTACATCACAAACGAGTCCAACCTCGTGTCCTAAGCATTGATTAACTCTTATAATCTTTTACCCCAGTTTTAATAATTCCCTATTCAAATTATTAATTACTTCCAATTTTAATGATGTCCATAACTGACTCAATTATGGCCATCCACTTATGGCATGCAAAATCATATCAATTGCACCCCAACTTCTTAATATTAAATCCTTAATATTACCCCTACCACACGTTTATACGTTCGCTTATTCAACGCAGAATATACGTTAGACTCGAATAGTCTAACTTATAGCACAAAAATAAATTATCACAACATATAGACAATTAAAATGAATCTAATCATAATAGGGTGAAACTTGCATAAACTACACATGTTAAGGATCTAAAGGTGTCAACATGTTAAATGTCACAATTTACATGATATGATCATAACCCAAATTCATGTGTAAACTTGCATATGGGGTTTTATGCAACATAATGATGGTGTGAACTAGCATCTAATACATAGAACTCACATATGTCATAGCATAATTCTAGATGTCATAATTCTAGCTCTAAAGAGATGCCATGGCACATGTTCATAATTTTTACTAATCAATCTAACTTGCATACATGGTTTGTCATATAGATCAACATAGCCCAAACATTATGATTTGATTAACATGAACTAACTAGCATAGACAATAACATCATGACTTTATAACATGTATGATTCATCTCAATTTAGCATAGAAAACTACAACCTATACAATATCATCATAGCATGATAGGATATCATCATCACATAGCATAGGATTTATAACATACATGATAGTATAAGATTTACAACAACATATATGACAATCCACATCATTCATTTATAATCCATTCATGACTTAATCGAATTAGTTTAACAATAATCTTGTTAAGATCATCATACTCACAATTAGAAGAGAAAGAGAGTCTTGATTTGCTTTAGAATTGAGTAGAATTAGGGTTTTGATTTGCTTTCTTCCTTCTTAGTTGGCGGCGGCTAGACTGAATTCCATGGCGGCGATATGACGGTAGCTATTCTATTTTTCATGTGAGTTTAGAGTGAGAGACTACCTAGGTATTTATAGAGTTTAGGGTTTATTTAGACTGTCAAATCAATTCAGAACTAGCCTGAACCGTTTAATTTGCCAACTCAACCCTAAAGACACATCAGCAGCTCAATATTGGGCTCAGTCAAAACCCTAGCCGACTGACCAGGTCGACACTATAGTCGACCTGGGGGGGGGGGGGGGAGGTCGACACGGCAGTCGACCTGGGGGGAAGTTCGACACTAGTGTCGACTCCCCAGTCGACCTGCCTGGGCGGGAATTTTTCCCGCCCAGCCCGCTTCTGCACTTCCAGTTTGAATTTTAAATTTCCTGCGAGCTGTTTTGAATTTTCTGAAACTTCCGATGGCCATAACTTCTTCATACGAAGTCCAATTCACGCAAACTCGGACTCTATCTCAACCAGAATTCCGAGACGAACACAGTGGCGCAACCCATTTCCCACAATTCTCACGTCTGAGATTAGTTATTCTTTAATTTGTGAATATTAATATTAATAGAATTACGGGGTGTTACACTTCTTCTCATATTTACCGTTCTTTCCATCATCCACCATTTCACATTGTTTTTCATTGATTACCACTTTTTTCAATTCTTTGATCTTTGGAACATCTTTTTCCTTCAAATCATTGAATTCATCATCCTTCGTTTCATCAAGTTTAACTACCTTTACCTCTTCATTTTCTGTTGGCTCTTTTACAACCTTTTCTTCCTTCTTGGTTATCTTTTCCTCCTCTTTTCCTTCTGGTGACATATAATACATACTCGATTGTTTTACCAGTATTCTTATATTGGATTGCCACATTGCCCTTCACCTATTCATCAAGCTCTATGAATATATTTTTTCTTCCGTACATATGGTTGCTTGCACCGCTATTTAGGTATCATTGATTATCCTCCCATTTTTCATCTTTTTCTATCATTTCATTGCAATTCTGTTAAAACTTTTCTTCCTCTTCTTCCACTTTTTTATTTCCTTCTCCTATGAATTAGCTTTGCAAAATCTCCCAAGCTTGCTTTGCAGAAGTGGCACGATGAATTTTGTCAAAAGCGGCATCATATGTTTCTATTTCCTGATAGATATAAAACAAAGCTTGTTTTCTTTTATTTTCAATCCTCTTAATTTCTCCTTTTCAGCTTGCGTTAATTCTTCCTTATCTTCAACTTCGGTATACCCGTTTTCAACAATCTCCCATGCTTCTTGAGATCCAAGAAGAACTTTCATTTGTACACACCATTTACCATAATTTTCTTTGGTTAATTGAGAATCAAAAGGAATAATTAAAGAATTGTTCATTTTGATCGAACAAGCTCTGATACCAGTTTGTAGAATATTGAAGAAAAGGGATTGAGAAAATTTAGGGGAAGAGAATTTTATTGCTTGATTGATTCATTTATTGCATTGCAAATCTTTAGTCTTATTTATACATGTTTCATCCTTATCTAAAAGAACATTCTAGATAAGACGATTCTGGAATACATTTGGGTTTATCACAATAAATAATTAAATACCAAATACCCAAATTAAAGCAATATATGTTGCAATTAACAAATGCAATATATATTTACATTTATTGCAATTTAATTTGTTGCCAACATCTAGTGGTATTTCAACAATCAGCATTCCCTGGGGTTCCATTTTGCTCTGGTTAATAAAGTTTAGCAATGTGTAAAAGAAATCCACTTTGTAAAATATTTTTCCTTGTTTTTTGCTTCATGGATGAGGGTTATCATTATATCATTGAAAAAGCAATTTGTACATATGGATTACCTAAATATATTTTTGTACCATCTATATTTTTGTACTATTTGTATATATAGATTATTTGTTCTATTTGTCTTAATATATTTTTGTACTATTTGTATATATAGATTGTTTGAATGCAATTTTCATATGCAAATCTGAAGGAATCGTAAGTTTAGCAATTTATTTTCACGTCAATTAATTTTTTGAAGAATTTGTTGCATACCCTTTGTAAAAATGATAAACGACAAAACTGAGATTCTGTACAGCTAAGATGGCATTCGGTTGGCTCAACAAATATTTGAATATTCTATACATGATAATAGAAAGCATTTGTAAAGAGTCTAGGCATAAATAGTCAGCAGTGGGATATCTTACTGTTTTAGTATGTTATTGGAGGACCAAATAGTGTCTGTCATGCTCTAGGCTCCAGCTCTGCACTTGCAACATGTCATGTCGATGCTGGAGTTGACAATAATGTGAAATAAATAGTTGATCATATGCAATGACATATGCAAGTGTGTTGGCTGCAAAAAAGCTTCCATAACAAAGCAGTTAGATTCTACAAGTATTATAAACAAGCATAACCTTCGTGCTTAATCAATGCTTCTTATGTTAAGCACAAGCATTATACTTGATTTGCCTGCAAAATGTATTGTTCTATA
Source organism: Allium sativum (assembly GCA_030737875.1). Taxonomy (NCBI): domain Eukaryota; kingdom Viridiplantae; phylum Streptophyta; class Magnoliopsida; order Asparagales; family Amaryllidaceae; genus Allium; species Allium sativum. The sequence goes on along the minus strand of CM060924.1, from coordinate 822,137,172 downwards.
CATGTATTTTTCAATAAAAGGGCCTTGATTAAATTTTCATGGTTTTGTGCAGAAGAGGAGCAAGTGTCCGATTATTTAGTGACTGAGGTGATCAATCGGTCCTTCAATATTCAAATGACTGAAATCACTAATATACACTTAATACAAAACTATGGATATGATGTGGCTTATATTCTTGGTAATCTTGTGGTTTATGTAAACTATTGTGGATTAATGTGCCATTATATCCTAAAAATCATGCATGGAACATACTAACCTTGAAATCTGACGTTTATACTCTCTTTTATTCTTCTGGGCTACATTTAAAACTAACTTTTTACCCAAAGAAAAGATCTATAAATTGGTAATATCATAAGCATGGTGCCAGTGGTTTTCAAACCTGGATAATGGTTGAATATACTGAATGCCACGTCCAAACTTGGCTATACCATTAAAAGTTGGAAATTCATCCATTGAAATCAAGGGCGATGAACTGACATCAACTGTTTCCCCAGCTAACAATGCATTGATATCTTCAAATAGTATTGTTGCAGACTGGAAGGATCACGCAGTTACTAAAGTATCATCCATGGATTTAGGGTATGATGGATTGACTTCAAGGGCAGACAATGATATATCACTATCCTCCACTGCTATCATTGTAAGGGAAAAGGATCCCATTGATTTTGAAGACTTCACAATTTCCAATAATTCAACCGAAGAGTTATCCCAATCACAAAGCTGGAGTGAAAATAGGTTTCCATACCAAATTGCGAACAACAACACTGATAATCCAGTACATTAGGATGAACCAGAATTATGTACTTCTTAGGCTTTATTCTGATTGAAAATAACCATTCTTTAGATGGAAGATAAAAACTTTTAGTCGTTTCTGAAACTGGTTGATCATGCTTTGTCAATAATGAGCCTATTTATGAAGGTGAAGTAACGTGCATTTCTAAATGAATTTGTAGAAAACTGAACAAGTGTTTATGCCTCCTAGAATATCCAGTTCCACATCCTAGAACCATATAGATGAATCAAGTATTTGTACTTATTCTAAGATCGATTGATTAGATCTTCTAGGCATTTAATGATGCTTTTTTTATAAGGAGGGATGTCATGTTTGACCATAACACGTGCGCCCTGACCGACTCAACTAGTTCTACGGTCTGACACTTAACTTTTTTAATAAAAAAAATATAATCAATTTTTGAATGGTAATGGATTGGACTTGAATGGTCAAATTAGAATAGTCCGTATTAAATGGCATTTTTAAATATTCAAATTTAGAATTGTTCGTCTTCCAGTTTCGATTTTTAAAAGCTACGTATAGGGGTGTAAACGGGTCGGACCGGACCGGACGGAGGTGTGTCCAAACTCTGTCCTATAAGAGATTTTGGATGGACATGGACCAAACAAGCATTAAGTTCGAACATTGTTCTTAGGCTTTATTCTGATTGAAAAACAACCGTTCTTTAGATGGAAGGCAAGTGCTTTTGGTCATTTCTAAAACGGGTTGTTCATGCTTTGACAATAATGAACCAATTTATGAAGGTGAAGTAACGTGCATTTCTAAATGAATTTGTAAAAAATTGAACAAGTGTTTATGCCTCCTAGAGTATCCAGTTCCACATCATAGAACCATATAGATGAATCAACTATTTACACTTATTCTTTGATGCTTGATTAGATCTTTTAGGCATTTAATGATGCTCTTTTATAAGGAGGGATGTCAGGTTTGACCATCACATGTGCGCATTGACCGACTTAACTAGACTTGGACTGGTGAACGGTTTGACACTTAAATTTTTTGATAAAAAAATGTAGTTAATTTTTTGATGGTAATGGATCGAACTTGAATGGTCAAATTAGACTAGTCCATATTAAATGGTGTTTTTAAATATTCAACTTGAATTGTTTGTCGTTCAGATTCGATTTTTAAGAGCTACATCCTTCACTAAAACAACATAATGTATTCTTCTACCGTCCATTTAAATGACTATCAGGCAAAACAGAAACACGTTGTAACGACCCGGATATTTGATCAATATAAAATATGAATTTGAATAACATTAGTGGACTTCTAAAAATAATTTTAAAGTAAATATATTAAATTTTTATGCTTTAATATTATTTCTTTAGCTTAAAAATAGACCATTTCTGATACAATGTCGAAATTCGACAAAACCAATTTTATTGGATCTGTAACATTAAAATATTGTAAGGTTCCAAATTTCAAGTCAATCGGAGTTAGTGTGTAGGTATACGTAATATAAACGGGTATTGAAAAACCTGTTAGAATTCGATAAAAGCTAGAAATAAGGCTATTTTTCAAAAGGTCTATGAATTCAACGAGACCAATTCCATTAGATCAATATTAGTGAAATATTGTAGGATTTCAAATTTCCTATTGATTGGACTTACACTTGATCATACGAGTTGAAAACGTGTAGGAATCGTCTTATTGAAATTCGCTTGAAATTAAGCAGTGCTGGGTAATATTAAACAATTTGGAAATACTGATAAAATGATAAACGGCAACCTAAAGACCTTACATGTACTAATGATTTCATAAGGTTTAAATTTATTTAAAAGAAGATAACACCTTCCTTTCAGTATGCTTAAACTACTAATATAAGATTCCATTATGTTAATCATTTTCTTTTTACACAAATTCCTACCTTCCTCCATACTTAGACAACTAATGTCCTCTCCTTAATACTTGTCAATTTCTTCCCTTTCACCACTTCCTATGGTACTTAGACCATTTGATAAGAAAGAGAAATTCATTTTCATTTCCATTTCGCAAAATTCCATTTCCATTCCTCCTCCACTCCAAGCCGCTACCTTCCACCTTAGCACTGACCACCCACCAACCACAACCCCTTGCACACTACCCCAGCACCACTACCCACTACCACGTGTGGCCCCCTTTATCCAAAACACCATCTTTTCCCCTTTAAACACCTAAAGATGCCTCTTTTCCCCTTAAACCAAGCTCCGCCGCCACCTCCTCCCCCCGGCCCTACCACCTCATGCACCAGGCCCCACCCCACTAGGTGCAACCCCCTACCCTAGGCCATGGGCCCCACATGCACTAAAAATCTACCGAACTCTTAAATATACAATTTTTACCTCTTTTTCTCCACTATTCCAAACCCTAGCTACCCTACACCACCACCATACCCCCCTCTTACACCTTTGAAGATCACACACCCTCCTCCTACTACCACACAGCCAGGCGTGACCAACACCCCTCCTTGGCCAAGTCCCATTTGCAAAATTTCATCTTTTCCACTTATAAGTATTTTATAGTATATATTTTGTAGGTTAAGTTATTTGGGCTACAAAGTTGCTATTTTGGAATTGTTAAGTGGTTGTGAAGTGATAGTGAAGTCTTGGTAATGATAGAACTTCCTACATAAAAGATTGGTGGAGTGGATCCCTTTGTGAGAACCCTTAACTAACATTTAGTTAGCTAGTTTTGGTTAAATTAGTTAATACATGTGTCAGTGATGAATTGTATGTGATTTGTATATGAATGCTAAATGATGTGATTAGTATGTTTAAAGTGGTTAAGTTAGCAGGAGGTTAAGTTAATTACTTAGTGACACAGAAATTGCTTTATCATGTCTACTTAGTAAGTAAAGAAATATTGGTAAACATGTGATATTGAATGAATATGTGATCTCATCAATATTGGTTGATATTGATTGTGGTCTAGATGATCATTTGATTGTGATATGTGTTAATGTGGAATTGTTTGGCCAATTATGATAATAGAATGTTAATGAGGATTAATACTAATTAACTATGGATTGATTGGGTATTATTATGTGTTAATCATCTTAACAATTATGCTTATGATGCCACTAAATGGTAATTGGATAAATAATTGTTAATAATTATTATTGGATGCTAATGATGTATGCAATCCATATAAATTAGATTATATGGTGATTGGTTGAATTTCATTCCAACTCGGAATTAATTTAAATATTTTACTAATAATATATTCAATGAAAATTAAAAGTTTGAATTTTAAATTCGAAATAATTTGGAAAGGTGGTTATGGCATTACGAATAATTTTTGTAAATTAAGAATTTGATTTGAACTAGTTTTGAATTAATAAAGACATGTTTTCAAATTCATTTTAAAATGAATAGTAACGGGCAAAAGTGAAGGTCGGTTAGGGTATCTCGGTAAAGTTTTAAAAAGTTTTTCTTTACAAAACTGTCTTATTTATTTTTATAATGAACGTCAGGAAAATTATGACTTCAAATAATAAGTTTTGAAAAATAAAATTATTTTAATGATTTAAATAATATTAAAATGATTAAATAATGGAATATTCGATTTTAAAGAGAAATAATCGAAATATAATTTTGAAAAATAGTTATACATGTTTTATTTAATTAATCGGCTATCTAGGAAGTAAATTGATTTAGTTTTAATTATAAATCGGAATTTGATCTGAATAGGAATCGTCGCAAAGCGATAGTTCGCGAATTTCGACCATTGGCTTCAAATTGACGTACCGGAAGATCCGACCATCGGATTTTTTCGAAACAAACAACGTTTGCTTCAAAATGAAAAGAGCTTTCAAATGAATCTAAGAGTTTCGAAATCCAATGGTAAAATTTGGAGATAAGTTCAAATCAAAATTGAATAAAAATAGTGTTTGTGTCGCTATTGACCCGAAAATGGATTTTATAGAAATAAGCTTTTTTTAAAATATTAAAAATAAGGGAAATTAAGATAAATCATAATTAATGATTTTAAAATGATTTGAGTAAGAATTATAAAATTTTGAACAATGACTTGAATTTTGGACTTTTGACCTAATTTACCGAAGACAGTAAATAAATGTTTTGAGATTTAGTTTAAAATTAAACTAAAAGTTTTCAAAGTTAAGCCCATTTGATTTGAATAGAAATACTCTTCAGGTATTTTGATATTGGATTCCGCAGTTATACAGATACTGTTTGAGGAACTTGGAAGATACTTATATCGTTATTCGTTATGCGGTTTCTTTTGATGTCAGAACTTGATACTAAATATAAATAGATATGATTTTTGTTCAAGCCTTATATTTGATATCAATTTGGTTTTTGGGTTTGTGGTGAATGATGTCTTGAATAACATCTATACTTAAACCCAACAAAAGACGAAATTCGCTTCCAAAGTTAAGTATTCCGCTGCTTTGACTAAATTCAATACAGATATCCTTTCACATCCCCTAGCATTCCCCCATGCTTGGCGCCACTGAGTTTTTATTAGAAAGAAGAAGAAAACTAAGCCTTCTCCATATTGAATATTGTATTCTCACCAGTGTTTGCGTCACTCAAGCCGACATTCTCGCTTCCGCTTGTCCACACCTGCTTGCGCGGGTGCTTCCCTTTAAAGCGGAATTTTAGAGATTGAAACTAAGTTAGAGTTTTAATAAATCTTTCAATAAAGATTTAAATGAATGAAATGGAGATTAAAACTAAGTTTGTGTTTTAATAAATCTTTCAATAAAAATTTGAACGAACAAAATGGAGATTAAAACTAAGTTGGAGTTTTAATAAATCTTTCAATAAAGATTTGAATGAACGAAATGGAGAGAAAAAGTAAGTTAAACTTTTAATAAATCTTTAAATATAGATTTGAACTAACGAAATGGAGATTAAAATAAAGTTAGAGTTTTTATAAATCTTTCAATAAAGATTTGAACGAACGAAATGGAGATTAAAACGAAGTTAGAGTTTTAATAAATCTTTCAATAAAGATTTAAACGAACGAAATGGAGATTAATACTAAGTTAGAGTTTTAATAAATCTTTGAATAAAGATTTGAACGAACGAAATGGAGGTTAAAACTAAGTTAGAGTTTTAATAAATCTTTCAATAAAGATTTAAACGAATGAAATGGAGACTAAAACCAAGTTAGAGTTTTAATGAATCTTTAACTAGATTTGAAATGAAAGAAGGTAATTAAATTTTCCAAAGTACAAAGGTTATTAGATATGGAATACCACAAGTTTTGCTCCATGGGATGAATAGTATGGGAATGGGAAAATGATTTCCAAGGAAAGATTTGAACAAGAGTTTAAAAGATGTAAATCTTTGATAATATTTAAGGAAGTAATTCTCAATGTAAAGGATGATTTGAGTAATGGAATATTCCGAATTGGAATGAGACTTATGATATGTGTATATATCACTTGATTTTAAAGTTGCACTAGTTATTTGGAAAGATCAGGTTTTATCCCATTATGAATATCTATACGACGCTTTTGAAGATATTGAAGTCGATGATTGAAGACCGGGGATCTTCACATCGTTTGGATTATTGCCGATGTCTCGATTGGGAGGTACACCCAAGACAAGTTTATAAGTGGTGGTCATCCAAATGTACTTGGAGATTGTCCGGATATGCAAGGGCCTCTCTCCTTTATTAGATGAGGAATATGGTGCCTTCAGTTTTGTTCAGACCAAAAAAGGAATTGTGAATGGATGTATGTCTGACATTGTAAGTTACAGCTTAATAAATTGATGTCTATTGATGTTATATCAGTTGGTGGCAGAGAATTTATTCTCTTAGCTTGACACCCTCCTTTGAGACTTATACACGTAGAGGGTTATATATTAATAGACACTGATTATATGTTGTAAATTAACAATGTGGCATGCTAAGTGTTGAGCGGATTAATGCTTCTTATTGTAAAGTAGAGCTTTGTGGATGATGATCAAAGCATGGCTGATATATCATAGCTTAGTGTTGAAACGTGACTTCGATAAGCCTCACAACTCGTGAATGGCCGAAAACAGGATAATGGACCGTAGAGTAAGGACTAACGTTTCTGTCTTGCTAAGAAGTGATGGCATGATATGGAGCCCAGGCAATTTACTTATGTGGATGATGGATTAAGGAGCCTCAGATGATGGTCAACAAGGACCAGGACGATGGTCAAATACGACCAGGGAATGTTATATTCAGGAGTAACCCGAACTCACTGGAAATTGGAGGGCCGATTCTGCCAATCCAAGGATCACATGCGTGTGAGTCCTGGACATCTTGCTAGAGATGATCCGAACGATTAAGTAAGATCCTTTGCCTTGGTCATTAATGGAATCTAACTTCCATTACGAGCTTTGCGTTTTCAGTTGTAAACCTATATGGAGACATAATAGGACAGGGGATTATACCATCTAAGATTGATATATTTATTTGTGAAAGTGATTTCCAAATTATGCACTAGTGATAACAAAAGAGAAATATTGCATATCAAGCATGTTTGGCCATTATAAGGTAAAACTCTATCATCTGGTTTGCATTGCATTGTGTAATGGGACTTGAGTCTTCTAATAGCTTCATTTTTCAAAAAGCATTGCGAGTTTTTTATGACTAATATTTGTGTGGAGAAAACGCGTTTCGTGTATTACGGTGTGGTCCCGTGATTTACCCAACTTTAAAATAAAGTATAATAAGTGTTTAGGTTCTCACAGTAGTACCATGATTGACTCGAAATTTATTGTTTCCCACCTAAATTCTGGGTGCCCATATTTCCTACACGGGAAACTAGTCATTTTGGTTTTGCAGATATTTTATAAAGCGAGATTCTGGATTGAAGCTAGAGCTGTGTGCAGAGCATTTAATAGTCTTCTGCTGAATGTGTTTGTGTTTCCGATATGTACTGTAAATTATTATATTCGTGATGTACTCTGATATTCTTGTACTCTGATGCAATATTGATATCGTATTAATGAAAAAGTCTTTTGTTTATGTCTTATGTATTGCATGCCCAAAGTTAATGTCTTGAGGGTTTCTACTGTTTTGGATCGGACTTTTTGCCTTTTGGATTGGGCTTATGTGGCTTATCGTCGATTCAAAAGGTAGGAATTTTCGGGTCGTCACAATTGGTATCATAGCTTTGGTCTATTCAAATCTTTAGGGTATAACTCATTAGAACAAGATGAAAGAACTCATCGGGGATAAGATTAGTAATATCCTATAAGAATAACTCATTAGAGATAGGGTTAGGAGTACCCTAGAATGAGTTTGAAGAGTATTATATAAAAAAGAAAACGAAATGGTGTATATATAAAATGAATTTGGTTTTGAAAGATTATATCTTATAATAAGAGTTTGAGTATGTTATTTGACGTCGAGATCGGACTATCGAGTATAAGAAGATGTTTAATATGTTTGGTCGACGTATGTACGAAATCTCAAATATACTAGACAGATAAAGAATCACACTCTACTCGCTCGGGGATGGTATTGATGATGATTGCAACATCATCAGTGTTTATTTTCGAGTTTCGAAAGTGGGATGACTACATGATTCCAATCGACTGGTGTGAGAAACAAGAACTTGGTCAAAACTTAATGTTTGTAATTTAACAAATGACTAGGATGATTTGAGCTTTATATTTAACTATTACAAGTTAAATAGACTGAAAGGATAAATGTAAATCGAATGAATTAAATTTAACTTGAGAGAAGTTAAATAAGTTTGGAACGATAAAAAAAATATGAGGATGGGAAATAAATTGAGCCAAGTGAAATTTAATGTTGAATTGAGTAAGAAATTGGTTGGGATTGTACATATGTATATTGTACAGGTTATTGCATGGAAGCTAAAAAGAGGAATAAATTCGAATTCCCAACATAAAGGTACATATTTACTACATTGATTGGGTTTGATGATTTTATGAGCCGCTTGGCATTTGGGATTTTTTTCTTGATTAATGAGGGCTCGAAGAGGCAAGTTATAGTTGTACAGATCGACCCGTAAAAGGAGATTATGGCGAGATTTTTCGAAAATTTAAGGCGAAAGACAAATTTCGAGAAATTGGGAAGTCCTTAGAAACTGAAAAGTTAAAGAAACATACATTAGAACGAAGGCTGAGTCGGTTAAGTAAACGACCTTCAATTCCATCTTTGATTTCGAGGACGAAATCTTTTCAAGTGGAGGAGAATCCAACTACCTGGATTTTATGTCAATTTAAAATATGAATTTAAATAAGATTAATGGACTTTTAAAAATAATTTAAAAGTAAATATATTAAAATTTTATAATTTAATATTATTTCAATAGCCAAAAATAGACCATATTTGAGATAGCCTTGGAATCCAACGAAACCAATTTTATTGGATCTGTAACATTGAAATATGTTAGGGTTTCTAATTTCCAGTCAATTGGAGTTAGTGTGCAGGCATACATAATATAAACGCGTATTGAAAAATCAGTTAGAAATCGATAAAAGCTAGAAATAAGTCCATTTTTCAAACGATCTCTGAATTTGATGAGACCAATTTCATTGGATTCGTACTAGTGAAATATGGTAGGATTTAAAATTTTGTATTGATTGGACTTACATTTGATCATACGAGTTGAAAACGTGTAGGAGTTGTCTTATTGAAATTCGCTTGAAATTAAGCAGTTTTTGTAATGACCCGGGATTTTGGCGACTTTGGTTATCGACATAAACACGATGACGACTAACCAAACATCGGAAAATACCAGTCATTAGTGAAAGAAATTAGAGGGTGAGGAAAGATAAGATAGAAACTTAGAATAGAAGAAGTAGAACACAATATCAGAGTAACACGAATCTCACAGCGGAACGAATAAATATATTTCATAACATAACTTTGAAATACAAATCTGCACTTGAATATACATATCATTATCAAAGTACAGCACTTACAACACAGCGGAAATAACTATAGCTATATGATCCTGAAGGCTCCTACTCCAAGCTCTTCCAGTATATCTGTAAATCCTGACTACTTGACTGCCCGTACAAATTTAGGCACCCAAGAGTTTAGGGAAAACAACAAAATAAACTCCGGGTCAGTCATGGGACTGGTGTGAGTAAAACAGTTTAAAACAGTTCAAGCAAGTAATCGATATCTCATAAGACCACGCCGTATAACGGAACGGGTTTTTCCCTTATGAGAATCCAAATATCTTTATATCAAAACCTTTGTTATTATAGTAATGTCTATCAACACAATATAATAATCATCAAGCAGAACGCTTTCATCTCACATTCTACATATATAGTATACAATCAAACCCGCAAACACGTATTGGGTAATGGATTTCCAACTATGACAAGGTATGGGACCACCTTTCGCTAGTGTACCTCTAGAGAGGAATACACCGGGTTCAACAAGAACATCTTGGAACCCGGCCACACATGACCGACCACTCATTTCGCTTGAGTGTATCGAATGTATATCACCAACGGTTGGGATCAGCAACCATTTCCCAAATGGGACAACATCAACAATAGATTTTTAGAAGTAAATGAAACTCTAGATCAGGTGATTATACACCCTACTTCGGTGCGACCGACTTAGCCATGCTGCCTGCCCGATTTCTGTCATTTACCGGATGTAAGGCTAGAAGCAATGCTTTATCATCACACCAGATTCACTTTAAATGCCACATCGTCAAATCCATCAAATCACTGATTAGCGTCCTCAACCATACATTATGTGTTAGCTAAAAGAAGTTTCCTTCTCCGCTTCCACTCTTGGTATGGTTGGAGAAATCAATATATGTGATCGTCTGGAAATACTCTGTCAGACATCCGTCCATACAAGTCATCCAAGAATAGGATGAACCGAAGGCACTATTCTGTAAACAGGATAGCCCTTGCATAACTCCGTCTTCAATTTCCTTTGGCATATATGATTCGCAACGCTTATGCCAATACAGAGTGGTTCTTTGGGTAATAATCAAACTGGTCTCTCCATATTAATTACGTTAAAATGGTCAAAACTTCGATAGTCTGTGATTTAACTATCGAAGAAAAACAGGTGTGCAAACAATGATATTATTTCCAAATGGAAATTTATATCGATCAAACATCATTCAACATTTATCTCTTTATTTCATTAATTTACTCATCTCCTGTTTCCCTATATTCAATATTTCTTATTTTCTAAATTTGGAAAATATACGTTATTAACAATGGAAAACATTTCCATTTCTTGTTTTCTTTATTAGAAAACATTTCTGGTTTCTTATTTGGAAAAACATTTCCAAAGCTTCTTCATTGGACTTAGACAGATGTTTAAACAAACCATCGCGATGCCAACTCAAACCATTTCCTTTAATTACTAAATTCACTTAACCATCCTTTACTGCCGAACCTTAACCATTCCTTAGTTAAATACGAAGCCAATCAAGTTGGAGTAGAACTACCTCTCAGACCTTAACTGAACAACATTTCTAACCTTGAAATAGGCAAAGTTCACTTTAAATTTCTTTAACTAACTTCCTTACTTAACCTTTCTTTCGAATAACTATATTCGATTTACTCTTTTCACTTAACTCTATTCAGTTTATTCTATTTATTTACTCTATTTGATTTACTCTATTCACTTAACCCCTGTCGAATAAACTATATACGATAACTCCTCTAACTCTATTCGAATAAACTACATTCGATTAACTCCTCTAACTCTATTCGAATAAACTGTATTCGATTAACTCCTCTAACTCTATTCGAATAAACTGTATTCGATTAACTCCTCTAATTCTATTCGAATAAACTGTATTCGATTAACTCCTCTAACTCTATTCGAATAAACTATATTCGATTAACTCATTTTACTTTCTGTTCGAATAAACTATATTCGATTAACTCCTTTTACTTTTTATTCGAATAAACTATATTCGATTAACTCTTTTTACTTTCTATTCGAATAAACTACATTCGATTAACTCCTTCTACTCTCTATTCGAATAAACTAAATTCGATTAAGTCCATTTGAATAACTCTAGTTCGATTTAACTCTATTCAATAAATTCTAGTACGATATAACTCTATCGATTTACTTTAACTGATTAACACTAACTATTTAACTCTAACTGGTTTACCCTAATGGTTTAACCTAACTGATTTACTCTAACCAATTAACTCTAACTGGTTAACCCTAACTGATTAACTCTAACTGGTTAACTCTAATCAATTTATTCTATTCAATGAATTATGATCGAATAACTCCTTTTGGCTAAACTATATTCGAATACCTCCTTTTAACTTTATTTGATAACTTCCTTTATTTTATTCGAATAACTAATTCGATTAACTCCTTTTCGAATAAACTATTCATTTATAAAGATTTACTTTAAGTAACGGTTCTTCACTTTACAAATGATTTCCTTTTATTCTAACTTATCCTTTGATTTTATAAATATTTCTTTTATAAAAATCCTTTTCCTTTATGAAATCCATCGATTTTATATAAATAATTCATTTTCAAAATACACTTTGAAAAATCCCCTTTCCCATATCCAGTATTTCTTATGGTATTTAACATACCATATAACAACGATAAATATCGTCCAAACACACATAATCAACAACATATTATATATCACATCATATATCACAATACATGAATCATAGTAAAATAAATGTTGAGGAATCCAGTTGGATTCCTCCAACCTGTTTCCCTGCATCACAGATGTTAAACAATATAGATAACATCACTTTCAGTTCCATGTGATATATTCTGTTAAACATAATCAATATAGTAATTTAACTAACTGACTAGCAGTTCAATCAAACGGTCAACACACAGTCAATCAGCCAACATCTAACAGTTCTAAAAATACAACATGAAATTATAAACTGTTCAGAGTTAGTGAGATTTACTCACTTTGGCAGTTCATCGTTAAAGAACGATAAACTGTTTGTTTGATTTGAATCAAACAATTTATTTCGCCATAAATTCAAACGAGCTCCACTCCACTCCCAGTCAGTTCCATTGTGTAGTGTCTGTCCATACGATCCTGTCGGATCTTGTTTCGCTCAATTCTGACAACGTATGGTCAAGTTATGATATTAAGAACTTAACATGGTACTTGACTTTAAATTAAAACTAAACATTTATTTCATTGGGCCTCTTATGATTACCTCTCCCGGCCCAAATGTTTAAACCCAGACCCGCTTTCCGCCTTCTTCCTCCCAGCGTCAACAAGACCTCAAACAAAATTGAGTGGCCGAACCTTCTTCAACAAAACAGTTCCATCCTTCCACTATATCCCACACAAATAACACCATTCAACGCTCCATCACAATCCCGACAACATCATCTTCATTTTGTACAGGCCGCACCTCTCAAAATAAAACCGATGGAACCATTTTCACCATTAATGCCACTCCAATTCACTCACATTCCTCCATCTCCAAACGAAATCGAATGCAGCCACCACCATCTCGATCTCCATCAAATTCTCTTCCACTTCATATGTTAAATCTTTAACTCGAAATCAGTTGCGTCGACCCCCTCTTTCACTCGGTTACTGTTCGTATATCGAACCAAAACTTTCATCGCCCTCACAAAAGTGGTGCTCGCAAGTGCCATTCACAGAACGAAACCCAACTACATAATCCAAAACAACCAACTCGCCCAAATCGAAAGAAATTGCTAACCCTAGAACTACGGCATACCCATTTCCAGCGAACCAAAGGTTGATCGAACCAACCAAAACCCATATACAACTGAAGAGCATCACTCAGTGATCGAGAATATGTGCATCCCATGATTTATAGGATTTTTGTTTCATTTTCTTTGATTTTCTGAAGTGGTGTTCTTCACGTTGGAAATGAAAAACCAACGGCGGAAAAGAATTTGACTAAGGAAGAGCTGAAATTAGGTTTTAGAAAACTTTGAGGGGGTATATATAGTGTTAACAAATATCTAGATATTTTATAAAAAGAATATTCTCGGCATATTCTCTTTTGTATACTCATTTTGCTTTCTAAAAATTCTCGTGATTACATACGGTGCCCAATAATCACGAAACTAGACATGTAGCTAGAGTTCGATATTATGGTCCCAACGAAACCGGTTTCGTCGAATTCCGACTCCGTTTGCTCACACAGCGTATTTTTAAAGGTCCAATTATCGACTGTTTTTTTTCACATTAAAATCGCCCAAGGCCAAATACTGACTTCAAAAATCACGAAACTGGAAATCTAACAATCATTTGATATTACGAATCCAACAAAATTAGTTCCGTCGAATTCTGAGGCCGTTTGCAAAACTGGCTATTTTTAAAGCTGTGGATGACCCATTTAAATATATAAATATATTTAAATATAATTAAATTAAATATAAATAAATTTATATTATCGTATATATTCACAGCAGAATATCATATAGCTCTAGAATATTCCTATATGAATTTCTAACTTGATATTTCAATCTGGGTCAACCCAATATTCGATTTATATTGAAATTCCTTTTTAAAATATAAATAATTCCTTTATAAATTATAAAGGAATTCCACAGCGACTTTTCTGAAATTTGATTTGGACGTGAATCAAAATCTACATGACGAAATCCCGATTTTTCTCTTCCACTAGAAAGACATACTCCACCAGCTCCACATGTTTCTTGTTTCATAGAAATCCGGCTTAAAACGAATCCTGTACATTCAGTTGAAGTTCGAATCGCCAATTTACGAACTACAGCGCCATTTCAAGCTCGATTTTAATTATATTATAACTTTACGTTCAAACTGTCGTTTATATAATATATTCGTTAATCTAATTCAATTCTAAGCTGAATTAAATATCACAGATGATCCGGTTCACACCATATCGTCATTTTAACCAATAGTGATTATTTCAGAATTAAATATATTATTTAATTTATTATTTTAATTAAATATTCACCATCATTTAATTCCACGACTATTTAATTCCCTATATCACTATTTATATAATTAAATAAATTAATCATAGTACCTCTGCCAATGCGGGTCATTACATTCTTCCCTACTTAAAATAATTTCGTCCTCGAAATTGCTAAGGTAGAGAACGACCCTATTGACTGGTTAGAACATATTTGTTCACTTCTTAACTTAGTTTCAACTGAACCAATTTAATTTCAATTAAATTATTAATTGATTCTTATCAACAAAAATTTCCAAAAATCTTGAAAATTTTCTAACGCCTTAACTCTTCGAAAAATTTCGCCAGCACCTCCTTTGTACTGGTCCATCGGTCAAACTCCCACTCGCCTCTTTGGGCCATCTCGAACCCAAAAGAAAATCAAACAGCCAGGCGGCTTGCCAATTTGGATCATAAATCTTATATCCAATAGAAATATAAACTTGTACCTTTTGTCGGCATATCATTATATCCTTTCCACCTGTTATCAATTCAGCAGATACAAGGGTCATCCCAATCAAATTTCAATCTGCTTTTATCCACAACACAACCATTCGCTTATATCCGAGCCAAATATTATTCAACTCTAGTTTCTTCTCGATTCCCAACTCTTAACTTGATTATCACATTACACTTCAAATTTGAATCTCACAATCCAATTTGTCTTGATATTATTCTAATTCAACCTCAGTTACCACTTTACTGGCTTTACTTTAATTCAAATTTTCTTTTATAATTTTCTGTTAAATTTGTTTTTAATTAAAACAGTCTTTCCGTGGGAGTTTTTAAACAGTTTACTCTTTTCAAAAATCAAATTTTCCTTTTGAACATGTCACGGAGCCCTTAATTAATATTCCATTAGTTAAATCACTTCTCTATTTCTTTATCAATATTTGTTAACCGAATATTTTCAATAACCATATTGGCCTTTTATGTTATTTGGAAAACATTTCCGAATATCGCCTTCCTTTATTTTCTAAACTTTAGAAAATATATGCTATTTATAATTGGAAAATATTCCAATTACTTATCTCTTTTCCGATCTCGTTTATTTCTATACTTAGGAAATATTCTTTATTATATTTCCAAGCTTACACTTATTTGGGTTAAAACGGATGTTGTGTAAAACATCGTTACGACAACCCAAATACTATATTCAACTAACTCTTATTCAACATTGATCTTCGAGCCTGAAATCTTATTATTTATTTGTTAATAATGAAATCAATCAAGTTGGGGTATAACTACCTCTCAGACCTTGACTGAATAACATTTATAACGTCAAAACAGATATGACTACTTACTCGAATAATCAATACCATACAACTACTTATTCACTTTTAAACACGTATACGCTTCCTCTTTCTATTCTTACTAGATTTTATTCTTAGTCTTCCTTTTTGATTTTACTATTCTATTTCTAAGTTCGTTTCCTTATCGACTTCCATATATACATCGATACGTTGATTTCTAACTATCAAATTATCTTAAAAATATTCTAACTTCTTAAATTCCCGGAAAAATTCGCCATAACCTCCTTTGTACCAGGAGCATCGGAATATTTCAAATAGCCTCCCATGGCCCTCACGAATCCAAAAGAAAAAGAAAAAGCCAAGCGGCTAGCCGATACGACGCAAAAATCTCATATATGAATTAAATACATACTTATTCGTCAAGCATTCTATTTATATACCTTCATACCTTATCCATACCTATCTCATGTATATTTATACCTGCCCAATCTATTTTAACTATACCTGATCGTTTCAACTCAATTCGTTAATTAATTTGTTAATTAACTCTTTAGTCTATTTCACTTTTATATTTGAACATAACATGTTAAAATATATTTTAACTTGCTTATTAACTAATTTGAATTCAAATTTCAAATTTAAGTTCTATATTCGATTTCGAATATCCATTTACAAATCCAATTCACCTTTCAAAGTTCAACTTCAAATTCAAGACTCGATTAACTAATTCCTCTTCGACTTAGTTAATTTTATTCAATTTCTATTCAAATTTTATAGTTTAAATTCCATTTGAATTCTATATTCAAATTCTATATATTCAAATCCTACATTTGAATTCCATTTGAATTCTATATTCAAATTCCATTTCAATTTCATTGAATTTCATATATTCAAACTCCCTTTGAATATCTATATTCAATTCTATTTGAATTCTCTTTATTCAAATTCTATATTCAAATCTATATTATAAATCCCATTTTGAAATTCAACACAACTTGTCTTTCCCAAAACAAATTCAAAATAGTATCTCTGGTAGTAATTCGTCACTTACAACTTGAAAATGAATACTGATGATGCAGCTGTCATCATCAAAATCTATTTTCCAGCGATCGAAGTGAGTTCAATACTATAAAACCATTTCTAAACATTGTCACTTTGAAATTCATTTCAAAATATAATTCACACTGCTTGTAAAACAATTTAAAATCTCCCAAGATCTTAAATTTTCCTTATTTTTTTTTCCAAATCCATTAACAAACACTTATCCAATTCTCCAGAGTTTTAATTCAATTTCTGATTTAAATTCAGATTTAACTCATCTGATTCCACGTATTTCACTTATATGAATTCTGATTGGTTACTTACATAACCATTTAATTTATTATCTTTCTCGATTATAATAACAACCAATATATCCACTATATTAAAATTTATATATATATATATCTTTTTATATCAAGATATACCTTGGGTAACTTATTTTAATTTACCTTATTTCCAAAACATATCGTGACGACCCTTCGTATTCGAGTGTTTATAAACTCCTACCGATACAGTGGATCAAACTGATCGACCAGAACACATAAACAACTCAACCAATAAATCTCCACAATATAAAAATTATTTTTATATCAAATAACAAATACGTTCACTCGTATATATACACTCAAACTCAATCTAGGGTATTACTAACCCTATCTCTACTGAGTCACGCCACAGAGCCAAGGCAAGTCACTTAACTTAAGCTCTGATACCAACTGTAATGACCCAGGATTTTGGCGACTTTGATTATCGACATAAACACGATGACGACTAACCAAACATCGGAAAATACCAGTAATTAGTGAAAGAAATTAGAGGGTGAGGAAAGATAAGATAGAAACTTAGAATAGAAGAAAAAGAAGAACACAATATCAGAGTAACACGAATCTCACAGTGGAACGAATAAATATATTTCATAACATAACTTTGAAATACAAATCTGCACTAGAATATACAAATCATTATCAAAGTACAGCACTTACAACACAGCGGAAATAACTATAGCTATATGATCCTGAAGGCTCCTGCTCCAAGCTCTTCCAGTATATCTGTAAATCCCGACTACTTGACTGCCCGTACAAATTTAGGCACCCAAGAGTTTAGGGAAAACAACAAAATAAACTCCGGGTCAGTCATGGGACTGGTGTGAGTAAAACAGTTTAAAACAGTTCAAGCAAGTAATCGATATCTCATAAGACCACGCCGTATAACGGAACGGGTTTTTCCCGTATGAGAATCCAAATATCTTTATATCAAAACCTTTGTTATTATAGTAATGTCTGTTAACACAATATAATAATCAACTAGCAGAACGCTTTCATCTCACATTCTACATATATAGTATACTATCAAACCCGCAAACACGTATTGGGTAATGGATTTCCAACTATGACAAGGTATGGGACCACCTTTCGCTAGTGTACCTCTAGAGAGGAATACACCGGGTTCAACAAGAACATCTTGCAACCCAGCCACACATGACCGACCACTCATTTCACTTGAGTGTATCGAATGTATATCACCAATGGTTGGGATCAGCAACCGTTTCCCGAATGGGACAACATCAACAATAGATTTTTAGAAGTAAATGAAACTCTAGATCAGGTGATTATACACCCTACTTCGGTGCGACCGACTTAGCCATGCTGCCTGCCCGATTTCTGTCATTTACCGGATGTAAGGCTAGAAGCAATGCTTTATCATCACACCAGATTCACTTTAAATGCCACATCGTCAAATCCATCAAATCACTGATTGGCGTCCTCAACCATACATTATGGGTTAGCTAAAAGAAGTTTCCTTCTCCGCTTCCACTCTTGGTATGGTTGGAGAAATCAATATATGTGATCGTCTGGAAATACTCTGTCAGACATCCGTCCATACAAGTCATCCAAGAACAGGATGAACCGAAGGCACTATTCTGTAAACAGGATAGCCCTTGCATAACTCCGTCTTCAATTTCCTTTGGCATATATGATTCGCAACGCTTATGCCAATATAGAGTGGTTCTTTGGATAATAATCCAACTGGTCTCTCCATATTAACAACGATAAAATGGTCAAAACTTCGATAGTCTGTGATTTAACTATCGAAGAAAAACAGGTGTGCAAACAACGATATTATTTCCAAATGGAAATTTATATCGATCAAACATCATTCAACATTTATCTCTTTATTTCATTAATTTACTTATCTCCTGTTTCCCTATATTCAATATTTCTTATTT
Organism: Allium sativum; assembly: GCA_030737875.1. Lineage (NCBI taxonomy): Eukaryota > Viridiplantae > Streptophyta > Magnoliopsida > Asparagales > Amaryllidaceae > Allium > Allium sativum. The sequence goes on along the minus strand of CM060924.1, from coordinate 822,117,978 downwards.
TCTAAATTTGGAAAATATACGTTATTAACAATGGAAAACATTTCCATTTCTTGTTTTCTTTATTAGAAAACATTTCTGGTTTCTTATTTGGAAAAACATTTCCAAAGCTTCTTCATTGGACTTAGACAGATGTTTAAACAAACCATCGCGATGCCAACTCAAACCATTTCCTTTAATTACTAAATTCACTTAACCATCCTTTACTGCCGAACCTTAACCATTCCTTAGTTAAATACGAAGCCAATCAAGTTGGAGTAGAACTACCTCTCAGACCTTAACTGAACAACATTTCTAACCTTGAAATAGGCAAAGTTCACTTTAAATTTCTTTAACTAACTTCCTTACTTAACCTTTCTTTCGAATAACTATATTCGATTGACTCTTTTCACTTAACTCTATTCGGTTTATTCTATTTATTTACTCTATTTGATTTACTCTATTCACTTAACCCCTGTCGAATAAACTATATACGATAACTCCTCTAACTCTATTCGAATAAACTATATTCGATTAACTCCTCTAACTCTATTCGAATAAACTGTATTCGATTAACTCCTCTAACTCTACTCGAATAAACTGTATTCGATTAACTCCTCTAACTCTATTCGAATAAACTGTATTCGATTAACTCCTCTAACTCTATTCGAATAAACTATATTCGATTAACTCATTTTACTTTCTATTCGAATAAACTATATTCGATTAACTCCTTTTACTTTCTATTCGAATAAACTATATTCGATTAACTCCTTTTACTTTCTATTCGAATAAACTATATTCGATTAACTCCTTCTACTCTCTATTCGAATAAACTAATTTCGATTAACTACATTTGAATAACTCTAGTTCGATTTAACTCTATTCAATAAATTCTAGTTCGATATAACTCTATCGATTTACTTTAACTGATTAACACTAACTGTTTAACTCTAACTGGTTTACCCTAATGGTTTAACCTAACTGATTTACTCTAACCAATTAACTCTAACTGGTTAACCCTAATTGATTAACTCTAACTGGTTAACTCTAATCAATTTATTCTATTCAATGAATTTTGATCGAATAACTCCTTTTGGCTAAACTATATTCGAATACCTCCTTTTAACTTTATTTGATAACTTCCTTTATTTTATTCGATTAACTCCTTTTCGAATAAACTATTCATTTATAAAGATTTACTTTAAGTAACAGTTCTTCACTTTACAAATGATTTCCTTTTATTCTAACTTATCCTTTGATTTTATAAATATTTCTTTTATAAAAATCCTTTTCCTTTTCTATATGAAATCCATCGATTTTATATAAATAATTCATTTTCAAAATGCACTTTGAAAAATCCCCTTTCCCATATCCAGTATTTCTTATGGTATTTAACATACCATATAACAACGATAAATATCGTCCAAACACACATAATCAACAACATATTATATATCACATCATATATCACAATACATGAATCATAGTAAAATAAATGTTGAGGAATCCAGTTGGATTCCTCCAACCTGTTTCCCTGCATCACAGATGTTAAACAATATAGATAACATCACTTTCAGTTCCATGTGATATATTCTGTTAAACAGAATCAATATAGTAATTTAACTAACTGACTAGCAGTTCAATCAAACGGTCAACACACAGTCAATCAGCCAACATCTAACAGTTCTAAAAATACAACATGAAATTATAAACTGTTCAGAGTTAGTGAGATTTACTCACTTTGGCAGTTCATCGTTAAAGAACGATAAACTGTTTGTTTGATTTGAATCAAACAATTTATTTCGCCATAAATTCAAACGAGCTCCACTCCACTCCCAGTCAGTTCCATTGTGTAGTGTCGTTTATATTAAATGGTAAATGACAACCCAACTGACCTATTTACATGTACTAATTATTTCATAAGGTTTAAAATTATTTAAAAGAAGTTAACACCTACCTTACATTAACCTTAAGCTACTAATATAAAATTCCATTAAGTTAATCATTTTCTTTTTACACAAATTCCTACCTTCCTTCATACTTAGACAACTAATGTCTTCTCCTTAATACTTGTCAATTTTTTCCTTTTCACCCCTTCCGATGGTACTTAGACCATGTGATAAGAAAGAGAAATTTATTTTCATTTTCATTTTGCAAAATTTCATTTCCTTAAACTCCATTTCCATTCCAATTTCCATTCCTTCTCCACTCCAAGCCACCACCTTCCACCGTAGCTCTGACCACCCAATGGCAACGACCCTTGGCGCACCACCCCAACACACATAGCCTCCGCCATGTGGGCCCCCTTGCTCCAAAACCCTCTCTTTTCCTTATTAAACACTTAAAGATTCCTCTTTTCCCCTTAAACCAAGATCCACCACCTCCTCCTCCCCCGGGCCCCACCACCTTATGTGCTAGGCACAACCCTACCATCAGCCCCACCACCCCTGGCGCAACCCCCTATCCTAGGCCATGGGCCCCAAATTCCCTAAAACCCTCCCAATCTCTTAAAAATCCATTTTATACCCCCTTTTTCTCCACTATTCCAAACCCTAGCTACCTTACACCACTATACCCTCCTCCTTCACCCTTAAAGCTCACATACCCTCTTCCTACCTCAACACATCCCAGGTGTGACCTATACCCCTCCTTGGCCAAGTCCCCCTTGCAAAAATTCTGTCTTTTCCACTTATAAGTATGTTATAGTATATATATTTTATAGTTGAAATTATTTGGGTTAGAAAGTTGCTATTTGGAAATTGTTAAGTGGCAGTGAAGTGATTGTGAAGTTTTGGTAATGCTAGAGCGTCCTACACAAAAGATTAGTGGAGTGGGTTCCTTGGTGAGAACCCTTGACTAACATTTAGTTAGCTAATTTTGGTTAAATTTGTTAGTACATATGTTAGTGATAAATTGTATGTTATTTTCATATAAATGTTAAATGATGTGATTAGTACGTTTAAAGTTGTTAAGTTAGCAAGAGGTTGAGTTAATTACTTAGTGACACAGAAATTATTTCATCGTGTCTACTTAGTAAGTTAAGAAATATTAGTAAACATGTGATATTGAATGAATATGTGATCATATTGATATTGGTTGAACATTGGTTAATATTGATTGTGGTATGGACGATTATTTGAATGTGATGTGTGTTAATGTGGAATTCTTTGGCAAATTATGGCAATAGAATGTTAATGAGGACTAATATCTTAATTAACAATGGATTGACTGGGTATTAAGTGTTAATGATCTTAACACTTATGCTAATGATGCCACCAAATGGAAAATGGATGTAAATAGTTTTTAATAACTATTATTGGATGTTAATGGTGTGTGAAATCCATATATATTAAATTATATGCCGTTTGGTTGAATCTCATTCCCATTCAAATTTAATTTGAATATTTTCTTAACAAAATATTCAATAAAAAATAAAAGTGTGAATTTTAAATCCGAAATAATTTGGGAAGGTAGTTTAATGCATTATGAATAGTTTTCGTAAAAGTAAGAATTTGATTTGAACTAGTTTTGAATTAATAAAGGCATGCTGTCAAATTTATTTTAAAATGAATAGTAATAGGTAAAAGTGAAGTTTGGTTACGATATCTGGGAGAAGTTTTAATTTGATTTTTTTACAGAACTGTCTTATTTATATTTATAATGAACGTCAGAAAAATTTGGACTCCAAATAATTAGTTTTGAAAAATAATTTTTTAATGATTTAAATAATATAAAATAATTAAATAATGGAATATTTGATTTTAAAGAGAAATAATCAAAATATAACTTTCAAAAATAATTATATATGTTTTGTATATTTAATCAGCTTTTTTGGAAGTAATTCCATTTAATTTTAATTATAAATCAAAATTAAGTTTGAATAATTATAAATCAAAATTATAAATCAAAATATATGTTTTGTATATATGTTTTGTATAATTAATCGCACAGTGGTAGTTCGCGAATTTCGACCATTGACTTTAAATTGATGTACCGAAAGATTCGACCATCGGATTTTCCTGAAATAAAAAAATTTAGTTCCAAAATGAAAAGATCTTTCAAATGAACCTAAGAGTTTTGAAATCCTATGGTAAAATTTGGAGATAAGTTCAAATCAAAATTGAATCAAAATAGTGCTAGTGCCGTTGTTGACCCGAAAATGGATTTTAAAAAATAAGCTATTTTTAAAATATCAAAAAAAAAAGAAAAATTACGGTAAATCATAATTAATGATTTTAAAATGGTTTGAATAAGAAATTATGAAGTTTTGAACTATGATTTGAATTTTGGACTTTTGACCTAATTTGTTGAAGATAGTAAATAATGTTTTTGAGATTTAGTTTAAAATTAAACTAAAAGTTTTTAAACTTAAGTCCATTGGATTTGAATAGAAATAATCTTCGGATGTTTTAATATTGGATTCCGTAGTTATATGGATACTGTTTGAGGAATTTGGAAGATATTGATATCGTTATTCCATACACGGTATCTATTGATATCAGAACTTGATATTGAATATAAGTCGATATGATTTCTATTTAAGCCTTATATTCGATTTCAATTTGGATTTTGGTTTTGTTGTGAATGATGTCTTGAATAACATCTATTCTTTAACCCAGCTAAAGACAAGATTCGCTTCCAAAGTTAAGTAATCATTGAATGATGATTTCAAAGATTGTAACTAAGTTCGAGTTTGAATAAACCTTTCAGTAAATATTTGAACGAATGAAATGGAGATTAAAACTAAGTTAGAGCTTTAATAAATTTTTCAATAAAGATTTGAACGAACGAAATGGAGACTAAAACTAAATTAAAGTTTTAATAAATCTTTCAATAAAGATTAGAACGAACGAAATGGAAATTAAAACTAAGTTAGAGTTTTAATAAATCTTTCAATATAAGTTTGAAGGAACGAAATGGAAATCGGAACTAAGTTAGAGTTTTAATAAATCTTTCAATAAAGATCTGAACGAACAAAATGGAGATTAACACTAAGTTAGAGTTTTAATAAATCTTTCAAAGAATATTTGAACGAACTAAATGAAGATTAAAACTAAGTTCGAGTTTTAATAAATCTTTCAATAAAGATTTGAACGAATGAAACGGAGATTAAAACTAAGTCAGAGTTTTAATAAACCTTTCAATAAAGATTTGAACAAATGAAACGAATATTAAAACTAAGTTAAAGTTTTAATAAATCTTTCAACAAAGATTTGAACAAATGAAATGGAGACTAAAACTAGGTTAGAGTTTTAATGAATCTTTAATTAGATTTTAAATTAAAGAAGTAATTAAACTTACCAAAATACGAAGGGTATTAGATAAGGAGTACCACTAGTTTTGCTCCATGAGATGAGTAGGATCGGAATGGGAAAATAATTTCCAAGGAAAAATTTAAATAAGAGTTTAAAAGATGTAAATATTTGATAAGTTTTAAGGGAGTAATTCCCAATGTAAAGCATGATTTGACTAAAAGAATATTTCGAATTAGAATGAGACTTATGATATGTTTATGTTAGACCAAAAAGTGGTTCTAACACCCAAACTAGCAGTAATCTTGATGGAATGAAATATAAAAGCAAAGAGAAACACACGATTTATGGTGGTTCGGCGTTAAAGGTCCTACGTACACTTTCTACTCCTTGGATTGATGATTCAAATACAAGTACAACAGTAGTTTTCACTCAATTCCACTCATACAATTTATAAATTCACTCAATGTTTATAGTTTCTCACTTTAAATTATTGTAATGATCTGAATATAGTGATGAAATTCGGTTGACAAGGGAGTTTGAGCTCTGAATTTGCCAAAAGATCTCTTCAAATGACCCTTAGTGGCCGATTTATAGGTGAAAATGTCTCTGGACGGGCTTCGGTCGGATGTATGTAGCAATCATCCCTTAAGAGTCAGGTTCAGATGCTCTGATATGGTGCCAGCGCATTAACTTCGTGGGTGATCATGGGGCAACGTGGGTATAACCGTTCCGCACTTCCAGGAATCATGGGATATAACTGCTGTCGCTTCTAACTTGGATCGGAAGTGCTAAGGATTGGAGGAGCAGATCGTGCTGATCCGAACCAATCCAATTCCTGTTGTGCTCCTTCCTTCTTTGCTCCGCGCTGTTTTGTCTTGGTCAAAGATCTCCGATCCGATCCGGGTTTCTAAGGGTGTTTCTCCAGTCAGCATTCTTCATCAATTGGTCTTCTAACTTTGTGTAACCTAGTTCACAAAGTAGGCTAACATTTTTGCCCCCTCGAAGTGCACTTCTATAGAAGATAGAGTGTGCTTTGAATTTGTCTGTTCGTTAGCTTTTAATCGAAGTTGTAGAATAGTTGCAACCATTCATTTAAAGGGTTGTGTTGCTTCGTAAAGTCACATCTCTTGTTGTTTATATATACACAATAGAATGCACAAATTGCTTCCGTTGTTTAAAATAACTTGGAGAACTTTGCTTGATGTCCAGTAGCTCCTCCAGGTAAACTTTAATAATGCACATTTATTAGATTGCTATTTCTTCTTTCAAGTTGATCTTGTGTGTTGGGTTGAGCCTCGGATGTTGCATGCCCATCCGATCTGATCCGGTCATAACCGTGCTGTGTCATAAGGCTGCAATAATGTGGGCTTTTCCTTTAACGGATCGACTTTGGTATTGGGGGCCCACGAGGGATACAAAAAGCCACCTAGCTTTGTATATATTTGCACAGATTTTCTTTTCTCCCTTCACTTCATTCTGCCGCCATTTTCAACCTTACGCAACCCTAATTCTCCAATCTCTTATCCCCTTTTAAATCTCTAAATCAGTACACTAGGTGGGTTAATAACTTTAAATGAATTGATTTTTCCATGTTTCGTTTGTCAATTGCCCATGCCCTCACGCTGTTTCTCGAACACGAGTTAATTAATGACGCTATCGGTCTTCAGCTCGCCTCCGTCGTTGTTGGTGGAGTTTCTTCACCAACTCGAGGTGTCGGGGCTTATAAACTCAGTCATAGTGTTGCGTGCGACTGTTCAAGGATTGGACATGGATTTTGATGACTTGTGGTTGGAGATAGTGAGCTTTTGAGTGGGTATAGGAGGAAGAGGGATGATGAGTCTGGAGGAGAAGGAGCTGATCGTTGGGTGCAGTGATGTTTGTGGAGTTGACGTTCAGGTGGAGAGGATTGGGTTGGTGATGAGTGGACTAAAATTAAATTATTAGGAAACTTTTGTGGCCTCGGTTCGGATCGGAACATATTAGATGGGGGTAAGTCCCAGAGTCGCATGAAGAAAGGGGAAATAGGTTTAAAGACATGAGGGTGGTTCGGTTCGGCATCAACTGTCTCAAACTGGGTTTCCTCCCTGAATATTTGTCCGATCTGAATCCCGCTATGCCAATATTCCGATCCGATCCGCATACGACATAGACATACGAACTAAGTCTTTGATATTGAAAAAATCTGAACCGATCCGAACTGTACAGATGCATCCGAACTGATTCACAGCAATGCCTATGTTCTTCAATCAATTTAGTCAAAATTAGATACAAATTGTAATTTCTAGGACAGTTGGGATAGAGCCTTTCTTGCTGAACCTTCTGAACTGTTGACAAATACATAGTTGTCTTCCTCATCTTTGCATTGCATTTCTTTATACAATTATCTTGTATCATTGCATACACACTTGTGCATTACAGCTCACACACATGCATGGGGGGACACGGGCAACTTTACTCTAACTCCTACTATTGCTTCTTCAATAGTTTAGCAACTATGGAAGAAATACGCTCTTCTTGATTAGCAGAAAGGAGAGATGCTGCCAGATCATCTAAAAATCCACCTGTCGAGGTGTATCTTCCACCTCAGATTCAGGATGGAATAGTGAGGGCCCGGATTACGAGATGGAAGCTCATAATAGTGAAGTATCTTCTGGAGGTGTTGTCTCTCTAGGTGAGGAAGAGGAAGGAGGAGTAGGAGATAATCGTGCTCCCGATGAATTTGGAAATGTCACTATTTTGGAATCGCCTAAGGATCCCGTTGAGTCACCAATTGACAATGACAGACTTTTACGGATACGCCTAAAGCATAGGATTCTTCAAAGAGATACTCAGTTGCCTTCGAAAATAGATCGCCCTCATAATCCGCCAGAAGGATATATGGCTATCACCAGATTAATATGTCTGATCGGGGCAATACCTCCATTTTCGCCTTTTTTCGTCAATTTTCTGAGACAACTGTGGATTGCCCCCATGCAACTGCATCCCAACTCCTACGCTTATTTGTACACCCTGTACATAGCCTATAAAGAGATTCTGGGCGTAGAACTTACTTTTGAGGACGTTCATTTCTTTTATAATTTCAAGCACCGGACCCAAGATACTCCGTCTTTTTCATACTTTGAATCAGTTCCAAAAAGGAAAATCATCACTATTCCATATACCAGCAAAAGCTGGTGACTCAAAACCTGAATGGTTTTATATTAAACAACAGTCTGGGTGCGCCAGGAGATGGCTCAAGTCAAGTAAGGCACCAACTTTTAAGATTTCAACTTCAAATACTTGAGTCGGCATACTAAATGACTCTTATTTTTATTCACAGTTCCTAATCCAAAGATAGTGACGGGTCAAGTATACCTCGAACGCTTGCACCAGCTGCTCACCGGTGATCAAAAGTTTTTTACCATCAATGAAGTCCAAGGACGAGGACCTCCATCGTCATGGGTTATTAACCATCACCCGCAGTACAGGTCATGGGAAAGACCCTTATGTATACATACCCCCAGTAGATATTATCCCTGAGACGGGGGAAGGCTCGAAAGGTCCAACGTGCCCCTTAGGGACCCTCCTCCATCTTCGACACAAGATGATGAACTAGAAAACATAGCTGAGAAAGACAGGGATATATTTATCACACCTGAGGACACGGCTACCTCTGAAAGGCCAATTTCTCCAAAAGAGTTACCGCCAGTCATTACTTTAGGAGATAATACTACAGTTGATGAACCTATATATCGGGGTTTAGGTGATCTTCCCTTGCCCAAGACCCTTTATACTGCATAAGATTTTGGAGAAAATCCTCTTGCTCTCACTTCTGAGGAAGAAATTACTCCCGTAAAGTCTGGGGACATTGCACATACCGACCTCAGTCCGGGCTTTAGTCTGTTTGGGGGGGATCACCACTTTGGAAACACATTATACCCTAGTACTGCACGTCACAACACTTGAGTTTTATGTCAATGTTAATTCTAATATCCTCTCATTACTTCTTATAGGACAAATGGCGAGGCAACATTACTATATGAGGGATGTTCGTTCGAGTATGCCCCCAATGGATCTCGATGAAAGGCATGATCGGCATGAAAGTAGGGGCAGAGATAATAGGAGGGATCAACCTCCAAGGCCCTATCGGTCTTCCCGTTTTCGATCCCTACACTGCAAAGACTCAGACAAACATAGAAATCCGCCTTCACGTCACAAGAAGGAGAAGCATGGCGTCAAGCCTTCCGCCTCATCCAGAAATAAAGCTACTCAAAACAGCTCTTCGAAGAAAGTACCTGATCCAAGAGAAAAACAAAAGGAATCGGGAAAGAAACACTAAAGGATAGGCCCATCGTGAAACTCAAGCATCGCACTGTCGACATCACCACTACGAGGCCAATTATTCTTAATGATGAAAACCAGGCCAGATTGGAAGTTTTAAAGCAACAATTTCCCGATCACCATTTCGGGCACATGCACTTCATCCCAAAACTCACACCGGTAAATCCTTATTGGGCTAGCGACGTTAAGGCTTCCATAGACTTTGTAGACGAACAATATAAGGAGATGAAGAAGTATGCAAAGTCTCTCTCCAAAATCATTAGCGATCTGGTGGCAGATGTAAAAACCATGGCCGATGCCGCCGAGTATGACGCAAGGGCTATCGAAAATTCTGAGAAAGATCTGGAGGATGCCCAAGCTAAACTTGCTCTTGTACAAAGCGACACATATAATTACAAAAGGCAACTCGAAGAGTTACAGAAGCACTATCACTCTGAGCTTGAGTCCCATAGTCAAGAGCGGATAGATTTAAAGAAGCAGGCTGAGGATGTTAAGTCTGAGAGCATTCGTCTCACCCAAGAGAAAGCAGACTTAGTCAAAAAGAATGCAAAGCTTGAGGCTAAATTACTGGATGCTGAAATGAGGGCAGTTCTTGCCGAAGGGAATGCAAACACGACTTTGCAGCAAGTTGAAGAAGTCAATGAACAGCTTAAAGATGCTCAAAGGGAGCTGGATGAGGGTGGTGAAACTATGGTTGGATTTTTGCTCAGGTGACTCGTCATTGAAATCTTGCTTGTCGTAAGGACTATCCTCTTCCCCTTGTGTATGCCTGTGACCAATTGGTCGAATGGGAGAAAGCAGAAGTTGGAGTTGATTTGATTGATGAGGACAAGCTGATGGAGAAGTACTTGAAGGGTAAAGAGACAACCCGCTTAGCTGAAGGGCGAAAACTTATTGTCGCCGCTATGGAGGAGGAAAGGCGTCAGGCCAAGGGAAATGATACACTTGAAACCAGTTCTTCTTTTACCGCGATCGAGACTATTGTAGTGGAAGGGTATGATCCAGAAAGGCCAGAGATCCCCGGGACTTCTTCCTTACCTTCTACCGCTGAATTGACTCCCGAAGTTCCTACTGCTCAATTCGAGAAATCTACTGAGGGTATTTCTACATTTTCACCTCAGTTCGCCAAAGCTATCTCAAACTTTCGTCACATTATTGGACGAACAATTGAAGGTCCCACGCTTTCTCTTGAGTTAATAACTGTTACTTCTCGTTCTGTAAGTACCAAGCCAACTGAGAAGATTGATGATCCTCAGAAGACAACTCCAGGTGAAGGGTCTATTGAGGAGACTCAGGGGAAACGGGACGAAGTCACTGCAACAAAATCTGGAGAAGGAGCAGAAGACAAGAAAGAGGAGGTTACTGATAAAGTTCCCGTGCCACCCATCACCGAGACTTCTCACCATGGGGAGATGATAGATGCTCTGATAGAAGATGATGGTGACGAGGGACATGAATAGGATGATGACGTTGTTGTTATTGGAGATTCGGGGAACGTTGATGATATGACTTTGGCTGAAATGAAGGCCAAACATGACAAGCGCATGTAGTTGAAGGTTGAGGAAACAGACCCCGAAAGTCTTAAGCCTCTTGCGGTGGTTCCCCCCGGATCAAAGTTAGTTGTTAAACTTTCAACTAGGTCAATTATGGAGGAACTTGCTAAAAAATCTTCTATTAATCCCAGTGCTCCAATTCCTGGGAAGAAATCCGTTGACTCCAGCACCCCAATTCCGAAGAAGAAGAAGCAAAAGCGCATTATTAGTGAAGCTGATAAAGAGGAGAAAGAAAAGCTTAAGGCTTCCAAGAAGGTGAAGTCTACTCCGAAGTCCAAATGAAGGGTGGTTTTGTCCTTTGTTTTGTTTATCTCCTGGTCCGCTGTTGTTGTGGCAAATACGGCCCTCGCATCTTTTGTTTAGTTTTCCTGTGTAAATCCACGTACTTGTGAATAAAATAGTTTATTTCCTACAACGTCAAATGTTTGTGAATTCATTATTTAAGTAAGAATGCAGATAAACAACATGTCATGTTTAAAATCACTGCTACTTGGACGATAGACAATATATGCGAGGGATGCGAATGTGTATGCCCCTATCAATCTTGAATAAGTGGCCCGTCTAAGGCTTTGTTCGAGATTGATTAGCTTTGATAATTAGTTGCCCTCCACTCTTTGGTGGGGTCAAGTTCCCTTTATCGGGGATGCTTATTCTCTTGAGCATCTTTATACTCTCCTGTCTTATAACCAGGTTAGAGTATCGTTGAGGCGGTCTCTTATCGGGGTGCACCTTCACGCCTTAAGGGACGTCGTCTTCCCGTCCTTTATACTCTCTCTCATTTCATGAGCGTTAGAGTTAGGAATGTCATCTTCCCATTCATTCAATTCTGTTACGTAAAGAGTCGTTTCGTTTGCTCCTGCACATGAATTGTTCTCAATTTTTTTAAACATGATTAATGTTTAGCATTTCATAATTAGGACAGAATAAACACAGAATGTAAGAATAGTGCAGGAAAAATAAATGACACACGATGTTTTTATAGTGGTTCAGCTAAGTCGTAGCCTACATCCACTTTATAATCCTTTGTTCATATAACCAGACTTTTCAAGGAAAGTCGTGCCTTTTTACATAGTTCATAAAAACAAAAGAAAGCAATACATATCTAACTCAGATATCACCGCAAATGCTAAGCATTCCAAGCTCTAGGAATTTCTTCACCATCAACGGTCGTTAACTTGAAGGCTCCCGTTTCAAGTCTCAGTTGGATGGCGTATGGTCCTTCCTATTTTGGGCCTAGATGGACTGAAGGTGGAAAGACTTGCTTCAGTACTAAGTCTCCTGTTTCAAAAGTCCTAAAGCGAACCTTTCTGTCATAATAACGTGCTACTTGGCGTCGATGTCTTAAAGCATGCAAGTTTGCTTCGTCCCTTTTTTCCTCAACCGTGTCAAGGGACTCTAGGAGGAGTGCTTTATTCTTCATTGGGTCATAGTATGTCACCCTATGAGAGGGGACTTTAAGTTCCATGGGGATCACTGCTTCTGATCCGAAGGAAAGCGAAAAGGGAGTATGACCCATAGCCGTCTTAAAGGTTGTTCGATAAGCGCACAAAGCTAGCGGCAACTCATCTAGCCACATGGCTTTGGCCCGCTCCAATCGCTTCTTAAGAATATACTTAATGACTTTGTTTATTGCTTCAACCTGTCCATTCGACTGTGGGTGAGCTACGGCGGTGTACCTCTTATCAATCTTATATTTGTGACAAAAATTTCTAAACTCAGCACTGTCGAATTGGGTTCCATTATCAGTTATAATGGTTTTCGGAATCCCGAATCGACAAATAATATTTCTTGCCACAAAGCTTATCACCTTCCTTGCTGTGATCGTGGTTAAGGGTTTGACTTCCACCCACTTTGTGAAATAATCCACGGCGAGGATAGCTTACTTCATTCCTCCTTTGGCGATTGGTAAAACTCCAATAATATCGATTCCCCATATAGCAAATGGCCACGGGCTTACCATTGACCTAAGCTGAGTCGGAGGTGCTCTGGGGATTTTAGCGAATCTCTGACACTTGTCGCAGCGTCGTGAGTAATCAACTGCATCTTTATTTATGGTAGGCCAAAAATATCCATACCGCAATACTTTCTTTGCTAGGGTTTGACCCCTGGTATGATCTCCACACTCACCTTCATGTACTTCTCTTGGCACACTCCTGATGTCGTCATGTGCTATACACCGTAACAAAGGCATAGAAAATCCTTGGTGATAAAGGACATCGTCCTGTAAAACGTATCTTGCAGCTTTATGCCTTAAATAGCTCGTCTCTCGCTCTTCTTCGATGGGAGAATTCCGCTCTTGAGGAAGTTTTTAATGGGTGTCATCCATGACTCCCTTTCTGGCTCAACTTCTAAGGCTAATTCGATTTCCATTAGGTCGAAGCTTGGTGATTCCAATATTTCTATTGGAACCATTTCGTTTTCTTTAGGATTGTCATAACTCGCTAGCTTAGCCAGTCGGTCTGCCTTCTGATTCTCTGCTCGTGCAATGTGTGTTATATGGTAACGTTCCAAGTTTCCTAATAACTCCTCTACTTTTCCAAGATAAGTAACAAGTCGAGGTCCCTTGGTCACAAACTCCTTCTGAACTTGGCACAATTATCTTGGAGTCACAGAATATATCCAATGTCCTTACTCCTAATTCCTTGGCAAGTTTCAGTCCAGCAATCAGGGCCTCATACTCGGAATCATTATTGGTGGTAGGAAATTCCAGTCGTAGGGCATAGTAAATGGATTGTCCTTCAGGAGTGATTAAAACAACTCCGACGCCGGATCTTCGATCATTCTTGGCCCCATCCGTAAATAACTTCCACGGACTAAGTTTTAACACATGCTTTGAAGTAACAACTTGTCATTCACCGTTTCTTCTTTAGGAATCATGAATTCTGCTATGAAGTCTGTTGAGGCCTGCCTCCTTACTGACCTCCTTGGTTGGAAATTCAGATCAAATTGGCTCAATTCGATATTCCACTTAAGTAATCGTCTCGATGCTTCGGGTCTTTGCAAGACCCGTCTTAGATGTTGATTGGTGTATATAACTATCGGATGAGCTTGGAAATAATGTCAGAGCTTTCTGGAGGCAATCAAGAGGCTGTAGGCAAGCTTTTCTATTTTTGGATAATTACATTCTGCAGCCGTCAACTTCTTACTCACATAATATACGGGCCTCTGAACCTTGTCTTCTTCACGCACCAATGTTGTGCTAACAACATGAGATAGTACCAGCAGATAGACGAACATATCTTCATGATCCACAAGTTTTGACAATATTGGGGTATCTCCAGTAAGTCCAACAGGTTTTGGAAAGCTTCCACACAGTCAGGAGTCCACTCGAAGATACGTTTCCCCCGTTTGATCAAATCGAAGAAAGGTACACACTTGTCCATGGCCTTGGAAATGAACCTGCTTAATGCGACGACCTTCCCTGCCAGGCTTTGAATGTCCCTAATCTTTCGTGATTTTTCTATATTTCTTATTCTCGCTATCTGGTTAGGATTAATTTCAATTCCTCGATAACTCACGATGAAACCAAGAAATTTTCCAGATGCCACTCCAAACGAGCACTTTAAGGGGTTTAACTTCATTCCGTACCTCCGTAAGATATCAAACATCTCCGCTAAATCTTGTGTATGACTGGAAGACTTCCTGGATTTCACGAGCATGTCATCTACATAGACCTCCATGGTTTTTCCAATCTGTTTATAGAACATTCGGTTTACCAAACGCTGATATGTGTCCCCGGCATTCTTTAGTCCGAACAACATCACCACATAGCAAAACAATCCCAAATTCGTTATAAAATTCGTATGCTCTTAATCCGGCACATGCATGGGGATCTGGTTATATCCTGAATATGTGTCCATAAAGGAAAGGAGCTCGTGTCTAGCTGTTGACCCACTAGTTGGTCAATCCTAGGGAGTGGGAAACTATCTTTTGGACAAGCTTTGTTTAAGTCCCAAAAATCAATGCACGTCCGCCATTTTCCATTTGATTTCTTGACCAAAACAAGATTCGATATCCAGTCGGGATACACTGAATCCCTAATGAACCTGTTATCTTTCAACTTTTCCGCTTCTTCTTTTAGGATTGCCGAGCTCTCCTAGACTAACATACGCCTCTTCTGTTTAACGGGTGGACGTTTCGGATTGATACTCAACAAGTGACTCATAAGTGATTGAGATATCCCACACATGTCAGCGTGGGTCCAGGCAATCACATCTAAATTTTCCTTCAGAAAGTTAATCAATTCCTTTTCTCGAAACGGATCCAGTTGGGATCCAACCTTCAAAACCTTTGTGGGATCAATGTCGTCAATAGGAAACTTTATGGGATCCAACCTTCAAAACCTTTGTGGGATCAACGTCGTCAAACGGATCCAGTTGGGATCCCACCCCGGCATTGGTTGGAAACTTTAACAACAGGCACCAGGGTGCGATGTAAGCCCTGAATTCTGCGAGATCCGGTCTCCCAAGAAAGTGTTATAGGGTGACTCAATGTCCAAAATCACAAACTGAAGAATTCTTACTCTCCGACGGTCTCCTTGTCCCAACGTCACAAACAATTCTATATATCCCAATGGAGTCGTTGATGCCTCATTGAAGCCGCGAATCCACCGTTCACAAGGCTTCAAATCTTCCGGCTCAAAATTCATCCGATTGAATGCTTTCTTGAAAAGAATATTGAATGAACTTCCATTGTCCACCAATACATTATGAACTAGAGCGAGGTCAATGGTAGTAGTGATGACCAATGGGTCTTCAGTAGGTGATTGAACTCCAACATCATCTCTGTTACGTAACACAACATCGTCGGACATCGTTTTCTGTTGCTTTACCGGAGCGATATCTTCGAGGTTATCGTAATCCTCCATATTGATGTGTTTAGCTGCGTTAACATATTGGTCCATCGCTTTGTAAATATGGCTGGCTGGATGAGGCTTGCCTACTATGGTGTTGATAACAATCCCTTTGCCTTTCTGTTGAGCTATTGGTTTAGGAGCAGGTTGATTTTGGTTCGGTGTCTGCCCCCTATCTTTCGGAGCGACTTTATACTCGTCTAACTTTCCTTCTGGTAATAGCTTTTCAACAACGTCTCTCAAATGCCGACATTCATTAGTTGAGTGTCTGTGAGTTCCATGAAAAAGGCAAAATTTTCCAGTCGCGATCTCTTTTTCAGTTGAGTCTCTTGGTGGAGGCCTTTTATATTGCAAGACGTTGTAAGTATTCAGGTAGATGTTTTCCAATGTGTCATTCAATGACGAATAGTTCTCAAAAGTTTGTAATCTAGGTCTTTTACTGGAGTTGTTTCCTCGGTTCCTATTGCTCCTATTGCCATTCCCATTCCTGTTGTTACTTCCTTCATTTTTGTTACCGACGTTCGCCTCGACTTTTCCTGAGCTGTCACCAGACTGCTTCACAGCGACGTTTCTTTGAATATCTTCTTTCGAGGTTCCATCAGACTTTCTTTTCCGATTAGCGTATATCTCTTCTCGCCGTAGATGGATATTCGCTTTTCCGTAGAAATCTTCCCTAGTCAGTGGTGGCTTCCCAGCTAAATAACCTCTGAATTCAGTATCTGGATCAACTCCTTCGATCAAGTCCATCAAAATAGTTGGTTCATGAGGATCGCTTATTTCAGGGATTGCTAAGATGAAGCGGTCCAAGAATGATTTCAGAGATTCTCCAGGGGCCTGTTTGATTCTAGATAGTTCGATAACACTTTTAGCTCTGTGGGAATGGAGTCGAAACTATTTCATAAAAAGCTCGCTTAGTTCTTGAAAACTTGACACCAATCGCGGGGGAAGCCAAGTAAACCACATTAATGCTACATCCTTTAGATATATTGGGAAGGCTTTACACTTTACAGTGTCAGGTGCAGCCGCATCGTTCATATACCATGCATATCTCATTAGATGTTGTTTCGGATCTGTTCTTCCAGCATATCGATCCATTTGTGGTAAATTGAATCATCGGGGAAATTGAAAGTCCAGTATGTCATCTGTAAAGGGGGTATGACTTCGTTCAATGCCCCAGTCCTTATTGGTATAGCATCGGCTATCGGCTATGATTTGACCAACCACTGCCCATGCATCAGCATTCGTTAATGTTGGTTCAGGCTTTCTGGCCCTGATGTTTGGATTGCCCCTAGGCTCATGACTAGGGGATGTTCTCCTGCTTCTAGCAGCAGCTGCCCTGCTTTGTTCCCTATGATCTCGGTTATTCACGGGAGGAAGGGGTTGGAGGAGATGTCCTTTTGTGGGATTGATAATATTAGGATCCCAGGGCAGGAAGTGAGATCCACGCATGGGCAGCAGCATAGGCTCTCTCAGACTCGGGTCGTCAGGCCCTAGTGTAACGTCCCGCATTTTTGTCGGTTGGTATTTGAATATTTAAATCTGTTTAAATATTGAATTTGTAATATAAGTGGATTTATATATTAATTAAAAAGAAGTTGAACGTATATAAATATATATATTAATCATAATCGAGCTCAGAACGACCCTGCAGTTCGTAATTTAACGTTCTGAACTTCAACTGAGTGTACCGGACTCGTTTTGAATCGGATTTCTTCGAAACGAGAAACGTTGGAATCTGTTGAACTATATTTTCTTAACGGAAGTGGAAAATGGAGATTTCGTCGAATAGATTGCAAGATATGTCCAAATCAAATATTCGAAAAGTCGCTGTAAAATCGTTTATCAACCGTAACAGGTTATTTGAATATAACTTGATATCGGATGCAAATCAGGACAAGATTCTTTTGCGGCGCAGCGATAATTTAATTTTTAGAATTTTTCTGTAATTTTTAATTAATTAAATAAGCAACTTTTTATTTGGAGTATTTCGCACCCCGTATCGGTATTTCGGGATTTCACAGAATAAGTCAAACTACCGGTATTATTATATTTTTGGGACCGTGACACCTCGTTGATCATGACTATACTCTAGTTTCTGTCCGTAAGAGTTCGTTCATGAACGGAATTCACCGTAAACGGAGTTTGCCTAGTCAGATACACTATATCTTAGCTAAGAAGCAACGTATATTTTAACATGTAGTCACACTCTCGTACACATCAAAGAAACACATAGCTTTATAATTTATTTCCCATCCCATAAATTATGGCATGATTCTCGTTGTATACCTTTAGCGAATTCTTCCTGTACAATTTCTTTTCTTTGCATCTAAGATATTTCTTATTAAATGCTCTCCCGGCCTACCTACATAGTTGTGCCCTTCCTCAAATAGAAATGACCATATATTTCGTGTAGAGTACATGTCCTTCTCGCTTAAAGGCTAAGTAAAATAATCAACCACTTTACTCCTACAGAACCTACTCTAGGCTAAGCATGTACAATCAAATCAAAGACACCTTAACACCATACTTGCATTAACCCATCCCTCCACGCTCCTATGCTATCTAAGTCTACAAACCTATAACTTAACAACGAAGGCTTCCAAGGCTATAAATACAACAAATTCGTTCTCCGATGAAGAAAAAACCCAAACATTAATATATACAAGAACGCATGGAGCAGATCTCAGCACTAAATAAACCGAGCTCACAGGCAAATGGTGGATCCTTGTTAGACGAAGCGATGAGAGGAGTCGGGTAGGCTCTAGCCAACCATGGCGAACGCGGAAAAGAGGAGTACGGCTCTCTGCATGGAGGAAGGGAGGAAGTTGCGAAGGATTTGAGGAAGGATGCAATGAGTGATGAGGGTCCGAACGTGTACTAGTTCGCCTATAACAAGATATGGGGTCATTACGTGAATGAAAGGTGGTATTGGTGGAGTTTTTGCATTGGATATAGATGTGAACGGGTGTAAAAGGATGGATGAGTACAAGCTGCATGTGTTCAAGAGAAAACGTGGGGGAAGAGGAGTGTTAGTGTAGAACGTAAATGGATGGGGCGCTGTCGTTTTGCGGGCAAGGGAATGTGTGCACTGTGTTCATGCATTGTAAGTGGGTGAGGAGATAGATGCATGGATGGGAGAATGTGTGTGTTTCGTGGGAACTGGGTGGTGTATAACATGAAGAGAGAAAAAGAAACTCACGTGATGAGTAGTGAACGTTGTGCATGAGGGACATGTGTAAGTTTTGGTAGTAGCAAGTGCATGCGGGTGTGGTATGGATGGTGTAGCGTTTGGAAGTGGAGTGTATGGCTTTCTGTTGGAAGCTGGAAGTAGCGAATCGGTGTATTTTGTTGTACAGGAGGCAGCCTATATATATTGGAAAGGGAAAGCTCAACACGAAAAAGGTTGGTACGTAAATTATTATAAGATGCAGTTAGAAACGGTGATGATGGAACTGACGTTTGGAAATAGGGAGATGGAGAGTAGGACGTGGCGAGACTTCTCGGTGCATGATGCATACGGGTTGGATTTACACGGTACCGTGCTTGGGCGTGAACATTGAACGTAAAAAGGGGATGATGGTATTTTGTATGAAGGGCAAGGGACTAGATGCCTGGATATTTATACAAAGAAATATACGGTGAGTACGGTTGTACAGCGAGAGACTGCCCATCACGTTGGCAAGAGGAGATCTGAGGTGAACAAGAAGGAAATGTCCATGAAACTTTAAAAGAGAAAGGCAGCAGCTTTCAAGTTTTTTTATTGATGGGAGGAACACGTTATGGTGTTCAGCAAAGCTTCGGGTCTGCTGCCTATACGGTTCGAGATGGAGGAGCTGTTTGATATTTTAGTTTGAAAATCATGGGAGATGGAAGTTTGAGGAGCTCACGTGGGTTTTGTTTTTACATATGTCCTGGAAAACGAATGGACCAAGGAGTACGTGCTTAGTTGATTAAAGGATTGTTGGGTAATCACCATTTTATCAACATGATTTACATTGGATTGGTATCGAAGTTCACCCATGGAAGGAAGCACGTGCTGAGTTGTTGACGGGTTCGTGAGTAGGATGACCTCGGAAATAGTTATAATGAAATGAACGAGGCGGTTCGGAGGTGCCGCACAGATGGTCAAAGTTCCGATCTTCTGGAATAGTAAAGTGCAGTGGGGCGGCTTGTCGGTGCAGATGCGAATTGGCTCGTAACAGACAATAGGAAGGCCATGGGCGTTGGCATTAAAACACGAGCAGAAAACGGAAAGCAACGTTGGATTGGTCTGGGAGCAACAACGTTCGATGGGATCAGCGGAACGAAAATCGTTATTTAACGGTTAATGCGCTAAGGTGAGTAAATTCACTGACTCTGATCTATTTTTAATATTGATTGAATGTTGTGTGATGATCGTTTCGGTAGATTACAATTAAATGATTGAACTATACATATCGTTGTATATGTACACATCACGGATTGGATACAGATGCTACCGATTATAATATTCCCTAGTATGGAATCAGTGTAAATGGTTTGACTAACATCTGTGGATGCGGAAAACCGGTTGGAGGAATCCGACCGGATTCCTCGTACTGTTTGTTTTGTATGCACTGTTCGAACCCGAATTACATTTAAAACCCCGTGTGAATATTGATGTTGAACGAAAATTCAACATCTGTTTTGATAAATCAATAAACGATATCGATTGAGAAAGAGATAACAGACGACCATAAAACCATCGTTTGTTAAGAATTGATTGGCCGTCAGGCAAAATCAATGAAGCTAATTATAAAAATTATATTTTTATAATTAAAGCGAAATTAAAATTATAATAGAAGTTCTATTATAAATTAGTATTTTATAATTCGTATTATAAAGTAAATATAAGCGATTATTTAGTTAAATAAGTATGAAGCTGTAATTATCCGACAAGTAAGTAATTTGGGATAATTATTTTAAAATAAACAGTAAACGAATATTGTTAGATTAATTATATTAATCCAAGGGTAAGAAGTAGATAAAATCAGTTAACGAAGTTACTGATGGAATGAAGTTAAAGCAAAGAGAAATGTTTAATATAAATAGCCATAAACAATGAAGATTTCAAAGTATGAATAGGGTGTTATGAAACCATATTCCAAAATAAAACAAGGAAATACGATTGATATATACTATAAGTAATAAGGAATTAGAATACAGACTTATATCTGTTCTAAGGTAAGAACGTTGTCGATCAAGGTCTGAGAGGTAAATAGAATACCCCAACTTGAACGGCTTCACTGTTATCGAGGAACGATATCAGTTTGTAACGAAAAGAGATGTCAAGATTTTTGTAACGAAAAGAGATGTCAAGGTTTTGTAACGGAAAGTGATGTCAAGATTTTGTAACGGAAAGTGATGTCAAGATTTTGTAACGGTAAGTGATGTCAAGATTTTGTAACGGAAAGTGATGTCAAGATTTTGTAACGGAAAGAGATGTCAAGATTAGTATAAAAGGAATATGGCAGCGTATTGTAAAGTCTTAGAATTATAGCGATAAAATAACGCTATTGATAAGATAAGTGTGACTGTTATGTCAAGATTAGTTATAACAAAGAATATTACAGCATATGACAAGTTGAACTATAGCAATAAAATAACGCTATTGATAAGGTAAGTGTGACTGTAATTAGTTATAAGGAGAATATTACAGCGTATAACAAGTTTAGAACTATAGCGACAAATTAACTGCTGTTGATTAGACTTAAGCGTGACTTTTATATATAGCAGCACTTCCTAGGAAATGTAACAGTTGGTTTGAAATCCACTTATTCTAGAGTAATAAGTAACGACGTTTGTTCAAAGAAATATAAGAAAGAGTTTAGAAAAAGAATTGGGGAATCGTATTAGAAACCGATGACAGCATTTCAATGTTCGAAATGTGATTAGAATTAAACCATTAGTATTTGGAACTGGGATTCGACGATATCGAATGTATTAAAAGTAAATTATTTTTAGGAATTATAATCTGATAGGATAATTAACATTTAGTTTTAAACAAATAAATGTTAATAGGATAAGAATCAATATTTAGTTATCAATTGGATATTGATAAGAAGTTGACTTAGAGAACAGAGTTTATAAAGTGGATTGTGAATATAAAGTATGAAAGAGATTTCGGTAAATGAGATAATGTTATTGATTTTCTAAATAAAGAGTTATTTGATAAAGGTATTCAGATTTCTATAACAAGAATGGTATTCACATTTTTAAGTGAATAATGTTTTTAAAGGTAAACGGTTGGCCGATTAAAATATTTATAATGAAATTGGAAATATTTTCCAATATAAAGAGTGTAGATTATCCAAGTATAGAAATAAAGAATGTGAAATTAATGGAAAGAGTTCGAACGTTAATAACGTATGTTTCTGGAACATGAAAGAATAAGAGTTTATAATAACTGGAAATGTTTTCCAAGAAGTATGAAAAGGCTAAAACGGGATTTGAGAAATATCTGGTAAGATATGGGAATTTGAACAATAAAACGAGTGTTAAATAAAAGTGCCCGTGGTTGTGTGATGTTAGTTATTCATTTGAATGAATGTTTGTTTTTACTCCGATAGCTAAATAACCGACTATCGAAGTGTTTTGACCATCGTTGTCAATACGGAGAAACCGGTTGGATATATTATCCGAAAACCACTCCGTATAGGCATAATCATTGCGAATTAGATATGCTGAAGATAATTGAAGACGGAGTTAAATGCAAGGATCGTCCAGTTATAGAATGGTGTGTTTTTGTTTGTCCAGTCCCAGGACAACTTGTATGGACGAGTGTCTGACAGAGTATTTCCAACGGTCATGCCGTTGATTTTACGAATATACCAAGTTGGTGGGGAGAAGATAACTTCTCTTTATTCTACACCCAGTGTGCATTTGTGTAATCGATGTGTGATTACGGATTTGACGATGTGACATTCAAAGTGAATGGTGATCAGATGTTCTGAAGATAGACGTAGCCTCTAGCCTCACAACCGAGAATGACAGAAGTTGGGCAAGGCAGCATGGCTAGTTGGGTCATCCCCAAGCAGGGTGTATTGTCACCGATTTAGAGAAAATTCATATTTATACTTCTTTTCGATTCTGTATCTTTGGATGACGGTTGGATGGCCTACAACTGTGGTGGCAATATATTCGCGACACTCAAGCTAAATGAGTGAGCGGTCATGTGTGGCCGGGTTGCAAGACGTTCTTGTTGAACCCTGAGTGTATCCCCTCTAGAGTACACTATTCAGAAGGTGCTCCCATACCTTGTCTGTTGGAATCCATTCTCCGATAAGCGCCCTGCGGTTTATGATTTTATATTATATATATGTGGAGCGTGAGATGCAAGCGTTCTACTACTTGTATAATTATTTGGTTAGACATTATCATAATATCACTGGGTTTTGATATCAAGAATATTTCGGGTTATAGTAAGGTAAAAACCGTCCATGTTTATGTGTGGGCTGGTCTTAATATTATCTTCTTGTTTTGAAAAGGATTTTCAAAGTAAAACAGTATGGTTGGAATTTACTCACACCAGTCCTTGTTGCTTGTGCGCTTGGTACGCATGATAGGGGGTTCTCGCTTCGCGGTTTGGTGGCGAACGGGAGACTCTTACCTCTACATGTCCCAACAATGTGGGTTGGTCAAGTCGAGAGCAAGGTGCTGGGGTACCTCTGTAAGCCACGGTGGGATGATAGCCCACTGCTCCCGCCATTACAGATGGTATCAGAGCTGAAGGTTAAGTGATTACCTTGGCTCTGTGGCGTAACTCAATATAGATGGAGTTAGTAATACTCTAGATTGAGTTGAGTGTATATATATGAGCGCATATTTGTAAATAAATATAAAAACTGTTTTATATTGTGTTGACTGGTCAGTCGAGTGGTTTATGAATTCTGGTCGAAACAGTAATGCAAACTGCGTCGATAGGTGTTTCTAAACTCTTGAACAGAGTAATTCGACACAGTATGTTTTGAAAAGAGGGTAAATAAAATAATTTTTACCCAAAATATATTTTGCTATTAAAGAAGTATATATCTTGAGAATATTATAGTGTATTAGATGTATGATCATTATTATGATCAAATAAGACTTATAGTTGAGTTGGTTATATAAATAACCAAAAGAAATATTATATAAGTATGATATGCAAAATCAGATGAGCTGAACCTGAATTAAAAACCAGAATTGAAATAAAACTCTAGAAACTTGGAAAAGAATTGAAATTGAATTTGAATTAAATATAAGGGAATTTTAAAATCCTGGGAGATTTGAAAATTTGTTTTCCAAGTGCTATGAAAGATATTTTGAAGTAATTTCAAAAATAGAGTGATTATAAATGAGTTTTTAAAGCAATATAGCATTGAACTCACTTCGATGGTTGGAAAATAAATTCCGATGATGATCGCGACATTGTCGGTGTTCATTTTCGAGCTGGTAAGTGACGGATTACTACCAAAGATTTTGTTTTGTATTATTTGAGAAACAAGTTGTCCGAAATTCAAATGTTTTGAATTATAAATGATTTCAAACTGATTTGAAATAAATCCCAGGAATTTGAATTCTGAAATAAAAATTTAACTTATGAAGTTAAAATGGTAAAGGTGGAATTTAAAGAAAGATAACAAAACTGGACTGAATTTGGAAAGATCCAGAATGAAAATTATAAAAGAAAAATATTGGAGATTCGAGTTATTAAAAATAAATTGATTCTTGGAGAATAAGAATCGAATTTTGAATTAGAGATGGAGATAACTGATTTGAGAAATAAATCAGTAAATGGAATGTCGTAATAAAACTTAACAAGGTTAAGAACTGAGAGTGGAATCGGAATTGAAATAGAAATTTGGCTTAGTAAAAGCGAAAGACTGGTTTGAGAACGGATTGATGGGAGATCAACCAAGGATGCTTGGATATGCTGGTTTGATAGCAGATGGCAGAGATAGAGTTGAATGCCCAACAGAGAAGGTACACGTTTATATACGAGTATGAGATTTTTTATGAGTCGGTTTGAGCAAGCCGTTTGGCTGTTTGATTTTCTTTTGGATTGGAGAAGCCCCGGGGTGGCAAGTTGTTGTAGTACCGAGTGAGCCGTGCAGAGGAGATGCTGGCGAGATTCTCTGAAAATTTAAGCTGTTAGGAAATTTTCAGAAATTTTGAAAATATTCGAAATAATAAGGAATTAATATTTTAATTGGAAATAATCAGTTTAGTGGAAACTGGAATTATGAAGTAAACCAAAAAGATTTTTAACCATGTTATAACAGAGATTGTAGCATTTTCCCTATCTTAGCAATTTCGAGGACGAAATTATTTTAAGGGGGAAGGTCTGTAACGTCCCGCATTTTTGTCGGTTGGTATTTGAATATTTAAATCTGTTTAAATATTGAATTTGTAATATAAGTGGATTTATATATTAATTAAAAAGAAGTTGAACGTATATAAATATATATTAATCATAATCGAGCTCAGAACGACCCTGCAGTTCGTAATTTAACGTTCTGAACTTCAACTGAGTGTACCGGACTCGTTTTGAATCGGATTTCTTCGAAACGAGAAACGTTGGAATCTGTTGAACTGTATTTTCTTAACGGAAGTGGAAAATGGAGATTTCGTCGAATAGATTGCAAGATATGTCCAAATCAAATATTCGAAAAGTCGCTGTAAAATCGTTTATCAACCGTAACAGGTTATTTGAATATAACTTGATATCGGATGCAAATCGGGACAAGATTCTTTTGAGGCGCAGCGATAATTTAATTTTTAGAATTTTTCTGTAATTTTTAATTAATTAAATAAGCAACTTTTTATTTGGAGTATTTCGCACCCCGTATCGGTATTTCGGGATTTCACAGAATAAGTCAAACTACCGGTATTATTATATTTTTGGGACCGTGACACCTCGTTGATCATGACTATACTCTAGTTTCTGTCCGTAAGAGTTCGTTCATGAACGGAATTCACCGTAAACGGAGTTTGCCTAGTCAGATACACTATATCTTAGCTAAGAAGCAACGTATATTTTAACATGTAGTCACACTCTCGTACACATCAAAGAAACACATAGCTTTATAATTTATTTCCCATCCCATAAATTATGGCATGATTCTCGTTGTATACCTTTAGCGAATTCTTCCTGTACAATTTCTTTTCTTTGCATCTAAGATATTTCTTATTAAATGCTCTCACGGCCTACCTACATAGTTGTGCCCTTCCTCAAATAGAAATGACCATATATTTCGTGTAGAGTACATGTCCTTCTCGCTTAAAGGCTAAGTAAATAATCAACCACTTTACTCCTACAGAACCTACTCTAGGCTAAGCATGTACAATCAAATCAAAGACACCTTACCACCATACTTGCATTAACCCATCCCTCCACGCTCCTATGCTATCTAAGTCTACAAACCTATAACTTAACAACGAAGGCTTCCAAGGCTATAAATACAACAAATTCGTTCTCCAATGAAGAAAAAATCCAAACATTAATATATACAAGAACGCATGGAGCAGATCTCAGCACTAAATAAACCGAGCTCACAGGCAAATGGTGGATCCTTGTTAGACGAAGCGATGAGAGGAGTCGGGTAGGCTCTAGCCAACCATGGCGAACGCGGAAAAGTGGAGTACGGCTCTCTGCATGGAGGAAGGGAGGAAGTTGCGAAGGATTTGAGGAAGGATGCAATGAGTGATGAGGGTCCGAACGTGTACTAGTTCGCCTATAACAAGATATGGGGTCATTACGTGAATGAAAGGTGGTATTGGTGGAGTTTTTGCATTGGATATAGATGTGAACGGGTGTAAAAGGATGGATGAGTACAAGCTGCATGTGTTCAAGAGAAAACGTGGGGGAAGAGGAGTGTTAGTGTAGAACGTAAATGGATGGGGCGCTGTCGTTTTGCGGGCAAGGGAATGTGTGCACTGTGTTCATGCATTGTAAGTGGGTGAGGAGATAGATGCATGGATGGGAGAATGTGTGTGTTTCGTGGGAACTGGGTGGTGTATAACATGAAGAGAGAAAAGGAAACTCACGTGATGAGTAGTGAACGTTGTGCATGAGGGACATGTGTAAGTTTTGGTAGTAGCAAGTGCATGCGGGTGTGGTATGGATGGTGTAACGTTTGGAAGTGGAGTGTGTGGCTTTCTGTTGGAAGCTGGAAGTAGCGAATCGGTGTATTTTGTTGTACAGGAGGCAGCCTATATATATTGGAAAGGGAAAGCTCAACACGAAAAAGGTTGGTACGTAAATTATTATAAGATGCAGTTAGAAACGGTGATGATGGAACTGACGTTTGGAAATAGGGAGATGGAGAGTAGGACGTGGCGAGACTTCTCGGTGCATGATGCATACGGGTTGGATTTACACGGTACCGTGCTTGGGCGTGAACATTGAACGTAAAAAGGGGATGATGGTATTTTGTATGAAGGGCAAGGGAATAGATGCATGGATATTTATACAAAGAAATATACGGTGAGTACGGTTGTACAGCGAGAGACTGCCCATCACGTTGGCAAGAGGAGATCTGAGGTGAACAAGAAGGAAATGTCCATGAAACTTTAAAAGAGAAAGGCAGCAGCTTTCAAGTTTTGTTATTGATGGGAGGAACACGTTATGGTGTTCAGGAAAGCTTCGAGTCTGCTGTTTATACGGTTCGAGATGGAGGAGCTGTTTGATATTTTAGTTTGAAAATCATGGGAGATGGAAGTTTGAGGAGCTCACGTGGGTTTTGTTTTTACATATGTCCTGGAAAACGAATGGACCAAGGAGTACGTGCTTAGTTGATTAAAGGATTGTTGGGTAATCACCATTTTATCAACATGATTTACATTGGATTGGTATCAAAGTTCACCCATGGAAGGAAGCACATGCTGAGTTGTTGACGGGTTCGTGAGTAGGATGACCTCGGAAATAGTTATAATGAGATGAACGAGGCGGTTCGGAGGTGCTGCACAGATGGTCAAAGTTCCGATCTTCTGGAATAGTAAAGTGCAGTGGGGCGGCTTGTCGGTGTAGATGCGAATTGGCTCGTAACAGACAATAGGAAGGCCATGGGCGTTGGCATTAAAACACGAGCAGAAAACGGAAAGCAACGTTGGATTGGTCTGGGAGCAACAACGTTCGATGGGATCAGCGGAACGAAAATCGTTATTTAACGGTTAACGCGCTAAGGTGAGTAAATTCACTGACTCTGATCTATTTTTAATATTGATTGAATGTTGTGTGATGATCGTTTCGGTAGATTACAATTAAATGATTGAACTATACATATCGTTGTATATGTACACATCACGGATTGGATACAGATTCCACCGATTATAATATTCCCTAGTATGGAATCAGTGTAAATGGTTTGACTAACATCTGTGGATGCGGAAAACCGGTTGGAGGAATCCGACCGGATTCCTCGTACTGTTTGTTTTGTATGCACTGTTCGAACCCGAATTACATTTAAAACCCCGTGTAAATATTGATGTTGAACGAAAATTCAACATCTGTTTTGATAAATCAATAAACGATATCGATTGAGAAAGAGATAACAGACGACCATAAAACCATCGTTTGTTAAGAATTGATTGGCCGTCAGGCAAAATCAATGAAGCTAATTATAAAAATTATATTTTTATAATTAAAGCGAAATTAAAATTATAATAGAAGTTCTATTATAAATTAGTATTTTATAATTCGTATTATAAAGTAAATATAAACGATTATTTAGTTAAATAAGTATGAAGCTGTAATTATCCGACAAGTAAGTAATTTAGGACAATTATTTTAAAATAAACAGTAAACGAATATTGTTAGATTAATTATATTAATCCAAGGGTAAGAAGTAGATAAAATCAGTTAACGAAGTTACTGATGGAATGAAGTTAAAGCAAAGAGAAATGTTTAATATAAATAGCCATAAACAATGAAGATTTCAAAGTATGAATAGGGTGTTATGAAACCATATTCCAAAATAAAACAAGGAAATACGATTGATATATACTATAAGTAATAAGGAATTAGAATACAGACTTATATCTGTTCTACGGTAAGAACGTTGTCGATCAAGGTCTGAGAGGTAAATAGAATACCCCAACTTGAACGGCTTCACTATTATCGAGGAACGATATCAGTTTGTAACGAAAAGAGATGTCAAGATTTTTGTAACGAAAAGAGATGTCAAGGTTTTGTAACGGAAAGTGATGTCAAGATTTTGTAACGGAAAGTGATGTCAAGATTTTGTAACGGAAAGTGATGTCAAGATTTTGTAACGGAAAGAGATGTCAAGATTAGTATAAAAGGAATATGGCAGCGTATTGTAAAGTCTTAGAATTATAGCGATAAAATAACGCTATTGATAAGATAAGTGTGACTGTTATGTCAAGATTAGTTATAACAAAGAATATTACAGCGTATGACAAGTTGAACTACAGCAATAAAATAACGCTGTTGATAAGGTAAGTGTGACTGTAATTAGTTATAAGGAGAATATTACAGCGTATGACAAGTTTAGAACTATAGCGACAAATTAACTGCTGTTGATTAGACTTAAGCGTGACTTTTATATATAGCAGCACTTCCTAGGAAATGTAACAGTTGATTTGAAATCCACTTATTCTAGAGTAATAAGTAACGACGTTTGTTCAAAGAAATATAAGAAAGAGTTTAGAAAAAGAATTGGGGAATCGTATTAGAAACCGATGACAGCATTTCAATGTTCGAAATGTGATTAGAATTAAACCATTAGTATTTGGAACTGGGATTCGACGATATCGAATGTATTAAAAGTAAATTATTTTTAGGAATTATAATCTGATAGGATAATTAACATTTAGTTTTAAACAAATAAATGTTAATAGGATAAGAATCAATATTTAGTTATCAATTGGATATTGATAAGAAGTTGACTTAGAGAACAGAGTTTATAAAGTGGATTGTGAATATAAAGTATGAAAGAGATTTCGGTAAACGAGATAATGTTATTGATTTTCTAAATAAAGAGTTATTTGATAAAGGTATTCAGATTTCTATAACAAGAATGGTATTCACATTTTTAAGTGAATAATGTTTTTAAAGGTAAACGGTTGGCCGATTAAAATATTTATAATGAAATTGGAAATATTTTCCAATATAAAGAGGGTAGATTATCCAAGTATAGAAATAAAGAATGTGAAATTAATGGAAAGAGTTCGAACGTTAATAACGTATGTTTCTGGAACATGAAAGAATAAGAGTTTATAATAACTGGAAATGTTTTCCAAGAAGTATGAAAAGGCTAAAACGGGATTTGAGAAATATCTGGTAAGATATGGGAATTTGAACAATAAAACGAATGTTAAATAAAAGTGCCCGTGGTTGTGTGATGTTAGTTATTCATTTGAATGAATGTTTGTTTTTACTCCGATAGCTAAATAACCGACTATCGAAGTGTTTTGACCATCGTTGTCAATACGGAGAAACCGGTTGGATATATTATCCGAAAACCACTCCGTATAGGCATAATCATTGCGAATTAGATATGCTAAAGATAATTGAAGACGGAGTTAAATGCAAGGATCGTCCAGTTATAGAATGGTGTGTTTTTGTTTGTCCAGTCCCAGGACAACTTGTATGGACGAGTGTCTGACAGAGTATTTCCAACGGTCATGCCGTTGATTTTACGAATATACCAAGTTGGTGGGGAGAAGATAACTTCTCTTTATTCTACGCCCAGTGTGCATTTGTGTAATCGATGTGTGATTACGGATTTGACGATGTGACATTCAAAGTGAATGGTGATCAGATGTTCTAAAGATAGACGTAGCCTCTAGCCTCACAACCGAGAATGACAGAAGTTGGGCTAGGCAGCATGGCTAGTTGGGTCATCCCCAAGCAGGGTGTATTGTCACCGATTTAGAGAAAATTCATATTTATACTTCTTTTCGATTCTGTATCTTTGGATGACAGTTGGATGGCCTACAACTGTGGTGGCAATATATTCGCGACACTCAAGCTAAATGAGTGAGCGGTCATGTGTGGCCGGGTTGCAAGACGTTCTTGTTGAACCCTGAGTGTATCCCCTCTAGAGTACACTATTCAGAAGGTGCTCCCATACCTTGTCTGTTGGAATCCATTCTCCGATAAGCGCCCTGCGGTTTATGATTTTATACTATATATATGTGGAGCGTGAGATGCAAGCGTTCTACTACTTGTATAATTATTTGGTTAGACATTATCATAATATCACTGGGTTTTGATATCAAGAATATTTCGGGTTATAGTAAGGTAAAAACCGTCCATGTTTATGTGTGGGCTGGTCTTACTATTATCTTCTTGTTTTGAAAAGGATTTTCAAAGTAAAACAGTATGGTTGGAATTTACTCACACCAGTCCCATGACTGACCCAGAGTTTATTTTGTTTGTTTTCCCTAAACTCTTGGGTGCCCAAATTTGTACGGGCAGTCAAGTGTTTCAGGCTTTGCAGATTCACTTGGAGGAGCTCAAAAGCAGGAAGCTTCACCATTAGTTATGTAGAGTTATTTCCGCAGTGATATGATGTATTGTACTCTGATAATGGTATGTATATACAATACAGTTTTGTATTCAAAGTTGTGTTATATAATACATCTTATTTTGTTCCGCTGCGAGTTTCGTGTTACTCTGATTCTGTTCAGTTGTGATCTTCTTCTTCTTCTATTCTATTAGTTCTATCTTTTCTTTCTCACCCTCTAAATTCTTCTATTAATGTCCTGGTATTTTTCGATGCTTGAATAGTCAACAGTGTGTTTTTATGTTGATTTTCTGGGTCGAAAATCCCGCCGTTACACATAGCACAGGAGCAGCATCTCCACGGGATCCCAAAGATCCAAAAGTTAGTTGATCAAGATTTTCAGCTCGCTCATACGGCCTTCTTTCACGAGGGCGCTCTTCATCCGAAGAGGATGACTGGCCTGTTGTGAGACGACAAGTTGGAGAGGGTGTCTTCTGCTTACGAAGTTCACTAATTTCCCTACTCATAGTGATCATGTTCTCTTGCATACGAAGACTGTCACGTTTGTGAACTTCCAAAGCATCCCTAGTACTTTCAAGCATATCGAGGAGGCACAAAAAGTCTCCATGTGTAACTGGAGCAGATGGAACGGGTTGTTCACTAGTCGTCGCAGCCTGTATCGGAGCATTAGTGGGTGCTCAAGTAGATGTATCAGTTTCAGCTGCGTTCAGATCAGATCGGAGTAGGGCATAGATCCAGATCGGTTCGAAGGGGGGTGCGAGTAGCTTCAAAGCCTCCAGATCGGTTCAGTTTTGCGTTATTGACCTGGTGCAGAGCGTCCAGTTCGGATCGGAGGGTTCCAGAGCTTTGTCCCCGCGACCTTGTCACGACTATGACCTGCTGATCTTCGTTAGCCTCATTCTCCCGAGCGCCTTATACTTCTTTTCCTTTTCCTTTGGCCATAAAGTCCAATTCCTTAGAGAGTAATTAGCAAATACTCGAAGATGCCGAAAACAGAGGATTAACTTCTTTGAACTCGAGGGTCCAAATAGTAGAATGATAATACAAAAAAGCGGAGAATTCAAAAAAATTCTAGTGAAAGCACCAAAATGTTAGACCAAAAAGTGGTTCTAACACCCAAACTAGCAGTAATCCTGATGGAATGAAATCAAAAGGCAAAGAAAACACACGATTTATAGTGGTTCGGCGTTAATGAGCCTACGTCCACTTTCTACTCCTTGGATTGATGATTCAAATACAAGTACAACAGTAGTTTTCACTCAATTCTCATACAATGCATAAATTCACTCAATGTTTATAGTTTCTCACTTTAAATTGTTGCAATGATTTGAATAGAGTGATGAAATTTGGTTGACAAGGGAGTTTGAGCTCTGAATTTGCCAAAATATATCTTCAAATGACCCTTGGTGGTCTATTTATAGGTGAAAAATGTCTCTGGACTGGCTTCAGTTCGGATGCACGCGGCAGTCATCCCTTAAGAGTTGGGTTCAGATGCTCTAATATGGTGCCAGCGCATTAACTTCGTGGGTGATCACGGGGTAACATGGGTATAACCGTTCCGCACTTCCAGGAATCATGGGCTATAACTGTTGTCGCTTCTAACTCGGATCGGAAGTGCTAAGGATTGGAAGAGCGGATCTTGCTGATCCGAACCGATCCAATTCCTATTGTGCTCCTTCCTTCTTTGCTCCACGCTGTTTTGTCTTGGTCAAAGATCTCCGATCTGATCCGGGGTTCTAAGGGGTGTTTCTCTAATCAGCATTCTTCATCAATTGGTCTTCTAACTTTGTGTAACCTAGTTCGCAAAGTAGGCTAACAGTTTATATATCACTTGATTTTAAAATTGCGCTAGTTATTTGAAAGACCAGGTTTTATCATATTACGAATGTCTATATGATGTTTTTGAAGATATTAAAGACGGTGGTTGAAGACTGGGGATCTTCACATCGTTTGGATTATTGCTGATGTCTCGAGTGGGTGGTAGACCCAAGGCGACAATATAAGTGGCGGTCGTTCAGACGTACTTGGAGATTGTCCGGATATGCACGGGGCTCCCTACTTTATTAGACAAGGAATAATGTGCCTTCAGTTTTGTTCAGACCCAGAACGGACTTGTAAATGGATGTTTGTCTGACATTGAAAGTTACGGCATAATAAATTGATGTCTATTGATGTTATATCAGTTGGTGGTGGAAAATTTATTCTCTTAGCTTAAAACCCTCCACTCAGAGTTATGTACTCAAAGGGTTATATATTAATAGACATTGATTATATGTTGTCAATTGACAATGTGGCAAGCTAAGTGCTGAGCTCATCAAAGCTTCTTGTTGAAAAGTAGAGCTTTGTGGACGATGATCAAGCGTAACATTATGTTGAAACGTGACTACGAAAAGCCTCACAACCCACGAATGATGATTGACCGTAGAGTAAGGACTAACGTTCCTCTCTAGCTAAAAAGTGATGCCATCATATGTAGCCCAGGTAATTTACTTATGTGGATGATGGATTGAGGCGCCTTAGATGTTGGTCAACAATGACCAGGAGACGGTCAGAAACGACCGAGGAACGTTTTGTTTAGGAGTTAACCGAACTCACCGGGAATTGTTGGGCTGGCTCTGCCGATCGAAAGATCACATGCGTGTGATTCATGGACATCTTGTGTAACACCCCACCTCCGTTAAGGTCACTCACAAAGGGAATGCCTTAACTTTGGTGGAGCATTTTAGTAAACAGAACAGAAACTTACAAGACAGATAAAACAGTACTTGAAAAATTTTAACTTTATAACAGCGGAAACAGAAATTAATATGTTTACATCCTTTCAATTTCAGAATTCAAGTACAAAATATCAGTCTTGTACAAAAGCCTTCAAAACACATAGTTTAAAATCATAATCCCCATGGAACGGAAGCTATGCAGAGCCAAGCCATACTTTAAGCACTTCAAGCAAAGAGAAATCCGGATCAAGCTAAAGTATTCCCCTCCTTGGATAACCTTGGGGGGGGGGGGAAACGGAAGAAAGGAGGCGAAACAACAAGGGTCAGACAAAAAGTCTGGCAAGTCCAGTGACTTTCAGCATATGAACAGATAATAATAATATGATATGAACATAAAACTGGATGTGAGATAATTATAACAGGTGTAGCAGATATAACAGAAAGACAGAATGATATAAACTATTGTTTTACACTTCTCTGCACTAATACTAGTATAGCAGAATTAAGTGTCACCCTAATGTCTAAATTGAAGCAGGAACGGGTACAGAATACTTTAACAGAAACAGAATGCTAATAATGGGCCTTTACTACCCGATCAGAAACAGACAGAAGAAGAAACAGATTTATCCCTATGGAGACAGAATGTGGAATTAGGTGTACACTAGTAATGGGCCTTTACCACCTGAACAGACGGTACCACACAGAAACAGACAGGTGTTACCACCCAACAGAAACAGACGGTACCAATAGAAACAGACAGAACTAAGCGTACCCTAAAACCCTACCCCAAGCGATCGGCTCCCTAATACATAAATATCCTGTGTCGGCCCCACAGTAGGGTGTATCACTCCCTACAGTGACAACCAATAGGCACAGACCTATTTACAGATGTCACGGCGTCTTACATCCTCAGAGGCAGACCGGGATCCATGCATGCACATGACCCGGTTGGAACGCACCATCAACACCCCTCGCCATTATCAGAATGAACCTCTTATAATTAGTTCAGTAAGCGTGCCCGGACCCTACTTACTGTTGGGTCAAAGTTTTGATACCAGAAAGGGTTACTGACTAATATGGGTCCCAAACAACAGATGACACAAGTAATTCCCCTCCTAACCTTGTGTCCCCAGACTAATAGATTTCAGATTAACTTGTTTACAAGTTCAGACATACAGAGTTCAGATTTACTAATTCACAAATTAAGTTAACAAGTTTTCAGACTAACGGGTCAGATGTACAGATTTTTCAGATTTGTCTAACTTTGTATTGCGCCTACAAATTCATGGACGGGTTTTACTACATTTATTAATCCCTTTGGTTTAACCCTATTTTTCCCCAATACGTTTTAGACGTCATTCTTATCTTAGATTTTTCATTAATTAATTATTAATGCACAGACCTCTCACATTAGGTCGGTAGCTTGTGGCCGCTGGATATGCCGGGCGGTTCCGGGCAGACTTCTGCCACAAGCCAGACCTAACCTCGTGTCTTACGCATGTTATGACTAACTTCTCACATTAGAACCTATTGTTTGCGGCCACTGGATGTGCCGGGCGGTTCCGGGCAGATTTACGCCGCAAACTCATTCTAATCTCGAGTTAGCCATGTTTATCTTTGCGGCCAATTAATTAATAATTTACCGTTTATGCGCACGCCCAATATATATATGCCAATTCAGATTATATCAATAACAGGATGATTATATCAACACAGCAGATAACAGACTTTAGCAACTTAGCAGATTTTGGCATATAACAGGTTAGGCATTTCAACCGACAAATTTAACAAATTAGGCATTTCAATCTAATTAGCAGTCTAGGTAATATAATAAAACTAGCAGTTTAGGCAACTTGGCAAATTTGCATATTTAGCAAGTTTAATATTTCTAAAGGTTTTATTTACATGCCTTGCCTAATCATAAATTGGCCTAAATTCATATGCCTAAATAATTGTCGTGATTCACAATAAGATCATATACTTCCATGTTTGCATACCTTTACATAGCGCAGAATATGGACATAATTTACCCTATAACATATGTTCCAATTTTTGTTAAACTAGCATTTTACAGTAGATTCACATATAAATTATACCAAATATAACCATTAATTCCAATGCATGCCATATATCCAAAAATCCCTATTTAGGTGTAATCACAATAATAGATATCCTAATTAATGTAAATCTTTTACACCTAAGCTTCCATATCTTCTTCTTTTTAAGTAATGAATCATTATGCAAACTATACCTAACAATCTAAATCTTTAAATCATATCTTCTAAAAATCAAATCTTGACTTTTATATGCATTTTGTCCAAAGTCTCAAATCATATGTAATCTTACAGTGGTTCCTCTTCTTCTTTTATCACAGAATATGCATAGGTCTAAAACTAGTTTATAACATATGCTCATCTTTCTAATTAACTACCGATCTAAATTACAACATAACTATGCATACAACATGCATAAATTATATGTTCATAGTCAAATTTATGCCTCCAATCTCAAGTCACATGTCCAATATATTTTATGCCTCAGACCTAAAGTCATACATTCAATTTAGTCTTGTCAAATTTCGCATCATTCATCCCAAAATTTGCGTTCATACGTTCATCTCTTATGAGATTAGGCACAGGCTCGTGGTAGCCTGGCTATAGAAACAGAAAAGAAGAAAGGAATATAGAACAGTCACAGAAAACAGATCTAACAGAAGAGAATACAACCTCAAACTCAGATTTAAATGCATATCAAAATTATAATTAACGTTTATAGCGGAGAATAACTGTACTTGCCTTGATTGGATTAAAGAAAGAACTTTAACTTGTTGTAGAATCTTTGCAGAAACTTTAATCTCTAGTTTGAATTGAGTTGCTTAGGCTGATGTTGATTATCTTCTAGTTTTAATTCCAGCAGAGCAGAGACGCCATTTTTATTTTTAATTAGAAGAAGAGAGCAATGGAGGCTAGAGAATTGTGTAAGAAACCTAGGTAGAGTCTAGGGTCATTTTATAGAGTTTATGAACTGATTAGGACCATCGATGTTGCTTGAATTGATCGTAGCCATTCATTCGCAAGAGGGACCAATTAGAGCCTGCCACCTAGCCCTAATGACAAAGCAGACCACAGAAAATCGACCAACATAGAATAGGCCAGCCAGGGTGGACTGGGTTCGACCTGGGTCTGGACCAGGTCGACAGCCCTGTCGACAGCCCTGTCGACCTGGCTAGACCAGGTCGACAGCCCAGTCAACCTGGGTGCATCAGGCGGGACTTTTCCCGCCCTGGCCAATTGGGCCCGGTTTTAATTTTAAACTGTTTTATTCTGTTCGAAATTTAAACTTAATTCAGAAACTTCCGAAGGCTATATCTTCTTCATACGGACTCCGTTTTTCGAAAACTCGGACTCTATTTCGCGTATTTTTCCGAGACGAACGCAATGGCATATCCCGTTTCCCTTAGTTCTTTGATTTCAAATTAATTATACTTTAATTTGTTAATCCCACAGTTATAGAATACACGGGGTGTTACATTCTCCTCCACTTAAAAGGATTTCGTCCCCGAAATCTTCAAGTTTAGGAAGATGCATATCCTAACATCCAATCATCCATCTACTCATCCATCAAACACGAGCATCAATTGTCCTTAAAAGACTTCTAATGCTTCATGATCATATGCGAAGTGTGTGTGTACATGTACTTATCTAATGCAAAATCAGGCGGTCTACTGATTCAGTTGACCTCCTTAATGCGAATTATGTCAGTGCCATGAGTCCAACATGTATGCAATAGAATTCTGATGATATACATTATTTCTATATGAGTGCACAACCATTCACTCAAATGCAACATCCATGTGCTGAATCAACCATTTTGCATCCACAAGAATTGAAAAATGCTCACCCATCCATATGCAGTATGAGAGTGTTTTCGAGCCGATCTAGTGCCTAGTGTGTGTATATGCATCCACGGGCAACCACTAGCAACCACTTGCATCCACTTGCAACCATCAAACATAACATGTCTCAAACACATGTTTACACCCATTAGTTTCTACCTAAAGTTCGAAGATTCAATCGATAGGATACAGTCGAATGATGGAAGCGAGTACAGATAGAACGAAAATTTGGTTCCCATTAGACATGGGTCCTAAGTATCGGCCCCAAAGACCGAAACCAACATCAAGTTGATACCCCACGAAAACTCAGAATGTATGCGTCATACTTGACGCCTAACACAGATATCCCTCAAACCCCAGTCTCAAACAGATGATCCATAACCCTTATGGGTCTGAGTCTATAGCGGAATTCAGAAACAATACTAGCATTAAAGTGCAGAGTATCGATTACAAAATCAAAATACCAGAATCAGAAAAAGTCTTAACTCCATAATCAGATAAAGAAATTAAACCTACTATAGAAATTTTCCTATTTCTATCCTAGCCATTAGCCTCAAGATTATTCGCCTGCCCTCCTTGTCCTCGTCTCTTCGGGCAGTCCCTAGTGAAGTGTCCCATCTCCCCACAGTTGAAGCAAGCGCCCTTCCTTTTTCTGCAATCCTTGTTCAGATGAGTTGAGCTCCCACAAGTAAAGCACTTTTTCCCTTTCTTATCTTCAGACTTCTCATCCTTCTTTTGTGTTTCCTTTTTGGGCCCCGCTTTCTTATTCCGTGGTTCTTCCTTCTTTGTCTCTTTCGGGCCCTTGTCTTCCTCGTGCAGTAGTGCCATATCCACCAATTTCTCGTAAGTTGCTCCCATGGGTACATGGGTCATGGCTAGGCTGTGCAGTGGCTCATTCAATCCTTTAACAAAGCGGAGAGCCTTTTTATGCTGAGTGTTGACTAAATCCAATCCGAACCTAGCTAGTTGGTTGAACTGGTTGACATATTCCTTGACCGTCATACTTCCTTGCTTAAGGGATAAGAACTTTTCCAGTTGTAAACTTCGTTCAGCTTGCGAGAGGAATTTTGTCTCAAACCTTGTTCTGAAATCCATCCATGTCTCAACCGGCCTCTCGGTGTTAGTGACTTCCCACCAGTAGGAAGCTTCGTCTTTGAGCAGCCATACTGCCAACTGTACCTTCTGCCTATCGTCCACCTCGAAGATAACGAATAGATCCTCAGTTTCTTTGAGCCAATTCCTTGCTTCTACGAATGATTCAGTTCCTTTGAAATCCTTCCCACCCATGGCCCTAAAATCTCTACAGATCTTTGAGAAAGCAATTGCACGAGGAGGGGGTGGAGGAGGGGGATCATTTGCTGGACCTGCAGCGGCGGTCCTAGCCTCAAGATATTGACGAAACCAACCGGGTACATGAAAACCCTCTGGTATCTCAGATGCTTCAGACATGCTGAAACAAAAAAGGAAAGGTTCAATACAAAAAGGACTGAAAGAAAGATATATGGCTCTTGGGGATCATGTTTTTCAAAATAAGCTTTAATTTTGAAAATACTTCATTTTAAAACCTTTTTGAAAATAGTTTTCAAAAACTTTTATCTAATCTGGTAACCTTTAGCTCTGATACCAAGTGTAACACCCCACCTCCGTTAAGGTCACTCACAAAGGGAATGCCTTAACTTTGGTGGAGCATTTTAGTAAATAGAACAGAAACTTACAAGACAGATAAAACAGTACTTGAAAAATTTTAACTTTATAACAGCGGAAACAGAAATTAATATGTTTACATCCTTTCAATTTCAGAATTCAAGTACAAAATATCAGTCTTGTACAAAAGCCTTCAAAACACATAGTTTAAAATCATAATCCCCATGGAACGGAAGCTATGCAGAGCCAAGCCATACTTTAAGCACATCAAGCAAAGAGAAATCCGGATCAAGCTAAAGTATTTCCCTCCTTGGATAACCTGGGGGGGAACGGAAGAAAGGAGGCGAAACAACAAGGGTCAGACAAAAAGTCTGGCAAGTCCAGTGACTTTCAGCATATGAACAGATAATAATAATATGATATGAACATAAAACTGGATGTGAGATAACTATAACAGGTGTAGCAGATATAACAGGAAAACAGAATGATATAAACTATTGTTTTACACTTCTCTGCACTAATACTAGTATAGAAGAATTAGGTGTCACCCTAATGTCTAAATTGAAGCAGGAACGGGTACAGAATACTTTAACAGAAACAGAATGCTAATAATGGGCCTTTACTACCCGATCAGAAACAGACAGAAGAAGAAACAGATTTATCCCTATGGAGACAGAATGTGGAATTAGGTGTACACTAGTAATGGGCCTTTACCACCCGAACAGACGGTACCACACAGAAACAGACAGGTGTTACCACCCAACAGAAACAGACGGTACCAACAGAAACAGACAGAACTAAGCGTACCCTAAAACCCTACCCCAAGCAATCGGCTCCCTAATACATAAATATCCTGTGTCGGCCCCACAGTAGGGTGTATCACTCCCTAAAGTGACAACCAATAGGCACAGACCTATTTACAGATGTCACAGCGTCTTACATCCTCAGAGGCAGACCGGGATCCATGCACGCACATGACCCGGTTGGAACGCACCATCAACACCCCTCGCCATTATCAGAATGAACCTCTTATAATTAGTTCAGTAAGCGTGCCCGGACCCTACTTACTGTTGGGTCAAAGTTTTGATACCAGAAAGGGTTACTGACTAATATGGGTCCCAAACAACAGATGACACAAGTAATTCCCCTCCTAACCTTGTGTCCCCAGACTAACAGATTTCAGATTAACTTGTTTACAAGTTCAGACATACAGAGTTCAGATTTACTAATTCACAAATTAAGTTAACAAGTTTTCAGACTAACGGGTCAGATGTACAGATTTTTCAGATTTGTCTAACTTTGTATTGGGCCTACAAATTCATGGACGGGTTTTACTACATTTATTAATCCCTTTGGTTTAACCCTATTTTTCCCCAATACGTTTTAGACGTCATTCTTATCTTAGATTTTGCATTAATTAATTATTAATGCACAGACCTCTCACATTAGGTCGGTAGCTTGTGGCCGCTGGATATGCCGGGCGGTTCCGGGCAAACTTCTGCCACAAGCCAGACCTAACCTCGTGTCTTACGCATGTTATGACTAACTTCTCACATTAGAACCTATTGTTTGCGGCCACTGGATGTGCCGGGCGGTTCCGGGCAGATTTACGCCGCAAACTCATTCTAACCTCGAGTTAGCCATGTTTATCTTTGCGGCCAATTAATTAATAATTTACCGTTTATGCGATCGCCCAATATATATATGCCAATTCAGATTATATCAATAACATGATGATTATATCAACACAGCAGATAACAGACTTTAGCAACTTAGCAGATTTTGGCATATAACAGGTTAGGCATTTCAACCGACAAATTTAACAAATTAGGCATTTCAATCTAATTAGCAGTCTAGGTAATATAATAAAACTAGCAGTTTAGGCAACTTGGCAAATTTGCATATTTAGCAAGTTTAATATTTCTAAAGGTTTTATTTACATGCCTTGCCTAATCATAAATTGGCCTAAATTCATATGCCTAAATAATTGTCGTGATTCACAATAAGATCATATACTTCCATGTTTGCATACCTTTACATAGCGCAGAATATGGACATAATTTACCCTATAACATATGTTCCAATTTTTGTTAAACTAGCATTTTACAGCAGATTCACATATAAATTATACCAAATATAACCATTAATTCCAATGCATGCCATATATCCAAAAATCCCTATTTAGGTGTAATCACAATAATAGATATCCTAATTAATGTAAATCTTTTACACCTAAGCTTCCATATCTTCTTCTTTTTAAGTCATGAATCATTATGCAAACTATACCTAACAATCTAAATCTTTAAATCATATCTTCTAAAAATCAAATCTTGACTTTTATATGCATTTTGTCCAAAGTCTCAAATCATATGTAATCTTACAGTGGTTCCTCTTCTTCTTTTATCACAGAATATGCATAGGTCTAAAACTAGTTTATAACATATGCTCATCTTTCTAATTAATTACCGATCTAAATTACAACATAACTATGCATACAACATGCATAAATTATATGTTCATAGTCAAATTTATGCCTCCAATCCCAAGTCACATGTCCAATATATTTTATGCCTCAGACCTAAAGTCATACATTCAATTTAGTCTTGTCAAATTTCGCATCATTCATCCCAAAATTTGCGTTCATACGTTCATCTCTTATGAGAT
The DNA here is from genome assembly GCA_030737875.1 of Allium sativum. NCBI lineage: Eukaryota > Viridiplantae > Streptophyta > Magnoliopsida > Asparagales > Amaryllidaceae > Allium > Allium sativum. Next base: position 822,075,611 of record CM060924.1, on the reverse strand, counting down.
TAGGCACAGGCTCGTGGTAGCCTGGCTATAGAAACAGAAAAGAAGAAAGGAATATAGAACAGTCACAGAAAACAGATCTAACAGAAGAGAATACAACCTCAAACTCAGATTTAAATGCATATCAAAATTATAATTAACGTTTATAGCGGAGAATAACTGTACTTGTCTTGATTGGATTAAAGAAAGAACTTTAACTTGTTGTAGAATCTTTGCAGAAACTTTAATCTCTAGTTTGAATTGAGTTGCTTAGGCTGATGTTGATTATCTTCTAGTTTTAATTCCAGCAGAGCAGAGACGCCATTTTTATTTTTAATTAGAAGAAGAGAGCAATGGAGGCTAGAGAATTGTGTAAGAAACCTAGGTAGAGTCTAGGGTCATTTTATAGAGTTTATGAACTGATTAGGACCATCGATGTTGCTTGAATTGATCGTAGCCATTCATTCGCAAGAGGGACCAATTAGAGCCTGCCACCTAGCCCTAATGACAAAGCAGACCACAGAAAATCGACCAACATAGAATTGGCCAGCCAGGGTGGACTGGGTTCGACCTGGGTCTGGACCAGGTCGACAGCCCTGTCGACAGCCCTGTCGACCTGGCTAGACCAGGTCGACAGCCCAGTCGACCTGGGTGCATCAGGCGGGACTTTTCCCGCCTTGGCCAATTGGGCCCGGTTTTAATTTTAAACTGTTTTATTCTGTTCGAATTTTAAACTTAATTCAGAAACTTCCGAAGGCTATATCTTCTTCATACGGACTCCGTTTTTCGAAAACTCGGACTCTATTTCGCGTATTTTTCCGAGACGAACGCAATGGCGTATCCCGTTTCCCTTAGTTCTTTGATTTCAAATTAATTATACTTTAATTTGTTAATCCCACAGTTATAGAATACACGGGGTGTTACATTCTCCTCCACTTAAAAGGATTTCGTCCCCGAAATCTTCAAGTTTAGGAAGATGCATATCCTAACATCCAATCATCCATCTACTCATCCATCAAACACGAGCATCCATTGTCCTTAAAAGACTTCTAATGCTTCATGATCATATGCGAAGTGTGTGTGTACATGTACTTATCTAATGCAAAATCAGGCGGTCTACTGATTCAGTTGACCTCCTTAATGCGAATTATGTCAGTGCCATGAGTCCAACATGTATGCAATAGAATTCTGATGATATACATTATTTCTATATGAGTGCACAACCATTCACTCAAATGCAACATCCATGTGCTGAATCAACCATTTTGCATCCACAAGAATTGAAAAATGCTCACCCATCCATATGCAGTATGAGAGTGTTTTCGAGCCGATCTAGTGCCTAGTGTGTGTATATGCATCCACGGGCAACCACTAGCAACCACTTGCATCCACTTGCAACCATCAAACATAACATGTCTCAAACACATGTTTACACCCATTAGTTTCTACCTAAAGTTCGAAGATTCAATCGATAGGATACAGTCGAATGATGGAAGCGAGTACAGATAGAACGAAAATTTGGTTCCCATTAGACATGGGTCCTAAGTATCGGCCCCAAAGACCGAAACCAACATCAAGTTGATACCCCACGAAAACTCAGAATGTATGCGTCATACTTGACGCCTAACACAGATATCCCTCAAACCCCAGTCTCAAACAGATGATCCATAACCCTTATGGGTCTGAGTCTATAGCGGAATTCAGAAACAATACTAGCATTAAAGTGCAGAGTATCGATTACAAAATCAAAATACCAGAATCAGAAAAAGTCTTAACTCCATAATCAGATAAAGAAATTAAACCTACTATAGAAATTTTCCTATTTCTATCCTAGCCATTAGCCTCAAGATTATTCGCCTGCCCTCCTTGTCCTCGTCTCTTCGGGCAGTCCCTAGTGAAGTGTCCCATCTCCCCACAGTTGAAGCAAGCGCCCTTCCTTTTTCTGCAATCCTTGTTCAGATGAGTTGAGCTCCCACAAGTAAAGCACTTTTTCCCTTTCTTATCTTCAGACTTCTCATCCTTCTTTTGTGTTTCCTTTTTGGGCCCCGCTTTCTTATTCCGTGGTTCTTCCTTCTTTGTCTCTTTCGGGCCCTTGTCTTCCTCGTGCAGTAGTGCCATATCCACCAATTTCTCGTAAGTTGCTCCCATGGGTACATGGGTCATGGCTAGGCTGTGCAGTGGCTCATTCAATCCTTTAACAAAGCGGAGAGCCTTTTTATGCTGAGTGTTGACTAAATCCAATCCGAACCTAGCTAGTTGGTTGAACTGGTTGACGTATTCCTTGACCGTCATACTTCCTTGCTTAAGGGATAAGAACTTTTCCAGTTGTAAACTTCGTTCAGCTTGCGAGAGGAATTTTGTCTCAAACCTTGTTCTGAAATCCATCCATGTCTCAACCGGCCTCTCGGTGTTAGTGACTTCCCACCAGTAGGAAGCTTCGTCTTTGAGCAGCCATACTGCCAACTGTACCTTCTGCCTATCGTCCACCTCGAAGATAACGAATAGATCCTCAGTTTCTTTGAGCCAATTCCTTGCTTCTACGAATGATTCAGTTCCTTTGAAATCCTTCCCACCCATGGCCCTAAAATCTCTACAGATCTTTGAGAAAGCAATTGCACGAGGAGGGGGTGGAGGAGGGGGATCATTTGCTGGACCTGCAGCGGCGGTCCTAGCCTCAAGATATTGACGAAACCAACCGGGTACATGAACACCCTCTGGTATCTCAGATGCTTCAGACATGCTGAAACGAAAAAGGAAAGGTTCAATACAAAAAGGACTGAAAGAAAGATATATGGCTCTTGGGGATCATGTTTTTCAAAATAAGCTTTAATTTTGAAAATACTTCATTTTAAAACCTTTTTGAAAATAGTTTTCAAAAACTTTTATCTAATCTGGTAACCTTTAGCTCTGATACCAAGTGTAACACCCCACCTCCGTTAAGGTCACTCACAAAGGGAATGCCTTAACTTTGGTGGAGCATTTTAGTAAACAGAACAGAAACTTACAAGACAGATAAAACAGTACTTGAAAAATTTTAACTTTATAACAGCGGAAACAGAAATTAATATGTTTACATCCTTTCAATTTCAGAATTCAAGTACAAAATATCAGTCTTGTACAAAAGCCTTCAAAACACATAGTTTAAAATCATAATCCCCATGGAACGGAAGCTATGCAGAGCCAAGCCATACTTTAAGCACTTCAAGCAAAGAGAAATCCGGATCAAGCTAAAGTATTTCCCTCCTTGGATAACCTGGGGGGGGGAACGGAAGAAAGGAGGCGAAACAACAAGGGTCAGACAAAAAGTCTGGCAAGTCCAGTGACTTTCAGCATATGAACAGATAATAATAATATGATATGAACATAAAACTGGATGTGAGATAACTATAACAGGTGTAGCAGATATAACAGAAAAATAGAATGATATAAACTATTGTTTTACACTTCTCTGCACTAATACTAGTATAGCAGAATTAGGTGTCACCCTAATGTCTAAATTGAAGCAGGAACGGGTACAGAATACTTTAACAGAAACAGAATGCTAATAATGGGCCTTTACTACCCGATCAGAAACAGACAGAAGAAGAAACAGATTTATCCCTACGGAGACAGAATGTGGAATTAGGTGTACACTAGTAATGGGCCTTTACCACCCGAACAGACGGTACCACACAGAAACAGACAGGTGTTACCACCCAACAGAAACAGACGGTACCAACAGAAACAGACAGAACTAAGCGTACCCTAAAACCCTACCCCAAGCGATCGGCTCCCTAATACATAAATATCCTGTGTCGGCCCCACAGTAGGGTGTATCCCTCCCTAAAGTGACAACCAATAGGCACAGACCTATTTACAGATGTCACGGCGTCTTACATCCTCAGAGGCAGACCGGGATCCATGCACGCACATGACCCGGTTGGAACGCACCATCAACACCCCTCGCCATTATCAGAATGAACCTCTTATAATTAGTTCAGTAAGCGTGCCCGGACCCTACTTACTGTTGGGTCAAAGTTTTGATACCAGAAAGGGTTACTGACTAATATGGGTCCCAAACAGCAGATGACACAAGTAATTCCCCTCCTAACCTTGTGTCCCCAGACTAACAGATTTCAGATTAACTTGTTTACAAGTTCAGACATACAGAGTTCAGATTTACTAATTCACAAATTAAGTTAACAAGTTTTCAGACTAACGGGTCAGATGTACAGATTTTTCAGATTTGTCTAACTTTGTATTGGGCCTACAAATTCATGGACGGGTTTTACTACATTTATTAATCCCTTTGGTTTAACCCTATTTTTCCCCAATACGTTTTAGACGTCATTCTTATCTTAGATTTTGCATTAATTAATTATTAATGCACAGACCTCTCACATTAGGTCGGTAGCTTGTGGCCGCTGGATATGCCGGGCGGTTCCGGGCAGACTTCTGCCACAAGCCAGACCTAACCTCGTGTCTTACGCATGTTATGACTAACTTCTCACATTAGAACCTATTGTTTGCGGCCACTGGATGTGCCGGGCGGTTCCGGGCAGATTTACGCCGCAAACTCATTCTAACCTCGAGTTAGCCATGTTTATCTTTGCGGCCAATTAATTAATAATTTACCGTTTATGCGCACGCCCAATATATATATGCCAATTCAGATTATATCAATAACAGGATGATTATATCAACACAGCAGATAACAGACTTTAGCAACTTAGCAGATTTTGGCATATAACAGGTTAGGCATTTCAACCGACAAATTTAACAAATTAGGCATTTCAATCTAATTAGCAGTCTATGTAATATAATAAAACTAGCAGTTTAGGCAACTTGGCAAATTTGCATATTTAGCAAGTTTAATATTTCTAAAGGTTTTATTTACATGCCTTGCCTAATCATAAATTGGCCTAAATTCATATGACTAAATAATTGTCGTGATTCACAATAAGATCATATACTTCCATGTTTGCATACCTTTACATAGCGCAGAATATGGACATAATTTACCCTATAACATATGTTCCAATTTTTGTTAAACTAGCATTTTACAGCAGATTCACATATAAATTATACCAAATATAACCATTAATTCCAATGCATGCCATATATCCAAAAATCCCTATTTAGGTGTAATCACAATAATAGATATCCTAATTAATGTAAATCTTTTACACCTAAGCTTCCATATCTTCTTCTTTTTAAGTCATGAATCATTATGCAAACTATACCTAACAATCTAAATCTTTAAATCATATCTTCTAAAAATCAAATCTTGACTTTTATATGCATTTTGTCCAAAGTCTCAAATCATATGTAATCTTACAGTGGTTCCTCTTCTTCTTTTATCACAGAATATGCATAGGTCTAAAACTAGTTTATAACATATGCTCATCTTTCTAATTAATTACCGATCTAAATTACAACATAACTATGCATACAACATGCATAAATTATATGTTCATAGTCAAATTTATGCCTCCAATCCCAAGTCACATGTCCAATATATTTTATGCCTCAGACCTAAAGTCATACATTCAATTTAGTCTTGTCAAATTTCGCATCATTCATCCCAAAATTTGCGTTCATACGTTCATCTCTTATGAGATTAGGCACAGGCTCGTGGTAGCCTGGCTATAGAAACAGAAAAGAAGAAAGGAATATAGAACAGTCACAGAAAACAGATCTAACAGAAGAGAATACAACCTCAAACTCAGATTTAAATGCATATCAAAATTATAATTAACGTTTATAGCGGAGAATAACTGTACTTGCCTTGATTGGATTAAAGAAAGAACTTTAACTTGTTGTAGAATCTTTGCAGAAACTTTAATCTCTAGTTTGAATTGAGTTGCTTAGGCTGATGTTGATTATCTTCTAGTTTTAATTCCAGCAGAGCAGAGACGCAATTTTTATTTTTAATTAGAAGAAGAGAGCAATGGAGGCTAGAGAATTGTGTAAGAAACCTAGGTAGAGTCTAGGGTCATTTTATAGAGTTTATGAACTGATTAGGACCATCGATGTTGCTTGAATTGATCGTAGCCATTCATTCGCAAGAGGGACCAATTAGAGCCTGCCACCTAGCCCTAATGACAAAGCAGACCACAGAAAATCGACCAACATAGAATAGGACAGCCAGGGTGGACTGGGTTCGACCTGGGTCTGGACCAGGTCGACAGCCCTGTCGACAGCCCTGTCGACCTGGCTAGACCAGGTCGACAGCCCAGTCGACCTGGGTGCATCAGGCGGGACTTTTCCCGCCCTGGCCAATTGGGCCCGGTTTTAATTTTAAACTGTTTTATTCTGTTCGAATTTTAAACTTAATTCAGAAACTTCCGAAGGCTATATCTTCTTCATACGGACTCCGTTTTTCGAAAACTCGGACTCTATTTCGCGTATTTTTCCGAGACGAACGCAATGGCGTATCCCGTTTCCCTTAGTTCTTTGATTTCAAATTAATTATACTTTAATTTGTTAATCCCACAGTTATAGAATACACGGGGTGTTACATTTTGTTAGAGACGAACTAAATGGTTAAGGAAGATAGTTTGCCTTGGTCATTAAGGGAATCCAACTTCCAATACGAGCTTTGCGTTTTCAGTTGTAAACCTATGTGGCAACATAATAGGATGGGGCATTATGTCATTAAGATTGATACATTTATTTGTGGAAGTGATTTCCATACTATGCACCAGTGATAATAAAAGAGAAATTTCGCGTATCAAGCATGTTTGGCTATTATGCGGTAAAACTCTATCCTCCGGTTTGCGTTGCATTTTGTGATGGGACTTGAGTCTTATAATAACTTCATTTTTTAAAAAGCATTGCGAGTTGTTTTATGAATGGTATTCATGTAGAGAAAATCTGTTTCGTGTTATACGGCGTGGTCCTGTGATTTACCCAACTTTAAATTAAATTATAATAACTGTTATGGTTCTCACACTGGTCCCATGACTGACTTGGAGTTATTATTTCCTACCTAAACTCTGGGTGCCCATATCTTCCACACGGGCAACGTGTAGTTTTGGTGTTGTAGATATTTTATGGAGTAGGATTCTGGAGTGAAGCTAGAGCTGTGTTTAGAGCATTTTATAGTCTTCCGCTGAATGTATTTATGTTTTCCCTGTGTATTGTAATTTATAATTCTCTGATATTTGTGATGTACTCTGATATTCTTGTACTTTGATTTAATATTGATATGGTATTAATGAAAAAGTCGTTTGTTTCTGTGTTATGTGTTGTATGCCCAAAGATAATGTCCCGGGGATTTCCGCCATTTTGGATTGGATATTTTGCCTTTTGGATCATACTTGTGTGGCTTATGGTCGATTCAAAAGGTAGAAATTTTGGGTCATCACACATATCAACTTTTCGGATTTTCCCAAAACCTCAACATGCATCTTTTTATATCCATGGTTTTAATTCAAATCTGAGCAATAATTTTAGAGTGCATCAGAGTCAACTTCGCTTGTGCAGAAAGGTCGATGCGTAATACAAATTTAGAGAGGTAGTTTTATTATAAAAAATGACTGCTTTCCACCTTGGAACAGAATGTCGAAACGTCTTTAAAAGAGTGATGACGTGAACGACTAAACCGAAGATCATTATCATTGTTTTCAATGATTTGAAGATGGATCGTAATTGTTGTCATTTGCTGCAACCATAGAGGATGCTACCAAGGCATCATTGTTTTAAGTTGCAATAATTTATGTTGTGTCTTTCATATTAGAGAACATGCATTTCAAACGATGGCATAAAAAAAATACTACACAAAAGTTGGTTGTTGTACTAACAACGTACAAACAACACCATCCAACTAAACATGCTGAAGCTTACGGAGACCAGATATGAGCATGGACAGAGAAAACAAAGGAGCTCCGGATTTTGATGCAGCATTATTATTTATGCAAAAATTTTATCCTTAACGGTCTTATTGACGATTTGTACAGCTATAAAAATTTGGAAAATTCAGTGAAAGAAATTTGGGAAGCGTTGCAGAAAAAGTGTGATACAGAGGAGGCAAGAGAAAGGAATATGTAGTCAACCACTACCTCAATTATCAGATGATAAGTCAGTAGAGACATAGTTTAATGAGATCGTTACCGGACGTATGACAGGGAATAAACAATTTCAAGTTGTATTTTTTATAGATTAAATTGTCCCGTGGTTAGAAGGAATTTAAAAATAATATTAGACACAAACTAGGGAGTTCTCATTGGAAAGTTTGTTAACTCGTCTCCGTATTGAGGAGGAATCTTGTAAACATGATATAAAGGAAGAACTGCTTGTTGTTTTAAGAAAGACAGAGAAGGTTGGAGCTCTGAAACTAAACTCCAAAAAATTTAAGTATTATAATTACATTTAGAACCACAACGAATAAAGGAACCTAAGTGGTCAATGGAGACCCCCTCCCCCAAAAGAGTGACTTTGGATGATTATTTATTTGTTACGACTATGGAAAATCAGGTCATAAGATACGCAAGTATCGCTACATACCTAGCTTTGCATCGCACACTAACCTATCCATCGAACCTCTCGCAGTTGTGCTTATTGATGAGATTCACCTTGTTGGAGGATCTAAAGATTGGTGGGTGTATAATGGCACTACACGTCATGTCTACTTTGCTCATACTATGTTTAAAACATGCACGAAAACCGATGATAAGGAAGTGCTGTTAGGAAATTTTCACACCTTTATTGTTGTTTGAATTGGAAACGTTGAGCTAAAGTTTATCTCTAGGAAGACCGTCAATCTAGAAGACGGCATGCACAAAATTGAGATAAGAAAGGATCTTATTTCAGGTTTTTTCTTTTTTTATAAGACTGGTTTACACCGACTATTGGGACTGATTTATATATCATTACTAAAAATGACATGTTTGTAGGTAGGGGTAATGCTATAAATGGAATGTTTAACTTGAATACTGAATGTAATAAACTATCTGCTTCTGCATATATGACATGGGATTTTAATGTCTAGCACTCCCGATTATGTTATGTAAATAAATAAATAATAAAGAATATGGAAAGCTTATGTTTAATACCTAAAATGTAATTAAACGATTATGAAAAATGTGAATTTTATAGTTAAGCAAAAATAACAGAACCTCCTCATAAGTCTATAATAGATAATTAGAAGCTTTTGTATTTATTCATTCTGATATATGTATGTATAATTGTACTTTGAATAGAAATGTAAATCGCTACTTTGCCACATTCATAGATAATTACTCTGATTTTACTGATGTATACCCCATAAAAGAACGATGCATCTGAGATGTGTAAATTTTATAAAACTGAAATTGAAAATAAGTTTAGTAAGAAGGTTGAAAGACTGTGTACTGATATTGGAATTGAATATGAATCAAGTTTGTTTGTTGAATTTTACAATTCATATGGAATAATACATGATCGAACTGTATCATATTCACATAAAATTAATGATTAAGCTAAAAAGAGAAATAGTACTTTTAAATGAATTAGTTGTTTTTATTTTACTTAATTTTGGTGCATCTACATATCGATGGAGGGAAATATCATAGATTGTATGTTATGTGTTGAGTAAAATCACTAAGTCAAAAACAAAAATTTCACTTTTTGAAATTTTGAGAAATTATAAACTTATTGTGTTTTATTTTAGTACTTGCAGATGTTTAGGATATATTCATATATTAACCCTAAGAGAAATAAATTAGCAAGTAAAGACTTGAATCGTATTTATTGGTTACGCAATCAGTAGCAAAGCATATGTAACACCCCATGTCCATTAATGTCATTCACAAAGGGAATGCATCAATGTCCATGAAGCGTTATTGTAACACCCCACGTCCATTAATGTCACTCACAAAGGGAATGCATTAACTTCTATGGAGGTTTTAGGTGAATATAGAACAGTAAAATTTCAACAAGACAGATATAAAATAGTACTTGGAAATTTAAAAACTTTATTTAAATTGCAGCAGAAGTCAAAACATGTTTGATTACATCATAACACCATAATCAAAGTCAAGTACAATATCTATCTTGATAAAACAAGTACATAATCCCATTACATAAATAGCCATTAAAAAGAAAGATAACAAGCTGGACTTTACATCAGCAGTCCAAGCTTTCCAAGAGATAAGCAATCCAATCAGACTTCACTGCAACTTGGCCCAACCTGAGGACCTGAAGGGAGAAAAAGATGGAAAAGAGGGGGGGTGTCAAACATAAAGTCTGGCGAGTATGATAATTCTACAATACTATTATCAAAATAACTGGACTAAGGCATAAGCTGGAAAACAAGGAAATGTCTATGAAAGAGCAGATTAAGGACATAGACAATTACTAAAGGAAACGTTATAGGCGCTCCTAAATACTAAATGATAAACACTATACTGCACCACACCAGTCACCCTAAAGATTGATTCCACTTAACGTGTACCTATCCTCACTAGACGTACCCCCTTAATAATGGTAATTCCACATACTCCTAGCTGACGTCATAGGTGCCGTCTGCCCCCATCTCCACTAGGTGTACCCCTTTAATACTTAATTAATAATGGTAGCTTCGTGTACTACTAGGTGTACCCACTACCCTGCCCCATTCGATCGGCTCCCTAACTCGTAGATACCCGTGCTGGCCCCACAGTGGGGTGTATCACTCCCCTAAAGTGGCAACCCGATACAACTTAAGGATGCACGGCTTATACCTACACGATGCAACAACGCCTTACCTACCAGCCCGGGTCCACACACGCATATGAAACCCGTTGGACTTGCGTTGCCACCGCTCCCTGTTTTGGCCTCTTATAGTCAAACCCAGTATGCGTGTCCCGTCCTCGACTTGGGTCGAGCCCACAAAGATACGTTTTGGGATACTGGTTGAAATGGGCCCCCATTATTTCCCACAAGCATTCCACCTAAGCTTGTCCCATTAGTCCATCCACTTAACCCACTTAGTCATGTTCATTTACATGTGTATTTGGTTAAGTCTAATCGTATTTCAAATGCCTCTAAAGGCAACCACTAGATTCCTCATGCCACCCAAGGCACCTACTTAACCCCCATGTCCCACCTTACATGATTATCTGGCTAAGTATTTCTTAATTCATTAAGGCCATAACCTCATAAAGACCTCTCACATTAGACTGGCATTTATGGCAGCTGGATTTGCCGGGCGGGTCCGGGCAGTCTTACACCATAAAAGAGTCTAACCTCGTGTCTTTACAACTGTTATGCTTTAGTTTGGGCCTAGGACCTCTCACATTGGGCTGACATTTGTGACTACTGGATTTGCCGGGCGGGTCCGGGCAGGTTTACGTCACAAACGGGTCCAACCTCGTGTCCTAAGCATTGATTATTATTAATAATCCACTTTCCCCAATTTTAATAATTCCATACTTGAATTATTAATTAATTCCAAATTTAACAATGTCCATAATTGACTCAATTATGGATATCCATTTAAGGCATGCAAAATCATATCAATTGCACCCCAATTTATTAATTTCCTAATATTACCCCTACCCCACGTTTGAACGTTTATTCGCAAAATGTATGCTAGACCCGATTAGTCTAACTCATAGCATAAAAGAAAATATTCACAACAACAATATATATATATATATGTGACTAAATAAATCATAACAAGGGGTAAAACTTGCATTCATTACAACTTGCATAAGGTTATACATGTCATGGATCTAAGGGTGTCAACTTATTCATAATTCACATAATATGATTTTGATCAAATTTCATAAACTGGTATAGGACATGTGTGAATCAACATCATTAACAATATGGTTTTATATGGGTACACCTAACTCAATAGGAAAATTCCCAAAAATCAAAATTCATTTAATCATAGATTCATGTATATGGGTACACCTAACTTAATAGGCAAATTCCCATATTCAAGATCCAATTAATTTGTAGATTCATGTATATGGGTACACCTAACTCAATAGGCAAATTCCCATAATCAAGGTCTATTATAAAAAAAACATAAACTTTAAACATGATCCAATTCGCATAAATACTAACATCATGATTTTACAACTTGTATGATTCAACACAACTTAACATGACATAATTATCATATAACATAAGTATTTCAGCATATGTGATAATATGAGATCTACAACATATATAAGATTTACAACATAGCATATCATAATTTGCAACATAGCATGATATTTACAACATAGCATAGCATGATTTACAACATGGCATAACATGATTTATAACATAGCATAGCATGATTAATCACATATGACATAGCATAGGATTATTTACAACATAATCACTACAACATAACAACATATATATGATAACATAATAACATAACAAGAGATCCACAACATAATTTACAAATACATAACAATTCATATCACTTTCTTGTGATCCATTCATAACTTAATCAAATTATTTTATAATAATATTGTGAGATTCATCATACTCACCATTTTAAAGAAGAGAAATAGAAAGAGAGAGAGAGCTTTTGATTTGATTTAAGTAGATTTAGTTTGTAGATTAGGCCTTCTTCTTCTTTAGTTTGTGACGGCTATGCTGAACTCCATGGCAACGGCATGTCGGTAGCTCTCCAATTTTTCAAGTGATTTAGGGTTAGAGTCTACCCACTTATTTATAGATGTTAGGATTCATTTATGCCATTAGATTTAACCTAGAAATAACCGCAGCCATTCAGACAAGATGGGGTTTATCTTATTGACTCAGCAATGAGTCAGAAGTGACTCAGCAAATTAGTAAACTTCTATTCATGTTTACATTAACTGCCCATATATATATATATATATATATATATATATATATATATATATATATATATACACACACACACGCACCTATTCATGAATTCAAATAATGCAAATTAATTGCTTGCCTGAAAAAAAAGAAATCGAGCATATAATTTAATTTCCCCTTTTTTTCTCTACTTTCCTTGCAACATGCAAAATCAATGCATAATGAAGTTACCTACATACATACATATCTACTTATGCATAAATCTTTCCCTCCAAATAAATTGACTGTATTTATCTTCTCAATTATATATATATATATATACATATATATATTCAATATATATATTTAATTTTTTTTTGAACTGCGTTCACACTAAGCCGCTTTTTAGCCATTCCCCTAAAACAAAAATATGGCGTTGGCGGGGATCGAACTCTGCACCTCTTGTATGCAAGTCACATGTTCCAACCAAATGAGCTATTATGTCTTTTGCTTACAATTCTTAGAACAATGCTAAACATTATTCTTTTCTCATTCCTCTTTTTCCATGTTTTGCTGCAATATTTAATTTAAGGATATCTTTTTCATACGGAGTCCAATTTACGTAAACTCGGACTCTATCTCAAGCAGAATTCCGAGACGAACGCAACGGCGCAACCCGTTTCACCTAATTATTTTTCTAAAAATTAATTTTTTTTTATGTTCACAGAAAATACGGGGTGTTACATTCTCCCCTCCTTAAAGGATTTCGTCCCCGAAATCTTCAAGTTAGGAAGAATGTGTCCTACCATCCAATCATCCATCTACTCAACCATCAGGCACAGGCATCCATTGTCCTTAAGAGACTTCTAATGCTTTCATGTTTATATGCATAGTGTGTGTACATGTCCTTATCCAATGCAAAAATCAGGCGATCTACTGATTCAGTTGACCTCCTTAATGCGAACCATGATAGTGCCATGCGTCCATTATGTATGCAAAAGATTCCTAATGATACATATTATTTCTATATGCGTGCACAACCATTCATCTTAATGCAGCATCCATATGATACTACAACCACTATTCATTCATTAATTTAAATATGCACACATATTTATATGCAATATGAGAGTGACTGAGCCGATCTAGTGCCTAAAGTGTGTGTATATGCATCCACGAGCAACCACTAGCAAACACTTGCATCCACTTGCATCCATCAAACATAACATGTCTCAAACACATGTTTCAACCATAGGACTACCCTTCTAAAGGTCAAAGACTTAAACGAGAGGATGTACTAAAGATAGGACAAGTATAAGCTAGGCGATAAAGGAGAATATAAAAGACATAAACCCGAAAAGGAAGGGGTACAAAAAACGAATCTTCTCTTCCGTCTCCCAAGTAGCGTCTCCTTGATCTTCTTCCCATTGCACTTTGACTAGCTTGACCTCTCGGTTTCTCAACTTCTTAATCTCCGACCCAAGAATGCATGTAGGAGCTAGTTTGATCGTGGCATCTCGCTCTACTTCCACTTCCTTAAGCGTGTTCGGCTCCACCACTTTCGTCGTATCATGTAAACACTTCCTCAAACTTTCGTCCCGTAATATACAAAGTTTACCGTCCCTACGCAACCAACCCTTATCATCTAGGGTATACCTACTAAGATGGCTAGACGACTCCCCTCCTTTGAGCTTTTCTACTATCTCAACCAACTGTGGGTCGTCTTGCTGTGCCTCACCAACTCGTCCTAGAAGTGTAGGTCTAACCTCCAAGGATGCTAACAAACCAGGTACTAGGTCAATGGAGGGTCTAAAGTCAAACATGGAGATGAATTCTAAGCTTCGTCGTTCAACAAATAACGGACTCAAGGACAACCTTTTCCTACTTAAGGCGTCTGCTACCACGTTACCCTTGCCCGGGGTATATGCTATTTCAAAATCGTAGGAGGCTAGGAATTCCATCCACCGTTGCTGCCTTAAATTCAAATCCTTCTGAGAGAATAAGTATTTTAATAATTTGTGGTCAGTGAACAGTTCGAATTTCTCACCAAGAAGATAGTGACGCCAAGACTTAAGCGCGAAAACAATTGCGGCTATCTCAAGGTCATGCGTAGGGTAATTCTTTTCATGAACCCTCAACTGCCTTCCACCATAGGCTATTACTCTTCCCTCTTGCATGAGGACCGCGCCAAGTCCTGTCCCACAAGCATCAGTATAGACGGTAAATGCTTTATTCCCGTCTAGCAGCACTAAGACTGGGGCTGAAGTTAAGGCTCTCTTTAAACGTTGGAACGCATCATCACAATCTTCGTCCCACGTATAAACCAGGTTCTTCTTCGTTAACCGTGTTAATGGAGCTGATATTTTTGCGAAGTCTTTGATAAACTTCCTATAATAGCCAGCCAACCCTAAGAAACTTCTTACTTCGGTTACATTTTTAGGGACCTTCCAATCTTGGATGGCCACCACCTTTGCGGAATCCACTGCTATCCCTTCCTTGGAAACCATGTGCCCTAAGAACCTTACTTCTTTCCTCCAGAAGTGACACTTAGATAATTTTGCCTTAAGGTTATGCGCTCGAAGGGTTTCCAACACTTCCCTAAGATGTAGGGCATGCTCTTCTTCATTCTTAGAAAAGACTAAGATGTCATCCACAAAGACTACCACGAATTTGTTAAGGTACTCCCTAAACACCCTACTCATCAAATCAACAAAATATGCGGGGGCGTTTGTCAAACCAAAGGGCATCACTAGCCATTCATAGAATCCGTCAGGAGTCCTAAAAGCAGTTTTATCCATACTATCCTCAGCCACTCTCAGTTGATGAAAGCCAGTGGCTAAGTCCAACTACGAAAACACTAAGGCGCCAACTAACTGATCAAAGAGATCATCAATCCTCGGCAGTGGGTGTCGGTTCTTTTTAGTAAGCTTGTTTAGTTCTCTATAGTCCACACAAAGTCTAAGGGACCCATCCGCCTTTGTAGCAAATACTACTGGAGCACCCCACTCTGATATACTACGTCTTATGAACCCTTTCTCAAGCAACTCCTTCAATTGCTTATTGAGTTCCCTCCTTTCACGAGGAGCCATGTGGCGCACTGGCAAAGATACGGGTTTAGCATTATCCACAAGATAAATTCGAAAGTCTATCTCCCGCTTTGGAGGTAAGCCCTTCACCTCCTCAAACACATCCGGATATTCCCGGACTACCTCTACCATTCGTAGATTCTCTACAGACGCGTCAAGCGATTTAAGATAACTTAGCATAACGGAATTTATGGGACTACAAAAGATGTCGAGAGCATTACCAAGGCGAGTCACAAGCCTAACTACTCTCCTTTCACAATCAAGAATGGCCCCATTTCTAGATAACCAATCCATTCCTAAAATTAGCCCATAGCCCGTGAAGCCCAATACATAAGCATCACATCTAAATTCAACGCTAAGTATAGAGATTTTCAAATCCAAACATATCATGGTCAAATGAGCTGAACCCCCAATTGGATTTGAAACAACTGAGGGATCCTCTACTAAACTGGTGTTCAAGTGCAGTAATTCAACTAATGATGCAGAGATAAACGAATGAGATGCGCCAGAATCGAATAAGGTACGGACAGGATGATCAAACAGAAAAACTAAGCTTTCAATAGAAATTGTTCTACCTCTTTCTTGCAGCGGTGGGGCCGCAATAGCCTGAACTTTCCCCCTTGCCTGCCCTGGTGCCATAAGATCCTGCACCTGTCCTCCCGAGGTAGACCCTGCCCTCTGCCCCTTCTTTGCGCAGTCCTTCACCAAATGTCCCGCATCTCCACAATGAAAACAACCAGTCTTCTTTTT
This sequence comes from Allium sativum, assembly GCA_030737875.1. Taxonomy (NCBI): domain Eukaryota; kingdom Viridiplantae; phylum Streptophyta; class Magnoliopsida; order Asparagales; family Amaryllidaceae; genus Allium; species Allium sativum. Next base: position 822,059,085 of record CM060924.1, on the reverse strand, counting down.
CTTTCTACAATCTTTGCTGAGATGGCCAGGCGTCCCACAATTGAAGCATCTCTTCTTCCCTTTGCCATTATTGCTTTTACCACCCTTCTTATTTTGCTGTTGGGGTTTCTTCTGATCCCCTTTCTTTTCAACTGCCTTATCCTCATGCATAAGTGCCATTTCTACTAGCCTTTCAAAGGTGGCTCCCATAGGGATGTGGGTCATAGCCAACCCTTGCAACGGTTCATTCAAGCCTCTAACGAACCTCAAAGCTTTCTTCTCTGGCGTGTTCACCAACTCCAAGCCAAACCATGCTAACTGATTAAATTTATTGACATATTCCTTCACTGATAAACTCCCTTGCTTTAATGTCAGGAATTTTTCCATATTTAAATTCTCCTCTGCCCTTGAAAGAAACTCTGCCTCTTTGGACAATCCTAATAAGGTGTCCTATTTCTCCAAAACAACTAGCCTTCTTCTTCACATTCTCCATTCGTGACCTCCCACCAAGATGAGGTTTCGTCCTTTATTAACCTAACAGCTATTTGAACCTTCCTCCCATCGTCCATCTTAAAGGTTCCCACAACCCTCCACCTCCTTGGACTAACTTCTAGCCCGACAAACGTCTAAGTCCCTTGAAGTGGTTCTTCCGTCCTTCGTACGGAAGTCCTTATTTATCTTAGAAAAAGCATCTATACGTGGAGGGGAAATTCAAAAAGAGTAAGAGGATGAGATTCAAAACGGAGAATCGAAGGAAGGATATATGGCTCTTGGGGATTATGTTCTCAAAATAAACCTTTCTTTCAAAAATACTCTTCTACAAACATATTTTTGAAAGTATTCTTTATAAAAATGCTTTTGAAAAATAGTTTTTCAAAATATCTTATCTGTTCTGGTAACCTTATGCTCTGATACCACGTGTAACACCCCACGTCCATTAATGTCACTCACAAAGGGAATGCATTAACTTCTATGGAGGTTTTAGGTGAATATAGAACAGTAAAATTTCAACAAGACAGATATAAAATAGTACTCGGAAATTTAAAACCTTTATTTAAATTGCAGCAGAAGTCAAAACATGTTTGATTACATCATAACACCATAATCAAAGTCAAGTACAATATCTATCTTGATAAAACAAGTACATAATCCCATTACATAAATAGCCATTAAAAAGAAAGATAACAAGCTGGACGTTACTTCAGCAGTCCAAGCTTTCCAAGAGATAAGCAATCCAATCAGACTTCACTGGAACTTGGCCCAACCTGAGGACCTGAAGGGAGAAAAAGATGGAAAAGAGGGGGGGTCAGACATAAAGTCTGGCGAGTATGATAATTCTACAATACTATTATCAAAATAACTGGACTAAGGCATAAGCTGGAAAACAAGGAAATGTCTATGAAAGAGCAGATTAAGGACATAGACAATTACTAAAGGAAACGTTATAGGCGCTCCTAAATACTAAAGGATAAACACTATACTGCACCACACCAGTCACCCTAAAGATTGATTCCACTTAACGTGTACCTATCCCTACTAGACGTACCCCCTTAATAATGGTAATTCCACGTACTCCTAGCTGACGTCATAGGTGCCGTCTGCCCCCATCTCCACTAGGTGTGCCCCTTTAATACTTAATTAATAATGGTAGCTTCGTGTACTACTAGGTGTACCCACTACCCTGCCCCATTCGATCGGCTCCCTAACTCGTAGATACCCGTGCTGGCCCCACAGTGGGGTGTATCACTCCCCTAAAGTGGCAACCCGATACAACTTAAGGATGCACGGCTTATACCTACACGATGCAACAACGTCTTACCTACCAGCCCGGGTCCACACACGCATATGAAACCCGTTGGACTTGCGTTGCCACCGCTCCCTGTTTTGGCCTCTTATAGTCAAACCTAGTATGTGTGTCCCGTCCTCGACTTGGGTCGAGCCCACAAAGATACGTTTTGGGATACTGGTTGAAATGGGCCCCCATTATTTCCCACAAGCATTCCACCTAAGCTTGTCCCATTAGTCCATCCACTTAATCCACTTAGTCATGTTCATTTACATGTGTATTTGGTTAAGTCTAATCGTATTTCAAATGCCTCTAAAGGCAACCACTAGATTCCTCATGCCACCCAAGGCACCTACTTAACCCCCATGTCCCACCTTACATGATTATCTGGCTAAGTATTTCTTAATTCATTAAGGCCATAACCTCATAAAGACCTCTCACATTAGACTGGCATTTATGGCAGCTGGATTTGCCGGGCGGGTCCGGGCAGTCTTACACCATAAAAGAGTCTAACCTCGTGTCTTTACAACTGTTATGCTTTAGTTTGGGCCTAGGACCTCTCACATTGGGCCGACATTTGTGACTACTGGATTTGCCGGCCGGGTCCGGGCAGGTTTACGTCACAAACGGGTCCAACCTCGTGTCCTAAGCATTGATTATTATTAATAATCCACTTTCCCCAATTTTAATAATTCCCTACTTGAATTATTAATTAATTCCAAATTTAACAATGTCCATAATTGACTCAATTATGGACATCCATTTAAGGCATGCAAAATCATATCAATTGCATCCCAATTTATTAATTTCCTAATATTACCCCTACCCCACGTTTGAACGTTTATTCGCAAAATGTATGCTATACCCGATTAGTCTAACTCATAGCATAAAAGAAAATATTCACAACAACAATATATATATGTGACTAAATAAATCATAACAAGGGGTAAAACTTGCATACATTACAACTTGCATAAGGTTATACATGTCATGGATCTAAGGGTGTCAACTTATTCATAATTCACATAATATGATTTTGATCAAATTTCATAAACTGGTATAGGACATGTGTGAATCAACATCATTAACAATATGGTTTTATATGGGTACACCTAACTCAATAGGCAAATTCCCAAAAATCAAAATTCATTTAATCATAGATTCATGTATATGGGTACACCTAACTTAATAGGCAAATTCCCATATTCACGATCCAATTAATTTGTAGATTCATGTATATGGGTACACCTAACTCAATAGGCAAATTCCCATAATCAAGGTCTATTATAAAAAAAACATAAACTTTAAACATGATCCAATTCGCATAAATACTAACATCATGATTTTACAACTTGTATGATTCAACACAACTTAACATGACATCATTATCATATAACATAATTATTTCAACATATGTGATAATATGAGATCTACAACATATATAAGATTTACAACATAGCATATCATAATTTGCAACATAGCATGATATTTACAACATAGCATGATTTACAACATGGCATAACATGATTTATAACATAGCATAGCCTGATTAATCACATATGACATAGCATAAGATTATTTACAACATAATCACTACAACATAACAACATATATATGATAAATAATAGCATAACAAGAGATCCACAACATAATTTACAAATAAATAACAATTCATATCACTTTCTTGTGATCCATTCATAACTTAATCAAATTATTTTATAATAATATTGTGAGATTCATCATACTCACCATTTTAAAGAAGAGAAATAGAAAGAGAGAGAGCTTTTGATTTGATTTAAGTAGATTTAGTTTGTAGATTAGGCCTTCTTCTTCTTTAGTTTGTGACGGCTATGCTGAACTCCATGGCAACGGCATGTCGGTAGCTCTCCAATTTTTCAAGTGATTTAGGGTTAGAGTCTACCCACTTATTTATAGATGTTAGGATTCATTTAGGCCATTAGATTTAACCTAGAAATAACCGTAGCCATTCAGACAAGATGGGGTTTATCTTATTGACTCAGCAATGAGTCAGAAGTGACTCAGCAAACACTCAGCAAATTAATAAACTTCTATTCATGTTTACATTAACTGCCCATATATATATATATAAATATATATATACACACACGCACCTATTCATGAATTCAAATAATGCAAATTAATTGCTTGCCTGAAAAAAAAGAAATCGAGCATATAATTTAATTTCCCCTTTTTTTTCTCTACTTTCCTTGCAACATGCAAAATCAATGCATAATGAAGTTACCTACATACATACATATCTACTTATGCATAAATCTTTCCCTCCAAATAAATTGACTGTATTTATCTTCTCAATTATATATATATACATATATATATATATTCAATATATATATATATTTAAATTTTTTTTTTGAACCGCGTTCACACTAAGTCGCTTTTTAGCCATTGCCCTAAAACAAAAATATGGCGTTGGCGGGGATCGAACTCTGCACCTCTTGTATGCAAGTCACATGTTCCAACCAAATGAGCTTTTATGTCTTTTGCTTACAATTATTAGAACAATGCTAAACATTATTCTTTTCTCATTCTTCTTTTTCCATGTTTTGTTGCAATATTTAATTTAAGGATATCTTTTTCATACGGAGTCCAATTTACGCAAACTCGGACTCTATCTCAAGCAAAATTCCGAGACGAACGCAACGGCGCAACCCGTTTCACCTAATTATTTTTCTAAAAATTAAATTTTTTTTTTATGTTCACAGAAAATACGGGGTGTTACAGTAATTGTTGTATCGAACGGATAAATTACAAGAATAAATAAATAAAACAACACGGCGGATGTTAAAACTTATTTTATTGCATCATAACTCAAAACGAGTTTACATAAGTAATCTCTAAAACCATTACAACAGGATCAATAGTCTTTTCCAAAAACTTCAAAGTACATAAAGAAGCAAATACTTAAATAACATAGATGCATAAATCCCCATTGAGCATAAGCAAAGCCATAAAGATGAGAGAGTCCAAAACGATACATCTACTCTCTTCAAGCAACTGGAAAAAATCGGCACTAAGCTGTAGTATTCCCTCCTTGCAAACCTAAAGGGGAGGGGAAGGAAGAAAAGAGGTGGAAAGAAAAGGGGGTCATACATAAAGTATGGCGAGTGCGATAACTTTAACAATATAATTATCAAAATAGCTAGGATAAGGCATAAGCTAGAAAATAAGGAAATGACTGTGAACAATTGAGTATGGCAGAGCAAACAAAGGAAACAAGATGAACAAAGATAACATTAAAGGCGCACCTAAACCACTATAAGATAATTACTATACTGCACCACCACTAGTCACCCTAAAAGTTGATCCCGCCTATAGACTTAATACTGCTAATGGTAGTTTCGTGTATCCCCAGCTACCTCCACAGCTGTCGTCTGCCCCTACCTCCACTAGGTGTACCCACTACCCCTATTCGATCGGCTCCCTAACTCATAGGTACCCGTGCTGGCCCCAAAGTGGGGTGTATCACTCCCCAAAGTGGCAACCTGATACAACCAAAAATGCACGGCTTATATCTACACGATGCAACAACGTCTTACCTACCAGCCCGGGCCCACACACGCATATGAACCCGTTGGACTTGCCTTGCCACCGCTGTTCCGTTTTGACCTCTTACAATCAAATCCAGTATGCTAGTCCCGTCCTCGACTTGGATCGAGCCCACAAAGATACTTAATGGATTACTGGTTTGAAAAGGGCCCTCATGCATGACACAAGCTTTCCACCTATACTTGGTCCCCTCTAAGGTTTTTCCCCACTTAACTCCATTCTTATTCATGTCTTCTTACATTTTCAAATCTTGGTTAAGTGCATCTAATCGTATATTAAATGCCACCCAAGGCACCTACTAAATTCCACATGCCACCCAAGGCACCCACTTAACTCCCTCATGTCCCACTACATGTTTATCTAGTTAAGTGTTTCTTAATTCATTAAGACATTAACCTAGTAAAGACCTCCCACATTAGACTGGCATTTGCGGCAACTGGATTTGCCGGGCGGGTCCGGCCAGTCTTACACCACAAATGAGCCTAACCTCGTGTCTTTACAACTGTTACGCATTTAATTTATGCCTAAGACCTCCCACATTAGACTGGAATTTGTGGCTGCTGGATTTGCCGGTCGGGTCCGTGCAGTCTTACACCACAAACGAGTCTAACCTCGTGTCTTAGGTGGTTTATTATTACACATAATTAATTACCCCCAATTTGAATTAATTTCCCTATTCAAATTGTCAATCAATTACAAATTTAACTATGTCCATAATTAACACCTTTATTATGTCCATCTATTTATGGTATATAAAAATTAAACCAATTAACATCACATTTAAGGCATTTATGCCAATTCTAAATATTAAATATTTTAATATTATCCCATTGCCCCACGTTGTACGTTCATTCGTTTAACGTGAAATATACGTGAGACTCGAATAGTCTAACTTATGGAATAGCGAGAAAATATCACAACATGCGTAGAATATAAATTAGATCTAACTTACGAACAAAAGTCATAACATGAATTGGCATATAGATCTAAACATAAGGGGTGAACTTGCATGTGTGAATAAGGTGTTTCATCTAAACTTGCATAGAAAATGGGTGTATGGCACATGTACTTTCATAACTTATGTAGTTTTAACATAAAGGTTTGAACTTGCATAGGAATCTCAAACTTTCATTACATGATTCATGCCCCAAACATATATATATATATATATACACACTTACATATGTGATTTATGCAACATAAATTATGATGTAAACTTGCATCTAACTCACACATGTCATAGCCTAAACTTTAGATCCAATCTTACACATAAAATAGATGTCATGAAACATGTAAGGTGGTATATGATTCTCACTAACTTGCATATGATTCATATCTAAATTAACATCTTGACTTGCATACATACATATGATTTAACATATGAACATAACCAAACTAGCATATGAAGCATCTTTATGAATTAATTGTACATAAGCCAACAATTAACATAGATTTGCTACATAGATAATAACATCACAGCTTTACAACATAGATAATAACATCATAGATTTACAACATAGATAATAACATAACGGTCAATGATTCACAACATAACCATATAACCCAAATCGTAACTCAACCTAATTAATTTGTTAATTATCTTATTAAAGAAATCGAACTCACAATTCAAAGAAGGTCTTGAGTTCTGAAATATGAGTTCTGAAATTGATAAAGCTCTCCTTTGAAGAAGACAAATTCGTTGTTGTTTAGATTTGAGTTGAATAGAATTGAGTTGATTAGCTTTTCTTCCTCCTAAATGGTGGCGGCTACTCTAGGTTGCAAGGTGACAGCATGGTGGCCATGATTCTAAATTTTTATTTGATTTTAGGGTTTGAGTCTACATGTGTTTATATAGAATTTAGGGTTAATTTTGGCCATCCGATCAACCTAGAATAAACCATAGCCATTCAGTCAAGATAGGGTGACAAGTCAGCCCTAATGACTCAGCCAAGAGTCAGAAAATCGTCATCAAACAAATCTGGCCGGGGGGGGGGGGGGGGGTGTAGGTCGACCCCATGGTCGACCTGTATGGGTAGGTCGACCCCCTGGTCGACCTGGCCCTGGCGGGAATTTTCCCGCCTACCCCAATCTGAGTCTAAATTCGAATTTTTGAAATCTGTTTGAATTTTTCTGAAACTTTCGATCGCCATAACTTCATACGGAGTCTAATTCACGCAAACTCGGACACTATCTCAACCAGAATTCCGAGATGAACACAATAGCGTAACCCGTTTCCCTTAATTCTCACATTTAAAATTAATTATTCTTTAATTCGTTACTTTTGTGTTAACAGAAATACGGGGTGTTACATTCTCCACTACTTAAAGGATTTCGTCCTCGAAATCTCTAAGTCAAGAAGAACGTATCCTACCATCCAATCATCCATCTACTCAACCATCAACCACTAGCAACCATGGTCCTTACAATATTTCTAACGCTTTTCATGTACATATGCATAGTGTGTGTATATGTTCGTATACTAATGCAAAATCAGGCGGTCCACTGATTCAGTCGACCTCCTTAATGCAACTAATGATAGTGCCATGTATCCATCATGTATGCAAAGAATCCTATACATATCATTACTACATGTGTGCACAACCATTCATTTAAATGCAACATCCATATGATACACACATTCAATGTACATTCATTTTACGAAATACATACATTTATATGCAATATGCATTATGAAAGTGACTGAGCCGATCTAGTGCCTAAAGTGTGTGTATATGCATCCACGAGCAACCACTAGCAAACACTTGCATCCACATGCATCCACTATACATACCATGTCTCAAACACATGTTTCAACCATAGGACTACCCTATCTAGAGGTCAAAGATACTAGCGAGAGGACATACTAAAGATAGAGTAAGCACAAGCTAAGCGATAAAGGAGAAATCGAAAGGCATACCCTCGAAAATAAAAGGGTCGCTCTCATCATCTCCCCACTGCACTTTGACTAGCTTGACCTCTCGATTCCTCAACTTCTTCATCTCTGACCCAAGAATGCATGTAGGAGCTCGTCGAATCGTCGCATCACGCTCTATCTCCACCTCTCTAAGCAAGCTCGGCTCTACCACTTCCACGGTCTCACGCAAGCACTTCCTCAAATGTGATACATGGAATACATCGTGTACACCACTAAGTCTCTCGGGAAACTCCACTCTATACGCCATCTGTCCAATCCTCTCCTTAATAGGAAACGGCCCTACGAACCTTGGTGCTAATTTCCTAACGGACCCAAAGCGAACAACATTCCGTAATGGAGATACCTTGATAAAGAACATGTCCCTAATATCAAATTCAAGATCTGTCCTCCTCTTGTCCGCATACGGTTTCTGCCTATCTTGCGCCATCTTCATCCTCCTTCGAATAAAATCGATCTTTTCGGAAGTCTCTCTAATCATATCGGGCCTAAGTAAGATCTTATCCGTAGATTCCCACCAACATGTGGGTGAACGACAAGGCCTTTCATAAAGAGCCTCGAAAGGTGCCATGCCAATGCTAGACTGAAAACTATTATTATACACGAACTCCACCAAGGGAAGATACTCCTCCCATGTACCTCCGAAATCTAAAACACATAGCCTCAAAAGGTCCTCTAGAATACGATTTACCCTCTCGGTCCGGCCGTCCGTCTGAGGATGATATGCAGTGCTCAAACATAACTGAGTCCCTACCACCTCTTGCAAGCTCTTCCAAAACTCACTAGTAAAGATAGGATCGCGATCGCTCACTATGCTAGAAGGAACACCGTGCAAACGAACTATCTCTTGAATGTATACGGAGGCTAACCATGGAGCAGTCCTCTTACTCTTCACGGGAATGAAATGGGTGCTCTTAGTAAGTCTGTCTACCACGACCCAAATCCCCGTATTACCCTTCCTCGATCTCGGTAACCCATCAACAAAGTCCATCGAGACACTCTCCCACTTCCATTGTGGGATTTCCAATGGGTGAAGCAACTCACCAGGCTTCTTTTGCTCTGCTTTTACTTGTTGGCACACCAAGCATCTAGCGACAAACTCAGCCACATCCTTCTTCATACCGGCCCAAAAGTAAACTCGTCTCATGTACATGTACATCTTGTCCCTGTCGGGATGAATGGTCATCTACGAACGATGTGCATCATCAAGAATGGTCTTCCTCAAGTTCTCGTCTCGTGGTAAACAAAGCCTACCGTCCCTACGTAACCAACCCTTATCATCTAGGATATACCTACTGAGATGGCTCGATGACTACCCCTTTATGAGTTTCTCGACTAACTCCACCAATTATGGGTCTTCTCGATGTGCCTCACCAATCCGTCCCAAAAGCGTAGGTCTGACCTCTAAGGATGCTAGCAAACCGGGTACAAAGTCAATGGAAGGTCTAAAGTCAAATGTAGTGATGAACTCTAAGCTTTGTCGCTCAACAAACAATGGACTCAAGGACAACATTTTACTACTTAAGGCGTCTGCCACCATGTTACTCTTGCCAGGGGTATATGCGATCTCGAAATCGTAGGACGCTAATAATTCCATCCACCTTTGCTGCCTTAAGTTCAAGTCCTTCTGAGAGAACAAATATTTTAGCGATTTGTGGTCTGTGAACAATTCGAATTTCTCGCCAAAAATATAATGGCGCCAAGACTTAAGCGCGAAAACAATAGCGGCTAGCTCTAGGTCATGTGTAGGGTAATTTTTCTCATGCACTCTCAACTGCCTTCCTCCATAGGCTATTACCCTCCCCTCTTGCATTAAGACTGCGCCTAGTCCTGTCCCACAAGCATCATTATAAACGATAAATGGCTTACTCCCATCTGGCAACACTAAGACTGGGGCTATGGTCAAAGCTATCTTTAAACGTTGGAACGCATCATCACAATCTACGTCCCACGTGAAAACTAGGTTCTTCTTCGTCAAGCGCGTTAATGGGGCTGATATTTTTGTGAAGTCCTTGATAAACTTCCTATAGTAGCCAGCCAACCCCAAGAAACTCCTCACCTCAGTAGCATTTTTAGGGACCTTCCAATCTTGGATGACCACCACCTTCGCGGAATCCACAGCTATCCCTTCTTTGGAAACCACATGCCCTATGAATCACACTTCCTTCCTCCAAAAGTGACATTTAGAACATTTAGCTTTAAGGTTATGCGCTCGAAGGGTATCCAACACTTCCCTAAGATGTAGGGCATGCTCTTCCTCGCTCTTAGAAAAGATCTAGATGTCATCCACAAAGACCACCACAAATCTATTAAGGTACTCCCTAAACACCCTACTCATCAAGTCAACAAAGTATGCGAGGGCATTTGTCAAACCAAAGGGCATTACAAGCCACTCATAGAAACCGTCCAGGGTCCTAAACCCAGTCTTGTCTATGCTATCCTCAGCCACTCTCAACTGATGGAAACCAGTGGCTAAGTCCAACTGCGAAAACACTGAGGCGCCAACTAACTGATCAAAGAGATCGTCAATCCTCGGCAGTGGGTGCCTATTCTTCTTAGTAAGTTGATTAAGTTCTCTATAATCCACACAAAGTCTAAAGGACCCATCCGCCTTTGTGGCAAATACTACTAGAGCACCCCACTCCGATATACTATGTCTTATGAACCTTTTCTCAAGCAACTCCCCTACTTGCTTATTGAGCTCCCTCCTCTCACGAGGAGCCATGTGGCGTACTGGCAGAGATACTGGTTTTGCATTGTCTACAAGATAAATACGAAAGTCTATCTCACGTTTTGGGGGTAGACCCCTCACCACATCGAAGACATCAACATATTCACGGACTATACGAAAAGAATGTAAATCATCATTGGATGCGTCAAGTGACTCAAGATAACTAAGCATCACCGATCCTCTAGGGTCACAAGAAATATCAAGGGTTTTTCCACTATGAATCAGCAATTTTACTACCCTTCGTTCACAATCTACGATGGCACCATATCTGGCTAGCTAATCCATCCCTAGAATCAACCCATAGCCCATGAAACCAAGCACAAAAGCATTACATTCAAAACCAACGCCTAAGATAGACATTATCCCTACAAACCATGGATAAATGAGCCGACCCACCAATAGGATTTGAGACTACAATAGGATCCACAACAAGACTAGTATTTAAGTGCAGTGTTTCAACTAATAATGTAGAGATAAACGAATGTGATGCGCCAGAATCGAATTAAGTACGGACAGGATGATCAAACAGAAAAACTAAACTCTCAACGGAAATGTTTCTACCTCGTTCTTGCAGCGGTGGGACCGCGAGAGCCTGGACCTTCTCCCTTGCCTGCCCCGGTTCCATAAGAGCCTGAAGCTGCCCTCCAGAAGTTCTTTGCCCTTGTCCCTGTTACCTTGGATAGTCCTTAAGTAGATGACCTGCCTCTCCATAGTGGAAACAGCCTGTCTTCTTCTTTTTCCTACAATCTTTACTCAGACGGCCTGGTGTCCCACAATTAAAGCACTTCTTCTTTCCTTTGCCATTATTGCCTTTACCACCTTTCTTGTTTTGTTGTTGCTGCTGCGGTTTCTTTTGATCCCCTTTCTTCTCAGGTGCCATATTAGCATTGGCGCCCTTTTCCTCTTCATGCATAAGCGCCATGTCAACTAGTCTCTCAAAGGTAGCCCCCATAGGGATGTGGGTCATAGCTAACCCATGGAGCGGCTCATTCAAACTCATGACAAATCTCAGGGCCTTCTTTTCGGGTGTATTCACAAAGTCCAAGCCAAATCTCACCAACTGATTGAACTTGTTGACGTATTCTTTTACTGACAGATTCCCTTGCTTTAACGCCAAAAATCTTTCCATATATAAATTCTCTTCAGCCCGTGAGAGAAACTTTGCCTCAAACCTATGCCTGAAATCTGGCCATGTATCAATTGGACGCTCCTCATTAGTGACCTCCCACCAAAACGAAACTTCTTCCTTCATCGACCAAGCAGCCAATTGGACCTTCTTATAATTGTCCAAATCGAAAATGCCAAACAGATCCTCCACTTCTTTCAACCAATTTCTAGCTTCAATGAACGTTTCAGTCCCGCTAAAAGATTTTCCACCCATTGAACAAAAGTCTTTACATATCTTAGAGAAAGTATCTCCACGCGGAGGAATGACTGGAGCTGGAGGAGGAGGAGGAGGAACTTTGGCCGGACCCCGGCAGCGGCCCTAGCCTCGAGATAGTGATGAAACCAACCAGGTACATGAACATCCTCTGGTATCTCAGATGCTCCAGACATGCTAAAAAAAAAGAGTTTCAAAACAAAGGAAGCGAAAGAGAGATGTATGGCTTGCGGGGATTATGCTCTTTAAAGTAAACTTTCCTTTAAACTAGCTTCTTTAAAACAAGTTTTTGAAAATACTTTCTAAGAAAATAATACTTTCGAAAACACTTTTCAAAACTTTTTATCTGTTCTTGTAACCATAGCACTAATACCACGTGTAACACCCCATGTCCATTAATGTCACTCACAAAGGGAATGCATCAATGTCCATGAAGCGTTATTGTTGTATAGAACAGATAAATTACAAGAATAATTAAATAAAACAACACAACGGAAGTTAAAACTTATTTTATTGCATCATAACTCAAAACGAGTTTACATAAGTAATCTCCAAAACCATTACAACAGGATCAATAGTCTTTTCCAAAAACTTCAAAGTACAAAAAGAAGAAAATACTTAAATAACATAGATGCATAAATCACCACTGAGCATAAGCAAATCCATAAAGATGAGAGAGTCCAAAGCGATACATCTACTCTCTTCAAGCAACTAGAAGAAATCGACACTAAGCTATAGTATTCCCTCCTTGCAAAACTGAGGGGGGAGGGGAAGGAAGAAAAGAGGTGGAAAGAAAAGAGGGTCAAACATAAAGTCTGGTGAGTGCGGTAACTTTAACAATATAATTATCAAAATAACTAGGATAAGGCATAAGCTGGAAAATAAGGAAATGACTGTGAACAATTGAGTATGGCAGAGCAAACAAAGGAAATAAGATGAACAAAGATAACGTCAAAGGCGCACCTAAACCACTATAAGATAATTACTATACTGCACCACCGCTAGTCACCCTAAAAGTTGATCCCGCCTACAGACTTAATACTGCTAATGGTAGTTTCGTGTACCCCTTGCTACCTCCATATGTGTCGTCTGCCCCTATCTCCACTAGGTGTACCCACTACCCCCATTCGATCGGCTCCCCAACCCATAGATACCCATGCTGGCCCCACAGTGGGGTGTATCACTCCCCAAAGTGGCAAACTGATACAACAAAAAATGCACGGCTTATATCTACACGATGCAACAACGTCTTACCTACCAGCTCAGGCCCACACACGCATATGAACCCGTTGGATTAGGTTGCCACCGCTGACCCGTTTTGACCTCTTACAATCAAATCCAGTACGCGTGTCCCAACCTCGACTTGGGTCGAGCCTACAAAGATACTTAATGGGTTACTAGTTTGAAAAGGGCACCCATGAATGACACAAGCTTTCCACCTATGCTTGGTCCCCTCTAAGGTTTTTCCCCACTTAACCCCATTCTTATTCATGTCTTCTTACATGTTTCAAATCTTGGTTAAGTGCATCTAATCATATTTTAAATGCCACCCAAGGCACCTACTAAATTCCACATGCCACCCAAGGCACCCACTTAACCCCCTCATGTCCCACCACATGTTTATCTGGTTAAGTGTTTCTTAATTCATTAAGACTGTAACCTTGTAAAGACCTCCCACATTAGACTGGCATTTGTGGCAGCTGGATTTGCCGGGCGGGTCCGGGCAGTCTTACTCCACAAACGAGCCTAACCTCGTGTCTTTACAACTGTTACGCATTTAATTTATGCCTAAGACCTCCTACATTAGACTGGCATTTGTGGCAGCTTGATTTTTCGGGCGGGTCCGGGCAGTCTTACACCACAAACGAGTCTAACCTTGTAACACCCCGTGAATTCTATAACATTAGGCTTCAAAAAATAAAGTGTAATTAATTATAAATGAAAGAATTAAGGGAAATGGGTTACGCCATTGCGTTCGTCTCGGAATTCTGCTTGAGATAGAGTCCGAGTTTGCATGAATCGGACTCCGTATGAAGAAGTTATGACCTTCAGAAGTTTCAGAATAAAATTTAAATTCAAACAGCTCAGTTTTAAAATCGAAAATTCGAAAATAGGTTCAAACTGGGCTGAGCGGGAAAATTCTCGCCCAGAAGACCAGGTCGACCATAGGATCGACCTGGCCACCCCAGGTCGACCATTGTGTCGACCTGCCAGTCGACCTGCCTGGTCGACCTGGCTGGCTAGGTCTGGCTCTGGCTCGAATTTCTGTGGCCCTGTGTGTCACTAGGGCTGACGTGTCACCTCTTGATTGGCTCTTTGAACTTTGTATGGTCTAGATTCCTCATGTCTTCATCTGACGGCTCAAAACAATTTAAAAATCTATAAAAGCACCCTAAGTCTCGACTGAAAATTGACAAAAAAAAAAATAAGAAAGGAGTCGTCATGCTGCCATGGAGGAATTTAACATAGCCGTCAAGAGAGAAAAAGCTTAAGAGATGAATCAAATTAAGAAGAAGATTAAAGTTTAATCAAATTAATCAACGCAATGTTAGTCTACCCAAAGGAGCGCATCTCAGTTTCAAAATTCATAATCCAGAATTCAAGGTTCTGCATTCGTTGTAAGTATAGTGACCTTTCAGAATATGAATAAAAAAACTGTGATGTGATTCGATATAAATGAAAATAGAACTGTGTTATTGTATAAATTATGTGTATTGTAATGGTTCTATCATGACTTGTGTATTGATTTTTGTGGCATAAATTTGATTGATGCAAGCCTATGGAACAATTGTATATGAAAACAATGGCACTGGCAAGTTTGTGGCAAAAACTAGAATTTGATCCCTTTATGTTTATACCTATGGCATGGACTATATACATTCACTAAGTCTAAATTAAGGCTTATGTAAACATGTTCTAGATTTGAAACCTTTTATGCCTACTTGACCCAAAAACTATGATATCATTCTCATGTTTATTTTGCAAGTATAATTGGACCTATGTTAAGCATCGTTTGGGTTTCATAAACTATGCAAGTTCATGTTTATTTGCAAGTATAATTGGATCTATGTTAAGTATCGTTTGGGTTTCATAACCTATGCAAGTTCATGTTGAAATAGGCTATGTGATTAGATGTTATGATTGGACATTTTGGTGAATATATAACATGCTAGTTTTGTGGTTGACATTATGCCAAGTTAAACATGTTTAAACACAAGTTTGTATTAGCCTAAACTATGCCAATTCATATGTCACCTACCTAGTTATACTTTGATTTGACTGCAAGTTCACATGACCCATATTATATGTTAGTTGAATCGCTAAATTGCAAGTTCATGCGCCACACACCCTTATATGTTGTAAAATGTTACATGTTATTGATTTCCCCTTTTTCTCACGTTTATAAAGTTGGGCTGAATTGCATCGAGCCCAACATTTGTTAATGTTGCGAACGTTATAAACGGGGGTAATAACGTTGGGTGTAAAACATGAAAATGTATATGTTGGCATGTTTGGCACATGCCAACGACAATGACATTTAAGCGGTATGAATTGATATACCCAAAAATAAAAAGAGATGACATTTACATATAATTGAGAGATAATAAAATATGTAAATTTAGAAAACACGATATGCTTAACCCGAGGTTGGATTGAGTTGTGATGTAAACCTGCCCGGACCCGCCCGGTTGTCCAGTAGTCACAACAATACCTATCCAATGTGGGTGGTTAAGCATTGAGCCCAATAATGACCCGAGGTTAGACTGAGCTACGGTGTAAATCTACCCGGAACCGACCGGCACCTCCAGTAACCGTAGCAATACCTGTCTAATGTGAGTGGTCTGGTGCTCTAAGAGGCTAAGGACAGATGGTAGGGTTAAGTCAACTATAACACTTACCCAAATTCAACATGTTAACAAGAATTGATGGGTGGGGTTAGGTAAATACAGACACTTAACCACTTAACATGTTTGACTAGAAAATCCTGGTAACGAGGGACCCGTTTCAGCAGTAACCCAAGTTAGGTATCATGGTACCCTGAAACTAGGCAGGGTGGGGCACGATTACTGGGCTGATTGTAAGCGGTCAAACGACGACGGTGGGTGCACAGTGTAGGTCTAACGGGGTGCGGGCATGCACACACTCCGGAGCAGACAACCAGGGCACTGGGGACACCAGTAGTATAACCTATGCCTTCTAGAATTTGTGTCGGGGCCGCCGCCATGGGTCTTGATACACCCCATGGTGGGACCAGCATAGGTATCTACAATTCTTGGGGGTCGTAGGACACATGTTAACGCGAGTAGGAGCCGATCTTTAAACAAAAATGGGGATCAATTCACCCTCAGCATGGGATGCCAGTTAAAGTAAGCTCAAGTAGGTGCAGAGATATAGTATGGGTGCGATAGTACATCCGATACTTCCTTAGCTTGTGACACTTTCCTATTTTCAGTTTATATCTATCATGCCCTTTTCTTATTCACATACTGAAGAGTTACTAGATTTACTCAGGCTTTATGTCTGACTCTATTTTCTTTTCGTCTTCTTTTCTTTTGTCCCCCCCCCCATCCACATGGAGAAAACAACTCAGCTCAGTCAGACTCTTTACAAGCTCCAAGAACGTAGATGTATGATTTGGATCTCTTTTGCTCGGATTATGGCTTTGGATATCACTATGGGGATTTTTGTCACTTTATTTATGTTTTATGATTCTTTAATAATCAAGACAGTAATGTTGGAAGTATTTTGAGACAACTATGGGATGTTTTGTTTTGAACATGTATTGATGAAATAAAAGTCTGTTTGGTTTCCGCTATTTTAAAATATGTGTATTTATATCTGTCTTGAGTATTTCTGTGGCTTTTACTTATAATCCTCCACTAAAGTTAAGGCATTCCCTTTGTGAGTGACCTTAACGGAGGTAGGATGTTTCAAACCTCGTGTCTTAGGCGGTTTATTATTACATATAATTAATTACCCCCAATTTGAATTAATTTCCCTATTCAAATTGTCAATCAATTACAAATTTAACTATGTCCATAATTAACACCTTAATTATGTCCATCTATTTATGGTATATAAAAATTATACCAATTAACATCACATTTAAGGCATTTATGCCAATTCTAAATATTAAATCTTTTAATATTATCCCATTGCCCCACGTTGTATGTTCATTCGTTTAACGTGAAATATACGTTAGACTCGAATAGTCTAACTTATGGAATAAAGAGAAAACCTCACAACATGCATAGAATATAAATTAGATCTAACTTACGAACAAAAGTCATAACATGAATTGGCATATAGATCTAAACATAAGGGGTGAAATTGCATGCGTGAATAAGGTGTTTCATCTAAACTTGCATAGACAATGGGTGTATGACACATGTACTTTCGTAACTTATGTAGTTTTAACATATAGGTTTGAACTTGCATAGGAATCTCAAACTGTCATTACATGATTCATGCCCCCAAGCATATATATATATATATATATATACACACACACACACACACACACACTTACATATGTGATTTGTGTAACATAAATTATGATGTAAACTTGCATCTAACTCGCACATGTCATAGCCAAAACTTTAGATCCAATCTTACACATAAAATAGATGTCATGAAACATGTAAGGTGGTATATGATTCCCACTAACTTGCATATGATTGATATCTAAATTAACATCTAGACTTGCATACATATATATGATTTAACATATGAATTAGTTCCACAAACATAACCAAACTAGCATATGAAGCATCATTATGAATTAATTGTACATAAGCCAACAATTAACATAGATTTGCTACATAGATAATAACATCACAGCTTTACAACATAGATAATAACATCATAGAATTACAACATAGATAATAACATAACGGTCAATGATTCACAACATAACCATATAACCCAAATCATAACTCAACCTAATTAAAATGTTAATTATCTTATTAAAGAAATCGAACTCATAACTCAAAGAAGGACTTGATTCTAAAATTTGAGTTCTGAAATTGATTTAGCTCTCCTTTGAAGAAGACAAATTCGTTGTTTTTTAGATTTGAGTTGAATATAATTGAGTTGATTAGCTTTTCTTCCTCCTAAATGGTGGCGGCTACTCTAGGTTGCAGGTGACAGCATGGTGGCCATGGTTCTAAATTTTTATTTGATTTTAGGGTTTGAGTCTACATGTGTTTATATAGAATTTAGGATTAATTTTGGCCATCCGATCAACCTAGAATAAACCATAGTCATTCAGTCAGGATAGGGTGAAAGTCAGCCCTAATTACTCAGCCAAGAATCAGAAAATCGTCATTAAACAATTCTGCCGGGGGGGGGGGGGGGCAGGTCGACTCCCTGATCGACCTGTATGGGTAGGTCGACCCCCTGGTCGACCTAGACCTGGCAGGAATTTTCCCGCCTAGCCCAATCTGAGTCTGAATTCGAATTTTTGAAATCTGTTTGAATTTTTCTGAAACTTCCGATCGCCATAACTTCTTTATACGAAGTCCAATTCACGCAAACTCGGACTCTATCTCAACCAGAATTCCGAGACGAACACAATGGAATAACCCGTTTCCCTTAATTCTCACATATAAAATTAAATATTCTTTAATTTGTTACTTTAGTGTTAACAGAAATACGGGGTGTTATAGTATATATATTTTATGATCTAAATACACATAATTTAATAGCGTTTGATGATGTTAATTTTCAAGAATTTAGATTTCCTTTCAAATTAAAGAATACTAGGGGCATATGTAATAGTTCTTTTTTTTAGAACAAGATGGTTGTGTAGAGCGGATCTACACAGCCGGTTCATTTATAAAGTACAACAAGCCTGATCATTGGCTGAATAATTTTTAGTGCTAGATGAAGTATCTTACAGGCGATTAAAAGGTACTACATAATGTACAATTGTGAAGATAAACAACCACAACAGCTAGCAACAAAAGAAACACACTATAAGCTAAACGCTTCAGCTCCAAAACAGCACCGTGATAAGCAATCCAAAAACTGGTCATAAGACACCAGACAAACAACAACATGAAGTATAGGGGAGGTCACCATGGATGTAGGAAGAAGCGTCGCTAGTGTAGTGCATCAGCATCAGTGCTGCCTTTGGATTCGTCCCAAATGATATCAGTGTCCTTTAAGGATGGTATGAAGTGGAGAGCATTTGTAGCTGTCCAAAGGTAGAAGAGGTAAGATATTTTACGACATAACTGAAGCCTCAGAGTTGATTGCCCATTAAAACAATGAATATTTCGTTCAAGCCAAATGGTTCATGCAAAAGCATCAATGAAAGTTTCCAGTTCAGGAGAGGAGGAACCGCTAAAAAGAAAGAACCTTGTGAGTTTTCTGAAAATGAACCCAGTAGAAGTAAAAAGGAAAAACTGCTAAAAAAATTGGTCCGAATTTTTGCGCTATTATTATAGAGAAGAATTGTAGAAACCTCCAAAAATTCTTATCTTCATTAGGTATCAATTCATAGCAAGATACTATAAATGATAAGATAATTTTTTTTTTGAAATACAATAAAACTTGACACCTGATAGATCAGTCGCCTTGTTGTAAATCTACAGGTTGAATACATGTATGTAGAAAGAAATAAAAACCTGATCGTACAGTTGATAAATATAAAGCCTGTTTGGTAGGCTTAGGATTTAAGGAAAATATAGACTTTTTAACATCTTTTCACCTGGAACTATAATGGCATCTATTCGAGTACTAATTTCACTTGCATCTATTCATAATTTGAACATACACCAAATAGATGTAAAATTGCTTTTCTAAATTGTTAGTTAGAAGAGGGGAGCAAAGATAGCGATGGTGCACATGGCGAACAAACCTTGGCAAACAAAACTATCCACTTTAGTGCTGAATCGAGATAGACAATGCATGGTGACCAAAACCATAAAATGACCACCGAACTCTGAATCACAAAAGGGATGCCGAGCGGAGAAGATGCCAGACCATCACATATTACTGCATTGCTTCGTGCATATCTTGATATTGACCGAGATATTATGAACTAAGCACATTCCATTTGAAAAGTTGCTCAAGCGGTTCTACGAGAAATTCAAAAACCGAGGAGGCCTGGAGCTAGGGCTGAACCTGACCAGCAACATGCAATGGGTAACCAAATAGTGAATCTAACAACTATGCTCAGGCATATCATGAGAGATAGTCAATGCTACTTCAATGTTGACTGAGGAGTAGATAGCTGCCATAGTCATTTGTAGATGGTATACTTAACACTGAATATCTGTGTAAATTTAACTTGCCTACAATGTCCAACTGCTAGGGGAAATCCAGCCCTACGTCACATCTTGTAAGAAATCACTGGTGCATGAACTTTGCTCAGGCCATCGATGTGATATAGGAAAGATTCTTACAATTTATTTAGAGGGTGTGGTGGTGATATGATTCACCAAGCTACTACCTAAGTCAATTTATTCACTTAAGGACTAGGAAAAAAAGTTTTTTTTATCAGTTTTGTGTCACTATGGCTCATCCCAAGCAAGTCATGCAATGTCTAATTTGCATCAAAGCACACCGGTAGTCGCCAAAGACTTCTTGGAACGAGCTAGTGTTATTGTCAGTTAGGTCACCAATCCTAATGATGAAGCTATTTTGGTGGTGCTTACCAAAGGTGCTAACCCCCAAATTTAAATTCAGCAACTGGTTTGCTGGAAAGTCTCCATCTATATTAGAATAATTTTATGCCAAATATTCCCTATTTCTAAGGACAAAGGAGGCGAAAAGGACAGGAAAGAGAGAAACAGTTAGACCTAGTAATGATGGGGATAATGCAACATGGTAGTAAAAGAATCTAGAGGGAGCTCTAGAAAGTGAATGTGAATGTTTAAAATCAGAATATGTAGAATAATAAATAGAAAGGCGACAATGGTGGTGGATGCCGCAATCAAAGTGGGACTGGAGGAAGCAACGAAGGTCCCCACATATGACAACTATACTTCACTCAAGACTTATTGGAAAGCATCTATTTGGATACGTGCAACACCACATAGTATAGAAACTTCTCACCTAAGGAATCGACAGGGATGTGAAAACAGTCTGAGAAGTATTTCATGTTTCATGAAATGCATGGTGACACAATTAACAAATGTCATTATTTAAGAAATGTAATTGAGAAGATGATTAAATAGAGAAGGATAGAGCAGTGTAGGAAGGCCCTATAGGATAGCAAAAGGGGTGTTAAATCCAAAAAATCAAGGTCAAATAGCTCCTTGATGTACAACTCAGCAAAAGCAAAGAGGGTACCATGATTAACACTATTGTTGGAGGACCACATCCAGCCGGCAAGAGTTGAAAGGGAAATGGAACAATATGCAAACATTGTTAAGCACATAGAGTGTGAGGGTGCAACTCGTGGATGAAGCATGACTAGTTACGTGAAGTACGATGACTAACGGCATTTCCTTTCGAGACCGAGATGAAGACATGTTGGAATCCTCAATGATTGACCCCTTGGTGACTTCGACCATGATTAGCCCAACTTCTGTATGGAAGGTCCTAATGTATTATAGGTGGCCATCAATATCATATTTAATAGGGCCTACGATCAAATGATGTTAGAGCCAAGGACCAAGAGACGTGCATAACTCAAATTCATGGCTTTAATGGAAACAAATGATCCAATATGTATTGTGGAATTACCGATTGTGCTTGGTGAGGAGGATTGCCTGAGAGTGGGGATATCTACTTTCCCTACAATGCATTATTTGGCCAATCGACCCTCTTAGAATTTATAGCTCACATATCCTCATAGTGTATGCTTTTGTTTCCAACTGAAATGATGTCAAAATCATTTGGGGTGATCAAGTGGCGAGGTGATATTATTATAGGGGTAAGTGGAAAGATGGTCAACAAAGCAAGAAGGGTAAAGACATGGATATTACTCCCTAATTCAAGAATTGGGATGCATAGCAACCAAGGTTCAAGTCCTGGCTCGGATAACGCAGTCGCCTTTCCAAAGACATCAACCTAATGAAAGACAAAGAGACAGGAAATTGGCAGTTACACAAGTTAAATTAACGATTAAAATTATAGTCAGCCACAACTACTCGTTATGAACCTTGAAGATGAGATTATAGCTTTGCCCTTGTTGATGAAAGAGCCTGCTGATTTTTCCAAGAAAACTTAGACATTTTTTCTTGGACTCATACCTATTATGTGGAATCTGGCTAACTATCATGGGCCACATATTGGACATTAACCCGAAATTCGTATCTGTGAAATAAAAAAGACGTAACATGGAGCCAAAGAGGTCGACTTCACTTAAAGAGGATGTGTATTACTGGCATAGCAATGGCTTCATCAGCAATGCTATTTATTCTGATCAGGTCTCCAATCTAGTTCTTATGGAAAAAGCCAAAAGTGGTGGATGAGTATAGACTATTTTGACTTAAATATATTGCTTCCCACATATAACTTCACACTTTCAAGATATATCACATTGTAAACCCTATGACTAAACACGACCTCTTATCTTTTGTGAATGCATACTGTGGGTATAATGAGATTTCGTTGCACATTTCAGACCAGGAGCATACCGCCTTCATCAGTGATCCCGGGTTATACTGTTATATTATTGTGCCTTTTGGAATGAATAACGCAAAAGCAACTTACCGCTGATGTATCAACTACATATCCAAAGAAAGATCATGAGAAACATGGAAGTATATGTGGATGATGCTCATGAATTAATGGCTATAGAATGATCGCATCGATGATTTGGTAGAGATATTCGTTGTTCTCCATAGACATGGAATTTAAGTCAATCCCTAAATTTGTTAATTAGTCATTTCATTCGTACAATTTTTGGTCCGTGTTGTCAATTCCCATTGGATTAAAGCCGACTCCCAGAAGATTGCTGCCATTCAAAATACCAAGGTTCCACAACAGATAAGAGTCATGTAGACTATGAATGGGAAGGTCATGGCGCTAAATCAATTTACTTCTAGAGCAATTGACAAGTGCATTCCTTTTTTGACTTGATCAAAAGAGGAAAATGCGACTACACATGGATGCAATACTACGTTGATGCGTTCCAAACCCTCCTAAACCACTTAAAGAAATGTCCCATCACGTCGATGCCTACGGATTATGAAAAGTAGTTCATTTACCATGCAATTTCATTGCACGTTATTAGTTCTATACTTGTGGTGGAGATAATAAAATCCAAAGGCTATGTAACATCCCTGTTTTTCGTAAAAATCATTAAGAAGGTTTGATTGGATAAACTAAACAAGAGTAATGTAGTGGATTGTTGAGACGATATTTGTTAGCCACTTTTTAAAAATCCACACATCTTGCACAACACTATGGTAAATACCATTCCCAACTAGACTGAACCCATAACATCTAGGTTGAGCTTGTTGGCCTCTTGACTTGGCCAAAAAACTAGTTTTATTGCCAATTTTCAAGCTCTAGAACCTTGTTTCAAGTTTAAAGGAGTTATGCTGGAGATTTATATGAGTACAAACTTCTTCAATGGGAAAATTATATATTTGTTTAAATTTAGGTTTATTATGGGTTGTTTCTTGGTTTTTGGTTATTTACATGCTTGGAGGTGATTATATATGTGCTTATAGTTGATTAGAGGCTTATACTTGATGAATAAGTCTATATGTTATTATTGTAATAAAGGCTCGTGATTATTTGTAGTTTTATTACGATTTACACACTATTAACAAGTTTATGTGAAATGATATTTGTTCGTATAATTTAGTGACTAGAAATTATTATGTAGACAATTTGGTTATGTAATAACCTGGAAATGCGAGCCAGTTTAAAATTTTTATTTTGGCAATTTTAGCGAATTTTGAACATTTAAAATGAATTATTTTAAATAATAACGACGAGGAATTTAATTTGAATAGAATCGAACGTATATATTATATAGATCATCGTTAGAATATAAACAATTATATATTTAATTATAAAAGGAATTGAAAATGGCGCGGTAGTTCGATAATTTGATTTCAAAGTTCAAATGAATGTACCGGGTGCAAAATAATCCGGATTTTAACGAAACCAAAAATAATGGAATCTATTTGTGAATATCTTTCCAACGAATCCGAGAAATCAAAATTTCATAGTGGGAATCAAAAGATATTTCCAGTTGAAAATTCTGAATAGTCGCTATGGAATTCAGGCCCTTAAAAATGGAAATTTTGCAAACGACCTCGGAATTCGACGAAAACAATTTTGTTGTATCCGGGATGTCAAATTATTGTTAGGTTTCAAATTTCATAATTTTTCGAATCAATATGTGAGCGTGGCAAAGGAAAACGCATTTGACCAGTTTCAGTTGATTTTAATCGACTGGAAAATGGCCATTTTTCCAACGGTCTCAGAATTCGACGAAACTAGTTTTGTTAGGACCGTATCGTCAATACGAAGCAAGAAAATATTTTTCTGGAATTTTTAGAGTTCGTATGTGACCCCGGTAAATTGAAATGCGCGTTCAAATTCAATATATAGAGTTATATGTTGATTTTAATGGAAACTGATCGAAACGGTCGAATCAGCTTATGGTACATATCCCATTGTGTTCGGAATGGGGGTGAAACGCTATGGATGACTGGCGGTGGGTCTCGTTTCGAGGTCGAATAAAAAAGTCAACTTTTTGAAATAAAATAAATAATTAATAAAACCCCTCACCCCTCTCTTCTATTCACTCAGCCCCCCCGTTCATTTCGAAATCAAATCAGAAATAATAAAAAAAGAGAAAAGGGGCGACAGGCCGGGGGGGTGAACCGCCGCCGCCGTCACCGCATCGCGGCCCCCTCCAGGTGGCTCGCCGCCACCGTCAACCGGTGCAGCCCCCCTTCTCTCGCCTCCGACCTCCCCTCCTCTTCCTCCCTCCGTTCGCCGCTCAACACCCCAGCGCCTCCCTCTTCTTCTCCGATCTCCCCTTCTCCTTCTCCTCCCTTCCCTCTACAACCCGACGCACCACAGCCAAACAAAACCTCACCCCCCCCCTTCAGCCCTAGCGCCGCCTCCCCCTGTCAATGCCGCCTTCCGCCTCCACCGCGCCTGCATCCGCGCGCCGAACACCCTCCTCCTCTTCAAGTGTTGTAAGCCTCCTTGTTTTATTTACTTTGGTTTTATTCTATTTTTTTTGTAGTTCATTTTAATTCTCAAATTAAAATAAAATCGTATAGAGTCAAAATATAATTTCTATTATATGTAGAAATTAAAAATATAATTTTTATCGCATGTAAAGGTTGAAAATATATTTTTCATATTATATAGATAAGAAAAATGTGATCTTTATATGGTAGGATATAAAAAGACGACATTTTTAAAGTTGGAAAAGGCGAAATCTTTATATTTGAAAAGGCGAAATCTTTATATAGAGGATAGCGTGATAAAAATATAATCTTTATTATATGAACACCATTGGAAAATTAGAATTTTTATCTATATAGTAGCGATGTAAAAATAGAATTTTTATCTATATAGTAGCTATGTAAAAATAGAATTTTTATCTATATAGTAGCGATGTAAAAATAGAATTTTATCTATACAGTAGCGATGTAAAAATAGAATTTTTATCTATATAGTATCGATGTAAAAATAGAATTTTATCCATATAGTAGCGATGTAAAAATAGAATTTTTATCTATATAGTAGCGATGTAAAAATAGAATTTTTATCTATATAGTAGCGATGTAAAAATAGAATTTTATTTATATAGTAGCAATGTAAAAATAGAATTTTTATCTATATAGTAGCGATGTAAAAATAGAATTTTATCTATATAGTAGCGATGTAAAAATAGAATTTTTATCTATATAGTAGCGATGTAAAAATAGAATTTTTATCTATATAGTAGCGATGTAAAAATAGAATTTTTATCTATATAGTTGCGATGTAAAAATATAATTTTTATCTATATAGTAGCGATGTAAAAATAGAATTTTTATCTATATAGTAGCGATGTAAAAATAGAATTTTTATCCATATGGAGTAATTATAAAAATATGATTTTTATATACATAGCAACAATATAAAAATGTGATTTTTATATATGTAGTGGCTACGGGCAACGAAAGTGACAAAAGGCGAGAACAACGATGACTTCTACATAAGAAGAGTCGAGGCGTTTGGATTAGCTATTGGTGAGAACTTCTCACTCTAAATTTCTTTTTCTAGTTATATATATACTAGGATGCAGACGGTGCTTAGCAGCACCCGACACCCGTCGTCCACAGACCATGGACGGCTTGTTTGTTTGATTGATGTGTTGTGAAAATTGATTGTGTTGTGGAATGATTGAATAATAAAATATTCTTGTGTTGAAAGGAAATAAAATATTTATATAGTTAAAAATATTTTATCGTTAAAATATAATTTTTAACGTGAATGTGAATAAATAAATAATTATAAACAAATCGGCCGATTTGTTAATATACACTGATTTGACTGATATTGATTGGGACGATAAAGTTTACACATCGCCCAACTGCACAAATAAAAATCTGTGTTTGTTGATTTGAAACCCCGCACGGGTGTTGGGATGAAATTTGGCGTACACTAATCCCAATTATTTAATTGTATGTCGATCGGTTGGTCGACGTACTGTGTAAGCGTTAATTATTTATATTTGATGCTTATGCAGTTGTGTGGTGCACTTTGGATGATGGTTGATTGTTTATCGCTGCTATTATATACATGTGTTGTATGGAACCCATATAATTAACATTATATGGTGATTGATTGGGCCTCATTCCAATCGGGAAAATAATGAATATTATAAAAGAAAATTCATGTGTTGAATATAAAAATAGTCATGTGTCGACGATGTTCATGTGTTGAACTATTTATGTGTTGAGTAAAATATTTTAAATAATAAAATTTACATCTTTATCATATTTAAGATTAGAACCAATTTACAGTTGGAGTCTGGTTAAAAATCAAACGATAGATACCATAATTTTATAAAATATTTTACATAACAAAAATAGTCGGGTGTTGACAGTACTCATGTATTGAGATTAGTCAGGTGTTGGAAGAAATATAGATTCATGTGTTGAATAGAATATATATTCATTTGTTGAATAGAATAACGAATTTATTGAAATATATAAAGCCGTGTTGATTAGAGTTGCGCTATTTTGACGTGAACGATATTTATATCGATTATATTCGTTTTTATAACGAATATAGAAAAAGAAGTGATTTCAAAATAAAACGTTTTGAAAATATTATCATTTATATAGTAATGATACGAAATATTCAATTTTGATTTGAAATTGAATATAGAGTTGAAATGGTTTTGAAAACGAATTTAAAACAATTTATAAAATATGTTTTAAAAAGGAAATCGACGAAATATATAATATATATATATATATAATGGCCTGAATAGAACGCGCCGCACCGCGGCAGTTCGTGAATTTCGATCATTGACTTCGAATTGACGTTGCGGGAGATCCGACCGCCGGATTCTCCTAAAACTGGAACCGTTGGGTTCGTATCGAAAAGATCTTTCTAACGAATATTTGAAATTAGAAATCTAACGGTTGGATTTGGAATTATGTCCAAATCAAATTTGGAAAAGGTCGATGTAAGTGCAGTTCGATGGCCGTTGATGGAAATCGACTGTACGGGCCTTGATAAAATTATTAAAAATATTAATAATTTGTGTAAAATCATAATATGTGAATTGGAAAGAACTGGGATGAAAAATTCCACATTTGAAAGGATAGAAATACATTTTTGTCGAAATGAAATAGTTTTGAACTAGAATTAAAATCAATTTATTTTTGAAATAAATAAATTGAACTTGAAAGTGATTTTAAAAATAATCAATATTCCAAATACGTGAATTGGACTGGAGTTGAATCGAAATTATCTTCGGAATATTTCGATGTTGGATTTCGTGACTATACAGATATTGTTTTGGGAATTTGAAAGATATATTTTATATCGTTATTTCCTATACGATATTTGTTGGTTTCAAGATTTGATATTGAATATAAGCCGGTATATTTTCTATTCAGAGCCTTGTATTTAATATCAAATGTGATTTGGGTTTGTCGTGAATGGTGTCTTCATTAACACTGTTCTTAAGCCCAATAGGGAAAAAGATTAAATCTTTCTATTTAGATTTAATGAAGTGTATCAATTAAATATTTAATTGAAATTGAATTGAATTTGAATTGGTTTTTGGGTTTATCGTGAGCGTTGTTTTGAACAACACCTGTTCTTTAACCCGATTAACAATAGAGTGTGATTTTAGGTTTATCGTGAATCGTGTTTTAGACGACATTGGTTCTTTAACCCAGTTAAAGGCAGGGTATTGATTTTTTTTGGAAAGATTAAAACTAAGTGGAGTTTTAATGAATCTTTAATTAGATTGAAATGTGAATTGATAATTTAAATTATCATATCTGAAAGGTGATCAAGAATGGAGTACCACCAATTTTGCTCCAAAGCGATAGTTAAATCTTTAATTAGATTTGAACGTGAAATGGTAACTAATTTTACCGATAGCACCGTAGTGTTAGATATGGAGTATTACCAATTTTCTCCATGGGACAAATAGGTTGGGATTGGGAAATAAAATAAATAATTACTTTGGTGTGGTTCGCTAATCCCGACTAGTTTGAAATGATATCCAAAGGAAGATTAAAGAATAAATTTAGAAGAATTTATCTTTGATAAAATTAATGGGAACCTATTCCCTAAAAATTTGATTTTGTGAATAAAAGAATATTCTGATTTGGAATGAGGCGTTTGTTGTGTTTGTGTAACATTTGTTTATCATATACGTGGGTTATTCAGAAAGGCTGGGTTTATACCCATTCTGAATAACCGATTCGACGAGATGTCGAAGAGGAAGACGGTGGTTGAAGACCGGAAGTCTCCACATCGTTTGGGTGATTACTGATGATCTCGATTGGGCTGTACACCCAAGATGAGGGAAACAGTTGGTGATCGTCCAGGCGTACTTGGAGATGGATGGATATGCGAGGAAAGTGCCTCCGGTTTCGTTCAGACCCAGAACGAACTTGTAAATGGACTGTGTGTCTGACATTGGATTTTATTCTACGTTGATTGATCTCTATTAAATATACATCTGTTTGGTGGTGGAGAATTTATTCTCTTGCTTAACGCCCTTCTCTGAGACGTACGAGCTCAGAGGTTGTATATCGATGGACATCAGTCGCATGGAGTGAATTGCCAGTGTGGCACGCATAAGTGGCAATTGATCAAGGCTTCTGTTGAAAAGCAAAGTCTTGTGGTTGATGATCAAAGCACGGCCTGTGTGGCGCAGCTTTGTGTATAACGTGGATTCGCGAGCCTCACACCTCGGTATGAGTCAAAAACGGGATAAGGACCCAAGGAGTGCACGACGTTTCTTTCTAGCTATGGTGGTGTCAGTGACCTACCAGCCCTGACATTTATATACTTTTCACCTGTGTGGTTGTTGGAATGCGAGGCGCCTCGGATATAGGTCTGTAAGGACCGGGAAACGTGTGTTCAGGAATTGCCAATCCTCAAAAGTAAGAGAGGACCAGCCTTGGAGGATCCAGGGATTGCTGTGTGCGGTCCCGAGACATTTGCTAGAGTGCCTCGAACGGAGAGGAGCTTGCCCCTTGCCTCGACTCATGATGGAATCCAATTTCCAATATGTGATATTGCGGTTTTAATTGTAGAACTAGTATGGCGACATGATAGATGGTACTCATGCCGCCTAGGATTGATATTTATGATTGAAATTATTTTGACACTATAAACTTATAATAGTATCAAATGATTTGTTTTAAACGAACCAAGCATGTTAGGCTATTATAAGGGAAAACCCTATCCTCCGGCTTGCGTTGCATTGTGTGATGGGACCTAGGTCTTATAATAGCTTCATCTTTCCAGAAAGCATTGCGCTGTTTTGTTATATGCACTATTATTCTTGGGAGGAAACCCGTTCCGTGTTATACGGCGTGGTCCCTTGAATTACTATCTTTTAAAGTAAAGTTTTAAATAACTGTTTTAGTTCTCACACCAGTCACATGACTGACCTGGAGTTTATTGTTTTAACCTAAACTCTGGGTGCCCCTATTTCCTACACGGGCAACTAGTAGTTTTGGTTTTGCAGATTTATTTTCACAGGATCCTGATTAACAGCTGGAACGATGCTCGGAAAGCTCTGTATCCGTGTATTACTTTCAGTTGTGTTTTCTATTATTTTTCCGCTGCTATGTAATTTATTGTAATCTCTGATATTTATCGAATGTATATTTATTCATTTATACTCTGTATATTCTTGTATCTGATGGAATTGTTGTAATAACAATGAAATGTTCTTCTGTTTGCATTCCATTTTGTCTTGTCCTCAACGCAATCCATGCTTTACTTCACAGGGAAGTTCAGGTCGTGTCAGTTTGGTATCAGAGCTTTGGTTTACAGAGCTCGAGAACAAGACACATTAGAACCATACGAAAGAATTCATCAGATATTGGTTTAGTAATATCCAATTAGAATAACTCGTTAGAGATGGGATCAGTAGTATCCTAGAACGAGTGTGAAGAGTATATTTTTCAAATGAAAACAATATTGTTTTGAAAATTGAAACCATTTTATACGTATTTGATTATTTATTTATTTTGAATTTGGACAATCAAGTATATAAAGATTTCGCGTATACGCGTCATGAACGTATATTCGAAGTTTTAATATACTGGATAGATATAGAATCACACTCTAGTCGCCCGGAGATGATGTTGATAATGACCATGGCATCATCAATATTTATGTTCGTGTTTCGAAGGTGTGGTTTCTATATAATTCCATCAGACTGGTGTGAGAACCAAAATATAGCTAGAATTCATTGTTATGATTTGGCATCAAAAACATGATTTTCTGTATATATATCAAAATTATGAATTTGAAACTCTAATTCACTAATTGATTGATGTTTGTGTTGTTTGTTTATTTGTTTGATAATTTTGAACCATTATGCCTAATTGCATCAAATGTTGAATTGTATTGAAAATTATTTGCAATTGCATGCATGTACATATATATGTGTGAACAGGTCATAGCAAGGAGGCTAGAGCAGAGAATAAAATTTGTTTGCCTGACAAATAGGTACATGTTTACTATAATTTACTGTTTTGTTCTGGTGATGATGATTTTATGAGCTGATTGGCTAGCCGCTTGGCTTTTTCTTTTTCTTTTTGAGATCAGAGGGCCTATATGGCAATTTCAGGATTTTCCCGGTGCTCCCGGTGCAGGGGAGGTTATGGCAAAAAATTTCGAAAATTTAGGGTGTTAGCCAAATTTTTTGAAAAATTGGAAAAGTTCTTTGAAACTGAAAAGTTGAAGAACTTGAGTGGTAATAGAAAACAATGGAAGTTGAGTTGAATTGTTAAACAACTTTCGGCTTCGTTCCTTTTCAGGGACAAAAAGTTTTAAGTGGGGGAGATTGTAATAACCCGGAAATGCGAGCCAGTTTAAAATTTTTATTTTGGCAATTTTAGCGAATTTTGAACATTTAAAATGAATTATTTTAAATAATAACGACGAGAAATTTATTTTGAATAGAATCGAATGTATATATTATATAGATCGTCGTTAGAATATAAATAATTATATATATATATATAATTATAAAAGGAATTGAAAATGGCGCGGTAGTTCGATAATTTGATTTCAAAGTTCAAATGAATGTACCGGGTGCAAAATAAACCGGATTTTAACGAAACCAAAAATAATGGAATCTATTTGTGAATATCTTTCCAACGAATCCGAGAAATCAAAATTTCATAGCGGGAATCAAAAGATATGTCCAGTTGAAAATTCTGAATAGTCGCTATGGAATTCAGGCCCTTAAAAATGGAAATTTTGCAAACGACCTCGGAATTCGACAAAACCACTTTTGTTAGATCCGGGATGTCAAATTATTACTAGGTTTCAAATTTCATAATTTTTCGAATCAATATGTGAGCGTGGCAAAGGAAAACGCGTTTGACCAATTTTAGTTGATTTTAATCGACTGGAAAATGGCCATTTTTCCAACGGTCTCAGAATTCGACGAAACTAGTTTTGTTAGGACCGTATCGTCAATACGAAGCTAGAAAATATTTTTTTGGAATTTTTAGAGTTCGTATGTGACCCTGGTAAATTGAAATGGACGTTCAAATTCAATATATAGAGTTATATGTTGATTTTAACGGAAACTGATCGAAACAGTCGAATCAGCTTATGGTACATATCCCATTGTGTTCGGAATGGGGGTGAAACGCTATAGACGACAGGCAGTGGGTCTCGTTTCGAGGTCGAATAAAAAAGTCAACTTTTTGAAATAAAATAAATAATTAATAAAACCCCTCACCCCTCTCTTCTATTCACTCAGCCCCCCCCCCCCCCCGTTCATTTCGAAATCAAATCAGAAATAAATAAATAAAGAGAAAAAGGGCGACGGGGGGGGGGGGGGGGGGGGGGTGAACCGCCGCCACCGTATCGCGCCCCCCTCCCCAGGTGGCTCGCCGCCACTGTCAACCGCTGCAGCCCCCCTTCTCTCGCCTCCGACCTCCCCTCCTCTTCCTCCCTCCGTTCGCCGCTCAACACCCCAGCGCCTCCCTCTTCTTCTCTGATCTCCCCTTCTCCTTCTCCTCCCTTCCCTCTACAACCTGAGGCACCACAGCCAAACAAAACCGCACCCCCCTTCAGCTCTAGCGCCGCCTCCCCTTGTCAACGCCGCCTTCCACCTCCACCGCGCCTGCATCCGCGCGCCGAACCCCCCTCCTCCTCTTCAATTGCTGTAAGCCTCCTTGTTTTATTTACTTTGGTTTTATTCTATTTTTTTTTGTAGTTCATTTTAATTCTGAAATTAAAATAAAATCGTATAGAGTCAAAATATAATTTCTATTATATGTAGAAATTAAAAATATAATTTTTATCGCATGTAAAGGTTGAAAATATAATGTTCATATTATATAGATAAGAAAAATGTGATCTTTATATGGTAGGTTATAAAAAGACGACATTTTTAAAGTAGGAAAAGGCGAAATCTTTATATTTGAAAAGGCGAAATCTTTATATAGAGGATAGCGTGATAAAAATATAATCTTTATTATATGAACACCGTTGGAAAAATAGAATTTTTATCCATATAGTAGCGATGTAAAAATAGAAATTTTATCTATATAGTAGCGATGTAAAAATAGAATTTTTATCTATATAGTAGCGATGTAAAAATAGAATTTTTATCTATATAGTAGCGATGTAAAAATAGAATTTTATCTATATAGTAGCGATGTAAAAATAGAATTTTTATCCATATAGTAGCGATGTAAAAATAGAATTTTATCTATATAGTAGCGATGTAAAAATAGAATTTTAATCTATATAGTAGCGATGTAAAAATAGAATTTTTATCTATATAGTAGCGATGTAAAAATAGAATTTTATTTATATAGTAGCAATGTAAAAATAGAATTTTTATCTATATAGTAGCGATGTAAAAATAGAATTTTATCTATATAGTAGCGATGTAAAAATAGAATTTTTATCTATATAGTAGCGATGTAAAAATAGAATTTTTATCTATATAGTAGCGATGTAAAAATAGAATTTTTATCTATATAGTTGCGATGTAAAAATATAATTTTTATCTATATAGTAGCGATGTAAAAATAGAATTTTTATCTATATAGTAGCGATGTAAAAATAGAATTTTTATCCATATGGAGTAATTATAAAAATATGATTTTTATATACATAGCAACAATATAAAAATGTGATTTTTATATATGTAGTGGCTACGGGCAACGAAAGTGACAAAAGGCGAGAACAGCGATGACTTCTATATAAGAAGAGTCGAGGCGTTTGGATTAGCTATTGGTGAGAACTTCTCACTCTAAATTTCTTTTTCTAGTTATATATATATACTAGGATGCAGACGGTGCTTAGCAGCACCCGACACCCGTCGTCCACAGACCATGGACGGCTTGTTTGTTTGATTGATGTGTTGTGAAAATTGATTGTGTTGTGGAATGATTGAATAATAAAATATTCTTGTGTTGAAAGGAAATAAAATATTTATATAGTTAAAAATATTTTATCGTTAAAAATATAATTTTTAACGTGAATGTGAATAAATAAATAATTATAAACAAATCGGCCGATTTGTTTATATACACTGATTTGACTGATATTGATTGGGACGATAAAGTTTACACATCGCCCGACTGCACAAATAAAAATATGTGTTTGTTGATTTGAAACCCCGCAAGGGTGTTGGGATGAAATTTGGCGTACACTAATCCCAATTATTTAATTGTATGTCGATCGGTTGGTCGACGTACTGTGTAAGCGTTAATTATTTATATTTGATGCTTATGCAGTTGTGTGGTGCAATTTGGATGATGGTTGAGTGTTTATCGCTGCTATTATATACATGTGTTGTATGGAACCCATATAATTAACATTATATGGTGATTGATTGGGCCTCATTCCAATCGGGAAAATAATGAATATTATAAAAGAAAATTCATGTGTTGAATATAAAAATAGTCATGTGTCGACGATGTTCATGTGTTGAACTATTTATGTGTTGAGTAAAATATTTTAAATAATAAAATTTACATCTTTATCATATTTAAGATTAGAACCAATTTACAGTTGGAGTCTGGTTAAAAATCAAACGATAGATACCATAATTTTATAAAATATTTTACATAACAAAAATAGTCGGGTGTTGACAGTACTCATGTATTGAGATTAGTCAGGTGTTGGAAGAAATATAGATTCATGTGTTGAATAGAATATATATTCATTTGTTGAATAGAATAACGAATTTATTGAAATATATAAAGCCATGTTGATTAGAGTTGCGCTATTTTGACGTGAACGATATTTATATCGATTATATTCGTTTTTATAACGAATATAGAAAAAGAAGTGATTTCAAAATAAAACGTTTTGAAAATATTATCATTTATATAGTAATGATATGAAATATTCAATTTTGATTTGAAATTGAATATAGAGTTGAAATGGTTTTGAAAACGAATTTAAAACGATTTATAAAATACGTTTTAAAAAGGAAATCGACGAAATATATATAATATATATATAATGGTCTGAATAGAACGCGCCGCGACGCGGCAGTTCGTGAATTTCGACCATTGACTTCGAATTGACGTTGCGGGAGATCCGACCGCCGGATTCTCCTAAAATCGGTACCGTTGGGTTCGTATCGAAAAGAGCTTTCTAACGAATATTTGAAATTAGAAATCTAACAGTTGGATTTGGAATTATGTCCAAATCAAATTTGGAAAACGTCGCTGTAAGTGCAGTTCAATGGCCGTTGATGGAAATCGACTGTACGGGCCATGATAAAATTATTAAAAATATTAATAATTTGTGTAAAATCATAATATGTGAATTGGAAAGAACTGGGATGAAAAATTCCACATTTGAAAGGATAGAAATATATTTTTGTCGAAATGAACTAGTTTTGAACTAGAATTAAAATCAATTTATTTTTTAAATAAATAAATTGAACTTGAAAGTGATTTTAAAAATAATCAATATTCCCAATACGTGAATTGGACTGGAGTTGAATCGAAATCATCTTCGGAATATTTCAATGTTGGATTTCGTGACTATACAGATATTGTTATGGGAAGTTGAAAGATATATTTTATATCGTTATTTCCAATACGCTATTTGTTGGTTTCAAGATTTGATATTGATTATAAGCCGGTATATTTTCTATTCAGAGCCTTGTATTTAATATCAAATGTGATTTGGGTTTGTCGTGAATGGTGTCTTCATTAACACTGTTCTTAAGCCCAATAGGGAAAAAGATTAAATCTTTCTATTTAGATTTAATGAAGTGTATCAATTAGATAATATTTAATTGAAATTGAATTGAATTTGAATTGGTTTTTGGGTTTATCGTGAGCGGTGTTTTGAACAACACCTGTTCTTTAACCCGATTAACAATAGAGTGTGATTTTGGGTTTATCGTGAATCGTGTTTTAGATGACATTGGTTCTTTAACCCAGTTAAAGGCAGGATATTGATCTTTTTTGAAAAGATTAAAACTAAGTGGAGTTTTAATGAATCATTAATTAGATTGAAATGTGAATTGATAATTTAAATTATCAAATCTGAAAGGTGATCGAGAATGGAGTACCACAAGTTTTGCTCCAAAGCGATAGTTAAATCTTTAATTAGATTTGAACGTGAAATGGTAATTAATTTTACTGATAGCACTGTAGTGTTAGATATGGAGTATTACCAATTTTCTCCATGGGATAAATATGTTGGGATTGGGAAATAAAATAAATAATTACTTCGGTGTGGTTCGCTAATCCCGACTAGTTTGAAATGATATCCAAAGGAAGATTAAAGAATAATAGAAGAATTTATCTTTGATAAAATTAATGGGAACCTATTCCCTAAAAATGTGATTTTGTGAATAAAAGAATATTCTGAATTGGAATGAGGCGTTTGTTGTGTTTGTGTAACATTTGTTTATCATATACGTGGGTTATTCAGAAAGGCCGGGTTTATACCCATTCTGAATAACCGATTCGACGAGATGTCGAAGATGAAGACGGTGGTTGAAGACCGGAAGTCTCCACATCGTTTGGGTGATTACCGATGATCTCGATTGGGCTGTACACCCAAGATGAGGGAAACAGTTGGTGATCGTCCAGACGTACTTGGAGATGGATGGATATGCGAGGAAAGTGCCTCCGGTTTCGTTCAGACCCAGAACGAACTTGTAAATGGACTGTGTGTCTAACATTGGATTTTATTCTACGTTGATGGATCTCTATTAAATATACATCTGTTTGGCGGCGGAGAATTTATTCTCTTGCTTAACGCCCTTCTCTGTGACGTACGAGCTCAGAGGTTGTATATCGATGGACATCAGTCGCATGGAGTGAATTTCCAGTGTGGCACGCATAAGTGGCAATTGATCAAGGCTTCTGTTGAAAAGCAAAGTCTTGTGGTTGATGATCAAAGCACGGCCTGTGTGGTGCAACTTTGTGTATAACATGGATTCGCGAGCCTCACAACTCGGTATGAGTTAAAAACCGGATAAGGACCAAAGAAGTGCACGACGTTTCTTTCTAGCTATGGTGGTGTCAGTGACCTACCAGCCCTATCATTTATATACTTTTCACCTGTGTGGTTATTGAAATGCGAGGCGCCTCAGATATAGGTCTGTAAGGATCGGGAAACGTGTGTTCAGGAATTGCCAATCCTCAAAAGTAAGAGAGGACCGGCCTTGGAGGATCAAGGGATTGCTGTGTGCGGTCCCGAGACATTTGCTAGAGTGCCTCGAACGGAGAGGAGCTTGCCCCTTGCCTCGACTCATGATGGAATCCAATTTCCAATACGTGATATTGCGGTTTTAATTGTAGAACTATTATGGCGACATGATAGATGGTACCCATGCCGCCTAGGATTGATATTTATGATTGAAATTGTTTTGACACTATACACTTATAATAGTATCAAATGATTTGTTTTAAACGTACCAAGCATGTTTGGCTATTATAAAGGAAAACCCTATCCTCCGGCTTGCGTTGCATTGTGTGATGGGACTTGGGTCTTATAATAGCTTCATCTTTCCAAAAAGCATTGCGCTGTTTTGTTATATGCACTAGTATTCTTGGGAAGAAACCCGTTCCGTGTTATACGGCGTGGTCCCTTGAATTACTATCTTTTAAAGTAAAGTTTTAAATAAATGTTTTAGTTCTCACACCAGTCACATGACTGACCTAGAGTTTATTGTTTTGACCTAAACTCTGGGTGCCCCTATTTCCTACACGGGCAGCTAGTAGTTTCGTGAAGCGACCCGAACTTCCCCGGTCTCCGAAGAGATGAGAAAGAACGAAATACTGTGAGGACAAGACAAATCAGAACGCAGACGGAAGAACATTTCATTGCTATTACAACAATTCCATCAGATACAAGAATATACAGAGTATAATTGAATATATTACATTCGGCAAATATCAGAGATTACAATAAATTACATAGCAGCGGAAAATAATACAAAGCACAATTGAAGGTGATATACGGATACAGAGCTTTTCGGATATCATTCCAGCTGTAAACCAGGTTCCTGTGAATATAAATCTGCAAAACCAAAACTACTAGCTGCCC
Organism: Allium sativum; assembly: GCA_030737875.1. Classification (NCBI taxonomy): domain Eukaryota; kingdom Viridiplantae; phylum Streptophyta; class Magnoliopsida; order Asparagales; family Amaryllidaceae; genus Allium; species Allium sativum. Next base: position 822,020,501 of record CM060924.1, on the reverse strand, counting down.
GTGCGGAAAATAGGGGCACCCAGAGTTTAGGTTAAAACAATAAACTCTAGGTCAGTCATGTGACTGGTGTGAGAATAAAAACAGTTATTTAAAGCTTTACTTTAAAAGAGAGTAATTCAAGGGACCACGCCATATAACACGGAACGAGTTTCCTCCCAAGAATACCAATGCATATCAATAAACAATGCAATGCTTTTTCGAAAAATCAAGCTATTATAAGACCCAGGTCCCATCACACAATGCAACGCAAGCCGGAGGATAGGGCTTTCCCTTATAATAGCCAAACATGCTTGGTACGTTTAAAACAAATCATTTGATACTATAATAAGTGTATAATGTCAAAACAATTTCAATCATAAATATAAATCATAGATGGCATGGGTACCATATATCATGTCGCCATACTAGTTCTACAATTAAAACCGCAATACACGTATTGGAAATTGGATTTCCGTCATGAGTCGAGGCAAGGGGCAAGCTCCTCTCCGCGTTCGAGACACTCTAGCAAATGCCTCAGGGCAACGCACTCTGGGCAACCCCTGGATGCTTCAGGGCCGGTCCTCACTTACGTTAGAGGATTAATTATGCCTGAACACACGTTTCCCGGTCCTTACAGACCTATAATCGAGGCGCCTCATCCAACAACCACAAAGGTGAAAAGTATATCAATGTCAGGGCTGGTAAGTCACTGACACCACCAAAGTTAGAAAGAAACGTCGTGCTCTCCCTGCAGTCCGTATCCCGCTTTTAACTCATACCGAGGTGTGAGGCTCACGAATTCACGTTATACACAAAGCTGCCACGTAGGCGTGCTTTGATCATCAACCACAAGACACTGCTTTTCAACAAAAGCCTTGATCTATGCAACTCAGCGTGCCACACAGGCAATTCATGCCATGCGATTGATATCTATCAATATATAACCTCTAAGCTCGTACGTCTCAGAGAAGGGCGTTAAGCAAGAGAATAAATTCTCCGCCGCCAAACAGATATATATTTCACAGAAATCAATCAACATAGAATAAAATCCAATGTCAGACAAACAATCCATTTACAAGTTCGTTCTGGGTCTGAACGAAACCGGAGGCACTTTCCTCGCATATCCATCCATCTCCAAGTACGTCTGGACGACCACCAACTATTTCCATCCTCTTGGGTGTACAGCCCAATCAGGATCGTCAGTAATTATCCCTACGATGTGAAGACTTCCAGTCTTCGACCACCGTCTTCATCTTCGACATATCGTCGAATCGGTTATTCAGAATGGGTATAAACCCGGCCTTTCCGAACAACCCGCGTATATTAAAACGAATGTTACACAAACACAACATACGCCTCATTCCAATTCATATTCTCAGGGAAAAGTTCCCATTAATTTTATCCAAGATAAATTCTTTAAAATTTATTCTTTAATCTTCCTTTGGATGTCATATCAAACCAAATTATGGTTTTCCAAACTAGTCGAGATTAGCGAATCACATCGGAGTAATTATTTATTTTATTTCCCAATCCCAACCTATTCATCCCATGAAGCAAAACTGGTAATACTCCATATCTAACACCACAGTGTTGTCGATAAAATTAATTATCATTTCACGTTCAAATCTAATTAAAGATTTGACTATCATTTTGGAGCAAAACTGGTGATACTCCATTCTCGCTCATTTTCTAAATTTGATAATTTAGATTATCTATTCACATTTCAGTCGAATTGCAGATTCATTAAAACTCCTTCTACTGGGTTAAAGTACTAGTGTTATTTAAAACACAGTTCACGACAAACCCAAATCACATTCTAATTATTATCGGGTTAAAGAACTAGTGTTGTTTGAAACACCGTTCACGATAAACCCATTTCAAATCCAATAAAATATATTAGAAATTTTGATTATTTAAAACCCCTTTTTAAATCTAATTTATTTATTTAAAAATAATTGGGTTTTAAATTTAGTTCAAAACTAGTTCATTTCGATAAAAATCCATTTTTATCTTTTCAAATATGGAGTTTTTCACCCCAATTTTTCCCAAATCATTTCTTATGATTTTACACAAATTATTGATATTTTTAATAATTTTATCAAGGCCCGTACAGTCGATTTCCATCAACGGCCATCGAACTGCACTTACAGCGACCTTTTCCAAATTTGATTTGGACGTATCTCCAAATTCAACCGTTAGATTTTGAATTTCTAATATTCGTTAGAAAGCTCTTTTCGATACGAACCCAACGGTTCCGGTTTTAGGAGAATCCGACGGTCGGATCTCCCGTAATGTCCGTTTGAAATATATGGTCGAAATTTACGAACTGCCGCGGCGCGGCGCGTTCTATTCAGGCCATTATATTATATATATAATGTATATAATATATATTTCGTCGATTTCTATTTAAAACGAATTTTATAAATAGTTTTGAATTCGTTTCAAAAACAATTTCAACCTTTATTTCAAATTCAAATCAAAATTGAATTCTTTCTTATAAATTCATTTTAAAATTCATTTCTATGCAATTCAAATTTCAATTCAATTTCAATTCATTTCACTTTGTTTTAAATTCAATTCGAATTCGTTTTCAATTCAATTCAATTCAAAGTGGTTTTCTATTTGATTCAATTCAAATTGGTTTTCTATTCGATTCAATTCAAATTGGTTTTCTATTCGATTCAATTCAAATTGGTTTTCTATTCGATTCAATTCAAATTGGTTTTCTATTCGATTCAATTCAAATTGGTTTTCTATTCGATTCATTTCGAAATCGTTTTCTATTCAATTCCTTTCGAAATCGTTTTCTATTCAATTCCTTTCGAAATCGTTTTCTATTCAATTCCTTTCGAAATCGTTTTATATTCAATTCCTTTTGAAATCACTTTATATTCAATTCATTTCGAAATCACTTTATATTCAATTCATTTCGAAATCACTTTATATTCAATTCATTTCGAAATCACTTTATATTCAATTCATTTCAAAATCACTTTATATTCAATTCATTTCGAAATCACTTTATATTCAATTCATTTCGAAATCACTTTATATTCAATTCATTTCGAAATCACATTTCAATATTCATTTCATTTCGAAATCACATTTCAATATTCATTTTAAAATGAATAAAATCGATATAAATATCGTTCACGTCTAAATGGCGTCAATCTAATCAACACGGCTTCATATATTCTATTTCAAATATTTCTATTTCAAAATATTTCTTTTTCAAATATTTCTATTATTAAAATATTTCGTTTTCAAATATTTCTATTTCAAATATTTCGTTCAACACATGACTAATCTCAACGGATGAGTACGGTCAACACATGAACCATTATTTTATATTATTCTTTATTTTCTAAATTGGAATGAGGCCCAATCAATCACCATATAATATTAACTATATGGATTTTCATACATCACACGTATATAATAGCATTGAAAAATAATCAACCATCAACCAAAGTGCATTACACTGTATAAGCATCAAATATAGATATCTAACGCTTATAACAGCCTGTCAATCAATCGATCGACATATTTAATCAATCAGGATGAGTGAACTTCAAATTTCATCCCAACACCCGTGTGGGGTTTCAAACAATCAAACACAGATTTTACTTGTGCAGTTGGGCGATGTGTAAAATTTATCGTCCCAATCAATGTCATTCAAATAGGTGTACATAAACAAACCGTCCAGTTTGTAAATGAATATTTATTTATTCACATTCACGTTAAAAATTATATTTTTAACGATAAAACATTTTATTTTAACATATGAATTTCTATTCAGTTCATTTACAAATAAAAATGATATTTTTATTTTTCTAACTTATTTTAGAAAATTTCGGCGGCATAACGGCACGATACTAAAAACGGGACAAGGCCTAGCCTTATCCCCGGTCTAGTGAAGGCCCACGCCATTCACACATCAATCAAATCAATTTCTTTTCACCAAACAATTCAATTCAAACCAGATAATCTAACCAACTACACAACCAAACAATTAAACAAACAAGCCATCCATGGTCTGTGGATGACGGGTGTCGGGTGCTACTAAACACCGTCTACATCCTAGTATATATATATATAACTAGAAAAAGAAATTGAAGAGTGAGAAGTTCTCACCGATAGCTATCCAGCTACATGACACTTCTTTTGTAGAAGTCTTCGTCGTTCTCGCCTTTCGTCACTTTCATCGCCCGTATTCACTACATATGTAAAATTGAATTTTTACTTCGCTATTCAATATATAAAAATCGAATTTTTACTTTGCTATTCAATATATAAAAATCGAATTTTTACTATGCTATTCAATATATAAAAATCGAATTTTTACTATGCTATTATATAGATAGAATTCTATTTTGCTACACATACAAAGATGATATTTCTAATATTCTTATCATGTAAAAGTTATATTTTTAATTCACTACATAAACAAAAATCGTATTTTTACATCTTCTACATAATAAAGATTATATTTTTATTACTCTACATGAATAAAAATTATATTTTTAATACGCCACTAGTATAAAAATTATATTTTTAACTTTTCTATATTATAAAAATTATATTTTTAGCCTTTCTCTAATATAAAAATTATATTTTTAATCTTCTACTATAATCAAAATTATATTTTTAACTTCCTACTATTATAAAAATCAAATTTTTATATTGAACTTCATATCATAGAAGTCCTAACTTCATGTTTAGAGAAATCACTTCTTTAACAACATAAAAAGAATCCTTTCTTTAAAAGATTAAAAATCATTTATTTTTGACTATAAAATCTTTTCTTCTTTACTATAAAAATCTCTTTTCTTTTCTTTTTATAAATGTTTAAACTGAAATAAATAGATAAAATCAATAAATTGAATTAAATTACCTCCCGCGAGTTGACTAGGGGTGGTGTTCGCGGATGGTCATCGACTGGTGGGTGTTGGTGCTCGCGCGGGGTGCTAAGAGGTGGAAGAGGATCGAAGGTCTGGTGAAGGGGGCGGCCACGCAGGCGATGGCGGCGCCGGGGGGGGGGGGGGGGGGTGTGCGGGGGTGGAGGAAAGAGGGGCTCTCGCGCATCGGCGTGGTTCATCGGGGGGGGGGGGGGGGGTTGGAGGGCGTCGCCTGATCGAGGTAGAAGGGGGGTCTCGAAGGTGGCGCGGTGGTCATCGGGGAGGGCGGCGGCTCCCTGGGCGCAGCGGCGGCTGCTGCGTTCCTCCTTCCATTTTTTTTATTTTATTTTTTTCTGAATGAATAAGGAGGAGAGAGGGTAGGGTAGGGTTTAAAGTGTAAAATTTAATTATATTATTTAATTAATTTGGTTTCAAAAAGCAACCTTTTCATACGACCTCTAAACGAGGCCCACCGCCTGTCGTCCATAGCGTTTCACTCCCATTCCGAACACAATGGGATATGTATCGTAGGCTGACTCGATCGTTTCGATCAGTTTCCGTTAAAATCAACATATAACTCTATACATTGAATTTGAACGCGCATTTCAATTTACTAGGGCCACATACTAACTCGAAAAATTCTTGAAAAATATTTTCTAGCTTCGTATTGACGATACGGTCCTAACAAAACTAGTTTTGTCGAATTCTGAGACCGTTAGAAAAATGGCCAATTTCCAGTCGATTAAAAACAACTTAAACTGGTCAAACGCGTTTTCCTTTGCCACGCTCACATATTGATTCGAAAAATTATGAAATTTGGAATCTAGCAATTACTTTACATCACGGACCCAACAAAAGTGGTTTCGTCGAAATCCGAGGTCGTTTGCAAAATGTCTATTTTTAAGGGCCTGAATTCCATAGCGACTATTCAGAATTTTCAACTGGACATATCTTTTTTATCCCCGCTATGAAATTTCGATTTTTCGGATTCGTTGGAAAGATATTCCCAATTAGATCCTAATTCTTTTGGTTTCACTAAAATCCGGAATGTTTTGCACCCGGTACATTCAATTGAAGTTTGAAATCGAATTATCGAACTACCACGCCATTTTCAATTCCTTTTTATAATTATATATAATTATTTATATTCTAACGACGACGTATATAATATATACATTATATTGATATTCAAAATAAATTTCTCGTCGATATTATTTAAAATAATCTATTTTAAATATTCAAAATTCGCTAAAATTGCCAAAATAAAAATTTTAAACTGGCCCAGATTTTCGGGTTATTACATTTTGGTTTTGCAGATTTATATTCACAGGATCCTGATTAACAGCTGGAACGATGCTCGGAAAGCTCTGTATCCGTGTATTACTTTCAGTTGTGTTTTCTATTATTTTTCCGCTGCTATGTAATTTATTGTAATCTCTGATATTTATCGAATGTATATTTATTCATTTATACTCTGTATATTCTTGTATCTGATGGAATTGTTGTAATAACAATGAAATGTTCTTCTGTTTGCGTTCCATTTTGTCTTGTCCTCAACACAATCCGTGCTTTCCTTCACAGGCAAGTTCGGGTCGTGTCAGGTTATTTGTTTTCAAAACCAAAAGAGTGTTCAATTTATTTAAACTTTTACTCTGTATTCTGAAAGTAAGCTAGCTTTAAAAAGATGTTAATTTTCCAAAGTAACCTTACAGTACCGTTTTATGGGTATTTCAGCCTCAAGCCTCATCGACTGAGAATAACTAAAAAAATGGAAGGCTCGGCATGGCTAATGAAGGTTAATTAGGATCGATTTGCAGCGGATTATCATGATTTAGCAACCTAGTTTAAAGCGAATCAAAACATGTATCTCGAATCGCAATCAAATGAATCATGTTGCTGATTGTATCGAATCGAAAGCTTGAAACAAAGCATCTCTATTGGAGATCCATGAACGAGATCTCGAAATCCAAATGGAATCGAGATAGGATGAAGCGGCATTAGCCAAAAGATTGGTATTTTAGGTTTTTCAGATCTCGTGTAGATTGGAATAATAATAAAATAAGGGATCGACCTTATTTTATATTATAACAATACGAGATATTTGATAACTCTATGTACCCGTTCAACCATTTTAAAATAGAAGAATATTCAACCTTTTTGAACTCCTTTTATTTCGAATGACTCTCTCCCCTTCAACATTCATATGTATGACCCGATAGGTTATCATAATGTTGGCAACAATTTTAACAATATTTAAACTGTAAACAGTGAGCGGCATCTAGTAATACATCACTGCTACCCAAGTTATAATAATATCTACGATTCAGTATAACCTTTCCGTGACTAGTGTATCAATGTAATATAATCCTTTTAACCAATATATACAGAATTAAACTTGAGGCATGGAACGTATCACCCTCTTTATAATTTAATTTTTTTATCTTGATCGATGAGTACACTATTTAAAACAACCCAATATTTGAGCATGGCCATGCATTTTATAGTCTCACTTAATCAAGAGGCTCGTGGATATCACTACGAATATATCGTAGGGTTAAATTCCATCTAGATCATTAATATTTTTCATTCGATTCAAGATGTATCTAATAATCACCATTATCGTCTACTCTGTTACAAGCAACTTTAGATGATATCAAAACACAAATTATCCTCGAATAAAATTATAACGATTTCAGGTCTGAGGACCATTACAACACTGTCACTGTGAGAATAACATATGATACTGTTAATTATATTCCATGTAGTTTTCTTATGTTGGGTCAGCCCAATACGCTATTCTCCAATACGTATTTATGCCTTGACATTAATATCACGTATATTAATGATCAATGAGATGTGATCATCATTCAAACAACATACCAGTCTCAACGTTTTATTGTTGTCCTCTGTAAACAATAAAACTTGACGAGGGATATTTAAGAATTATAACACTTAATATATTATATAATCTTAAGTTTAAGTCACTTACTTGAACTATATAATTTCGTATTATAATTCTAAGGACTTCTATTATGTTAACTTTTATATTACACAGTAAATATAACATAACAAAATATATTATTCCAAATAAAATAATAACATCAACAGTGTTATCAATTCCATCAAATGGATTGCCTATAAGGCATAATCTTTAACAATCTCCCACTTGCACCAGAGTCAATCATTCATGTATCGAATACTCATGAAACTAGTGTGACTATCAAACTTCTGTTGCGACAGAGTTTAATTTAGTAGGCCTGCAACATTACAACTTTTGCAACTTTGCATATACGTTTATTTCCTCTGTGAACATCTTCACATAAGAATTATATTTCTTAAATATATGTTTGGATCGATATTGAGTTTAAGGCTTTGGTCCTGAGCAATAGCTACATTGTTATCGCAATGTAAAACATTGGATCATCATTGAATTAAGTTTAATTATGAACTTCTTAATCCAAACATTTTATTTCTCAGAATCAGTATCTATTTCTTGTTTTAACAACTAACATTATTCACAATGATTAATGTGTTATCAATATATAACATTAGAATTATTGTTTCATTCCCACTCAATTTCTTGTCTATACAAAATTCAATGGTATTTGTGGTTTCCGAGACATTTTGAATTCTATTTCTTTCCCATCGGTATCTTAAAGACTGGCTCTCCTTTATAAAGGATACCAATTCAAGAAATAAACATTTTAATCTCAGAAAATTTGTAGAAATAATATCCATTTATTTCTTATGGATATTACACAAAATATTTATCTGATTTGGGTGCGATCTTATTAGAGGAAGGATGTTTAATAAACATCCTTGCATCCCAAATCTTTGCATTAGACACACTACCACATTTCCTAGTCCATATCTTATTTGGCATCTTCAAACTCGTTTTAGTAGGATTAAATGCAATTGGTCTAAATTTAATTTATTGGAGGATCTATATGACTTATCGTTAATCGTACTATATCTTATAAGGTGTGATTTCTCCTTTCTAACACACTATTCCAATATGATGTTCTCGACGGAGTGAGTTGTTAAACAATTTCAAACTCGTCTGGATAGTCATTAAATAGTTGGCTTAAATAATCTCTTTCGATCTGTTCGAAAAGTGTTTATTTTCTATCAAAATTGGTTTCTAACTTCACTTTGAATTCTTTAAACTTTTCAAAGGATTCTGATATGTGTTTCATAAGATACGCATATCTTTATCTACTGATATCATCAGTAAATATAGTGAAGTAATAAAACCTTCCTCTAGCTTATGTATTCGTTGCTCCATATACATCATTATGTACGAGACCCAATACTTATCACTTATTCACTGTATCAAGTGAAAGGTGATTCAGTTATTTTGCTTAATAAACAAGATTTTCATTCTTCACATAATTCAAAATCAAATGACCTCAAAATTCTATCATTATCGAGTTTTGATATACTTTCTAGTTTATAAGGGCTAATTGGCTATGCTAAAGGTATGTTGGTTTTAAATCACTAAATTTAATCCACTTATTATTTATGTCAAGTACATTGTAGTTAAAGATTTATAAAGTTCGTTAACTATTTGTGAAATTCCATACAATATTTCATTTAAATAAAATGAATAACAATTGTTCTTTTATTACAAATGAAATTTAAACATGTCTAAACAAGATATATTATATCATTTATTTTTAATGGAATTTCATAGTGACAATTAGTTAATTTATTTAATTAAGCCAATATATATAACAAGAATCAACTTCCTATGGATAATCCAGCAATATTTGCTTCATTTCCAATTGTAAGTCCACTTGTCCTTTTGTCAGATTTCTACTTATTTTGCAATTTCTGTAAAATTACATACATTTATGTAATTCATATCTAGTATCTAATACTAGAAATGTATAAGTAGATTGTTATAACATTTATATCTTACTTTGTTGAAGTCACACTTAAACTTTCATTTTAGATCTTTGATATTTGTAAAACAGTTACATTTAATTTGTTTGAGGACAATCCTCAAATATTTCATTGGAGTTATTTGTTATTTAATAACTACAGTAGATAATAAATAATAACTTATTCTATAATATTTACTTAATATAAATACAGAATTTTGACAATCAAAATTTTATATTAACATAAATGTATAATTTAAACTAAAATACGGTCCCACTCAAATTATCATCCCTCCATTTATATATACATATACATACATACATACATACATACATACATATATATATATATCAGTATATATATAATGGTATTCCAAGATCCATATCTAGTCATGCCTTAGCCTAGCTTTGGCTAATCCCCAAAACACAACCTTTAGGTAGACATCTTATGTCAATTATATCGTGTGTACAATTGTTGGATCGCATGACGAACATTTTGTTCAGTTTTATTCATTTTCTCAAAATATAGAATAATTCATGTTGTTGTCTCTAAGCCATAATCTTATTATGCAACATAGTTAAGTCTGACCCAATAATACAATTAAAGTATCACTTTACTCCGTCACATATAACCAAAATAAAAGGATGCATAATGCTCTGGCATTACCTACATCTAATGAGATTGGACATTGATGAGTTTATTATTGGAAAACCTCACCATGACTTAATATAACAAGATTTGCTTTTAAAGGGAATTCTATAATTCGTAGTGGAAAACAATATTGGAGTTATTTACGTATATCAAATATATGTATTTTATATTCGTAATATTAATTGGTTTTAAAATAAAATACATGAATCATACATATATATTATAATTAAATTCAATCGTGTATATTGGTGGATTGCCTCTTCTTTTATTGAACATTTCAAAGTTATGACGATTATAAATTACTTCATATCTTATACACAGTAATCGAAAACTGACTTCCATTTATCACATAAACCCAAGCCACTATTATATTTTTATAAATACATGTTATCAATTAAGTATAATTACAAGAAAATCATATTCAAGATCGCTACACACATATCTCAATTACATAATCACTTTAGACATTTCAGACTAGAACTATTGAAATGTATGGATCTAAACATATCCAACATTGCAATTAATCCCAAAATTTAAAATTAAAATTAACAACATTTGTTAATGAATATACATATATATCACATATTTTCATTTAGCACTGGCGTCACATATTACGAAACATATATATATATATACACACACATCAATATTTCAAGTCAAAGTTTGTAAAATGTGCTTACGTATTTACATATTCATCGCATATCCTACTGAAACAATATCAGTGTTATATTTAATAATTATGCTGCTCATTAGAACTTTGATGATGCTCCCACTGAAACAATTTCAGTGTGCAAAATATCCTTCTGCCCCAATCAGCTCAAACCTGTAATGCAATTATCATTATAATAGCAAATCATAATATAAACTATACCAATTTTAGCTCAATAATATTATGTATATCCTGATTCTTCTATCTTGTCATCTTAAGATGTATACTGAAAAGAATCCAGCCAGTAATACTCAAGATTTAATATAGTATACATATAATAGTATGCAGTATAATATTTGTTCAAATTCCAACAACAAATCAAATTTGCAGTGGTGGTTTTGAATAGCATAATATAAAATTATATCAAATATATTTATATATAATATTGTTTGAGCCAATGTTTTATATAAATATATATTATGAAAACAAGCGGACATGATTATTTTACTCATGATCTTGAATATATATATATATATATTTTTTTTATGTTACATATGCTATTATTATTAATGAATTACTTACATTTATACATACATGACATTTCATATATGACATTGCATCTCATGCATAGTGAATTTATCTGATCAATATATTAGTTTTAGAACTAATCGAATATGAACAAGCTTTTTTACATATGGTGATAGCATTTTTTTTTAAAAATGGTTCATAAAATTAACAAAATATATATACATGTCTTCAACTTGTTATAAGAATTATCCTGTTATTAAGACCAGCCAAGAATTGTTCAAATGTATGCTTAAACATACATGAGTTCATCAAAACATGTTTTATCCAATACTGATTTAAGCAATGAATCATTATGACGAATCATATTCACCAATATATCATACTTATCCTGAAAGAGCAGTGGTTTCTATTTATACATAGAATAAACAAATTCATGTTATAATCCAGTTAATGAACCAATCTTATTTTGCAGTGACTAATTCTAAAGCATGTATATCAATATATATATATATATATATATATATATATATATATATATCTAACTTCATTGATTTTGGCAGAACTATAACAAATCTGCCAATCAAATAAAGATATTAGAACCTGACAAGTATTTATTTCATGCCTTAAACAATTGAATAGAATCAATCAAATTGATAAGAATTCATGTTTAGTGTTTAAGAAAGAGTATTTAAAATCCAACCACTTGTCAAAATTACACAGATTCAACATTTGAATTAAGGCCAGGCTGCTATTTCCTATAACTGACAACTCAAAGTTTTGAATGGACCAAATCATTATTCAGTTACTTTATCATCAGATGACAGGTATAAAACATTGGTAATATACTTGTAACTGCATTATACATTCAGGCTTTATCAACGTGCAACTTGATCAACATTTGACTTTATGTATCCAGATTAATACAAACATGTTGCAAGCCAGATTTTAAATATATAGGCAAATAACCTTACTGACACTCATAATGCATTCAATACATTACATATGCATAAAATCAAATAGTTAATGGGTATATTAAAACAACAACATATATTTATACAGAATTGTATGAGAAATCATACTGACTGTATCTTAATTATACCAAATTTTACCACACCAGATTGTTCATTCATGCAACCTTTCAGAACATGTTATATCAGTATATATACAGCTTGCAAACAAAGCATTGCATATACTTAATCTTCTATCATGTTTGTAAAAACTATAAAACATTTCAGATCTCATCAGTAAAGCTTATAGATCAATTTAATATATGTCTAGAATATAAACATATATAAGAGCACAATATCAAATATTGACTAATTTATAAACCTGGGTGTTAAGTGGTATCCTTAATATGCATACTGACATATATATATATATATATGTGTGTGTGTGAGTGTGTGTGTGTGTGTGTATTACATACATGATATTTTTGCTTAGAATAAAATATATTGTAAAAAAAGATTTCATAGTTTTATAATTACCCATATTTATGTCTAATAGCATATAGGGTATGGGTATGATTCTTTTAAACAAAGATCATCATATACATCATATTTTCAAGAATTCAGATATGCAAACTTAAATAATTGATGATGGCACGATGCCCTTTTCTACATTTTAAACATTAATGTAAACCCAGATTAAACTAATATATAAACCGTGTTCATTATCTATATATATAATCAATGATATCAGTATATTGAAACCTTTTTCTTATTCTTACATATACTCTAATGAGATTTAAAGCAAACAATAGTTACTGCATTTTAAACTGACATAAACTAAAAGTGTGATGCATCATTTTTAGGCACATTTTATTCAATAACAGTTCAACCCAGTTTTATATCATAAAACTGAATTTAGTACCCAGATTCACATTAGTATATCAACATCTCATGGTATCATTAGACCATGTTCTACTAATTATTCTATGTGCAATATTGTGACATAAAACAAACAAAAGAGGCCAGTATATAGACTTTGATATATATATATATATATATATATATATATGTGTGTGTGTGTGTGTGTGTGTGTGTGTGTGTGTGTGTCTACAAGTTCCAGAAATCGATTATATAGTTTATATAAACAAATAGATTTAAGATTACACATCTATAATCTATCTATTTCATATAAGCCAAATGCTAATAGACAGGGTGGTTTTATACAGAACTTCTAACACTTGATCAACATTTTTTTTTATGAAATCACCTTATCATAAATTTTTAATGGAACAACATCATTTGTAATCACAGATCCATAGTTCAAACTTGGATCATATAAGTGATTTAAAAAATTCATTCCAGAAACATAATATAACAGAGTAATATCAGAATTTATAGGTCAACCAGTATTACAAGTCCAAACACATATTAACATTTATGCAATTTACAATCTAGACCAACTTCATAAGATCCAACATAACACATTCAAATATATATATATATATATAATTCGAAATCAACCCAAATACATATATAATAATTTCTGAAATAAATATGCCATTTATTTGAACAGAAGCATCTCTTGATTTAGTGTAAATTTACAAATTTTACATCATTAGTTAAAATTTAGATTCGTGTTCATAACACGGTAATATGTAACTGAATACAAGATTTTAAATTCAACAGTTGAATTCGAAAGCAACCGTGCTTTGATACCATTGAAGGTTATTTAGGAATGATTTGCAGTGGATTATCATGATTTACAACCCTAAATGTAACAACCCGGATTTTTAGAACCAATTTAATATTTTTATTTTAGCTATTTTAATGAATTTTGGATATTTAAAATGATTTAATTTAAATAATAATGAATAAAAATTTATTTTAATCGAAGTTAGAACATATAAATTTATTTTAATTATAAAACGAGCCTAAAATGGCGCGGCAGTTTGAAAATTCGATTTTAAATTTTAAATGAATGTACAAGATTCAGAATAAATCGGATTGCAGTGAAACAAGAAATATTAGAATCTGTTTAATTATATCTTTCTAAGGAATGTGAAAAATCCATATTTCATAACGAGAATTGAAAGTTATGTCTAGTATAAAATTTGAAATAGTCGCTATGGAATTTATATATATTTTAATATAATATATGGCCCTTAAAAATGGCCATTTCGCAAACGATCCCCGTTTTCGATGAAACCACTTTTGTCTATCCAGAATGTCAAATTATTGCTAGATTACAATTTTCATAATTTTTGAAATTGATATGTGAGCGTGGTAAATTTAAACGGATTTTACAATTTCAGTTTGAATTGGATCGACTAGAAAATGGCCATTTTTCAAATAGTCTCCCAATTCAACGAAATTAGTTTTGTTAGGACCGTAGCGTCAAAACATAGCTAGATTTATTTTTTGGAATTTTTTGAATTGGTATGTGGCCACGGTAAATTAAAATGTACGTTCAAATCGAATATTGAACGTTATATATTATAATTTTAAGAAAAATAAACTTAAATAGTCGAATTGGCTTTTGGAACATATCCCATTATGTTTGGAATGGGGGTATTTAGCTAGGGGCAATAGTCGTTGGGTTCGATTCGGAGTTTGTAACAACAAAAGTGTATTTTGGAAATAAAATAAAAAAATATTATAAATAGCAATGGAAATTCATATTTTTTTCAAACCCTAATTTCAGAAGAAAAAAACCCGCACCTCTCTCTAGTTCGACGGCGGATGGTGCTCAAAATTTTGAGCTTAAATAACTTCAAATCCACACTATGAAATTAAAAACTTTCTGAAGGAAAGTCACAGCCCTTTTTTGAGATCTTCGAATCCATGGCAATTGGGGAATTTATTATAAAGTGTGGAGATCGCAATCGAGGCGCAAAGCGCCGCTGTTTCGTGCTCGATTCTGGTCCGCTGGGAGCTTCGAGTTTCTCTAAACCTCAGGCGATGGTGGCTCTGATGAAGACGAAGGACGTGGCATCGTTGGTCGGCTTCAAGCGGCTTGGATGATGGGCGATTGGGAACCCTAGGAAGTGACGATATGGGTTTGTCGGGTTCGATGCCTCCAAGAAGAAGAAACAGTGGCCGGTAAGGTTAAAGGTAAATAATTTATTTTTTAATTTAGTTAGGACATTAATTAGAAATTAAAATAGCTTTAAACAAAAAAATTGTTTTTAAACATAAACAGCATTGATAAAAAGGTGGTTTCTAAATTTACAAAAGCATTGATAAAAATGTATAAAGCATTAATTTATTTTCAGTTTTTAAAAATAAATCAACATTGAAATGTAATTATATATATATAACAGTAAGTGAAATTTTAATATATAAATAGATTTGATTTAAAAATGTAATTTTTAAATGAAATAACTTTGTTTTAAAAATGTTGTTTTTAAATATATATGGCATAATAAAAATGGAATATATATATAGCTTAAATAAAAATATGATTTTTAAATAGATAACATTGTTTTTAAAAATATAAATAGCATGATTTAAAACAAATAACAATGTATAAAAAAATTGATTTTTTATATTTATAGGGTAGAAATAAAAATCTGATTTTTAATATGAAATAGAATTTATAAAAAAAGATGTAATTTTTATATATAATAACACAATATAAAAATGTGATTTTTATACAAAATAACTTTGTGTTAAAAATGTGAATTTTCAAATATGAATTTTTATATATGTAAGCATTGTTTTAAAATTTGATTTTTAATAGAAAAAAACATTGTTTTCAAAATATGGTTTTTAAAAATAATTAGACAGTGTTTAAAAATATGATTTCTAAAAATATATAGAATAGTTTAAAAATGTGATTTGTTGTAAAGGATTTTTGCTTAAATAAAAGTGTGATTTTTATTACGTAAATAACATTGCAATAAAATCTAATTTTTATATATAGAGCATTGTTTTAAAAATATGATTTTTAATATATATCGCGTGAAACAGATTGTGATGGAACTGTCTGGAAACAAAGCAGAATCCAAACCGTCCAGTAAAGAATGACGGAGTGGAAACCAAAGGTGAGAACTCCTTCCCGCTCCAATTATTTTAGAGTTAAATATATACTAGAATGCAGACGGGACTTAGAAGCCCTCGACACTATTTATTGTACAAACCATGATTGTTTGTTGGGATTGTTATTGAGATTGTTATTGATTGATATTGTTGCATATATAAAATTATCATGAAAATAAAATAAATATTCATTATAAATCGGAAGGTTTGTTTATGTACACCCATTCAACTGATATTGATTGGGATGATAAATTTTACACATCGCCCAACTACACAAATAATAAATAATATTTGTTGGTTGAATACCCCACACGGGTATTGGGACAATATTGGACATACACTAATCGCAATATTTAGTCGTATGTCAATCGATGGGTTGACAGGCTGTGATGAGCGTTAATTATTTATTATTAAGGCTTATACAGTTGTAAATTGCACTCTGGATGATGGTTGATTGTGTATCATTATTGTTATGTGCATTTGTTGTATGAAATCCATATAAGTAACAATGTATGGTAATTGATTGTCCGATTCCAATTCAAGAATAATGAATATTTTAAAATAAAGAATATTTTAAAACAATATTCCGTAAAGGATTAAAAGGTGAATTTGAAGTCCGATTTTAGATGGACATGAAAATATTGAACCATGTGAAGCCGTATTGATTAGTTATGCACAATTTTGACGCGAACGATAGTTATATCGATTTTATTCATTTTTATAATGAATATCGAAAAGCAAATGATTTAAAATCTGATATTTTGAAAATATTATCATTTATATATTATAATGATAAGGAGCATTCAATTTTGATTTAAAATTGAAAATGAAGCTAGAATCGTTTTAAAACGAATTTATAAATGATTTATAAAATACGTTTTAAATGGAAATCGACGAAATATATATAATATATATTTAATGGCCTGAATATAACGCGTCGCGCCGCAACCGTTCGCGAATTTCAACCATTGATTTCGAATTGACATTACGGGAGATCCGACCATCGGATTCTCCTAAAACTCAAACCGTTGGGTTCGTACTGAAAAGAGCTTTCCAAAGAATATAAGAGATTTGAAATCTAACGGTTGGATTTGGATTTATGTCCAAATCTAATTTGGAAAAGGTCGCTGTAAGTGTAGTTCGATGACCGTTTATGGAAATCGACCGAAAGGGTCTTAATAAAATTATTAAAATATTAATAATTTGTGTAAAATAATAATAAATTATTTGGAAAAAATTGGGATGAAAAATTCCATGTTTGTAAAGATAAAAATATATTTTTATCAAAATGAACTAGTTATTAACTAGTATAATAATCCAATATTTTTAAAAGATATAAATTGGAATTGAAATTGTTTTAAAATAACCAGAATTTTCTAATGAATAAATTGGAATGGAAATAATCTTCGGAATACTTCGATATTGGATTCCGTGGTTATACGGATATCGTTATGGGAATTTGGAAGATACAGATATCGTTATTCCCAATACGATATCTGTTAGTTTCAGAACTTGTTATTTAATATAAGCCAATATAATTTCTATTCAGAGTCTCTTATTAATATTAAATTGGATTTTGGGTTTTTAGTGAATGGTGTCTTCATTAACACTGTTCTTAAACCCAACTGAGAAAAGAATAAATTTTTAATTAAGATTTAGTGAAGTTTACCAATTAATTAATATTTAATTGGAATTGAATAAAAGATTTGGATTTTTTGGGTTTATCATGAACAGTGTTTTAAATAACACTTGTTCTTTACCCCAATTAACATTAATGATATAATTTGGAATTTATAAATCTTTTTATTAAGGTTTAGTGGAAATTTTCCAAAGTGAAGTTTCCAATTTAATATATATTAAATTGGAATTCAATGGAATTCGATTTAGTAATAATCGAAGTGAGCTTCTGTGGAGGAGGACTGTTAATATATATGGAATTTAAAGGGCTTTATCGTTATA
Source organism: Allium sativum (assembly GCA_030737875.1). Taxonomy (NCBI): domain Eukaryota; kingdom Viridiplantae; phylum Streptophyta; class Magnoliopsida; order Asparagales; family Amaryllidaceae; genus Allium; species Allium sativum. The sequence goes on along the minus strand of CM060924.1, from coordinate 822,001,968 downwards.
CTATTTATATTTTTAGTCGGATACGAAAATAGATATCGTTATATATTGATCTGTTTTTCGATGAAGATTCCATAATTAGTGGAATGTGATTTTGGGTTTATCGTGAATTGCGTTTTAACTGACATTGGTTCTTTAACCCAGTTAAAGACAGGAATTATTTCCTGAATTCGAATAATCATTATATAATGATTTTGGGGAATAAAACTAAGTGGAGTTTTAATGAATCTTTAATTAGATTGAAATGTGAATGTGATAATTTAAATTATCAAATTTGGGAAATGATCAAGAATGTAGTATCACCAGTTTTGCTCCAAGCAATAGTTAAATCTTTAATTAGATTTAAACGTGAAATGGTAATTAATTTTACTGATAACACTGTGGTGTTAGATATGGAGTACTACTAGTTTTGCTCCATGGGAAGAATAGGTTGGGATTGGGAAATTAAACAAATGATTACTTCGGTAAGGTTCGCTAATCCTGACTATTTTCAAAACCTTACTTTGGTTTAAATTTTGAAAAGAATAATTAAATAAAAGAATATTCTGGATTGGAATGAGGCGTATGTTGTGTTTTTATAGCACATGTTTATAAGATAAGCATATTATTCAGAAAGACCGGGTTTATCCCATTCTAAATAATTGGTATGACGATAAGTCGATGATGAAGACGGTGGTTGAAGACCGGAGTTCTTCACATCGTCTGGATGGTTACTGATGTCTTGATTGGGCTGCACACCCAAGACAAGGTAATAAGTGGTGATCGTCCAGACATACTTGGAGATCGACCGGATATGCGAGAAACTCTCCCTTGTATTGGACATATAGGATGAGGAATAAGGTGCCTCTTTCGTTCAGACCCAGAACGAACTTGTAAATGGATGTGTGCCTAACATTGGATTTTATCCTGTGTGATTGATTTCTATTAAATATATATCTGTTTGGTGGTGGAGAATTTATTCTCTTGCTTAATACCCTTATCTGAGATGTACGAGCTTAGAGGTCATATATCGATAGACATCAATCGCATGGCGTGAATTGTCAGTGTGGCATGCTGAGATGCAAATAATCAAGGCTTTTTTTGAAAAGCAAAGTCTTGTGGTTGATGATCAAAGCATGCTTTAAATAGCATAACTTTGTGTATAACGTTAATTCGCGAGCCTCACACCCCGGTGTGAACCAGAAACGGGAGAGGACCACAGGGAGGACATGCGTTTCTTTCTAGATAGGAGTGGTGTCATGGTATGGAGCCCTGACATTTTTACTTATGTGGATGTTGGAAAGCGAGGCACCTCAGATATATCGGTCTCTATGGGGCCGATGGATGATATGGTCGACATACTGACCTTACTTACGCCCCATAGGGAGGGGAAACGTATTGTTCAGGAATTATTAATCCACTAATGTAAGTGTGGACCGGCCCTGATGCTCCAAGGGTCGATGCGTTCTGATCCTGAGGCACGGGCTAGACTGTCTCAAATTCGGTAAGGACGATCCCTTGCCTTGGTTCACAAATGGAAATCCAATTTCCAATACGTGACATTTCGGTTTTGATTGTAGATCCTAGTATGGCAACATAGTAGCATGGGAAAAATGTCGTTTATGATTGATACATTTATATTTGAAGTTGATTTTGACACTATACATTTATAATAGTATCAAATGATTTTTGTTTTAAATGTACCAAGCATGTTTGGCTATTATAAGGTAAAACTCTATCCTCCGGCTTGCGTTGCATTGTGTGATGGGACCTAAGTCTTATAATATCTTCATTTATCCAAAAAGCATTGCGCTGTTTGTTTTATGCACTGGTATTCTTGGGAGGAAACACAGTTCCGTGTTATACGGCATGGTCCCCTGATTTACTTTATTTCTAAAATAAAGTTTTAAATAACTGTTTTAGTTCTCACACCAGTCACATGACTGACCTGGAGTTTATTGTTTTAATCTAAACTCTTGGTGCCCCTATTTTCCACACGGGCTGCTAGTAGTTGGGTTCTGCTGATATTATTTTCATAGGATCCTGGATTTACAGCTGGAGCTATATTTAGAATGCCCTGTATCCGTGTATTTCTTATAGTTGTGTTATGTATTAATTTTCCGCTGCTTTGTAATCAAATTTATGATATTTTTCTGATGTATTTTATTTATTCATACTCTGTTTTATTCTTGTACTTTGATGTAATTGATGTAACAACAAACTAATGTTATTCTGTTTGTGTTCTGATTTGTTGTGTTCTCAAAGCAGTTCGCCTTCTTGTTCGGTTTAGGCCGGCAAGTTCGGGTTGTCTTAGTTGGTATCAGAGCTTTGGTTTACAGAGCTCGAGAACAAGATACATTTGAACCAAACGAAAGAATTCATCAGAGATTGGATTAGTAATATCCAATAGGAATGACTTGTTAGTGATAGGATCAGTAGTATCCTAGAACGAGTGTGAATAGAGTTATTTTTAAAATCAAATTTTGTTTTAAAATTTTAAATCAATTATTCGTATTTGAGTATTTTATTTTATATCGAATTTGGACTATCGGGTATATGAAGATTTTGAATATACACGTAATTAACGTGTATTCAAAGTCTCAAATATACTGGATGGATATAGAATCACACTCTAGTCGCCCGGAGATGACTGATGATCGTCCGGACATCATCAGCATTTATGTCCGAGTTTCGAAAGTGGGATATCTATATATTTCCGATTGACTGGTGTGAGAACCAAAACTAGATAGGATTTACTTTTTGTGAAACGACCCGAACTTCCCCGGTAAGGAAAGCCCGGATTGAATTGAGGACAAGCCACAAAAGAACGCATACAGAAGAACATTTCACTGTTAATTACAACAATTTCATCAGATTACAAGAATATACAGAGTATGAATAAATATTACATAGAAAATATCAGAGATTTAAATTACATTTAAATACATCGCAGCGAAAAATAATACAAAACAAAACTAGAAGTAATACACGGATACAGAGCTTTCCGAGTATCGTTCCAGCTGTAAATCAGGATCCTGTGAATATAAATCTGCAAAACCAAAACTACTAGCTGCCCGTGTCAAAATAAGGGCACCCAGAGTTTAGGTTCAAACAATAAACTCCAGGTCAGTCATGGGACTGGTGTGAGAACTAAAACAGTTATTAATCTTTATTTTAAAGTTGAGTAAATCAAGGGACCATGCCGTATAACACGAAACCGGGTTTCCTCCCAAGAATACCAGTGCATAAAACAATAGCGCAATGCTAAATAAAGAACAATGAAGCTATTATAAGACCCAGGTCCCATCACACAATGCAACGCAAGCCGGAGGATAGGGTTTTTACCTTATAATAGCCAAAGAATACTTGATACGCTAAATTTCATCTTTTGTTATTACTATAAGTGTATAGTGTCAAAACAATTTCAGATCATAAGTATCAATCATAGACGGCAAGAGCGCCCCATCCCACTATGTCGCCATACTAGGCTCTACAAATAAAACCGCAAAGTCACGTATAGGAAGTTGGATTTCCATCTGTGAACCGAGGCAAAAGATAGTCCTCACCGATTCGAGACAATCTTGCCCATGTCTCAGGATCCAGACTCAGGTGGGCCCTAGGATCGTCAGGGCCCGTCCACCGATGTGGATTAAAATGCCTGAACACTGCGTTTCCCCGCCCTTTGGGGCGTAAATGAGTCAATGAATGAATCCATCGGCTTCACATAGTCACCGATATATCTGAGGCGCTTCGCAACAGCAACAACCACATAAGTCAAACTCGTCAGGGCGTGTAAAACCACTGACGCCATTTCTAACTAGACGGAAACGCATGCCCTCCCTGATGTCCTCTCCCGTTTCTGGTTCACAACCGGGGTGTGAGGCTCGCGAATCAACGCTACACAAAGCTATGCCACACAGGACGTGCTTTGTTCATCAACCATAAGACTTTGCTTTTCAACAGAAGCCTTGATCATATTGACACATAGGCATGCCACAAAGGCAATTCACTCCATGCGTTTGATATCCATCAATATATAAACCCTGAGCTCGTACGTCTCAGAGAAGGGCGTTAAGCAAGAGAATAAATTCTCCGCCACCAAACAGATATATATTTAATAGAAATCAATCACACAGGCTAAAATCCAATGTCAGACACACAGTCCATTTACACGTTCGTTCTGGGTATGAACGAAACTGGAGGCACCTAGTACCCCGCATATCCATCGATCTCTAAGTACGTCTGAACGATCACCAACTGATTCCCTCCTCTTGGGTGTACGACCCAATCAAGATCATCAGTAATCACCCAAACGACGTGAAGACCTCCGGTCTTCGACCACCGTCTTCATCTTCGACTTATCGTCGTATCAGTTATTCAGAATGGGTAAACCCGGTCTTTCCGAATAACTCGCGTATATAATAAACAAGTGTTACACAAACACAACATACGCCTCATTCCAATTCATCCGTCACTAACCGTAAATTAACAAGAGAATAATTCCCCAAATATTAACCCCGAAGGCCGAAACCAACATCAGATCAATACCCAGGAAACCATTCTGCTTAGCTAACCTACAGTCAGTTTCTAAATTTCACATTCTTAGCGAAAGATTCCCATTAATTTTATCAAAGATAAATTCTTTTAAATTTATTCTTTAATCTTCCTTTGAATATCACTTCAAACTTGTCGGGATTAGCGAACCACACCGAAGTAATCATTTATTTATTTCCCAATCCCAACCTATTCAACCCATGAAGTAAAACTTGTCATACTTCATATCTAACACCACGGTGTTATCGGTAAATTCAATTACCATTTCACGTTCAAATCTAATTAAAGATTTAACTATCGCCTGGAGCAAAACTGGTGATACTCCATTCTTGACCATTTCAATCTAATTAAAGATTCATTAAAACTCCACTTAGTTTTAATCTTTAACTAGGTTAAAGAATCAATGTCATTTAAAACACGATTCGCGATAAACCCAAAATAACATTCCATTCTATCAGCCTTTAACCGTAAAATAGCAAGTGAGCAGTTCCGTAAGTATTAACCCCGAAGGCCGAAACCAACATCAGATCAATACCCAAGAAACCATTCAACTTAACTAATCTTCAGTTAGTTTCTGATTTTCTTAACTCGATTGGGTCTAAGAACAGTATTATTGAAGATACCTTTCACGACAACCCAAAATCACATTCCGTTAATTATCGGGTTAAAGAACAAGTGTTATTTAAAACACCGTTCACGATAAACCCAAAAATCAATTCAAATTCAATTCCAATTAAATACCATTTAATTGGTACACTTCATTAAATCTAAATAAAAATATTTAATCTTTTTCTCAACTGGGTTTAAGAACAGTGTTAATGAAGACACCATTCACGACAAACCCCAAATCACATTTGATATTAAATACAAGGCTCTGAATAGAAAATATATCGGCTTATATTCAATATCAAATTCTACGACCAACAAATATCGTCTTGGAAATAACGATATAAATATATCTTTCAAATTTCCATAACAATATATGTATAATCACGAAATCCAACATCGAAATATTCCAAGGACAATTTCAATTCAAATCCATTCCAATTCAATTGTTGGAAATTCTGGCTACTTTCAAAACCATTTCAAATCCAATTTATTTATTTAAAAATAAATAGAATTATAATTCTAGTTCATTTCGATAAAAATCTATTTTTATCTTTTCAAATATGGAGTTTTTCATCCCAATTCATCCCAAATCATTTCTTATGATTTTACACAAATTATTACTATTTTTAATAATTTTATCAAGGCCCGTACAGTCGATTTCCATCAACGACCATCGAACTACACTTACAACGACCTTTTCCAAATTTGATTTGGACATAATTCCAAATCCAACCGTTAGATTTCAAATCTCTAATATTCGTTAGAAAGCCCTTTTCGATACAAACCCAATGGTTCCGGTTTTAGGAGAATCCGACGGTCGTATCTCCCGCAATATCCATTCGAAGTCAATGGTCGAAATTCGCGAACTACCGCGGCGCGGCGCGTTCTATTCAGGCCATTATATTATATATATATAATATATACTTCGTCGATTTCCTTTCGAAACGAATTTTATAAATCGTTTTAATTTCTTTTTCAAAACGATTTCAACTTCCATCTCAACTTCAAATCAAAATTGAATCTTTCCAATATAAATTCGTTTTATCCATTTCAACTCGATTTCAGTTCGAATCGGTTTTAATTTAAATCGATTTCAGTTCAATTTCAATACGTTTTAAATTCAATTCAAAACGATTTCAATTCTATTTCAATCTAATTCAAATTTCAATTCTTTTCAATTTAATTCGAATTTCAATTCTTTTCAATTTAATTCGAATTTCAATTTAATTCGAATTTTAATTCTTTTCAGTTTAATTCAAATTTCAATTTATTTCAATTTAATTCGAATTTCAATTCATTTCAAAATATCAGATTTTGAAATCACTTTTGATGTTCTCTATAACATGAATAAAATCGATATAAATATCGTTCACGTCAAGATGGCGTAAATCTAATCGACACAGCTTCATATATTTCTATTTTTAAATATTCTATTTCAAATATTTCTTTTTCAAATATTTCTATTTCAAATATTTCTATTCAAATATTCTATTTCAAAACTGGAATGAGGCCCAATCAATTTCCATATAATGTTAATTATATGGATTTTCTACAACACATGTATAAAATAACAACAATAAATAATCAACCATCATCTAGAGTGCGTTCTACACTGTATAAGCATCAAATATAAATATTTAACGCTTATAACAACCAGTCAATCAATCAATCGACATACAGCTAATTATTGGGACTAGTGTATGTCATATATCATCCCAATACCCGTGTGGGGTTTTCAAACAATCAAACACAGATTTTATTTGTGTAGTTGGGCGATGTGTAAAATTTATCATCCCAATCAATATCAGTCAAATGTGTGTATATAAACAAATCGTCTGATTTGTTTATATTTATTTCATTTTAAATACACATTAAAAATTCTATTTTCAACTATAAAATATTTTATTTCATTTCGCATCACATCACACAATCAATTTTCACCACAACAAACAATCAAACATACAAGCCATCCATGGTCTGTGGACGACGGGTGTCGGGTGCTACTAAACTCCGTCTACATCCTAGTATATATTTTAAACTAGAAATAAATTAAAAGTGAGGAGTTCTTACCGACTAGCTAATCCAATACCACGACTCTTCATATGCAGAAATCTTCGTGGTGTTCGCCTTTTGTCAATTTCATTGCCCGTATTCCCTACATATATAAAAATCATATTTTTATAACTACGCTACATGGATAAAAAAATCTATTTTTATACCGCTACTATATAGATAAAATTTTATTTTTATCACGTTATTCTCTATATAAAAATTATATTTTTATATATCTACTTCTAATATAAAATCTCCTTTTTATCGCTATTCAAATATATAAAGATCAAGTTTTTATATAAGTAAAAATCGAATTTTTATAACACTATATAAATAAAAATCATATTTTTATTTTCTCCATTATATAAAAATCCTATTCTTAATTCGCTACTTATATAAAAATTATATTTTTAACTTCATTCTTATGTAAAGATTATATTTTTATATCACTATTCGTATAGTAAAAATCATATTTTTACTTCAAAGCCCTTCATAGAAAAATCATATTTTTATTTTACTAACCTATATATAAAAATATTATTTTTACAAACTAAAGACCCTATTTTTATTAATCTAATTCTATAGAAATTAAATAAATTAAATAAAAATAAAAATAAAAACTTACTGTGTATTTTACTTAGGGTTTCCATCGCTCGCGGTCAGCGTCTTCGCCTGAGGGGGTGTCCGCTGTTTCGAATCGGAGTCGGGGGGGCCACGATGGTGGGGCTGACTGGTAGGAAATGGGTGCGTCGGTCTTTGGCAGTAGGGGGCGGATGACTGGTGTCGCGGTGGAAGGAGAAGTTGGGCAGGCGGAGGGGGTGCTCAGGGCATCGGGTTTAGGGGTTTAGGGCTGTGGGGTCTCGATAGGAGGGAGGAGCGAGGGTAGAGAGGATCGGGAGGAGGGGAGTTGAACGGCTGCAGCGCCGTTGGCGGGCACGGAGGTAGGCGCGCAGGGGAGGGGGCGATTTCGAGGGAGGCGGCGATTTTTTTCCTTTCAGATCGAACTGAGGAGAGAGAGGAGGGGTAAGGTTTATTAATATATATAATTTATTTTATTTTATTATTCAATTGAAGTTGACTTTTCTTTCGAGTCCCAAACGAGGCCCAACGACTGTCGTCCATAGCTAATTACCCCCATTCCGAACACAATGGGATATGTTTTGTAAGCCGATTCGATCGATTCGTCAGTTTTCGTCAAAATCAAAATATAAATATATATATTGAATTTGAACGCACATTTCAATTTACCGGGGCCACATACGGACTCTAAAAATTTCCAAAAAATTATTTCTAGCTTCATATTCACGATACGGTCCTAACAAAACTAATTTCGCCAAATTCCGAGACCGTTTGAAAAATGGCCATTTTCCAGTCGATTAAAATCAACTGAAACTGGTCCTACGCGTTTTCCTTTGCCACGCTCACATATTGATTCGAAAAATTACGAATTTTGGAATCTAGCAATAATTTAACTTCGCGGATCCAACAAAAGTGGTTTCGTCGAAAACCGAGGTCGTTTGCAAAATGGCCATTTTTAAGGGCCGAAATTCCATAGCGACTATTCTAAATTTTCAATTGGGCATAACTTTTTATCCCAGCTATGAAATTTCAATTTTTCGGGTTTTTTGGGAAGATATTCACAAATAGATTCTATTATTTTTGGTTTCGCTAAAATTCAGTTTATTTTGCACCCGGTACATTCATTTGAAATTTGAAATCGAATTATCGAACTACCGCGCCTTTTTCAATTCCCTTTATAATTATAATAAATATTATATTCTAACGACGTTCTATATAACTATATATGTTCTAATTCTATTCGAAATAAATTTCTCGTCGCTATTATTTGAAATAATTCATTTTAAATATTCAAAATTCATTAAATATGCCAAAATAAAAATTTTAAATTGGCTCGGATTTCCGGGTTATTACAATCTCCCCCACTTAAAACTTTTCGTTCCCAAAAAGGTACGAAGCTGAAAGTTGTTTTACAAATCAACTCAACTTTCATTGTTTTCTTTACGGCTTAAGTTCTTCAACTTTTCAGTTTCTAAGAACTTTTCAAAATTTTCAAAAATTTGGCTAACACCCTAAATTTTCGAAAAATTTCGCAATAACCTCCCCTGCACCGGGGACTTGGGGATATTTCATATAGCCTCCCATGGCCTTCTTCAATCCAAAAGAAAAAGAAAAAGCCAAGCGGCTAGCCAATCGGCTCATAAAATCATCATCACCCAATCAAAATAGTAAATTATGGTAAACATGTACCTATTTGCCGGGCAAACAATTTTATTCTTCTGCTCTAGCCTCCTTGCTATGACCTGTTCAATGTATACACATTCATTTCCAACTAATTTTCGATACAGTTCAAAATTTGGTTCAATTTGGCCTAAATGGTTTAAAATTATCAAACTAATAATCAAACAACATAACCATCAATCAATTAGTGAATTTAACGTTTCAAATAATTTTGATATATAGTAAAAAATCACATTTTTGGTGCCAAATAATAACAATATGCCTTATCTAATTTTGGTTCTCACACCAGTCAATTGGAAATATACAGAAATCTCACTTTAAAAACTCGAAAATAAATACTGGCTATGGTGCCCCGTCACCAGAATTATCCCTGGGCAACTAGAGTGTGATTCTATAACTATCCAGTACATTAAAATTTCGAATACACGTTTGCAAGGCGTATATGCAAAATCTTTATATATTGGATTGTCCAATTTAATTTTAAAATAAATATTCAAATACGTATACAACGAATTAAATTTCAAAATAAAAATTGTTTTCATTTTAAAAATATACTCTTCACACTCGTTCTAGGACACTACTGATCCCATCTCCAACGAGTCATTCTCGTTGGATATTACTAATCCAATCTCTGATGAATTCTTTCATATGGTTCTAATGTGCCTCGTTCTCCGAGCTTTGTAAACCAAAGCTCTGATACCAAAATGAAACGACCCGAACTTCCCCGGTAAGGAAAGCCCGGATTGAATTGAGGACAAGCCACAAAAGAACGCATATAGAAGAAAATTTCATTGTTAATTACAACAATTTCATCAGATTACAAGAATATACAGAGTATAAATAAATATTACACAGAAAATATCAGAGATTTAAATTACATTTAAATACATCGCAGCGGAAAATAATACAAAACACAACTAGAAGTAATACACGGATACAGAGCTTTCCGAGTATCGTTCCAGCTATAAATCAGGATCCTGTGAATATAAATCTGCAAAACCAAAACTACTAGCTGCCCGTGTCAAAATAAGGGCACCCAAAGTTTAGGTTCAAACAATAAACTCCATTTCAGTCATGGGACTGGTGTGAGAACTAAAACAGTTATTAATCTTTATTTTAAAGTTGAGTAAATCAAGGGACCACGCCGTATAACACGAAACGGGTTTCCTCCCAAGAATACCAGTGCATAAAACAATAGCGCAATGCTAAATAACGAACAATGAAGCTATTATAAGACCCAGGTCCCATCACACAATGCAACGCAAGCCGAAGGATAGGGTTTTTACGTTATAATAGCCAAAGAATGCATGATACGCTAAATTTCATCTTTTATTATTACTATAAGTGTATAGTGTCAAAACAATTTCAGATCATAAGTAACAATCATAGACGGCATGAGCGCCCCATCCCACTATGTCGCCATACTAGGCTCTATAAATAAAACCGCAAAGTCACGTATTGGAAGTTGGATTTCCATCTGTGAAACGAGGCAAAAGATAGTCCTCACCGATTCGAGACAATCTAGCCCATATCTCAGGACCCAGACTCACGTGGGCCCTTGGATCGTCAGGGCCGGTCCACCGATGTGGATTAAAATGCCTGAACACTACGTTTCCCCGCCCTTTGGGGCGTAAATTAGTCAACGAATGACTCCATTGGCTTCACATAGTCACCGATATATCCGAGGCACCTCGCAACAGCAACAACCACATAAGACAAACTCGTCAGGGCGTGTAAAACCATTGACGCCACTTCTAACTAGAAGGAAACGCATGCCCTCCCTGATGTCCTCTCCCATTTCTGGTTCACAACCGGGGTGTGAGGCTCGCGAATCAACGCTACACAAAGCTATGCCACACAGGTCGTGCTTTGATCATCAACCACAAGACTTTGTTTTTCAACAGAAGCCTTGATCATATTGCCACTTAGGCATGCCACACAGGCAATTCACTCCATGCGTTTGATATCTATCAATATATAACCCCTAAGCTTGTATATCTAAGAGAAGGGCGTTAAGCAAGAGAATAAATTCTCCGCCGCCAAACAGATATATATTTAATAGAAATCAATCACACAGACTAAAATTCAATGTCAGACACACAGTCCATTTACACGTTCGTTCTGGGTCTGAACGAAACCGGAGGCACCTAGTACCCCGCATATCCATCGATCTCTAAGTACGTCTGAACGATCACCAACTGATTCCCTCCTCTTGGGTGTACGACCCAATCAAGATCATCAGTAATCACCCAAACGACGTGAAGACCTCCGGTCTTCAACCACCGTCTTCATCTTCGACTTATCGTCGTATCAGTTATTTAGAATGGGGTAAACCCGGTCTTTCTGAATAACTCGCGTATATAATAAACAAGTATTACACAAACACAACATACGCCTCATTCCAATTCATCAGTCACTAACCGTAAATTAACAAGAAAACAATTCCCCAAATATTAACCCCGAAGGTCGAAACCAACATCAGATCAATACCCAGGAAATCGTTCTGCTTAGCTAACCTACAGTCAGTTTCTAAATTTCACATTCTTAGGGAAAGGTTCACATTAATTTTATCAAAGATAAATTCTTTTGAATTTATTCTTTAATCTTCCTTTGAATATCACTTCAAACTAGTCGGGATTAGCGAACCACACCGAAGTAGTCATTTATTTATTTCCCAATCCCAACCTATTCATCCCATGAAGTAAAACTGTTCATACTTCATATCTAACACCACGGTGTAATCGGTAAATTCAATTACCATTTCACGTTCAAATCTAATTAAAGATTTAACTATCGCCTGGAGCAAAACTGGTGATACTCCATTCTCGACCATTTCAATCTGATTAAAGATTCATTAAAACTCCACTTAGTTTTAATCTTTAACTAAGTTAAAGAATCAATGTCATTTAAAACACGATTCACGATAAACCCAAAATCACATTCCATTCTATCAGCCTTTAACCGTAAAATAGCAAGTGAGCAATTCCCTAAGTGTTTACCCCGAAGGCCGAAACCAACATCAGATCAATACCCAAGAAACCATTCAAATTAACTAATCTTCAGTTAGTTTCTGATTTTCTTAACTCAGTTGGGTCTAAGAACAGTATTATTGAAGATACCGTTCACGACAACCCAAAATCACATTCCATTAATTATCGGGTTAAAGAACAAGTGTTATTTAAAACACCGTTCACGATAAACCCAAAAATCAATTCAAATTCAATTCCAATTAAATACCATTTAATTGGTACACTTCATTAAATCTAAATAAAATGATTTAATCTTTTTCTCAATTGGGTTTAAGAACTGTGTTAATGAAGACACCATTCACGACAAACCCCAAATCACATTTGACATTAAATACAAGGCTCTGAATAGAAAATATATCGGCTTATATTCAATATCAAATTCTACGACCAACAAATATAGTCTTGGAAATAACGATATAAATGTATATTTCAAATTTCCATAACAATATATGTATAATCACGAAATCCAACATCGAAATATTCCAAGGACAATTTCGATTCAAATCTATTCCAATTCAATTATTGGAAATTCTGGCTACTTTCCAAACCATTTCAAATCCAATTTATTTGTTTAAAAATAAATAGAATTATAATTCTAGTTTAAAACTAGTTCAGAAAAGATAAAAATCTATTTTTATCTTTTCAAATATGGAGTTTTTCATCCCAATTCTTCCCAAATCATTTCTTATGATTTCACACAAATTATTACTATTTTTAATAATTTTATCAAGGCTCGTACAATCGATTTCCATCAACGACCATCGAACTGCACTTACAACGACCTTTTCCAAATTTGATTTGGACATAATTCCAAATCCAACCGTTAGATTTCAAATCTCTAATATTCGTTAGAAAGCTCTTTTCGATACGAATCCAACGGTTCCGGTTAAAGGAGAATCCGACGGTCGGATCTCCCGCAATATCCATTCGAAGTCAATGGTCGAAATTCGTGAACTACCGCGGCGCGGCGCGTTCTATTCAGGCCATTATATTATATATATAATATATACTTCGTCGATTTCCTTTCGTAATGAATTTTATAAATCATTTTAAATTCGTTTTCAAAACGATTTCAACTTCCGTCTCAACTTCAAATCAAAATTGAATCTTTCCAATATAAATTCGTTTTATCCATTTCAACTCGATTTCAATTCGAATCGGTTTTAATTTAAATCGATTTCAGTTAAATTTCAATACGTTTTAAATTCAATTCAAAACGATTTCAATTCTATTTCAATCTAATTCGAATTTCAATTCTTTTCAATTTAATTTGAATTTCAATTTATTTCAATTTAATTCGAATTTCAATTCTTTTCAATTTAAATCGAATTTCAATTCTTTTCAATTTAATTCGAATTTCAATTCATTTCAAAATATCAGATTTTGAAATCACTTTCGATGTTCATTATAAAACGAATAAAATCGATAAAATATCGTTCACGTCAAAATGGCGTAAATCTAATCGACACTGCTTCATATATTTCTATTTTCAAATATTCTATTTCAAATATTTCTTTTTCAAATATGTCAATTTCAAATATTTCTATTCAAATATTCTATTTCAAAACTGGAATGAGACCCAATCAATTTCCATATAATGTTAATTATATGGATTTTCTACAACACATGTATAAAATAACAACGATAAATAATCAACCATCATGCAGAGTGCGTTCTACACTATATAAAAATCAAATATAAATATTTAAAACTTATAACAGCCTGTCAATCAATCGATCGACATACAGCTAATTATTGGGACTAGTGTATGTCATATATCATCCCAATACCCGTGTGGGGTTTTCAAACAATCAAACACAGATTTTATTTGTGCAGTTGGGCGATGTGTAAAATTTATCGTCCCAATCAATATCAGTCAAATGTGTGTATATAAACAAATCGTCTGATTTGTTTATATTTATTTCATTTTAAACACACATTAAAAATTTTATTTTCAACAATAAAATATTTCATTTCATTTCGCGTCACATCACACAATCAATTTTCACCACAACAAACAATCAAACATACAAGCCATCCATGGTCTGTGGACGACGGGCGTCGGGTGCTACTTAACACCGTTTACATCCTAGTATATATTTTAAACTAGAAATAAATTAAAAGTGAGGAGTTCTCACCGACTAGCTAATCCAATACCACGACTCTTCATATGCAGAAATCTTCGTGGTGTTCGCCTTTTGTCAATTTCATTGCCTGTATTCCCTACATACATAAAAATCACATTTTTATAACTACGCTACATGGATAAAAATTCTATTTTTATACCGCTACTATATAGATAAAAATTCTATTTTTATCACGCTATTCTCTATATAAAAATTATATTTTTATATATCTACTTCTAATATAAAATCTGCTTTTTATCGCTATTCAAATATATAAAGATCAAATTTTTATATAAGTAAAAATCAAATTTTTATAACACTATATAAATAAAAATCATAATTTTATTTTCTCCATTATATAAAAATCCTATTCTTGATTCACTACTTATATAAAAATTATATTTTTAACTTCATTCTTATGTAAAGATTATATTTTTATATCACTATTCGTATAGTAAAAATCATATTTTTACTTCAACGCCATTCATAGAAAAATCATATTTTTATTTTACTAACCTATATATAAAAATATTATATTTACAAACTAACAACCCTATTTTTATTAATATAATCCTATTGAAATTAAATAAATTAAATAAAAATAAAAACTTACTGTGTATTTTCCTTAGGGTTTCCATCGCTCGCGGTCAGCGTCTTCGCCTGAGGGGGTGTCCGCTGTTTCAAATCGGAGTCGGGGGAGGGTCTTCGATGGTGGGGCTGACTGGTAGGAAATGGGTGCGTCGGTCTTTTGCAGTAGGGGGCGGATGACTGGTGTCGCGGTGGAAGGAGAAGTTGGGCAGGCGGAGGGGGTGCTCAGGGCATCGGGTTTAGGGGTTTAGGGCTGTGGGGTCTCGATAGGAGGGAGGAGCGAGAGTAGAGAGGATCGGGAGGAGTGGAGTTGAACGGCTGCAGCGCCGTTGGCGGGCATGCAGGGGAGGGGACAATTTCGAGGGAGGCGACGGTTTTTTTTCTTTCAGATCGAACTGAGGAGGGAGGAGGGGTAAGGTTTATTAATATGTATAATTTATTTTATTTTATTATTCAATTAAAGTTGACTTTTCTTTCATGTCCCAAACGAGACCCAACGACTGTCATCCATAGCTAATTACCCCCATTCCGAACACAATGGGATATGTTTCATAAGCTGATTCGATTGTTTCGATTAGTTTTCGTCAAAATCAAAATATAAATCTATATATTGAATTTGAACGCACATTTCAATTTACCGGGGCCACATACGGACTCTAAAAATTCCCGAAAAAATATTTCTAGCTTCGTATTGACGATATGGTCCTAACAAAACTAATTTCGCCAAATTCCGAGACCGTTTGAAAAATGGCCATTTTCCAGTCGATTAAAATCAACTAAAACTGGTCAAACGCATTTTCCTTTGCCATGCTCACATATTGATTCGAAAAATTACGAATTTTGGAATCTAGCAATAATTTAACGTTGCGGATCCAACAAAAGTGGTTTCGTCGAAAACCGAGGTCGTTTGCAAAATGGCCATTTTTTGAGGGCCGAAATTCCATAGCGACTATTCTAAATTTTCAATTGGTCATAACTTTTTATCACCGCTATGAAATTTCAATTTTTCAGATTCGTTGGGAAGATATTCACAAATAGATTCTATTATTTTTGGTTTCTCTAAAATCTGGTTTATTTTGCACCCAGTACATTCATTTGAAATTTGAAATCGAATTATCGAACTACCACGCCATTTTCAATTCCCTTTATAATTATAATAAATATTATATTCTAACGACGCTCTATATAACTATATACATTCTAATTCTATTCGAAATAAATTTCTCATCGCTATTATTTATACTAATTCATTTTAAATATTCAAAATTCATTAAATTTGCCAAAATAAAAATTTTAAATTGGCTCAGATTTTCGGGTTATTACAGTTTGTAATTTGACCCTAAAATATGATTTTTGAGTATATAAAAATTATGAATTTGAAAAGTTAACCAACTAATTGATTGCTGGTTGTGATGTTTGACTATTAATTTAACTAATTAAACCAACATGTAAATAAAAGGTTAAATTAGCCAAATCGAATCAAATAGTGAACTGAATTGCAAATTTGTTAGAATTGTGTACATGCGCATGTATATATATATTGAACAGGTCATAGCAAGGAAGCTAAGAAGAGGAATAAAATTGTATGCCCGACAAATAGGTACATGTATATTGTATTTATTGGGTTTTGATGATTTTATGAGCCGATTGGCTTTTTTTCTTTTGGATTGATGAGAGACCTGTGAGGCTGGTTGCGGTTTTAAAGGTCTCCCCGTACAAAGAAGGTTATGGCGAAATTTTTCGAAAATTTAGGGTGTTATCCAATTTTTTGAAAAAATTGAAAATTTTTAGAAACTGAAAAGTTGAAGAATGAAAGTTGAGCTGGTTAGTTAAACAACTTTCAACTCCGTTCCTTTTCGAGGACGAAAAGATTTTAAGTGGGGGAGATTATAACAACCCGGATTTTCAGAACCAATTTAAATTTTTTATTTCAGCTATTTTAATGAATTTTGGATGTATAAAATGATTTATTTTAAATATTAATGACTAAAAATTTATTTTAACCAAATTTAGAATGTGTACATTTATTTTAATAATAAAACGAGCCTGAAATGGCGTGGTAGTTTGAAAATTCGATTTTAAATTTCATATGAATGTACATGATTCAAAATAAATCGGATTCCAGTGAAACAAGAAATATTAGAATCTATTTAATTATATCTTTCTAACGAATTGAAAAATCTAGATTTTATAACGAGAATTGAAAGTTATATCCAGTTTAAATTTGAAATAGTCGCTATGGAATTTATATATATTTTAATATAATATATGGCCCTTAAAAATAGGCATTTTTCAAATGACCTCTATTTTCGATGAAACCACTTTTGTTGGATCCGGAATGTCAAATTATTGCTAGATTCCAATTTTCATAATTTTTGGAATTGATAAGTGAGTGTGGTAAATTTAAACGTGTTTTGACAGTTTCAGTTTGAATTGTATCGACCAAAAAATGTCCATTTTTCAAAAGGTCTCCAAATTTGATGAAATTAGTTTTGTTAGGACCGTAGCATCAAAACAAAGCTAGATTTATTTTTTTGGAATTTTTGGAATTGGTATGTGGCCCCGGTAAATTAAAATGTACATTCAAATCTAATATTGAACGTTATATATTTTAATTTTGAGAAAAACAGACTGAAACAGTCGAATTAGCTTTCAGAACATATCCCATTATGTATGGAATGGGGTATTTAGCTAGGGGCGATAGCCATTGGGTTCGACTTGGAGTTCGTAGCAGCAAAAGGGTATTTTGGAAATAAAATAAAATAAAAATACATTATAAATAGCCGTGGCCAATCATATTTTTCGAAACCCTAATTTCAGAAGAAAAAAAATTGCGCCTCTCTTTAGTTCGACGGCAGCTGGTGCTCAAATTTTTTAGCTTAAATAACTTCGAATCCACGCTATGAAATTAAAAATTTTCTGAAGGAAAATCAAAGCCCTTTCTGAGATCTTCAAATCCATGGTAGTTGGGTAATTTATCGTGAAGTGTAGAGATCGCACTCGAGGCGCAAAGCGCCACCGTTTCGTGCTCGATTCCGGCCCGCTGGGAGCTTCGAGTTTCTCCAAACCTCAGGCGATGGTGGCTCGGACGAAGACGAAGGACGTGGCACCGTTGGATCGGCTTAAGACAGCTTGGATGATGGGCAATTGGGAACACTAGGACGTGATGATATGGGTTTGTCGGGTTCGTTGCCTCCGAGAAGAAGAAACAGTGGCCGGTAAGGTTAAAGGAAATTAATTTAATTATTTAATTTAATTAGGATATTAATTATAAATTAAAATAGCTTTAAACAAAAATCTTGTTTTTAAATATAAACAACATTGACAAAAAGGTGGTTTCTTAATTTAGAAAAGCATTGATAAAAATGTATAAAGCATTGATTTATTTTTAGTTTTTAAAAATAAATCAACATTGAAATGTAATTTTTTGTATATATAACAACAAATGAAATTTTAATATATAAATAGATTTGATTTAAAAATGTAATTTTTGAATGAAATAACTTTGTTTTAAAAATGTTGTTTTTAAATATATATAGCATAATAAAAATGGGATATATATATAGCTTAAATAAAAATATGATTTATATATATAGCATTGTTTTTAAAAATATAAAATAGCATGATTTAAAAAAAAAGAAATAACAATATATAAAAAATTATGATTTTTATATTTATAGGGTAGAAATAAAAATTTGATTTTTAATATGAAATAGAATTTATAAAAAAAAATGTAATTTTTATATATAATAACATAGTATAAAAAATTGATTTTTATAGAAAAAATAACTTTTTGTTAAAAATGAGAATCTTCAAATATGAATTTTTATATATGTAAGCATTGTTTTCAAAATAGGATTTTTAATAGAAAAAAACATTATTTTCAAAATATTATTTTTTAAAAATAATTAGATATTGTTTAAAAATATGATTTTTAAAAATACATAGAACAATTTAAAAATGTGATTTGTTGTAAAGGATTTTTGCTTAAACAAAAATGTGATTTTTATTACATAAATAACATTGGAATAAAATCTGATTTTCATATACAGAGCGTTGTTTTAAAAATATGATTTTTAATATATATCTCGTGAAACAGATTGCGATGGAACTGTCTGGAAACAAAGCGAAATCCAAACCGTCCAGTAAAGAATGATGGAGTGGAAACCATAGGTGATAACTCCTTCTCACTCTAATTATTTTACAGTTAAATATATACTAGGATGCAAATGAGGCTTAGAAGCCCCCGACACTATTTATTGTACAAACCATGATTGTTTGTTTGGATTGTGATTGATATAGTTATTGATTGATATTGTTGTATATATAAAATTATTTATATAAAAATTATCATGAGAATAAAATAAAATAAATATTCATTTACAAATCGGATGGTTTGTTTATGTACACCCATTTAACTAATATAGATTAGGATGATAAATTTTACACATCGCCCAACTGAACAAATAATAAACAGTATTGGTTGGTTGAAAACCCCACACGGGTATTGGGACGATATTGGACATACACTAATTC
This sequence comes from Allium sativum, assembly GCA_030737875.1. Classification (NCBI taxonomy): domain Eukaryota; kingdom Viridiplantae; phylum Streptophyta; class Magnoliopsida; order Asparagales; family Amaryllidaceae; genus Allium; species Allium sativum. The sequence continues at coordinate 821,982,239 of CM060924.1, read as the reverse complement.
TAATATTTAGTCGTATATCAATCGATGGGTTGACAGGCTGTGATGAGCGTTAATTATTCATTTTTAATACTTATACAGTTGTAAACTGCACTCTGGATGATGGTTGATTGTGTATCATTATTGTTATGTACATGTGTTGTATGAAATCCATATAAATAACAATATATGGTAATTGATTGTGTCTGATTCCAATTTAGGAATAACGAATTTTTTAAAATAAAGAATATTTTAAAATAATATTACATAAATGATTAAAAGGTGAATTTGATGTCCGATTTTGGATGGACACGAAAATATTGAACCATGTAAAGCCGTATTGATTAGTTATGCGCCATTTTGACGCGAACGATATTTATATCGGTTTTATTCATTTTTATAATGAATATCAAAAAGGAAATGATTCCAGAATCCGATATTTTGAAAATATTATCATTTATATATTAAAATGATAAGGAGCATTCAATTTTGATTTAATATTGAAAATGAAGTTAGAATCGTTTTAAAACGAATTTATAAATGATTTATAAAATACGTTTTAAATGGAAATCGACAAAATATATATAATATATATATTTAATGGCCTGAATAGAACGCGCCGCGACCGTTCGCGAATTTCGACCATTGACTTCGAATTGACATTATGAGAGATCCGACCATTGGATTCTCCTAAAACCAAAATTGTTGGGTTCGTATCGAAAAGAGCTTTCCAAAGAATATAAGAGATTTTAAATCTAATGGTTGGATTTGGAATTATTCAAAATAAAATTTGGAAAAGGTCGATGTATGTGCAGTTCGATGACCGTTTAAGGAAATCGACTGAAAGGGCCTTAATAAAATTATTAAAAATATTAATAATTTGTGTAAAATCATAATAAATGATTTGGAAGGAATTGGAATGAAAAATTCCACGTTTGTAAAGATAAAATTATATTTTTATCTAAATGAACTAGTTATTAACTAGTATAATAATCCAATATTTTTAAAAGAAATAAATTGGATTTGAAATGGTTTTAAAATAGCTAGAATTTTCCAATGAATAAATTGGAACGGATTGGAATGGAAATAATCTTCGGAATACTCCGATATTGAATTCCGTGGTTATACGGATATTGTTACGGGAATTTGGAAGATACAGATATCGTTATTCCCAATACGATATCCGTTAGTTTTAGAATTTGATATTGAATATAAACCGATATAATCTCTATATAGAGTCTTGTATTTAATATTAAATTGGACTTTTTTTTTGTCGTGAATGGTGTCTTCATTAACACTGTTCTTAAACCCAGTTGTGAAAAGAGAAAATCTTTTAATTAAGATTTAGTGAAGTTTACCAATTAGTTAATATTTAATTGGAATTGAATAAAAGAATTGGATTTTTTGGGTTTATCGTGAACAGTGTTTTAAATAACACTTGTTCTTTAACCCAATTAACAGTGAGGATATGATTTGGAATTTATAAATCTTTTTATTAAGATTTAATGGAGATTTTCCAAAGTAAGTTTCCAATTTAACATATATTAAATTGGAATTGAATGGAATTTGATTTAGTAGTAATCGAAGTGAGCTTATGCGGAGGAGTATTGTTAATATATATGGAAATTAAAGGGCTTTGTTGTTATTCCATATATATTATTAGTCAGATACGGAAATTGATATCGATTATATATTGATCTGTTTTTCCGTGAAGATTCCATAATTAATGGAATGTGATTTTGGGTTTATCATGAACTGTGTTTTAAATGATATTGGTTCTTTAACCCAATTAAAGACAGGATTTATTTCCTAAATTTGAATAATCATTATATAATGATTTATGAGGATTAAAACTAAGTGGAGTTTTAATGAATCTTTAATTAAATTAAAATGTGAATGTGATAATTTAAATTATCAAATTTAGGAAATGATCGAGAATGTGGTATCACCAGTTTTGCTCCAAGCGATAGTTAAATCTTTAATTAGATTTGAACGTGAAATGGTAATTAATTTTACCAATAACACCGTGGTGTTAGATATGGAGTACTACCGGTTATGCTCCATGGGATGAATAGGTTGGGATTGGGAAATTAAATAAATGATTACTTCGGTAAGGTTCGCTAATCCCGACTAGTTTGGAAAATCTTAATTTGGTTTAAATTGTGAAAATAATATTTGAATAAAAGAATATTCTGGATTGGAATGAGGTGTATGTTGTGTTTTTATATCACTTGTTTATAAGATACGCGTAGTATTCAGAAAGTCTGGGTTTATCCCATTCTGAATAATTGATACGATGATAACTTGATGATGAAGACGGTGGTTGAAGACCAGAGTTCATCACATCGTTTGGATGGTTACTGATTTCTTGATTGGGCTATACTCCCAAGACAATGTAATAATTGGTGATCGTCCAGACGTACTTGGAGATCAACCGGATATTTGAGGACCTCCCTCCTGTATTGGACATATGGGGCGAGGAATAAGGTGCCTTCGGTTTCGTTCAGACCCAGAATGAACTTGTAAATGGATGTGTGTGTATGACATTGGATTTTATCCTATGCGATTGATTTCTATTAAATATATATCTGTTTGGTGGCGGAGAATTTATTCTCCTGCTTAACACCCTTCTCTGAGACGTACGAGCTTAGAGGTTATATATCGATAGACATCAGTCGCATGGCGTGAATTGTCAGTATGGCATGCTGAGATGTAAATGATCAAGGCTTTTGTTGAAAAGCAAAATCTTGTGGTTGATGATTAAAGCACGACTTTAAATAGCATAGCTTTGTGTATAGCGTTAATTCGCGAGCCTCACACCTCGGTGTGAACTAGAAACGGAAGAGGACCTCAGGGAGGACATGCATTTCTTTCTAGCTGGGAGTGGTGTCATGGTATGGATCCCAGACATTTGTACTTATGTGGATGATGGAAAGCGAGGCGCCTCAGATATATCGGTCACTACGGGGCCGATGGATGATATGGTCGACATACTGACCAGTCTTACACCCCATAGAGCGAGGAAACATATTGTTCAGGAATTATTAATCCACTAACGTAAGTTTGGATCGGCCCTGACGCTCCAAGGGTCGATGCATTCTGATCCTAAGGCACGGGCTAGAGTGTCTCGAATTTGTAAGGACAATCCCTTGCCTTGGTTCATAGACGGAAATCCAATTTCCAATACGTGACATTTCGGTATTGATTATAGATCCTAGTATGGCGACATAGAAGCATGGGATACTATGCCGTCCATGATTGATACAATTATATTTGAAGTTGATTTTGACACTATACATTTATAATAGTATCAAATGATTTTTGTTTTAAATGTACCAAGCATGTTTGGCTATTATAAGGTAAAACACTGTCCTCCAGCTTGCGTTGCATCATGTGATGGGACCTGAGTCTTATAATAGCTTCATTTTTCCAAAAAGCATTGCGCTGTTTGTTTTATGCACTGGTATTCTTGGGATGAAACCCGTTCCGTGTTATACGGCGTGGTTCCTTGATTTACTTTATTTCTAAAATAAAGTTTTAAATAACTGTTTTAGTTCTCACACCAGTCACATGACTGACTTGGAGTTTATTGTTTTAATCTAAACTCTGGGTGCCTCTATTTTCCACACGGGCAGCTAGTAGTTGGGTTTCACAGATATTATTTTCACAGGATCCTGGATTTACAGCTGGAGCCATATTCGGAACGCGTTGTACCCGTGTATTTCTTACAGTTGTGTTATGTATTAATTTTCTGCTGCTTTGTAATTAAATTTCTAATATTTTCTGATGTATATTATATTCATATTCTATTATATTCTTGTACTCTTATGTAATTGTTGTAACAGTAATGAAATGTTATTCTGCTTGTGTTCTGATTTGTCATGTTCTCAAATCAGTCCGCCTTCTTGTTTGGTTTAGGCCGGCCGTGAAGTTCGGGTTGTCTCACAAAACATGTAACTTTTCTTCGAACCGCAGAATCAAACGAATCCTGTTGCTGATTATATCTAATTGAACGCTTGAAACAAAGCGTCTCCGTTAGAGATCCATGGACGATGATCTCGAAATCCAGATGGAATCGTGATAGGATGTATATTAATGATCAATTAGATGTGATCATCATTCAAACAACATACTAGTCTCAATGTTTTATTGTTGTCCTGTGTAAACAATAAAACTTGACTAGGGACATTTAAGAATTATAATACTTATTATATTATATAATCTCAAGTTCAAGTCACTTACTTGAACTGTATAATTCCATATTATAATTCTAAGGACTTATATTATGTTAATATTTATTTTACGCAGTAAATATAACATAACATAATATTTTATTCTAAATAAAATAATAACATCACAGTGTTATCAATCTCATCAAATGGATTGCCTCTAGGGAATAAACTCTAACAACTAAGTGGGCTACACTCAAATAGTGTATTACCGTCATCCATCTAGATTTCAAATTCACCTCATGTATGCTTCGGTCCTGTTGCAGTTATTAGCTATAACCGGGGCAATGAAACATTTGGTACAATCTAGTAAGAGGTTGATCAGTCAAGTATAGGCAATGAGTCCATGTGAGAATTCCAGTATATTTTATCTAGAGATGTACTATAGGAGATAGTGCCACGGTAACCCAGTTATTGATGGAGTCCCTTCTCTAGTAAGTGCCTTACAGACTTAGTTATCCCCAAGTATGTTGTAATGAGAGATAAAAGCATTCCAGCTATATTTTGTATTTATTTTGGATTTTAAGCATTATTATAATATCACTGAATTATATCGGAAAAGTGATTTAGCTATCTAATGTAAAAACCCATCTAAGTTTATGTACGATGTGGTCGTACACTATATTTTTTTCCAAAACTTTTTGAATGTATAGAAAATTAAGTTGTTATAGATTTACTTACACGGGACTTATGTCTGACTTGAGTTTTATTATTTTCCTAAAAAAACTCTTGAGTATTCAATTTGTATGAGTAGCTAAGATAATCAGATTCTTGCAGATGCAATTTACAAAAGCCTGGATCATTTAGTTACTATTTATTTATTTCTGCCTTGTATTATATGTTTGGTCAGCATTTGCGAGGGAAAACAGTTAAAACTTCACTGGCTAAAGTTGTATTAGTTGTAACTCTGATATATTATTATTTATCGCATTATATGTGATTCCCTATGTTTTATTATTATTTCTTATTATCTATTCTTTTCTTTAACCCCAGCGGTTTATCTATCAAAGTGAAAAAGGTGGGAACGTTATATCTCCATTAGAAAAGTGGTGAAAGTCTTAAAGCCAAGATATGTAGTGGGCTGGCGTATGAAACGTAAAGAGGAAACAACTAGCACCCGACATGTTAATAACCAACACCTCAAAACGATACATGTTTAAGTAAACGATTTGCGTATGCGTGTGTATCGCATATATTTTGGCCAAATGAAAAAAATTACATAAATGGAATAAAAATAAATATACATACAAATATGTGTATATACATTACATACATATTATATTACACATAAATCAATTATACATATATTCTAAAAAATCATGTATTGATTGATACCGAAATGTTTAAGATTGTGCTTCCATTATTAATATCATGCATAGCTTGATATCTAAATGATCCAGAGCACTTAAAAAAAATCATGTATTACACATATATTGATATTGCTTTGGATCAAACATGGTCTAGTTAGTCAAAATTATGGGCTAGAGTGATGATGCAAGCGGGATTTATACTTGCAATCCATTATTAATATCATTAGTTCATAACTTGGAGCTTTTGAGCTGTTGATTGGAACGAACTTCAAACGTGGCCGTAAAGAAAATTGCTCGGTGCATCGCATTTCCTCTAATCGGTTCTAGATCCACTTGGAATGGACAAACTTCTCTTTTCTTAGTAATCGATGTTGGATCTCTCTCTTTAAGGCGGGTTTAGTTGTTAGTGGGTCTTAATTGATTTGTATTCCTCACGGTCTTTCCCTTTTTTTTCTGGTTTCCCTTTCTTCTACATTTTTCATTATTTTTTTACCTTGAGTCGGAAGGCTCCTTTGTATGATAATATATCTTCTTTTTTTATTAAAAAAAAGAGGTAAGCACACACATACACACACATGCACACACACACACATGCACACATACACACACACATATATATTTGTGTATATATGTGTGTGTGTGTGCGCGCGCGTGTTTGTTAGTTTCGTTTTTAATTTCTTTTGGAATTGTATATTAAAAAACTAATTATCATTTTTATAAATAACTAATTTTTATTTAATTTTAGTTTAAAAGTATATTTATATGTATAAATTATCGATGGTGTTGAATATTTGAATATAAAAGTAAAATTTTACTTTTGGTTTTAAAAATTAAAAAATAATTGTTATATTTTGATAGATGATTAAATTAATAAAAATAATTTTAATTGTAGACTTTAAATAATGTAAATACCAAATATAAACAAGTGTAGAGTTGAGTACATTTCAGCATCAATAAATATGATATAAATTTAAAACCGAAATCAAAACATTATTCTATTATATCTAAAAAATAAAATTATTATGCCAACATGCCTATTATTTGTTGACCCGCTTATTTTATAAGGCAGTCACATGACGATTCACAACTATTGAGGTGCTCCCAACTCGAGTACAATCTTAAAGAGACATGCAATGATTTGGTCAAATTCGCGAAGCGCTCTGAACGACTTTGAAAACTCATTCAACCCCCGATCCGTATTCATTGACTCGATATTCGGATTTGCATTCATCATTACGAATCATCGGATCGTATATCACATGCTCAGGAGTGTGAGCACATGATACTTTATACTGCCAAATTCTGATTGAATCTGATATGCGCACTAAAAATTTAAGTCAGATCAGGCAAAAAACCAAGGTCTTGGCACGTTAAAACGCGGATAAAATCAGCTTCAAATTCATCAGAATATCACTACGCTTAGCTTCTACGATTCCGTTATAACTTTTTTCCTCTAATGGTCCTTTAATTGGGACCTCTGTCGATCCTCCTTCAAATCCGCTTTCTTCCTTGACCTCTGATCAACCCTCCGCCTCAAATTGACCCTCCTCCGGCTCCGCCAGACCCTCTCCCTCCCCCTCCTCTTCAAACAAATCAAACGACGCCAAGTAACCCGAACCTAGCCTCTAAACAATTGCTTCCTCAGCCAATTCCGGCGCCGCCAATTAACCCTAACACAACTTCTCTTCAATCGCCTCCTCAGGCGTTTCCTGTTCCGGCTACCTCTTCTCTTCCGTCGAGTTCGTCTTGTGTAAACCCTACTGTTAACAATCAATGGATATGGACTTCCATGTTTCAGCGACTACCTCGCAACGCCGGGAAGTACATACCCGTTGATATGAAACCCACCTTCATTAACGGTGTCATGCAACACACTGCTAAAATCGTCCAAGCAGGCTCTGCGGTTTAGGGAAACACTCTTGTCGGATTCTTCCTCAATTAACCGGTGTCGTATTCTACTGTGGTGTATGGATGCAAGAATACTTGGAAACCCAAAGGTGATGTAAATATCAAATCTGACGGCATGATTTTTCTATTCCAATTTTCGTGCGATGAAGATCGTCACAAAGCATTAACTGGGGATCCCATTATAATGCAAAGTAAGCTTTTCATCGTCAAAGCCTACCAACCAAATGTGAGTAAAACTTTTGGCGTCATAAAAGCGATTCCGATTTGGGTTCAGTTCTCTAACATCCCCCTTTACGTATGGTCTCATCCCGGAATCAACTGGTTAGCATGTAGGCTCGGCCAAATGATATGTATGGATGAAATGACGGAGAAACTTGAACGGCTACACTACGCGAAATGTTTAGTTGAGATACAACCGAACAAAGCTCTAGTAGACAATTTTATAGTATCGCTGCCTAACGGAGGAACTCAACGTGTCAGGGTGACCTATTTATGGAGACCGCTACTATGTACAAAATGTAGTGTATTTGGTCACACGAATGAGGATTGTGACGAACTTACGAGCAAAGAAGCAACTCATCAAGAAAGTTGCAGAGAGTATATAAGAAAAGACCCAGCTCCGTATGAAAGACGAAGTGGAAATCTAAATAACTCAAACAAAGATTCAGTCATAGCAACTATTCCACCTGGACCCAAAGGAACAGAGGCCATGACCACAATCAACATCAGAAACGACGTCAGGAAGGAAAAAAAACCATGCTAGCAAGGATCAAAAGCAAAGAGAAAACACATGGCATAAAGTTGAAAGGAAAACAACGAAATATGGTACTAGAACTCTAAAGTCACAGTACAAATTCAAAGCAAATGCACCTCATACAATGAAATAAAAAAGAAGAGAATTCAGCCTAGCTGACCACATTCTAGAGGAAGGCGAAATCAGGAATGCTTTGAAGACTAACGTCAAGCATCCATCCATCAACACTGTGAAGTCTATCCCCTTTGCGACTAAGAACATCTTCTCAGTGCTTAACTCTGGAGAAGGAAACAAATCAAATTGCATCCGTTAGTAAGGAAGGCACTTTGGACACCACTATGACACAAACTGGCCAAAGAACCAACAATTCTGACATTGCAACTGTAGATACTAAGAAAGACCAGCCTATTGCTCCAAATGCAACAAACACTGTCGATATGGCAGGGACCAGTAAAGACATCATGACTGTGCATGGTGAAGTTCATAACACTATGGGAGAAGCTAAGGAGGTCAACAACGAGAGGAACGTTGTCGAAAACATTGGTGAAATTAATACCAAAAACTTTTATGGAAAAGGCCTTGATGATTTGCATCCTGTCTTATTGGAATTAATGTCGTCTATCGGAGGAATGTGCTCTAATGGGGACCATGCTACAGAGAAGTTGAAATCTATCATCCAAGACACCTGCTCACAACAAAAGCAGAAGGAAAATGCCCAGATAAGCTCATAGTTAATCAAAAGCCGCCCTACACCCACCTCCCCAAAAATGCAAGAAAAAAACAAAAGCTTTAGATCAAGTGAAGAAACCTGTCCTAATGCTCTTATTCAGGAAGGCAAGGGATATCCCAATATGCCACCCAAATACCCATATGAAAATTTGGTGCCGCCTAAGGCATATTTAACGGATGCTGAGGTGGAAGCTTTTGCAAAAAGAATCTCATCTAATACTGAAACTAACACTTCAGCAGCTAAGAAGGACAAGCAAAAGAAAACTATCACAACTACGAATACAGATAGAAGTTCAAGCCCGATAACAAGGCTTACGACAAAAAAGGCTAAAGAACAGAAGTATACCCAATGTTACAAAATATAGCGATTTGGAACGTGAGGGGAGCGCATCAGGATTTCAAGCTGGATGCATGCAAGAACCTGATAAATAATCATAATCTGACGTTGTTGGAAACTCTCGAAACAAAGTTAAAGGACACTCTAACTAAAGGTACATAAATCCCTCTTGGAATCTTATTCATAACTTAGATGAAGCTGCTTATGGTAGAATTTGTATCATTTTCGATCCGCACATACACAATCTCACTAAAATTCTATCTTCTGATCAGTTAATACATTGTCACGATGTTTATCTTCCTACGAACATATCATACTTCATCACTTTTATCTATGGTAGAAATTCTATAAATGCTAGGAACGACATGTTCACTTTGTTACACAATTTTAGGCAAAACTCCCACCCTTGGATTATGTTTGGCGACTTTAACTCTCCCTTAAGTTTAACTGATAGAGTAAGTGGTAGAGCTTTCTCCTTGAACGAAATAATCCCTCTTAATACTGCTATCCATGACAATAACTTAATTGAAATAAATGCATCGGGAGTTGAATTTACTTGGAATGATAAGAAAAAAGAAGGTCCGAGGACTTTTTCTAGAATTGATCACTCATTTTGCACTCTCACTACTCTGAACACGTGGCCTTCCATACATAATTTCATTCCCCTTCCTAATATTTCTGATCACTCACCGCAAATTCTAACTCTTGATGATCAGAATATTAGTAGGAAGTCATGCTTTAAAATTTTCAATTCTTGGTTCTCGGAAGTCGACTTTTATGATATTATGATGACTTCATGGAACCAACCTTGCTATGGAAACCCCATGTCTGTTCTTCATAAAAAACATAGACTTCTTAAACACACACTAAAATCATGGTCTAGAGGTAGATTTGGTAAGGGCACGAAGCTTTCAGATGAACTGGCTGATCAGCTTGTCATTATTCAAGCGGCCATGCTCAATGACACTAGCAACCCGACTCATGCCACTAAGGAAAGCGAATGTGCTGAAATGCTGAAGAACGCCATGTATAAGGAGGCATTAATGAAGATGCAAAAGGCACGAATTCAGTGGACAAAGGAAGGCGATAAGAACACAACCTTTTTACACAATGCACTAAAGCCAAACAATCCAAAGATAATATTTTTGAGATCAAGGATGATGAAAACAACCTTCAAAGCACTCAAGTCGACCTCCAGGCAGCATTTATAAACCATTTCTCAACTCTTTTTGGTAATGTGAGGGATTTTAGTCCTAATTTTAATTTTCTTAACTCGAACATCTTAACCAAACTCAGTACCGTTGAACATGATTACTTTAGAACTCTAGTTACGCATGAAGAGATTAAAAATGCAATGTTTTCATTAAACAAATCCTCTACTAGAGGCCCGGATGGCTTTAACGCCAAATTTTACACTTATTGTTGGAACATTGTAGGTAAGGATGTTTGTAAAGCTATCTTTACTTTTTTTAAAATGCAAAGATGATGGACTCATGCAACTTGACCATATTGGCTTTGATTCCTAAAACTAGAAATGCTGATCATGTTAATGCTTTTAGACCTATCGCTTGCTTTCTTTGCCAATAGACTTAAATGTATTTTATCGAAGATAATCTCCCTCAATAAATCTGCTTTCTTTGCCAAAAGAAACATTCTCGATAATTTGCTAATTGCCCATGAACTTCTAAAAGGCTACAATAGGAAAAATACTACTCCTAGAGCTATGATTAAACTAGATATTAAAAAGGCTTTTGACTCATTGCACTAAAATTCTATAACTAGAATTTTAACATACATGAACTTTCCTACTAACATGTTAGCCTGGATCTATGAATGCCTTTCCACAGTCAATTTTTCTATCAACATAAATGGACCGAATGTTGGCTACTTCAAAAGCAAGATAGGAATATATCAAGGTGACCCTATGTCCGCGTACATTTTTATAATTGTTACGGAATTACTCACCCGGTTATTTGATGAAGCGGTGAGTAACAACAAGTTCAAACTTCATCCTAAATGCAACAAACCCCAAATTACGTCTCTTCATTTTGCTGATGATATAATTGTTTTTTGAACTCCTGACAAAGATACCATGATTAATATCATGAGTATATTAGATAAATTTTACAAGATCACAGGTTTGCAAATCAATCTTGAGAAATCAGAATTAAATATTGTGGGGATCTCGCCTGAAGCTACAGCTGATTTACCCGTGATAACTAGTATTAGCATTAAACGCAACACCACTAACTGCCTTGGATTTCCTCTGACGACTTCTCGTATCACTACAGCTCAATGTCTTCCGCTCTACAATAGGATTACTAGTCATATGAACTGCTGGTCGAATAGTACGCTCACTCAAGCCGGTACGCTCACTCTAATTAAATCTGTTATTATTTCAATGCATTCTTATTAGTCTAGAACATATATTTTGCCTTAGAAGCTTCTGATAATGATTCGAACCGCATTTATGAGGTTTTTTTTGGAAAGGAAATATTCACATTAAATATTCAGCTCCTATATCCTTTAAACAAATGGAAAGACCTCTTAGAAAAGGAGGACTTGGTATTATAAACACCTTGGTTTGGAACAAAGCTGCCTTCGTAAAAAACATTCATAATCTTCTTAACAACAATGACAGTATTTGGTTGCGTGGTCCAAAAACCGCATCATCTCAAACAATCACTTCTGGACCATGCAACCGCCGTATAATTTGAGTTGGACATGGATCAATATTTTTAAACTTAGAAATGTCATTTTGCCTTTTTTCAAATATCATTCCTCTGCATATCATAATGTCAACTTCTGGAATGACCCATGGCTTGATCATGGTCTCATCCTTAACAAAGTTATACCATATTTAGAACAAAATCTATCTGGTGTTTCAGAAATAGCTATTGTTGATAGTTTTTTAATTAATGACAGAATTGTACTTCCGAGAGTTGCCTCTCCTCTCTGTACCGCTATATGGTATAGGATCGCTGCCCTCCCTCCTTTGATGCCTAGCAATGATATCACTTCATGGAAATGGTCAGGTGAACGATTCTTAACTAAACAAATGTACTTCACTTTGATGGGTTTTCAATCCTTGCCGTGGTGTAAATGGCAGCGCATTATTTGGACTGGCAATAACGAGGCAAAAGAAAACTTCTTCCTTTGGAAGGTCATTCACAATGCTATATTCACCAAAGTCAAGCTTCTGTGAAGAGGAATTATGGTGCCGATACACTGCACTTTTTGTCTAGTTAAACCAGAGAATACGGAGCACCTTTACTTCGAATGCCCAATAATTCACACAATACGGAAGGAAAATATGAATACAGCAGGACGTCATGAAGTGAAGAAGAGTAGTAATGAAGAATGGAAGCTTCTGCACAAATATATCTAAAAAAAAGACAATAAAGCGAAACTGATCTCCTACACTTTGAAAAGGTTTATTCTACTAATATGGAAAATAAGAAACACTAGAATCTTCAAACCTGAAGCTTGCATTGACAATACTCAAATGAAAAGCTACATCCATCAGCAATTAAGGAACGTAATACAATTAATGAATCAAGTGTTTGATCCAGGAATCTGGTGCAGCTAACTGTCGCATTTTCCTCCTGGATTCGTTGTGTTGTGTTTTTCTTTCTTTTTACTTCTCTTCATTGTATGTTGATAACATTGTGTCTTTTTTCTTTCGGTCTCTTGCTATGTTTTTATGTATCTTCTAATGTTATCAATAAAGTGGAAGGGGACCACTCAACCCCATTGGCTTTGCCAAAAAAATCAGCTTCAAAAAGCTTGCCACGACCGAGCTGATCACTTAAAACCAAGAGCATGCGCTTATGATCAACGCACAACTTAAGCACCGATCCCTAAATCGGGGTAGCACTTCGTATCCCATGTATACGAATTCAGACCGGAGCAATCTTCAAAAAATGCTTGCCAAGCACATTCAGATCACCCAATATAGAATCTGTGCATCGAAGGATTAGGGGGATAGAGAAAATCTGATCCATGGATCAGTATTTGCACTCCGACATGAAGTTTTTGCCTGGATCTATAAAATTTGATAATGTTGCAAAGCACGAGCGGATTATTGAAATTCAACGGAGCAACATTTGATTTTTTTAGCTTGACATTTTCACTAAGGGGCGAAGCGGTTTTCGTACTGAGCGAGAATGCAAAATCACAATTTCTTATTCGACCTTTTCACACTTGGCATGGCTTGGTGCACTAATTCTTGGGATAAGAAATGTTATCTCATATCATATAATTCATATCCGACACTTGAAGGATAACGGCTTGGACGAAGACACTTCGAGGGAAGTGCTTGGATTTTGGTTAGCTCCCGTGATACTACCGATCCCGAGATACATACTTTTAGGGATACGAATTCTCGTGTTCCACATCTATAAATACCCCCACTGATGTGACATTCAGCAGGACTTTTTGGCTAATTTGACTTGACTTTGGGAGTAGAGCTTCTCTAGCATCTCTAATGGCTTACGTCTTGTCTCTTTGTAGAGGAGGAAGGCTATTCCACTCAAGATTCATCAACATATGTGAAGAACACTTTGATTTGGCTTGCAATCTCTTCTCAACACTTAAATTGCATATTTGGACATTAAGACAAGCTTGGAATATTTTCGCAAAAGAAGATGACATTGGATCCTGAGCTTGTTAGGGGATTAGTAAGAATCTTGCTATTCTCTAGCATTACTTTGTATACTCAAAGGAAAGAACTTGGATTGGAATTGTAATTGTAATATCATGAAGAATAATTACAACAAAGTTGACATAGGCATTAGTGTCAAACCACTATATCTTTGTGTGTCCCTTTACTTACTTGCACACTTTCTTTGGATTTACTAATTTTCCCTTATCATTCGGGTATTGGTGTGGCTGACCAACTCCCCACATCAACATTTTGGCACTCCAGGTAGGGGGCACGCTAGGACATCTTTGGATTTCATTGGATAAAGAGATGGATACTCTTAGTTTTATCTTAGATTTCAACATAGCTAAAAGAAAACAGATCTCTGTTTTCTTTTAAGAGGAGAAGAAATAGAGGAAAGCCAAGAGGTTCCTTCTACTGGAAATCCCTAATACTTCATTACTCGAGAGGATGTGGACGAAATGATTAAGGACATGATGAAAGAATTGATTTCACACCTCGAACGACAAGAATATCTCTTTAAATGACAGTGGAAGCTATGAACATTTTTTTGGCTCAGATGGAAGGTCTCAGAAGGCTATAAAGTTTAGGTAACATACTTGGGCCGAGTACCTGTATTGCTCAAGGTTTAGCACAGGACTTGGTAAAATCCCTGAAAATCTGCAACAGGTCTATACCGATCCTCGGATCGACACCGTTCCCACTACACTCAGAGGGAAAAAACCTAATCCCAATGTAAGGATGGCTCAGGATGATTTCGTTGGTCAAGTTGTCGGCTCAGGTACTGGCGATGTCGCTCAAGCACCATTGCGTGAAGGTTCAGATGTTGAAAGTGCTCCCACGGTTCTAGGAGTCAGGTTTATGCCTGTTACGGCTCCTTAGATTCGGATTAAACCAGATATTCTTATTATAAATCAACCTGTGGCCAATTTGGAACTGAACACTAGGAGAAACAGTGTCGGCTTGAATGATTGGAGACGGTTTATCAGGTCAGGAAATGAAAGTCAAATTGTTGACATGATTCGAGTATATACCCGGGGTTGAGCATCCCTACCAGACTTGGACCGTATTACTCGCAGCCTGTTCTCTCAAGAGATAAGGTATTCCATAAAACCATCGGACTTTAAATTATCGGTGTTAGAGGCTTTTAAT
This sequence comes from Allium sativum, assembly GCA_030737875.1. Lineage (NCBI taxonomy): Eukaryota > Viridiplantae > Streptophyta > Magnoliopsida > Asparagales > Amaryllidaceae > Allium > Allium sativum. Next base: position 821,967,181 of record CM060924.1, on the reverse strand, counting down.
GCTAGAAGGGATTCTACTGCTCACTTGATGCACTATATGTGCCATATGGAAGTACCTAGAGCTTCAGATAACTTAATGGAGAAGTGCTTCCCTCTCTATCCCATAGACATTGCTGCCATGTGGTTTAAGCATTTGGCGTCGAAATCTATTAATAATTGGAATATCTTGGCCGGTAAATTCGTAAAGTAGTTCAAGGTTTACATTACTCGACCCAAGAACGCTATGACTCTGACAACGTGTAATGTATAGACTTTTCCGTACCGTTTAACCTGACATTTAACCAACATCTCGAACTCAAAGTGCACAGGAAAGAGAATAGATAAGGGAAAGAAGTGAGAGGGTGAGAAGAAGAAAGAAATGTTACAGTTGAATAAGAAGAACATCAACACAACAGAATCAGAGTAGAATAGAATCTCATAGTGGAACGAATAAAATATAATATATCAATACTCTTTACACAAAGAGAAAATTGTGTGTGTATATATATGATTACACAACCAGAGTATACAACTAGATCGTTACAATGCTAAACAATACAATACTCACAGCGGAAATAAATTAATATCAGAAAATACGCGAATATGTCTTGACTCTGACTCTTCTCCTGAGGCTATAAGAAAAATCCAATGTTATCTGGAAAATATACTCGGTCTGACCTGAGCACATTTTGAGTAAAGAAAAATCACTCGGATCAACCTGGAATATTTTCGGTGATAAAACTCATCACAAACAACTTGCTTAACTTTTAATAATCTTTTTGAAAAAATGGAACACACTCGTAAGACACGACCACACATAAACATGGCACACGATTTTACCTTACGATAGCCTAATCACTCTTTATATCAAATCTAGTGATATTAAAGGTAATGGCTAACGATACACAAATAAATTATGAATACATCTGAAAAGCATGCATCTCACTTTTCGACATAGTTAGTTTACATCTAAAAACATACGATCGTATTGGAGTTTGGATTTTCATACATGATTAGGTATGGGACCACCTTCTGATCAGTGTTCCCTAGAGATAAAATACTAGGCTCAATTAGAACATTTTGCAACCCGGCCATATAGAACCGGCCACTCATTCGACTTGAGTGTACCGAATATATCATCACCATGGTTGGGATCAACAACTGTATCGTTTCAAAGCATTAAAAGGGACAAACATTTTATTTTGATCATGTGATGATATACCTAATAGGTATAACCCACATAGCCCTGCTGCCTGCCCGATTTCAATAATTTCCGATTGATGAGGCTTTAAGGTCATGATTACCTTTTCAGAAACATCACATTCAAAATTTGGATTCCACATTGTCAGATCCGTCAAATCACTAATTGATTTGCACAAATATACTATGGGTGTTATGTTAAAAGAAGTTGCCTTTTCCACCACCAAAATCTGTATATTTGTAAAAGCAAACTTATGTGGTTATTAGAAGTACACTGTAAGACAATCATCCATATAAGTTTTCCACGAACATGACAAACCGAAGGTACTCTTTTACTACATCCTGTCAGGATAAACCCTAGGATTAGTAACAAAAAGTCCTTGCATCATGCAGAACCCAGAAAGTTGGGATTACTGCTAAAGGTTTAATCCTGGTAGTTAACCAGAGCATCAGTGAGCATTCATCTTGATACCCATAAGCATGCCTGCAAATTATGTTTTCAAATGAAAAGTTGGTTCGAAGTGTTTTAGGTCCAGTTCCCAGTCTCCTAGGACTTACACGTCAATAATCAAAAGGGATATTATTGATAGTCGGTTCTTTAACTATCAACTTAAATAGTACAGTCAAGTACATCAGCAGCTTAGTCCCCTTTAAATAAAATCATTCATTAAAATCATTTCATTCTTAAAAAATCGATTTCATATGTTATCTCAACTGGATAAACATATATAAAAATCTCTTGTTTTCGTTACTTTTAGAATGATAACCATGCACTTAATCTGTTCAGAATAAACGTTTCACAGAACCCCCTCTTTATATCCTTTACTTCACGAACCTCGCTATATATATATATATATAACCAAATGGTATAGGTCTAACAACCAAATCTTATATGGACAAAACAATATCAACTGACATATTCTTTATTATATAACCGCAAACCATTTTATTTATCTTTGGAATCAACTGATTAAAGTTTACAAAAACACTTGTGAAAATAATAATCAAATTTCCAATATTCACTTTCCGTTTCAAACACATATTACCTATCGATTTACATTACCTCGAAAACCATAACTATTCACTTATTTCTTGGAATAAGTGTATTCACAAAACCAAACTATTTTCATTGCTTAGAAAATAGTGCTATATACTTAATTGAATGGTATAAGTATAGTCAGACTTCATACTTGAGCCAAACAATGTCAAACGATACATTGTTTTACTATAAAACCCAACAGTTTTTTATTAAATATTTAAATCTTGCAAAATAAAGTTGCGGTATTTTCTTTATGGAATAAATAATTATTTCCAACCTCTACCATTTTAAACTAGTACCATCCTTTAGATAATAATGAAGTTGTTCAAGTTGGTGTATTTTATTTACCTCTTAGACCTTGACTCGACAAAGTTCTTATCTTAAAATGGATAAAACTTTATAACTTCAAGTCAATATTAATTATAATATCACAAGTCTCATTTATTATTTTATTTAAACGATGGTTGTATAAACCATTACTTACATTTGAAAAATCTCCTTTCAAATATAACTATTTTTACTTAATTCGTTTATGACGTAAATTTCTACTAAAACACCAACATTATCCTTTAAAACTCTTTAATACAATTCATTTTCAACTTGGATTTACTACAAACCCATTAAACATCCTTCGTTTTCATTTTTTAAATCCTTCTTTCAGTTACAAATGTTTTACTTAATTCAATTCTTATATAAATGCTTATTCTAGAATTGTCACCTTAGCTTAACCCTCTTTTATAAACTGTGTTTATACGACTTGGGTTAATTTTCAAATCCCTTTATAAAACACTTTTCAAAAATTCAACTAAAATCTTATTACAAACTTGATTATTCCCTTTAATGAATTCCAATTAAAAAGTAATCATTTTAATTATTATTAATTAAAATAATAATTAAATTCATTATTAACTAAAGTAGAAGTAGTTAACTTCTTCATTAACTAAGAACATAATAGTAAATTTCTTTTAAATAGTTATTATAATAATAACCAAATTCGTTAATAATAAACGACTCGATAATTATCTTTATACACAGCTAATTAAAGATTAATTAACTTTTTAAGAAGTCTTATTAAGTTTAACTAAATATTTTTCAAAACTATTTCTATTAGATAAATTGAAAACAAATTAATCTAATAACCAATTTCAATTAAAACAGTTGACTTAGTCAACACGAAAACATCAGTTAACTTTTTAATCGATTTCAGTTGATCCTTCATCTTAAATTAATTAATAACTTAATTAATTTAACATAATCTTGCTTAATTGTTTCATAAAAACAATTATTCCAAAATTATTAACCCTTAGGTTAATTTCATATTTACTTGTTTATCATACTTACTTAAAATATAGAAATTGCTATAAAACTCATTTTAAATACTTTATAAAACCAATTATAAAACATTTGTTTTTATATAACTTATATAAAATAAGATTTAAAATCTTGCTTCGATTATATAAATAAAATTTACAACTTCAACTTCGTCAATTCGCCTGACGATGAATCGACATCTTAAAAAGATGGATTTTAGGCCATTTGCTACCAATCACTTAATCAATACTTAAGAACACATTAATGTCGAATTTCAATTCAATAATAACCATCCAAACCAAATTTAACATAACTTGGGTATTATAGTTCATATATAAATGATATGAAAACAAGTAACATACAAAACATTTGAGGAATCCCGTTAAATCACTCCAACCTGTTTTCCCTGCATCACAACTCATAATATCATTTAATAAATGCATATAAAATATAATTTCTAATCAAATTCATCTAAGATGATGAAAATATAAATGTCGACAATAAATAATCAAAACAACAAGCATGCAAAGCATCCAAGCACCCGGTATATACTAACAATTGTGAATATTAAAATTATATGAATTTTACCACAACATATTTCAGAAAGCACGAGAGTTAACTCACATTTCATTTTCGATCGACGATTTCAGGTTGATTTACATAATTTCAAACCAGCATTCGAAATTATATAAGAACCCAGTTGGCTCCGATTCCAACCAAATTAGCTATGCCTAGACATCGTCAATATGATTCCAACGCATTTTGTTTCATCCAATTCTGCTTACGTATAAAAAAGATATAGCTATTACAATATTAAACAGGAATTAAAATATTAGATTAAACTAATCGCGTCATTAGTCGTAAATTACCATAATTAACTATGATAATCATGTTCCTCCTGTTAAGAATCAAGACTCCTTCCTAGCTTCAAACGAAATAACCCAATCTCTTCAAAGCTTCACCACTGCCGATCATCGAAGATCACCCGATACCACCACCGTTATCCTCCATCCGAGAAGCACCCACGTCGACCAGCCTCGCCCTCTAGTTCGCCGAGTATTCGCCAAAAATTGATCACGGACGTATTCCGTTAAAATTGTCTTTCTGACCACCACATGTGGCGTTTGGCTACCGCACCCGCACCAATAGGTCGGTCATCCCCTCCTCGACCTTCGACCTTTAGGTGCTAACACCTAGAAACCACCCCATCGGCCGAAATTCATAAAAATATGAAACTATACCTTCCCCGTTCATCACTAGATTCTGGGCACCATAGGCCATTGTGACACCCCAAACTTCGGTCGTGCTTTCCCCGTGTCACCATCTATAATTTTCTTGTTGGGTTCTTCGCCCGATTCTCCATCGCTATGGAATTAAAATTAAAAGTTTGAATCGAATGAAAAAGAAGGTGATGGCTGCTGAATTGACTTTAGTTTAGGGTTGGGGAAGGTAAGGTTTTTATAGTGAAGATATTTTATTAAAATATTAGTTTATATTCATATGTTTTACATTGAATGCTTTACGCTCGTACAGTCACGTATGAGCTCCGATCGCGATGAAATTTGAAACCCTACAATAATTAATATTCCAATCCTGATGGAACTGGTTTCATCGAATTCTGAGGCTGTTTAAGAAATTCCTATTTAAATTTCAAAATGTAAATCGATACGCGTTTACATCGTGCACGGTCACATAATAACTCCAATTGACTAAAAATTTGAAATCTTACGATAATTAACCATTACGATTTTATGAAATTAGTTTCATTGAAATCCGAGGTCATTTGAAAATTTACTGTTTATATAGGTTAAACTAAATCAATAAAATATATATCAATTTCAAAACAATCGAATCCATTGTTAATAAATTATTATTATCACATAAAATCTAATAGAAATTATATTAATTTTTATAAGCGGAAAATAGGTTGAAGGCCAAACTTAACAAAAAATTAAGTTAAAAAGATGGAAAGTTTGGTTTTCAGGGAGAAGGACACATTTTAGTACAAAAGAGGGAATGATAGTGGTCCCCCTGAATTCCTCTTTTATACAAAAAGTGCCTTGCTCCCTAAAAAGAAAACATCCTATCTTTTTAACAATTTTTTTAATAAGTTTGTCCTTTAAACTAAAAAGCCCTTTTTATAATCCTTTTCGATTCATTTTTTAACATAAAATTCAATTATTTCTCATTTTCGTATTATGATGATTCGATACATTCGAAAGTAAATTTTATTTTGCTTATTAAATCGATAAACTCCATAATAAAATTCATTAATATTTCCAATTCAACATTTAAAACAAATTTAAATGTTCAAAAAAAAAGTTGGCAGAGCCGACCAGCTTTAAAGTGACGGAAATCACTTATTATTATAATAAATAATAATTACAATTTTTACTGGAGGTTGGTAAATTACCAACCTACTATATTCTATTTTTAAGGTGGACCGTCCACCACGGATGATTTTATTATGGATCGTCCATTTTAACTAAACAAGCTTACAACACTGGAGCTAGTCCATAATTCTAGACTATGAGTTACCTCTTTCACAGTGGGTATCAAATTACACAGCACACCATGCAGGGCGACATACAAAAACGTATAATCTGGTAAAAGCTAAACATAAGTACAATAGACCTTAGAGTAGTACAGCTATGACAAAATTCTAGAGCCACGCAAAAATGTAATGCAACAAGACCAAGTATTAAAGTTCTGACACTTACCATTACCTTGTTTCATACTTGCACAGACTTCAAAATCAAAAGGAACCAATTTCTTCACCCACCAGTTTATCAAGCTCTCAAGCATGCCAGAGAACTATAAGGACAAGGGGGTGCATCAGATATTTCCATTATTATCGGCCAAGCACAAAACTATATCATTAACCACTAGATTGCAAACACAGATCACTAGCTCCCATGCTCAACCGAAGCCGAGGATTTCGCCGTGGAGTGGGACAATAGTATAAAAATAGGAACTAAGGACAAAAGTACTATCTCATACTCAGTGATAACATGGCAATGAGCATAAGCTTCACAACTCCTTCTGACATTCAACAACTAACAACATGTACTCCTCTAGAGTACGACCACCATTATAAGTTACAGCGCATCATAGAAGAACATCACAAGCACCAATCTAATAAGAATAAAACACACTCATCCAACAACTTTCGGCAACACTAAACTAATCATCAACAACTCGTAACCCACAAAGACGAAACCGCTGACACTATATACGAACGACTCATTAAACAACCCCAACACATACCACATCAGAGTATCAGTAGAGACCATTCCAACACTAAACTGGCTCAACCGTCTAGAGGCGATGTCATGTTTCCCATAGTAGAACTGCTTAATAGAAGTGAACATGCAAAGCTCACCAATACTTAACGTGGAAGAGTCGCGAAAACCATTCTCAAAGAATGACGGTGCATAGCACCAGGGTACTCCAAGGGAGGGGAGAAACTTCAGCATCCTAACAAGTCGAGCCTTTACACTTAAGAACCCCCAAAATTTAAGACCAATTCGAAATTTAAATAGTTAAAGTCCAGGTAGTTACATTCACCCCCCTTTAAAAGAAATTTGTCCCCAGAATTACTAAGGCAAGAAAAATGCTTCAAAATCATTAACTTTTGGAAAACCTACTTAGTTGAAACTCAACACTTTACATTTCTACAACTTTAGCTCCATAAAAAACTTTTAGTTTTCATGCAAATACCAATTCCCATTTCTAATTCAATATTCTTCAAACCCAATTTAAAATCATCCCTTTAGCTTAAACAAGTTTCAAAAAAAATTTAAATTTTTTTCTAGCTCCCCAAATTTTTGAAAAAAATTGGCAGAGTCTCCACCGCATAGAGAGACTTTGGCAATATAACAAGAGAGATAAATATATATACATCGACCCCCACGGTCAGAGAACACAAAATATAACGGTTTCTATATCCTATTTGTATTTTTTGCATTGGCGTACCTTGTATAAGCGTTATTAAGTGAGTTCACTTAATATTTATGCGATCTACGCAAGAAACTCCAAGCTAATGGCTCCATGTACATGTACTTACTTAGTTCAAACAAGTGAGTTTCAATAAATGAAGTTTTAACAATATTCGATTCACATTCCAGACACATATATTCGCATTCATCCAAATTCATTATAAATCAATTTATTCGCTTTTAATTTATAAGCTATTTTTTTTTAAATCCTTCCATTTTATTAAATAAATCGTTATAGTTTACAAACGACCATACCGCGTTTTTTATGGAAATTTGATTTTAACATAACTCAAAATCTAACAGACGAAATCGTTATTTTTCTCTTCCATTAAAAAACTATAATCCAGTAGATCGGGAAGATTCTTGTTTCAAAGAATTCTGACTTATATTGAATGATATACATACATTAGAAGTTCAAACGTAAAATTTCAAAATACCACGATGTAGCGAGATCGTTTTTAATTAAATTTAATAAATACATTCAACTTTTTTCAATTAATGAATTTCAACCCCATTGACTTATTTTTTTATATATATAAATAAAGCTATGTTTTCAAATCTAACTTGAAAATTTTAACAGTCCAAAATCGTCTAATATTCCATTCAAAATTCATAACTAAGTGATAAAATCATTTACAACTCAATTTTCTATATTCGATTCCACTGGATATTATTTCTAATCCAATATAATTTTATTTAAATTAACTTAAGTTAACTTATAATCCAATATAATTTCATTTACAATTCAAATTGTTTTAACATAATATAATATATGCATATATTACTGCATTTGCAAATTCAAAATATTTGAATTTTTAAAACTTGTTTTTTTTTTTCAAACAAAATTTCATTTGAAGTTACTATAGTAGCATTCTATCACTTAGAAACTCGAAAATGAACACTGATAATGTTGTAGTCTTCATCAGAATTATTTTCCAGCGACTGAAGTGAGACTAGTGTTATATCACTTTCAAAATCCATTTGAAACCATTTTTATTCAAATATTAATCAAAGTAATGCTATATTATTTATAATACTTCGGAAAATATTTTCTAAACATCTCAGAATTAAATTCTCAATTATGGTCTGAATCCAATTTTAATTTAGCTCATTTGTATACTCCATTCTTACTCAAATTATATTTGGTTATATATAACCATCTCGATATTATAACCTCATTTGATTACACTAAAAACCAACCAAATCCATAATTTCAAAAAATTATGGCTTTATATCAAAAATAAATTTGGGTAAAATTATTTCATTTACCTACTTAAAAAAATATTATGTCAATTTTCCTCATTCAAGTGTTTAGAAATTCCCATCGACCACGTCAACAAAACTCGTCGATTTGGAATTTATATACCAACCAGCCGATAAACAAACATAATATAAAACAATTTTGCAACACTAACAAGTACGCTCTCTTATATATATACATATACATATACACTCAAACTCAATCTAGGATATAACTAACCCCTTCTCTAATGAGTTATGCCACAGAGCCAAGGTAATTACTTAACCTTCTGCTCTGATACCACTTGTAACGACCCGACTTTTCCGTAAGATTTAAACTTACATTTAACCAAACATGTCAAACTCAAAATGCACAGGAAAGCAGATAGTTAGGGAAAATAAGTGAAAGGGTGAGAAGAGGAAAGAAAGAAATGTTAGAACAGAAGAAGAACATCAATACAACATAATTAAAGTAGAATAGAATCTCATAGCGGAACGAATTAAATATAATACATCAATACTCTTTACAAAAGAGAAAATTGTATGTGTATGTTACACAATAAGAGTACACAACTAGTTATTGCAATGCTGATCAATACAACACACAAAGCGGAAATAAATTAATACCAGAAAATACAAGAATACGTCTTGACTCTGGCTTCTTTCCTGAAGCTCTAAGAAAAACCTAATGCTACCTAGAAAATATACTCCGTCTGACCCGAGCATATTTTGAGGAAAACAAAATCACTTGGATCAATATGGAATTCTTTTAGTTATAAAACTCACTATAAACAATTTGCTTAACTTTTAAAAATTCTTTTAAAAGAATGGAACTCTCATAAGACATGACCACACATAAACATGGCATGTGTTTTCACCTTACGATAACCAAATCACTTTTTATATCAAATCCAATGACTTGTAGTAATTTCTAACAATCCAAAAATAAAATAGGGAATATAGCAGAAAAGCTTGTGTAACACCCCGTATTTTCTGTTAATGTTGTAATAACAAATTAAAGAATACATAATTATAAATGGGAGAATCAAGGGAAAACATGAAAATTTCTTGGCATAGATTGGTTCATGAAATGTTATATTTGGTATACCATTTATTGTGAGCATAATTAAAAGAATAATTATGGCATGATTAAATTAAGATTAATTTACATATATAAATAGACATATATAGAAAATATGTGAATTTAGAAAAGATGAATTATGACTCACTACTGAGTCATTAGGGGCTGAGTTGGCTGTTCTAGATAACTCTATCTTGTCATAATGGTCTTGATTTATTCTGAGATGATCTGACGGCTCCTATTCAATCTAATCTCTATAAAAGTAACCTAATACCTCACCCCCAAATCATATTAAAAATTAAACCTAGAGCCGTCATGCTTCCATTAGACAACCTAGAGTAGCCGCCACTTGAAGCTAACATAGAGACGAACCAAACTAAATCAAAACAACGATTTTCTACATCAAAGGCGAGCATTTCAACTCCTAAATCCAGAAATCAAGACCTTCGTTCGTTGTAAGCGTAGTTATCTTTTAGACGTAAATAAATCTAAGACATGATTTGATATAAAGTGAAATTAGAATTATACCATGTTAATTCATATCGATTGATTGTGATGATTTTATCATGAATTGGAATGATTGTGGATAATTGGATTTGCTATTGGATCTATTTGAAACTATCAATATCATACGCAAGTTATGTGTTTCATGTAAAGATCTACATGTATATGTTTTTATGCAAGTTGTAAGTTTTATATTTGATCCAAGTCAAGATCTACATGTACATATTCCTATGTTTTATGTTAGATCCATATGTTCATAAGTAAGTTGCAAGTTTTATGTTGGATCCATATGTTCATATGCAAGTTGCAAGTGTTATGTTAGATCCATATGTTCATATGTAAGTTGCAAGTTTTATGTTAGATCCACATGCCTATGTTCATATGTCCATATGCAAGTTACAAACTTTATGATTGGATCCATGACAAGATCCATTTACGTTCGCATGATTAATGCAAGTTATATAATTTATGATAGATCCAAGTTATGATTTAATTATATATATGTCATATGCAAGTTACATGTTAGATCCTAAACTAGATCCTTATTTATATGCAAGTTTGTGAAGTGAATTTATGCAAGTTCACCTTATTAGATCTAGTTTACACCTATATGTTAATGTTATAATCATACTTGTTTTGGAATTGGATGTGTCATGATTATGTCACATGCTAGTCTATAACTGATGTTTTTGTCAAATTACATGATATATGTTGATTGAACCTACGTTATGCATGTTCCCTCCTTTATCCCTCGTTTATAGATTGGGCCAATTAGCGGGCCTAATGTCTTTATATGATTAATGTGAATGAACAAACAGGGGTAACATTGGGGGTAATTATTAAACCAAAACATGTAAATATGTAGGTGGGCCCAAAACCATGTAATTGATTAAGGCCAAGAATGGTATAATTTATATACCATTAGTCTTGAATTAAAACATGTGAAATGAAATACTTGTAGAAATTTGCATATATAAAAATGTAAATCTAGAAAAGACGAATATGCCTAACCCGAGGTTAGACTGAGTTGTGGTGTAAACCTGCCTGGAACCGACCGGCACATCCAGTAACCACAACATTACCTGTCTAATGTGAGAGGTTAGTGCATCAAGCCCAGGAAAGCCCGAGGTTAGACTGAGTTGTGGTGTAAACCTGCCCGGAACCGACCGGCACATCCAGTAACCACAACAATACCTATCTAATGTGAGTGGTTGGTGCTTTAATTAATTAATTAGTTAAAGCTCATGAACAATCAAGCTAGAAATGGTGAGGTTAAGTAATTAAGGAAACACTTAACCAACTTAACAAGCAAGAGTGGTGAGGTTAAGTAATTAAGAAAACACTTAACCAACTTAACGTGTGAACAAGACAAGATTGGTGGGGTTAAGTAATTTAGAAAACACTTAGACAAATCAACATGTTAACTAGGCAAGACTGATAGGGGTTAAGTCAAGTCAAGAACACTTAATCAATTTAACATGTTGACTAGAAAACCCTAGTAACGGGGACCCATTTCAGTAGTAACCCGCATGAACGTATCAAGGTACCGTGAACTAGGCAGGGTAGGGCACGATTACTGGGCTGAATATAAGCGGTCAAAAAGGGTGGCAGTTAGGTGCGTCAGTGTAGGTTTCGACGGAGTACGGGCATGCACGTGCTCCGAAGTGGAAAAAGCAGGCACTGGGCAGCAGGCGTACACTTGTGCATCTAGAATCGTGTCAGGGGTTGCCATTATAGGACTTGATACACCCTATAATGGAACCAGTACAAGTACTTTATAATCACGTGGGGCCGCATGACACCGAGAATACATGAATGCGAGTAGGAGCCGATCAATACATGAATGGGATCACTTTATCATGAGCATACATTGCTAGTTAAACAAGTTCTTAGTGGATGCAGAGAAGTAAAAGTGGGTGCGATAGCCAAATCTAGTTAAGTCTTACCTTATCTTGTTTTAGGACTACCCTATCCTTGTGGTATCATACTAAGTTCAGTTTATTCATGTCACAGTCTTTTACTTGTTTACATGATATTAAATAACTGGGCTTACCAGACTTATGTCTGACTCATTTTCCTTTCACCTCTTTTCTTTCGCCCCCCCCCCCAGGTCCGTAGGGAGGGAACACTTCTGCTTGACCGGATCAAATCAAAGCTTGAAGAACGTAGATGTAAGGCTTGGACTTTCTTTTTTTTGAGCTATGGCTATGGTTTAAGACATGTTAGGGATTTATGTCATTTTATTTTCAGTTTTGCTTCTTTATGTTTTCAAGACAGATGTAATAATTGGGAAGATTGAAACTATTTGTAGAAATGTTGTATTGAACAAGTATTTATGGAATGAAGTTGGTTTCTTTTCTGCTGCTTTAATTATCCGCTGCTTTAATTATCCGCTGCTTTAATTATCTATCTTGTAATTTATTAGTATCTTGTACCTTAAAATGCTCCACCGAAATTAAGGCATCCCCTTTGAGAGTGACCTTAACGGAGGTGGGGTGTTACACTTGGTATCAGAGCTAAAGGTTACCAGATTGGATAAAATTTTTGAAACTATTTTTCAAAAAGAAGTCATAAAGAAGCATTTTCAAGAAAAGTGTTGTTTTAAATTTAAAAAAAGGGCATAATCCCCAAAGCCATATGAACTATCTTTCTATCCCTCATTTTGAATCTTTCCTTTTGTTTCAGCATGTATGAGGACTTCAACCTACCTGAGGGCGTGCCAGTGCCTGGTTGGTTTAGAAGGTACCTTGAAGCTATGGCCAATGAAGTAGGCCCAGCAGGCGTTCCTCCGCCTCCCCCAGCTGCTGCTCCTCCTCCTCTTCCGAGAGGAAATGCTTTCTCAAAGATCTGTATAGATTTTAGATCCATGGGTGGAAAAGACTTCAAGGGTAGTTAATCTTTCGTAGAAGCCAGAAACTGGCTCAAAGAAATTGAAGATTTATTCGTTATCTTTGAAGTAGATGAGAGGTAGAAACTACAGTTGGTTGTGTGGTTGCTCAAAGATGAGGCCTCCTTCTGGTGGGAGGTCACTAATGCTGAAAGACTGATAGAGACTTGGGAGGACTTCAAGGCGAGATTTGAAATGAAGTTCCTCTCACAAGCTGAGCAAAGTCTGCAAATGGAGAAGTTCCTATCACTTAAGCAGGGCAACCTATCAGTCAAATAATATGTCAATAAATTCAATCAGCTTGCCAGATTTGGACTGGAGTTAGTCAACACTCCACACAAGAAGGCTCTCCGTTTTTTCAAAGGACTGAATGAGCCACTGCAAGGCCTGACAATGTCCCATATACCCATGGGAGCAACTTATGAAAGGCTGGTGGACATGGCTCTGTTGCAAGAGGAGAACAAAGATGGAAAGAAGGAGGTGAAGAAGGAAGAGCCTCAAAATAAGGAAGGAGAGGATCTCAAAACAAGAAAGCGGACCCCAAGAAAGGCGGGAAGGATAATAAATCCAGTAAGAAGCTGAAGTGCAATTACTGTGGCATACCTGGACATTTGGCTAGAGACTGCAGAAAGAAAACGAGGAAGTTGGGCGCTTGTTTCCATTGCGGGGAAACATGACACTTGGCTAAGGACTGCCCCAAAAGGTAAGGGCAGGGACAGAGAACTGGAGCTTCTTCTGGAGGGCAGGTTCATGCTCTCGTAGCACCTCTGCAGGAACGAGGTAGTCATATTTCTGTTGAGAGTTTGGTTTATCTGTTTGATAATCCTGTTCGTACTCTCTTCGATTCTGGCGCATCGCACTCTTTTATGTCTACTGCTTTAATTGAATCTCTGCACCTAGACACCCATATAGTAGAGGATCCCTTGGTTGTTTCAAATCTAATTGGGGGCTCAGTTTTTTTGTCAATGGTTTGTTTGGATTTGGAAATCTTTATTCTAAGTGTTGGGTTTAAATGTAATGCTTTTGTTTTGGGCTTCACGGGCTATGGCCTGATTCTAGGCATGAACTGGCTATCCAGTAATGGTGCCATCCTTGATTGTGAAAAGAGAGTGGTTAGACTCATGACTCGCCTCGGTAACACTCTCGAAATCTCTTGTAATCCCATGAACTCTGTCATGCTTGGTTATCTTGAATCACTTGATGCGTCTGTTGAGAATTTGCAGTCCATTAGATTAGTCCTTGAATACTCAGATGTGTTTGAAGAGGTGAAGGGCTTACCTCCAAAGCGGGAGATAGACTTCCGCATATACCTTGTTGATAATGCAAAGCCCGTTGCTTTACTCGTTAGGCACATGGCCCCAAGGGAGAGAAAGGAGTTCAACAAGCAAATTAAAGAGCTGTTTGAAAAGGGGGTTTATAAGACGGAGTATTTCTGAATAGGGTGCTCCAGTAGTATTCGCGACCAAAGCTGATGGTTCACTCCGCCTATACGTAGATTATAGGGAGTTGAACAAGATGACTAAGAAGAATAGGCACCCCCTCCCAAGAATTGACGATCTGTTTGATCAACTCGTAGGTGCATCCGTTTTCTCCCAACTAGATCTGGCTACTGGGTTTCATCAGCTAAGAGTGGCTGAGGATAGCATTGACAAGACCACATTTAGGACCCCAGATGGTTTATTCGAGTGGCTTGTCTTACCTTTTGGCTTGACAAACGCACCTGCCTATTTTGTAGACTTGATGAGCACGGTGTTCCGGGAATTCCTCAATAAATTTGTAGTGGTCTTCGTAGACGACATCTTAATCTTCTCAAAAAGTGAGGAAGAACATGTTGTGCATTTAAAGGAAGTGTTAGATACTCTTCGTGCACATCAGCTGAAAGCAAAATTCTCCTAATGCCACTTTTGGAGAGAAGAAGTAAGGTTTCTTGGACATGTGGTGTCCAAAGAGAGGATAGCCGTGGACCCCGCAAAAGTAGTCGTGGTGCAAGATTGGAAGATTTCGCGAAATGCAACTGAAGTCTGAAGCTTTCTCGGGCTGGCGGGCTATTATTGAAAGTTCATTAAGGACTTTGCGAAGATCTCAGCTCCGCTGACAAGATTGACAAAGAAGAACTTGGCTTTTGCTTGGGATTTGGATTGCGACATTGCTTTCCAACGTTTAAAAAGGGCTCTGACAACAGCCCCAGTTCTGACATTGCCCGATGGAAGCAAGATGTTTACAGTATATACAGACGCGTGCAGAACAGGATTGGGCGCTGTCCTAATGCAAGAAGGCAAAGTAGTTTGCTATTGGGGAAGGCAGTTGAAGGTTCATGAGAAGAATTACCCAACTCATGATTTAGAACTAGCTACCATCATTTTCATCCTTAAATCATGGCGTCATTATCTTCTAGCAGAAAGGTTCGAATTATTTATTGATCATAAATCATTAAAATACATTTTCTCTCAGAAAGATCTTAATTTGAGACAGCAAAGGGTGGATGGAATTTCTTGCCTCACATGATTTTGAGATTGCCTATACCCCTGGTAAGGGAAATGTAGTGGAAGACGCCTTGAGTAGAAAGAAGCTGACTTTAAGCCCTCTCTTTGTGGAAAGGCAAAGCTTGGAGTTCATAGAAAGCTTTAACATTATACCCTCCTCTGACTTTGTACCAGGCTTGCTAGCAACGTTAGAAGTGCAGCCATCTCTATTAGACTCAATCGGAGCCGCGCAAAGAGAAGACACTCAGCTAGCCGATGTGATGGACAAGTTAGTTAGGGGTGAGACTTCTAGTCACCTCAATAGATACTCCATTGATGCCACGGGCTGGTTGAGACGAGATGGAAGACTATGTGTCCCACAAGCAAGGGGTTTGGTAAAGATGGTTCTAGAAGAGGCACACCATTCCAAGCTGACCATACACCCAGGCGGAGACAAAATGTATAAATACATCAAAAGAGTTTTCTTTTGGAATGGAATGAAGAAAGACGTAGCTGAATTTGTTTCTAAGTGTTTAATATGCCAACAAGTCAAGGCGGAGCAGAAGAAGCCTGGTGGTCTGCTCCATCCTCTAGAGGTCCCACAGTGGAAATGGGATAGCATCTCGATGGACTTTATAGATGGGTTGCCTAGGTCAAGAAGGGGCAATACCAGCATTTTCGTAATAGTGTACAGGCTTACTAAAAGCGCTCACTTTATACCTATCAAAAGTAGAAGGACTACCTCATCTCTAGCATCCATATATCTTAAAGAGATAGTTCGACTCCATGGGATAACCTCCAACATAGTAAGTGATCGAGACTCTATCTTTACAAGCAAGTTCTGGAGGAGTTTGCAAGAGGCTGTGGGCACACAGCTATGCTTAAGCACGACCTATCATCCACAAACCGATGGTCAGACGAAAAGGGTGAACAGAGTACTAGAAGGTCCCTTGAGACTGTGCATTCTTGACTTTGGAGGTACATGGGAGGATCATCTTCCTTTAGTGGAGTTTGCTTACAACAATAGTTACCAAGCCACCATAGGCATGGCACCCTTCGAGGCTTTGTATGAAAGACAATGCCGATCACCAACTTGTTGGTGGGAGTCTACAGATAATCTCATACTTGGACCAGACATGATCAGAGAAACTTCAGAGAAAGTAGACTTAATACGAAGGAGAATGAAGACTGCCTAAGATAGACAGAAGTCCTACGCAGACAAAAGAAGGACCGACCTTGAGTTTGAAGTTGGAGACAAGGTGTTTCTTAAAGTATCCCCTTTGAGGAACGTCATTCGCTTCGGATCCACAGGAAAGTTAGCACCAAGATTTGTAGGGCCGTTTCCTATCATTGAGAAGATTGGGAAGATGGCTTATAGACTACAGCTGCCCAAAAGATTGGCTGGAGTTCATAATGTCTTTCATGTATCTCACCTGCGAAAGTGCTTACATGAGTCTGCAGAAGTGGTGGAACCAAGCATGTTAGAGGAAGTAGAAATTGAACGAGAAGCAACTGTAAGGAGAGTTCCAACTTGTAACTTGGGTACATAAGTCAAAAAGCGACGCAACCGTGAAGTCAAGCTTGTCAAGGTTCAATGGAGCGACGCCGAGGAAGACGCAACTTGGGAAACTGAGGACAGAATACGCACAGCCTACCCTTTTCTTTTTGATGGTACATCCTTGATCTCTTTATTTTCCTTAAGTATATGCTTGTACCTATCCTTTTGATTATATATTCTCGATCCTATCCTTTATCCTTAGGTAGAAACCCATTTGGATGAAAACATGTAATTGAAACATGTTATGGTTGATGGTTGCTAGTGGTTGCAAATGGTTGCTAGTGGTTGCTCGTGGATGCATATACACACACGTTAGGAATTAGATCGGCTCAGTCACTTTCATATTGCATATGCATATATGTATTTGTATATGGATTGAAACTTGATGTGTTACCATATGGACGTTGCATTTGTATGAATGATCATGCACTCATGTAGAAATTTTGGATAGGAAAATTGCATACGTAATGGACTTATGGCACTGACATAATTTTCATTAAGGAGGTCGACTGAATCAGTAGACCGCCTGATTTTGCATTAGGTAAGGACATGTACACACACTATGCATATGATAATGAAGCATTACAAGTCTTTTAAGGACAATGGACGCCTGTGTTTGATGGTTGAGTAGATGGACGATTGGATGGTAAGGTATACATTCTTCTCGACTTGAAGATTTCGGGGACGAAATCCTTAAAGGAGGGGAGAATGTAACACCCCGTATTTTCTGTTAATGTTGTAATAACAAATTAAAGAATACTTAATTATAAATGCGAGAATCAAGGGAAAACATGAAAATTTCTTGGTATAGATTGGTTCATGAAATGGTATATTTGGTATACCATTTATTGCGAGCATAACTAAAAGAATAATTATGGCATGATTAAATTAAGATTAATTTACATATATAATTAGACATATATAGAAAATATGTGAATTTAGAAAAGATGAATTATGACTCACAGCTGAGTCATTAGGACCTGAGTTGGCTATTCTAGATAACTCTATCTTGTCTTAATGGTGTTGATTTATTATGAGATAATCCAATGGCTCCTATTCAATCTAATCTCTATAAAAGCAACCTAATAGCTCACACCTAAATCATATTAAAAATAGAACCTAGAGCCGTCAAGCTGCCATTAGACAACCTAGAGTAGCTGCCACTTGAAGATAACATAGAGACGAACCAAACAAAATCAAAACAATGATTGTCTACATCAAAGGCGAGCATTTCAACTCCAGAATTCAGAATCCAGAAATCAAGACCTTCGTTCGTTGTAAGCGCAGTTATCTTTTAAACGTAAATAAATCTAAGACGTGATTTGATATAAAGTTAAATTAGAATTATACCATGTTAATTCATATCGATTGATTGTGATGATTTTATCATGAATTGGTATGATTGTGGATTATTGGATTTGGTATTGGATCTATTGGAAACTATCAATATCATATGCAAGTTATGTGTTTCATGTAAAGATCTACATGTATATGTTTTTATGCAAGTTATAAGTTTTATATTAGATCCAAGTCAAGATCTACATGTACATATTCCTATGTTTTATGTTAGATCCATATGTTCATATGTAATTTACAAGTTTTATGTTAGATCCATATGTTCATATGTAAGTTGCAAGTTTTACGTTAGATCCACATTCCTATGTTCATATGTCCATATGCAAGTTACAAACTTTATGATTGGATCCATGTCAAGATCCATTTAGGTTCGCATGATTAATGCAAGTTATATAATTTATGATAGATCCAAGTTACAATCTAATTATATATATATATATATATATATATATATATATATATGTCATATGCAAGTTACATGTTAGATCCTAAACTAGATCCTTATTTATATGCAAGTTTGTGAAGTGAATTTATGCAAGTTCACCTTATTAGATCTAGTTTACACCTATATGTTAATGTTATAATCATACATGTTTTGGAATTGGACTTGTCATGATTATGTCACATACTAGTCTATAACTAATGTTTATGCCAAATTACATGATATATGTTGATTGAACCTATGTTATGCATGTTCCCTCCTTTATCTCTCTTTTATAGATTAGGCCAATTAGCGGGCCCAATGTCTTTATGTGATTAATGTGAACGAACAAACGGGGGTAACGTTGGGGGTAATTATTAAACCAAAACATGTAAATATGTAGGTGGGCCCATAACCATGTAATTGGTTAAGGCCATGAATGGTATAATTTATATACCATTAGTCTTGAATTAAAACATGAAATATTGCATATATAAAAATGTAAATCTAGAAAAGACGAATATGCCTAACCCGAGGTTAGACTAAGTTGTGCTGTAAACCTGCCCGGAACCGACCGGCACATCCAGTAACCACAACAATACCTGTCTAATGTGAGAGGTTAGTGCATCAAGCCCAGAAAAGCCCGAGGTTAGACTGAGTTGTGGTGTAAACCTGCCCGGAACCGACTGGCACATCCAGTAACCACAACAATACCTGTCTAATGTGAGTGGTTGGTGCTTTAATTAATTAATTAGTTAAAGCTCATGAACAATCAAGCTAGAAATGGTGAGGTTAAGTAATTAAGGAAACACTTAACTAACTTAACAAGACAAGAGTGGTGAGGTTAAGTAATTAAGAAAACACTTAACCAACTTAACATGTGAATAAGACAAGATTGGTGGGGTTAAGTAATTTAGAAAACACTTAGCCAAATCAACATGTTAACTAGGAAAGATTGATAGGGGTTAAGTCAAGTCAAGAACAATTAACCAATTTAACATGTTGACTAGAAAACCCCTAGTATCGGGGACCCGTTTCAGCAGTAACCCGCATGAACATATCAAGGTACCCTGAACTAGGCAGGGTGGGGCAGGATTACTGGGCTGAACATAAGCAGTCAAAAAAGGCGGTTGTTAGGTGCGTCATTGTAGGTTCCGACGGAGTACGGGCGTGCATGGGCTCCGGAGTGGAAAAAGCAGGCACTGGGCACCAGGCGTACACTTGTGCATCTAGAATCATGTCAGGGGTTGCCATTATAGGACTTGATACACCCTATAATGGAACCAGCACAAGTACATTATAATCACGTGGGGCCACATGACACCGAGAATACATGAATGCCAGTAGGAGCCGATCAATACACGAATGAGATCACTTTATCATGAACATACATTGCTAGTTAAACAAGTTCTTAGTGGGTGCAGAGAAGTAAAAGTGGGTGCGATAGCCAAATCTAGTTAAGTCTTACCTTATCTTGTTTTAGGACTACCCTATCCTTGTGGTATCATTCTAAGTTCAGTTTATTCACGTCATAGTCTTTTACTTGTTTACTTGCTATTAAATAACTGGGCTTACCAGACTTATGTCTGACTCATTTTCCTTTCGCCTCTTTTCTTCCGTCCCCCACCCCTCCCCCGGTCCGCAAGGAGGGAAAACTTCTGCTTGACCGGATCAAATCAAAGCTTGAAGACCGTAGATGTAAGGCTTCGACTTTCTTTTTTTTGAGCTATGGCTATGGTCAAAGACATGTTGGGGATTTATGTCATTTTATTTTCAGTATTGCTTCTTTATGTTTTCAAGACAGATGTAATAATTGGGAAGATTGAAACTGTTTGTTGAAATGTTGTATTGAACAAGTATTTATGGAATGAAGTTGGTTTCTTTTCTGCTGCTTTAATTATCCGCTGCTTTAATTATCTGTCTTGTAATTTATTAGTATCTTGTACCTTAAAACGCTCCACCGAAATTAAGGCATTCCCTTTGAGAGTGACCTTAACGGAGGTAGGGTGTTATAGCTTGCAT
This sequence comes from Allium sativum, assembly GCA_030737875.1. Taxonomy (NCBI): domain Eukaryota; kingdom Viridiplantae; phylum Streptophyta; class Magnoliopsida; order Asparagales; family Amaryllidaceae; genus Allium; species Allium sativum. The sequence goes on along the minus strand of CM060924.1, from coordinate 821,946,125 downwards.
CTCACTTTTCGACATAGTTGGTTTTTACATCTAAAACGAATGGCTCGTATCGGTGTTTGGATTTCCATACATGATTAGGTATGGAACCACCTTCCGATCAGTGTCATCTAGAGATAAAATACTGGGATTCAACAAGAACATCTTGCAACTCGACCACACAGAACCAGTCACTCATTGATCTTGAGTGTACCAAATATATCATCACCATAGTTGAGATCATCAACCGTATCATTCCGAAGCATACAAAAGGGACAGTCGGTTTCTCTAGATCAGGTGATGATACACTCTAATGGGTATGACCCTCATATCCCTGCTGCCTGCCTGATTTTAGACATTTCCCGGATGAGGCTTGAGGTCACGATTACCTTTTCAGAAAATCACATTTGTACATTGAAAGCCACATTGTCAGATCCACCAAATCACTATTTGTTTTACTTAAATAAACTCTGCATGTTAAGCTAAAAGAAGTTGCCTTTTCCAGCACATACTCGGTATATTTGTAAAAGCCAACTTACGTGACTATTGGAAATACACTGTCAGACATTCGTCCATACAAGTTGTCAAGGAACAAGACAAACCGAAGGTACTCGTTTTATACATCCTATCAGGATAAACCCTAGGATTAGCAATAAGAATTCTTTGCATCATGCAAAACCCAAAACATAGGGATTACTGCTATATGTTTAATCATGGTGGTTAACCAGAGACATCAGTGAGCCTCCATCTATGGCATTCTTGATAAGAATGATTCTAAAGTCTCACTGCAACAGGACCTATAGAGGAACCTTGGCGAATTTTATTAAAAGGCGGAGAGGTTACTGCGTAAAGAAGACTCTTGAGGTGAAAAGAAAGTGCATCAGGAAAATATGGCAAGGGGCGGGGGACAGTCCGACCCAGGAAAAGGAAAAAGCAAATCTTGGGACGATCGGAATGTACGGCCACGGATGGAGCCAAAATTCCCCTCCTATACTGAACTCACTCGAAGCTTGGAAATAATTTTTCTCGAGGTTCATAGAACTGCTCCTTTTAAAAGCCATTTAATACAGAACCAACTAAAAAGAAAATGAACTTTGGCAAGTACCGTGTGTTCCATGAATTGGCAGGCCATAACACTGACCAGTGCAGGAAACTTCACTATCAAATTGAGGAGTGTCTCAAGTGAGGCCAGCATGCATGGTACATCAAGAATCAGGCAACGACAATGGCCACAGCACAGGCTCAGCCCCTTGCTACGTCCACGGGCATGAGCAGGATAGGGCCTAGTCCCCGGGGTATCATAATCAACTGATCTGGCTTCCTATATCTGTTTGGGTTTTGGAATCCAATCTGTGACTTTTGGCTTTTTGGTTTCTCATGGTTGAATTAGCCTACGAGATATGCAAGATTAAAACTTAATCCTTGGGCATGCTTCATACCCAGTATTTAACTATCCACTTTTTTAGTCTAAAAATTTGTAATCAAAGGCGGCTATGTCAATTTACACACATATGGGATCAGGCTGTGATCACTAGAGGTGCTCTAAATTCGATTATAAACCATTGTATCTCTTTGGCTTTATCAAAAGTTTATGAACTTGGTCTGCAATGTATAAAATTTCCATCTTGGTCCGCCAAGTATACAAATTCCCATCTTGGTCCGCCAAGTATAAAAATCCCCATCATAGTCCGCCAACTGTAAAAAAATTCATCTTGGTCCGCTAATTATAAATATTCCCATTTGATCTGCCAAATATAAAAATCCTCATCTTGGTCCACCAAGTATAAAAATCCCCATCTTGGTCCACCGAGAACTTGATCTTCTAAGTATAAAAATTCCCATTTTGGTCCACAAAGTATAAAATCTCCATCTTGGACCGCCAAATATAAAAATTCCTATCTTGGTCAGCTAAGAGCTTGGTCCACCAAGCATAAAAATACCCATCTTGGTCCACCAAGTAAAAAAAAAATCCTATCTTGGTCTGCCAAGTATAAAAGTTCTCACCTTGGTCCGCCAAGTATAAAAACTCCATAACTTGGTCTGCATAGTATATAATATCTTAATAACTTGGTCCGCCAAGTATATAATGCCATAATAACTTGGCGTGCCGTGTATATAATATCCTAATAACTTGGTCCGCCAAGTATACAATATCATAATAACTTTAACCAATAAGCGTATAATATTTTGAAAACTTGGTATGCAAAGTGTATAATATTCTTTTACTTAATCCATCAAGTGTGAAACTCTTATACGGATACATACTTGCTCCGGCAAGGCTTAATGAGCCTATGGCTTCTGGTTTTCTGTATTCCATACACTTTGTATTCAACACTCCATCAAAATATGATCCGTAGTGATCGTCGGGTTACTCTCAACCTTGGCCTATGGTTTTCCATCTAGTGTGTTCCATAATGATCGTCGGACAGCTAATTAATATGATCCATAGCGACCGTCGTATCTTTATTTAGTGTGATCTGGAGTGATCGTCCAACGTCTTTAGCTTTGGTTTTTCCGGTTTTCTATGTGATCCATTACGATTATGGCTTTCTAGACTTTGGTTCTCTATTAATACGACCCAATATGATCGTAGCTTTCTAGTATTCGAATTGTTGAAGCTTTATTCGGACTTCTCACAAATCTTGGCTTATGGATTTCTAGTTTAACATATCTTCCTTTCCCAAGAAAAACATGTTTTGGGGGACAAGGGTTGACCTGCCTTTTTCACAAGGCAGTCACACGGTGATTTCATGACTATCGAGCTGCACTCAATGTGAGTACAGTCTTACAGAGGCATGCAGTGATTTGGTCAAAGTCGTGAAGCGCTCTGAACGAAGTTGAAAACTCATTTAACCCCTGTACCAGTACTCATTGACTCGATCTCCCGATTGGCATTCATCATTACAAATCCTCGTATGTATTTCACATGCACAGGCGTGTGAGCTCATGATACTTCATATTGCTAAATTTTGATCGAATCCGATATGTGCACTTGAAATTTGGGGTTGGATCAGGCAAAAGCCTAAGGTCTTGGCATGTTAAAACTCAGATCAGATTAGCTACAAAAAGCGTGGTCGAGCTAATCACCTAAAACCCAAAGCACACGCTTATGATCTGTGCACAACTCAAGCACCGATCCCTGGATCGCGGTAGCACTTCTATCCCATGGACATGAATTTAGACCGAAGCAATCTTCATAAAATGCTTGCCAAACACATGTGTATCACCCAAAATAGAGGTTATGCATTGAAGGATCGGGGAGACAAAGAAAATCTAATCCATGGATCGGTATTTGCACCTTAGATACGAAGTTTTTGGCTAGATCTGGAAAATTCGACAACGCTGCAAAGCACTAGCAGATCGTTGAAATTCAAGGGAGAGACACTTGATTTTTTAGCTTGGCATTTTCATTATGGGGAGAAGCGGTTTTCATGTTGAGTAGGAATACAATATCGCAATTTTGTATTCAACTTTCTCACACTTGGCATGTAACACCCCACCTCCGCCAGGGTGGCTCTTGCAAGCACTCTGACTTTGGAGGGGCGTTTGTACCGGGTAAACATGCATAATGATATATCAAGGAAGAACAAGAACATATGTATATATGTAAACATAGTAAATAAGATAAGTAAAACAGCGGAAGATTTCAAACTATTTCAAAACAAGTCTGGTACAACATAATGTCAACTTTCCAAATACACAAGTCTAGATAAAAAAAACATCACTGAAAAAACTGAAATACATAAGTACTATCCCCAAAATAAGTGGTAACCATAGCTAGCTTCATGTCAAGACCGTACATGAGCTAAAATCCCACAAGCAAGCGATCAGAAATCCAAGCTAAACTCCAATACTCCCACCCTGAGAACCTGGGGGGGGGGGGGAACGGAAGAAAAGAGGCGAAAGAAAAACAGGTCAGTCAAAAAGACTGAGTAAGCCCTACTACAATCAATGTAAAATGATAAAGTTAACTGGCATGAGAAGCAGGGATGAACATAAGGATAACAACATACTAGCATGATGATTAACTAACAAGGTAGATAAAGGTGTCATCGCATAATCAGGTTTAAGGTTTTTGCACCACAGGTGTACTAGCAAGCTATCATGACTTGAATAAACAAGTATTGATCCCTTGGTCCAAGCTTTGGCCCAATAGCATGAAGTGACCCTAATACGAGGTCCAACCAAATGGTCTAGTCGATCGGCTCCCTATAAGCCTAACTCGTCACGTGTTGGCGTCAATACGGCCCAAACATAATTGTAGTCAGACTGTGTTGGGTCTCCCGTCGGGTGTATCAAGCCCTAGGGTGTCAACCCCTGGACACCATAAACATAAGTGCACAGTCTTAGATCTACTGGTACCCGTGCTTGATTTTCTCCGGCTACGGACTACGTGCACGACCATAGTCCGTCCGGAACTACACCGGCGTACCACTCTGCCGTCGTTTTTGGTCACTTACCTCAAGTCCAGTAATCGTGCCCCACCCTAGCCTAGTCCCTAGGGTCATGATGATACAAACTTGGGATTACTGCTGGAGTGGACCCCCGTTGCTAGGATTTTCTAGTGGGTTAAGTACGGTTTAACCCTCTTGCTAATCATGGATTAACTTCGTTAAGTGTAACGATGAGTAAACGACTTAACCCTGATTAATCTACCAAGCCCACATTGATTAAGTATTAAGTGGACCACGACTTAAACCCTAACCATGAGGCATTAATTAATTAATGTGCCTTAACCTCTAACATTAGACTTCGTTGCGGTTACTAGTTAAGCCGGTCGGTTCTGGGTAGCTTTATACCACAACTTGGTCTAACCTCGGGTTCAAGGTACAACATGACCAACTTCTCACATTGGGTCCTATTGTTTGTAGCAACTAGTTAAGCCGGTCGGTTCCGGGTAGGTTTACGCTACAAACTCAACCCAACCTCGAGTTGGTCACACTTATATTTTCTAAGTGTCATGTCCATTATGTTTCCAAAACATATTACAAGTTTTCAAGCATTTGGGTAGACCTAACTTAATAGGTAAATTCCCAATGGGTAGACCTAACTTAATAGGTAAATTCCCAATCTTATGTTTTTATGTCTTTTAAGTTTACCCAACCCCAAACGCAATCCCATCGCTTACATATCGCAATAGCGCATAAAGGATAGAAAGAGGGAACTTGGCATAATCATGACATAAAGGTGTTGAAGCCACAAGTTTAACATGGTGGCATATGAAATGTACATATGTTCATATACTTGCATATTACATTTTTAGGCCTCAAAAGCATGCATAAAACCAAACTTAGCATATTGGTGATACATGGTGATAAATGACATGTAGAAATGGCCATAAATTCTCATTTAGCCTCACATGCAAGTTATCATAAGAGATATGATAACTTACATGTTGCCAAAATGCAACCATTAGCATAAAGCTTGAGGCTTTATGTTCATATACTCAAGGTAAGCTTGCATAACATGATAACATGAGTAAAATGATCCACCCAAACTTGCATACATAACATGGCAAACTTGCATAACATAACATGGCAAATTTGCATATCATAACATATCAAACTTGCATAACATGACATAGTAAACTTGCATATCATGGCAAACTTGCATATCATAATGATCAACCAAACTTGCATCATTCATTTAACTTTAGAGTTTAAATATGAAAGTAGAAAAGGGCTTACAATGCTTATGAAGACACAAAAATATATATAGATTGAGACAAAGCCCTTATGCAATCAAATAAACCCAAAATGCAAGCTCCAATAGAAAAACCCTTGAGCCAAAATGATCAAAACCCTTGCTTTATGATGTAAATATGGAAACTTGACTTGAATGCAAGCTAATGACACTCATACAAGCTTGAAAACACTTGTATGCATGGAAAATCTCTCATAGAAATAACTTAGAATTTTATGAAGAGACTGGAGGCCATGAGAGGAATGATTTTGCCATAGTTTAGTTGTAGGGTTGATTAATGATGATTAGGTTAGGTCTAGGGTCTTATTTATAGAGATTAGGATTAGTTTTAGCCTTAGGATTAAACCCTAATTCCAATCTCAGCCCTCAAAACCGAATCTGGCCCCCAAACTCAACACAACTCCAAAATGGTGCACCAGGCAAAACTGCCCGGCTGAACTAAGTCGACACCAAAGTCGACAGGGCTGTCGACTTGGGCCTAACCATGTCGACTGCCCAGTCGACAGGGCTGTCGACATGGGTGGTCTGGCGGGGAAATTTCCCGCCTGCGCCCAACTGCCCTAATTTCCAAATTCAAACTTGAATTTGAAATCTGTGTTTTTTTTTTTTTTTTTTTTTTTTTACTTTGAAATTTTCTGAAAACTTCGTTGGGCCTTAATCGGGTCATACGGACTCCGATTTTCGTAAACTCGGACTCTATTTCACGTATTTTTCCGAGACGAACGCAATGGCACAGCCCATTTCCCTTGATTCAGATTTATAAATTAAATTCTGCCTCGATTTATGTTATAACAGGTTATTGAAAATACGGGTTGTTACATTCTCCCCTCCTTAAAGGACTTCGTCCCAGAAATCTCTAAGTTAGGAAGAACATATCCTACCATCCAACATCCATCTACTCAAAACATCATCCACGAGCAATCATTGTCCTTACAAGATTCTAAATGTTGTATGAACATATGCAAAGGTGTGTGTATATGTACTTATCTAATGCAAATATCATCAATGCAAATTATGTTAGTGAAATGAATCCATATGTATGCAATTCCTAACATAATGTATAACATCTATATGTGTGCACATAACATACATCCGTATGCAACATCCATGTGATAACACAAAAATTATCATCCATGAATAAGCATAAACACTCATGCATATGCAATATGAGGAGTGTGTGAGCCGATCTAGTGCCTAATGTGTATAATGCATCCACGCGTAACCACTTGCAAACACTTGCAACCACTTGCAAACATCAAGCATAACATGTTTCAAACACATGTTTCATCCAAAGGGTTTCTACCTAAGGTTCTCATGACGAGATTAACACGTTAAACTAGATAAACATGGATAGCAAAGAGAAAGATATGCTAACAAAGAAAAGAGATTGAGAGTGTACCCTCAAAAAGGAATGGATAAAGCCCACGCATCTTCTCCTCGGTTTCCCAAGTTGCGTCTTCTTCGGCTTCACCCCATTGAACCTTCACCAACTTGACCTCTCGATTCCTTAGCTTCTTGGTCTCCGTCCCCAAGATACGAATCGGAGCTCTCCTCAAGGTAGCCTCTTTCTCCACTTCCACATCTTTCAGAACACTTGGCTCAACAACCTCTGCTGATTCATGTAAACACTTCCGGAGATGCGAGATATGAAAAACATCGTGTACTCCGGCAAGCTTCTCGGGCAACTCCACTCTATAAGCCATCTGCCCGATCCTCTTTATAATAGGGAATGGTACAACAAACCTCGGTGCTAACTTCCCAACGGCTCCAAATCGGACCACATTCCGCAAAGGAGAAACCTTCACGAAAACCATATCCCCAACATCAAACTCCAAATCAGTTCTTCGCTTATCAGCATAGGATTTCTGTCGGTCTTGGGCCGCTTTCATCCGTCTCTGAATCAACTCGACCTTCTCGGATGTATCTCTGATCATATCAGGCCCAAGTATAAGCTCATCTGTAGTCTCCCACCAACATGTAGGCGACTTGCACGGCCTCCCATATAAAGCTTCAAATGGTGCCATCCCTATGCTTTCCTGATAACTGTTATTATATGCAAACTCAACAAGAGGAAGATGGTCTTCCCAAGTACCACCAAAATCCAGAATACAAAGCCTCAACAGATCCTCGAGTACCCTATTCACCCTTTCGGTTTGACCGTCCGTCTGTGGGTGATAAGCCGTACTTAGATTCAACCTCACGCCCATAGCTTCTTGCAAGCTATTCCAGAACTGACTTGTAAAGATTGGGTCACGGTCACTGACTATACTAGAAGGGACTCCATGTAGTCTCACAATCTCACGAAGATATACAGACGCTAGCCAAGATGCGGTCCTCTTGCTCTTCACCGGAATGAAATGAGCACTCTTCGTAAGTCTATCCACAATAACCCAAATGCTCGTATTCCCTTTCCTTGACCTTGGTAGCCCATCGATAAAATCCATGGAAATACTCTCCCACTTCCATAGTGGAACGTCTAGAGGATGCAATAGCCCACCGGGCTTCTTCGACTCGGCCTTAACTTGCTGGCAAATGATACATCTAGAGACAAACTTTGCCACATCCTTCTTCATCCAAGGCCAAAAGAAAATGCGCTTCATATCTTTATACATCTTATCTCCGCCCGGAAGTATAGTCAACTTAGAGCGATGCACTTCCTCAAGAACTTTTCTTACCAAATCTTCTACCATTGGAACACATAACCTTCCGTCTCTCCTCAGCCAACCCTTGTCATCAATAGAATATCGAGCGAGATGACTAGACGCCTCTCCTCGAATCAGCTTATCCATAATCTCAACTATCTGAGGGTCTTCTCTCTGCGAAGCCCCAACTTGATCAAGAAGGGTAGGTCTGAGTTCCAGAGATGCTAAAGAACCGGTTATCGACTCAATCACCATAGAGAAATCAAAGGTTGCCATATACTCTAAATTCTTCATCTCAACGAATAGAGGACTCAGAGTCAACCTTTTTCTACTCAATGCATCTGCTACCACATTCCCCTTGCCAGGGGTATAAGCTATCTCAAAATCATAGGACGCCAAGAATTCCATCCATCTTCGTTGCCTCAGATTCAGATCCTTCTGAGAAAAGAGATACTTCAATGACTTGTGATCGGTATAAAGCTCAAATCTTTCTCCCAGAAGATAATGGCGCCAAGCCTTGAGTGCATATACTATTGCTGCCAACTCTAAGTCATGAGTGGGATAATTCTTCTCATGCACTTTGAGTTGTCTACCGCCAAAGCATATCACTCTTCCTTCTTGCATCAGAACAGCTCCTAACCCCGTGCCACATGCATCGGTGTATACTGTAAATAACTTCCCTCCATCGGTCAAAGCTAGAACAGGTGCTGATGTGAGAGCTCTCTTGAGCCTCTGAAAAGCAAGCTCGCATTCTATGCTCCAAGCAAAAACTAAATTCTTCTTCGTCAATTTAGTGAGAGGAGCGAAAATCTTCGCGAAGTCCTTGATGAACTTCCGGTAAAAGCCTGCAAGACCTAGAAAACTTCTCACTTCGGTTGCATTCCTTGGAGTCTTCCAATCCTGAACTGCATCTACCTTAGTGGGATCCACCGCTAAGCCTTGCTTAGATACTATATGCCCAAGGAATCTAACTTCTCTTCTCCAAAAGTGAGACTTGGAGAACTTGGCCTTTAACTGATGCGCTCTAAGCGTATCCATCACCTCCACGAGATGCCTTGCGTGCTCTTCCTCATCCTTAGAGAAGATCAGAATATCATCTACGAAGCACACGACAAACTTGTTCAAGAACTCCCTGAACACCCTACTCATCAAGTCCACGAAATATGCGGGTGCATTAGTTAAGCCGAACGGCATGACAAGCCATTCGAAGAATCCATCTGGAGTTCTTAACGCAGTCTTGTCTATACTATCTTCAGCTACCCTGAGCTGATGGAATCCAGTAGCAAGATCAAGCTGAGAGAAAACAGAAGCACCGATAAGCTGGTCAAAGAGATCATCAATCCTCGGTAACGGGTGTCTGTTCTTCTTAGTCAGCTTATTCAACTCTCGATAGTCAACACAAAGTCGGAGAGAACCATCTGCCTTGGTAGCAAATACCACAGGCGCTCCCCATTCAGATATACTTCGTCTAATGAAGTTCTTCTCAAGCAACTCCTTCACTTGCTTACTTAGCTCCCGCCTTTCACGCGGAGCCATGTGCCGAACGGGCAAAGAAACCGGCTTTGCATTATCCACCAGATAAATGCGGAAATCAATCTCTCGCTTAGGGGGCAACCCCCTAACTTCATCGAAAACATCCGGATACTCTTGAACCACTCTCACAGACTGAAGAGTTTCCATTGACGAGTCGAGTGATTCAAGATAGCACAACATGATGGGACCTCTCGGATTACAAGAAATTTCTAGGGTATTTCCGAGGCGAGTCACGAGCCTCACAACCCTATGCTCACAATCAAGGATGGCTCCATATCTGGACAACCAATCCATGCCCAATATCAATCCGTATCCCCTAAAACCAAGAACATAAGCACTACACAAGAACTCTACACTCAGTATAGAGATCCTCAAATCCCCACATATCATAGATAGATGGGCGGAACCCCCAATAGGATTTGAGACACAGACGGGTTCATCTACCAAGCTAGTACTAAGGTGCAAACTATCAACAAGATCAGATGAGATAAAGCTATGCGATGCACCATAATCAAACAAGGTACGAACTGGAAAATCATAAATATATACAAGGCTCTCAACAGAAATACTACCTCGATCGGGAACTGGAGCGGCATTGAGAGCATGAACTTGCCCTCCTGAAGGTCCAGCACGCTGAGTCTGACCCTGGCCTTGCCCTTGCTTCTTCGGGCAATCCTTACTGAAATGTCCAGTCTCACCGCAGAAAAAGCATTCACCATTCTTCCTTTTCCTCTTCTTACAATCCTTAATAAGATGCCCAACTGAACCGCAATAATGGCACTTCCCCTTGTTGTTATTGCCCTTGTTGTTGTTCCCCTTGTTGCCTTGACTCTTGTTCTTGTTCTTGTTCTGATTGCCTTGACTGCTCTGACAACTTGGATTACCCTGATTTCCTTTCCACTGGGAATCAGTCTTCTTGGCTTGAGCATCATTCATCTTGATCTCTTTCTTGACATCTCCCTGAAGTAACGCCATATCAACCAAGCTCTCAAACGTGGCCCCATGGGGAATATGTGACATAGCCAATCCTTGCAACGGCTCATTCAATCCTCTAGCAAAACGAAGAGCCTTCTTCTGAGGAGTACTCACCATATCCAAGCCAAAACGAGCTAACTGATTGAACTTGTTCACATATTCTTTGACAGACATATCTCCTTGTTTCAAAGCTATGAACCTCTCCATTTGCAGATTCTCCTCAGCAGAAGATAGAAACTTAAGCACAAACCTTGCCCTGAAATCGGCCCAAGTCTCAACAGGCCTAGTACCATTGGTGACTTCCCACCAATAAGCGGCTTCATCCTTCATAAGCCAAACCGCCAACAAGATCTTCCTCTGATCGTCTAACCCAAAGATAGCAAATAAATCCTCGGTCTCTTTCAACCAATTTTTGGCCTCTACAAAAGTCTCAGTGCCTTGAAAGTTCTTGCCACCCATTGCTTTGAAATCTTTGCAAGTCTTTGCGAAGTCAGCTTGAGGATGCTGAGGGGGAGGAGGAAGAGGAACCTCAGCGACAGGAGAAGGAGGAACATCAGCGACAGGAGGAGGAAGAACATTAACTACCGGAGGAGGAGGAGGAACATCTGCGGGGCCGGCTTCGGCCGCCCTAGCCTCCAAAAGTCTCATATACCAAACAGGTACGTGTACTCCCTCCGGAATAGCAAAGTTATTGGCCATACTGAAAACGAAGAAAAAGACAGATTCGGAATGGAGAAAAACGAAGGAATTTTGCTAATGGCTTTTTGGGGAATAGCCTTTAAAATAAACTAGACTTTTCTTTGGAAAATACTTTATACTTGGTTTTGAAAATAGTTTTCCAAAAGTTTTAAAAACCTTTTTGTTCCTTCTTGTAAACCTCGCTCCGATACCAAATTGTAACAACCCACCTCCGCCAGGGTGGCTCTTGCAAGCACTCTGACTTTGGAGGGGCGTTTGTACCGGGTAAACATGCATAATGATATATCAAGGCAGAACAAGAACATATGTATATATGTAAACAGAGTAAATAAGATAAGTAAAACAGCGGAAGATTTCAAACTATTTCAAAACAAGTCTGGTACAACATAATGTCAACTTTCCAAATACACAAGTCTAGATAAAAACAACATCACTGAAAAAAACTGAAATACATAAGTACTATCCCCAAAATAAGTGATAACCATAGCTAGCTTCATGTCAAGACCGTACATGAGCTAAATTCCCACAAGCAAGCGATCAGAAATCCAAGCTAAACTCCAATACTCCCACCCTGAGAACCTGGGGGAGGGGGGGGGGGGACGGAAGAAAAGAGGCGAAAGAAAAACAGGTCAGTCAAAAAGACTGAGTAAGCCCTACTACAATCAATGTAAACTGATAAAGTTAACTGGCATGAGAAGCCGGGATGAACATAAGGATAACAACATACTAGCATGATGATTAACTAACAAGGTAGATAAATGTGTCATCGCATAATCAGGTTTAAGGTTTTTGCACCACAGGTGTACTAGCAAGCTAACATGACTTGAATAAACAAGTATTGATCCCTTGGCCCAAGCTTTGGCCCAATAGCATGAAGTGACCCTAATACGAGTTGCAACCAAATGGTCTAGTCGATCGGCTCCCTATAAGCCTAACTCGTCACGTGTTAGCGTCAATACGACCCAAACATAATTGTAGTCAGACTGTGCTGGGTCTCCCGTCGGGTGTATCAAGCCCTAGGGTGTCAACCCCTAGACACCATAAATATAAGTGCACAGTCTTAGATCTACTGGTACCCGTGCTTGATTTTCTCCGGCTACGGACTACGTGCACGACCATAGTCCGTCCGGAACTACACCGGCGTACCACTCTGCCGTCGTTTTTGGTCACTTACCTCAAGTCCAGTAATCGTGCCCCACCCTAGCCTAGTCCCTAGGGTCATGATGATACAAACTTGGGATTACTGCAGGAGTGGACCCCCGTTGCTAGGATTTTCTAGTGGGTTAAGTACGGTTTAACCCTCTTGCTAATCATGGATTAACTTGGTTAAGTGTAACGATGAGTTCACGACTTAACCCTGATTAATCTACCAAGCCCACATTGATTAAGTATTAAGTGGACCATGACTTAAACCCTAACCATGAGGCATTAATTAATTAATGTGCCTTAACCTCTCACATTAGACTTCGTTGCGGTTACTAGTTAAGCCGGTCGGTTCCGGGTAGCTTTATACCACAACTTGGTCTAACCTCGGGTTCAAGGTACAACATGACCAACTTCTCACATTGGGTCCTATTGTTTGTAGCAACTAGTTAAGCCGGTCGGTTCCGGGTAGGTTTACGCTACAAACTCAACCCAACCTCGAGTTGGTCACACTTATATTTTCTAAGTGTCATGTCCATTATGTTTCCAAAACATATTACAAGTTTTCAAGCATTTGGGTAGACCTAACTTAATAGGTAAATTCCCAATGGGTAGACCTAACTTAATAAGTAAATTCCCAATCTTATGTTTTTATGTATTTTAAGTTTACCCAACCCCAAACGCAATCCCATCGCTTACATATCGCAATAGCGCATAAAGGATAGAAAGAGGGAACTTGGCATAATCATGACATAAAGGTGTTGAAGCCACAAGTTTAACATGGTGGCATATGAAATGTACATATGTTCATATACTTGCATATTACATTTTTAGGCCTCAAAAGCATGCATAAAACCAAACTTAGCATATTGGTGATACATGGTGATAAATGACATGTAGAAATGGCCATAAATTCGCATTTAGCCTCACATGCAAGTTATCATAAGAGATATGATAACTTATATGTTGCCAAAATGCAACCTTTAGCATAAAGCTTGAAGCTTTATGTTCATATACTCAAGGTAAGCTTGCATAACATGATAACATGAGTAAAATGATCCACCCAAACTTGCATACATAACATGGCAAACTTGCATAACATAACATGGCAAATTTGCATATCATAACATATCAAACTTGCATAACATGACATAGTAAACTTGCATATCATGGCAAACTTGCATATCATAATGATCAACCAAACTTGCATCATTCATTTAACTTTAGAGTTTAAATATGAAAGTAGAAAAGGGCTTACAATGCTTATGAAGACACAAAAATATATATAGATTGAGACAAAGCCCTTATGCAATCAAATAAACCCAAAATGCAAGCTCCAATAGAAAAACCCTTGAGCCAAAATGATCAAAACCATGTAAATATGGAAACTTGACTTGAATGCAAGCTAATGACACTCATACAAGCTTGAAAACACTTGTATGCATGGAAAATCTCTCATAGAAATAACTTAGAATTTTATGAAGAGAGTGGAGGCCATGAGAGGAATGATTTTGCCATAGTTTAGTTGTAGGGTTGATTAATGATGATTAGGTTAGGTCTAGGGTCTTATTTATAGAGATTAGGATTAGTTTTAGCCTTAGGATTAAACCCTAATTCCAATCTCAGCCCTCAAAACCGAATCTGGCCCCCAAACTCAACACAACTCCAAAATGGTGCACCAGGCAAAACTGCCCGGCTGAACCAAGTCGACACCAAAGTCGACAGGGCTGTCGACTAGGGCCTGACCATGTCGACTGCCCAGTCGACAGGGCTGTCGACATGGGTGGTATGGCGGGGAAATTTCCCGCCTGCGCCCAACTGCCCTAATTTCCAAATTCAAACTTGAATTTGAAATCTGTGTTTTTTTTTTTTTTTTTTTTACTTTGAAATTTTCTGAAAACTTCGTTGGGCCTTAATCGGGTCATACGGACTCCGATTTTCGAAAACTCGGACTCTATTTCGCGTATTTTTCCGAGACGAACGCAATGGCACAGCCCATTTCCCTTGATTCAGATTTATAAATTAAATTCTGCCTCGATTTATGTTATAACAGGTTATTGAAAATACGGGTTGTTACATTCTCCCCTCCTTAAAGGACTTTGTCCCCGAAATCTCTAAGTTAGGAAGAACATATCCTACCATCCAACATCCATCTACTCAAAACATCATCCACGAGCAATCATTGTCCTTACAAGATTCTAAATGTTGTATGAACATATGCAAAGGTGTGTGTATATGTACTTATCTAATGCAAATATCATCAATGCAAATTATGTTAGTGAAATGAATCCATATGTATGCAATTCCTAACATAATGTATAACATCTATATGTGTGCACATAACATACATCCGTATGCAACATCCATGTGATAACACAAAAATTTTCATCCATGAATAAGCATAAACACTCATGCATATGCAATATGAGGAGTGTGTGAGCCGATCTAGTGCCTAATGTGTATAATGCATCCACGCGTAACCACTTGCAAACACTTGCAACCACTTGCAAACATCAAGCATAACATGTTTCAAACACATGTTTCATCCAAAGGGTTTCTACCTAAGGTTCTCATGACGAGATTAACACGTTAAACTAGATAAACATGGATAGCAAAGAGAAAGATATGCTAACAAAGAAAAGAGATTGAGAGTGTACCCTCAAAAAGGAATGGATAAAGCCCACGCATCTTCTCCTCGGTTTCCCAAGTTGCGTCTTCTTCGGCTTCACCCCATTGAACCTTCACCAACTTGACCTCTCGATTCCTTAGCTTCTTGGTCTCCGTCCCCAAGATACGAATCAGAGCTCTCCTCAAGGTTGCCTCTTTCTCCACTTCCACATCTTTCAGAACACTTGGCTCAACAACCTCTGCTGATTCATGTAAACACTTCCGGAGATGCGAGACATGAAAAACATCGTGTACTCCGGCAAGCTTCTCGGGCAACTCCACTCTATAAGCCATCTGCCCGATCCTCTTTATAATAGGGAATGGTACAACAAACCTCGGTGCTAACTTCCCAACGGCTCCAAATCAGACCACATTCCGCAAAGGAGAAACCTTCACGAAAACCATATCCCCAACATCAAACTCCAAATCAGTTCTTCGCTTATCAGCATAGGATTTCTGTCGGTCTTGGGCCGCTTTCATCCGTCTCTGAATCAACTCGACCTTCTCGGATGTATCTCTGATCATATCAAGCCCAAGTATAAGCTCATCTGTAGTCTCCCACCAACATGTAGGCGACTTGCACGGCCTCCCATATAAAGCTTCAAATGGTGCCATCCCTATGCTTTCCTGATAATTGTTATTATATGCAAACTCAACAAGAGGAAGATGGTCTTCCCAAGTACCACCAAAATCCAGAATACAATGCCTCAACAGATCCTCGAGTACCCTATTCACCCTTTCGGTTTGACCGTCCGTCTGTGGGTGATAAGCCGTACTTAGATTCAACCTCGCGCCCATAGCTTCTTGCAAGCTATTCCAGAACTGGCTTGTAAAGATTGGGTCACGGTCACTGACTATACTAGAAGGGACTCCATGTAGTCTCACAATCTCACGAAGATATACAGACGCTAGCCAAGATGCGGTCCTCTTGCTCTTCACCGGAATGAAATGAGCACTCTTCGTAAGTCTATCCACAATAACCCAAATGCTCGTATTCCCTTTCCTTGACCTTGGTAGCCCATCGATAAAATCCATGGAAATACTCTCCCACTTCCATAGTGGAACGTCTAGAGGATGCAATAGCCCACCGGGCTTCTTTGACTCGGCCTTAACTTGCTGGCAAATGATACATCTAGAGACAAACTCTGCCACATCCTTCTTCATCCAAGGCCAAAAGAAAATGCGCTTCATATCTTTATACATCTTATCTCCGCCCGGATGAATAGTCAACTTAGAGCGATGCGCTTCCTCAAGAACTTTTCTTACCAAATCTTCTACCATTGGAACACATAACCTTCCGTCTCTCCTCAGCCAACCCTTGTCATCAATAGAATATCGAGCGAGATGACTAGACGCCTCTCCTCGAATCAGCTTATCCATAATCTCAACTATCTGAGGGTCTTCTCTCTGCGAAGCCCCAACTTGATCAAGAAGGGTAGGTCTGAGTTCCAGAGATGCTAAAGAACCGGTTATCGACTCAATCACCATAGAGAAATCAAAGGTTGCCATATACTCTAAATTCTTCATCTCAACGAATAGAGGACTCAGAGTCAACCTTTTTCTACTCAATGCATCTGCTACCACATTCCCCTTGCCAGGGGTATAAGCTATCTCAAAATCATAGGACGCCAAGAATTCCATCCATCTTTGTTGCCTCAGATTCAGATCCTTCTGAGAAAAGAGATACTTCAATGACTTGTGATCGGTATAAAGCTCAAATCTTTCTCCCAGAAGATAATGGCGCCAAGCCTTGAGTGCATATACTATTGCTGCCAACTCTAAGTCATGAGTGGGATAATTCTTCTCATGCACTTTGAGTTGTCTACCGCCAAAGCATATCACTCTTCCTTCTTGCATCAGAACAGCTCCTAACCCCGTGCCACATGCATCGGTGTATACTGTAAATAACTTCCCTCCATCGGGCAAAGCTAGAACAGGTGCTGATGTGAGAGCTCTCTTGAGCCTCTGGAAAGCAAGCTCGCATTCTATGCTCCAAGCAAAAACTAAATTCTTCTTCGTCAATTTAGTGAGAGGAGCGGAAATCTTCGCGAAGTCCTTGATGAACTTCCGGTAAAAGCCTGCAAGACCTAGAAAACTTCTCACTTCGGTTGCATTCCTTGGAGTCTTCCAATCCTGAACTGCATCTACCTTAGCGGGATCCACCGCTAAGCCTTGCTTAGATACTATATGCCCAAGGAATCTAACTTCTCTTCTCCAAAAGTGAGACTTGGAGAACTTGGCCTTTAACTGATGCGCTCTAAGCGTATCCATCACCTCCACGAGATGCCTTGCGTGCTCTTCCTCATCCTTAGAGAAGATCAGAATATCATCTACGAAGACCACGAAAAACTTGTTCAAGAACTCCCTGAACACCCTACTCATCAAGTCCACGAAATATGCGGGTGCATTAGTTAAGCCGAACGGCATGACAAGCCATTCGAAGAATCCATCTGGAGTTCCTAACGCAGTCTTGTCTATACTATCTTCAGCTACCCTGAGCTGATGGAATCCAGTAGCAAGATCAAGCTGAGAGAAAAACAGAAGCACCGATAAGCTGGTCAAAGAGATCATCAATCCTCGGTAACGGGTGTCTGTTCTTCTTAGTCAGCTTATTCAACTCTCGATAGTCAACACAAAGTCGGAGAGAACCATCTGCCTTGGTAGCAAATACCACAGGCGCTCCCCATTCAGATATACTTCGTCTAATGAAGTTCTTCTCAAGCAACTCCTTCACTTGCTTACTTAGCTCCCGCCTTTCACGCGGAGCCATGTGCCGAACGGGCAAAGAAACCGGCTTTGCATTATCCACCAGATAAATGCGGAAATCAATCTCTCGCTTAGGGGGCAACCCCCTAACTTCATCGAAAACATCCGGATACTCTTGAACCACTCTCACAGACTGAAGAGTTTCCATTGACGAGTCGAGTGATTCAAGATAGCACAACATGATGGGACCTCTCGGATTACAAGAAATTTCTAGGGTATTTCCGAGGCGAGTCACGAGCCTCACAACCCTATGCTCACAATCAAGGATGGCTCCATATCTGGACAACCAATCCATGCCCAATATCAATCCGTATCCCCTAAAACCAAGAACATAAGCACTACACAAGAACTCTACACTCAGTATAGAGATCCTCAAATCCCCACATATCATAGATAGATGGGCGGAACCCCCAATAGGATTTGAGACACAGATGGGTTCATCTACCAAGCTAGTACTAAGGTGCAAACTATCAACAAGATCAGATGAGATAAAGCTATGCGATGCACCATAATCAAACAAGGTACGAACTGGAAAATCATAAATATATACAAGGCTCTCAACAGAAATACTACCTCGATCGGGAACTGGAGCGGCATTGAGAGCATGAACTTGCCCTCCTGAAGGTCCAGCACGCTGAGTCTGACCCTGGCCTTGCCCTTGCTTCTTCGGGCAATCCTTACTGAAATGTCCAGTCTCACCGCAGAAAAAGCATTCACCATTCTTCCTTTTCCTCTTCTTACAATCCTTAATAAGATGCCCAACTGAACCGCAATAATGGCACTTCCCCTTGTTGTTATTGCCCTTGTTGTTGTTCCTCTTGTTGCCTTGACTCTTGTTCTTGTTCTTGTTCTGATTGCCTTGACTGCTCTGACAACTTGGATTACCCTGATTTCCTTTCCACTGGGAATCAGTCTTCTTGGCTTGAGCATCATTCATCTTGATCTCTTTCTTGACATCTCCCTGAAGTAACGCCATATCAACCAAGCTCTCAAACGTGGCCCCATGGGGAATATGTGACATAGCCAATCCCTGCAACGGCTCATTCAATCCTCTAGCAAAACGAAGAGCCTTCTTCTGAGGAGTACTCACCATATCCAAGCCAAAACGAGCTAACTGATTGAACTTGTTCACATATTCTTTGACAGACATATCTCCTTGTTTCAAAGCTATGAACCTCTCCATTTGCAGATTCTCCTCAGCAGAAGATAGAAACTTAAGCACAAACCTTGCCCTGAAATCGGCCCAAGTCTCAACAGGCCTAGTACCATTGGTGACTTCCCACCAATAAGCGGCTTCATCCTTCATAAGCCAAACCGCCAACAAGATCTTCCTCTGATCGTCTAACCCAAAGATAGCAAATAAATCCTCGGTCTCTTTCAACCAATTTCTGGCCTCTACAAAAGTCTCAGTGCCTTGAAAGTTCTTGCCACCCATTGCTTTGAAATCTTTGCAAGTCTTTGCGAAGTCAGCTTGAGGATGCTGAGGGGGAGGAGGAAGAGGAACCTCAGCGACAGGAGAAGGAGGAACATCAGCGACAGGAGGAGGAAGAACATTAACTACCGGAGGAGGAGGAGGAACATCTGCGGGGCCGGCTTCGGCCGCCCTAGCCTCCAAAAGTCTCATATACCAAACAGGTACGTGTACTCCCTCCGGAATAGCAAAGTTATTGGCCATACTGAAAACGAAGAAAAAGACAGATTCGGAATGGAGAAAAACGAAGGAATTTTGCTATTGGCTTTTTGGGGAATAGCCTTTAAAATAAACTAGACTTTTCTTTGGAAAATACTTTATACTTGGTTTTGAAAATAGTTTTCCAAAAGTTTTAAAAACCTTTTTGTTCCTTCTTGTAAACCTCGCTCCGATACCAAATTGTAACAACCCACCTCCGCCAGGGTGGCTCTTGCAAGCACTCTGACTTTGGAGGGGCGTTTGTACCGGGTAAACATGCATAATGATATATCAAGGCAGAACAAGAACATATGTATATATGTAAACAGAGTAAATAAGATAAGTAAAACAGCGGAAGATTTCAAACTATTTCAAAACAAGTCTGGTACAACATAATGTCAACTTTCCAAATACACAAGTCTAGATAAAAACAACATCACTGAAAAAAACTGAAATACATAAGTACTATCCCCAAAATAAGTGATAACCATAGCTAGCTTCATGTCAAGACCGTACATGAGCTAAATTCCCACAAGCAAGCGATCAGAAATCCAAGCTAAACTCCAATACTCCCACCCTGAGAACCTGGGGGGGGGGGGGGAACGGAAGAAAAGAGGCGAAAGAAAAACAGGTCAGTCAAAAAGACTGAGTAAGCCCTACTACAATCAATGTAAACTGATAAAGTTAACTGGCATGAGAAGCAGGGATGAACATAAGGATAACAACATACTAGCATGATGATTAACTAACAAGGTAGATAAATGTGTCATCGCATAATCAGGTTTAAGGTTTTTGCACCACAGGTGTACTAGCAAGCTAACATGACTTGAATAAACAAGTATTGATCCCTTGGCCCAAGCTTTGGCCCAATAGCATGAAGTGACCCTAATACGAGTTGAAACCAAATGGTCTAGTCGATCGGCTCCCTATAAGCCTAACTCGTCACGTGTTGGCGTCAATACGGCCCAAACATAATTGTAGTCAGACTGTGCTGGGTCTCCCGTCGGGTGTATCAAGCCCTAGGGTGTCAACCCCTGGACACCATAAATATAAGTGCACAGTCTTAGATCTACTGGTACCCGTGCTTGATTTTCTCCGGCTACGGACTACGTGCACGACCATAGTCCGTCCGGAACTACACCGGCGTACCACTCTGACGTCGTTTTTGGTCACTTACCTCAAATCCAGTAATCGTGCCCCACCCTAGCCTAGTCCCTAGGGTCATGATGATACAAACTTGGGATTACTGCTGGAGTGGACCCCCGTTGCTAGGATTTTCTAGTGGGTTAAGTATGGTTTAACCCTCTTGCTAATCATGGATTAACTTGGTTAAGTGTAACGATGAGTTCACGACTTAACCCTGATTAATCTACCAAGCCCACATTGATTAAGTATTAAGTGGACCATGACTTAAACCCTAACCATGAGGCATTAATTAATTAATGTGCCTTAACCTCTCACATTAGACTTCGTTGCGGTTACTAGTTAAGCCGGTCGGTTCCGGGTAGCTTTATACCACAACTTGGTCTAACCTCGGGTTCAAGGTACAACATGACCAACTTCTCACATTGGGTCCTATTGTTTGTAGCAACTAGTTA
Source organism: Allium sativum (assembly GCA_030737875.1). NCBI lineage: Eukaryota > Viridiplantae > Streptophyta > Magnoliopsida > Asparagales > Amaryllidaceae > Allium > Allium sativum. The sequence continues at coordinate 821,924,754 of CM060924.1, read as the reverse complement.
AGCCGGTCGGTTCCGGGTAGGTTTACGCTACAAACTCAACCCAACCTCGAGTTGGTCACACTTATATTTTCTAAGTGTCATGTCCATTATGTTTCCAAAACATATTACAAGTTTTCAAGCATTTGGGTAGACCTAACTTAATAGGTAAATTCCCAATGGGTAGACCTAACTTAATAGGTAAATTCCCAATCTTATGTTTTTATGTATTTTAAGTTTACCCAACCCCAAACACAATCCCATCGCTTACATATCGCAATAGCGCATAAAGGATAGAAAGAGGGAACTTGGCATAATCATGACATAAAGGTGTTGAAGCCACAAGTTTAACATGGTGGCATATGAAATGTACATATGTTCATATACTTGCATATTACATTTTTAGGCCTCAAAAGCATGCATAAAACCAAACTTAGCATATTGGTGATACATGGTGATAAATGACATGTAGAAATGGCCATAAATTCGCATTTAGCCTCACATGCAAGTTATCATAAGAGATATGATAACTTACATGTTGCCAAAATGCAACCTTTAGCATAAAGCTTGAAGCTTTATGTTCATATACTCAAGGTAAGCTTGCATAACATGATAACATGAGTAAAATGATCCACCCAAACTTGCATACATAACATGGCAAACTTGCATAACATAACATGGCAAATTTGCATATCATAACATATCAAACTTGCATAACATGACATAGTAAACTTGCATATCATGGCAAACTTGCATATCATAATGATCAACCAAACTTGCATCATTCATTTAACTTTAGATTTTAAATATGAAAGTAGAAAAGGGCTTACAATGCTTATGAAGACACAAAAATATATATAGATTGAGACAAAGCCCTTATGCAATCAAATAAACCCAAAATGCAAGCTCCAATAGAAAAACCCTTGAGCCAAAATGATCAAAACCCTTGCTTTATGATGTAAATATGGAAACTTGACTTGAATGCAAGCTAATGACACTCATACAAGCTTGAAAACACTTGTATGCATGGAAAATCTCTCATAGAAATAACTTAGAATTTTATGAAGAGAGTGGAGGCCATGAGAGGAATGATTTTGCCATAGTTTAGTTGTAGGGTTGATTAATGATGATTAGGTCAGGTCTAGGGTCTTATTTATAGAGATTATGATTAGTTTTAGCCTTAGGATTAAACCCTAATTCCAATCTCAGCCCTCAAAACCGAATCTGGCCCCCAAACTCAACACAACTCCAAAATGGTGCACCAGGCAAAACTGCCCGGCTGAACCAAGTCGACACCAAAGTCGACAGGGCTGTCGACTTGGGCCTAACCATGTCGACTGCCCAGTCGACAGGGCTGTCGACATGGGTGGTCTGGCGGGGAAATTTCCCGCCTGCGCCCAACTGCCCTAATTTCCAAATTCAAACTTGAATTTGAAATCTGTGCTTTTTTTTTACTTTGAAATTTTCTGAAAACTTCGTTGGGCCTTAATCGGGTCATACGGACTCCGATTTTCGAAAACTCGGACTCTATTTCGCGTATTTTTCCGAGACGAATGCAATGGCACAGCCCATTTCCCTTGATTCAGATTTATAAATTAAATTCTGCCTTGATTTATGTTATAACAGGTTATTGAAAATACGGGTTGTTACATGGCATGTCTTGGATGCACTAATTCTTGGGATACAAAATGCTATCTCGTATCATACAATTCCTATCCAACACTTGAAGGATAATGGCTTGGAATAAGACATTTCAAGAGAAGCACTTGATTTTTGTTAACTCCCGAGATACATACCAATCCCGAGATACATATTTTTGGGAATATGATTTCTTGTGCCCTAAATCAATAAATAATCCACTAATGTGACATTTGACGAGACTTTTAAGGTGATTTGATTTGACCTCGGGAGTATAGCTTCTCTAGCATCTCTAATGGCTTCCGCCTTGGTTCTTTGAAGATAGAGAAGGCTATTCCACTCAAGATTCATCAACATGCATGAAGAGAACTTGGATTTGGCTTGCAACCTTCTCTCAACACTTGACTTCCCGATTTAGATATTAGGACAAGCTTGGAACATTTTGGCATAAGAATATGACATGGCTTCTTGGGCTTGTTAGGGGATTGGCAAGAACCTTGTTATTCACTACCATTACCTTGTATACTCAAAGAAAAGAACTAGGATTGGACTTGTAATTGTAATATCATGAAGAATAATTATAATAAAGTGGATGTAGATGTTAGTGCCGAAGAAGTATAAACTATGTGTGTCCCTTTACTTACTTGCACACTTTCTTTGGATTTATTACTTTACCCATATCACTCGGGTGTTGGCATGGCTGACCAATTCCCCACGTCAACATTATTAAAATATTAATGTACGCAACATTTGACTAATTGCTAAAAAATTCACACACAACTTTATTTCCTTAATTTTTACCAGATATCATAATGGTTATTTAAACGCATATATTATCAATTACATTTATATTCCATATGCCAATATGTAATTTTTTTTAACGTGCACATTAAGAATAATGGAAACATTTAAGCAATCAAATATGGTAAATCAAAGTTAGAATTGAAGTAAAATAATATTAATGGAACATATATATTAATTTACACCATAATACATAATATATGTACATTAAATTTAAGATAAAATTAATTAAATTAAATTAAATTAAATTAACAAACTCTTTAATTGTTGATTGCTTATTATGATTTTGTGTAACTAAATTGTTCAGTCACATAGAATAAGTTACAGTGCAAATTAATAAATTTTTTGTTTCTTATGTTTCCATTTTTATCGTACTACCAATACAACTAGTTCAACACATAAGTATTCATCATTTATAAGAGAATAAAGCCATAGTGTTTCGTAATCATCCCATTTTAAAATGAGTCCATTTACAAGGCTTATTCTATTCAGATGGCTATTTATTGCTTCGTCATTAAATGTTGTGACGGTTTATTAATTTGAGTATTTTGATTTGATTAATATTTTACATTTGTAATTGTTGATTTTAAAATTTGTTTAAAAATATCGATTTAATTATGAATTGAAGAAAATATTTTCATTACTTTAAGTTGGTTAGTGATTAATTAAGTTGGCATTTTCGATACTCTTTTGAAACCATCAACTTTTATCCTTAACCGCCCCACCAGCATGCATTATACAGTGGTGCTTTAGCAGGGCAATAGGCCTCTTTTTTTATTTGTTAGACAATAAATTTCAAAAGATTCATATCATGCTACATCCTTCAATCAGTTCCCTATGCAACACTAACTCAGACTTGCATAGTGCAGCTTTAAGGTTGTACAATATCAGCTTGCAATTGCATATAGTACATTTCTGTTTCAGCAGCTTACTGTCTCTTGTACAATACTAGCTCTAGCAGCTCTACCCTTGATCATAGATTTAGTTTGCTTCTTGCACCGAATTCTTCAAGCCTTGTTAACAGGTTCGTGAGTTAGAATATCTACATTACTATAATTCAGCTACCTTATGCATTTATGGCTCATCACCGACCTTTGCAATGTACGAGCTATTGAGATAACATCCTATTATCATCAAAAAACTTACTATGACAATTAAATATAATAAATTGATACCTACAATCGAGAGTTGTGTTTCAAGAATAATAGTTTTTGTTGTGTAGAATAATATTCTTTGAAATATTTTTTAATATTCTTTTAAAAATTTACTATGAATTATATAGCCCCGACAATGGTAATTAAAAGTGATTATTTTTTGAAACTGCAACTTTTTCCAATTGAGTTGTGTTTCACTATTTACAATCATTGCTCAACCGCGTTCTACTTATTTCAAGTGTAAATCTTGATTTTTCATTTTAGACAATGTTGTTATTGTGTGCATGGTAGGGGTCCTAAAAAAATTTGTTCTTTGAAGGCTTTAAAGTTGCAACATGATCTAAGGTACTGGAAGATCAAGAAAAGTAATATAGTAATGGAAGATAAAAAATAGTATATAGTTTGTTGGAGAATGGAAATTTGAAGACAACAAACTTGTTTCAATCATTATCATTTTAGAATATAAAATATATACTAACATCTTTATCCATAATATATATATATATATATATATATGTTCATGTAGGATGTATATGCAGGAAATGATTTTGAAGACTGAACGATTAAGAGATTCAAGATTTCAAAGGAGAATTGTAACAACACAGAAAATTAGAACCAATTAAAATTTTTTATTTTGGCAATTTTAATGAATTTTGGATATTTAAAATGATTTATTTTAAATAATAACGACGAGAAATTTATTTTGAATAGAATTAGAACGTTTATATTTATATAAATCGAAGTTAGAATATAAATATTTATTTTAACTATAAAATAAACTGGAAATGGCGCGGTAGTTTGAAAATTCGATTTCAAATTTCAAATGAATGTACATGATTCAAAATAAACCAGATTTTAGCGTAACCAAAAATATTAGAATCTATTTGAAAATATCTTTCCAACGAATCCAAAAAATCAAAATTTCATAGCGGGAATAAAAAGTTATACCCAGTTAAAAATTCAGAATAGTCGTTATGGAAATATAGCCCTTAAAAACAGCCATTTTGCAAATGACCACCGTTTTCGACGAAACCACTATTGTTGGATCCAGGATGTCGAATAATTGCTAGATTCCAAAATTCATAATTTTTGGAATCAATATGTGAGCGTGGCGAAGTAAAACGTGTTTTGACAGTTTTAGTCAATTTGGAACGACCAGAGAATGATCATTTTTCAAACGGTCTCCAAATTCGACGAAATTAGTTTTTTAGGACTGTATCGTCAAAATATAGCCAGATTTATTTTTCTTGAATTTTTGGGTCCGTATGTGGCCCCGGTAAATTAAAATGTGCATTCTAATTCAATATATAGATTTATATTCTGATTTTGACGGAAACTGATCGAAACCGTCGAATTGGCTAACGATACATATCCCATTGTGTTCGGAATGAGGGTAATTAGCTAGGGGCAACAGTCGTTGGGTTCGATTTTGTAACACCTTGAATTTTAGTTAATGCTAAAATTCACTAATTACAGAATAAATAATCTCAGATGTGAGAATTGGGGGAAATGGGCTGCGTTATTGCGTTCGTCTCAGAAAAATACGTGAAATAGAGTCCGAGTTTTCGAGAATCGGAGTCCGTATGGCCCAGTTATGGCCCAATGAAGTTGGCAGAAAATTTAAGATAAAAACAGAATTAAATATTTAAAATCAGATTTCGAATTGGGGCCAACGGGGGCCAGGTGGGAAAAATTCCCGCCCTAGCCATGTCGACAGGGCTGTCGACAGGGCCGTCGACAGGGGTGTCGACTGCCCTGTCGACTTGCCTGTCGACACAGGGTGTCGGCCCTGTTGGTCTGGGTGCACCAGATCTGGTTTTTGGCTGAGTCTTGGGCTGTGTTCTAGAGATTTCCTAAATCTGACGGTCCTAATCTAATCTAGGGTTAATCTAAGGGCCTAAAACACTACCTAATCCTATAAATAAGACCCCAACCCTACCCTAATTCATTCATAATTAGATCTTGTAACTAAACTATGGCAAAATGAAACTTGATCATGGCCTCCACAAATCAATGAAGAGAGTTGCAAGCTAATCAACCTCTAATCAACATCTTCTTCAACTAGAGCAACTAATTCCACTTCATAAGTTTGCTAATCTTGGTTTTGGTGAGTTCCTATGGCTTTAATAATCAATTGTTAAATTGATTATGGTAGGATGTGATAAGACATGGCTATGTTTGTGGATAAATTTGTTTATGCAAGTTTGTATGATATGTGATTTGCAAGTTTTATGCTATATGCAAGTTTAATGCCATGTTTTATGATGCAAAACACTATGTTGAACATTTATGCATGTGTAACATGTTATGCAAACTATATGTGAGAGTATGTGCAAGTTATATGTAACATGATATGCAAGTTATGCATGTGATTTTATGCATGCTAAGTATTTAGTGTTATGCATGCTAAGTATTTGATTTTATGCATGCTAAGTATTTGATTTTATGCATGCTAAGTATTTGATTGTATGCATGCTAAGTATTGGGTTTTATACATGCTAAGTGTTTAGGTTTATGCAAGTTAAGTGGTGTGTTTATGCATAATAAGTAATTGATTCTATGCATGCTAAGTATGTGGTTTTATGCATGCTAAGTGTTTGGTATTATGCATAAATCATGACATGTAAGCTTACCCTTTTAAATGTGATGCATACATATGCAAGATGACACCTTTATATGCTATGCATGTTTACCCTCCTTTAAGATGCAAGTCATATATGCAATTTCAACATGTTAAGCAAGTTATGTGTATGCTTATATGCAAGTTCAACATGTTATGCAAGTTATGTGCATGATGCTATGCAAGTTATGTGTATGTTGATGTGCAAGTTATGTTTATGATATTATGAAAGTTATGTGTATGATGTTATGCAAGTTAACATGTAACATGTTGTGCAAGTTCACACCTTTAAGATACATGCAAGTTCACCTTTGTATAACCCATGAATACTTATGCAAGTTGCCTTTATATATGACATATGTATGTTCATGCAAGTTGGGTTATTTAGCAATGCTAGTTGGGTTAATATTATGATGCAAGTGGACACCTTTTAACCCATATTAATGCTAATGTATGCTAAGTGAAACCCATGTTAATTGTGAAAGAATCTTCTCTTGGAAATATGTCGTGTTAGCATAAGTGCGTGGGGAAACGATGGGGTTAATAGACATGTTAATGAATGGTGTGAAATGGTTATGATTAAGCATACCATAAAATGAATAAGCATAAGTGGGAATTTACCTATTTAGTTAGGTCTACCCCATGGGAATTTACCTATTGAGTTAGGTCTACCCATGTTATGAAAAACTTGATATTAATTAGGGATAATCAATATGGGGGTGATTAATTAGATGTAATTAATCAACTAAGATACGAGGTTGGACCCTTTTGTAGCGGAAGTCTGCCCGGAACCGACCGGCCATCCAGCGGCTACAAATGATTGGCCCAATGTGAGAGGTCTTAGTCATAAATTAAATACATGATTAAAGTAAAGACACGAGGTTAGACCCTTTTGATGACAGAAGTCTGCCCGGAACCAACCGGCATATCCAGCAGTCATAAAAGACGGTCTAATGTGAGAGGTCTTTATGAGTTCATGATCTTAATTAATGAATTAAGAAACACTTAACCATATTAGCATGTAGAGGGGCATGTGGGGTTAAGTGGGTGCCTTGGGTGGCATGTAGTAACTAGTGGGGGTGCCTTGGGTGGCATGAGGAAACTAGTGGGTTGCCTTGGGTGGCAATAGAAAATACGATTAGAATACTTAACCAAAGTGGAACATATAATTAAACATGATTAAAGGGTTAAGTAAGTGCCTTGGGTGGCATGTGGGAATCAAGTAAGTGCCTTGGGTGGCATGTGGGAATCAAGTAAGTGCCTTGGGTGGCATGTGGGAATCAAGTAAGTGCCTTGGGTGGCATGTGGGAATCAATTAAGTGCCTTGGGTGGCATGCGGAAATCTAGTGGGTGCCTTAAGTGGCAATTGAAATATAATTAGATGACTTAACCAAACCTTAACATGTAAGGGGGCATGATTTTAAAAAGGGGTTAAGTGGGATGCACTAGATAAAATGACAAGCTTAAGTAGTAGCTTGTGGGGGCCCATTTCAACCAATATCCCAAACGTATCTTTGTGGGCTCGACCCATGTCGAGTGACGGGACACGCATATTGGGCTTGACTATAAGAGGCCAAAACGGGGTAGCGGTGGCAACGCAAGTCCAACGGGCTTCATATGCGTGTTTGGGCCCGGGCTGGTAGATAAGCCGTTGTTGCACCGTGTAGATATAAGCCGTGCACCGTTGATAGAATTGGTTGCCACTTTAGGGGAGTGATACACCCCACTGTGGGGCCAGCACGGGTATCTACGTTAGGGAGCCGATCGCTTGGGAGTAGTGGGGTACACCTAGTGGAGGTAGGGGCAGACGGCACCTACGTGGTCAGCTAGAAGTACCAGAAACTACTAGTTATATTTTCTAAGTCTTTAGGTGGGATCAACCTTTAAGTAGGAATTACTCTTGGTGGGTAGAACTGGTGTGGTGCAGTGTAGGAATTACCCTTGGGTGGGTAGATCTGGGGTGGTGTAAGCTAGTAATTATCCTTGGGTGGATAAATACGTCTTTTCGGTTATCGTAGTACATCCTGTGTTTTGTTGGCTACTTAGTGTAGTCATTATCCCCAGAGGTACCGTACCTTGTTTATATCATACCCTAATTACTTTAATGATTGTATTGTTAGGGTTATAGGACTCACTCAGACTTATGTCTGACCCCGTTGTTGTTTATCTTTTTCCCAACCCTCAGGTTATCAGAGTGGGCCTAGCACTAGTGGGCTTGGACCAGACCGCTATATCTATCTTTTGGGGCTTGGACCGTAGAAGTAAAGCTCGGTTTATCTTTTCTATTTTGGCTATTATCTATGTAATGGGATTATGTACTTCTATTTTATCAGGATGGATATTATGTACTTGACTCTTGTTATGGTTTTGTGATGTAACCAAACATGTTTTGTTAATGAAATGATGTTTTAAATTTTCAAGTATTACTTATATCTGTCCTGTTGTAAATTTTCTGTTCTATACTCACTAAAAATACTCCACCAAAACTAAGGCATTCCCTTAGTGAGTGACCTTAGCGGGTGTGGGGTGTTACACGTGGTATCAGAGCTTAAGGTTACCAGAACAGATATAATTTTTAGAAAAACTATTTTCTAGGAATATTTTTGAAAGGAGTATTTTCAAAAACATGTCTTTTAAGAGAAAAGTTTTTGAAAGAAAAGCATAATCCCCAATAGCCATATCTATATCTTTCGAATTCTCCATTTTGAATCTCTTCCTTTCTCTCATTTTGAGTTTCCCCTCCGCGTATAGATGATCTTTCTAAGATAGATAAGGATGGAAAACCACTTCAAGGGACTTAGACGTTAATCAGATTAGAAGTTGGTTCAAGAAGGAGGAGGACTGGTAGGTACCTATAGGATAGACGATGAGAGGAAGGCTCAAATAGTTGTTTGGTTAATGAAGGATGCAACCTCATTGGTGGGAGGTTACGAGTGGAGAATAGGGAAGAAGAAGGCTAGTAGTTATCCTTTTGGGAGGAATAGGACACCTTATTAAGATTGTCCAAAGAAGCAAGGGCAAGGTATGGAATCTTCTGGAGGGTAGTTGTATTCCCTCACGACTAGGGTACCAGATGGGGATAAGACCGTCTAGATTGGAGGTTGGATTTCTTTATTATCCGATTCGAACTTTATTTGATTCTGACGCATCGAGTTCGTTTATCTCATCCTTGTTAGTTGGGTCACTGCACTTAGACACCAGTTTGGTAGATGATCCCTTAGTTGTTTCAAACCCAATTGGGGCTCCATGATGTGTTTGGGTTTGAAAGTTGCTATACTTAGCGTTGAGTTTAAGATGTGATGCTTTTGGGCTTTACTGGCTATGGGTTAGTTTTGGGCATGGACTGGTTATCCAGTAGGGGTGCCGTTCTTGATTTTGAAGGGAGAGTTGTTAGGCTTATGGCCCGCCTGGGTAACACTCTCGAGATCTCTTGTAATCCCATAGAATCTGTTATGCTAAGTTATCTAGAATCGCTTGACACGTCGGTCTAGAGTTTCCGATCTGTTAGAGCGGTCCGGGAATACCCGGATGTGTGTAAGGAGGTGAAGGGCTTACCTCCGAAGAGGGAGATTGACTTCCGAATATATCTGATAGACAATGCCAAACCAGTATCTTGGCCAGGGTGCCACATGGCTCCTCGTGAGAGGAGGGAACTCCATAAGTAAGTAGGCGATTTGCTTGAGAAGGGGTTCATAAGACGAAGTATGTCAGAGCGGGGAGCTCCAGTAGTTTTTTCTATGAAGGCGGATGGGTCCCTCAGACTTTGTGTAGGTTATAGGGAGTTTAACAAGATAACAAAGAAGAATAGACACCCATTGCCGAGGATTGATGATCTCTTTGATCAGTTGGCTGGCGCCTCAGTATTTTTGTAGTAGGACTTAGCCACGGGGTTTCATCAGTTGAGAGTGGCTGAGGATAGTATAGAGAAGACTGCCTTTAGGACTCCGGATGATTTTTTATGAGTGGCTGGTGATGCCATTTGGTTTGACGAACGCCCCTGTATACTTTGTTGATTTGATGGGAAGGGTGTTCAAGGAGTACCTAAATAAGTTCGTGACATCTGGGTCTTTTCTAGGAGCGAAATAAGTTTTCGTGTGTGCTTAGTATGTTGAGCAAAGCCAGTTATGGAAAAATGGTGGTTTTGGAGCGAGACTGGCGAGGACATCCAAAGTTGGTCAACGGCTTAATTACTTAGCCATTTTTACTAGTATCATCTCACGTAGGTCGTCTGAGCTCGAAGGAGATATCCCTTGGGTGTTTGTCTGATATTGGTTTAGGCCTTTGGGGCTTGCATTTGGGGGATGTCGAGTTCGACTAGGGTGGTCTGCGTGAGAGATGGACAGTTGTGATGATTTTGGATGATATCCTGGTGGAGAAGAGCATGCCCTACATCTTAGGGAAGTGTTAGAGACTCTTCGAGCGCATAATCTTGGGACAGTAAAAGTGGATGGGATTCTTAGCATCCTATGAGTTTGAGATAGCGTATACCCCTGGCAAGGGTAACGTGGTGGCGGACGCCTTGAGCAGAAAGAGGTTGTCCTTGAGTCCGTTGTCCGTGGAACAACGAAGCTTGGAATTTATCTCGATGTTTAATTTCAGACCTTCCGTTGATTATGTACCCGGTTTGCTAGCTTCCTTGGAAGTTAGACCTACTCTTTTGGGGCGGATTGGAGAAGCACAGAGGGACGACCCACAGTGGGTTGAGTTGGTGGAGAAGCTCATAAGGGGGGGAGTCGTCCAGCCATTTGAGTAGGTACACCCTAGACGATAGGGGGTGCTTGCGTAGAGACGGTAGACTTTGTGTACCGCAAGACGAGGGTTTGAGGAAGGTTATTTTTGATGATGCACACCATTCTAGGATGACCATTCATCCCGGTGGGGACAAGATGTACCAAGACATGAAGAGGGTTTTCTTCTGGGCCGGTATGAAGAAAGATGTGGCCGAGTATGTCGCTCGATGCTTGGTGTGCCAACAAGTGAAGGCGGAGCAAAAGAAACCTGGTGGGTTGCTTCACCCATTGGAAGTTCCGCAATAGAAGTGGGATAGCATCTCGAAGGATTTTATTGACAGGTTACCAAGATCAAGGAAGGGTAATACGGGAATTTGGGTGGTAGTAGACAGGCTTACTAAGAGCGCCCATTGTATACCTGTGAAGAGTAAAGGAACTGCTCCATGGCTAGCTTCAGTTTATATTCTAGAGATTATTAGATTGCATGGTGTACCCTCCAGTATGGTGAGCGATCGAGATCCTATCTTCACTAGAGAGTTTTGGAAGAGTTTGCAAGAGGCGGTAGGGACTCAGTTGTGTTTGAGTACCGCATATCATCCTCAGACGGACGGCCAGACCGAGAGGGTGAATCATATTTTAGAAGACCTTTTGAGGCTATGTATCTTGGATTTTGGAGGTACATGGGAGGATAATCTTCCATTGGTGGAGTTGCCCGACAGACTTAGTGGTGTACATGATGTATTCCATGGGAGGAAGTGCCTACATGAGACCGCAGAGGCGGTAGAGCCGAGCCTGCTTAGAGAAGTGGAAGTAGAGCGTGATGCGACGATTCGACGAGCTCCTACTTGCATCCTTGGGTCAGAGATTTGGAAGTTGAGAAACAGAGAGGTTCAACTAGTCAAAGTACAAAGGGGAGATGAAGAGAGCGACGCTACCTGGGAGACGGAAGCGAAGATGCGTTCGAGGTACCCTTTTCTTTCGGAGGGTATGTCCTTTTGCTTCTCCTTCATCGCATATCTTGTGCTTATCTTATTCTTAGTATGTCCTCTCGATAGTACCTTTGACCTTCAGATAGGATAGTCCTATGGTTGAAACATGTGTTTGAGACATGTTATGTATGATGGATGCAAGTGGATGCAAGTGTTTACTAGTGGTTGCTCGTGGATGCATATACACACACTCTAGGCACTAGATCGGCTCAGTCACTTCATATTGCATATTGCATAAAAGTGTGTGTAGGAAGCTATATCTATGGATGTATAATGATTGTGTTATCATATTGATGATGCATTTTGGTGAATGATTGTGCACTCATGTAGATATTGTATGTGTCGATAGGGTTCTCTCGCATACATAATGGATGCATGGCACTATCATGGTTTGCATATGTTCATACATTAGATAGGGAACATATACACACACTTTTTGCATATGCTCATACATCATTAGAAATTGTTTTAAGGACAATGGATTCCCGTGGTTGATGGTTTGAGTAGATGGTTGTTTGGATGGTAGGATATGCATTCTCCTTAGCTTAGAGATTTCGGGGACGAAATCCTTTAAGGAGGGGAGAATGTAACACCCTGAATTTTAGTTAATGCTAAAATTCACTAATTACAGAATAAATAATCTCAGATGTGAGAATTAGGGGAAATGGGTTGCCTTATTGCGTTCGTCTCGGAAAAATACGCGAAATAGAGTCCGAGTTTTCGAGAATCGGAGTCCGTATGGCCCAGTTATGGCCCAATGAAGTTGGCAGAAAATTTAAGATAAAAACAGAATTAAATATTTAAAATCAGATTTCGAATTGGGGCCAGCGGGGGCCAGGCGGGAAAAATTCCCGCCCTAGCCATGTCGACAGGGCTGTCGACAGGGCTGTCGATAGGGGTGTCGACTGCCCTGTCGACTTGCCTGTCGACACAGGGTGTCGGCCCTGTTGGTCTGGGTGCACCAGATCTGGTTTTTGGCTGAGTCTTGGGTTGTGTTCTAGAGATTTCCTAAATCTGACGGTCCTAATCTAATCTAGGGTTAATCTAAGGGCCTAAAACACTACCTAATCCTATAAATAAGACCCCAACCCTACCCTAATTCATTCATAATTAGATATTGTAACTAAACTATGGCAAAATGAAACTTGATCATGGCCTCCACAAATCAATGAAGAGAGTTGCAAGCTAATCAACCTCTAATCAACATCTTTTTCAACTAGAGCAACTAATTCCACTTCATAAGTTTGCTAATCTTGGTTTTGGTGAGTTCCTATGGCTTTAATAATCAATTGTTAAATTGATTATGGTAGGATGTGATAAGACATGGCTATGTTTGTGGATTAATGTGTTTATGCAAGTTTGTATGATATGTGATTTGCAAGTTTTATGCTATATGCAAGTTTAATGCCATGTTTTATGATGCAAAACACTATGTTGAACATTTATGCATGTGTAACATGTTATGCAAACTATATGTGAGAGTATGTGCAAGTTATATGTAACATGATATGCAAGTTATGCATGTGATTTTATGCATGCTAAGTATTTAGTGTTATGCATGCTAAGTATTTGATTTTATGCATGCTAAGTATTTGATTTTATGCATGCTAAGTATTTGATTGTATGCATGCTAAGTATTGGGTTTTATGCATGTTAAGTGTTTGGGTTTATGCAAGTTAAGTGGTGTGTTTATGCATAATAAGTAATTGATTCTATGCATGCTAAGTATGTGGTTTTATGCATGCTAAGTTTTTGGTATTATGCATAAATCATGACATGTAAGCTTACCCTTTTAAATGTGATGCATACATATGCAAGATGACACCTTTATATGCTATGCATGTTTACCCTCCTTTAAGATGCAAGTCATATATGCAAGTTCAACATGTTAAGCAAGTTATGTGTATGCTTATATGCAAGTTCAACATGTTATGCAAGTTATGTGCATGATGCTATGCAAGTTATGTGTATGTTGATGTGCAAGTTATGTTTATGATATTATGAAAGTTATGTGTATGATGTTATGCAAGTTAACATGTAACATGTTGTGCAAGTTCACACCTTTAAGATACATGCAAGTTCACCTTTGTATAACCCATGAATACTTATGCAAGTTGCCTTTATATATGACATATGTATGTTCATGCAAGTTGGGTTATTTAGCAATGCTAGTTGGGTTAATATTATGATGCAAGTGGACACCTTTTAACCCATATTAATGCTAATGTATGCTAAGTGAAACCCATGTTAATTGTGAAAGAATCTTCTCTTGGAAATATGTCGTGTTAGCATAAGTGCGTGGGGAAACGATGGGGTTAATAGACATGTTAATGAATGGTGTGAAATGGTTATGATTAAGCATACCATAAAATGAATAAGCATAAGTGGGAATTTACCTATTGAGTTAGGTCTACCCCATGGGAATTTACCTATTGAGTTAGGTCTACCCATGTTATGAAAAACTTGATATTAATTAGGGATAATCAATATGGGGGTGATTAATTAGATGTAATTAATCAACTAAGACACGAGGTTGGACCCTTTTGTAGCGGAAGTCTGCCCGGAACCGACCGGCCATCCAGCGGCTACAAATGATTGGCCCAATGTGAGAGGTCTTAGTCATAAATTAAATACATGATTAAAGTAAAGACACGAGGTTAGACCCTTTTGATGACAGAAGTCTGCCCGGAACCAACCGGCATATCCAGCAGTCATAAAAGACGGTCTAATGTGAGAGGTCTTTATGAGTTCATGATCTTAATTAATGAATTAAGAAACACATAACCATATTAGCATGTAGAGGGGCATGTGGGGTTAAGTGGGTGCCTTGGGTGGCATGTAGTAACTAGTGGGGGTGCCTTGGGTGGCATGAGGAAACTAGTGGGTTGCCTTGGGTGGCAATAGAAAATACGATTAGAATACTTAACCAAAGTGGAACATGTAATTAAACATGATTAAAGGGTTAAGTAAGTGCCTTGGGTGGCATGTGGGAATCAAGTAAGTGCCTTGGGTGGCATGTGGGAATCAAGTAAGTGCCTTGGGTGGCATGTGGGAATCAAGTAAGTGCCTTGGGTGGCATGTGGGAATCAATTAAGTGCCTTGGGTGGCATGCGGAAATCTAGTGGGTGCCTTAAGTGGCAATTGAAATATAATTAGATGACTTAACCAAACCTTAACATGTAAGGGGGCATGATTTTAAAAAGGGGTTAAGTGGGATGCACTAGATAAAATGACAAGCTTAAGTAGTAGCTTGTGGGGGCCCATTTCAACCAATATCCCAAACGTATCTTTGTGGGCTCGACCCATGTCGAGTGACGGGACACGCATATTGGGCTTGACTATAAGAGGCCAAAACGGGGTAGCGGTGGCAACGCAAGTCCAACGGGCTTCATATGCGTGTGTGGGCCCGGGCTGGTAGATAAGCCGTTGTTGCACCGTGTAGATATAAGCCGTGCACCGTTGATAGAATTGGTTGCCACTTTAGGGGAGTGATACACCCCACTGTAGGGCCAGCACGGGTATCTACGTTAGGGAGCCGATCGCTTGGGAGTAGTGGGGTACACCTAGTGGAGGTAGGGGCAGACGGCACCTACGTGGTCAGCTAGAAGTACCAGAAACTACTAGTTATATTTTCTAAGTCTTTAGGTGGGATCAACCTTTAAGTAGGAATTACTCTTGGTGGGTAGAACTGGTGTGGTGCAGTGTAGGAATTACCCTTGGGTGGGTAGATCTAGGGTGGTGTAAACTAGTAATTATCCTTGGGTGGATAAATACGTCTTTTCGGTTATCGTAGTACATCCTGTGTTTTGTTGGCTACTTAGTGTAGTCATTATCCCCAGAGGTACCGCACCTTGTTTATATCATACCCTAATTACTTTAATGATTGTATTGTTAGGGTTATAGGACTCACTCAGACTTATGTCTGACCCCGTTGTTGTTTATCTTTTTCCCAACCCTCAGGTTATCAGAGTGGGCCTAGCACTAGTGGGCTTGGACCAGACCGCTATATCTATCTTTTGGGGCTTGGACCGTAGAAGTAAAGCTCGGTTTATCTTTTCTATTTTGGCTATTATCTATGTAATGGGATTATGTACTTCTATTTTATCAGGATGGATATTATGTACTTGACTCTTGTTATGGTTTTGTGATGTAACCAAACATGTTTTGTTAATGAAATGATGTTTTAAATTTTCAAGTATTACTTATATCTGTCCTGTTGTAATTTTTTTGTTCTATACTCACTAAAAATACTCCACCAAAACTAAGGCATTCCCTTAGTGAGTGACCTTAGCGGGTGTGGGGTGTTACAGATTTGGAGTTCGTACGAAAAGTTAGCTTTTGGAAAATTAAAAATAATAAAATAAGTATATATATAACCCCTCTCCCTACTTTCTCTCTCCCCTACTACCTCATTTAATCGATCAACAGAAGAAAAAAAAAAGAGACCCGATGGAGCCAAAAACCGCGACGCAACCCACCTCTGCACCATGCCGCGACGCCATCCACTTCCTCCCCGTTCTCTCTCCTCTCCCCTCATCCAGCGTGTCGCGCGAACCCCCCTCCCTTTTGCTTCCTCGATTGGCCCCCCCACTGCACACCATCGCGAACCCCAAAACCGCTCTAATGGCCACCGCAACCCCCTACCGCCTCCATACGTCGCCTCCACTGATCTGAACCCCCCCTTGCGCGCCTCAGCCTCTCCAAACACCTCATCTTCGATGAATACAGTGAGTTTTATAATTTTTATTAATATAAAATCTGATTTTATATATGTATAAGTTCAGATTTTTAATAGGTTAAAAATTAGATTTTTAATAGGCTAAAGTTTAGATTTTTATGATAGTAAAGATTGGATTTTAAAAAAAAACAAAAAGGTTTGATTTTTGACATTCAAAAAGGTTTGATTTTTAACATTCAAAAAGGTTTAATTTTTAACATTCAAAAAGGTTGGATTTTGTTTATATAATAGAGAATATAAAAATATGATTTTTATACAAACAGTAGCGGGAAAAAGATTAGATTTTTCATTGTAGAAAAATTCGATTTTAATATATATGAAGTAGCGATAAAAATTCGATTTTTAGTGCTACAAAAATTTGATTTTTTTATAAATATAGCGAAGAGATAAAAAATGTGATTTTTATCCATGTAGCGGTGAAGTAAAAATGTGATTTTTATTTATGAACAACGTGGAAAGATAGAGTTGGAATGTTGGGTAAATTCAAAACCATCGTCCGATATAGAACGGCGGAGTGGAAACACAAGGTGAAAACTCCTCACTATAATTTTCTTATACAGTTATTTATTTTATAACTGCATATATGAAATGTTCCCCGTCGTCCACAGACCATGGACGACTTGTTTGATTGTTTGGTTTGGTTGATTAGATTATTTGGTTGAATTTGGTTGTTTGGGTGAAATGAATTGATTAGAACTGTTATGTGTGTATGGCGCGAGCCAATATAAGGAGAGGGGTAAGCTAGACATTACCTGATTTTGATATCGCGCCGTTATGCCGCCAAAATTTTCTAAAATATGTTAGAACAATTAAAATATCATTTTTATTGTATAAATGAATTGAATAAAATATTCATGTGTTCAAATAAATATTTTATCGTTAAAAATATAATTTTTAACGTGTATATGAATAAAATAAATATTCATTTACAAATCGGACGATTTGTTTATGAACACCCAATTTACTGATATGGATTGGGATGATAAATTTTACACATCGCCCAACTACACAAATAAAATTTATTATTTGTTAATTGAAACCCCACACGGGTGTTGGGATAATATTTGACGTACACTAATCCCAATTGTTTAGTTGTACGTAAATTGATAGGTGGACAAACTGTTGTAAGCGTTCAATATTTATATTTAATGCTTATGCAGTGTGGAATGCACTCTGTATGATGGATGATTATTTATCACTGTTGTTGTATACATGTGTTGTATGAAATCCATATAATAACATTATATGGTAATTGACTGTATCTGATTTCAGTTCAGAAAGAATGAATATTTTAAAATAACGAATATTTTAAAATAATGAATATTTTAGAATAATATTCAAAAAAGAATCAAAATATGATTTTGATGTCCGATTTGGGATGGACACGAATATATTTAAATATATATATATCCGTGCTGATTAGATATGCAGTATTTTGACGCGAACGATATTTATATCGATTTTATTCATTTTTATAATGAATATTGAAAAGGAATTGATTTCAAAATCTAATGTTTTGAAAATATTATCATTTATATATTAATGACATGGAATATTCAGTTTTTATTTGAAATTGAATATGAAGTTGTAATCATTTTGTAAACGAATTTAAAACGATTTACAAAATACATTTTGAATGGAAATCGACGAAATATATATTATATATATTATATATATAATATAATGGTCTGAATAGAACGCGCCGCGCTGTGGCAGTTTGCGAATTTCGACCATTGACTTCGAATGGATATTACAGGAGATCCGACCGTCGGATTCTCCTAAAACCGGAACCGTTGGGTTTGTACCGAAAAGAGATTTCTAACGAATATTATAGATTTGAAATCTAACGGTTGGATTTGGAATTATGTCCAAATCAAATTTGGAAAAGGTCATTGTAAGTGCAGTTCGATGGCCATTTATGGAAATCGACTGTAGAGGCCTTGATAAAATTGTTAAAAATATCAATAATTAATGTAAAATCATAAGAAATGATTTGGAAAGAATTAGGATGAAAAATTCCATATTTGAAAAGATAAAGATAGATTTTTATTGAAATGAACCAGTTATTAACTAGAATTATAATCCGATATTTTTAAATAAATAAATTGGATTTGAAATGGTTTTAAAAATAACCAGAATTTCCAATATATGAATTGGAATGGATTTGAATCGAAATTATCTTCGGAATATTTCGATATTGGATTCCGTGATTATACAGGCATTGTGGAGGAATTTGGAAGATATATATATATCGTTATTCCAATACGATGTTTGTTGAGTTCAGAATTTGATATTGGATATAAGCCGATAAATTTTCTATTCAGAGTCTTGTATTTAATATCAATTGGGATTTTGGGTTTGTCGTGAACGATGTCTTCAGTAACACTGTTCCTGAACCCCATGTGAAGAGAATAAATCTTTTAATTAAGATTGTTAGAGTTTCCAATTATATTTAATAATTGGAATAAAATGGAATGTGAATTGGGTTTATCACGAACTGTGTTTTTTTAGCGACATTCGTTCTTTAACCCGATTTACAGCGAAATGTGATTTGGAATTTATAAATCTTTTATTAAGATTTAAAGGAGATTTTCCAAAGTAAAGTTTTCCAATTTAACATATTAAATTGGAATTGAATGGAATTCGATTTGGTAATAATCGAAGTGAGCTTCTGTAGAGGAAGACCGTTAATATATATGGTTTTTAAAAGGCCTTGTCGTTTTTCCATTTATATTATCGGTTGGATATGGAAGTTCATATTGATTATATATATTGATTTGTTTTCCGTGAAGATTCCATTGTTAATGGAATGTGATTTTGGGTTTATCGTGAACTGTGTTTTAAATGACATTAGTTCTTTATCCCAGTTAAAGATAAGATTAATTCCTTAACTTTGAATAATCATTAAGTGATGATTTTGGGAAATTAAAACTGAATTAGAGTTTTAATGAATCTTTAAATAGATTGAAAGGTGAATTTGATAACTAAAATTATCAAATTCAAGAGATGATCGAGAATGGAGTATCACCAGTTTTTCTCCAAGCGATAGTTTAATCTTTAATTAGTTTTGAACTTGAAATGGTAATTAATTTTACCGATAACACCATGGTGTTAGATATGAAGTATTACCAGTTTTACTTCATGGGATGAATAGGTTGGGATTGGGAAATTAAAACAAATGATTACTTCGGTAAGGTTCGTTAATCCCAACTAGTTTGGATAAACCAAAATTTGATATGGATTGATTTCCAAAGGGAGATTAAAGAATTTATCATTGATAAAATTAATGGGAACCTTTCCCAAAGTATAAGAATATTTGAGTAAAGGAATATTCTCGATTGAAATGAGGCGTATGTTGTGTTTTATAGCACGTATTATTTATATATGCTAGTTATTCGAAAAGACCGAGTTTACCCCATTCTGAATAACTGATTCGACGATATGTCAAGGATGAAGACGGTGGTCGAAGACCTCAGGTCTTCACGTCGTTTGGATGATTACTGATGTCTTGATTGGGCTTTACACCTAAGACAAGGTAATAAATGGCGATGGTCCAGACGTACTTGGAGATCGACCGGATACGCGAGGGCCTCTCTCCTGTATTGGACATACGGGACGAGGAATAAGGCACCTCCGGTTTCTTTCAGACCTAGAACGAACTAGTAAATGGATGTGTGTCTGACATCAGATTTCATTCTGTGTGATTGATAGACATCGGTTGCATAGCATGAATTGCCTGTGTGGCATGCTGAGATGCAAATGATCAAGGCTTCTGTTGAAAAGCAGAGTCTTATGGTTGATGATCAAAGCACGGCTTTAATATAGCATAGCTTTGTGTAGCGTTAATTCTCGAGCCTCACACCCCGGTATGAACCAGAAATAGGAGAGGACAACAGGGAGGGCATGCGTTTCTTTCTAGCTAGGAGTGGTGTCAGCGTTTTGCAAGCCCTGACGTTTTACTTATGTGGATGATGGATAGCGAGGTGCCTCGGTTATTTCAGTCTCTGTGGATCCGATGGTATAGTCTTTATATAGACCAATTTCACGCCCCATAGGGCGGGGAAACGTAGTGTTCAGGCATTTTATTCCACATCGAGTGGACCGGTCCTGATGATCCAAGGCTTGTCTGCGCGCTTACCTGAGACATGGGCAGATTGTCTCGAAGCGGTAAGGACGATCCCTTGCCTTGGTTCACAGACGGAAATCCAACTTCCAATACGTGACACTTCGGTTTTGATTGTAGAGCCTAGTATGGCGACATAGTGGGATGGGGCATTCATGCCGTCTATGATTGATACATCTATATTCGAAGTTGTTTTTGACACGATACACTTATAGTAATAATAAAACATGAAATTTCATGTACCAAGCATTTTTGGCTATTATGAGGTAAAAACTCAATCCTCCGGCCTGCGTTGCATTGTGTGATGGGACCTGATTTTATAATAGTTTCATTGTTCTTTATTTAGCATTGCGTTGTTTGTTTTATGCACTGGTATTCTTGGGGGTAGACCCGTTCCGTGCTATATGCCGTGGTCCCTTGATTTACCTAACTTTAAAATTAAAATAATAATTGTTTTAGTTCTCACACCAGTCACATGACTGGCCTGGAGTTTATTATTTTAACATAAACTCTGGGTGCCCTTATTTTCCACACGGACAGCTAGTAGTTTTGGTTTTGCAGATTTATATTCAAAGGATCCTGGTTTACAGCTGGAATGATATTCGGAAAATTCTGTATTCGTATATCTCCTTCAGTTGTGTTTTGTATTATTTTTCCGCTGTAGTAATGTATTTAAATCTCTGATATTTTATGATGTGTAATATTTATTCATACTCTGTATATTCTTGTATTCTGATGGAATTGTTGTAATAAACAATGAAATTTTCTTTTGTTTGTGTTCTGATTCGTCTTGTTCTCAAAGCAATCCGGGCTTTCCTTCACGGGGAAGTTTGGGTTGTCTCATTTGGTATCAGAGATTTGGTTTACAGAGCTCGAGAATAAGATACATTAGAACCGAACGAAAGAATTCATCAGAGATTGGATTAGTAACATCCAATAAGAATGGCTCATTAGAGATGGGATCATAGTATCCTAGAATGAGCCGGAAGAGTGTTATTTTTGAAATAAAAATGAAAACAAATTTTGTTTTGAAAATTTAAACCTTATTATTCGTATTTGAATATTTATTTTATATTGATTTTGGACAATCAAGTATATAGAGATTTTGCATATACGCCTAGCTACCGTGTATTCGAAGCCTCAAATATACAAGATAGATATAGAATCATACTCTAATCGCCCGGAGATGATACTGATGGTTGATATATCATCATCAGTGTTTATGTTCAAGCTTCGAAAGTGTGATATATATATATTTTCCATTAGATTAGTGTGAGAACCAAAGCTAGATAGGGTTTATTGTTGTAAATTGGCATCAAAAACATGATTTTTGACAATGTATTAAAGTTATGTGTTTGAAACGTTAATCTACTAATTGATTGATGGTTGTGTTGTATGATTAATTGTTAACCAATAAAACCCATATCTGAAAGAATGGTAAATGTAGCCAAATTGTGTCGAATATTGAAAATTGATTGCAATTGCATGCATATATACATGTATATACATTGAACAGGTTATAGCAAGGAGGCTAAGCAGAGGAATAAAATTGTATGCCTGACAAATAGGTACATGTTTACTAATTTATTGGGTTTGGATGATTTTATGAGCCTATTGGCTTTTTCTTTTTCTTTTTGAGATGAGAGGGCCTGTGTGGCGGTTTGGGGAAAAAAATTCGAAAATTTAAGGTGTTAGCCAAATTTTTGAAAAATTAGAAATTCTTAGAAACTGAAAAATTGAAGAATGAAAGCCAAACATAAAGTTGAGTTGATTAGTAAAACAACTTTCAGTTCCGTTCCTTTTCGAGGACGAAAAGTTTTAAGTAGGGGAGATTGTAACAACTTGGAAAATCGAACCAATTTAAATTTTTTATTTTGGCAATTTTAATGAATTTTGGATATTTAAAATGATTTATTTTAAATAATAACGACGAGAAATTTATTTTGAATAGAATTAGAACATATATATTTATATAAATCAAAGTTAGAATATAAATATTTATTTTAATTATAAAATAAATTGGAAATGGCGCGGTAGTTTGAAAATTCGATTTCAAATTTCAAATGAATGTACAGGATTCAAAATAAAACGAATTTTAGCGAAACCAAAAATATTAGGATCTTTTTGAAAATATCTTTCCAACAAATCCGAAAAATCGAAATTTCATAACGGGAATAAAAAATTATGCCCAGTTGAAATTTCAGAATAGTCGCTATGGAAATATAGCCCTTAAAAATAGCCATTTTGCAAACGATCTCCGTTTTCGATGAAACCACTTTTGTTGGATCCTGGATGTCGAATTATTGCTAGATTCTGAAATTCATAATTTTTGAAATCAACCTGTGAGCATGGCGAAGTAAAACATGTTTTGACAGTTTTAATCAATTTGAATCGACCAAAAAATGGTCATTTTTCAAACGGTCTCCAAATTTGACGAAATTAGTTTTGTTAGGACCGTATTATCAAAATATAACCAGATTAATTTTTATGGAATTTTCGGGGTCTGCATGTGGCCCCGGTAAATTTAGATGTGCGTTCAAATTCAATATATAGATTTATATTTTGATTTTGACGGAAACTGATCGAATCCATCAAATTAGCTATCGATACATATCCTATTGTGTTCGGAATGGCGGTAATTAGCTAGGGGCGACAGTCGTTGGGTTCGATTTGGAGTTCGAACGAAAAGTTAACTTTTGGAAAATTAAAAATAATAAAATAAATATATATAACCCCTCTCCCTACTTTCTCTCTCCCCTACTCCCTCATTCAATCGATCAACAGAAGAAATAAAAAGACCCGAGGAAGCCAGAAACCGCGAAGCCACCCACCTCTGCACCACGCCGCGAAGCCATCTACCTCATCCTCGTTCTCTCTCCTCTCCCCTCATCCAGCACGTCGCGCGACCCCCCAACCCCTTTTGCTTGCTCGATTGGCCCTCCACTGTACACCACCGCGAACCCCAAAACCGTCCTAATGGCCACCGCAACCCCCTTCCGCCTCCATCCGCCGCCTCCACCGATCTGAACCCCCACCACCCCCACCCTGCGCGCCTCAGCCTCTCCAAACACCCCTCCTTCGATGAACACGGTGAGTTTTATAATTTTTATTAGTATAAAATCTTATTTTATATATGTATAAGTTCATATTTTTAATAGGTTAAAAATTAGATTTTTAATAGGATAAAGTTTATATTTTTATGATAGTAAAGATTGGATTTTAAAAAAAAAACAAAAAGGTTTTATTTTTAACAAAGAAAAAGATTTGATTTTTAACATTCAAAAAGGTTGGATTTTGTTTATATAATAGAGAATATAAAAATATGATTTTTATATAAACAGTAGCGAAAAAAAGATTAAATTTTTCATTGTAGAAAAATTCGATTTATATATATATGAAGTAGTAATAAAAATTCGATTTTTAGCGCTATAAAAATTTGATTTTTTATAAATATAGCGAAGAGATAAAAATGTGATTTTTATCCATGTAACAGTGAAGTAAAAATGTGATTTTTATTTATGAACAGTGTGGAAAGATAGAGTTGGAATGTCGGGTAAATTCAAAACCATCGTCCGATATAGAACGGCGGAGTGGAAACCCAAGGTGAAAACTCCTCACTATAATTTTCTTATACAGTTATTTATTTTATAAGTGCATATATGAACTATTCCCCATCGTCCACAGACCATGGACGACTTGTTTGATTGTTTGGTTTGGTTGATTAGATTATTTCATTGAATTTGGTTGTTTGGGTGAAATGAATTGATTAGAATTGTTATGTGTGTATAGCGCGAGCCAATATCAGGAGAGGGGTAATGCTAGACGTTACCCGATTTTGATATCGCGGCGTTATGCCGCCAAAATTTTCTAAAACATGTTAGAATAATAAAAATATCATTTTTATTGTATAAATGAACTGAATAAAATATTCATGTGTTGAAATAAATATTTTATAGTTAAAAATATAATTTTTAACGTGTATATGAATAAAATAAATATTCATTTACAAATCAAATGATTTGTTTATGAACACCCATTTTACTGGTATGGATTGGGACGATAAATTTTACACATCGCCCAACTGCACAAATAAAATTCATTATTTGTTGATTGAAAACCCACATGGGTGTTGGGATGATATTTGACGTACACTAATCCCAACTGTTTAGTTGAATGTCAGTCGATCGGTTGACAGACTGTTGTAAGCGTTAAATATTTATATTTAATGCTTATGCAGTGTGGAATGCACTCTGGATGATGGATGATTATCTATCACTATTGTTGTATACATGTGTTGTATGAAATCCATATAATAACATTATATGGTAATTGATTGTGTCTGATTTCAATTTATAAAGAACGAATATTTTAAAATAATGAATAATTTAAAATAATATTCAGAAAAGAATCAAAATCTGATTTTGATGTCCGATTTGGGATGGACACGAATATATTTAAATATATCCGTGTTAATTAGATATGCGCTATTTTGACGCGAACGATATTTATATCGATTTTATTCATTTTTATAATGAATATTGAAAAGGAATTGATTTCAAAATCTAATGTTTTGAAAATATTATCATTTATATATTAATGATATGGAATATTCAATTTTGATTCGAAATTGAATATGAAGTTGAAATCGTTTTGAAAACGAATTTTAAACGATTTATAAAATACGTTTTAAATGGAAATCGATGAAATATATATTATATATATAATATAATGGCCTGAATAGAACGCGCCAATTCCGACCATCGGATTTCGACCATTGACTTTGAATGAATATTACGGGAGATCCGACCGTCGAATTCTCCTAAAACCGGAACCTTTGGGTTCGTATCGAAAAGATCTTTCTAACGAATATTTGAGATTTGAAATCTAACAGTTGGATTTGGAATTATGTCCAAATCAAATTTGGAAAAGGTCATTCTAAGTGCAGTTCGATGGCCGTTTATGGAAATCGACTGTACGGGCCTTGATAAAATTATTAAAAATATCAATAATTAGTGTAAATCATAAGAAATGATTTGGAAAGAATTGGGATGAAAAATTACATGTTTGAAAAGATAAAAATAAATTTTTATCGAAATGAACTAGTTATTAACTAGAATAATAATCCAATATTTTTAAATAAGTAAATTGGATTTGAAATAGTTTTAAAAAAACCAAAATTTCCAATATATGAATTGGAATGGATTTGAATCGAAATTATCTTCGGAATATTTCGATATTGGATTCCGTGATTATACAGGCATTGTGGAGGAATTTGGAAGATATATATATCGTTATTCCAATACGATGTTGTTGAGTTTAGAATTTGATATTGGATATACGCCGATATATTTTCTATTCAGAGTCTTGTATTTACTATCAAATGGGATTTTGGGTTTGTCATGAACGGTGTCTTCAGTAACACTATTCTTGAACCCCATGTGAAGAGAATAAATCTTTTAATTAAGATTGTTAGAGTTTCCAATTATATATATATAATAATTGGAATAAAATGGAATGTGAATTGGGTTTATCGTGAACTGTGTTTTTTTAGCGACATTCGTTCTTTAACCCGATTTACAATGAAATGCGATTTGGAATTTATAAATCTTTTGTTAAGATTTAAAGGAGATTTTCCAAAGTAAAGTTTTCCAATTTAACATATTAAATTGGAATTGAATGGAATTCGATTTGGTAATAATCGAATTGAGCTTCTACAGAGGAAGACTGCTAATATATATGAAATTTAAAAGGCCTTGTCATTATTCCATTTATATTATCGGTTGGATATGGAAGTTCATATCGATTATATATATTGATTTTTTTCCGTGAAGATTCCATTGTTAAGGGAAAGTGATTTTGGGTTTATCATGAGCGGTGTTTTAATTGACATTAGTTCTTTAACTCAGTTAAAGATAAGATTAATTTCTTAACTTTGAATAATCATTATGTAATGATTTTGGAAATTAAAACTGAATTAGAGTTTTAATCAATCTTTAAATAGACTGAAATAAGAATTTAATAACTAAAATTAACAGATTCCAGAGATGATCGAGAATGGAGTATCACCAGTTTTTCTCTACACAATAGTTAAATCTTTAATTAGATTTGAACGTGAAATGGTAATTAATTTTACCGATAACACCGTGGTGTTAGATATGAAGTATTACCAGTTTTACATCATGGGATGAATAGGTTGGGATTGGGAAATTAAAATAAATGATTACTTCGGTAAGGTTCGTTAATTCCAACTAGTTTGGATAAACCATAATTTGATATGGATTGATTTCCAAAGGAAAATTAAAGAATAAATTTAAAGAATTTATCTTTGATAAAATTAATGGGAACCTTTCCTAAAGTATAAAAATATTTGAATAAAGGAATAATCTGGACTGGAATGAGGCGTATGTTGTGTTTTATAGCACTTGTTATTTATATACGCGAGTTATTCGGAAAGACTGGGTTTATCCCATTCTGAATAACTGATTCGACGATATGTCGAGGTTGAATACGGTGGTCGAAGACCGGAGGTCTTCACATCGTTTGGATGATTACTGATGTCTTGATTGGGCTGTACACCCAAGACAAGGTAATAAGTGGTGATCGTCCCAACGTACTTGGAGATCGACCAGATATGTGAGGGCCTATCTTGTATTATACATATGGGACGAGGACTAAGGTACCTCCGGTTTCGTTCAGACCTAGAACGAACTAGTAGATGGATGTGTGTCTGACATCGGATTTCATTCTGTGTGATTGATAGACATTGGTTGCATAGCGTGAATTGCCCGTGTGGCACGCTGAGATGCAAATGAACAAGGCTTCTGTTGAAAAGCAGTGTCTTGTGGTTGATGATCAAAACACGACTTTAATATAGCATAGCTTTGTGTAGCGTTAATTCGCGAGCCTCACACCCCGGTGTGAACCAGAAACGAGAGAGGACATCAGGGTGGGCATGCGTTTCCTTCTAGCTAGGAGTGGTGTCAGCGTTTTGCAATCCCTGACGTTTTACTTATGTAGATGATGGATAGCGAGTCGCCTCGGTTATTTCGATCCCTGCGGAGCCGATGGTATGGTCTTTATACAGACCAATTTTACGCCCCATAGGGCGGGAAAACATAGTGTTCAGGCATTTTAATCCACATAGAGTGGACCAGCCCTGACGTTCCATGGCTTGTCTGCGCGCTTGCCTGAGACATGGGCTAGATTGTCTCGAAGCGGTAAGGACGATCCTTTGCCTTGGTTCACAGACGGAAATCCAACTTCCAATACTTGACACTTCGGTTTTGATTGTAGAGCCTAGTATGGTGACATAGTGGGATGGGGCACTCATGCCGTCTATGATTGATACATTTATATTCGAAGTTGTTTTTGACACTATACACTTATAGTAATAATAAAATGTGAAATTTCACATACCAAGCATTTTTTGCTATTATAAGGTAAAAACTCTATCCTCCGGCTTGCGTTGCATTGTGTGATGGGACCTGAGTCTTATAATAGCTTCATTGTTCTTTATTTTGCATTGCATTGTTTGTTTTATGCACTGGTATTCTTGGGGGTAGACCCGTTCCGCGCTATACGGCGTGGTCCCTTG
The DNA here is from genome assembly GCA_030737875.1 of Allium sativum. Lineage (NCBI taxonomy): Eukaryota > Viridiplantae > Streptophyta > Magnoliopsida > Asparagales > Amaryllidaceae > Allium > Allium sativum. Next base: position 821,896,391 of record CM060924.1, on the reverse strand, counting down.
ATTTACCTAACTTTAAAATCAAAATAATAACTGTTTTAGTTCTCACACCAGTCACATGACTGACTTGGAGTTTATTGTTTTAACCTAAACTCTTAGTGCCCTTATTTTCCACATGGGCAGCTAGTAGTTTTGGTTTTGCAGATTTTTATTCATAGGATCTTGATTTATAGCTGGAATGATATTCAGAAAGCTCTGTATCTGTATATCTCCTTCAGTTGTGTTTTGTATTATTTTTCCGCTACAATAATGTATTTAAATCTCTGATATTTTATGATGTGTACTATTTATTCATACTCCGTATATTCTTGTATTCTGATGGAATTGTTGTAATAAGCTATGAAATGTTCTTCTGTTTGTTTTTTGATTTGTCTTGTTCTCAAAGCAATCCGGGCTTTCCTTCACGGGGAAGTTCGGGTCGTCTCAAGAATCAAGACTCATGAGTATCAAGATATCAGGAATTCAAGAGTCCAAGACTATCAAGGTAATAGAGTCTAGATATTATGTAAAACTTCCGAATAGCACTCAAACTTTGTTTTCAAATGATCTATTTTCAAATTTATTTCAAACTTCTCTCAAAATGATTTTTAATCATCCAAGGATTTCAAACTCATGATTTCAAATATATATTTCCTAATTTATAAGCATAGTTTTATGTATATATATTAAATCATTCATATATATTATAATAAGTTTATATTTGATTATAATTCAAGTTTCTTATTTAAACTATAAGTTTTCATAAACCCTTTTTATTTATATAATTTATAAATATCTCATTATAAATTACTATATATATGTTTATATTTATATTATTATATAGTTTTTGCATCACTTATATATAAAGTTTTTAATCTTATGTTTAAATAATATTTTCTTATGTTTTTATACTTGAAAAATAAATGTTTTTAACAACTGGTTTTGTTTCAGGAATTTCTAGAATATATATTCATTTAAATACTTTAAAAACGATTTAAAATTCAAAAATGTAGGATATATGTCGACATACATTTTTGACTTGTCGTCATACAACCATCATAATTTTTAAAATCCAAAGCAAGTGTCTTTTCATTATTTGAAACGTTTCAGAATTGTTGCAACCTTTGGAACTCTATATAAAGGGTAATTTTCGAATTTTTAACTAATTAATCTTCTCCTTCTTCATCCATGCTCATACCACCAATATTATACTTTAATTTCTTGATTTCTACACTTATACTCTGCCAATTTCAACAAATATCATTGTCTTTCTATTCTCAATCTCTATTAAATACTCTATGTTTAGAAGGGTTATTCAAGAGTTATAAGGCTATTGTATTTGTTTGGGAACTGTTTGGGAAAAGATGTGTTCCTTATATCCCGTAAATCGAGGAAAGGGAGCAATGTTAACCTTGTAGCCATGAAATCAAGGGTGATGGAATCGGTGTTAATCTTGCGGCCGTGAAATCAAGGGTGGTGGAATCATGTTAACATTGTAGCCGTGAAATCAAGGGTGTTGTAATTGGATTCTAATATTAATAAAACTCTGCGCAATCCAGCGTTGCATAGGACTGGATATAGGAGTAATCCGAACCAGTATAAAATCCAGTGTGTTCTTTCCTTTTCTGTATTTTCTATTTACTTATATATATGTAACGCCCCATAATTTTCTGTATATTTAAAGTAGATTTAAAATAAATAAATTAAAAAAATATTGGTTAAAAATCTAATTTGATTGATTTTAATAATGGTAATGGTTTGAATTGAGTATAAACGGATATATATTTAGAAATATCATAATTTGGAATTTAATATTTAAATGACTAAATAAATTTGTGTTGTTTAAGTTAATTTTTGGAATTCAAATTTAATTTGGTAAATGGTGAAATTCTGAGTTTAATATTTGAATAATTAAAGATAAATCAAGTTCATTTATCTGTAATTGCAGTTCAAAATTTAAATTCAAAATAATCAAATTTGGGAACTTAAAATTTGTGAAATCGATTTATAAAAATATATTTAAGTGTAATTGGATTAAATGGAATTTAATAAATATTAAATTGAATTAAAACAGTTAAACGAATAATTGAATATTTTATTTATTAATTAACAGCAAAATTTAGCTATTTTGGCGACCGCCTCGGAATTCAACGAAACCAGTTTTATCGGATCTGGAACGATGAATTATTTTAGAGTTTCAGATTTCGTTACAATCGGAGTTGTCATTTGATCGTATGGTATAAAACGTGAAAGGAATCAATGTAATTTGATAATTGTTTATTTCTCATATTGGACTTTCTCTCTCTCTATATATAAATAAATAAATGGGTGCGTTTTTTAGAGGTCCCTATTAAGTTTCAAAATATAAAAAAAACCCGGTCATAAACTTATTGTAAATTAGGTCCCTATTTTCTGAAAAGTCATCAAAAAAATATGAAAAAAATATAAAAAAATCACGATAATTCGTATTTAAATTAAACATGTACTCGCCCAAAAATTCAGATCATAATAAAATCGAAACATGCATCAAAATCAAAAAAATACAGAAAACAACGAAAAATGCAGTAATTTGCATCAAATCATGCACATATTTGGAATACTTGCATTCATCTGTGCAAGTATTTCGCTGTTATATTTTTACATGCAATACTTGCATACATGTGTGCAAGTATTTAAAATAGTTGCATACATGTATGCAAGTTTCTGCACACATTTTATTTTCACATGTAAATACTTGCATACATGTGTGCAAGTATTTCAAATAGTTGCACACATGTATGCAAGTTTCTGCATACATTTTCAACTAAAACAGCTTCAGAAATACTTGCATACATGTATGCAACTATTTTGCAAGTTTTAAATTCACAATACATCCCTGTAATTAATGTTTTCTCTGTAAACCCGCCCCCTATTTTAGCTGCCGCCTGGAATCTTCCGCCTGCCACTTTCCATACCTCCGCCTCTTTCGTTTTCTGTCCAAATTTTCAGGCGCTATCACTTAAAAAAAAAAAATTCTAAAATCTATAAATATTCTCGAAAGTCCACAGAAATTTAAAAAAAAAAAGTTGCATAAATGTATGCAACTTTTACGAATAGTTGCATACATTTATGCAACTATTCGAATACACATGCATATATTTATGCACGCCTGTTTGAAAAATTGCATACATGTATGCAGTTTTTCTATATAACTGCATACATGTGTGCATATATGTCAAAATACATGCAAACGTGAATAAGTTGCACGTAGGTATGCAGTTTTTAAATAAATGCATCAGCAGATGCATGTTTTAACAATATGTGCATACATGTATGCATTTATACTGCAGTTTTGACGCAGATTTGAAATAAATGCATACAGGTATGCAACTAATCGACTTATATGCATGTTTTGATGCAATTTACTGCATTTCGTTGATTTTCTATATTTCATGATTTCGACGTTGTTTTCAATGTTTTTTTGATCTGATTTTTTTCACGATTAATTGTTTTAATTAAATACGAATTTACATGGTTTTTTAATATTTTTTATATTTTTTTATATGTTTTTGAAAAATAGGGACTAAATTTACAATAAGTTTATGACCGGATGTGAGCCTAATTAAGTTTCGTTTCAGGGATGTGTGCCTAATATTCACTAAATAAATTTCCACCTCATCAACTCATTTTACATATACGTATTATTTCCTCAATCAGACCTCTTTCTCTAATGGCAAAAAAAATTCAAACCTTTGTTCAAACAAAAATTCAAACTTTAAATTCGAATCTCCTCAAAACCCAACAAATTATATATTGATTCGTAGCACTCAACGATATGAAGCTGTTGGTATGATTTATTATGACATGCAGTGCTCGGATTTGCCGGAATTCATGGTCAAAGAAACAGATTTTTGAAACCCTACACCGAAATTGGGTGTTTTTGATTTCTGGGTTAATCGAAGAAATCGTGATTTAGGTATGGTAGCTCTCGTCGATAGGAGTGCACCATTAACGGCCATACGACGGAATGGGGTCCACCGGAGTTGCCCAGTCTAGAGGAGGAGGTGTGGCTCGCCGTGAGGGATCGAACATGGGTGGTCGGAAACTCAAAGATGGTCGGAGCTGTGAGCAATCTGCAGTCAAAGGTGGAGGCACAAATGAGTTTCCACGTTCGTTTTACTGTAGCCAATTGGAATTGGGAGCGGGAAGATGATACTGCGTGCTGACGTGGTATTATAAATTAATATTTTATTTAAGTTATATATATATATATCGTATATTCTAACGCAAATAACTTAGGCATATGGACTCGGATCTGGACTGTAACAACCCGGGAAATCAGAACCAATTTAAATTTTTTATTTTGGCAATTTTATAGGATTTTGAATATTTAAAATGATTTATTTTAAGTAATAACGACTAGAAATTTATTTTAAATAGAATTAGAATGTACATATTTATTTGAATCGAAGTTAGAATATAATTATTTATTTTAATTATAAAAGGAATTGGAAATGGCGCGGTAGTTTGAAAATTCGATTTCAAAATTCAAATGAATCACATGATTCAAAATAAATCGGATTTTAGTGAAACCAGAAATATATGAATCTGCTTGAAAACATCTTTTGAACGAATCTGAAAAATCTAGATTTCATAGCAGGAATAAAAAGTTATGTCCAGTTGAAAATTCAGAATTATCACTATGGAAATATAGCCCTTAAAAATAAATATTTTGCAAATGACCTCCATTTTCGACGAGACCATTTTTATTGGATCTGGAATGTCAAACTATTGCTAGATTCCAGTTTTCATAATTTTTGGAACTAATATGTGAGCGTGGTGAATTCAAACGTGTTTGGTCAATTCAATTTGAATTTAATCGACTGGAAAATGACCGTTTTTCAAATGGTCTCCAAATTCGACGAAATTAGTTTTGTTAGGACAATATCGTCAATACAAGGCAAGATCTATTTTTCTGGAATTTTTGGGGACAGTATGTGGCCCCGGTAAATTAAAATGTATGTTTAAAATTCAATATAATGATTTATATTTTAATTTGAACAAAAACTGATCGAAACGATAGAATTGGCTTACCAGACATATCCCATTGTGTTCGAAATATGGGTGATTAGCTAGGGGCTTCAGTCGTTGGGACTCGTTTGGACTTCGTATTAAAAAGTTGCTTTTTTTAGGAAGTAATATAATTATAAAATAAATTATATATATTATATTTATCATCCCCTCCCCTTTCCTTCTCTCCCGGTTCAGTTTAATTAAAAAAACCAAATTGCGTGACCCCGTCGCCCCTTCCAGCTACCACCGGACCTACCCCCACCCCCGCACCTCCGGCGCCGCCACCCAGAGGGACCGCCGCCGCTTCCCCCTTCTTCTCCGATGATCCCCGAACCCCAAGCCTCCTCGATGTGAAACCCTAACCCAAATCAGTAGCTCCAGTCGGCGTGGGACCCCCTAGCGGCACCATCCACCACCCATACGATCCCCTCAACCCTGCGCGCCTCCCCCACAAACCCGCCTCCGACGTGGACCCTCTCCAGCAATAGAGAATCAATTTTTAAATGAAAAGTGAGTTTTTTCCCTTATCTAATTTAATATGAAGTAGTTAGTTTATTTAGATTTGAACAAAAAATCAGTTTTTTTATATAAATAAAAAGAGCATAAATTTTATTTTCAGTTTTCAATATAAAGATGTGATTTTTATACATGAAGCGTTATTATAAAGGTGTGATTTTTATACATGAAGCGTTATTATAAAGATCTGATTTTTATTTATATGAACAACATATAAAAATATGATTTTTATTATCATGAAAGCAAAGTAAAAATATGATTTTTGTTATCATGAAAGCAAAGTAAAAATATGATTTTTATATTGTAAACATCGTTATAAAAATACGATTTCTATACTATAAACAGCGATATAAAAATATGATTTTTATACTGTAAACAACGATATAAAAATATAATTTTTATACTATAAACATCGTTATAAAAATATTATTTTTATACTATAAACAACGATATAAAAATATGATTTTTATACATGTAGCGTTGAAATAAAAATGTGATTTTTAATATAAAATCGTGTGAAATAGATTGAGATAGAACCGACGAGAATCAAATCCAAATCCGAACCGCTCAGAAATAAGGAATGGAGGAGTTGATCCCAAAGGTGAGAACTTCTCACTTTAATTTATTTTCTAGTTAAATATAAATACTAGGATGCAGACGGTGCTTAGTAACACCCGACACATTTTTTTGAAACAATGTTTGTTTGGTTGACTGGATTATTTGGTTGAATTTGGTTTGGGAAATGAAATGAATCGATTAGAATTGGTATGTACATTGCGCGAGCCATTATTAGGCGAGGTATAAGGCTAGACCTTATCCCGGTTCTAGTATCGTGCCGTTATGCTGTCGAAATTTTCTAGAATTGTTAGAACAATAAAATATCATTTTTTGTATAAATGGACTAAATAAAATATTCATGAAATGAAATAAATATTTTATAGTTAAAAATATAATTTTTAACGTGTATATGAATAAAATAAATATTCATTTACAAATCGGACGATTTGGTTATGTACACACATTTGACTGATATTGATTGGGACGATATATTTTACACATCGCCCAACTGCACAAATAATAATCAGTGTTTGTTGTTTGAAAACCCACATGGGTATTGGGATGATACTGGACATACACTAATCCCAATATTTAGTTGTATGTCAATCGATGGGTTGACAGGCTGTTGTAAGCGTTAATTATTTATATTTAACGTTTATGCAGTTGTGTAATGCACTCTGGATGATGGTTGACTGTGTTTGATTATTGTTGGGTACATGTGTGTATGAAATCCATATAAATAAAATTATATGATGACTGTGTCTGATTCCAATTCAGATAGAATGAATATTTTAAATTAAAGAATATTTTAAAATGACGAGTAAGGAATATTTTAGAATAACTAATATTTTAAAATAACTAATATTTTAAATCGGAAACAGGAATGTTCATCGAATTTGTTAAGGAAATTATTCCAAAATAAATTGGGAAATGGGATTTAATACGATTTTGATTACTCAAATTTAATTGTTTAAAGCTGAGTTTAATAATCCTCTTTAAAATTAATTTAAATGAGAGTATTCGACGATACTAGGAATTGTTCGAGATTTGGATTAAATATGAATTTAAATCCTTTTTATTTGATGGTCGGATTAGAATGTGTTTGAAATCGAGATATAGATATGAAATAAACCTTATCGAAGCTGGAATAAAAAAAATTAACTCATTGAAATTTGGAAGAAAAAAACAATTATGGTTTTAAAAATTAGTTAACTATATATACATATATACCCATAGTTTTGAAATATATTATATTATATTATTTATCATTTAAGATTATTTTCTTAAAGTATTTAATATATGTATATATATAGCGATTTAAATTATTTTATTATACTCTAATTATTTAATATATATACACATTCATAAAAGAGTTTTATTTATAATTATCCAGTGTTCGGGTTATTTAAATATTTGTAATTCTTCCTAAATTGGACTTTTTCTCGATTTAAACCATTGATTCAGATTGAGATTTGAAATAAAAATATATTCTCCTTTGAATAAAAGTCGATTTTTAATATAATTATGATATTGATATGAAATTTCATTTTGATTTGAATATGAATTGATTTTGAAATGATTATGATATTTTGAAACAAAAGTTTATTCTATTTTGAATATAAAGTTGATTTTGAAATTATTATGATATCTCAATATGAAATATATTATATTTTTAATATAAATTGGTTTGAAATGATTGTGATATTTGATATGAGAAGTATATTCTATTTTGAAAGATGAACTGTTTGAATTATCGGGAATGGACTCTAAACCAAACTATGATTTAGTAATTTGGAAAATTAGGAAAGGAATAATAATGAATAAAAGAACTATGTTTGATACATAAGATTTAGAAAATGAATATTGAATTTCAAGGATGGATAAGGCGGTAATGGGGTTTATGAAAACCGAAATAAATCCATACTTGATTATAAGTTAATCAATAACAATTTGGAAGGATATTTAGTTGGGTAATCCAAAATGATCCATAACTATTGTTTTAAAAATGCGCTTATTAGTTCGAAAGACCGGGGTCGAATATTTGTTCGAAAACCATTCCAAGTAGTAATACGACGTTATAAAGAAATTAAAGACTTGGAAATCGATAAGTGAAGACCGAGAATCTTCGAATTTTTCGGACTGACTGCTAATGTCTCGTTTGGGTCGATCACCTGATACGAGGTTATAGTGGCATGAGATCTGAATGTATTTAGAGATTTTTGGATTGTTGTTCCGTTCAAACCTAGAACGGACTTGTATGGATTATGTATCTGACATTGAAATTGACTGCGTATCACTGATTTCTGTTAATATATATCGGATTTGTGGCAGTAAATTATTCTCGTCTCTAAAACTTATGAACTTAGAGGTTATTTATTGTTTGTTTGTTTCTCATATTGGACCTTCTATATATATACAAATAAATTTCATTTTACCTATACTTATTATTTCCACAATCGGTCCTCTTTCTCTAATGGCAAAAAACAAGTTTTCAAACCCTTGTTCAAACAAAAATTCAAACATTAAATTCGAATCTCCTAAAAACCTAGCAAATTATATATTGATTTGAAGCTCTCAACGATACGAAGCTGCTGGTATGATTTATTTCGGCATGCAGTGCTCGGATTTGCCGGAATTCAAGGTCAAAGATACAGATTTTCGAAACCCTAATTCGAAATTGGGTGTTTTTGATTTTTGGGTTAATCAAAGAAGTCATGATCTGGGTATGGTAGCCCTCGTCGATAGGAATGAACCATGGCGTTTGGGTGATTAATTAGGCTTTGTAGAGGTCGGAATTAATATTTTAGGGTTGTAAAACCCATTCGCATTCAAGGCCACGTGACGCGATGGGGTCCACCAGAGTTAACCAGTCTTCATTCACATTCAAGGCCACGTGACGCGATGGGGTCCACCAGAGTTGACTAGTCTTGAGGAGGAGGTGCGGCTCGTCATGGGGGTTCGAACGTGGGTGGTCGGAGGCTCTTATATGGTCAGCGCTGTGAGCAATCGCGGTCATAGGTGGAGGCACAAATGGGTTTCCATGTTCGTTTTACTGTAGAAAATTGGAATGTGGAGCGAGAAGATGATACTATGTACTGACATGGTATTATAAATTAATATTTTATTTAAATTATATATATATATATATATCGTATATTCTAATGCCAATAACTTACGCATATGAACTCGGATTTGGATGCGGTCTATTGCATTGGGATCATGGTGAAATTGCAGACGTTTTGATGCTGATTTGGCGACTATAAATTTTTGGTTTTTTGTTGGACGTTGGATCAACTAAAGACCCAAAGGTAAGTGAATTTCTCACCGACAAATAATTGAATTATTACCATATTTATTAAATTAGATTATGAAATAAGTTTGGTTGTATGGTTGTAATTGGTTGTTGATTGGTTGCTTAAAATTGACATGCAAGCGAGTTGATGTGCAAATTGAATTCGATAACTAGTTATTTTAAATAAATTAGATTTATAGTAAAAGTTTACCAACTCTTGTTAACTAGTGAAACGAGATAATATTTACCATTCGGATGAAATGATTGTGATGGATATTTGATTTGAAAATTTATTTTGTGAAAACATATTCGAAAGAATATGACAAGATTGGAAATATATATAAATATATTTCTTTTAAATCGGAAACTGGAATGTTCATCGAATTTGTTAAGGAAATTATTCCAAAATAAATTGGGAATTGGGATTTAATACGATTTTGATTACTCAAATTTAATTATTTAAAGTTGAATTTAATAATCCTCTTTAAATTTAATTTAAATGAGAGTATTCGACGATACGGAGAATAATTCGAGATTTGGATAGAATATGAATTTAAATCCTTTTTGTTTGAAGGTTGGATTTGAAAGTGTTTGAAATCGAGATATAGATATGAAGTAAACCTTATCGAAGTTGGAATAAAAAAAATTAAGTCATGGAAATTTGGATGAAAGAAATAATTATGGTTTTAAAAATTAGTTAACTATATATACATATATACCCATAGTTTGGAAATAAATTATATTATACTATTTATTATTTAAAAATTATTTTGGTAAAGCATTTAATATATGTATATATATAGTGATTTATTTTATTTTATTGTACTCTAATTATTTTAATATATATATATATATATATTCATAAAAGAGTTTTATTTATAATTATCTATTGTTCGGGTTATTTAAATATTTGTAATTTCTTCCTAAATTGGAATTTTTCTCGATTTAAACCATTGATTCAGATTGAGATTTGAAATAAAAATATATTCTCTTTTGAATAAAAATCGATGTTTAATATGATTGTGATATTGATATGTAATTTCATTTTAATTTGAATATGAATTGATTTTGAAATGATTATGATATTTTAAAACAAAAGTTTATTCTATTTTGAATATAAAATCAATTTTGAAATTATTATGATACCTCGATATGAAATTTAATATATTTTGAATATAAAATAGTTTGAAATGATTCTGATATTTGATATGAGAAGTATATTCTATTTTGAAAGATGAATTGTTTGAATTATCGGGAATGGAACTAAGCCAAATTAAGATTTGGTAATTTGGAAACTTAGGAAAGGGATAATAACAAATAAGTGAACTATGTTTGAAATATAAGATTTGGAAAATGAATAATGAATTTCAAGGAAGGATAAGGTGGTAATGGGGTTTATGGAAACTAAAATAAATCCAACTTTGATTATAAGTGAATCGATAACAATTTGGAAGGAGATTTAGTTGGGTAATCCAAAATGATCAATAACTATTGTTTTAAAAATGCGCTTATTACTTGAAAAGGGATCGAATATTTGTTCGAAATCCATTCCAAGTAGTAATATGACGTTATAAAGAAATTAAAGACTTGGAAATCGATAAGTGAAGACCGAGAATCTTTGAATTTTTTGGATTGACCGCTGATGTCTCGTTTGGGCCGATCACCCAATACAAGGTTATAGTGGCATGAGATCTGAATATGTTTAGAGATTTTCGGATTGTTGTTTTGTTCAGACCCAAAACGGACTTGTATGAATTGTGTGTCTGACATCGAAATTGACCGTGTAGCACTGATTTTCGTTAATATATATCGGAGTTGTGGCAGTAAATTATTCTGGTCTCTAAGACATATGAACTTAGAGGTTATGTATTGATAGATATCAGTGACACGCCGTGAATTGCAATGTGACATACTCGAGTTATGAAATGAACTAGTGATGATCAAAGCTTGGCTTATTAAAGCGTAGCTTTGTGTATATCGTGACATCATCGAACCTCACATCCTAGACTGATGGTAAACTGGCGGTTAGGTTGTATACATAATCTCTAGTGAAAATTGAAAGTTTCGGCGGTAGATCTACCTCGAAACCCGAGGAAATAAAGTATACATGGTGTCCGATGTCTAAATGAGAACCGGAATATATTCTTCGCGCTATGTATTCGGTGTCCGTGTCCGGATGTTAACCGGGAGATACTTAGCTACGTGTCCACCATTGATCTTTCGTGCCAGGAACCATCATGTTGGAAAACCCAATAACCAATATGAGCCGTTCGATTTACTTGTAAACTACGTATGTGGGCATAGTCACTATGCTTGCTAAGATTTAATATATTTATTTGTGAAATGGTATTCAACACTATGCACTAATAATAGTATTAAAAGTGGATTTTCACGTATAAAAGCATTTTTGGTTATCATAAGACAAAACATGCCCATTTTGTGTGCGCTTGCATTGTGTGATATGGGACGAGCTTATGATAGCTTCATTTTTCCAAAAACATTTGCGAGTTTCTATGCAGAGGACTTCACATGGAGTAAACCCGTTCCGCGTTAGCGGCATGGTCCGGTGAATCTCCGATAACCCTTCTTAAGTTACTGCCCCCTTAACACTCATGTTATTACGTATTTTAATTTGACTAATATGAGAACGATTCAGTTCTGATCCGAGTGTTTGTTGTGTTTCTTTTTGTGCAATACGCTCGGGTCAGATACGAGTTGCAGTTAGCGAAGAATACTTTGCCTTGGAGAACGAAGACGAAGATTTGGTATAAATTTATTACATATATGTATTTCCCGCTGCACTTTGGTTCCGCTGCCTTGTTGTGTCTATATATGTGTAACTCTGGTAACCATTGTATACTCTATATATATATATATATATATATATATATATATATATATATATATCAACTGCTATTGAACTATCAACTGTTTATTATATGTTGTACTTCCATCATGAGATTCGGTTATTGTTTCCTCCTCTTCCATTCTTTTCTTTTATTTTTCCAATAACTACCTATATTTGTGATTCGTTTGGGTTAGCATGGGTGGACTATTATCGATTTGAACTGTCAAAAATCCAGATCATTAAAATATGTGTTTGTGATTATTTCTGTGTTTGTGATCATTTCTGGTGTGATAATCATTGTGTGATTCATATAGTAATTCAAGATTGTTAAATATTTCTATAAAATTCTTATAAACACTATTCACGCCTCCTCTAGTATTAATTATGCCTTAAGATCCTTAATCTACATCCTTCACAATTGGTATCAAAGCGTAGGTTTTCAAATTTTCATCATCTGAATTTTGGAAATATTAAATGGCAATAACACTATTTTTCATACGGACATGTCACAGAATCATCATGATGTTATTATTTAAATTTACAATTATTTATTTTGAAAAGTCACTTGATTCTTTGAAAAGTTGTGTTGTTTTGCAGGAGAAGAGTTATGTCTGATGACTACTGGCCAAAAGACACCAAGATGATCATTCATCAATCAAGAAGAAAAAAATTGATATGAATTGACAATCTACAATGAAATGAGTACTTGATCAATATAAAAACTTTTGATTTTCTTTTACAACTTGATTCAATATTTTTCTTCTCTTCATCCACTTCGCAATGCCACTAGTTTCATGCGAATCGGTTAAGAAATGGCCAAGTTATGATCAAATGAAGTTTTGGTGCACAAAGGAAAAAAGAAACCAAACTATTGCTATTATTTCTCATATTTTGCCCAGGTATTTGTATTATTTCATCCCAACTCGTTTTCGATATCGTATTTCTTGTTCTTGCGGTCATTTTGATGGGTCGATCATTAGATTCCAATCAAAATAGAGTGAGATATGGCAGTTTGAAGTTGACTAAACATAAAATTGCATACGAGATTTTCTATGTTCCTCTCATTTGCATATTGCACCATAATATCATTCAAATTCTTCACCAAACCATTACTGAATAGTAGCTGTTGCCTTCCGTTTTGATTTGCCACTGGTTTCGCCCAATTCCGTTAAGAAACGAAGAAGTTATGCCTCCTAGAAGATTGATTGAAAGTGGAAAATGGGAAGAAGAAGAAGAAGAGAAAAAAATTGTGAAGGGACATGACTTTTGGGCCTATTTATAGTAGTTGAAGTGTCCATTCATTCAAATTCAAATTCAAATTTTTGGCACTAAGATGGTTAAACTACTAAATCATCAATATCTTTCTCATACAATCTTCAAATTCAGCAAATGAATATGCTATGCTGATCATAAAAATGAGCCCATCGCAATAGCAGATCTCATCGCAAATTTTGGAAGATGTGAATGTGTGGTTCACGAAAATGGAAGAACAACAAAATAGAGGATTGCAAAAGGAGGTACGCTTTACAATAATTTCATAATTATCGTTATATTTAGAAATATACATTTATGCACATTGTTAGGTATAGATATTTATCCCTTTTATAATTTTAGATATTTTGGTTCAAACGTCGATACACCATAGTATACTTATCAGTATACAAATCTATTTTTTTTTTCTCAAAAGGGCCTTTTCTTATAAATTCAAATTTCACTACTCTTTGCTTTGATTTCAAAAATTAAAAGGACATCTATGTTAGTTCAAATTCTAGTTATCAACTTTATCTATTTACTTATTTTCTTATATCTTGTTTCAAAATATATATATTAAAATGTATAAATCAATAAAACTATATATCAATATGGTATACAGAAATAATATAAAATTTTCAACATTTGATATTGTTATAAAATATAATTTTATATATCTTTTATATGTAATTTTACTTATATATTTTTCACATATAATTTCATAATAATTGTGATGACCCCATTCTCGATAAGACGGTGGCAAGGGTAATCTTTGGAATATAACACATAAACAGATAACAGCAGAACAGAAATAAATAAATACACCAGATAGTGTACAATAGAATACACTGGGTAAATATAATCATCAGAGTTACACAATATATAGGATCATACTTAGTACAAAATACAGTTCAGCTATACATAAATGTCTACTGCGGAAAAGAAAACATAATATGTACAACAGGAGCTGAACAGCATAAAAAGAGATAAATGATAGAATCCATCTTCAGCTCCAGCTATCCAGAAAGAGCCTGCTAAAACCTGAATACAAGGCTGCCCGTGTAGAAATAGGGGGCACCCGAGTTTGCAAGTGAAACAAACTACAAGTCAGTCATGGGACTGGTATGAGAAATCAACTTAACACATTATCAAATATGGCTAATCACAGGACCACGCCACTTTCGCGGAACGGGTTTACTCCATTGGATTGCCAGTGCTTTAAAACAAATAATCCTTTTTAAACATCGCAATGCTTTTTATAAAAATGAAGCCATTATAAGACTCAGTTCCCATCACACAATGCAGCACAAACCAGAGGATAGAGTTTTACCTTATAATGACCAAAATATGCTTGATACGAGGATAAACAAATCATTTGATATTATTGCTAGTGTATATATGTTTCAAAAACAATTTCAATCATAACTATCAATCATAGGCGGCATTAATGCCCCATACCACTATGTCGCCATATATAGGTATACAATCAAAACCGCACGATGTCGTATTTGGAAATTGGATTTCCATCATGAACCAAGGCAAAAGACAGTCCTAACCGAATTCGAGGCTCTCTAGCCCGATCCTCAGACAAGTACTCAATCAAGTCTTAGGAGTGACAGGGTCGGTCCACCGATGTGGATTAAAATGCCTGAACACTGCGTTTCCCCGCCCATTTGGGGCGTAAATGAGCCCTATGACTCCATCGGTCTTGGATCGACCGATATATCTGAGGCGCCTCACAACAGCAACAACCACACAGATGAATAGTATATAAATGTCAGGGCTGGTAGGTCACTGACACCACCCTAGCTAGAAAGAAACGCATGTCCTCCCTGGATCCTTCTCCCATTTCTGGTCCATCCCGGGGTGTGAGACTCGCGAATTCACGTTATACACAAAGCTATGCCGCACAGGCTGTGCTTTGATCATCAACCACAAGACTTTGTTTTTCAACAGAAGCCTTAATCATCTATCACTTAGGCGTGCCACACATGCAATCCACCCCGTGCGACTGATTTCTATCGATATACAACCTCTGGGCTCGTACGTCTCAGAGAAGGGCATTAAGCAAGAGAATAAATTCTCCACTGCCAAACAGATATATATTTAATAGAGATCAATCAGCACAGAACAAAATCCAATGTCAGACACACAGTCCATTTACACGTTCGTTCTGGGTCTGAACGAAACCGGAGGCACTAAATACCTCGCATATCCGTACAATCAACAAGTACGTCCGGGTGGCTACTACTTCAACCCCGTCAAGGTAGCTACTCCTATCATGAGCATCAGTAGCACCCCTCCATTCGACGTGAAGTTCATCGGTCTTGCACTGTCTTCATATCTTCGACTTTCACTCGTCGATCAATTATTTGAAATGAGAATTAACTCGGCCTTTTCAAATAATTCACGTATATTTAGAATTTCAAATCAATTCATTTTGATGGTTAAATTATTCGATATCACTAGTTCTGTTCTTTAATGTAATTTTCACACCAAACACATTCAACCATCAAATATCACATAAATCGAGCAAATTCAATTTATTTCCATTCCATATCATTTATAATATTTTATCTCGATTTATCGCTATTTTTATTGATTTAAAAATAGCCACTTCATTCAAACGACGCTTCAGGCCATAACGCGACCGTGGCGCTGTTTTTCTTCAGATTTGATTTACACATACCTGAAAATTTAACCGTTGGATCTTCATAAAATTTATATCATTAGAAAGATCTTTCCAACACGAATCCAACGGTTTCAATTTTGGGAAAATCCGATGGTCGGATCTCCCGCACTAATCGTTTGAAGTTTCGATTTCAAAATACGAATTGCAGCGTCGTTATTCGATTTAGTTTAATTATATATATATAAATATAAATATAATCGATTCTGGCGCTGTGTTTCTTCAGATTTTAATTAAACATTCCAGACAATCCAACCGTTGGGTCTTTACAAAGTTGGTGTCGTTGGAAAGATATTTCCAAGGCGAACCCAACGGTTGTGGTTTCGGGAAAATCCAATGGTCGGATCTCCCGCACTAATCGTTTGAAATCACGATTTCAAAATACGAACTGCAGCGTCGTTATTCACTATATTTTGATTATATTTATATAGATATATATAAATATAATTCTTCCTTTCATTTCAAAACGATTTCCACTTTACACATTTGATAAAAATGACATTTTTATCCAACAGACATTTATTCCAACACTTCACTATTTTTAACAATTCATGTATATAGTAAAAATGTGGTTTTTATTGTAAAACGATTTATTTCAAAACACGACTATTTTATATAGTTCATATAGATGATAAAATTATGATTTTTATTATAAAACGATTTATTTCAAAACACGACTATTTTATATAGTTCATATAGATGATAAAAATATGATTTTTATTATAAAACGATTTATTTCAAAACATGAATGTCGTTCAACACATGAATTTCTATTCAATACAGGAATATAGTTTCAACACATGAAAATTATTCTAACACATGAATATTATTGAAAATTTCGGCAGCATAACGACAGGGTGGTTAAAACCGGGGTCGTTCCTAGTACGGCTCCTCGCTCTACCTTAAAGCCTCGCAGCTTTTGACAATGGGGATTCATGCATCTAGTTCGCACGCAGGCGGCATGTTTTATTTTCATTTCCACAATCTATTCTAATTTTGTTTCAATCACCAATGGGTATTTTTCAACCACAACCAATCAATTTCAACCACAAACAATTATAATCAATCATTCACTATCAACCAATTTTCACACCAATCACAAATACAAATATCGTCCATGGTCTGTGGACGAGGGGAGTATATATATATATTCATATATAAATATATTTCGATTCACTTCAATTTATTTCAACACACATATAATTTTTACAACGCATATATAACTTATATATCGAACATACAACTTATACAACGCTTATACATGAGGTGTACAACGCTGATATAACTCATACATCGACTATGTAATTTATACATCGTTGATTTCCATATCGTTTATAAATTAGAAATCTCACATTGGGTTCCACTCCACCAAAAATAGCAGAAGGCTCAGAAAAATATGCGCTCTCTTCTAGAATGTAGAAGACGTCCACACGAGTCCACTGTCTTTTGTTTCACTGAGTTTCGTCTACAAACGAAAAAGATATGATTTTTACAGTAAAATCATAAACGGTAGTGCTTAGAAGTGCTATTAAAACAGTTTAATATATAACACCCGTTATACCTCAGTTTTGATTCAAAACTAGGTTTTCAGTTTTCGCGAAATCCACAGCTCGATGTTGAAATTTGATTGCACCACGATGACCGCCTTGGAGAGGCGCGCCTGGAGGGCCCCACCATGATGAAATCGCATGCGGTCTGGCGGTGGCACAGGCCTTCGAACGGCCGCACTTCGACAGGGTGATTCACGCGATATACAGAACGATGGGGGGTGTACTTTACATGGATTGGAAGAGGGAGATTTGATCTACCAATAACTCCAAAGGGCCATGGGGTTTTGATGACTGAGGAAGGAGAAATCGAGGGGAGAAGTTTCAAGGAGGAGACGTTGTTGGAATTGGGGGTTACGGGCCTGAGCGATGTAGGAGAAAGATTGTGATTGGCCAAGAATTTTTATTTATATATTTAATTCTATTAAATCCAAAAATACCCTTTTCTCTATACGGACCCCAATCCAAACCCAACGACTATCATCCCTAGCTAAATACCCCCATTTCGAACACAATGGGATATATTTCGTAGGCACATTCGACTGTTTCAGTCAGTTTTCTTTCAAATTAAAATATAAAACATTCAATATTTAATTTGAACGTACATTTCAATTTGCCGGGGCCACATACTGATTCTAAAAATTCCTGAAAAATAAATCTAGCTATGTTTTGACGATACGGTCCCAACAAAACTAGTTTCGTCGAATTCTGAGACCGTTTGAAAAATGGCCATATTCTGGTCTATCCAATTTAACTGTAATTGACCAAAACACATTTTCCTTTGCCACACTCACATACTAGCTTCAAAAATTATGAAATTTGAAACCTAACAATAACTTCACATCTCAGATCCAACAAAAGTGGTTTCGTCGAATTCCGAGCTCGTTTGCAAAATGTCTATTTTCACGGGCTATATAAATTCTATAGCGACCTTTCTGAAAATTCATTTGGCCATAACTTTTGACCCCTACCATGAAACTTCAATTTTTCAGATTCGCTAGAAAGATATTCACTAACAGAGTTAAATATTTTTGGTTTCACTAAAATCCGTTTTATTTTGCACCCGGTACAGTCAGTCAAATTTTGAATTCAAATTTCGAAACTGCCGCGCCATTTCAGGCCATGTTTATAATTCAAATTAATTATATTCATTTTCAACATCGATTCAATCACACTTTTCATCGTTATTATTTAAAATATTTATTTTAAATATTTAAAATTCACTAAAATAGCCAATTAAAATTTTTTAAACTGGTTCAAATTTTCCGGGTTGTTACAATCTCCCCCACTTAAAACTTTTCGTCCCTGAAAAGGAACAAAGTCGAAAGTGGTTTGATTAATCAACTCTATGTTCAATCTGGCTTCCATTCTCCAACTTTTCAGTTTCTGAGAATTTTCAAATTCTTCAAAAATTTGGCTCTCGAAATTTTCAAAAAAATTCGCCATAACCTCCTTTGTACGGGGAGGGGTTTGTAAATTTATTGGGCTGTATTAGGCACCCAATAAATCCTATAAAGCATACACATATTTATAGTGATATATTCTGGTGTTTACAGGGGAGCGTGTATAGATAATAACTCTAGAGAATAAATTCTCGTCACTCTGTCAAAGCCTGAGGGAGTGTGTATTTTTAATTGCTCCAGAGGATAAATCCTCGTTACCTCGTCCCGTGTGGGAAATAAATAATCCATGTGTCGTATCTAATGACTAGAGAGACGTGATTATTGTCAACTCCAGACCCGTGTGGGGTTTTTATTATTAATCTGGCAATTTACCATTACAATTTAAATAGTCCATATCAGTCATCTGTTCAACCTATAATAGTCATCGCCATACAAGCCTCTCCCTCGTATGGTAAATCTTCAACCTCGTCACACAAGCCCCAAATTCTTATGTGGTATATGATGAAGTATGCCTATCTTCGAGAAGTATGCCATGTAGTGTAGTTCAAAATTAATTGTTACTATCCTATGGCGACGTTTATTATTACACACAGAATAACCAACACTCCGCATCCAATGGCACTTACAGGAGTTGATATAATAATAAAATTGTGCATCCAACTCATTAAGATTTACCTATTGGTCGGACACGCAAATAATTTCTTTACTCAACAGCCAGTCTAATTACCTGTTCAAACATATATAATGCACATGTATATATTTCTATTTATTTTTAAATCAGTTCAATGTGTGATTTAATCGAATAAATCCTACCATTCATCCTCTTATTAATTAAATTAACTATCGTTTTAATAATTAAATAAATCAAATTCACAATCACACAACAAAAACAACAATCAAATTTATTTTTAACTTTTCAAAAATGTACTAATCGATTCCTATACTCTTTTAAAATCATTCAGACTATAGAATTAAAGGTGTACATCCCTGGGAAGAAAATAACAACAGAGTAGAGAATTAAATGGTAATGCAAAGTATGGTAAATGTACCTTGCACTGGAGTCAATCAGAGATATCCACTCGACACCTAGGATATGCTTTCTGAATGCACTCCTCAGTTTCCCAAGTACAATCTCGCAGATCTCCACTCCATTGCACTTTGACTAAGTGAACCTTTTTGTTCCTCAGCTCTTTGGTTTCTTTGCCAATTATCTTTAGCGACTCTCTCCTAACTGCCAATTCTGGAGTGATCTCTATATCCTGTTGCGCTGCTTCTTCCACGATCAAGTATGGATCATGAATGCACTTTCGAAGTTGAGATACATGAAATACATCATGCACTCCAGGCAACCAATCAGGCAATTGAACCTTATATGCGAGAGTTCCAATCCGTTCAAGAATAGGAAACGGACCAATGAATTTGGGCACCAATTTCCCTATTTTACCGAATCGGATGACTCCTCTCATCGGAGATACTTTCAAATATACATAGTCGCCAACAACAAATGATATATCTCTTCTTCTTTTATCTGCATAGCTCTTTTGTTGGCTTTGAGCGGCTAGTAATCGTTTCTTAACGAAATCAACTTTATCTGCAGCATCGCGAATCATATCTGGGCCCAATACAAGTCTATTGCCTGGCTCCACCCAACAAGCAGGGGATCGGCATGGTATACCATACAATGCTTCGAATGGTGACATTGTCAGGCTCGCTTGGTAACTATTGTTGTATGAGAATTCGGCCAAATGCAAATGGTCTTCCCACGATCTGCCAAAATCTATAATACAAGCCCGCAATAAATCTTCAAGAACACGATTCACCCTCTCAGTTTGACCATCCGTTTGAGGATGATAAGCGGTGATCAAATTCAGTTTCGTTCCCAATTCTGCTTGGAATGCTTCCCAGAATTTACTGGCGAAAATCAGGTCACGATCACTAACGATGCTCATGGGAACTCCGTGCAGTCTAACAATTTCTTTAAAATATATCCGCGCCAGACTCCGAGCAGTTATGTTCGATTTGACAGGTATGAAATTGGCGGTCTTCGTGAAACGATCTACGATCACCCAAATACTGTCATTTCCTTTCCTGGTTCTGGGCAAACCATCTATGAAATCCATAGAAATCTGTTCCCATTTTCCATCTGGCACTTCTAAAGGTTGCAACAATCCAGCGAGTTTCTGCTGATCGCTTTTGACTTGTTGACAGGTGGAACACCGGCTAACATATATAGAGATATCTCTTTTCATTGCCTTCCACCAGAAAGTTCGCTTGAGGTCATTATACATTTTGCTAACCCCTGGGTGGATACTCAGCTTGGACTTGTGGCATTCATCAAGAACTTCTCTTTTGAGCTCGGAGACGTCGGGAACACAAATCCTTCCATTTAATCTAAGAATTCCGTCATTATCTACTTGGAAACTGGATGCGTCGCCTTTTTGAATTCTTTTGATCATCTCCTTAACAAAATTATCATCTTTCTATAGAATGGAGATCTTGTCAATCAAGGAAGTCGTAACGATAAAGCTGGCGATTATTACATTCTTTCTACTCAGCGCATCAGCCACAACATTGGCTTTCCCTGGAGTGTACAAAATCTCAAAATCGTACGCTGCAAGAAATTCTAGCCAACGCTGCTGTCTCAGATTCAAATCCTTCTGGGTGAACAAATATTTCAATGACTGATGGTCTGTATACAGTTCGAATTTCTCACCCAAGAGATAGTGCCTCCAGATTTTCAAAGCAAAGACGATGGCTAACAACTCGAGATCATAAGTCACATAATTCTTCTCATGTGGTTTCAGCTGACGGCACCACAAGAAATTATGCTTTTGGTTACTTATACAGTGACGTTTGAAGTTAAACGCATCCGTTTCGTTATACTCACTGAAATAGTTGCGTTTCAGCGTCAAAATAGTTACCAAGCGGGAATTATTTCTTTGTTCCCGCTTATCGTGCCCACCAAAATTTTCATCCACTTCCTTATGTTGCTTTGTCACTCTCAAAACCTAGACCAAAATTTCATATCTCTTCAAACCAAGCATACCTGTGCTATTGACAATCGCCAAAGCATTTCTCTCCGTCGAACTTAATCCTGCCTATCCGCCTTAAACTCAAACCCGTTAGTCTCCATCGAGCCATGTCCGTCGATGCTCCCTCAAAGACTCAAAGCCGTCGTTCACATGCTCTAATTTATTTTTCTCTGAATCATGTGAGGTGACAAATTTTAACCTGCTTATTGAGATATCGTTTATAATTTAATTTTTTATGATTTGTCTAATTTTATTTAAACATCCACTTGCTAATTTGTGCATTGTTATACCCTCGGCTGAGAATAGAGGAAAGCATATAATACTGAAATGGAAAAAGGTTAGAGTATAGAAAAGGTGATTTTTTTTACTTCATGTTTTCTGTGTCTATGGTAATTTTACAGAGTTTTTGTTTTATGTTTTTTTTAACCAAAGAGTAACCATCTTCTTCCAATGGTTTACAACATATCTTGTAGTGAAATTGTCTTATGATAAACTTATGAAACATTTATGATGAGGTGAATGATAGATTTCCGTGACGATTGCAGAATATTGCGAAGGTTGACTGTGGAAATATTTTTGCTTCCAAGTCTTTCTTTGATGAAAAGAAGCAGTATAGGATATCTTGGGGTTGGGCTAATGAGTCAGATGCGTCTCATGATGATGTAGCTAAAGGATGGTCCAATATTCAGGTATGTATTGTTACTATTTTATCAATGAAAAAAGAACTCCCTACTTATTCGAATGAGTTGAAAAATTACTGATATTTTGACTTGAATTGATTCAATTTTTAGACTTTTCCTAGAGTCACTAGTTTAGATATCAATGGAAAGCAGCTGTTGTACTGTAGTGGCCAACTGAAGAGATTTAATCATTGAGGAGAATGATAATAAACTTAACAAACTATCAACTGACAGTTTTATTGAGATTAAGGAATAGCAGGCTATGACGTAGGCAAATTGATCATGTAAAGAAGTTGTACAAATTAAAGCTAAATTGTTTAATATGACTATGATTGAAGATGCAGGCTGATGAGTTGCTAAGCTTGAACTCAGTTGAGCCATTCGATGCTAGTTATGATTTAGATCCTTCCAAACTTTGCGGTGAAAACAAGTACGCTACCAACTGTATAGTTGGTTCTTTTGGATTGACTGTTTTGGCGTCTGGTAATATGATGGAGTACACTGCAAATTTTTCAGAGTTTATCGATATAAAGGAGGCCATATGTTACTACCGTGTTCTGATCAAAGAGGGTAATTGTATTTCAGTGTAAAAACGTATGTGTAAATACTTGCCTAATGCTCCTTATCTTTATCATACGAAACCCTTGTAGTGAAAATAATGGTGTCTTAACTCGTCAATTTCTTTCGCTTCTAAGTCTTTAGCGCTTCTAATTCCTTATTCTTCACGAAAATTATCTCGCTTCTAGCCTTCATCATGTTTCAGTCGACTTTTCTCAATACAGAGAGCAATGATTTAGATCTAATCAGATCCATTTCCAGAGTGGAACGTGTTAGCAAAAGAACGGATCAGTGGTGATGATATGGCTTGTTGAATGGTGTAGAGATCGTCAAGGTCTGCCTGGAATGATCTAAAGTGGATATTCGAACACTAAATGCACAAATGCACCAGAAACTACAAGGTTTTCCTTTGAATGCACAAATGCACCAAATGTTGATGTCTGGTCCCGTTTAATGATGTTAGGCAGTCGATAATTCAACAGGTTTCCACAGCTGTAGTGAAACTGTACAACATTGCTCTTTACACCCATTCTTACTTGAGCACATAGATGTTTCAATACTACTAGACAATTGCTTTTGAGTCTCTATTTTTTGGATTTCAGTACTACTGGACAACAGATGCTTCTTTCTTGTTTTATTTATAGCAATCATCTTTTTTTTTCCCACATTTGTTAAATAGTTTTGAGCTTCTCTGTTTTTCTTTTCTTTTCTATTTTAACTTATAATTGCCAATAAAACATCTGAGCACCTCAAGTGAAACAATGTTTAAACAATTCTAAGTGGTTTACTGTTATACCATTTATTTGTCGAAGTAAATATGTAAATTTCTATATTAGTTATAGGGGTTAGTTTCCTGGAATATAGTGATACCGGTCTTTTTTCCTAACCAGTATTTCCTGATGTGCTTCCATTTAAATTCTAGCCATACAATTTTAAATGCCATTGCTGGAACGCGTGTTATACTTTGAACAGTATTCTTTAGGGGATACATGGATACAAATTTAGTGAGTTCTATGCATCTAATTTTGTAGTATCTATGGTAAGTATTCTGATTGCAACAACTTATCTATCAAATAAACTTAAAAGTAGGAACTTATCACTACTGATGTGGATCAACGGATGATTCCTCATATCAAAATCCGGCAATTACATTAGTCGTAGAACTTTTTAACTTCCTCCTCTACTTTGCAACCTGTTGTACCCACTTCGTTCAATTGCAATTGTAACTACTTTATCCTTCATTCTCCGAAATCCCACCACGCACCACATGTTTGCTACTACTCCTCCTCGCTGCTTTCTACTCCCCTAAAATTACTGACGAACGCAAATGAATTTAGTTTTCGAGGACCACCTACCAAAATGAATTTATCCAATTCAACCGTGTCGTACCCGCTTCCTTTCCTCCTCCCTTTATTCGCCTAATCTGACGTTGTTCACCATCGTAGCCTGTGGACCAAACGTCTTCGCTCAAACCAGGGTATTCTTCCCGAATTCGACCAAAAATAGGTAATATACATGGGTTAAATTTATTTCAATGGATTATTTGTTCCGCCCTTCTATGTTAAAGAATGGCGTCATGCAGTTAGACAATTTGGTGATGTAACCACGATTTCTTTACGCCAATATCAGTATCTGTGTTTGGAAAATAGTCATATGAACTTCACAGGCTTCGATCCAACTTTAATTTTGTATTGGGAAAGAAACTATTTTTTTTAATGCATAAGTGCAATTATAATATTAGCTGATGAAAAATCCTACTTAGATTATTATTTACATTAGACTAAAAATCACTAAGTTTCCCCCTACATTATCATCTTTAAATGCGAATATTTCAAATGTTTATTCCTCTTCACGCATACTAACCTGAAACAGAGTTGGATCCCAAGGTCAAAATCCTAACCTTATACACAGTCAGCGGTTGATCTGATGAAGCTAGCCAAAGTTACAGTTGACGAATTCTTTGAAATACCAGCACATGCTAGAGAAGATGTGGTGACTGAAACTCATGTTCGTCAAATTTTCTCAGTGTGCCCTTGGTTAGCTCCAAAAAAATATGTGTACTACACAAAGTGCGGATACCAAAGGAATGTCATGCCTGCTTGACAAACAAAGAAAAGATGGTGTTTAGTAGTATGTGCTCTTTCTTTTTTGTAAATGTTGTCATCATCAAAACTTTCTACCCACATTGTTGAAGTTTGTAGGTTGAATCACCACCTTAGGTATTTGCATTTAAAGCATTGTTGTCGAACATATTTTCCAAGTAATTTATCGAATACTAGTTACATCGCCATTCATTGTTTATGTGGTTGATAACATCAAAATGGATACAACATGTAAGGTGTACGATCATATCAATTTATTTGATCATTGTTTTTCTCCTATTACACTACATAATTATTGCTACATTTTTAAGCTTTTCATGTATCAGTGCCCATTCGGGATGCCTTTACAATCTTTTTTTCATTCTCCAATGTTTTATTTCCCTTTTAACAGCCGTTTTCCCTTCCTGCCATGCTATGATTTAGAAAGCGTGGTTAGTTTGACGTCTCTTACCATTGATGTAGATCCATGATAGCTTGTCCATTTTATATGATGAAAATTGGTGCTAACTTATCAATGTCAGACAATATGACCAATCCAGCCTTTGCCATCTAGCAAATAAATCTGCATCCAATACAAGGATATCTAATAAAGCTTCAGAGATGAATAATGGGCACGATTTGTGATTTCACTAAAATTATTCCAATTATCTTCCAGTTTTATATAGGAAAAAGGTTTAATCTTTAACGCATGGTGATTGCTGAAACAATAGTTTGTATTTGGGCCGACTTTGGAAAATCTGTATTGTCTCCACATGTCATAGGTTTACTTCGGAAATTCTATTAAATTTTTTGCATCTAGGATGAGTTTTTTCACGTTGGAAATAAAACGTTGCTTTGAATATTTGGATTTCTAAGTATTCGAGAATGGGTTGTAAGGAAGCAGTATAAGTATATATGATTAAATTTTGATATATTTGATTATTTATATGCTCAACAACAGAGAGCAAAATGAATTTGTTCAGTTTTTCAAAACAATGAAGATTACTCAGCTTTGCAAGATGAGGTTTCGGTTTTGGAAAATGGATATTTTTCGGTTTTGAAAATTTGAAATTAATTGGGTTTTTAAAAAACTGAGTTTTACTGTGTTTTGGAAACTGAGCGTGCATGAGTTTTAGCTCAAGTTAGAACAAAAACAAGTGTTATGTACCCGATATTGCTGACATTTTACATAATAAATGTCATTAACTAAACTTTGGTTCGTTGTACTTTATAAAATGAGTTTGCAAGTTAATTGATTTTAATCAACTTTTGTTGTATAGTCATACAATATGATGTACTAAAATGATTATGTCCATTTACGAAAAGTAGATGTGTTGTAGCTGTGTAGAAAATTGGCTTTCACCAGATGTTTGCTGAGACTTTGTTACAGCTTCTTTTGCACATGCTTCTTGTGCTTTGGTTTTTAAAAGATTTTCATGTACAATTGCATTATGATGTTAAACAATGATATATTTTTCAGCTGTTAATTTCATAGTGGTTTACATAATTTTGTTCTATCAATATACAACCATGCACTCTTAATACCTATGGTTATTTTGCATGGAATTGGGTAACCCAATTATTTCAACAATACTACTATGAACTTGGAAGATTAGGCTGATAAATGGTAACTGGCCAAGCATGTTAAACTCTCTTTGGCCTGAATGTGGCGGTAAATATAGCTTAAGTCTTTTACTAACATGTTTAAATTTTATTTGTGAAGCTGTATGTCAGTTCTTGATATTGTTTATAGCTTGGGGTAAATTAAAATACCATCATCCCGTATAATATATATACTTAATGTTTGAAATATCATTTCACAGATTGGCCTTGAAAGGTTTTGAAAATATTATATCTTCAGCTTCGTGATGGTAAATTCATTCATCGGAAAATAAAAATAAAAATTATTAATTAAATCAAGTCAATGTGATCTTGAATGATTTTCTGATATTAATTAACCTAGATTTCCATTAATTAGATCTTCATTTGTACTTGCAGATAAGAGACATGTTCCACCCCTATTTGTTTAATGCTCGATATAATTTAGCATACTCCGTGTTATGTAGGGGACATAGAGTGTGAAAAAATGAAGTGCTGCAATAATTGGCAAATGAATTATGCAGCGTGGACTCTACCATAAAACGAATTGCTGAGAAAAATATCAGAAACAACTGAAGCTACCGAGTATGCTGCATCTACAGCTTTTGGTGGATGAATAGAGAAAATTTGCATAAAAAAACTTGAATGATTGACCATACATTTCGAGAAGCATAAAGGGTTATCATTTCAAAAGGTGACGATATAATTAAGACAAAATTTATTTGCAGTATTACCACTCACCTTCTTATGCAAATGAAGACGGTAATCCTTTGTTAATTATCTTCCATTCTTACAAAATTATTTGCTTACTTTATAGCTTTTTTATTGTCTCATAATTTTAATATGCAGGTTTTCCCACTTTGAATGTAATTGAAGCTCTACATATAAATCATAGTCTTATAGGTGCTGCTCAGGTGACAATATTTCTTTTTCAAAGTTAGCTACATTGTTAAACATATGTATCTTATTTCTTTCTATATTGTTAAAGCTATATTGTTAAACCTATGTATCTTATTTCTTTTAGGTTGATCTGTTGGTGATTTGGCTGAAGTGAATGCTATAAAGAAAATCTTCAAGGACCCAACGGGTATCAAGATCAATGTTACAAAGGTTTGTTTCTTCACCTGACTAATCTAAAGCTAGAATGATGTAGAAATAAGTTTCCCAATTAATCAAATCGGCAATGTCAGTTCATCACCTGATAGTGAAGTATGTATGTAGTTTGGGCACAGTTCATGTACATTTTCATTTGCTAAAACAAAACATCCCATTTCAGTTCAGTGTCATTACATTTCACCTTCTGATCACACATGCTCTACTCTTATATGTTTCCCTATTTGAACCAAGCTATGCTCGGTTTCTGAAACTAAACTAAGCATAGTTCAGTTTCTAAAATAGAAACTAAAACTGAACATAGATCAGTTTCTGAAACTGGGCAATGCCTAATTTTTGCATTGCCCAATTTTAAAATTTGAGCAATTGTTCAGTTTGTTGCTCGGTTTCAAAAATGGAGAGCATACCACATTTTCTAAAACTGAGCCATGCTCAATTTTTGCATCGCTTAGTTTTAAAAAATTGAGCAACGTCTTAATTGTAAACACCGAAAGTAATGTATTCAATTCATTTTTCTCCAATCACAACTATCGGATCTGTGTACAAACTCAATATCATAGATATATCATTTTCTCGGCATTGTTTTAATTACTTTCTGAAGGCTATTTTTTCTGTATATTGATAAACATATCAGAGATTGAAAACGTTTGTCTGGTGTCTCTACCAGTTATTGATAAACATATCAGAGATTGAAAACGTTTGTCTGGTGTCTCTACCAGTTCTTATACAGACATCTGGATTTACCTCTCCATCATTATCCTTTTGACTTGTTGATATTATCAATTGTAATTAACCATCCTATACAGCGATGAAGCTTTTATAATCTAAACAGCCAACTATAACCATCCTATTCTATCAGAACATTAGTTTCCAATTGTAATTAACTTGTTAAATCACATTGTATCACTATAACAGGGTTACATGGTTGGCCTTTCAGTGATCATCTGGTAATCTATGTTCAACATGATGGACCTGGAGAATTAGTGGGGCGGGCATGGCAAGAAGGCAACGGTCTGGAACAAGTGCCAAAGAAATTCTACGGTGAGATCTTAATGGTTAAAATATCATGATGCATGCCATCGTCAGCTATATTTATGTAAATGTATGGGTGCTATATGAGAAACTAATTCTGTTATGGTATCAAAATCAGATGAAAATGTTTTGATGATCAGTGTTTGTATTTTGTTATCAATAGTCAGCCAGTTTTCAGGGTTCTTCCTGGATGTATTATTCATCAATTTTTGTTGTAAACCCAGGCCATAATCACATTTTGAACATTTTTATGTGATTTTGCAGTTTACTATGGTGAATGGTGAACTGGTTCGGGTATTGATCCACACTAATGTGATCAAATATATGAATTTCATAGTTGTCGATGGTAGCTTCGTGTACAAAGAAGGAAAGGTAATATAATAATACTGTTGAATTTAGTTTAACTATTCGTTATGAACTACTAACTAAGTTAACAGATATATAGTGTACTCGCAATAGACGTGGAAGCATTTAATTCAGTAATGATGGGACTGTTTGAAAAGAGGCAAGCAAGTTCAGTAACGAGGAAGCATTTTGTGAGTACCTACTATTTTATTAGTTTCTTTTTACTTGAATTATATGCGACTTGTTTCTATTTGGTAGAAGTTTGAAGTGTAATGGTGTAGTATTTATGAGTTAAAAGAGAGTATGATTGAGTTTATTGGCCATGCATTGGCACTGCATAGAGATGATAAGTACTTGGATCAACCTGTAGTTGAAACTAAATAGAACAAAGGTATTTGTAATGTTCCATGCACTCGTAAATTACCCATTGATAACTCAGCATTGAATTGCAGCCTCATCGTGTGCAAACATCACTTACAAATGCTAGCACCACCTAGTTCTTATAAGCATGCTTTACATGCAAAATAATTGAAAACTATGATTGTGGGTAAACTTAATTCATTGCATGTTAAATAAAAACCAACTATATTAATATCATCTATTAAGTGACTTTTCTAAGTGTCAAAAAATTAACATACCTGCTATGATTATGTATTAATAATTAGATACTTATTATCAAAAATATACTAATGTCGTTGTTTTTTGCTCTCTAGGATCTGAAAGACGCACCAAAAAGACATGTACAAAGAATTATTGGTAATCAAGCAATGCACAAGGCTTTAATTGTTATATATGTTGTCATATTTTGTTAGTACTATTTGTATAAACTTGTTCGTGAATGCTTGTGGTATGTGATATTTTTAGAAACTACAATCGAAATGATTATGGATATTAAATTTGATTATGTGATTAGTTTGTTTTTCAAATTATTTGAATATGAAAATGATGTGATTGATTATTTGTTTGTATATGTTAATTATGTGGTTTAATTATTGGTTTGACTATGAAAATCATGTGATTGATCACTTATTTTAATATAAATATTATATAAGCGTTTATTGAAAATGGAATAAGTTATTAATCATAAATAATAGCATTAAAATATGTTGTTAAACAACCAGTAAATTTTAGTAGCATTTTAAAAATGCTACAGAAATGAATGTAAAGTAATATAAAAAATTATATAGTTGTATATAAAAAACGCTACAGAAAACACTTTAGTTGCATGTTAAAAACACTACAATATGGTTTTTTTAGTAGCATTTACTACAACGCAACAAAAATTCAGACTTTTAGTTGCATGTTGTATCGCAAAGTTCTCTAAAACGCTGCTACAAGTTATGGTAGCGTTTTTTCAACGCTACCAAAAGTATTTTCTGGTGCAGTGTGGCTAGCATAAGCAATCACTTGACTTCTTTGCATTAACACTGCACCTAGGCCCTCTCTAGAAGCGTCAGTCCATACTATCAAGTCCTCATTGCCATCTATTATTGTTAATAATGGAGCAGTTGTCAGTCTCAACTTCAGCTCTTGGAAAGCTTCCTCACATACCGGAGTCCATTTGAATCTCGAATGTTTCTTAGTCAGTTTCGTTAAGGAACTTGATGTCTTCGCAAAATCCTTAATGAATTTCCAATAATAACTGGCCAACCCGAGAAAACTTCTAACTTCTGTTGGCGTACGAGGCTGTTTCCAATTCTAAATAGCAGTGATTTTACTGGGATCCACTGAAATTCCTTCTTTTGACACGACATGGCCAAGAAATTTGACTTCTTCTTGCCAGAATACACATTTGGAAAACTTTTAAAATCTCAGAATTTCAAACACTTGTTCCAAATGCTTTTCATGCTCGCTTTCTAATTTAGAGAAGATAAGGATATCATCAATGTAAACCGGAACAAATTTATTCAATACTCCTCTAAATACTTGGTTCATTAGATCGACGAAATAGGCTGGAGCGTTACATAAGCCGAACGGCATTACTAACCACTCGTAAAATAAGTCTGGAACTCTGAATGCTATCAAAGGAACACACTCCTCGGCGATACGAAGCTGATGGAAACCTGTAGCTAGGTCCATTCGAGAAAATACTTGTGCGCCATTTAATCGATCCAACAAATCATCAATCCGCGGCAATGGGTATTTGTTTTTCAGCGTCTGCTTATTCAAGTCACAATAGTCTACACATAATATGAGAGTACCGTCTGACTTCGGGACAAATACCACTGCTGCTCCCTAATCAGAGAAACTAGGTTTGATCAGACCCTTCCATACAAGCTGTCTAGTTTGATTGTCTAACTCTTCTTTTTCCTTCAAGGTCATCCTTCGAATAGCGTGAACTACTGGCCTTGAATTCAGAACCAAAGAGAATTTAAAATCGATTTCTCTCTGCGGAGCTAAGCTAACAACTTCCTCGAACACATCCGCATAGTTCACGACAACTGGGATATTTTCTATGTCGACTGGGATATTCTTTGAAACGACAGGAACAGGTTCTATTTGAGCAGGAGAAACATCTAATGCTGCCCAGAAGTCTTTCCTATCAGAATTCGGGCCTTCACAGGGAATTACAATATTGGCAAGCTTTGTTTTAACCTTGACAACCCTTTCTGCACATTTAACCTCAGCCTCGTATTTGGTTAACCAATCCAATCCTAAAATAAGATCGAATTCAGTAAAATTCATGACGATTGAGATACAAGGAAACCGATAATGAGAAAAGGAAACAGGCACCCCACAAACCCAACTAAGATCGAGGGAACCCCCAACCGGATTATGGACAGTAATGGGTTCTTTGAGCTTTTTCAATTTCAAATCTAATTTCTTAACCGCATTCTTTGCAATAAAGCTTCTCGACGCGCCTGTGTCAAACAGTACTTTAACCGGAATGTTCTCGACAGTAAGCCTGCCTTCTAAAACATCTGACCTTTCTTGACTAGACGATGATGCAGGAACTTCTCCCACTTCATTTACCTGAACTACTTCAGATTTTTCGGATACCAGGCAATTTCTAGCAAGATGACCTGTCTGGTTACACTTATGGCATACCCTTGAACCATGAGACTTCTCTTGCATCTCATTAGGATACCACCCCTTTATTCGTTCCTTCAGAGATTTGCAACTTACCGACAGATGTCCTTGCTTCTTGCAGTTAGAGCATATGGCTGCTGTTACTGGCACTTTCTCAGATTTAACCTTCTTTTGATTGACTTTAGGTTTCTTTCGGGCCCCAGACGTCGTACAGGCCTCAGACTGTGTACTTGTCTCTGGGCTATCAGCTTCAGATTTCCTTTTACTACTAGTGCTGGCTTCCTCTTTGTCGACAAAAAGGCCACGCCTATCAAGATCTTCATACTGATAAGCCATGTATATCATTTCAAAAAAATGGAAGCTTCATATGGCCCATCACACTATTCTGGTATTTCCTTTGAAGACCATTAATAAATCTCAGATTCTTCCTCTTTGGATCCTGTATTAGATGAGGGGCGAAATGAGAAAGTTCATTGAATTTCTTATGATATTCTGGGATAATCATATCTCCTTGTATCAAATAGTAGAATTCACCACATAACCGCTCAGTTGCTTCTGGAGGAATAAATCTTTTACTGAAAAGTTGTTTGAACATATCCCAGGTGATATCACCTTCTGGATTATCTTTAATGATTGTTTACCACCAGATTAAAGCTTCTTCTTTGAGTGCCCAAGATGCCACCAATCTTTTTTGGTCATCTCTCAGCTGGAAACTTTCAAAAATTCTTTCAGCAAAACTCATCCAAGCCTGAGTTTGAATAATAGATTCATTGCCCGAGAATGACACTCCACCCAGATTTTGATATCTTTTCAATAGAGCTTCTATATCCGATCCTAGCTGAGGGAGTACAACTGGCTCATTAATTTGTTGAACCATAGGATTATTTCTTCTGCTTCTGCCACTCATTTTCCATGTCTGCAAATAGCAGACAAAGTGTTAGGCCAACAGAAAAAGGTAATTTTGAAATATAGAGACATACTTGTATGTAAATGTGTCTATCGAAGTGTATTTCATTTTGCTATACTCATACTAGGATATTACTGATCCTATCTGTAATGAGTTACTCGTGCTAGAACACTACTAGTTCTATTTCTGACGACTTCGTTAATATGTTATATTCCAGAACTAAGCTTAACCAAAGCTCTGATACCACATTTGTGACGACCCCATTCCCGATAAGACGGTGGCAAGGGTAATCTTTGGAATATAACACATAAACAGATAACAGCAGAATAGAAATAAATAAATACACCAGATAATGTACAATAGAATACATTGGGTAAATATAATCATCAGAGTTACACAGTATATAGGATCATACTTAGTACAAAATACAGTTCAGCTATACATAAATGTCTACTGCGGAAAAGAAAACATAATATGTACAAAAGGAGCTGAACAGCATAAAAAGAGATAAATGATAGAATCCATCTTCAGCTCCAGATATCTAGAAAGAGCCTGCTAAAACCTGAATACAAGGCTGCCAGTGTAGAAATTGGGGGCACCCGAGTTTGCAAGTGAAACAAACTACGAGTCAGTGATGGGACTGGTATGAGAAATCTACTTAACACATTTTCAAATATGGCTAATCACAGGACCACACCACTTTCACGGAATGGGTTTACTCCATTGGATTGCCAGTGCTTTAAAACAAATAATCCTTTTTAAACATCGCAATGCTTTTTATAAAAATGAAGCCATTATAAGACTCAGTTCCCATCACACAATGCAACACAAACCAAAGGATAGAGTTTTACCTTATAATGACCAAAATATGCTTGATACGAGAAAAACAAATCATTTGATATTATTGCTAGTGTATATATCTTTTCAAAACAATTTCAATCATAACTATCAATCATAGGCGGCATTAATGCCCCATACCACTATGTCGCCAAATATTGGTATACAATCAAAACCGCACGATGTCGTATTTGGAAATTGGATTTCCATCATGAACCAAGGCAAAAGATAGTCCTAACCGAATTCGAAACTTTCTAGCCCGAGCCTTAGGCAAGTACTTAGTCAAGCCTTAGGAGCCACAGGGCCGGTCCACCGATGTAGATTAAAATGCCTGAACACTGCGTTTCCCCGCCCTTTGGGGCGTAAATGAGCCCAATGACTCCATTGGTCCCAGATCGACCGATATATCCAAGGCGCCTCGCAACAGCAACAACCATACAGGTGAAAAATATATAAATGTCAGGGCTGGTAGGTGACTGACACCACCCTAGCTTGAAAGAAACGCATGTCCTCCCTAGATCCTTCTCCTGTTTCTGGTCCATCCCGGGGTGTGAGGCACGCAAATTCACGTTATACACAAAGCTATGCCACACAGGCTGTGCTTTGATCATCAACCACAAGACTTTGCTTTTCAACAGAAGCCTTGATCATCTATCACTTAGGCGCGCCACACAGGCAATCCACCCCGTGCGACTAATTTCTATCGATATATAACCTCTGGGCTCGTACGTCTCAGAGAAGGGCGTTAAGCAAGAGAATAAATTCTCCACCGCCAAACAGATATATATTTAATAGAGATCAATCAGTACAGAACAAAATCCAATGTCAGACACACAGTCCATTTACACATTCGTTCTGGGTCTGAACGAAACCGGAGGCACTCAATACCTCGCATATCCGTACAATCAACAAGTACGTCCGGGTGGCTACTACTTCAACCCCGTTAAGGTAGCTACTCCTATTATGAGCATCAGTAGCACCCCTCCATTCGACGTGAAGATCATCGGTCTTGCAACGTCTTCATATCTTCGACTTTCACTCGTCGATCAATTATTTGAAATGAGAATTAACTCGGCCTTTTCAAATAATTTACGTATATTTAGAATTTCAAATCAATTCATTTCGATGGTTAAATTATTCGATATCACTAGTTCTGTTCTTTAATGTAATTTTCACACCAAACACATTCAACCATCAAATATCACATAAATCAAGCAAATTCAGTTTATTTCCATTCCATATCATTTATAATATTTTATCACGATTTATCGCTATTTTTATTTATTTAAAAATAGCCACTTCATTCAAACGACGCTTCAGGCCATAACGCGGCCGTGGCGCTGTTTTTCTTCAGATTTGGTTTACACATATCTAAAAATTTAACCGTTGGATCTTAACAAAATTTATATCATTAGAATGATCTTTCCAACACAAATCCAATGGTTTCAATTTTGGGAAAATTCGACGGTCGGATCTCCCGCACTAATCGTTTGAAGTTTCGATTTCAAAATACGAACTGCAGCATCGTTATTCGATTTAATTTAATTATATATATATATATATATATATATATATATATATATGTAATCGGTTCTAGCGCTGTTTTTCTTCAGATTTGAATTAAACATTCCAGACAACCCAACCGTTGGATCTTTACAAAGTTGGTGCCGTTGGAAAGATATTTCCAAGGCGAACCCAACGGTTGTGGTTTTGGGAAAATCCGATGGTCGGATCTCCCGCACTAATCGTTTGAAATCACGATTTCAAAATATGAACTGCAGCGTCGTTATTCACTATATTTTGATTATATTTATATAGATATATATATAAATATAATTCTTCCTTTCATTTCAAAATGATTTCCACTTTACACATTTGATTAAAATGACATTTTTATCCAACAGACATTTATTCCAACACTTCACTATTTTTAACAATTCATGTATATAGTAAAAATGTGGTTTTTATTGTAAAACGATTTATTTCAAAACACGACTATTTTATATAGTTCATATAGATGATAAAAATATGATTTTTATTATAAAACGATTTATTTCAAAACACGACTATTTTATATAGTTCACATAGATGATAAAAATATGATTTTTATTATAAAACGATTTATTTCAAAACATGAATGTCGTTCAACACATGAATTTCTATTCAACACTGGAATATAGTTTCAACACATGAAAATAATTCTAACACATGAATATTATTGAAAATTTCGGCAGCATAACGGCAGGGTAATTAAAACCGGGGCCGTTCATAGTACGGCTCCTCGCTCTACCTTAAAGCCTCGCAGCTTTTGACAATGGGGATTCATGCATCTAGTACGCACGCACGCGGCATGTTTTATTTTCATTTCCACAATCTATTCTGATTTTGTTTCAATCACCAATGGGTATTTTTCAACCACAACCAATCAGTTTCAACCACAAACAGTTAAAATCAATCATTCACTATTAACCAATTTTCACACCAATCACAAACAATAAATATCGTCCATGGTCTGTGGACGAGGGGAGTATATATATATATATATATGTATATTCATATATAAATATATTTCGATTCACTTCAATTTATTTCAACACACATATAATTTTTACAACGCATATATAACTTATATATCGAACATACAACTTATACAACGCTTATACATGAGGTGTACAACGGTGATATAACTCATATATCGACTATATAATTTATACATTGTTGATTTCCATATCGTTTATAAATTAGAAATATCACATTGGGTTCCGCTCCACCAAAAATAGCAGAAGGCTCAGAAAAATATGCGGTCTCTTCTAGAATGTAGAAGACGTCCACACGAGTCCACTGCCTCTTGTTTCACTGAATTTCGTCTACAAACGAAAAAGATATGATTTTTACAGTAAAATCATAAACAGTAGTGTTTAGAAGTGCTATTAAAACAGTTTAATATATAACACCCGTTATACCTTAGTTTTGATTCAAAACTAGGTTTTCAGTTTTCGCGAAATCCGCAGTTCGATGTTGAAATCCGATTGCACCACGATGACCGCCTTGGAGAGGTGCGCCTGGAGGACCCACCATGATGAACTCGCACGCGGTCTGGCGGTGGCACAGGCCTTCGAACGGCCGCACTTCGACAGGGTGATTCACGCGATATACAAAACGATGGGGAGTGTACTTTACATGGATTGGAAGAGGGAGATTAGATCTACCAATAACTCCAAAGGGCCATGGGGTTTTGATGAGTGAGGAAGGAGAAATCGAGGGGAGAAGTTTCAAGGAGGATCCATTGTTGGAATTGGGGGTTACGGGCCTGAGCGATGTAGGAGAAAGATTGTGATTGGCCAAGAATTTTTATTTATATATTTAATTCTATTAAATCCAAAAATACCCTTTTCTCTATACGAACCCCAATCCAAACCCAACGACTGTCGCCCCTAGCTAAATACCCCCATTTCGAACACAATGGGATATGTTTCGTAGGCCCATTCGACTGTTTCAGTCAGTTTTCTTTCAAATTAAAATATAAAACATTCAATATTTAATTTGAACGTACATTTCAATTTGCTGGGGCCACATACTGATTCTAAAAATTCCCAAAAAATAAATCTAGCTATGTTTTGACGATACGGTCCCAACAAAACTAGTTTCGTCGAATTCTGAGACCGTTTGAAAAATGGCCATATTCTAGTCGATCCAATTTAACTATAATTGACCAAAACACATTTTCCTTTGCCACGCTCACATACTAGCTTCAAAAATTATAAAATTTGAAACCTAGCAATAACTTCACATCCCGGATCCAACAAAAGTGGTTTCGTCGAATTCCGAGCTCGTTTGCAAAATGTCTATTTTCACGGGCTATATAAATTCTATAGCGACCTTTCTGAAAATTCATTTGGCCATAACTTTTGACCCCTGCTACGAAACTTTAATTTTTCAGATTCGCTAGAAAGATATTCACTAACAGATTTAAATATTTTTGGTTTCACTAAAATCCATTTTATTTTGCACCCGGTACAGTCAGTCAAAGTTTGAATTCAAATTCGAAACTGCCGCGCCATTTCAGGCCATGTTTATAATTCAAATTAATTATATTCATTTTCAACATCGATTCAATCACATTTTTCATTGTTATTATTTAAAATATTTATAATTCACTAAAATAGCCAATTTAAAATTTTTAAACTGATTCAGATTTTCTGGGTTGTTACAATAATTTTGGGATACATTATTACAAACACTATTTGTAATTTAATATAATATTGATTTTTGATTAAGTTTTATAAAACTTGTAGATTGAACTTAATATTTTGGTATATAACATATATATATGTGATTTTTATGTCTTAAATATGTAGTTTAAATATAAGAAGTTAAAGTTCTATAGTTTACTTTATATTACCAGATTTCATTAATGTAATTTTGTTATAACTATAGGTTTCTTTTAAAGTTTTAACATATAAATGGTTCTTTAACAAATTAATATGTTTTGATTTCTAAAAGCTTAAACTTAAAACTGATTTGTATCAAAAGATTGATGTATATCTCATAATAAATTAAAATTTAAGTCCTTTTTAAAATTAGTTTTTATGTGCATATATGTTTATAGTTTACTTCATATGACAAAATTTTATAAAAAGATCTTCAATATTCACTATATTATTTTTAAAAGAAGCACCCTACTAAGATTATTTAACTTTATATTTCTCATAGAATTATTCTGAATATTTTACTACCTATCATGAACATATTTTTAATTACCATTAACTTATCTTTATTTTTTTCTCATATCTCTTTGATTAGTATCACTGACCTAAGTTTAGAAATTATTGTTTATTATCTTTGTTTCATTAAAATAATTTATAATATATGTGTATATGCGTAATAGTTAGACGGTACTTTGAATATCTTTTACCAAAATAGATATCATCACCAAATCATTCTGCATATTATCATTACACATCTTATTTCATATCATACATCGTTATTATAAATTACAGTGCATTTCAAATTAAAATCATTCACATCATAAGTTGCATTTCATTTGATATATGATTATATATTGCTTTGCATATG
Organism: Allium sativum; assembly: GCA_030737875.1. Lineage (NCBI taxonomy): Eukaryota > Viridiplantae > Streptophyta > Magnoliopsida > Asparagales > Amaryllidaceae > Allium > Allium sativum. Next base: position 821,856,969 of record CM060924.1, on the reverse strand, counting down.
AAATAGATTTGACACTACATTATAACCAACATACTGCAGTACATATTAACTTTTAACTCCACACATAACAAGTATATTGTATAAAGAGTTGTTGTCTTATAAATATATAGGATTATTAATTAAATACGTAACTATTTACTTTGACTTGATTAACCTGTTTGGGTTGAATGGTTTGTTTGACTTGTTTGACCTGGTTGGATTTGATGTGTTTGTGATAGGTTAGAAATATACTTATACACATGTAGGTATTAAATGATATAACTGTACTCATCTTTTTCACATTTTATTGCATATAGTTTCTCTAGTATTATATTAAGGGGGGCTTTATAGTTTCTAGGATTATTTAAAGTTTCAAGAAATATTTTAACAAATTGTTTGATTTGGTTGAGACTGTTCTTTTAACTAGAATAATCTAAAACATAGAAAGTAACATAATTAACAATGGGGTGGTTTGACTAATTTAAAACTTAAATTTGAATTTATGGATTAACTCAGATTTAATTATTATTTTTGGATTGATTGTATGCTTGTTAGTATAGAAAGCTTGTATTGGAATAGTTTGACTTTGAATTGATTAATTTGAATATTGTCTGAATTGATTGTTGAGTTTAAATTATACAGTGTTTGTATAGTCATAGATTTAGGAAGTGTTATGGAGTATTATAAATTTTGGAAAATTATAGATTTAGGAAGAGTTATAGATTTAAGGGGATTTATATATATATATATATATATATATATATATATATACACACACACACAATTTGTAACTAGGATTATTCTAAGTCTAAATAGATATACTTTTTGTTGATGACAAAGGGGGAGAAAATATATAATATGGTATAGTTAAGATAGTCATAGTTTAAGAGGGAGTCAGGAGGAATTCATGGTGAAAGGGGGAGTATTCAAGGAATCAGATCAATAGGTAATATCAGGTATAAATATTTTATAAACCAAGGTTGTCATCATAAAAAAAAGGGAGATTGATGGAGAATGGAATTTTGATGACAACAACCTTGTTTCAATCATTATCATTATTGAATATAAAATATATACTAACATCTTTATCCAATATATATATATATGTATGTACATGTAAGATTTATATGCAGGTAATAAATTTTGAACATAATACAGTTAAGAGATTCAGGATTTCAAAGGAGAATCAAGCCTCGTGAGTATCAAGATAACAGGAGTTCAAGTGTCTAAGACTATCAGGGTAATAGAGTCTAGAAATTATGTAAAACTTCTGAATAGCACTCAAACTCTGTTTTCAAATTGATTTTGAAACGACCCAAACTTCCCAGTAAAGGAAAGCCCGGATTGCTTTGAGAACAACACACGTTAGAACATAAAACAGAAGAACATTTTATTATTGCTACAACAATTACATCAGAGTACAAGAATATTACAGAGTATGAATAAATATACATTGGAAATACAATATCAGAGTTTAAATTACATTTAAATAGCAGCAGAAAAATAGTACAAAACACAACTGAAGGAAATACACGGATATAGAGCCTTCCGAATATCGCTTCAGCTGTAGACAAGGATCCTGTGAATATAATATCTGAAAACCAAAACTACTAGCAACCCGTCTGGAAAATATGGGCACCCAGAGTTTAGGTTAAAACAATAAACTCCAGGTCAGTCACGGGACTGGTATGAGAACTCAAAAACAGTTATTAATTTGATTTTAAAGTTAGGTAAATCAAGGGACCACGCCGTATAACACGGAACGGGTTTACCCCCAAGAATACCAGTGCATAAAAATAAACAGCGCAATTCTAAATAAAGGAAAATGAAGCTATTATACGACTCAGGTCCCATCACACAATGCAACGCAAGCAGGAGGATAGAGTTTTACCTTATAATAGCCAAATATGCTTGGTACGCGAAATTTGTCTTTTAATATTACGATAAGTGCATAGTGCAGAAATTAATTTCGAAAGTAAATGTATTAATCATAGACGGCATGAGCGCTCCATCCCACTATGTCGCCATATATAGGGTTTACAATCAAAACCATAATGTCGTATTGGAAATTGGTTTTCCATCATAAAATCGAGGCTAGGGATCGTCCTCTCCGATTCGAGACACTCTAGCAAATGCCTCAGGATCACACCTATGGGCAACCCTTGGAGCGGTAGGGCCGGTCCCCACCTAACGGTAGTGGATTAGTTATGCCTGAACACACGTTTCCCAGTTCCTTCAAACCTCCATATGGCCACTAAAAACCTATAAATCCGAGATATCTCATAATCCATCATCCACATAAGTAAAAATGTCTGGGCTGGTAGGTCACTGACACCACTCTAGCTAGAAAGAAACGTGTGCACTCCCTACGGTCCATATCCCGTTTTTGACTCATACCGGGGTGTGAGGCTCGCGAAGTCACGTTATACACAAAGCTACATCGAAATAGGCCATGCTTTGATCATCAATCACAAGGACCTGCTTTTCAACAAAAGCCTTGATCATTTGCATCTTGGCATGCCACATTGTCAGACCATACCATATCATTGATCATCTACTAATATATAACCGGGTGTTAAGTGAAGAATAAATTCTCCACCACCAAACAGATATACGTTAAACAAAGATCAATGAATACAATATAAAGGAATACAATGTCAGACACATAATCCATTTACAAGTCCGTTCTGGGTCTGGACGAAACCGGAGGCACCTTATTCCTCGCATTTTCGTCGATCTCCAAGTACGTTCGGATGATCAACACTTTTCCATCGTCTTGGGTGTACGTCCAATCAAGATAGCAATAACCATCCAAATGACGTGAAGAACTCCGGTCTTCAACCACCATCTTCATCTTCGATTCTTGATCGACGTATTAATTATTCAGAATGGGTTAAACCCGGTCTTTCTGAATAATATGCGTATTTTATAATCAAGTGCTATTAAAACATATCCAATGCCTCATTCCAATTTAGAATAGTCTTTTATTAAAATATTCACATTATTAGAGAAAAGTCCTCATTAATTTAATCAAAGATAAAATCCTTTGAATTTATTCTATTCAATCCATTTAAGAATTTATTAAAACTCCAATTCGGTTTTAATATCAAAAATCATTATTTGATGATAACCAATTTTAAGAAATAAATTTTATCTTTAACTTGGTTAAAGAACTAGTGTTATTTAAAACGCAGTTCACGATAAACCCATAATCATCTTCCATAAAATAAGGAATCTTTACTGAAATTAGATCAACATATAATCGATATAAATTTCTGTATCAGACTAATAATATAAATGGAATAACGGCGAGGCCTTTTAAATTCCATATATAGTAACAGTCTTCATCCACATAAGTTCATCTCGATTTTTAACCAATCAAATTTCATTTAATCCCAATTTATTCTATTTAATTGGAATTCTTTTATTCAAAAAACTTTTCATATAAATCTTAATAAAAGATTTATTCTACTCACATGGGGCTTAAGAACAGTGTTATTTAAGACACCATTCACGACAAACCCAAAATCTATTTTTTCTCTTTCAATTCCAATTTAATATATATTGAATTGGAAAACTCCTCTTTAGACATTTCAATTAGATTTTAATTAAAAGATTTCTAAATCACAAATCATACTTTAACATCAAATTCTTTTTAATGCAACACATTCAATGAACATATAATCTTCGTAGTCAAATCTTTTCTTAAAAACATGATTCATTATAACTGGAAACAAGACCATAATAAAAATATAATCTTTATTTTCTAACCTTTTACTTGAAAAACATATTATAGTGAGAATGTCATTCTTATTTTCTAATCTTTCTAATGAAACAAATTAACTATAAAAATGTATTCTTTCTAATGAAATCAACCTTAAATAAAAATGAAATCTTTTTAATGTAATCTTTTTAGTTCAACCTTTATTACATTGAAAAATATAATATTTTTAATTCAACCTTTATTGCATTGAAAAATGTAATATTTTCACTTCAATTTTTATTTTCAATTCAATCTTTATTACATTGAAAAATGTAATATTTTCATTTCAATCATTATTACTTTGAAAAATGTAATATTTTCATTTCAATCTTTATTACATTGAAAAATGTAATATTTTCATTTCAATCTTTATTACATTAAAAAATATAATATTTTCATTTCAATCTTTATTTTCAATTCAATCTTTATTTTCAATTCAATCTTTATTGCATTGAAAAATGTAATATTTTCATTTCAATCTTTATTACATTGAAAAATGTAATATTTTCATTTAATTCTTATACTGGGCCAGACCTCCTACATTAAGCCTGCGACTTGTGGATGTTGGATACGCCGGTTGGTTCCGGGCAGACTTATCCCACAAGTTGGGGTTAACCTCGTGTCATGGCCCAATTCGTACTTGCGCACTTGGACCTCTCACATTAGGTTCAACATTTGTAGCTGCTGGATATGCTGGTGGGTCCGGGCAGATTTATACCACAAATTTAACCTAACCTCGTGTCCAAGTACAATTATAATTAATAGTTATAATTAATTCACTGAAAATATTATTTTAAAATATTATTTTTAAAGTAAAGATATGATCTTTACATTAAATTGTTACTAATTTTATAAAACCCTTTGTTTCCAAATATCCAAATTGACATTTCAATTTTTAATGAAAAATTGAACTTTCTATATTATTATTATATCATAATAATAATCTTTTCAAAATGTTCAAATTTTGAAATCAAAACTTCTTATCTTAACATACAGACCGTAAAGATGTAATCTTTTTAATTGAATCCTTTTTATTATAACTTTTAAACATTAAAGATATAATCTTTCTAATTCATATGTCAATTAATTCCATTAACTGAATATTAAATTAAAATGTTCTTTTAATTCAAAATTGGAATGAGATCCAATCTATTACCATGTAATTTTAATTATATGGATTTCAAACATCGCATTTATTCCATAATAATGATAAAACATTCAATAACAGCCAAAGTGCATTTTAAACTAACCACAAGGCGATGTGTAGTCAGAATATCAACCCAAGACCCGTGTGGGGTTTCAACCAACACAAATTCAAATAATATATTATTAATTATTCTCTTGGACGATGTATGAAAATTTATCGTCCAATCAACATAAACAAGTCACGCAACTTGTAAATGGCAGTGTAAACATGTTTTAAATGTCATAAACGTCATAACGACATGTTACATATTTCAAATTTCAAACAATTCACAATAGTTATCCAAATCAACATTTATCCAACAAACAATAATTTCAACATAGATAATTAATTAATATTTAATAATAAAAATAATTAATTGTTCAAAAACTTGAGTGAGCTAAAAGTTCTCACCTTTGCCCGGCTTTAATTGATGGTTCGGGCCTAATTTTGGCCCAAAATCCAACATGATCTAAAATTGATGAATTTGGTGTCTACGCAAAGCTTATGACTCAACGATCATGGCAAATCCTGTTTTGCGCAATTTCGAGTTCGTATCAAAAAGATATGAATTTTCAAAGTTTGAATAATTTAAATAATTAAATTAAATTATGAAAATTACCCAAATTTTCAACTCGCTCAGAATTGAACGTAGTTAGTGTCATTGCGAAGCTGTCGACTCCACGATAGCAACAAATCCTATTTCGTGCGATTTCGAGTTCGTATCACAAAGTTATGAATTTTCGAAGTTTGACCAAATTAAATACGATCCTAGCGTTTTTTGTTTCGTCCCATTCCGACTTAAAATTAATTTTATATAATTTTCCAATGTCTGAAATCAAAATTTGAAATTACCGCGACATTTCAGGCTCAAAATATAATTAATATAAATTATTCATTCTAACTTCGATTTAATTAAATTTTTCGTCGTTATTATTTTAAAATAAATTATTCTAAATATAATAAATCCATTAAATTAACTAAAATAAAAATTTTAAATTTTCCCCAAAATTCCGGGTCGTTACAATCTCCCCCACTTAAAATCTTTTCGTCCTCGAAAAGGAACAAAGTTGAAAGTCGTTTAATTAACCAACTCAACTTTTAATTCTAATCGATTTCCAATTCAGTTCAATATTAAATTTGATTTAGCTAAATTTATCATTCTATTATATATTAGTTTTGTTAATTATCATTCCAATATTTTAATTAGTTAAACTAATTATCAAACATCGCAACCAGCAATCAATTTGCTGATTAACTTTTCAAACATATATAATTTCTATATATAATCAAAATTCATGTTTTTAGTGCAAATCACAACAATAAACCCTGTCTAGTTTTGGTTCTCACACCAGTCAATGGAAATATATAAATATATCACTTTCGAAACTCGAACATAAATACTGATGATGATCGATCAATCACCAGGATTATCCCCGAGCGACTAGAGTGTGATTCTATATCTATCCAGTATATTAAAACTTCGAATATCCGTTAATTACTCGTATATTCAAAATCTTTATATACTCGATTGTCCAACCTAAAATATAATAATATAACAAATACGTATTTTAAGATAAGATTTTCAAATCTAAATTTGTTTTCATTTTATTTTAAAGAAAATAATACTCTTCGCACTCGTTCTAGGATACTACTGATCCCATCTCTAACGAGTCATTCTTATTGAATATTACTAACCCAATCTATGATGAATTCTTTCGTTCGGTTCTAATGTGTCTTATTCTCGAGTTCTGTAAACCAAAGCTCTGATACCAAATGAAACGACCCAAACTTCCCAGTAAAGGAAAGCCCGGATTGCTTTGAGAACAACACACGTCAGAACACAAAACAGAAGAACATTTTATTGTTGTTACAACAATTACATCAGAGTACAAGAATATTACAGAGTATGAATAAATATACATTGGAAATACAATATCAGAATTTAAATTACATTTAAATAGCAGCGGAAAAATATTTCAAAACACAACTGAAGGAAATACACGGATACAGAGCCTTACGAATATCGCTTCAGCTGTAGACCAGGATCCTGTGAATATAATATCTGTAAAACCAAAACTACTAGCTGCCCGTGTGGAAAATATGGGCACCCAGAGTTTATGTTAAAACAATAAACTCCAGGTCAATCATGGGACTGGTATGAGAACTCAAAAATGGTTATTAATTTGATTTTAAAGATAGGTAAATCAAGGGACCACGCCGTATAACACGGAACGGGTTTACCCCCAAGAATACCAATGCATAAAAATAAACAGCGCAATGCTAAATAAAGGAAAATGAAGCTATTATAAGACTCAGGTCCTATAACACAATGCAACGCAAGCCGGAGGATAAAATTTTACCTTATAATAGCCAAATATACTTGGTACGCGAAATTTATCTTTTAATATTACGATGAGTGCATAGTGCAGAAATCAATTTCGAAAGTAAATGTATTAATCATAGATGGCATGAGCGCCCCATCCCACTATGTCGCCATATATAGGGTTTACAATCAAAACCGTAATGTCGTAATGGAAATTGGTTTTCCATCATGAAATCGAGGCTAGGGATCGTCCTCTCCGATTCGAGAAACTCTAGCAAATGCCTCAGGACCACACCTATGGGCAACCCTTGGAGCGGTAGGGCCAGTCCCCACCTAATGGTAGAGGATTAGTTATGCCTGAGCACACGTTTCCCAGTTCCTTTAAACCTACATATGGCCACTAACAACCTATAAATCCGAGGTACCTCATAATCCATCATCCACATAAGTAAAAATGTCGGGGTTGGTAGGTCACTGACACCACTCTAGCTAGAAAGAAACGTGTGCACTCCCTACGGTCCATATCCCGTTTTTGACTCATACCGGGGTGTGAGGCTTGTGAAGTCACGTTATACACAAAGCTACGCCGAAATAGGCCATGCTTTGATCATCAACCACAAGGACCTGCTTTTCAACACAAGCCTTGATCATTTGCATCTTGGTATGCCACATTGTCAGACCATACCATATCATTGATCATCTACCAATATATAACCTGGAGTTAAGTGAAGAATAAATTCTCCATCACCAAAAAGATATACGTTAAACAGAGATCAACAAATACAATCCAATTACAAGTCCGTTCTGGGTCTGAACGAAACCGGAGGCACCTTATTCCTCGCATTTCCGTCAATCTCCAAGTACGTTCGGATGATCACCAGTTTTCCATCGTCTTGGGTGTACGGTCCAATCAAGATAGCAATAACCATCCAAATGACGTGAAGAACTCTGGTCTTCAACCACCGTCTTCATGTTCGACTCTTGATCGACGTATTAATTATTCGGAATGGGTTAAACCCGGTCTTTCTGAATAATACGCGTATTTTATAATCAAGTGCTATAAAAACATATCCAATGCCTTATTCCAATTCAGAATATTCTTTTATTAAAATATTCACATTATTAGGGAAAAGTCCCCATTAATTTTATCAAAGATAAAATCCTTTGAATTTATTCTATTCAATCCATTTAAGAATTTATTAAAACTCAAATTCGGTTTTAATATCAAAAATCATTATTTGATGATAATCAATTTTAAGAAATAAATCTTATCTTTAACTGGGTTAAATAACTAGTGTCATTTAAAACACTGTTCACGATAAACCCATAATCATCTTCCATAAAATATGGAATCTTTACTGAAATTAAATCAACATATAATCGATATAAATTTCTGTATCAGACTAATAATATAAATGGAATAACGGCGAGGCCTTTTAAATTCCGTATATAGTAGCAGTCTTCATCCACAAAAGTTCATCTCGATTTTTAACCAATCAAATTTCATTTAATCCTAATTTATTCTATTTAATTGGAATTCTTTTATTCAGAAAACTTTTCATATAAATCTTAATAAATGATTTATTCTACTCAAATGGGGCTTAAGAACAGTGTTATTTAAGACGCCATTCACGACAAACCCAAAATCTAATTTTTCTCTTTCAATTCCAATTTAATATATATTGAATTGGAAAACTCCTCTTTAGACATTTCAATTAGATTTTAATTAAAAGATTTCTAAATCACAAATCATACTTTAACATCAAATTCTTTTTAGTGCAACACATTCAATGAACATATAATATTCGTAGTCAAATCTTTTCTTAAAAACATGATTCATTATAACTCGAAACAAGATCATAATAAAAATATAATCTTTATTTTCTAGCCTTTTACTTGAAAAACATATTATAGTGAGAATGTCATTCTTATTTTCTAATCTTTCTAATGAAACAAATTAACTATAAAAATGTAATCTTTCTAATGAAATCAACCTTAAATAAAAATGAAATCTTTTTAATGTAATCTTTTTAGTTTAACCTTTAATACATTGAAAAATGTAATATTTTTAATTCAACCTTTGTTGCATTGAAAAATGTAATATTTTCACTTCAATTTTTATTTTCAATTCAATCTTTATTACATTGAAATATGTAATATTTTCATTTCAATCTTTATTACATTGAAAAATGTAATATTTTCATTTAAATCTTATACTGGGTCAGACCTCCCACATTAAGCCTACGACTTATGGATGCTGGATATGTCGGTTGGTTCCGGGAAGACTTATCCCACAAGTTGGGGTTAACCTCGAGTCATGGCCCAAATCGTACTTGCGCACTTGGACCTCTCACATTAGGTTCAACTTTTGTGGCTGCTGGATATGCCGGGCAAGTCCGGGCAGACTTATACCACAAATGTAACCTAACCTCGTGTCCAAGTACAATTATAATTAATAGTTATAACTAATTCACTGAAAATATTATTTTAAAATATTCTTTTTAAAGAAAAGATATGATCTTTACATTAAATTGTTACTAATTTTATAAAACCCTTTGTTTCTGAATATCTAAATTGGCATTTCAATTTTTAATGAAAAATTGAACTTTCTATATTATTATTATATCATAATAATAATCTTTTCAAAATGTTCAAATTTTGAAATCAAAACTTCTTATCTTAACATACTGACCATAAAGATGAATCTTTTTAATTGAATCCTTTTTATTATAACTTTTAAACATTAAAGATATAATCTTTCTAATTCATATGGCGATTAATTCCATTAACTGAATATTAAATTAAAATGTTCTTTTAATTCAAAATTGGAATGAGACCCAATCCATTAACATATCATTTTAATTATATGGATTTCAAACCTCGCATTTATTCCATAATAATGATAAAACATTCAATAACAGCTAAAGTGCTTTTTAAACTAACCACAAGGGCGATGTGTAGTCAGAATATCATCCCAAGACCCGTGTGGGGTTTCAACCAACACAAATTCAAATAATATATTATTAATTGTGCTCTTGGATGATGTATGAAAATTTATCGTCCAATCAACATAAACAAGTCAGACAACTTGTAAATGGCAGTGTAAACATGTTTTAAATATCATAAACGTCATAACAACATGTTACATATTTCAAATTTCAAACAATTCACAACAGTTATCCGAATCAAAATTTATCCAACAAACAATAATTTAAACACAAATAATTAATTAATATTTAATAATAAAAATAATTAACTGTTCAAAAACTTGAGTAAGATAAAAGTTCTCATCTTTGCCGGGCTTTATTTGACGGTATGAGCCCAATTTTGGCCCAAAATCCAACATGCTCTAAAATTGACGAATTTGGTGTCTATGCGAAGCTTATGACTCAACGATCATGGAAAATCCTGTTCTGTGCGATTTCGAGCTCGTATCAAAAAGATATGAATTTTCGAAGTTTGAATAATTTAAATAATTAATTTAAATTATTAAAATTACCCAAATTTTCAACTTGCTCAGAATTGAACGTAGTTAGTGTCATTGCAAAGCTCTCGACTCCACGAACGCAACAAATCCTATTTCGTGCGATTTCGAGTTCGTATCAAAAAGTTATGAATTTTCAAAGTTTGACCAAATTAAATACGATCCTATCGTTTTTTGTTTCGTCTCATTCCGACTTAAAATTAATTTTAAATAATTTTCCAAAGTTTGAAATCGAAATTTGAAATTACCGCGAAATTTCAGGCTCGAAATATAATTAATATAAATTATTCGTTCTAACTTCGATTTAAATAAATTTTTCGTCGTTATTATTTTAAAATAAATTATTCTAAATATAATAAATCCGTTAAATTAACTAAAATAAAATTTTTAAATTAGCCCCATAATTCCGGGTTGTGACAGATTTCAAGCTTCTCTCAAAATTATTTTCAATCATCCAAGAATTTCAAATATGTATTTCCAAATTTATAAGTACAGTTTTGTATATATTAAATCATTCATTTATATATTGAAATAAGTTTATATTTGATTATAATTTCAAATATTATTATTTAAACTCTAAGTTTTCATAAACCCTTTTTGTTTGTATAGTTTATAAATATCTCTTTATAAATACCTATATATTTATATAATTATAATTATATTATTATATAGTTTTTATACCACTTATATATAGATTTTAATCATATGTTTAAATAATATTTTCTTATGTTTTTATACTTGAAAAATAAATGTTTTAACAACTAGTTTTATTTTAGGAATTTCCAGAATATATATATACAGGTTTAAATACTTTAAAAATGATTTAAAACTCAAAAATATAGTATATATGTTGACATACATTTTTGACATGTCGTCATATAACCGTCGTAATTTTTAAAATTCAAAGAAAGTTTCTTTTCATTATATCAAACGTTTCAAAACCGTTGCAGCCTTTGGAACTCTATATAAAGGGGTCATTTTCAAACTTTTAACTATCTCCTTCTTCATCCTTGCTCTTACCACCATTATTATACTTTAATTTCTTGATTTCTACACTTATACTCTACCAATTTCAACATATATTATTCTCTTTCTATTCTCAATCTCTACTAAATACTTTCAATTTATAAGGGCTATTCAAGAGTTCTAAGGTTATTTTATTGATTTGGGAACTGTTTGGGAAAGGGTGTGTTCCTTATAGCCTGTAAATCAAGGAAATGGAGCGGTGTTAACCTTATAGCCATGAAATCAAGGGTGGTGGAATTGGTGTTAACCTTGTAACCGTGAAATCAAGGGTTGTCGAATCGGTGTGAACCTTGAAGCCGTGAAATCAATGGTGTTGTAATTGGATTCCGATATTAATAAAATTTTACATAATCCGGTGTTGCGTGGGATTGGACGTAGCAGTAATCCGTGAAAAGTCGATGTGTACGGCTTAAAGGATCTATATGGATATAGCGGAAATAAATGTGATATGCTAGCTAAATAATATGCAATAGTTATGCAAAGTAAATGCAGAAAATGGAGTAAAGTGACACCAGGAATTTTTATACTAGTTCGGACTTCCCGCCCTACGTCCAATCCCGAAGCTCCTCTTCGGAATTCACAAACAACGCCCTCTCTTAACCCGGAGGAATAGGTCAGTAATCCCGAGCCCCAACAAGGATGCCTCTCGCCTGACCAACTACACCGGTCTTCAACAATTACAAGTGTTTGACTTCTGATTTGTGTTCTCGAATCAACACGAATAGCCAATATTTTAAGTACAACCTTCCTATAATCTAATCCTCAAGTATATGATTTGAATACAGAGATTTAAGGAAGAAGATTGCTTGTTGAATCAAATGATATTAGATTGATTCAAGGATTCAACAAGTATTTGAATTGGATAGCTTTCAATTGCAAAGAATATAAATGGAGAGAATAGAATGATGATCAGAAAAATCAGTATAATTCGGTTAAAATCGGTGATTTTAAAACATGATTAAACTTGTTTATATAATGGTACATGTAACACCCCACCTCCGCCAGGGTAACTCTTGCAAGCACACTGGCTTTGGAGGGGCGTTAAACAAGGTAAACATGCATGAAGATATCACAAGACAGAACATATAAGTAAAACAGAGTAAATAAAGTAGCGGATCAAACTAGCATTTCAAAACCATAGTCATATTACAACAAAATACTTGATCATTATTTTCCAACAAACAAAGTCTAGCATAAACTGAAAAACTGAAATACATAAAGTACTATCCCCAAAGTGAAGTGATAAACCATAGCTAGCTCAATGTCCAAAACCGTACATGAGCAAATCCAGTAAGCAAGCTATAAAGATCCAAGCTAAGCTCCAATGTTCCCACCCTGAGAACCTGAGGGGGGAACGGAAGAAAAGATGCGAAAGAAAACAGGTCAGTCAAAAAGACTGGTAAGCCCTAACTACTATCTGTCCAACTAGTAAAGTTAACTGACATGAGAAGCTGAGATGAACATAAGGATAACAACATACTAGCATGATGATTAACTAACAAGATAGATAAAGGTGTCATCGCATAATCAAGGTTAAGTTTTGCACCACGGGTGTACTAGCATTCTAACATGTCAAGTAAAAACAAGAATTGATCCCTTGGCCCAAGCTTGGCCCAACATCATGAGGTGACCTAAATCAAGGTACAACTACACGGTCTACTTGATCGGCTCCCTATAAGCCTAACTCGTCAAGTGTCGGTGTCATACGGCCCAAACATGCAATGTAGTTAAACTGCGTTAGGTACACCCTAGGGTGTATCAAGTCCTAGGGTGTCAACCTCGGACACCAATCAAGTATGCACAGTCTAGATCTACTGGTACCCGTGCCTGATTCTCCAACTCCGGACTATGTGCACGACCATAGTTCGCCTGGACCTACACCGGCGTACCTACTCAGCCGTCGTTTTGGTCGCTTACATGTCAGCCCAGTAATCGTGCCCCACCCTAGCCTAGTCCTAGGGTCTTATGATACTATCAAGAGGGTTACTGCTGAAAAGGACCACGCAACTAGGGTTTCTTAACGGGTTAAATGTGGTTAACCCGATCCAAACGTGGATTAAATTGGTTAAGTGTACCCAAGGTTCATGACTTAACCCCGATTAACCCATCAAGCCCAAATTGGTTAAGTATTAAGTGGACCATGACTTAACCCTAATCAGGAGGCATTAATTAACTTAATGTGCTTTAACCTCTCACATTAGACCTTGTTGTGGTTACTAGTTAAGCCGGGCGGGTCCGGGTAGCTTTACACCACAACTTGGTCTAACCTCGGGTTCGAGCACAACATGACCAACTTCTCACATTGGGTCCTATTGTTTGTAGCCACTAGTTAAGCCGGGCGGGTCCGGGTAGATTTATGCTACAAACTCAACCCAACCTCGAGTTGGCCACACTCATATTTTCTAAGTGTCATGTCCATTATGTTTCCAAAACATAATTACAAGTTAACATATCACGTCATGTTATAAAAACCATGTTTATGTCATAATGTTACCCAACCCCAACGTAATCCCATCGTTTACATAATCGTATCAACGCATAAAGGATAAAATAGGGAACTTGGCATAATCATGACAAAAAGGTGTTGAAGCCACAAGTTTATCATGGTGGCATATGAAATGTACATATGTTCATATACTTGCATATTGCATTATTAGGCTTCAAAAGCATGCATAAAACCAAACTTAGAATATGAGTGATACATGGTGATAAATGGCATGTAGAAGTTGCTAGAAGTTCGCATTTAGCCTCACATGCAAGTTATCATAAGGGATATGATAACTTCCATGTTGCCAAAATGCAACCTTTCATATAAAGCTTGAAGCTTTAAGCTCACAACCTCAAGTTTAACTTGCATAACATGATAACATGTGTATAATGATCAACCCAAACTCGCATAACATAGCAACATGTGTCATACATAATGATTGAACCAACTTGCATAACATAATGATCAACCAAACTTGCATATCATAATGATCAACCCAAACTTGCATCATTCATTTAACTTTAGAGTTCAATAAAAAGAAAGTAGAAAAGGGCTTACAATGCTATGAAGACACAAATGAATATTTATTATAAAGATTGAGACGAAGCCCTTATGCAATCACCAAAAAAACCCAAATATGCAAGCTCCAAATGAAAAACCCTTGAGCCAAATCAATAAAAACCCTTGCTTTGTAATAGAAATGTTGCAACTTGACTTGAATGCAAACTAAGAACACTCATACAAGTTTGAAAACACTTGTATGAACTCAAAATCTCTCATATAAATAAACTTAGGAATTTTAGCATGAGAGTGGAGGCCATGAGAGGAACAAATTTGACATAGTTTAGTTGTAGGATTGAATAATGGTGATTTAGGCTAGGTTTAGGGGTCCTTTTATAGAAGATTAGGATAGTATTAGCCATAGGATTAACCCTAGATTCAATCCAAGCCATCAGATCACGTCACAAGCCAACAAAACAGGTCAAAACAGCCAAAATGGTGCACCAGGTTGCCTGGGTCCGACCAGGCAGGTCGACCCCCAGGTCGACCCTGGGGTCGACTCCCCAGTCGACCTGGTCCCACCCAGGTCGACTCCCAGGTCGACCCCCAGGTCGACCTGGTCTGGGCGGGATTTTTCCCGCCTACCCTGATTTTCTGAAATTTGAATCTGTTTTGAATTTTGAATTTTTCGTGAAACTTCGCGAGGCCATATCTTGGTCATACGGACTCCGATTTTCGAAAACTCGGACTCTATTCCGCGTATTTTTCCGAGATGAACGCAATGGCATAGCCCGTTTCCCTTGATTCAGATTTTATAGTTTAATTCTGCCTTGATTTATGTTATAACATGTTATTCAAAAATACTGGTTGTTACATTCTCCCCTCCTTAAAGGATTTCGTCCCCGAAATCTCCAAGTTAGGTAGAACATATCCTACCATCCATCATCCATCTACTCAAAACATCATCCACGTGCAGTCATTGACCTTAAAGGATTCTAAATGCTGTATGATCATATGCAAAGGTGTGTGTATATGTACTTATCTAATGCAAAAATCAGGTGGTTACTGATATAGTAAACCTCCTTAATGCAAAGTATGTTAGTGAAATGAGTCCATATGTATGCAAATTCCTAACATAACTCATAGTCTCTACATGAGTGCACATAACATTCATCCATATGCAACATCCACGTGATAGCATAACAAGTTTCATCCATGAATAAGTATAAGCACTCATGCATATGCAACATGAAAGTGTGTGAGCCGATCTTAGTGCCTAATGTGTATCATGCATCCACGAGTATCCACGTGCAAACACTTGCAACCACTTGCAACCATCAAGCATAACATGTTTCAAATACATGTTTAATCCAAAGGGTTTCTACCTAAGGTTCTCATGACACGATTAACGAGATAACAAGATAAAAAGGATAAACACGGATAAAAGGAAAGATATGCTAATTAGGAAAGAGGTCGAGAATGTACCCTCAAAAAGGAATGGATAAAGCCCACGCATCTTCTCCTCGGTTTCCCAAGTTGCGTCTTCATCGGCTTCACTCCACTGAACCTTCACCAATTTGACTTCTCGATTCCTTAGCTTCTTGATCTCCGTTCCCAAGATACGAATCGGAGCTTTTCTCAAGGTTGCTTCCTTCTCTACCTCAATGTCTTCAAGAATGCTTGGTTCAACCACCTCAGCAGACTCATGCAGGCACTTTCGGAGATGCGAGACATAAAAGATATTATGCACTCCGGCTAGCTTTTCGGGCAATTCCACCTTATAGGCCATCTTTCCAATTCTCTCTGTGATAGGAAAGGGTCCTACGAACCTTGGTGCCAGCTTCCCAACTGCTCCAAAACGTACCACTTTACGCAAAGGAGAAACCTTCACGAAAACCATATCTCCCACTTCGAATTCCAAATCTGCCCTTCGCTTGTCAGCATAGGATTTCTGTCTATCTTGGGCCGCTTTCATCCTTCTTCTCACTAATTCAACTTTCTCGGATGTGTCCCGTATCATATCGGGTCCAAGTATAAGTCTATCTGTTGTCTCCCACCAACAAGATGGTGACCTACACAGCCTCCCATACAAAGCTTCAAATGGTGCCATCCCTATGCTGGCTTGATAGCTATTATTATAAGCAAACTCTACAAGAGGAAGGTGGTCTTCCCAAGTACCACCGAAGTCGAGAACACAAAGACTCAAGAGATCTTCTAGCACTCTATTCACCCTTTCGGTTTGGCCATCTGTCTGGGGGTGATAGGCTGTACTCAGATTCAATCGCGTACCCATCGCTTCTTGCAAACTATTCCAGAACTGGCTAGTGAAAATTGGGTCACGATCGCTAACTATGCTAGAAGGAACTCCATGCAACCGCACTATCTCTCGAAGATAAATAGATGCCAGCCATGATGCGGTCCTCTTGCTTTTTACTGGGATGAAGTGAGCACTCTTCGTAAGTCTATCAACTATGACCCATATGCTTGTATTCCCTTTCCTTGACCTAGGCAATCCATCCACAAAATCCATAGAAATACTCTCCCACTTCCATTGCGGGACCTCCAATGGATGTAATAGCCCACCTGGTTTCTTCGACTCGGCTTTCACTTGTTGGCACACCATGCACTTTGAAACATACTCTGCCACATCTTTCTTCATTCCGGCCCAAAAGAAAATGCGCTTCATATCTCTATACATCTTATCTCCTCCCGGATGTATAGTCAACTTCGAGTGATGTGCTTCTTCGAGAACTTTATGCACCAAATCTCCTACTTGTGGAATGCATAGACTTCCATCACGCCTCAGCCATCCTTTATCATCAATAGTATATCTAGCAAGGTGACTAGACGTCTCACCACGAATCAACTTGTCCATAACTTCGACTATCTGCGGATCTTCCTTCTGCGAAGCCCCAACTTGATCAAGAAGTGTGGGTCTTAGCTCAAGGGATGCTAATGAACCCGTCGTCGACTCAACAGCCGTCGTGAAATCAAAGGTTGCCAAGAATTCTAAGTTCTTCATCTCAATGAACAAGGGGCTCAAAGTCAACCTCCTTCTGCTTAGTGCATCTGCCACAACATTACCCTTGCCAGGGGTATAAGCTATCTCGAAGTCATAAGATGCCAAGAATTCCATCCACCTTTGTTGCCTTAGATTCAGATCTTTTTGCGAGAAGAGGTACTTGAGCGACTTGTGATCAGTATACAACTCAAACCTTTCGCCTAGAAGATAGTGGCGCCAGGATTTGAGTGCAAAGACGATCGCCGCCAACTCCAAATCATGAGTGGGATAGTTTTTCTCATGAACTTTAAGTTGCCTACCCCCATAACATATCACTCTTCCCTCTTGCATCAGAACAGCACCTAACCCCGTGCCACATGCATCTGTGTACACGGTAAACATCTTACCACTATAGGGTAATGCCAAAACTGGAGCTGAGGTAAGGGCTCTTTTGAGCTTTTGAAAAGCAAGCTCACACTCCAAGTCCCATGCAAAGACTAAGTTCTTCTTCGTCAACTTAGTAAGAGGGGCCGAAATCTTAGCGAAGTCCCTGATGAACTTCCTATAGTAGCCCGCCAGACCGAGAAAGCTTCTTACTTCAGTTGCATTCCTAGGAGCCTTCCAGTCTTGAACCACAACCACTTTCGCGGGATCCACCGCTATGCCTTGCTTAGAAACTATATGTCCAAGAAACCGAACTTCCCTTCTCCAGAAATGACATTTGGAGAACTTGGCTTTCAACTGATGCGCTCTAAGCGTATCCATCACTTCCTTGAGATGCCTAGCATGCTCTTCCTCATCCTTTGAGAAGATCAGAATATCATCCACGAAGATGACAACAAACTTGTTAAGGAACTCCCTGAACACCCTACTCATCAAATCTACGAAGTACGCGGGTGCATTAGTCAAACCGAATGGCATGACAAGCCATTCAAAGAATCCGTCTGGAGTCCTAAATGCAGTCTTATCGATACTATCCTCAGCCACTCTAAGCTGATGGAATCCGGTGGCTAGATCGAGTTGAGAGAAAACAGAAGCACCTACAAGCTGGTCGAAGAGATCATCAATCCTCGGTAACGGGTGCCTATTCTTCTTTGTCAGCTTGTTCAACTCTCGATAATCAACACATAGACGAAGCGAACCATCCGCCTTAGTAGCGAATACCACCGGAGCACCCCATTCAGAAATGCTTCGCCTAATAAAATTCTTCTCAAGCAATTCCTTGATTTGCTTGCTGAGCTCCCTTCTTTCACGTGGGGCCATGTGCCTAACGGGCAATGATACTGGCTTGGCATTATCAACTAGATAAATGCGTAAATCTATCTCTCGTTTAGGGGGTAACCCCTTAACTTCTTCAAAGACATCAGGATAGTCTTGGACCACCCTTACAGATTGCAGATCATCGATGGACGAGTCGAGAGATTCAAGATAATATAACATGACGGGACCTCTAGGGTTACAAGAAATTTCTAGGGTATTACCGAGGCGAGTCATGAGTCTCACCACTATATGTCCACAATCGAGAATGGCTCCATAACTGGACAACCAATCCATGCCCAAGATCAACCCATATCCCGTGAACCCGAGAACATAAGCATTACACGTGAATTCTACGGTCAAGATAGAAATCTTCGAATCCACACAAATCATAGATAGATGGGCGGAGCCCCCAATTGGATTTGAAACACAAACGGGATCCTCAACTAGGCTAGTACTTAGGTGCAAACTTTCAACAATGTCAGAAGAGATAAAACTATGCGATGCGCCAGAATCAAATAAGGTGCGAACAGGAAAATCAGAAATATAAACAAGACTTTCTACAGAAATACTACCTCGGTCCTGAACTGGAGCAGCATTGAGAGCATGCACTTGCCCTCCAGAAGGTCCTGCACGCTGATTCTGTCCTTGCTTCTTGGGGCAATCCTTGCTAAAATGTCCGGTCTCTCCACAATGAAAGCATTCTCCCAACTTCCTCTTCTTCTTCCTACAGTCTTTAGCTATGTGCCCAACAATCCCACAGTAGTTGCATTTCCTTGGATCCTTTGCCTTGGCCTTGTTGCCCTTGTTGTTCTTGTTGTTTTTGTTGTTCTGATTGCTCTGATTTCCTCCCCTCTTGGAGTCTGTCTTCTTGGCTTGAGTCTCATTAGCCTTGACTTCCTTCTTGCCATTCTTATCGTCTCCTTGAAGCAATGCCATGTCTACTAGTCCCTCAAAAGTGGCCCCCATGGGTATATGAGATAGGGCTAAACCTTGTAATGGCTCATTCAACCCTCGTGCAAAGCGTAAAGCCTTCTTCTGGGGGGTATTAACCATGTCCAAACCGAATCGGGCGAGCTTGTTAAACTCATTCACATATTCCCTCACTGTCATGTCCCCTTGCTTCAAAGATATAAACTTCTCCAATTGCAGATTCGCCTCAGCTGATGATAGAAACTTAAGCCCAAATCTTGTCCTAAAGTCGGCCCAAGTCTCTATAGGCCTCGTAGCATTGGTGACCTCCCACCAATAAGCAGCTTCTTCTTTTAATAACCATGCTGCCAATAAAACCTTTCTATGGTCTTCCACATCAAAGATAGCGAAAAGATCTTCGGTTTCTTTCAACCAATTTCTTGCCTCCACAAAAGTCTCCGTCCCAATAAAGTTCTTGCCACCCATCGCCTTAAAGTCTTTGCAAATCTTAGCAAAATCTACTTGCGGATTCGGAGGAGGAGGAGGAGGAGGAACCTCAGTTATATTGGGGGTATTTGCTAGGCCCACATCGTTGGCCCTAGCTTCCAAGTACCTCCGGAACCATCCGGGAATGGTCACTCCCTCGGGAAGGTTAAGATCAGCCATTCTGAAACGAAGAAAAAGATAGATAGATTCAGAACGAAGAAACGAAGGATAGTGCTATGGCTTTTGGGGAATAGCCTTTTTAAAATAACTAGACTTTTCTTGGAAGGCACTTAATTGGTTTTGAAAATATTTTTTCAAAAGGTAAGTTTCAAAAACACTTTTGCTCAAATCCTGTAAACCTTATGCTCTGGTACCAAATGTAACACCCCACCTCCGCCAGGGTAACTCTTGCAAGCACACTGGCTTTGGAGGGGCGTTAAACAAGGTAAACATGCATGAAGATATCACAAGACAGAACATATAAGTAAAACAGAGTAAATAAAGCAGCGGATCAAACTAGCATTTCAAAACCATAGTCATATTACAACAAAATACTTGATCATTATTTTCCAACAAACAAAGTCTAGCATAAACTGAAAAACTGAAATACATAAAGTACTATCCCCAAAGTGAAGTGATAAACCATAGCTAGCTCAATGTCTAAAACCGTACATGAGCAAATCCAGTAAGCAAGCTATAAAGATCCAAGCTAAGCTCCAATGTTCCCACCCTGAGAACCTGAGGGGGGGTAACGGAAGAAAAGAGGCGAAAGAAAACAGGTCAGTCAAAAAGACTGGTAAGCCCTAACTACTATCTGTCCATGAACTAGTAAAGTTAACTGACATGAGAAGCTGAGATGAACATAAGGATAACAACATACTAGCATGATGATTAACTAACAAGATAGATAAAGGTGTCATCGCATAATCAAGGTTAAGTTTTGCACCACGGGTGTACTAGCATTCTAACATGTCAAGTAAAAACAAGAATTGATCCCTTGGCCCAAGCTTGGCCCAACATCATGAGGTGACCTAAATCAAGGTCCAACTACACGGTCTAGTTGATTGGCTCCCTATAAGCCTAACTCGTCAAGTGTCGGTGTCATACGGCCCAAACATGCAATGTAGTTAAACTGCGCTAGGTACACCCTAGGGTGTATCAAGTCCTAGGGTGTCAACCTCGGACACCAATCAAGTATGCACAGTCTAGATCTACTGGTACCCGTGCCTGATTCTCCAACTCCGGACTATGTGCACGACCATAGTCCGCCTGGACCTACACCAGCGTACCTACTCAGCCGTCGTTTTGGTCGCTTACATGTCAGCCCAGTAATCGTGCCCCACCCTAGCCTAGTCCTAGGGTCTTATGATACTATCAAGAGGGTTACTGCTGAAAAGGACCACGCAACTAGGGTTTATTAACGGGTTAAATGTGGTTAACCCGATCCAAACGTGGATTAAATTGGTTAAGTGTACCCAAGGTTCATGACTTAACCCCGATTAACCCATCAAGCCCAAATTGGTTAAGTATTAAGTGGACCATGACTTAACCCTAATCAGGAGGCATTAATTAACTTAATGTGCTTTAACCTCTCACATTAGACCTTGTTGTGGTTACTAGTTAAGCCGGGCAGGTCCGGGTAGCTTTACACCACAACTTGGTCTAACCTCGGGTTCGAGCACAACATGACCAACTTCTCACGTTGGGTCCTATTGTTTGTAGCCACTAGTTAAGCCAGGCGGGTCCGGGTAGATTTATGCTACAAACTCAACCCAACCTCGAGTTGGCCACACTCATATTTTCTAAGTGTCATGTCCATTATGTTTCCAAAACATAATTTCAAGTTAACATATCATGTCATGTTATAAAAACCATGTTTATGTCATAATGTTACCCAACCCCAACGTAATCCCATCGTTTACATAATCGTATCAACGCATAAAGGACAAAATAGGAAACTTGGCATAATCATGACAAAAAGTTGTTGAAGCCACAAGTTTATCATGGTGGCATATGAAATGTACATATGTTCATATACTTGCATATTGCATTATTAGGCTTCAAAAGCATGCATAAAACCAAACTTAGCATACGAGTGATACATGGTGATAAATGGCATGTAGAAGTTGCTAGAAGTTCGCATTTAGCCTCACATGCAAGTTATCATAAGGGATATGATAACTTCCATGTTGCCAAAATGCAACCTTTCATATAAAGCTTGAAGCTTTAAGCTCACAACCTCAAGTTTAACTTGCATAACATGATAACATGTGTATAATGATCAACCCAAACTCGCATAACATAGCAACATGTGTCATACATAATGATTGAACCAACTTGCATAACATAATGATCAACCAAACTTGCATATCATAATGATCAACCCAAACTTGCATCATTCATTTAACTTTAGAGTTCAATAAAAAGAAAGTAGAAAAGGGCTTACAATGCTATGAAGACACAAATGAATATTTATTATAAAGATTGAGACGAAGCCCTTATGCAATCACCAAAAAAACCCAAATATGCAAGCTCCAAATTAAAAACCCTTGAGCCAAATCAATAAAAACCCTTGCTTTGTAATAGAAATGTTGCAACTTGACTTGAATGCAAACTAAGAACACTCATACAAGTTTGAAAACACTTGTATGAACTCAAAATCTCTCATATAAATAAACTTAGGAATTTTAGCATGAGAGTGGAGGCCATGAGAGGAACAAATTTGACATAGTTTAGTTGTAGGATTGAATAATGGTGATTTAGGCTAGGTTTAGGGGTCCTTTTATAGAAGATTAGGATAGTATTAGCCATAGGATTAACCCTAGATTCAATCCAAGCCATCAGATCACGTCACAAGCCAACAAAACAGGTCAAAACAGCCAAAATGGTGCACCAGGTTGCCTGGGTCCGACCAGGCAGGTCGACCCCCAGGTCGACCCTGGGGTCGACTCCCCAGTCGACCTGGTCCCACCCAGGTCGACTCCCAGGTCGACCCCCAGGTCGACCTGGTCTGGGCGGGATTTTTCCCGCCTACCCTGATTTTCTGAAATTTGAATCTGTTTTGAATTTTGAATTTTTCGTGAAACTTCGCGAGGCCATATCTTGGTCATACGGACTCCGATTTTCGAAAACTCGGACTCTATTCCACGTATTTTTCTGAGACGAACGCAATGGCACAGACCGTTTCCCTTGATTCAGATTTTACAGTTTAATTCTGCCTTGATTTATGTTATAACATGTTATTCAAAAATACGGGTTGTTACAGTACAAGAGTAGCAATCCTTCATGAATAGTTTCTATAAAAGGTTATGTCCATTTCCTTTGATTAATGAAGAGGAATCTCTTCATGAAGGATGGTGACTCTTCACAAAATAGTTTCTAGGTCGAATCAGTCGACTGGTTAAAAATCATCAGTTGACTGGTAGAATTAAATCATATAAATAATTCTTTATCAAAACTAGTCGTTATATATAGAAACAACTTGACCGTCGACCGGTCCATTTCCTACCAGTCGACTGGTAAGCCAGTTTCTGCACATATCTGGCTTTTGAAGGTTTAAGGACATATATATATATATATATGTGTGTGTGTGTGTGTGTATGTATATATATATATAAACCTTATCTTTATGATTCGATTCTTATAGTAGCTTCATTCATTGGCATCGATCAAAATCCTGTTATTCAACATTCTCCCCCTTTTTGTTTGATGACAACACTTTGGATTTTCTCCCCCTGAATGTATAGCTTCCCCTGAATTTCTACACAAATTTGTTAGTCCATAATCTTTTATCCTTACCATCTGATTCCTGCATTCACAAATGTTAGCACAATTTTCCAATAGTATGGAAAATATAAGACTATAATAGCATGGAAACATAAAAATGGTATAATCATGAGAAATATTTCTCCCCCTTTGTCATCGATTAAAAAGGAATTACAAGCACATGATAATAAAAGAAGAGACTTATGATAAGAAATAATCATTTTCAGATTGCATGATATTCAACATAATCAAAAACATAGAAATCCCAAACATAGATTATTACACAACCAAAATATAAAGTCATTACACAACCAAGCTAAGAATGTCACAACCAAATAAGAACATTATTACATAAACAAAATAAGAGTTTGAAAAGATACTAAAGCAAATAAAACTTCCTACACACTTCATACTTAATCTTCATTGGATTCGGTTTCTTCATAAGAGGTCCAATTAAGAGGTGAAATTGATCGCTTTTTCGTATTTGTTATTTAACCAGTTGCCGCAAGAGAACATGTGATTGATTTCCACATCCTTCCTAGAAAATATTTAATCTTATCAAACTTTTTATCCACTTTCTTATCCAACCTTTTGAGCCTTGCTTCTAGGTGGAGTTGATTGCGTGCAAATACATCAATTGCTTGCTTTGATGTTTGATTTGGTTCCGTGAGTCAGACATCTTCCAGATTAGCTCGAATGGTACTCGATGATGGTTGATCCGAATTCCTATTTCTCTGATCTTCTAAACTCATGATCCAGACTTATGGAGGAGGCATATGCATTTGCTTTAAATTCTTCTTGTCTAGTATTTTTATTTCAATCATTTCTGAGTTCGGTTTTGAAATTTTTGCACTCTCAAAGATCCTCATCAAATATTCTCCATAATAAAAGTATGTAGTGATTCCTTGTGTATAAAGAAGAAGACGATCCATAATAGTTTGCATCCAATTCATTTTTATATTTCCAAAGATTGCATATAAGGCCCTAAAAGTGTCTGAGTACATAAGGTCATGAGTTCCGGACCTTGGAAGTATTGTTCGAGTAAGGACAAGATGGAGTACCCTCGCATTAGGTCGTAGTCCCTTAGTTTTAGTTCCATCTGAATCATCATCTATAAATAGATGACTAACTTCATCTCTTACTCCATATTCACAAATCAATTCAGATAGGGCAATTCCATCCGTTGGTGAATTCAAAACTTCTCCAAATCTATAAATAGTGAGGAAAATAGGTTGTCCACACACAAGACTCCATACACAATTATGTAAATTACTAGTACTTTGATGATCTAAATTCATATTTTCTAAGAACAACTTGATTATAGTGACATTAATTTTGACATTATTTTGATTATAATATAAGAGAGTTTCAAGTCTACCTTGATTAGCTAGTAGTTGTAGACCGTAGGAATTAAAATCTTCAAACTTCTCAAAAGGAACTGCCATGAAATTTATTTGAGATAAAATCTTCCATCTATTCTTAGCCAAATCATTCCAAATCCACTGATCTATTAAGGATTCTGCTGCTTTCTTCGATCTAGTTTTTGATGAAGATCCTGTATCTAATTGTCATTTGGGAGCCATGAGACAAATTTCGGTTTTCTAAGGTTTTAGATATTTTAGAGTACTTGAGAAATGAGAAATAAAGGAAGAGGTAGGGTTAAAATAGGATGTGTATACCTAGAACCAGATATTCAGGTTCCTGTTAACCAGTTGACTGGTGGATATTATACCAGTCGACTGGTTGCTGTTATTATGTACAACAACCTTTGTTTTTAATTTCTAAGATTTATTTCTTGAGTGTATATTGTTTTTAAACTTATTTAATGAAAAAGAAAAGCTAAATATATTTATTATTAAATCAGCGAATATTAAATAACTTCGTCAATCAAAATATCGGAAAGAAATTGCATTATCGATCAATGCAAGTCTTATTTAACGTAAAGAAATATTCCTATTTATTTTTCCTCCGATGAAATTGATTTCCTTGGTGTCTTTGCTCCTTCATTTTCCTGATAATTTTTCTCTAAAGAGTTTGGACATTCCTTTTTGCTTTTTGGAGATTTTCTCCACGGATTCCATGATGTATATGGTCTTGGTGATTCAGGAGCGAAGAGAAGGAGTCATGTCTTGGTTCAACTACAGTTGATCTACCACATACTCGAAGTGCAACAGTTTCCAAATATATCAACCTGTCATATGTTTGCTTTTGCTCATAGAATATTTCTCTTTGTAATCTCATTTATTCGTATTGATAGTGTCGAATATCATTTATTTTCTCTTTCGTAGAAGGAGATATCGCAATTTCTCTTCTTTTCTTTGAATTTGGAGTATATCCGGTTTGCCATTGGTGTGTCGAGTCGGAGATGTTATGATGTTAATCGAATTAGATGAAGTTTTGTTAGATGATTTTGGTGTTGTCGGAGATTTATCTTTCTTTGTGATAATAGAAAACATAATTTTTGGTTATTGTTTATTTGTTTTAAAAGCTAAGTATTTATATACTTATATATGCTAATTATAGTAACTTAAATAAATTGCAAGACTTTTATTTACCAGTACTTTTTAACCGAACAAAAACAAACTGCTAAAAATTTGTTTAGAAAATGACTTGTCTGGTGGATAGGAAACTAACTAGTTTATTTATAACATGCTATATTAAGTAAATAACATATTAGAGGAAAAAAACTTACAAGAATGAGCCACTTAATTAAGAAGCTCCTTTTTAGTTGAGCTATAAACATAATTATTTATGGTACCTGCAAAAAATAAAAAAATGGTACCTACTTCCTCCGTTAGGGTCCAAAGGGTTAAGTCTTAGGAAGCCAAACCCAAGAGGGCTTAGTTTCCTTTTTGAAAAAATAATTACTATTCTAATGAACAGAATCTATTTTTTTTTAAATATAAATGTTCATAATAAGAATATTATTTGTCTTCGGAATCCATATACTAATATTATCCGAATATTTTTTCTTAGTAGAAAATTTTATTTTACTACTTGATTTTTGGTTTAATATTAGAATTTTTCAAATTGGATTTCTTTTTTGAATATATTTTATTATCATATCCAAGTCCTTTTTTATTAAAAACCGATTGAGAATATTCTAAAATTTTAGATAAATTCTCTCTACACTTGTTAAAATTATTTACATTTTTAGAAATACTTTCTAACTTAGTTTTTAAACTAGAGTTTTCTAATACTATAATTTTTACTTTATTGTCTAAATCAAGATTTTCATTAATCAATAAATCATTTTTATTTTTTTGAATTTCTATTTCTTGACTCAACAAAGGAAGAATCTTGTAATTTTTTAATTTCTTCTTCTAAGATTTCTTTTTCATCTTTCAAAAGGTCTCTCTCAAATTCGGCTTTATTTTTATCTTTGTTACCTTGTTTAAATTTTCTTTTAAACATTTTCCAAGATTCTAAGATTCTAGTATTAATTTCTACTAATTCATCAAAAGTAAAATCAATTACATCATTATCCTTAGCCATGAAGCACAGTTTGCTTGCTCACTATCACTGTCGCTATCACTTTCAGAAGATGAATCTGAGTTGTCCCGAGTGACTGAAAAAAGCTCGTTTCTTTGATTTTTCATTTTTGTGATTTCTCTTTATTTCTGGACAATTATCTTGATAATGACCGGTCTTGTGACAGTTGAAGCATTCTACTATAGCACGATCAGGTTCTTTCAATGAATTCTTCTATATATTTTTTCTTTGCTTTTTCTGTATTTTAGAAATTTTCTAAAATTCTTAGCAACAAATGTTGTATCTTCTTCATCTGAATCGGAATCTTCTTTTTCTGCATGGAAAGATAAATTTTTCTTATCTTGTACCTATGATTTCTTTGCCTGCAAATTCCCTTCATAAGACATTAGATTACTGGTCAATTCTTCTGGTTTCATGGCAAAGAGATCATTAGCTTCTTCGATCGATAATACTTTTCTCTCCCATTCATCCATTAAGGAATTAAAGATTTTTGAAACTATGTCAAAGTCAGAATATTTTTCTCCTAGTCCCAATAAAAAATGATAAATATTTTGAAAACATGAATACATATCATTTATGGATTCGTTTTCATTCATTCTAAATTCTGAAACCGATTCTTAAGCATAGATATTTTACTTTGTTTAACTTTGTTAGTGCCGTCATGAGTAATCTTAAGTGTTCTCCAGATTTCATATGCAGTGTTGCACATACAAATCTGATTGAACTTGTTTCTATCTAGAGCACAATGTAGCATGTTCATGGCCTTACCATTTGGAGTAGCTTCATTTTTCTCAATATTTGACCATTCGGTGTATGCAGTAGTAGGTGATGTATACTCTTTTTGAGTAATATTCCATGCATCATAATTATTTGCTTGCATGTATATTCTCATCCGAGTAGCCCAGTAACTATAATTCATGCCATTAAAGAACGGTGGTCTTGGCCTTCAGAATATCCGGTGTTAATGCTAATACTAGTATTATTATCCATATTATCTAAATAACAAATAACGGTTTTACAATTATATGATGGCCTTGCCCTGATACCAAATGAAAAGTCGATGTGTACGACATAAAGGATCTATATGGATATAGAGGAAGTAAATGTGATATGCTAGCTAAGTAATATGCAATAGTTATGCAAATTAAATGCGGAAAATAGAGTAAAGTGACACCAGGAATTTTTATACGGGTTCAGACTTCCCGCCATATGTCCAGTCCCGAAGCTCCTCTTCGGAATTCACTAACAATGCCCTCTCTTAACCCGAAGGAATAGGTCAGTACACCCGAGCCCCAACAAGGATACCTCTCCCCTAAGAAACTACACAGGTCTTCAACAATTACAAGTGTTTGACTTCTGATTTGTGTTCTTGAATCAACACGGATAGCGAATATTTTAAGTACAACCTTCCTATAATCTGATCCTCAATTATATGATTTGAATACGGAGATTTAAGGAAGAAGATTGCTTGTTGAATCAAATGATATTAAATTGATTCAAGGATTCAACAAGTATTTGAATTGGAGAGCTTTTAATTGCAAAGAATATAAATGGAGAGAATGGAATGATGATCAGAAAATCAGTATAATTCGGTTAAAATCGGTGATTGTAAAACATGATTAAACTAGTTTTTATAACGGTACAAGAGTAGCAATCCTTCATGAATAGTTTCTATAAAAGGTTATGTTCACTTCCGTCAATTAATAAAGAGGAATTTCTTCATGAAGGATGGTGACTCTTCACAAAATAGTTTCTGGGTCGAATTAGTCGACTGGTTAAAAATCATCAGTTGACTGGTAGAATTAAATCGTATAAATAATTTTTTTTATCAAAACTAGCCGTTATATGCAAAAACAACTTGACCAGTCGTGTAACAACCCAGAAAATCAGAACCAATTTGAAATTTTTATTATGGCAATTTTGATGAACTTTGAATATTTAAAATGATTTATTTTAAATAATAACGATGAGAAATTTATTTTGAATAGAATTAGAACGTATATATTTATTTGAATCGTCATTAGAATATAAATATATATATTTTAATTATAGAAGGAATTGAAAATGGCGCTGTAGTTTGAAAAATCGATTTAAAATTCCAAATGAATGCACATGATTCAAAATAAATCGAATTTTAGCGAAACCAAAAAGATTAGAATATAATTGAAAATATCTTTTCAACGAATCTGAAAAATTGGAATTTCATAGTGGGAAAAAAAGTTTTGTCCAATTGAAAATTCAGAATAGTCGCGATGGAAAATATAGCCCTTAAAAATGGATATTTTGCAAACGACCTCCGTTTTCGACGAAACCACTTTTGTTGGATCTGGAATGTCAAGTTGTTGCTAGATTCCAATTTTCATAATTTTCTGAATCAATATGTGAGTGTGGCGAAGGAAAATGTGTTTTGTCAGTTTCAGTCAATTTTGATCGACCAGAAAATGACCATTTTTCAAATGGTCTCCAAATTTGACAAAATTAGTTTTGTTAGGACCATATCGTCAATACGAAGCTAGAAATATTTTTTCTGGAATTTTTAGAGTCCGTATGTGGCCTCAGTAAATTGAAATTTACGTTTGAATTGAATATATATATTTATATTTTGATTAAAACGGAAATTGATCGAAACAGCCAAACTGGCTTAAGATGAATATCACATTGTGTTCGGAATGGGGGTAACTAGTTATGGGCGACAGTAGGTGGGTTTCGTTTGGAGGTCGAAATAAAAAGTTGCTTTTTTGGGGTAATAAAATAAAATAAATATATATTATATAATATAATCCCTCCCCCTTTTCTCCTCAGTCAACCCCCCTGCTATTTCGTTCAAAGTCGACCTTAAATAATAAAAAAAAAGAAAAAAAAACGCACGATGAAGACCGCCGCGATTCCTCCTCCACGCTGCAACTGCTGCTAGCGCCACCGCCTCCTCAGCCTGCCACGCCTCCGCGATTCTCCCCCTCCTCCGCCACCGGTCCTCTCTCTCCTTCCACTCAGCCATAAATCGAGAATCCCCATGCCCAATTCAAGAGCCGCAACCACCCTCCACACCACCGCGAGCCTCCACCCCAACCGCACCCCCTGCGCCACCAGTTCATGACGCAGCCCTTCCACCTTCAATAAATATAAAATTACGAAATAAAGGAGAGTTTTTCTGTTTATTTATCTACATTTACTTTATTTTCAGATTCATTATATATAACCAAGTAAAGATTGGATTTTTAACAAAGTAAATATTGGATTATTAACAAAGTAAAGATAATATTTTTAACAAAGTAAAGATAATATTTTTAACAAAGAAAAGATAATATTTTTGACGTGTATATGAATAAAATATTTATTCATTTACAAATCAGATGATTTGTTTATGTACACCCATTTGACTGATATGGATTGGGACGATAAATTTTACACATCGCCCAACAGCACAAATATAATTCATTATTTGTTGATTGGAACCCAACACGGGTATTGGGATGATATATGGCATACACTAATCCCGATAATTAGTTGTATGTCAATCGATTGGTTGATAGACTGTTATAAGCGTTAAATATTTATATTTTATGCTTATGCAGTGTAGAATGCACTCTGGATGATGGTTGACTGCGTTTGATTGTTGTTATATACATGTGTGTATGAAATCCATATAAATCAAATTATCTGGTAATTAACTGTGTCTGATTCCAATTCAGAACGAACGAATATTTTAAAAGAACAAATATTTTAAAATAATGAATATTTTAAAATAATATTCAGTAAAAGAATCAAAATATGATTTGGAGGTCCGATTTGGAATGGACACGAATGTATTTAAATATATAAAGCCGTGTTGATTAGATTAACACCATTTTGACGTGAACGATATTTATATCGATTTTATTTAAATGAATATCGAAAAGGAATTGATTTCAAAATCCAATGTTTTGAAAATACTATCATTTATATATCGATGATTTGGAATATTCAATTTTGATTTGAAATTGAATATGAAGTTGAAATCGTTCTGAAAACGAATTTAAAACGATTTATAAAATACGTTTTAAATGGAAATCGACGAAATATATATTATATATATAATATAATGGCCTGAATAGAACGCGCCGCGCTGCGGCAGTTCACGAATTTCGACCATTGACTTCGAATGGGCACTACGGGAGATCCGACCGTCGGATTCTTCTAGAACCAGAACCATTGGGTTCGTATCGAAAAGAAATTTCTAACGAATGAAAGAAATTAGAAATATAACGGTTGGATTTGGAATTATGTCCAAATCAAATTTAGAAAAGGTCGTTGTAAGTGCAATTCGATGACCGTTTATGGAAATCGACTGTACGGGCCTTGATAAAATTATTAAAAATATAAATAATTAGTGTAAAATCATAAGAAATGATTTGGAAAGAATTGGGATGAAAAATTCCATATTTGAAAAGATAAAAATAGATTTTTATCGAAAGGAACTAGTTTTGAACTAGAATTATAATCCAATTATTTTTAAAATAAATAAATTGGATTTGAAATGGTTTTAAAAATAACAAGAATTTCCAACATATAAATTGGAAATGGATTTGAATCGAAATTGTCTTCGGAATATTTCGATGTTGGATTTCGCGATTATACAAATATGGTTATGGAAATTTGAAAGATATATTTATATCGTTATTTCCAATACGATATTTGTTGGTTGTAGTATTTGATATTGAATATAAGCTGATATATTTTCTATTCAGAGCGTTGTATTTAATATCAAATGGGATTTTGGGTTTGTCGTGAACCGTGTCTTCAGTAAAACTGTTCTTGAACTTCATGTGAAGAGAATTAATCTTTTAATTAAGATTGTTAGAGTTTCCAATTATATTTAATAATTGGAATAAAATGGAATGTGAATTGGGTTTATCGTGAACTGTGTTTTAGCGACAATCATTCTTTAACCCGATTTACACTGAAATGGGATTTGGAATTTATAAATCTTTTGTTAAGATTTAAAGGAGATTTTCCAAAGTAAAGTTTTCCAATTCAACATATTAAATTGGAATTGAATGGAATTCGATTTGGCAATAATTGAAGTAAGCTTCTGTAGAGGAAGACGGTTAATATATATGGAATTTAAATGGCCTTGTCGATATTCCATTTATATTATCGGTTGGACATGGAAGTTTATATCGATTTGTTTTCCATGAAGATTACATTGTTAATGGAATGTGACTATGGGTTGTCGTGAATGGTATCTTTAATAATACTGTTCTTAGACCCAATGGAGTTAAGAAAATCAGAAACTAACTGGAGATTAGTTAAGTTGAATGGCTTCCTGGGTATTGATCTGATGTTGGTTTCGGCCTTCGGGGTTAATACTTAGGGAATTGTTCACTTGCTAATTTACGGTTAAAGGCTGATGGAATGGAATGTGATTTTGGGTTTATAGTGAACCGTGTTTTAAATGACATTGGTTCTTTAACCTAGTAAAAGACAGTATATGATTTTCCAAGTTAAACAATCATTAATATTGATTTTTGGGAAGAATAAAACCAAGTGGAGTTTTAATGAATCTTTAATTAGATTGAAATGATCGAGAATGGAGTATCACCACTTTTGCTCTATGCGATAGTTAAATCTTTAATTAGATTTGAACGTGAAGTGGTAATTAAATTTACCGATAACACCGTGGTGTTAGATATGAAGTATTACCAGCTTTACTTCATGGGATGAATAGGTTGGGATTGGGAAATTAAAACAAATGATTACTTCGGTAAGGTTCGTTAATCCCGACTAGTTTGGATAAACCATAATTTGGTATGGATCGAATCCAAAAGAAGATTAAAGAATAACTTTAAAGAATTTATCTTTGATAAAATTAATGGGAACCTTTCCCAAAGTATAAGAATATTTCAATAAAGGAATATTCTGGATTGGAATGAGGCGTATGTTGTGTTCTTATGGCATTTGTTTATTACATACGCGAGTTATTCAGAAAGAACGGGTTTACCCCATTCTGAATAACTGGTTCGATGATATGTCGAGGAAGAAGACGGTGGTCGAAGACTGGAGGTCTTCACATCGTTTGGATGATTACTGATGTCTTGATTGGGCTGTACACCCAAGACAAGGTAATAAGTGGTGATCGTCCAGACGTACTTGGAGATCAACCGGATATACGAGGGCCTCTCCCCTGTATTGGACATATGGAGAGGAATAAGGTGCCTTCGGTTTCATTCAGACCCAGAACGAACTTGTAAATGGATGTGTGTCTGACATCAGATTTCATTCTGTGTGGTTGATAGACATCGGTTGCATAGCGTGAATTGCCTATGTGGCATGCTGAGATGCAAATGATCAAGGCTTCTGTTGAAAAGCAGAGTCTTGTGGTTGATGATCAAAGCACGACTTTAATATAGCATAGCTTTGTGTAGCGTTAATTCGCGAGCCTCACACCCTGGTGTGAACTAGAAACGGGAGAGGACATCAGGGAGGGCATGCGTTTCCTTCTATCTAGGAGTGGTGTTTTGGATTTTACACGCCCAGACATTTTACTTATGTGGATGATGGATAGCGAGGCGCCTTTGTTGTATCGGTCGATCCGGGGCCGATGGAGTCACTTGGCTCATTTACGCCCTATAAGGCAGGGAAACGTATTGTTCAAGGTTTTTTAATCCACATTGCACTTTGATGGGCAATCCCTGATGATCCAAGGGCCCACTTGAGTCTGGGTTCTGAGGCTCGGGCTAGAGAGTCTCGAAGCGGTGAGGATGATCCCTTGCCTCGGTTCATAGATGAAAATCCAACTTCCAATACGTGGCAATTGCGGTTTTGATTGTAGAGCCTAGTATTGGCGACATGATATATGGTACCCATGCCATCAAGGATTGATACATTTATATTTGAAGTTGTTTTATACACTATGCACTTATAATAGTACCAAATGATTTGTTTTAGCATACCAGGCATGTTTGGCTATTATAAGGGAAAACCCTATCCTCTGGCTTGCATTACATTGTGTGATGGGACCAGGGTCTTATAATAGCTTCATTTTTTCAAAAAGCATTGTGTTGTTTTGTTATATGCATTGGTGTTCTTAGGAGAAAATCCGTTCCGTGTTATACGACGTGGTTCCTTGATATATCTGAATTTATACTGAAGTTTTAAATAACTGTTTTAGTTCTCACACTAGTCACATGACTGACCTGGAGTTTATTGTTTTAACCTAAACTCTGGGTGCCCCTATTTTCCACACGGGCAGCTAGTAGTTTTGGTTTTGCAGATTTATATTCACAGTATCCTGGTTTACAGCTGGAATGGTATTCGAAAAGCTCTGTATCTGTATATCTCCTTCAGTTGTGTTTTGTATTATTTTCCGCTGCTATGTAATGTATTGTAATCTCTTATATTTATCAAATGTATATTATTTGTTCATACTCTGTATATTCTTGTACTCTGATGTAAATTGTTGTAATAAGCAATGAAATGTTCTTCTGTTTGTGTTCCGATTCGTCATGTTCTCGAAGTCAATCTAGGCTTGCCTTCACAGGGAAGTTTGGGTTGCTTCATTTGGTATCAGAGCTTTGGTTTGCAGAGCTCAGAGAACAAGACACATTAGAACCGAATGAAAGAATTCATCAGAGATTGGATTAGCAATATCAATTGAGGATGACTCGTTAGAGATGGGATCAGCAGTATCCTAGAAGGAGTCTGAAGAGTTGTTTTTAAAAATAAAAAAAATGAAAATGAATTTTGTTTTGAAAATTTAAACCATGTTATACGTATGTGAATATTTATTTTGTATTGATTTGGACAATCAAGTGTATAAAGATTTTGCTTATACGTTTGATCAATGTGTGTTTGAAGTTTTAATATACTAGATAGATATAGAATCACACTCTAGTCGCCCGGGCATGATTCTGATGATAGCAATCGCATCATCAGTATTTATGTTCCAGTTTCGAATGTGGAATATCTATATATTTCCAATTGACTGGTGTGAGAACCAAAACTAGATAGGGGTATTATTGTGATTTGGCATCAAGAACATTATTTTCTGTATATTAATCAAAGTTATGCATTTGAAACTTTAATTCACTAATTGATTGATGGTTGTGTTGTATGATTATTTGTTATTTAATAAAACCATTATGTGAAAGAACGATACACATAACCAAATTGATCAAATATTGAACTATATTGAAAATTTATCGCATTTGCATACATGTACATGCATATATACATTGAACAGGTCATAGCAGGGAAGCTACACAGAGGGATAAAATTATGCCTGACAAATAGGTACATGTTTATTGTATTTCTTGGGGTTTTTGATGATTTTATTAGCCGATTGGCTAGCTGCTTGGATGTTTCTTTTTCTTTTTGATTGGAGAGGCATGTGTGGCGGTTTGGGGATTTTCCCGGTGCTCCCGTACAAAGGAGGTTATGGCGAAATTTTTCGAAAATTTAGGGTGTTAGCCAAATTTTTGAAAAATTTGAAAAGTTCTTAGAAACTGAAAAGTTGAGGAACTTAAGCCATAATTAAAATAATGAAAGTTGAGTTGATTAGTTAAACAACTTTCAGCTCTGTTCCTTTTCGAGGACGAAAAGATTTAAATTTTTATTTTGGCAATTTTGAATATTTAAAATGATTTATTTTAAATAATAACAACGAGAAATTTATTTTGAATAGAATTAGAACGTATATATTTATTTGAATCGTCGTTAGAATATGAATATATATATTTTAATTATAAAAGGAATTGAAAATGGCGCGGTAGTTTGAAAATTCGATTTCAAATTTCAAATGAATGTACATGATTCAAAATAAACCGAATTTTAGCGAAACCAGAAACATTAAAATATAATTGAAAATATCTTTTCAACGAATCAAAAAAATTGGAATTTCATAGCGGGAATAAAAAGTTATGTCCAATTGAAAATTCAGAATAGTCGCTATGGAAAATATAGCCCTTAAAAATGGAAATTTTGCAAACGACCTCCGTTTTCGACGAAACTACTTTTGTTGGATCCGGGATGTCAAGTTATTGCTAGGATCCAATTTTCAACATTTTCTGAATCAATATGTGAGCGTGGCGAAGGAAAACGTGTTTTGTCAGTTTCAGTCAATTTGGATCGACCAGAAAATGAACATTTTTCAAACGGTCTCCAAATTTGACGAAATAAGTTTTGTTAGGACCATATCGTCAATACAAAGCTAGAAATAATTTTTCTAGAATTTTTAGAGTCTGTATATGGCCTCAGTAAATTGAAATGTACGTTTGAATTGAATATATATAGATTAATATTTTGATTTAAACGTAAACTGATCAAAACAGCCGAACTGGCTTACGATGCATATCTCATTGTGTTCCAAATGGGGGTAATTTGTTATGGGTGATAGTCGGTGGGTTTCGTTTGGAGGTCGAAATAAAAAGTTGCTTTTTGGGGTAATAAAACAAAATAAATATATATTATATAATATGATCCCTCCCCCTTTTTCTCCTCAGTGAACCCCCCCTTTGCCATTTCATTCAAAGTCACTTTAAATAAATAATAAATAAATAAAAAGCACGATGAAGACCGCCGCGATTCCTCCTCTACGCTGCCACTGCGGCTAGCGCCGCCTCCTCCCCAACTTGTCATGCCTCCGCCGATTCTCCCCCTCCTCCTTCCTCCGCCATCGGTCCTCTCTCTCCTTCCCCTCAGCCATAAATCAAGAAGCCCCACGCCCAATTCGAGAGCCGCAACCACCCGTCACACCACCGCGAGCCTCCACGCCAACCGCACCCCCTTGCGCCACCAGTTCATGACGCAGCCCCTCCACCTTCATTAAATATAAAAGTACGAAATCAAAGGTGAGTTTTTCTGTTTATTTATTTACATTTAGTTTATTTTCAGATTCATTATATATAACCAAGTAAAGATTGGATTTTTGACAAAGTAAAGATTGGATTTTTAACAAAGTAAAGATAATATTTTTAACAAAGTAAAGATAATATTTTTAACAAAGAAAAGATAATATTTTTAACTAAGAAAAGATAATATTTTAAACTATGAAAAGATAATATTTTCAACTACCAAAAGATAATATTTTTAACTATGAAAAGATAATATTTTGAAAATAGAAAAGGAAAAATCTGATTTTGATATATTTTGTAACGACCCGTGTTTTCGACCATTTGAATCTGAATATTTAAATTGATTTTAAATATTATATTAGGAATATTAAGGATTTTAAAATTTAATTCGTTATTTAAAACGAAGTTTGAACGTTATATATTTATATAATTATAAAACGAGCTCGAAATGGCGCGGCAGTTCAAAATATTGAGTTTTGAACTTCAACCGAGTATACAGAATCCAATTTTAGTCGGATTTCTGTGAAACAAGAAACGTTGGATTCGTGTTGGTTATAGTTTTCATATGAAAGAGAAAAATCCAGATTTCGTGTTATAGATTGTTAGTTGTGGCCAAATTAAATTTTAAAATAGTCGCTATGGAAATAGTTGTTTAAATTATAGGCCCTTAAAATAGCCGTTTTGCAAACGGACTCTGTTTTCGACGAAACCAGTTTCGTTGGGACCGTAACGTTAAATTATTGCACGGTGTTAAATGGCATGGCCAACCGATGTCGTATGTGGCCACAGTAGCCGTAATCGCCCAGTTATTTTCTATAACGCGTATTTAATTCAATAAAAGGGATATTTGAGTGTTTCTTGAACGGACGATCAAATTAAGCCACGAAACCAGTTCCTTTGAGTTCGTATCGTCAATTATAGTCGGGATAGGTATATAGTTTGTTATTTTTGGAGACCGGATAATTTGGCGTTAAAAAGGGTATTGCGGTACGCGCTAAAAATAGCCTACCGGGGAAACAGTCTCAGAATACAATGAAACTGGTGCCGTTGGGTTCGTATTGAAAAATTATTACAGGATTTCAAAGTTTCAAGTTGATTAGATTTATCTGGTGACCGAGAAAAAAATTAAACGCATGTTTATTTCTGGTTTTATAAAGAATTTTTTTTCATACGACCTCGGATTTCGACGAAACTTGTCCCATTGGGTCCGGAATACCTTTTTACAACAATATTAGCTTTTTTATCAGAAAACGAAAGTCGTTTGAGGTGGTTTTGACGTGTTACTTTGCGATGAAGTTTCGTTAATTAATATAATAATAATGTGGACACCCGATAAATACTCATTTCAACTAAACCCTAAACGTTTCATTCTCGTGCGCCGCCACATACAAACTAACGAACCAGAAACCCCAAAGCTCCTCCACTAAATCAGCTCGATCCAATCGGCTTTTCCCAACCTCTTCAGTAGCAAACACCTAGAGGCCAACGAGATCTGTTTAAGGACCGGTGGAGATGGTCTCGGGTACACTGAGGTTGCGGGAAACGGGGATGAAAGGTGACGACTGTTGGAGTGATTTCCGGCGAACTTAAAAGGAGGTGGCGCAACCTATTTTAGTCGAAGGTAGGAGGACTTCAGGTGGTTATTTTGGTAGGGACTGATCGGCTGTCGGAACCCTGAACGATGGCAGAGGTGCGGAAGCGTCGAGGGGATGATGAAGTGTGCGTGTTAAGGCAGCAAGATTTCGAAGTGGAGCAGTTGTCTGGAAGGGTTGAATGAGAAGCGGCTTTTAGATGAGGCAAAAAGGAAACGGCTGTATATGCTAACAACTGAATTACGTTATTAATATGGTAATTAGAAAAGATCAATTTGTTTAATAATCAATACGTTAATTTGTTGCAGGTTGGTGAGGTAACCGGAAAGAGAGGAAGTAATGCGATGGAAAGGGGACCTGGGGTGTTGAACGAAACGGGAAGAACAATGTCAATCAAAGAAAGTAACAGCATAATTAGGTTTAAATGATAACTAAGTGTTTAGTTAATTATTTAATATTAATTAAATGGAAATTCACGCAGGCTAAATCGAAGGCAGTCGAGAGGAGTTCGAGTGAGCCTACGTCTGTTGAGCGGAAGAGAACAATGCAGAACACAAAGCTGTTGGACTAACTTCCCTTTTAAATGTAATTAGTGTTCATTAATATTAATTAAACTAGAAAGAAAAAGGAAAAAAACATATAATAACTTTAGTAAGAACGAACAGGATAAAAAAGGGTAGACCAGTATTTATAATGATAAGCATCAGCAGAGTTAAAACCTAAAAATGAAATTCAGTTGACTAACCATATTATTAAATTAGTTAATATTAGTTAAAAGTTAATTTGCTTAACTGTAAGGGTAATCAAAAACTTGATTTAGGAAACAAAGGTGTTAGACCAAATCGCTATTAATTAGAACGTAATTAGTATAAATGGTAATTAGTTAGTTTAAATAATGATCGATAATTAATTAGTAATAAAATTATATTAACTTAAATTATTAATAACAAATCCATATGTGATCAGAATTGGACGATTCAAGAGACGTCGGGTCATCTCCACTAATACTACATCATGGAGCAGGACTGGACATGAATTGGAATCAACTGGGATGATTAATTAAATTAAACAACCGTTTAATTTAATTAAAACGAGCCGTTGACAACGGAATCAAATCAAGGTGAGTTAAACTCACTCAGTTTTTCCCATTTATATTTTATATAAATTTGGTTTTTATTTTGTGTGCTCTATTTCCTGATGATTGACTGTTTGCTAATTATATTTGTTGATTTGATTGATGGAATAAAACTGTCGTTTTACTTCAGTGAAATACCAAATCGTTATTCTAACGATTGGTTCCAATAAAGGTAACTTACTTTGTTGGCCACGTTTATAAAATAAACGTGTTTAATGGTTTGAATTGTTTGATCTGTTTGAATTGAACAATCGATTTGAGATAACCATTTGAATGCAGGGAAGAATAGGTTGGAGGAATCCAACCGGATTCCTCAATATATTATTTATTTTATATTATCCAATATGGACTGTTCCAATTTGGGTGATTGATTTGATTATTGATTTGAACTGAAAATTCAACCTGTGTGTTGTGTAAACAAATGGGCGGTATTCGTTGGGTATTTGGCAGCGTATGGCCTATAAAATCAATCGTTTTACAAATACTGATTCACCGTCAAGTGAATCGATAGGGATGAAGTTATAAAATTTATTCTGTAACTAGAGTTAGATTTTGAAAAAAAATATTATTTTT
Organism: Allium sativum; assembly: GCA_030737875.1. Classification (NCBI taxonomy): domain Eukaryota; kingdom Viridiplantae; phylum Streptophyta; class Magnoliopsida; order Asparagales; family Amaryllidaceae; genus Allium; species Allium sativum. The sequence continues at coordinate 821,816,176 of CM060924.1, read as the reverse complement.
GAATAAAAGTTATTAAAGAGAAATAAATAAATATTTATTTATTTATTTAAGACTTCGATTTGTTAATAATTTATTTTATAAAGTTAATTTTGATGTTAATCAGATTTTCAAGTACGAAAAATAAGAAATCAAATCGAATGGTTAAACTTCGATGATTGTTTTGTTAAGAAAAAATTTATGGAATTATTTAAATTAATTATATTTTTAATTTAAAGAGAGAACTAATTGGAATCGATTAACGAGATAATCAAGTTTAGAGTTGACAAAATCGACCGTTTTAGCTGGAATCGACTATTAAATTAGTTTGTCGAATTTGCGAAATGAAATAGCTAAAGAATATTGTTTTAACTTTTAATAAGATTTTTATAAAGGATTTGCTATTTATTTTAGTAAATAAAGAAATTAACTACTGAAGTAGTTAATGATTGAGGAAAATTATTGTTTTAATTAATAAAAATTCAGAAAAAATTACTTTTCAAAAGTAATTGAGGTTGGAATGGAATCCAGTGAAATGGTGAGAGGAGTTTATGAATGGGTTTTATATTTAAAACCCAAATCTTTATAACGAAGTCAAAAAGGGAATTTCAAATGAATACAGTAGCTTGAGATAAATGTTACTTAATTAATTGAATTAAGTCGAAGAAAAATTAAGATAAAGGATTTAAAATTAACCAGAGTTATATCAATAAAGTTTAAAGTGTTAAAGCGTTAATCTTGCATTAACGCTACTTAATAATAGAATTAAGTACAAGTGAAGGATTGAAATAAGATTTCCAAAGTGGAGAGTGGTTAAATAGATTTGAAAGGAGATTGGTAAAAGTGTATTTGAGGTAAAAAAAAATGGGTGTAGGGTTATATAACCAAATCCAAATTATAATGGGATTTTTTTTGAGATGTGAATAGAATATTGGTTGATTACAACTTATATTTATCTGAGGGTATGAACGTCGTTGATCAAGGTCTGAGAGGTAATTAAAATACCCTAACTTGAATAGCATCAGGATTTTCTGAAGATGATATTAGTTAGTAATCGTAAAAGAGGTTAGTGATTGTTCATTACTTCCATTAGTGAAATAATGCAACGTTGGTGGAAATTGGAAAATATACATAACGAGAGATCCGAAGTAAAGAAAATGTAAAATTAATTTTATTCTATACTAATCAATATTAGTTATGGTTTCGAGAATGGAATAAAAAATATTACGTAACGCTTTTTAAAGAAAAATGAGTTGAATGGATTTTCCATGTTTTAAATAATAAAGAATGATGTTGAAATATTTTTGGAAGGAGAATTTAGTGAGAATTGAATATGGTTATATGTTATTAAGTAATCTATAGAAATGGTGTTGAGAACTTTGGTATATTAATTAAGAATTGAATTATTGTGTTTTTAAATATTAAAAGAGTTAGAAGTTTTAATTAAGCAGAAGTGAAGTAGTTTGTTTAAATTTAAAGGCCAAGTGATGCTGAATATTGAACCAGTAAACTCATTTGATTGTCATGATTGAAACACTAATTATTTTGATAGTTAAATCACCGATTATCAAGTCTGTCCAATAAGATTGTTGGTACGGAAAGACCGGGATCGAATTTATATTCGAAAACAATTCCGACCAACAAATACATGAAGATATCAGAAGACGGTCGCGATGGAGCATTGAAGACCGTGGATTTTCATAAGCGGAAGAAGTACTAAAAATCTCTGGGATTGCAACCAGAGATAAACTGTGGTTCTGTCGTGGTTGGAATCCACGGGTTGCAAGGACTTCCCGCTACTGATCCATGGGGTGATTCCTATATTGGATGCAGTAGGAGAGTACCTTCGGTTCATCATATTCCTGAATGACTTGTATGGACGAATGTCTGACGGAGTATTTCCTTAAAACCACGTACGTTGATTTTTACAAATATATCAAGTCAGTGGCGAAGAATGGCCCTTCCTTAAAACCCAAAGTATATTTGTGGATGTCAATTAGTGATTTGACGGATCTGACGATGTGGCATTCAATGTGAATGATGACCAAGTGTTCAAAGATAATTGAAACCTCAAGCCTCATCAACTGGGAAATAACAAAAATCGGGCAGGCAGCATGGCAATGTGGGTCGCTCCCATTAGGGTGTATAATCACCTATCTAGAGAAATTCCATTTGCTTCTTTAATCTATATTCGATGCTGTCCCTTTTCGGGAAACGGTGGTTTGAGCCCAACCGTTGGTGATATACATTCGATACACTCAAGCGAAACGAGTGGTCAGTCATGTGTGGGCCGGGTTGCAAGACGTTCTTGTTGAACCCAGTGTATTCGCCTCTAGAGATACACAATCGGCAGGTGGTCCCATACCTTGTCAAGGTCGGAATCCAATCTCCAATAAGCGCCCGCGGTTTTGATTGTATACTATATATGTGGAGCGTGAGATGCAAGCGTTCCACTAAATTGTGATTTACTTGTATTTAGACACTATTATAATTTCAGAAAAGATATTGATTTCAAAAACGTTTTGGGTTATCGTAAGGTAAAAATCGTCCGTGTTTATGTATGGATTTGGTTTTACGATTATCCTTTTCCTTCGAAAAGATTTTGACTTTAAATCAAGTTGTGTGTTACCCTTAAACTGTGCGAGTTTTTCTCACTCTGGTTCACCAGACCGACCCAGTGTTTTGTAAATGCTCGGGTTAGCCCGAGATGTACAGGTTCAGGTTATTGAATGCTGTGAAGAGACGAGCTGGAAGAGACCAGACGTATGATACTAGATAGCTACTATTCCGCTGTGTGTTGTATCTGAGGACATGTTATTAGAACTGTCCAGTAGTGTGTTGTACTCTGATATTGTAAGTATTTTGAAGCTCTCAGTAAAGTTTTATTTTGGTATTATATTTTGTTCCGCTGCGAGGTGAGACTCTGATTCTGTGTTGTGGTGTTTCTTCTTCTTCTTCTATTCTAATATTTCTTTCTTTCTTATCTCACCCTCTAATTTCTTTCTATAAAACGTTCCAGTGTCTTCGGTGATGGAAGGTCGGCATGAGTTACGGTAAAGGTATTTATGTCGATTTCTGGGGCCTAAAATCCGCTGGGTCGTTACAGTGGTATCAGAGCTATTGGTTTAGCAATAACCTTGGCTCTGTGGTGTGACTCGATAGAGATTGGGTTAGTAATACCCTAGTTCGAGATTGAGTGTGTGTGTGTGTGTATATATATATATATATATGAGAGCGTATTTGTAAATTTAATATACAAATGTTTTGTATTGTGTTGGTTGATCGGTTCAAGTGTTAAGAAGCATTGAACTGGAAATCGATACAGTATTGTTTTGAAAAGAGGGTAAATGAAATAATTTTACCCAAATTATATTTTTGTATAGAAAAGAAATAATTTTATCAAATCATGGAGATTTAGTGTGTTTGATCGATTTGAATGGAATTCAAATCGAGTTGAAAATTTGAATTGAAATTTAACTTAGTTAAGTGTAATTAAATTCAGAATGATATTGTAATTAAAGTAAATTAATTGGAAATTTAATGAATGAATAATAATCAAATATGTTAAACCAAGATGAAATATTAATATTGAATGTATATTCAATTGATTTGGTTGATCTGATTATGTATTGGTTGTTGGTTGTGAATTTTTTGTTATTGGATGATAGTTTGTTTGAATGGAATAATCAACAATTTAATGAGCTAAGTGAATAGTAACTAAAGGACAATTTCTGGTATAATTAAATTGGAATGAAACTGCATATGATTTGAAATAAATGATTTAACTCTGTGTTCGTGAATGAATTGATACTCATGTTAATTTTTAGAAATATGAGTAATTATATTTGTTACTCTATAAGAGATTGTTTAAAAATTTCATATACTTATTACTCATATGTGAATTGAGTAAGTACAGGTGCTTGATGGCTAAGCAGATTGATATTGGTTGAGTAAATCGCATATACATTGAGCAGATATGCTCAATAGCGCTCGAAAAGGTACGCTTACGCGAAAATATAAAATTTTGAATTTTGGGGTTTTGATTTTTTGTTTTTCGACCGTTGGTCAATGGATATATATTATTTGTTCCTGCGATATCGCAGATGTCACTCCGTGCATGGGAGACTCTACCGAATTTTTCCGGGAATTTAGGGTGTTAGAAAATTTTCGATATTTTTGAAAAATATTTATTAACGATAACGAATTGGTTTTTGATTTAAAATAAATTGGGTTTGGAAATTAATGAGTTTGTAACGTTCTTTCTTACCTTAGCAATTTCGAGGACGAAATTATTTTAAGGGGGGAAGAATGTAACGACCCGTGTTTTCGACCATTTGAATCTGAATATTTAAATTGATTTTAAATATTATATTGGGAATATTAAGGATTTTAATATTTAATTCGTTATTTAAAACGAAGTTTGAACGTTATACATTTATATAATTATAAAACGAGCTCGAAATGGTGAGGCAGTTCGTAATATTGAGTTTTGAACTTCAACCGAGTATACAGAATCCATTTTTAGTCGGATTTCTGTGAAACAAGAAACGTTGGATTCATGTTGGTTATAGTTTTCATATGAAAGAGAAAAATCCAGATTTCATGTTATAGATTGTTAGTTGTGGCCAAATTAAATTTTAAAATAGTCGCTATGGAAATCGTTGTTTAAATTATAGGCCCTTAAAATAGCCATTTTGCAAACGGACTCTGTTTTCGACGAAACCAGATTCGTTGGGACCGTAACTTTAAATTATTGCACGGTGTTAAATGGCATGGCCAACCGATGTCGTATGTGGCCACGGTAGCCGTAATCGCCCAGTTATTTTCTATAACGCGTATTTAATTCAATAAAAAGGATATTTTAGTGTATCTTGAATGGACGATCAAATTAAGCCACGAAACCAGTTCCATTGAGTTCGTATCGTCGATTATAGTCAGGATAGGTATATAGTTTGTTATTTTTGGAGACCGGATAATTTGGCGTTAAAAAGGGTTTTGCGGTGCACGCTAAAAATAGCCTACCGGGGAAACAGTCTCAGAATACGATGAAACTGGTGCCATTGGGTTCGTATTGAAAAATTATTACAGGATTTCAAAGTTTCAAGTTGATTTGATTTATCTGGTGATCGATAAAAAAAATAAACGCGTGTTTATTTCTGGTTTTATAAAGGAAATTTTTTCATGCGACCTCGGATTTCGACGAAACTTGTCCCATTGGGTTCGGAATACCTTTTTACATCAAGATTTGCTTTTTTATCAAAAAACAAAAGTCGTTTGAGGCGGTTTTGATGTGTTACTTTGCGATGAAGTTTCGTTAATTAATATAATAATAATGTGGACACCCTATAAATACTCATTTCAACTAAACCCTAAACGTTTCATTCTCGTGCGCCGCCAGATACAAACTAACGAACCAGAAACCCCAAATCTCCTCCACTAAATCAGCTCAATCCACTTGGCTTTGCCCAACCTCTTCAATAGAAACACCTAGAGGCCAACGAGATCTGTCTAAGGACCGGAGGAGATGGTCTCTGGTACACTGAGGTTGCGGGAAACGGGGCTGAAAGGCGACGAATGTTGGAGTGATTTCTGGAGAACTTAGAAGGAGGTGGCGTAACCTGTTTTAGTCGAAGGTAGGAGGAGTTCGGGTGGTTATTTTGGTAAGGACTGATCGGCCGTCGGAGCCCTGAACGATGGCAGAGGTGCGGAAGCGTTGATGGGATGATGAAGTGTGCGTGTTAAGGCAGCAAGGTTTCGAAGTGGAGCAGTTGTCTGAAAGGGTTGAATGAGAAGCGGCTTTTAAATGAGGCAAAAAGGAAACGGCTATATATGCTAACAACTGAATTACGTTATTAATATGGTAATTATAAAAAATCAATTTGTTTAATAATCAATACGTTAATTTGTTGCAGGTTAGTGAGGTAACCGGAAAGAGAGGAAGTAATGCGATGGAAAGGGGACCTGGGGTGTTGAACGAAACGGGAAGAACAATGTCAATCAAAGAAAGTAACAGCATAATTAGGTTTAAATGATAACTAAGTGTTTAGTTAATTAGTTAATATTAATTAAATGTAAATTCACGCAGGCTAAATCGAAGGCAGTGGAGAGGAGTTCGGGTGAGCCTACGTCTGTTGAGCGGAAGAGAACAATGCAGAACACAAAGCTGTTGGACTAACTTCCCTTTTAAATGTAATTAGTGTTCATTAATATTAATTAAACTAGAAAGAAAAAGGAAAAAACATATAATAACTTTAGTAAGAACGAACATGATAAAAAAGGGTAGGCCAGTATTTATAATGATAAGCATCAGCTGAGTTAAAACCTGAAAATGAAATTCAGTTGACTAACCATATTATTAAATTAGTTAATATTAGTTAGAAGTTAATTTGCTTAATTGTAAGGGTAATCAAAAACTTGATTTAGGAAACAAAGGTGTTGGACCAAATCGCTATTAATTAGAACGTAATTAGTTTAAACGGTAATTAGTTAGTTTAAATAATGATCGGTAATTAATTAGTAATAAAATTATATTAACTTAAATTATTATTAACAAATCCATATGTGATCAGAATTGGACGATTCAAGAGACATCGGTTCATCTCCATTAATACTACATCATGGAGCAGGACTGGACTTGAATTGGAATCAACTGGGATGACTAATTAAATTAAACAACCGTTTAATTTAATTAAAATGAGCCGTTGACAACGGAATCAAATCAAGGTGAGTTAAACTCACTCAGTTTTTCCCATTTATATTTTATATAAATTTGGTTTTTATTTTGTGTGCTCTATTTCCTGATGATTGACTGTTTGCTAATTATATTTGTTGATTTGATTTATGGAATTAAACCGTTGTTTAATTTCAGTGAAATACCAAATCGTTATTCTAACGATTGGTTCCAATAAAGGTAACTTACCTTGTTGGCCACGTTCATAAAATAAACGTGTTTAATGGTTTGAATTGTTTAATCTGTTTGAATTGAACAATTGATTAGAGATAACCATTTGAATGCAGGGAAGAGCAGGTTGGAGGAATCCAACCGGATTCCTCAATATATTATTTATTTTATATTATCCAATATGAACTGTTCTAATTTGGGTGATTGATTTGATTATTGATTTGAACTGAAAATTCAACCTGTGTGTTGTGTAAACAAATGGGCGGTATTCGTTGGGTATTTGGCAGCGTATAGCCTATAAAATCAATCGTTTTACAAATATTGATTCACCGTCAGGTGAATCGATAGGGATGAAGTAATAAAATTTATTTTATAACTGGAGTTAGATTTTGAAAAAAATATTATTTTTGAATAAAAGTTATTAAAGAGAAATAAATAAATATTTATTTATTTATTTAAGACTTCGATTTGTTAATATTTTATTTTATAAAGTAAATTCTGCTGTTAATCAGATTTTCAAGTACGAAAAATAAGAAATCAAATCGAATGGTTAAACTTTGATGATTGTTTTGTTAAGAAAAAATTTATGGAATTATTTAAATTAATTATATTTTTAATTTAAAGTGAGAACTAATTGGAATCGATTAACGAGATAATCAAGTTTAGAGTTGACAAAATCGACCGTTTTAGCTGGAATCAACTATTAAATTAGTTTGTTCGAATTTGTGAAATGAAATAGTTAAAGAATATTGTTTTAACTTTTAATAAGATTTTTATAAAGGATTTGCTATTTATTTTAGTAAATAAAGAAATTAACTACTGAAGTAGTTAATGATTGAGGAAAATTATTGTTTTAATTAATAAAAATTTATAAAAAAATACTTTTCAAAAGTAATCGAGGTTGGAATGGAATCCAGTGAAATGGTTAGAGAAGTTTATGAACGGGTTTTATATTTAAAACCCAAATCTTTATAACGAAGTCAAAAAGGGAATTTCAAGTGAATACAGTAGCTTGAGATAAATGTTACTTAATTAATTGAATTAAGTTGAAGAAAAATTAAGATAAAGGATTTAAAATTAACCAGAGTTATATCAATAAAGTTTAAAGTGTTAAAGCGTTAATCTTGCATTAACGCTACTTAATAATAGAATTAAGTACAAGTGAAGGATTGAAATAAGATTTCCAAAGTGGAGAGTGGTTAAATAGATTTGAAAGGAGATTGGTAAAAGTGTATTTGAGGTAAAAAAAAATGGGTGTAGGGTTATATAACCAAATCCAAATTATAATGGGATTTGTTTTGAGATGTGAACGGAATATGGGTTGATTACAACTTATATTTATCTGAGGTTATGAACGTCGTTGATCAAGGTCTGAGAGGTAATTAAAATACCCCAACTTGAACAGCATCAGGATTATCTGAAGATGATATTAGTTAGTAATCGTAAAAGAGGTTAGTGATAGTTCATTACTTCCATTAGTGAAATAATGCAACGTTGGTGGAAATTGGAAAATATACATAACGAGAGATCTGAAGTAAAGAAAATGTAGAATTAGTTTTATTCTATACTAATCAATATTAGTTATGGTTTCTAGAATGGAATAAAAGATATTACGTAACGCTTTTTAAAGAAAAATGAGTTGAATGGATTTTCCATGTTTTAAATAATAAAGAATGATGTTGAAATATTTTTGGAAGGAGAATTTAGTGAGAATTGAATTTGGTTATATGTTATTAAGTAATCTATAGAAATGGTGTTGAGAACTTTGGTATATTAATTAAGAAATGAATTATTGTGTTTTTAAATATTAAAAGAGTTAGAAGTTTTAATTAAGCAGAAGTGAAGTAGTTTGTTTAAATTTAAAGGCCAAGTGATGCTGAATATTGAACCAGTAAACTCATTTGATTGTCATGAATGAAACACTGATTATTTTGATAGTTAGATCACCGATTATCAAGTCTGTCCTATACGATTGTTGGTACGGAAAGACCGGGATCGAATTTATATTTGAAAACAATTCTGACCAACAAATACGTGAAGATATCAGAAGACGGTCGAGATGGAGCATTGAAGACCGTGGATTTTCATAAGCGGAAGAAGTACTAAAAATCTCTAGGATTGCAACCAAAGATAAACTATGGTTCTGTCGTGGTTGGAATCCACGGGTTGCAAGGACTTGTAATGACCCACAAATCCGCACTATCTGAGTTGACTAATAACACCACACGTCCAACCCAAATTGCACAGAAATACGAATCATTATTAGAAAGAAGTTAGAGGATAAGAAATAGAAAGAAAGAAATATTAGAATAGAATAAAACGAAGATCACAACTCACAGCGGGACGAATAAAATATATTATATAACATAACCTTTAAAATACAAATCAGTAACTTTATATACATACCATCATCAGAGCACAACAGTTATTCCTGGAACAGTTATAAACACCTGTTTCCAGATACAAACATGGTTCACAGCGGAATATATGATAGTCTATAGCTAACTGGTGAAACCTCCTGCTTCCAGCTCTTCCAAATGAATCTGTAAAATCCCTACTACTTGACTTCTCGTACAAATTTGGGCACCCAAGAGTTTAGGGAAAACAAACAAAATAAACTCTGGGTCAGTCATGGGACTGGTGTGAGTAAACTCCAACCAATTGTTTAACTTTCAAAATCTTTCGAAAGAAAAGATAATAGTAAGACCAGTCCACACATAAACACGGACGGTTTTTACCTTACTATAACCCAAAACACTTTGATATCAAAATCCAGTGATATTATAATAATGTCTAAATCAAATAAATAGAATCTAGCGGAACGCTTGCATCTCATGCTCCACATATATAGTATAGAATCAAAAACCGCAGGGCGCTTATTGGAGATTGGATTTCCCACATGACAAGGTATGGAACCACCTTCCGATAGTGTATCTCTAGAGAGGAATACACTGGGTTCAACAAGAACATCTTGCAACCCAGCCCACACATGACCGACCACGCATTTCGCTTGAGTGTATCGAATGCATATCACCAACGGTTGGGATCAGCAACCGTCTCCCGAATGGGACATCATCAAATAGAATAAGGAATTAAATAAAGTGAAAATTAGGCACACGTCCCTAAAAACAAACTTAATTAGGCCCACATCCTCCCCTTTAGAAACATCTAAATTTCATCCCTATTTTCAAATAGCCGCTCGTTTTTTTACACAATTGCCCTTTTTCACATAATTCACGCGTCATTTATGTATTTCGAAACAAATATCAGGGTTTTATTTTTTCCGTCATTTATGTATTTCGAAACACAATTTTCTGTAAACCTAAATCCATGGCGGCGGCTCAACCTAAATCTATGGCGGCGGCTCCAGCACCAAAAGCATGGCGGCGGCTCGTTGTTAATCTCATCCAGGTTCTCTGTTTTACTCCTCTCTTTCGTTTTTTCCGTGTTTCAGTGCAATAATAGTTATTTGGTTGATTTTGGCATCTCGAAATTCTTCTTTTGAATTGGTTATTTGAAAATTTGAACTAACATCAATTATTTGTTTGGTTGCAGATCCGAGTTTATGCAGATTCTGACACTTTCAATTCAATGGGTATTTTGTTTTGTTAACCGTCCGTGAAGTAATTTCTGTTGAAGTGATTCTGGGAGGTATTGCATCGATTCCAGTCAAGCGATTTGGGTTTCAATTTGCAACGAAGGAGAGATTATCGATCCAGGCAGATGGGCACGACAACGAAGTGATTTCAGCGAAAGGTATTCTTCTAGTCTTCTTGGGTGGCTAGTAATTCAATCCTATTGTCAAAACATTTGGGTTTGCATGTGCTCAGAAAAGTTGAGTATAATTATGCATATTTTATAGATATATAAATACAAATATGCATATATTTTAAAAAATTGGATGTTTTCCGACAAATTCACGCATGAAATTATTGTCAGAACATTTGGGTTTGCATGTGATTAGAAAACTTGAGTATAAGTATGCATATATTCTTGATATATGCATACAAATATGCATATATTTTAAAGATCTATTTGGGTTTTTTGCATGTGATCAGAAAAGTTGAGTATAAGTATGCATATATTCTTGATATATGCATACAAATATGCATATATTTTAAAGATCTATTTTCAACATTTCTGTTAAAAATTTGCCTACGAATATGCATATATTCTAAATATATGCATATCTGTATGCAACTTTTTACCAGACACGAAGAAAACATATTGTTAGAACATTATTGTTATTTTGCTGAATTGTATGCATATAAATATGCAGATATTATTGTTATTTTGCTGAATTTTACGCATATATTTATATCAATCTAATTTGATCGATCATTCATTTAAAAAATTGCATGTTCCAGCGATTATTGGTGTATTAATGTTGTTGAAGCTTGGGAATGGTAGCTGTTATATTCGTCTTTTTTTTTATAGTTCTGTTGTTATCGCTATTATAGCTCCTCCGAAAGGTACATGAATGCCTGGTCGACCATTTTCATCAAAAAATTAAATTCTGCAGGTGATTTTACAAGGAGTACTAGAAGTGGTTTGTGGAGTAAGCTGGGCCAGAACAAAAGAACTTGTTCTTCAAAAGACCATTAGTTCTGCTACATTACTTCTGTTACAATTGTTGTAAACTTTTACCATTTGTTGTAAACATTTATGTGATGTAATACAATCAATTCATTATTTTGTTGTAAATTTGTTTTTACTTACCAGTCATTTTTTCAAGCTGAAATGTATGCAAATTTTTGTTATATCTGAATAAATGTATGCAGTTTTTTTGAACGTTCATTTGCCTCAATTGTACAAAAATTTTTGCATGTCTATACTGTAAGAAACAAGTAGTACCTGCAAAATATTAAACTGTAAATATGCTTATTACGAAACTACTACTGATCATTTTTGCATATAAGTGTGCAATTTTTTTGAATATTTGCATGATCTTAATTAAAATTATGACCAACGGCTTTTGAGTCTTCAACGCGGTTTAAAAAAAAATTGAAAAGTTAAACAGCGATTTTTTAATTGATGGTTTTGCAGAATCATGGAAATAGTGTTTTGAGCGACATTAAAGGTATGTTTTGAATGATTAAATGATGACAAATCAAAGTTGGAAAGTTTTTTAATTGCGCAAGGGTAGAGTTGGAATGTTTTTAGTGGAATTTCAAAAATAGGGATGTATTTTATATTGTTTTTATCACCGGGTTTTTTTTCTATTTTGAAACTTAATAGGGACCTGTAAAAAACGCACCCTTAAATAAATCTCTAGATAGGTGATTATACATCCTAATGGGAGCGACCTACATAGCCATGCTGCCTGTCCGATTTTTTTCATTTCCCGGTTGTTGAGGCCTGAGGCTACGATTACTTTCTATTCATTGATAGCACAATCACTTTGAATGCCACATTGCCAGATCCGTTAATCACTAATTGATTTGCATAAATATTCTGGATATTATGCTAAGGGAATAAATCCGTTGCAACCATATATATATATATATACAGACCAACCCATTAGATCATTGGAAATACTTTGTCAGACATTCTTCCATTTACGTTCGTTTTGGGATTGAACGAAACCGAAGGCACAATTTCTATTAATAGAAAAAGCCCTTGCACTTTACACCGTCTTCGATTACCTTCGTATTATCTGATTCGCAACGCTACTGCCAATACAGAGTGGTTCACGGATAATAATCCAACCGGTCTCTCCATATTGACAACGATGGTCAAAAACTTCGATAGTCTGTGATTTAACTATCGAATAAAAACAAGTGTTCATCCAACATATCAAACAAATCACTGGGCTCTTTAATTAATGGTTCATTAATTAAATCTCTTCTCCATTTCCCTATCAATATTTGTTAACCAAATATTTTCAATAATCATCTTGGCCTCTTATGCCATCTGGAAACGTTTCCAAATATCAACTTCTTTTATTTTCTATATATTAGAAAATATCTCTATTTGCAATTGAAAACAATTTCAATCACTTATCTCTATCCCGACTATTTTAATTATACTCAGGAAATATTTTACTTTTATATTTCCAAAATTATATCACTTGAGTTAAAACGAATGCTGTATACAACATCGTTACAAACAACCCAAAATATTTTATTCAAGCAAACTATTATTCAAACACTTCTCTTCGAGACTGGATCTTGCTATTTATCAATTAAAAATGAAATCAATCAAGTTGGGGTAAAATTACCTCTCAGACCTTAATTGAAAACATCCTCAAATACAAAATATAAAAACCACTTACCTCGAATAATCAACATTATAAAACCCATTTTATTCATTTTTAAACGTATATATAAATGGTTCGCTTTCTATTTCACATTTATAGATTTCCCTTTTTGTTTACAATATTCGATTTTTATATTCATTTACCTATCGAATTCTATACGTCGATACAATGATTTTTAACTATCAACATATCTTAAAAATATTCTAACTCCTTAAATTCCTGGAAAATTTCGCCATAACCTCCCCTGCACGGGAGTTTCGGGATATTTCAAATAGCCTCCAATGGCCCTTTCCAATCCAAAAGAAAAAGAAAAAGCCAAGCGGCTTGCCAATACGACACATAAAACCTCATATATGAATTTAAACGTGTACCTTTTTGTCGGGCACATAAATTAAAATCTTCATATACTTCATCTCATACATGTCTAACACATGTTCACCTGTTCAATTCAACTCAATTCAATCGTTTGAATTCAGTTTCGCTCAACTATTGTTTAATTAGCCATTTTTCCTATTTCACACCTTTGTTTGAAACTAACATGTTCAAATAAAATATTTAACCTTCCTATAATCAAAATGAATTTCCATTTCAATTCTAGATTCCCTTTTCGATTTCGAATATAATTTTTCAAATCGAATTCACTTATTCAAAGCCCAATATCAATTCAAAATCCCATTAACTAATTACTATTCAAATTAGTTAGTTCTATTCAAAAATCAAAAACCTGATTTCTGTTTCAAAAATCAATTCATTACTCCACTTGAGTTTTGATATAATTTACAGCTCAAATCTAAAATTTTCTAAATAGAAATTCGGATTTTATTCGCTGAAAATCCTTTATAAATTTAAATAAAATGTTATGGTTTTTAAATGGTTATGGCGCTGCTTTTCTAAAAATTTGATTTTGATATAACTCAAAATTTATTCGACGAAATCCAGATTTTTCTCTTTCATCAGAAAACTGTTATCAAATCGGTCCTGACGTTTCTTGTTTCAAAGAATTTCAACTTCAATTGAGTTCTGTATACTCAATTGAAGTTCGAAACGACAATTTACGAACTGCAGCGCCGCGGCGAGTTCGTTTTAATTATATTTATATATATAAATGTCTTAAAACTTCGTTTATATAAATTCAACTCTATTCTGATATATTTTTAATATATATCAAATCCATTTTCCAAATCAACATAACATTTCCGATCTATTTCACTTCTATTTGAAATTCAAATTTCAATCCACTTCTATTTTTTTTCAAATTCTATTTGAATTTCTATATTCAAATTTCCTTTATTCAAATTCCATTTGAACATCTACATTCAAATTCTATATTTGATTTCCTTTGAATTTCATGTATTCAAACTCCATTTGAATTTCTATATTCAAATTCCCTTTGAATTTTCTATTTGAATCCTATATTCAAATTCTATAGTTTAAATTTCATTTGAATTCCTCTTATTCAAATTCTGTGTTTAAACTCCATTATTTTCAAATCTCTATCTTCGAATTTTCATTTGAACTCCCTTTCTTCAAATCCATTTGAATTCCTTTGAATTTAAATTCTATTTGAATTCCTTTGAATTCAAATTTCTGTATATTCAAATTCTATTCAAATTCAATATATTCAAATTCTCTTCAAATTATATATACAAATTCTATTTAAATTTTCTATATACAAATTCTATTTTCAAACTAAATTTGAATTATATATTCCAATTCCCATTTCAGCTTTATTCTATATTCGAATTCCCATTTCAAATTCCATTTTGAAATTTCTATTTTCAAATTCCACATTTAAATTTTATTTATTCAAATTCCATTTCACTTTCGATATTCAAATTCTATATTTGAATTCCTTTATATTTTCTATATTCAATTTCTATTTGAATTTTCTTTATATTCAATTTCTATTTGAATTTTCTTTATTCATTCTTTAAACAAGTCTCGATTTCAATTCCTTTTGAAATCGATATTTCTATTTTTTTTTGAAAATAGATTCCCCTTTTCAATTTCACACTTGTATTTTAATTTCTGAATTATCAAATGATAATTCTTTTTACTTCATTTATAAACTGCATTTATAAAAGCACTATTTATAAACTTCTTTTATAAAAGAACTATTTGTTTTATTTTTCAAACAAGTTTATTTTTCAAATCTATTTAAAAATTCAAATTCTATTTTTCAAAAATAGAATTTCCCCTTTAAATCTCAAATACCCCTTACCACGATATTTTTAAATATCAACCTTTAGGCCCAGTGGAATTCAAACACCAAAGCAACCAATTATTTATTTTCTAACACATCATATATGACAGTATATATGCAAACAAATAAACAAACAGATAATATATTTTTGAGGAATCCAGTTGGATTCCTCCAACCTGTTTTCCTGCATCCACAAGCGTTAGTCAACAGAAATACCACCCATCCTGCTTCAAGGCAGGATATCGTGGTATAAAAGGGGATCCACTTATATATGTGGGCGTAGGGTCATCCGCTAATGATACTGCGGGAATCCAACCAATCACCAAACCAATATATATAATAGCAAGCCTGAATAACTAATATTTTTAAATCAACCAGAAAGCATTTCAAACAAGCATCAAACAATTATTTTAACGAATAAAAATAATTCTAAATAAAAGGTGAGTGAGATTTACTCACCTAAATTTACTTGTCGAATATCCATTTAATTTCCAAATCGTCTCAGCTATGAATTATAATGAGTCGACTATCTTGTGCCTACAATCGATTAATCGATTTCAATTTAAATTAACTATTACTAAATGAATTTTAATCTAAATAAATCAAAAGTCATTAACTAAATAAATTATAAATTAGTTACCTTAATTCCTTAGTTTATCACCTTTTTCATTTCGTTTTCAACCTAGCACCGCTACAATGCCAATATCGATACACCATCAACATCAAGAGGATTTGCACTCAAATATCACCAACATCCCACTACCACTATTCAGCAGCACCCAACATCCATCTCGACTCTCACTTGCCATTTCTTCTTTTTGTGTAAATACCGAACCAGTAAACCAAACTCATGGCCATCTTCCAAAAGCCCAGCTCCATGTCGATTAACAGTCTTGGTTATCATCTGCCCACATTCAAACTTCCCTGTTGCTCATACCCTCATCGCACCCTCACAGCCTCATCGAGTTGAAACTCGAACCCCAAAATATCGCACCAATCACTACAAATGAGAAGAAACCCTTCCAATAACCATCATTAACGTCATCGCAAGATGGTATCGCAACTTCTGATTACTGCTATACTCCAATCGATTTCTTTCCCGAAACTCGCAAACCTCGATAGCCCCTCCTGAACCATTCGCTGACCTTCTCCACTTTACTGGAGTCGCGAACTCCCCACCGCGTTCACCATTTAGTTCGAACCCTAGCTGGGAAAACAACGTCCCCAAATCCTAATCGATTACTGTCGCGACTTCCAGTATTCTAAATCCTGAACTTCGTGTGCTCCAACTCTTATGCCATTGAAGTGAATCGGCAAGCCTGATGATTTTGAAAGGAAATAGCGAGGTAGCTTTTGAACTCGGATTAAGGGGATCGATTTTCTAAAATACGAAAAGGTGGAAATCGCGATTTTGGTATTGAGGAGGAAGAAAAGAAACAACTTTGATTTCAAATGAAAAAAATATGAAACGCTGGCATCTGTTTTGCTTTCTGGGAATTAGAAATAGGAATTGCGATTTAAGAATGTTTTGATTTCTTCTGAAACTTCAGATTCTATTAGAAGCAAACAAAGAAGAATTTGTCTTCAGTAATTTAGTTCTCAGAAGAAAGAAATAAGGGAAAGGAATAGCGTATTTATAAAGAGAGGAAGCTTAGTCATTAAGGGAATCAGTCTACGCGAGGTACATTATAGGGTATAGGCTAAGTACATACAATATTAAATACGATTTGAGTATACATTAATACGATTTGATTTAAAGAGATTTTTTTCCCTTTTAAATAGATACTGATTTGATTTCGATCCTATCCACAATCAAATAAATCGGGGTTCACAATTAAAAATCGTGAACCGCTATTTTTAGCATACTGACCGTCGTTCCAATACTATAACACTATTTTGAACTGAAGTGAATATATTTTGATATTTAATTTGAATGTATATAGAATAATCATTTTAAATCGATATAAAATAATTTAAATTCATAAATAAATAAATTCTTCAACAATAAATTACTATTATTGTTGTTTATATTCAAATAGAATATATATTGATCATCTGAACCATTTCGATTCAGTCTTATCTTCGAATTAAATTATTTCAATTCTCGTATTTTGATAATTACATGTATTCGAAATAAATCGCATATCGATTATTTAATCAATAACCAAATAAAATACCATTTATATTATAAATTCAATATTTAAAACCATGCTAAATATTTAAAATAATTCGACCAAAAATCTGGGTCGTTACAGGACTTCTCGCTACTGATCCATGGGGTGATTCCTATATTGGATGCAGTAGGAGAGTACCTTCGGTTCATCCTATTCCTGAATGAATTGTATGGACGAATGTCTAACGGAGTATTTCCTTAAAACCACGTACGTTGATTTTTACAAATATATTAAGTCGTTGGCGAAGAATGGCCCTTCTTTAAAACCCAGAGTATATTTGTGGACGTCAATTAGTGATTTGACGGATCTGACCATGTGGCATTCAAAGTGAATGATGACCAAGTGTTCAAAGATAATTGAAACCTCAAGCCTCATCAACCGGGAAATGACAAAAATCGGGCAGGCAGCATGGCTATGTGGGTCGCTCCCATTAGGGTGTATAATCACATATCTAGAGAAATTCCATTTGCTTCTTTAATCTATATTCGATGTTGTCCCTTTTCGGGAAATGGTGGTTTGAGCCCAACCGTTGGTGATATACATTCGATACACTCAAGCGAAATGAGTGGTCGGTCATGTGTGGGCTGGGTTGCAAGACGTTTTTGTTGAACCCAGTGTATTCGCCTCTAGAGATACACAATCGGCAGGTGGTCCCATACCTTGTCAAGGTCGGAATATAATCTCCAATAAGCGCCCGCGGTTTTGATTGTATACTATATATGTGGAGCATGAGATGCAAGCGTTCCACTAGATTGTGATTTACTTGTATTTAGACACTATTATAATATCAGAAAAGATATTGATTTCAAAAACTTTTTGGGTTATCGTAAGGTAAAAATCGTCCGTGTTTATGTGTGGATTTGGTCTTACGATTATCCTTTTCCTTCGAAAAGATTTTGACTTTAAATCAAGTTGTGTGTTACCCTTAAACTGTGCGAGTTTTTCTCACTCTGGTTCACCAAACTGACCCAGTGTTCTGTAAATGCTCGGGTTAGCCCGGGATGTACAGGTTCAGGTTATTGAATACTGTGAAGAGACGAGCTGGAAGAGACCAGATGTATGATACTAGATAGCTACTAATCCGTTGTGTGTTGTATCTAAGGACAGGTTATTATAACTGTCCAGTTGTGTGCTGTACTCTGATATTGTAAGTATTTTGAAGCTCTCAGTAAAGTTTTATTTCGGTATTAAATTTTGTTCCGCTGCGAGGTGAGACTCTGATTATGTGTTGTGGTGTTTCTTCTTCTTCTTCTATTCTAATATTTCTTTCTTTCTTATCTCACCCTCTAATTTCTTTCTATAAAATGTTCCAGTGTTTTCGGTGATGGAATGTCGGCATGAGTTACGGTAAAGGTATTTATATCGATTTCTGGGTCCGAAAATCCGCTGGTTCGTTACATATTTGAATAGCGATAAAAATATGATTTTTACATATATAAAAATACGATTTATATATATATATATTTGGAATAAAGATGTGATTTTTATTATGAAGAACGCTTTTAAAAGATTTGATTTTTGAAAACGGAAAGATTTGGTTTTTAATGATATAAAGATTTGATTTATAAAAATATGATCTTTATTAGATGAAGAGCGATATAAAAATATAATCTTTATTAGATGAAGAGCGATATAAAAATATAATCTTTATTAGATGAAGAGCGATATAAAAATATAATTTTTATAATGAAGTAGCAACGTAAAAATATGATTTTTATATAAAAAACTAAATAATAAAAATGCGATTTTTACTATGAACAGATTGAAACAGACTGCGATGGAACCGACAGGAATCAAATTCAATTCTGAACTGTTCAAAAATAAAGAATGAAGGAGTGGATCCCAAAGGTGAGAACTCCTCACTATAATTTTCTTATACAGTTATTTATTTTATAACTGCATATATGAACTGTTCCCCGTTGTCCACAGACCATGGACGACTTGTTTGATTGTTTGGTTTTGTTGATTAGATTATTTTGTTGAATTTGGTTCTTTGGGTGAAATGAATTGATTAGAATTGTTATGTGTGTATGGCGCGAGCCAATATCAGGAGAGGGGTAATGCTAGACATTACCCGGTTTTGATATCGCGCTGTTATGCCGCCAAAATTTTCTAAAATATGTTAGAACAATAAAAATATTATTTTTATGGTGTGAATGAATTGAATAAATATTTTATTGTTAAAAATATAATTTTTAATGTGTATATGAATAAAATAAATATTCATTTATAAATCAGACGATTTGTTTATGTACACCAGTTTGACTGATATGGATTAGGACGATAAATTTTACACATCGCCCAACTGCACAAATTAAATTCATTATTTGTTGATTGGAACCCCACACGGGTATTGGAATGATATATGACATACACTAATCCCAATAATTAGTTGTATGTCAATCGATTGGTTGACAGACTGTTATAAGTGTTAAATATTTATATTTGATGCTTATACAGTGTAGAATGCACTATGGATGATGGTTGACTGTGTTTGATTGTTGTTATATACATGTGTGTATGAAATCCATATAAATCAAATTATATGGTAATTAACCGTGTCTGATTTCAATTCCGAACGAACGAATATTTTAAAAGAACAAGTATTTTAAAATAATGAATATTTTAAAATAATATTCAGTAAAAGAATCAAAATATGATTTGGATGTCCGATTTGGGATGGACACGAATGTATTTAAATATATAAAGCCGTGTTGATTAGATTAACGCCATTTTGACGTGAACGATATTTATATCGATTTTATTCATTTTTAGAATGAATATCGAAAAGGAATTGAATTCAAAATCTAATGTTTTGAAAATACTATCATTTATATATCGATGATATGGAATATTCAATTTTGATTTGAAATTGAATATGAAGTTGAAATCATTTTGAAAACGAATTTAAAACGTTTTATAAAATACATTTTAAATGGAAATCGATGAAATATTATATATATATATATAATATAATGGCCTGAATAGAACGCGCTGCGCTGCGGCAGTTCGCAAATTTCGACCATTGACTTCAAATGGGCTTTAAGGGATATCCGACCGTCGGATTCTCCTAAAACCAGAACCGTTGGGTTCGTATTGAAAAGAGCTTTCTAACGAATGCAAGAAATTAGAAATCTAACAGTTGGATTTGGAATTATATCCAAATCAAATTTAGAAAAGGTCGTTGTAAGTGTAGTTCGATGACCGTTTATGGAAATCGACTGTACGGGCCTTGATAAAATTATTAAAAATATCAATAATTAGAGTAAAATCATAAGAAATGATTTGGAAAGAATTGGGATGAAAAATTCCATATTTAAAAAGATAAAAATAGATTTTTGTAGAAATGAACTAGTTTTGAACTAGAATTATAATCCAATTATTTTTAAAATAAATAAATTGGATTTGAAATGGTTTTAAAAATAACAAGAATTTCCAACATATAAATTGGAAATGGATTTGAATTGAAATTGTCTTTGGAATATTTCGATGATGGATTTCGTGATTATAAAGATATTGTTTTGGAAATTTGAAAGATATATTTATATCGTTATTTCCAATACGATATTTGTTGGTTGTAGTATTTGATATTGAATATAAGCCGATATATTTTCTATTCAGAGCCTTGTATTTAATATCAAATGTGATTTTGGGTTTGTCATGAACGGTGTCTTCAGTAACACTATTCTTGAACCCTATGTGAAGATAATTAATCTTTTAATTAAGATTGTTAGAGTTTCCAAGTATATTTAATAATTGGAATAGAATGGAATGTGAATTGGGTTTATCATGAACTGTGTTTTAGCGACATTCGTTCTTTAACCCGATTACAGTGAAATGGGATTTGGAATTTATAAATCTTTTGTTAAGATTTAAAGGAGATTTTCCAAAGTAAAGTTTTCCAATTTAACATACTAAATTGGAATTGAATGGAATTCGATTTGGCATTAATCGAAGTAAGCTTCTGTATAGGAAGACGATTAATATATATGGAACTTAAAAGGCCTTGTCGTTATTCCATTTATATTATCGGTTGGATATGGAAATTTTTATCGATTATATATATCGATTTGTTTTCCATGAAGATTCCATTGTTAATGGAATGTGATTTTAGGTTGTCGTGAATGGTATCTTTAATAATACTGTTCTTAGACCCAATGGAGTTAAGAAAATCAGAAATTAACTGGAGATTAATTAAGTTGAATGGTGTCCTGGGTATTGATCTGATGTTGGTTTCGGCCTTCGGGGTTAATACTTAAGGAATTGTTCACTTGCTAATTTACGGTTAAAGGCTGATGGAATGGAATGTGATTTTGGTTTTATAGTGAACCGTGTTTTAAATGACATTGGTTCTTTAACCCAGTTAAAGACAGGATATGATTTCCCAAGTTAAACAATCATTAATATTGATTTTTGGGAAGATTAAAACCAAGTGGAGTTTTAATGAATCTTTAATTAGATTGAAATGATCAAGAATGGAGTATCACCAATTTTCCTCCAGGCGATAGTTAAATCTTTAATTAGATTTGAACGTGAAATGGTAATTGAATTTACCGATAACACCGTGGTGTTAGAAATGAAGTATTACCAGTTTTACTTCGTGGGATGAATAGGTTGGGATTGGGAAATTAAAACAATTGAAATTAATCCTGACTAGTTTGGATAAACCATAATTTGGTATGGATCGAATCCAAAAGAAGATTAAAGAATAAATTTAAAGAATTTATCTTTGATAAAATTAATGGGAACCTTTCCCAAAGTATAAGAATATTTGAACAAAGGAATATTCTGGATTGGAATGAGGCGTATGTTGTGTTTTTATAGCATTTGTTTATTATATACGCGAGTTATTCAGAAAGACCGGGTTTACCACATTGTGAATAACTGATTTGACGATATGTCGTGGATGAAGACGGTGGTCGAAGACCGGAGGTCTTCACATCGTTTGGATGATTACTGATGTCTTGATTGGGCTGTACACCGAAGATAAGGTAATAAGTGGTGATCGTCCAGACGTACTTGGAGATCGACCGGATATGTGAGGGCCTCTCCCCTGTATTGGACATATGGGGGAGGAATAAGGTGCCTCCAGTTTCGTTCAGACCCAGAACGAACTTGTAAATGGATGTGTGTCTGACATTGGATTTCATTCTGTGTGGTTGGTATAAATCGGTTGCATAGCGTGAATTGCCTGTGTGGCATGCTGAGATGCAAATGATCAAGGCTTCTTTTGAAAAGCAGAGTCTTGTGGTTGATGATCAAAGCACGGCTTTAATATAGCGTAGCTTTGTAGTGCGTTAATTCGCGAGCCTCACACCCCGGTGTGAACCAGAAACGGGGGAGGACATCGTGGAGGGCATGCATTTCCTTCTAACTAGTAGTGGTGTTTTGGGTTTTACATGCACGTACATTTTACTTATGTGGATGATGGATAGCGAGGCGCCTCGGTTATATCGGTCGATCCGGGGCCGATGGAGTCATTTGGCTCATTTACGCCCCATAGGGCGGGGAAACGTATTGTTCAAGGTTTTTTAATCCACATTGCACTTTGATGGGCCATCCCTTACGATCCAAGGGCCCACCTGAGTCTGGGTCCTGAGGCTTGGGCTAGAGAGTCTCGATGCGGTGAGGACGATCCCCTGCCTCGGTTCACAGATGGAAATCCAACTTCCAGTACGTGATAATTGCGGTTTTGATTGTAGAGCCTTGTATTGGCGACATGATATATGGTACCCATGCCATCTACGATTGATACATTTATATTTGAAGTTGTTTTATACTCTATGCACTTATGATAGTATCAAATGATTTGTTTTAATGTACCAAGCAAGTTTGGCTATTATAAGGGAAAACCCTATCCTTCGGCTTGCGTTGCATTGTGTGATGGGACCTGGGTCTCATAATAGCATCATTTT
Organism: Allium sativum; assembly: GCA_030737875.1. Taxonomy (NCBI): domain Eukaryota; kingdom Viridiplantae; phylum Streptophyta; class Magnoliopsida; order Asparagales; family Amaryllidaceae; genus Allium; species Allium sativum. The sequence goes on along the minus strand of CM060924.1, from coordinate 821,792,748 downwards.
TTCAAAAAGCATTGTGCTGTTTTGTTATATGCACTGGTATTCTTAGGAGAAAAACCGTTACGTGTTATACGGCGTGGTCACTTGATATATCCGATTTTAAAGTGAAGTTTTAAACAACTGTTTTAGTTCTCACACCAGCCACATGACTGACCTGGAGTTTATTGTTTTAACTTAAACTTTGAGTGCCCCCTATTTTCCACACGGGCAGCTAGTAGTTTTGGTTTTGCAGATTTATATTCACAGGTTCCTAGTTTACAACTGGAATGATATTCGAAAAGCTCTGTATCCATATATCTCCTTCAGTTGTGTTTTGTATTATTTTCCACTGCTATGTAGTGTATCGTAATCTCTGATATTTATCAAATGTATATTATTTGTTCATACTCTGTATATTCTTGTACTCTGATGTAAATTGTTGTAATAAGTAATGAAATGTTCTTCTGTTTGTGTTCTGATTCGTCGTGTTCTCGAAGTCAATCTGGGCTTGCCTTCATGGGGAAGTTCGGGTCGCTTCAAGCCAACTGGTCCATTTCCTACCAGTCGAATGGTAGGCCAATTTCTGCACATATCTGGCTATTGAAGGTTTAAAAACACACACACACATATATATATATATATATATATATATATATATATATATATATATATATATATATATAACTTTGATTAGCACATTCGTGTATACTTGAGGATAGATTTTTAACATAATTCTAACACGACTCAATGTACATATATATATACATAAAAAAAACCTTATCATTATGATTTGATTCTCATAGTTGCTTCATTCGTTGGCATCGATCAAAATCTTGTTATTCAACAATCCGAACCAATATAACATCTGGTGTGTACGTTCCTTTTTAGCATTTTATATTTACTTATGTTTGTGTCAGTGACTGTTTCTGTGTTTATAATCATTTCTTGTGTGATTCATATAATATTTCAAGATTGTTAAAGATTTCTATAAAATTATTATAAACACTATTCACCCCCACCCTCCTCTAGTGTTAATTCTTCCTTAAAATCTTTAATCTGTATCCTTAACATAGTTAACTGGACTTGGTACTCATTAAAGTAATACATTTGAAACACGCATAACCAATGCTAAAGCATAAAGCATACCACATAAACACAAAATAGAGGGGCCCTTGGAATTTGTAGGTTATGTAGCATGAGATACATAGTAGAACGGTCATGATAAGAATATCAAAATGATGTGAATTTTTCATGGAGAATATCAAATATAGTTTCATCTAACTACATGGTTTTACATGAACAACATACGTTAAAATTTTACTATGTTCTTATTTATAAAAAAAATGTGCGTTATAGTCCACATATTGTTAAGGTTATTAATTATTAAGTTGAATTATATGCATATTGTTAAATATAATGAAAAAACCTACACAAACATACATACATATGTATATATACATATGTGTGTGTATGTGTTTGTATGCGTGTGTATGTTACACATGGATATATATATAACATGTGTTTGTATGTGTATATATATATATATATATATATATATATATATTTGTGTGTGATGTACATATTATGTGTGCGTATAAAACTCACAAATATAGAATTCAGGTAATAAATGTTTTTTTAAAAGTAATTAACATAACTCAAATCAGTTTTTGTATGTGTTGTTCGTTCTTAAAAGAAATGACATAAAGCAACTCAACTAATATAGAGCTATTCAGATAACACATAGCAGTTCAGATTTCTACTACATATAGACAATATTAAACAATATCAATATCGATACCATATCCAAATCCAAATACATCCTATACAAAGCATTAGTTCAACATGAACTACAATAACTATGCAACTGAACCCATGTACACAAAATTCAACAGAACCAACATTGACAAAGCTGACTAACAAGGGTTCAATTGGCAGTCACATATAGAATTCAGCACTATGATCATACAAAATTGTAGACATGTGTAGTCCATTCCACCCGCACGATATAAATATTGTTTTGTGAAAAAATACTGCTTACACTATTCTCCCACTGCAACAAATTGGAAATGCAGAGGATAACTTTACCCGGCATGTATCTCGCCTATATACAAGTATGGTAGTGCAAGAGTTTTAACCAGCCTACACAAGTGTTCGAGTAAAGCTCAACTAATCATGCAGTAAACAGTGGTAATTAAGCCCCAATCAACAAGGAGAATGAGTAGATCGCATTATAGAAATCATATAAAGTGGCAGCAAGACATGTGCATTTCATAAATCAAATTATCACAAGACGTTAGATGTGAACAATTGTGCCATGCAGGTGTATACGCCATGTTAATGGATGACAAATTAAAATGGGTGCAACACCTATCATTGCAACAGCCATGATTCACACTTAAATAAACAGACCTTAGTGGATGTCAATTATTTATATAAGGAATATACCCACATGCAAGTGCAATATTGGGCAGGAGAAAAAGTACGTAATGACATGGTGCATCAACAATGGACACAACACGACTTCAATAATGGCGACGACACAACATAACAATGGACACAATAAGGGTGTAGTGTACTGAAGTGTATTTTTCAACACACAAAGATTCGGTATGCAAGAGACATATGCATATATTACCTTAGCAGCCCATAGTTGATTCTTGTCTCCCACGATGTCTTTCATTTAGTGCATAACCCAAAATCCACACGTCTAATGACCTCTCTATTTTGGAGCTCCCTGAAGCATGCATATATATCAAGTAAACATATAATTCAATCAATCACGTTGAGGAAAAAGTCATCAGACTTGAGAAATATTGGGTATGCATGTATACACACTAAACAAGGCATCCACTGAACTTGATTGTCTTTTAGTTTGGCCTGGTTGTAAATTGCAGTGGAGCTGAAAAGTAAACAAATACTCAAAAGTTAACATTGCAAAGTAAATAGGGGAAATATTTTATAAGGACAAACTAATTAAATTTTTTATCTAAAAGGACAAGCCACTGATAATTTATCCATAAGGACAGTAAATAGGCCAGCCCAACATAACCCCTCTTTTATTACGTTCTTTTTATAGTTCCCATCTTTTCACTGAAAACCCTAGCCGCTGACCACCTCTTCCATTAAACCCCAGACACCTCCGACGATCAACTTTCACCACGTCACTAGCCGCCTCTTCCATCAAAACATAATCGTCTCCGGCAAACAACTTCCGCCTCTTCCATCAAATTTCTCGATCTCGCGCGTATTCGATTGCTGAAATCGTTCACGAAATTAGGGTAAATTCGATCGCTATGATTCATTTGGCAGTAAATATGATTTCGTGATCTTTTGATTTCATGAATTCGTCGTAGAAAATCGAACGAGAGAGATGAAGGAGAAAAAAATCACTGGAAAAAACTTTTTTTTACAGTGAAGTTAATAGCAGTTTTTAGATATCATTTTGCTGTTTTTTTAGGGATCATTTTTCTTGTATTAATAGTGTCATGCTGTTTTGTTTATAGTTTTGATACTATATCAGTTTTGTACTTGTACTATTGCATTAACTTTGCAGCTCAATCGAAATTATGTCATTTTAATCAATCAAAGTGGGACATAAACATTTTTTATACTAGTTTTCCTTCAAAATATCAAAGCAGTTTCTAGGTATCATTTCTAAAAAAAAAAATTTAGGAACCAGTTTTATATTTTCAACATGAATTTACATCATAGCAGTTTTTAGATATCTTTTTTATATTTTTTAAATATCAGTTTTATAGTTTCAACATGAATTTACATCAAAGTAGTTTTTAGTTATCATTTTTATATTTTTTAGGTATCAATTTTATATTTTTCTAGTTGAATTTACAGTATTATGTTAGTATAAGTTTTGATTGTGTATAAATACTTGCAGATACTACATGCTGCTGGAATTTACTTGAATTTAAGGCTGGATTGAGTACAAGTAAAAGTAAATGCATGAATGCATGCTTGGAATGGGGAGCAGTGTTGTATGCACTTAGATTCTGTAGGAAAACAATGTATCCTAGTATATCAGTTACATATAGTTGTAGGTATCATATGATACAAGTGGTTATTATTGTGTATTATTGAGAATAAACTAATTTTTGTGATAATTGAATTGAATTGAGTGCTATTGTTTTTTTTAGTCAGTTGGTATTGATGAGAATAAATGTTATTTTTGTGAAATTTGAATTGACTAGGCGCGTATTAATTTTTTTAACAGTGGGTATCAGTAAAAATTAATGTTGTGTACCAAAAAAGTCAATTATCAAAGCAAACAACACAAATCTACCTACTTACCACAGTTCGCATACCCAAAGCCATTAAAATGATACCTAAAAAATATAAAAATTATACCTAAAAACCGCTTTAATATTTTAACGACAAAAGTAATACAGAAAATGTTTGAATCACAATTTGATTGATTAAAATGAAATAAATTCAATTGAATTACAATGCTAGTGCAACAGTACAGCAACAAAATTAATACAACAACAAAAAGTAACTAAAAAAAATATAGCACAGTGAATACAGTAAAAATGATACCCAAAAAAATATAAAAATGATACCTAAAAACTGCTGTAATGTTTTAAATAAAAAGTAACACAAAAATTACATACATCACAGTGAAATATGATTTATTCACAATTTGATGGATTAAAATGAAGTAAATTCAATTGAATTACTAACCTAGTGCAACAGTACAGCAACAAAATTAATACAGCAATAAAAAGTAACAAAAAAAACATAGCACAGTGAATACAGTAAAAATGATACCCAAAAAAATAAAAAAATGATACCTAAAAATTGCAGTAATGTTTTAAATAAAAAGTAGCACAAAAATTACTTACATCACAATGAAATATGATTTATTCACAATTTGATGGATTAAAATGAAGTAAATTCAATTGAATTACAAACCTAGTGCAACAGTACAGCAACGAACTTAATACAGCAACAAAAAGTAACTAAAAAAACATAGCACAGTGAATGCAGTAAAAATGATACCCATAAAAATAAAAAAATGATACCTAAAAACCGCAGTAATGTTTTAAATAAAAAGTAGCACAAAAATTACTTACATCACAGTGAAATATGATTTATTCACAATTTGATTGATTAAAATGAAATAAATTCAACTAAATTACAAAGCTAGTGCAACAGTACAACAACAAAATTAATACAGGAACAAAACGTAACAAAAAAAAAACATAGCATAGTGAATGCAGTAAAAATGATACCTAAAAAAATTAAAAAATGATACCTAAAAAAATGCTTTAATATTTTAACGACAAAAGTAATACAGAAAATGTTTGAATCACAATTTGATTGTTTAAAATGAAATAAATTCAATTTAATTACAAAGCTAATGCAACAGTACAACAACAAAATTAATACAACAACAAAAAGTAACAAAAAAACATAGCACAGTGAATACAGTAAAAATGATACCCAAAAATAAAATAAAAATGATACCTAAAAACTGCTATGATGTAAATTCAACTAGAAAATACAAAAATGATACCTAAAAAAATATAAAAATGATACCTAAAAACTGCTTTGATATTTTAAAGGGAAACTAATACAAAAAATGTTTACATCCCACTTTGATTGATTAAAATGACATAATTTCGATTGAGTTGCAAAGCTAATGCAATAGTACATGTAGAAAACTGATATAGCACGAAAACTATAATCACAAAAGCATAACACTGTTAAAAAACAAAAAATGATACTTAAAAAAATAGAAAAATGATACCTAAAAACTGCTGCTAACTTCACCGTAAAAAAAGTATTTTCCAGCGATTTTTTTCTCGTTCATCTCTCTCATTCGATTTTCTACGACGAATTCGCAGAATCAAAAATAACAAAATCATATTTACTGCCTGTCGAATCAAAATCCGTGACACCTTCAATAATCGATGATGTTTTTCAGACAAAATTATGGCAAATCTCTTAAACGAATTCCCAAATCAGTACGCGCATGATCGATTTTGGTATGGATGTTTGAAGATGATTGCTGGAGATCGAAACAAAACAGAAAAAAATTTGCGTTCATAATCAATGACGAGATCGACGGCGATAGCAGATTGATGAAGAAAAGAAAACAGCGGTCGAATAAATTATTGTAATGTATTGCCCTTATGGTTAAATTTTTAGTGGGCTGTCCTTATGAATAAAAAAGCCCTTAGTTTTGTCCTTGTAAATATTTTCCTGAAGTAAATAAACATAAATTAATTAACAAACCACTCAAATATAAAATAGTAATTGCACATACCTTTTCACAATATTCATCCATTCACGTACACAATCGTCCTATCAATGGATCCATGAAATGCACAGTTTGTTTAGTAGGATTTACAAGCATCAAACGCCAATGATTGCTGACATTGAAAATTCCACTCGGCGTTTATAACAAAGTATATAAAACATGAATCAAGAACAAAATTTTCTAGATAAATATAAAGAACCATACTGTACATACCCTGAGTTATACAGTATCAAAAAAATGATTCCCTTGGTTATACTGTTTTTCCAAACCAGATGCTAATTTAGCTGAAGTTTCACATTTGTGTTCATCTATATAAGCAAGATATACCAAGGCAATCATTTCTATCGTCTTACATTTCTTCAACCACTTCATGAAGGTAGCTATAAAAGCATATACCAAAAGAATATTTAAAACCAAATGCAACATTAAATATTTGTGACCTTAGCATGTCTCAGCAATAACATGCGCAACACCAATGTTTCATTTTTACTAATTAAAAGAAGCATCTAGTCACAATTTTCAGTTATCAGATATATAAATATAAACAAGTTGTTCTAGACCTTCACATGCTGCAAGAAATATTGGAACAAAATCATCCCTTAAAGTAAAATATTATTATAGAATATTAATAATAATATTGGAATATCGGTACAGATATTTGCTTATGTATATGTACTAGCGGTTATTGTGGATGTTAATGATGTATTCCATTGTATCGCTATTCCTAGTAATGCTACTTGTTTTTCTCAATATCAATACCGATATTTTCTTATGTAACGTTTACTCAAATTGCAACATGAAACTAAATTATGAGCTTTACAACTAGACTGCATATTTAATATGAGAATTACAGTTCATATTTTAAATTAGACTTCATACTTATAACTAATGGAAAATTCAAGCAAACTTTAAAATGTGAGAATATGAGCTTGCGCATTAATGAAATGCACACTTATGAAATGTCCAAAGAATAATTAACACATACCTCGTATAAAAAACAAGGGCTTGAGCAGATGTCTGAAGAAGATTTGTGATTGCATGTATATCGGTCCTTGATATAACCACTTTTGTTCGAAAACCAAATATTTCCTCGTCCAACATGGTGATGATAGTGGCCCCATTCTTCAGGAATGTGTTCGCAGACTTGCAAAGCACCCTCAGCGTTGTAGGCAGTTTAGAAGGAAGTGTGTTAAGGTCTTCATTCTCTGGCTCATTGAGATCATTTTTCCTCCTCCTCTTCTTGACAACATCAGACTTATCAACCTCAGGCACTGTGTCGAGGTCGTCATCCTATGGCTCATCATAATAAATTTTCATCCTCTTCTTCTTGACAACATCAGACTTAACAACCTCCATGTTATGTAAATAACAGTCAACTTGTGTAGAAAATCAAATATCAAATTATAGATATTGAAATTACCTTCTTAGTTACTGCATTAGAGATCAACTTTCTCAACCAAGCAATATATGTACCACCAAGCACATCTTGCACTATCATAAATTCACCCTTGAAAGGAATTGATGGCAAGGCATCGGGAACAATAGCTTTGTTGTTGGATACACATGCATTTTTTTGCAAGCGGAACGCCATGGATCTTCTGGTATGTGGTAATGTGGCATCGATATTGATTTCAATGACGGTTCCATATGCAACGACATTATCTACATAATAAACTACGAGTGTGAACTCAGCATTATTGTTGCCAAATACGGGTTCTTTCATCTTGCACCAAAAACATTATGTATTACAAAATGTTATCATAGCTACTCAATTTAACATCATCAACGAAATTAGGGTAGCAGATGCTTACCAGATTTTTTTTACAAGCTTCCAAATCTTCAGACAAATTTCTTATTGGGTACTTAGCATGTTCCTCAATAACCGTTGTTGATGACTAAACATTTTCCTCAGCAACCACTGACAACACTTTCTTTGTCATTCCCTTCTTCACATCTTTCTTCTTTGCGTGCTCACAATCATTAGTTGCCTTTTCCAAACCATCCTGGGAACAGCTGCCTTGTGTAGATAGTTTGGGTGAACAAGCCAATTCAGCCATGCCTCCAATCTTTGATTTTATCTGCTTTAATTTTTCCTCAAACCAAGCATGTTTCTTTTCCAATTCTTCCTTCTTCTCACTTTCCCACTTAGCTTTTTTCTCTTTTATGATCTTTCGAATGCTTGCTGGAGTCATATTTACATTTGCTGATTATCTTTCCTTTTGATGTTTTATTGGCAAATTGAAGTAAGCCTTAGGCTTTACAAAGCCACCAACACCTCGTACCCTACCAGGATACTCAGGGGTCCCCAAAGCCATTGTTAGAACATCATTAGGTCCATCTACCTCAAAGGATCCAGAATCAACTTCTTTAGCCAATGCCTCATGACAACGAAATCAAATATATTGGATTTATCTACTTTTATTTCAATAAATATGAAGTAAAAATTAGGTAAAAAAAATAATTACACTTACAATTTTTTTGGCAACGGCGTGTGTTTCTGGGTCCTTGAAGTTTCCACTTTTGTCCTGACGTGCCTTTAATCACATAATACCATGGGGAAGTTCTTTCTCTGGAGTGGTTTACAGCTGCATACATACATAAATATAGAACATTTATCCGTCCATTCTAATAATAGTATACAAATTACATTTATCAGTCCATTTATCTGATATCACATAGTTGTGCAAGCAACACTGACCAGTTCTTGCATCAAATTAGCGTATCCTTTGTGTGTCATCCGATGAGGGTACACATTTTCTTTCCGTTTTTCTACTTGGGCATTGTGAATTTCCCACAGATAACACATAAACGTATACAAATTACACACAGAAGAGTTAATTTAAATTTATATAAAATTAATATTGAAGTTAACATTAAAGTCAATTGGTATACCAAAAATTCTTCTATAATCCGTTGAGCAACAAAAACATCCCAGTCTCCATTTTGAATGAACCGATAATCATCTGGAGGGAACTCCAACATCTCAAGGGAGTCCAAATAGGGTGCCACGTACTTGCTGACTAGTCTGCTCTTGAACTCTCTCCATTTATTCCCTGCTGATATTATAATAAGCTTGTTGCATTCTATTGGCACCACAAATGCTTTCTACATGTATATGTACCTATGTTATATTAAGCGTTAAACGAGGCAAGGCGATGGAAGCCTCGCTACGCTTAATGGCGCTTAAGCGACACTTAAGCACTGCTTAAGCGTTAAATCCATTCAGAGTCCAGCTATGCCTAATGGCTCTTAAATAGCGTATAATGAGCGCTTAAGAAACAACTAAGCAATGCTTAATTATTATATAAGTAACTCATCACATAATACTATACATAAATGCTGAAGTTTAGGCGAGGCGCTACTAAGCGCTGGAAAAAGCGTGCTTAAGTGCTAGTCGTTTAATGTCTTCCGCTTTTTAAAAATTAAGCAATGTATTTGCCAAAATCGCTTAAGCACTACTTAAACGCCGCTTAGGTATGCTTTTCAAAACATAGATATGTACAAATTAACATAATAATACTTTTGTAATTGCTATGATTGTACAAGTAACAAGTAGATAGTTCATTTACCTGTACACCGGAAAATGTATTGTTCTTCTCGTGTGCAGGAACAAGTCACTAATCTGTAATAGCTATTGAGATCATTGTTCGTGCTTGCACCCCAATGTAGGACTGCATCCACATCGCAGCCTTGCCAATTGGTTCCCCTCTGCCACTGAATTCAACCTTCCATCTCTTTCCCCTAACAACTCTCTTGTTAATGCGGTTCATCATCACCATTCCTCACTTCAGCAATTGCAATCCACCAGTTACATTCTCAGCTTCATCCTCAACCAATTTCCGCTTTCCATGATTGTTACCACTTGAAACTGACTTGGATATTGTTGCCACAATGTTCTTGGATGTTTTCGCAACACTCTTTGATGTGGAACTACCAACCTTCTTCTTTATGACCTAAAAGTGAGCGTGAAGGCGAACCTACATGTTTTTGAACTTTACGACGTGAAGGTGAGCATGAAGGCGAAGCTACATCTTTTTTAATTTTGTGATGTGAAGGTGATCGTGAAGGCAAAGCTACTTCTTTTTGAACTTTACGATATGAAGGTGAACGAGAAGGAAAGCGTGAAGGCGAAGCTACATCTTTTTGAACTTTATGACGTGAAGGTGAACGTGAAGGCAAAGCTACATCTTTTTGAACTTTACGACGTGTAGGTGAATGAGAAGTTGAGCAGAAGGCAAAGCTACATATTTTTGAACTTTATGACGTGAAGCTGAGCGTGAAGGAAAAGCTACATCTTTTTAAAATTTATGACGAGAAGGTGAAAGAGAATGTGAGAGTGAAGGCGAAACTACATCTTTTTGAACATTATGACGTGAAGTTGAGCGTGAAGGCGAAGCTGCAGTTATCTTTTTCAAAGCCATAACATGAAAATAAAGAAGTTAATTAGACATAAGTAATCCACACAATATATTTTAAAGCAACAAACATATATTTAAAGTAACAAAGCATATATTTTAAAGCAAAAACACATACAAACTGTCAAGTAATCCACATAAATATTCAAATCTGATAAAGCATATCGAAGAACACAAACCCAACGCAGTTTGACAAATAATCCCCCTAGCATATCCAAGAACACAAATTTAAATCTCGTAGACATTTATTTCCTCGTCTATAGGTCGTTTATAATTTCTATGTTCATCACTAATAATGTCATCAAAAGTCTCCACTTATGGTATTGTGTCATTAAATGGTCGCTGCTCTATTTCAAAATCTTCCAGTTCCTCATCTTCATCAGCATATTGGTAGTTCTATCAGGGCATCGTACAACTACTGACCATAGAGGATCCAGTGGGTCTTGTATGTAAAAAAATTGTAACACATGTGTACTCAAGACAAAAGAATCATTCAAATGTCTTATCCTACTCAGATTGACCAAAGTAAACCCCAGTTCATCTACTTTGATTCCCCTGAAATGCTCAACCCAATCACATTTAAATATAGGTACACTAAAGTTGTAGTAATCCATCTCCCATTCTATGCAATCACACTGTAAAAGTCCATATCCTTTGTTGTGAGGTTTTTATCCTTAGCACTAGCTACAATGCAACATCTTGTAAATTTTGAGCATTTAAGTTATTGAATTACATTTTATTATTGAATTTAAAGTGGTTAAAAAATAAAATTTATGATGTTATTAATGAAATTTATTAATTTCTGGTGAAAGATTGATTGAAAATAATGTGTACATTTTAGAGGAAATAAATTCTAATACATAAATGTATATATCTTTGGCTATCGTCTTTAATTCTTTCCCTCTTTTTTTCAAAATGTAAATTTTAGGAATTCAGAACGTGGATTACATGTCCAATTAAACCTTCATTAATTAATTTAATTATCAATGTTAATAACGCATTCATTTCATTCCTTTATATATTTATTTATTTCCCCTTCATTCTATTAATTTCTTTCACTTCATTCCATTTTACACATCCTATTTTATTAACATATTTTTATTTCTTAAATTTACATCTTATTTCTCTTTTCTTGTTTTATTTCCCATCACTATTTTTTTTTAAAACGAACCTTCTCCATGTATATATATGTTTCCCTTCTCTTCACGTTGTCTATATTTAAAAAAAAAAATTCAAATACCATGCGGCATTCATTCATTCCCATTTATTTTCATGCATGTGTTTCATCATTTCTAAGTAAAATATGTAAGATTGTATAACTTGCGTCTTCCCTTCCTTATATTTTAAGGCATGCATCCATGTTACATAAATTTTGTCATTTATATAAAAAAAATGCATTTTATTTTCAAAATTTTGTCCAAATCAAGGAAAATGGCAGCCGACATCAATTCCTACCCAAACCTAATAATGGTTGTCATAAAGAAAAAAAACCATTTCCTCAAATATCATTCGAACCACCCCCTTCTACTGCAAACCGCCTCTTCCACTAGCAACCGTCTGTTGGTCCTTTGCACCGTTGTTCGGCCTTCATAAACCTGTCCCCGCCGGCGTCGAACTGCTGCGCCTCAGTCTCGCGCAACCACTGTGACCAAATCCAATGCGCCACGCCTGGCTTAACACCGCTTGCTATCCGTTATCTACTGCGTTGTCTGCTGTTGTAGGCGATTATTTTGCTCATGACCGATTACTGTTTCAAGTAGTTTAATTTCGTTTTAAACTAGAGTATAATAGTAGGAACTCTATCGATTAATCTTACATCGCGAAAATCCTGCTTTGTTTTGGACGGTTATACGGTTTAAGTATTGAGTGCGATCCATTTGTGCAATTTTGTGGTTATGCTTTGAACTGATATATATATATATATATATATATATATATATATATATGTATGTATGTATTTGGAAGCTTGTCTAGTTGTATTTATGCTTGGCCACTTATTTGTGTATGCTGGGTTCATAATCCGTGAGCACAAGCATGTTTTATATCAATAAGAGAATATATCATGTAAATGCTACCGGTAAGTTAGATCTGAAATATTCTAATGCATGAAAACCTTTGGGTCACTATATATATATATATATATATATATATATGTATATATATATATATTCCCATCTTTTACCATTATCTCGAGAACCTGTATAGATCCCAAGTTTGTTCATTATGTCATTAAAAGGGAACTGAATGGAAAAGCTGTTCATACAATATACAAGTATTGGAATGTCTTATTGAATGTGAAAAGAAGGCATAAGCCTCCTCTGTTTTCAGGCCCTGTAATTCGAAATATACTCCCATTTAATCACCTTTCACTTTGTTTAGAAACATGGTTGCCATTTAAGGTTACCTTATGTCCAATATTGTACTGCTTTAATTTAAATATTGTTGCCTCTTTACGCATGGACCTACTGAGCTGCGCAATATATACTACTGGGAATCATGCCCCTTTGAAACTTTATAGTGTCACCTATGAAGCACAACCTATGTAGGCACCCTTGGTTATGTATGATTCAATTACAATGGAAATTACATATATGAATATTGTTTTAGCACTTGTGTTCAGGGTCTATGCGGTGTAGGGATGTTTTAGGTGGATTTTATACAATGTTGTGTTCAAAATAGAAGGCGACTTTATTAAAAAAAAAAAAAAGAAGCAGTGTGTTTACCTTTGATTTATAGTTATGAGTGTACTTGGAAAATTTTGGTTTTGCGTGTATAAAAATGGCTCGTGTATACAGTTAGAAGTATTCAGTGTGTAATGAAAATGCTTGTCTAATATATTATGAAGTTGCACACTGTATTTTCTGTATATTTAGATGTGAAATTGCCTGTATGTTCACACTTCGAAACCCATCCTGAACACCTTACTTGGACCATGAACGGACTACTTATATCTAGGATCTTGTAACTTCAAGACTAGACCAGATTTTTCTATTATATTCAGTTTCTATTGAAATTATCTTACTTGAATAAGTAATCCTGATCCGAGTGTTTGTTGTGTTTTTTTATGCAATACACTCGGATCAGATACGAGTATTTCAGATTTAAGGATATTCAGCTTGAAACTGGAGAGGAACATGAAGACACATACGCGTGCGCAAGACGACAAAACTGTAACTTTATTTAAAATTCATGTATATTTTTATCCGTTGTGACGAATATTTTGTATAAACTCTGATATTTTTTATAAAAATGTTTTTCTGTTGTTAAATATTGTATAAAAAATCTGTTTGTGATTTTATGTGATGTTTTGTTAAACCCTGTAAGCTAATGACGAACTGTCGTTTTGAACGATCTGAGTTGGTTTAATTATCGATCTGGAGTGGTCAAAAAGACAGGTCGTTACATACTAGCATTACATCTTCTTCCAGAAATACTCTACTGTTCTAAACTGATCGAATGCCATCATGCTGCTTGGTATTAAAAAGCACTTCATCAACTATGTATGCACCAAAGGTAGGCACTTGATGGTTTGGACCTCTTGAAATCCACCTTAATTCTTCTGAAAATTTATTTCAAGGAATGGCAAGATCATCTGATACCTGCATGAACAATGCATTATCTTTTAATTAAAAAAAAAATACAAGTTGGAAGAACTACATTAAGCCATCAATAAATCGACGGTGAGTGGGAAAGTAAAGTATAATATGGATTTGAACACGTAATCTTTTCACAACCCCAACAAACAACATAAACGATAAAATATTGAGGTGGAAATGGACTGGGAAGTAAAAAAAAAAATTTGCTACTTCTTTAAATAACAGATAAATATGGTATGAATACAAAATTAAAATATGAAAAGAAAAAGTTAAACGATTGACCATTTTTTGGAGGGAGTGCAAATTTCTTTGAAGCCAAATCTGAATTTTTTATAACTCTAATCAAACAACATAAAATATGGTCTAAAATCATATCTAAAATAATACAGGAAAATAGTGTAAAGGACAAAATGAACAAAAAATTGTTCCATAAGGACAAGGGGCTAAAATTTTGTCCATAAGGACAAATTTTAGCGTAAAGGGAGGAGTTATAGTGGGCCCCTGAATTCCTCACTTTACACTAAATTTTGCCCTTATGGACAAAATTCTAGCCCCTTATCCTTATGAAACAATTTTTTGTTCATTTTGTCCTTGAGGCTAAAAACTTCTCTAAAATATGAGAGGGAAATAAAACGTTGACCAACATTTTGGAAGGAAAAACATTTGTGTGTAGCCAAATCTAATTTATTTTGTTGTAACTGCAATCAAACAACACGTAAAATGTTGTTTAATGTCATGCATGAGATCTTCATAACATAATGATTTCAAGGGCTTTGCTAGACGGTAGATGATTTCTCCTTATGTTGTGCAAAAAAGTGGGATAACAAAGAATCTATCTTTTGTTGTGTGATCGATGTTGTCTGATTCAATTTGTGGTGAAGTGTGAGTAAAACTTCAGTACTCTATAAAATACTAAACTTTTTAGTCAAACAGTATACCAAACAGTGTAGATGTAATTAGCAAACTCTGTTGTTTACTTTATTTTGTAGGAAATTGCATACAGTTAATATGTCAGTTATATGGTGGTTGTAGACATTCCTCTAGCATAAGTTATGCTATAAAGTGAATTAGTGTTTGCAAGGACTACCGATAATCGTTTTTGTAATAAGTTGTAACCATAAACCTTGTTCACTTGCTAGGAAATTCAAACCAGTGGTAGCGAAACCCAAATCATATCAAATAATTTACACAAATAAGAAAATTTCTTGGTAAATTGAAGTATTAAATCTTAAATATTGACAAATATAGTTTCAATTACTTATTTTAGGAATTCAGGCCAAAGGAAATAAATTCCAAATATTTAAGTTTTGCAAAAAAGGAAGATAAATATATAAATAGAAATAAACTATGAAGAAAACTCAACTTATTTGAACATCACTTGGAATGATGAGCTTGACCATCGGCTTATCTCTTAAGATGCAGTGAAATTTCCATTTCTTATATTGGCTGAAATGATGAAATATAAAAATGATGATCACAACAAGTAAAAACTTCAGTCAATTAAAGAAACCATGATTTGAATCTCTGTTAAAGGCTACATTATTACGCTAGCTCAGCTTCTTGCTTTTTAAATATCCAATGAGGTATCAGATTCGATTTGCTTGATCCAGATATTTGATTCACTGCCCTAAACATTATACAGAGATAATTTATCCTACTTCATTTGCATAAAGCAGTTGTAGTGTTAGCTTATAAAATGAGTTATTCGGTTTAGTGGTAATATGGTTTTGTAGGTGCCATCTTCACCAATTTCATCACCTTCCTACAAAATGTTTTGATATGTGATTATCATGAATCTGGATTAATGGAATTAAGAATCTAAATCACAATCGTTTAACACCAATGTACCATGGAAGACGAAATATTATGGGTGAACGACGTTTCCTTGTTCCATGATCACTTTCCCAGGTTAGAAAAATTCTTTATGCAGCTTAATAGCGCTTTATATATTTATTGGTTGAGAAGAAAAGAAAGTAAGATCATATATTTTATTCACTAGCACTAGATTCCTAATTTGTTCATTAAAATAAAACCTAGATGCATGTAGAAGGTTCGTTATATTTGATATGCAGCCTTAAAAATACAGTAAAACGTACAATCTGGCGAATGAATTTTGAAGAGCATCGATCCTTGACACATGGAACAATTTCTATGTTAGGTTTGTACAAATTTTTAGAAATCTTCTAGCAATGAACAATTTTTTTTCATAATAACTTGAATAAAAAAATCTAGAATACTGAGAATACAACATTTATCTACTTGCGCCTTGCCAAAAAAACATTTATCTACTTACCTTAGCACGAGTTGACACAACTATATCATGAAAATGGAAGCTTGAGTATATTTTCTCCCATGCTGCAAGCACATTGCTCTTTAATTCGGTCTCATATATCTCTTCCAAGTCTGTTCCTATTCATATATCCTATTAGATCTTTTGTTTTGTCCATAATGTTTTTTGACCCTTTTACAATCAACGTAGTCATATTACCCAAACGGTAATCTCCGACAGCAGGAAGTGCTGACAACATGTACGACTCCATAGCCTATTAAAATATATATGAGTTTATTAGAGTTATATAAATATTAGCCAAACTTCTATATGGATGTACAATATTCATTATATGGAAACCAAGAATATCCTTGATGTTACAATTTAACTTTAATAGAATTCATGAAGTTGTACTTTTTTAGTTTAATAAATTCATCAATACAGAAATAATAATAAGTAAATACTATAGATCATATACTTGATTGGTGATCGGTATTAAGGTAAACAAAAATTGATAAAAGTTATGAAAGCTACAGCTAAAAAATAAGTATAATCTAGTACAAAATGTATTTAGAGAAAAATAATTGCAATGAATGAGGAATCAAAGACATATTCAAATATAATTATGTATTTAGTACCAACAGCCTAAAGCAATAACCTCAACTGAAATCGAATAAAAATTTCATATTTATGTTCAAAAAATCCTTTGAAGTAAATGATGAAATATAGTGATTATCTTCTTGTACTCCTATCACTATAGAATTATCTGTTAGGGTTTCCGCAAGATCACTACACAATTAGATTTTGAAAGAGGGAAGAAGATAACAATAACAAGCAAATTCCTCTAAACAAACCTTTATTAATCCACAAATTATTACAATGAAAGCCTAAAAAAAATAATTGAGAATTTATCTCAATCCCAAAAAAAAAGTTTTTTTATATTTTCTTTCCTTCAAGTATAAGTAAATCTCTTCCTAATGAGATGCTTATATAGGCAAATAGAAAGACTAGGTCTAAACCTAATTGGGCACTAAAATATCTCACAAATAAATACTCCTTAAAACTTGTTCAAAATAAATATTTTCCTAAAATATCTCATCAAATCCATAAAACTCGGTCAACAGATCCTAAAATCCCGTAACATCCAATATCTCCACTTTAATATCCATGTGATGAATATCACAAACCATAACACTCCACCTTGATATGAAATCACTCCAACAATCAACAAATCCAACCAAAAAACCACCCACAAATGATGCATCTCCCTAATGAGATACACCACATAACAGATCTCAAAATTGCTTGTAATACCACAATGGTCTCCATGTAGACTTTGTGGCTTTACGTTGATGGCTCCACCTTGATTCAGATGAAGTCGCCTCTCCTAATCCAATTTGAGAACTCATAACATTCTCCACCTTTTGTCCAAGCAATTTATATATGTTATTACTTTCCCGTTTTGCGCGCAGAAGCTCCTTGTTACCCCTCCAAACTCTTGTACCTCCACCTCTAGTCGAGAAATTGCAACCTTTTTGTTCCAACTGTCCAATTTAAGCAGGATTCTTCTTAATTTCTGGGATGTACCTAACTCCCGTTAACTTCACCACCTTTCCAGCATTCATCTTCAATCGAACCGAACCTATGCCTTTAACATACAAATCTCGACCGTCAGCGGATACCACTTTACTACTTTGTTCCTCATAATCAATAAATGCTTCCTTTTGATGGCACACGTGGAAACAAGCTCCTGAATAAAATATCCAATCTTTGTTTTCGCCTTCATTAACACATAAAAAATTCCTTCAATCTCCTCACTAAAATTCACCTCACTACCGTTATTATCTTGTTCATCTGACTCCTCTAATGCCTTCATCTTCTCCTTATCCCTTTTAAGTTTATGACAAAATCTCAGTTGATGGCCGGGTTTGTCACAGTAAAAAAAAATGTATTCCTTTCTCATGTCTGGTCTATTCGGTTTCCTTTCCATGTTTCGTTGATTAACCCTCATTGCAATAAAAGATTTTTCAATTGGAGTTCCAATTTCCGTTGCCTCCTCCTTATCTTTTCCTTCCATAAGGCTCGTCCTCCGCATCTCCTCATTAAGCAAGCCACTAACTACAGACCCCATTGAAACAACGCCATCCGAATTTTTGCTATTCAACGCAACCACAAGCGTTTCCCAACTTTCTGGCAACGAATTCATCATCATTAAGGCTTGTGTTTCATCATCCACCTTGAAATTCACGGCAGCCAATTGATTCACAGTTTTCTAAAAACCATTAAGATGCTCCCAATTGATTTAGCTTCTTTAAGCTTTAGATTCACCAATCTTCTCATAAGAAGAGCCTTACTTGTTGCGGAGTTCTTTGTATAAAACCCTTCCAATTTCTTCCATATTGCAGAAGCAGATGTTTCATTAGCAACAATATGAAACAATGAATTATCGAGAAAACATCGAATAGACGCAGCAGCCTTCCTATCCAAAGTCTCCCATTTTGCTTCGGATAAATTGCTAGGTTTTTACCCACTATTCTCCAATGGCTGATGAAGATAATTAAGATAAAGGAAATCTTCCATCTCTGCCCTCCATTATCCCCAATTTCTTCTGTTAATCTTTTCAATAATTATTTTATCTATTTTCGAACCCTCTCCAAAAAATTTGTGTAGAAGGCTCCGATACCAAATTGTTAGGGTTTCCGCAAGATCACTACACAATTAGATTTTGAAAGAGGGAAGAAGGTAACAATAACAAGCAAATGCCTCCAAACAAACCTTTATTAATCCATAAATTATTACAATGAAAGCCTTGAAAAGATAATTGAGAATTTATCTCAATCCCAAAAAACAAGTTTTTTTATTTTTCCTTTCTTTCAAGTACAAGTAAATCTCTCCCTAATAAGATGATTATATAGACAAATAGAAAGACTAGGTCTAAACCTAATTGGGCCCTAAAATATCTCAGAAACAAATACTCTTTAAAACTTGTTCAAAATAAAACTTTCCCTAAAATATCTCAACAAATCCATAAAACTCGGTCAACAGATCCTAATATCCCGTAACTTCCAATATCGCCACTTTAATATCCATGTGATGAATATCACAAACCATAACATTATCAACATGTTTATACTTTATCCTCCAATTATGGGTTGATAACTCTTTTTATCTCTTTCATCGCGTAAAGACAACATCTCTTTAGCTAATAATAATTATTTATATTTTTAAATAGTTTTGATTCAGAATCTATTGGATTTACCTCAAAAACACAACATAACGTATATTCCAAGTGTGGCTAGAACATTATACAATGCAAAATAGATTAATTAGCAGTATAGGTGCACTTGAATTCATAAAATAGATTAATTAATAGTATAGGTGTACTTGGATTCCTTTTTTTCATCAATTGAAGGTCGTTAACTAATAGAAAATATTGATTACGTAAAACCACAAACTCATATAACTTAACATCAACCATACAAAGAAATCAATTTAAAATTTGTGTGAATAAAAGAACGTGGTATATTAGTGCAAATATTTATAATTTTTGGTTGATCCACTAATCAACAACGTTAATTAACCGAACACATAAAATTTTAAATCCATGCTTAAATAATCAAATAATAAATACCGAAGCAACATAAATTTTAATTTTTTTAATGCTTTCTAAGGAACAGAAACATAGAAGTTAAAAGCAATAATGTTGGTCATTTAAAAGGTATGGTAGATCAATTTAAAAATTACCTAAATTTGTAAAATCTGAAAAATGTATAATAAATTACCATTGATATCTTTAACTACAATGTGTATAAATGCGGGTAAATCTTTTCATAAATAAATAGAAAATACTATGCTCACCAGGAGCTGAAACTGATAGGATTATACCAAAGATACAACAGTCATTATTGCACCTCAATCCTAGCAGTCTTAAAATTGAAAGAGCAGAATGTAATAGTAAAAAGAAGTGGAATCTGGAAAGGATTAATAACCAACAATCAAGTTCAAAGAATCCGATATTTTTCAAACAACTCGTCAAAACTGAAGCCCCATTTATTCCTCTAGAGGGTCATACAAATCAAATATGTTGCCTTACTAATTGTATCTTGTACTTAACTCTTTAGACCTCTTAATCTAACCAATCAACAATGTCAAAAGTGCCTACAACAGCTCGTATAATTGCTTATACATACATTCATTCATAAACATACATGTATAAATATATATAATATATGATCAAAATACTTCTAGTTCTCTTTGCATTTTTCCTTGGGACCTGATATACGTAATATCCAAATCTGTGGACTGAAATATGCAGCTTTGACCTAATATAACAACTAGGAAGGGTATTAACTTATATATGAGAGTCTGAGTTTAAACGTGACATAAGCATCATAATGTAAGACGTTGTCTGCTGATATACATCTAAACCACGAAGGAAATAATTTGGTTTCAAATTTAATGTCTCTATGTAGCAAACCAAACAAAACACATAAATTTTGTATAAAATCCATTCAGAGTCTATATAAGGGGCCATATAACAAAATAGTGAATTATTTGTTTGAGATTTTATTCGTAGAACAAATTAGAGTAGATATTTTGCATCAAAATGATCTCCCTCCCCCTAAAAAAATAGCAAATAACTATATTACAATAAGTCATACACATAGAAATGATAAAAAGTTTTTATAAAAAGTAAGCAAACAAATTTTTAACACCATAGAAAATGATCAAAAAAGAAACTTGCACGATAAAATTAATTCTTAAAGTAAGAACATTTTTGTTCTTATAGTAAATAACCACTTCACATGACACTACATATTAAAAAATCAAAGTTTAAAAAGGTGTAAATTTACATTCAAACACATAATATTTAAAGTTTAAATGCATATGCATCAACTCAGTTCTGGAGTTGAAGCTGGTAGGAAATTAAACTCATTTAAACGTAAAGGTTTTATATCATGAGATATTTAAGTATTGGCGGCCAGATATTTTATTTACTTGCAAGTTACTTGCATGGTCACATAAAACGTTAAACATTGAAGAAATAAACAATGGGAACTGTGTGTAAACAATTAAGTCATTTAAACAGCTGAGCGCAGATTCCATAATATACATTTTAAAAATACAGTAAGCCGCACCATTTTATTTTAACCGTATCAATCCGACGTATCCGTAAAAACAAACTGCCAATGCTAAGTTAAGATAGGTAACATGAAACCGTACATAAAACATTAAAGTAGAAAATCGGTAAAATTACATTATAAAATATTCATAATATTTGAAGTTCATACACAGATTTATCTCAACTTGAATTTTGAAGTGAAAACTGTCATGAAATTAACTTCATTACATCAAATTTTATGTATAGTATGATATAAGAGTGGATGGTCAATTATATTATTCATTTGAATTACATATGAACACCTGAATTCATAATTCGATGAGAAGAGGAAAAGAATAGTTATAATAATATCACAACAAAAGCATGAAAAAGGTCTGTAGGATTGATAAGATGACTGATCTTCAAAGATCATTGGCTATCATGTTCATGATACGCATTCTTAATATGAACGTGTAGAACTGAAATTCTACTTTTGAGCTTTCAAGAAGCATTCATGCTTAATAAAAACTAAGTTTGAAAAACTAGGTCCAAACATAGACACCTAGTTGACAAATAACCAAAAAGAGTTCAAAAATCTAGATAGGACAACTACAAAATATCACAACAAAAGCATGAAGATTTTCTTGGGTTCTATAGGATTGACATGATGACTAATCTTCAAATATATCACTGGCTATCTTGTTCATAATATATATATATATATATATATATATATATATATATATATATATATATATATATATATATATATAAGGGAGGCTATTTGAACACAAAATTAGACACAAAGAGAGAGATACAAAGCCTCAACCATTGGATCCTTTTGTCTTTATATGGGGAGGTGTAATTCATGTGGTAATCCAATGGTGCAAATCAATTGTCACCATTTGCGTCAAAATTTTGTGTCCTTATAGACTTTCCCACACACACACACACACACACACACACACACACACACACACACACACACACACACACACACACACACACACACACACACATATATATATATATATGAGATATAAACTTCTAAAACTGGAACTCTAAAGCTGAGCTTTTTGGAAGTGTATATCTATTATATTCTCAACCATTATGGTCACAAACTTCTAACTTCAAGGCCTGTTAATTAAGAAAATATATGATAACCTATGAAATTAAAACCGATAACCACATAAATTTTCAAGATTGAGTCATCGGAACATCATCTTAATGAAGAGAGCATGGAAATTGAAATTATCCATTATGGAAATGGTAATGTTGTGGATCCGGTGGTCTATTCTAGAATCGTAAAATTTTCGATAGTTAAAAATATTGTTAAATGTTTTCAAGTCATCTTAGAAGCAGATGTTCAATTAGTACATAAAGGTTGATAACATTATGCCTCTATAAATTTCAAAACTTGTCGAAAAATTTATGATTTCTCTAAATACTAAATATTTTAATCTATAAAACATCCGAATACGAAGGCTATAATATATAGAAACAAATAGTCGATAGTGAGTTTATAGACAGTCCATTCAAGCATGCAACGAGAATTTCAAAGATAATCCATTAAAGTTTTCAAAATGCAGCAAGAATTTCAAAGGTTCAGTATGTATCATTCAAGCCTCATTTGAGTTTCATAACTTGTACCAGTAAGACAGAATTTAACATCATAATTTGAAGATCATTTAAGAAACTATTTATTTAAGCACACTGACTTCATTCTATGTCAATTTATTCAAGCACACAGCAATATATCAATGATTATTTAGTGTTAGTTCACTCAAAACTATATTCTTCCAGGTATTTAATTCAAATAGCAACACTGTAGCCTTCATTTAAAAACAATTTACTCAGTTGTGTACATCATATTTAAACCGTGATTCATTCTATAGCCACAAATGTTAATAAAAATATATTCTACCAAAACAACTCTCAAACTCAGGTATAACTCGGCTTAAGCTATCAAACTTAAATCCCTAACAAAATAATTATTACACTTAGTCAATTCAGTGCGAGTTAATGAAATACCCAGGATAGGAATAACACGACGTTAAAACTCCTAGATGCAGAGGTTTTTCGTAGAAATTTAATATGATTTATTTTTTCTACAAATGCCATCAAGAATACATAAACTTGCTGAAAGGAAGCCTAAACACTAGTACAAAAGTGGACATATTTGACACTAGTTTTATGTGGCCGTAGATCAAAAAAGCGTTGTCGTAGGCCATTGTTACAAATAGGCAACACCAGAGAGGCGTGGCATCTGCAGCCGTTGCCTTAGCCCTCTAAGGCAACGCTATTGCCCATCTACTGCCATGGAAAGAAAGTGTTGCATTATAACCCTATTGCAACAGTATATGCAAGTAATGAAACAACGTACAGCGTTGCCTTAAGCAGAAGCCAGAGCCTGGCTTCCAGGTCATGGTAGTGGGTCCCACATGAACTTTCCACGTCAGTTGCCAACGTGTCACATGTCATGTCAGCTCTCCACATCAGCTTCCCATGTGTCACATGCCACGTTAGCTATCCACGTGACACCACGTAAGCTGTGGGCCCCACGTATCGTATGATTGTGGAACTACTAATATTGCACTTAATGCAACACCATCTAATTCAACGCCATAACACCATCTAATGCAACACCGCAACACTGTAATGCAACTCCAGAAAAAAAATCAACTGCAATAGTAAAAAGATCAACTACAACACCAGAAAAACTTCAACTGCAACTATAATACAACCCTATAATTACAAATTCTCCAGTACATATATACAATCGAAAACACTGTACCACATTCATACATATATACCATTATATTCATACAATAAATCCTCCCAAAACATTCATCACCCCAATCAGGCTAACCAATTATACATACCAACTCACAAGTGTCATCACCAACACATACCACAAGTGTCATCACCAAAACATAACACAAGTGCCATCACGAACACATACCACAAGTGTCATAATTTAAAAGTACAATTCGAATATATCACAAGTGCTAACACATACCGTCCAAATACTTTATTCAATTGTCGAGGTTGCAGGAGTATCATTGTGTAACATCCCGAGATTTGCGATAATTTGAAATATTATATTTATATTTTGAACAAAATTGTTTTAAATACTAAAATTAACAATTTATGTCGTATATTGATAATGTGTGAACTAAAATTTGAATTCGTAAGTATTGAAATTTGTTCACAATAAGCATAAATTAATTTACAAATTTATCATGAATTTTTATTTCGGTTTGAACTGAATTTATAAACCTTAGAATTTAATTTATTGGTTAATAAACAAAAGCGAATATTTTATTATATTAATTAACTGGTCGAAATTTGTCATTTTGCAAACTATATCAGAATTCAATAAAATTAATTTTATTTGATTCTAATTTGTAAATTTTTGTAATGTATAAAATTTCATAGCTGTTGGAATTTTAGTTTGATCGTAAGAAAATAAAACGCGTATAAATTTATATGTACAGTTCAAATAAAATAATCAAGTTTTAGTAGAAACTGGTGTATACTTTAGAATTGGTCCTTTAAACATATTCCATTGCGTTCAGAAGGCGTCAAAACCAATTGTTAAGCAGTAAGCGGGCTTGATTTGGAGTTCGTTCGAATTTTGGCTTAAATATCACGCAATCGAGAATTACAATATTAAAAAATTATTCAAATACCCAAGAAATTCATGGCCGCCGCCTCCACTATTCTTCAATGGCATAAATTCTCTGATTTTCCTCCTTTAATTTCTCTTTCTCTACTCAACGAAATTCGATAATTCAAAAGGGAAAGATGTAGTACTCGATCTCCTCTTCGATTCCATACGGTTGGATCAAATTTTAATAATCTATTTTCGCCAAAATTGGTCAAAGAAGGCAGCACGATTTCTGGTTAATTGAGGGCGATAGAGACGACCAAACTTTGCTAGACCGTGGGCATGGGGGTGGAGCCAGAGGTAGCGCGCACGTTGGCGGGCTCGGATCCTTGAATGATGATGGTTTAGGAGGAGCGCTTGGATCAAAAGGGAGAGAACAGTTGGATTACGATGTTTTTTTATCTGGAGAAAACGAGCAACGAAGAAGGAAGGGATGCGGTGATGTGGCACTTCGGGATTGGTGAGAGAAGTTTTGTCGTTTATTTTATTAATTTAAAATCCATATGTTAAAACTTGAATAACTTTCTGCTACGAGGTCGGAATCGGACGAAATAAATTGCGTTAGATTCGTATCAACGAGCTCTTCGCGATGCCGTTGATTTGGATTGATTCTGAGACCGCTGGCGCTTGGGCTAAATTTTGGATTTAAAATCGTTTTGAACCAAAAGTAAGGGATCAAACTCACTCACATCTAACTAAAATATCTGATTGTTAGTTAAATTAAATTCATGTCATGTTATGGTTGTATTGTTTGTTGTTTGATTGTTTGAATTGCATATTTATATTAAATATGCATGGACTGTATAATATTAATTTAACTATTATATAAATTGTACTGTTATAGATTAATTTCTAGTTTTAAATAAAAGAAAAAAAAGGAAAAAAAAGAACCTCATACATGATGACTAGTAAGTGATATAATTGAACTTCTTAGATGTGTTGACTTTGATGTATGCCTTGAACTTATGTATTTAATGTATTGATATGAAATTCATCTTGTTATCGCTATTGCTTGTATATGTTATTGATTTATGTCGATTAATCCCAACTATTACCCTAGACATTATGGGCATCAAATAAACCAGGGATTAATTATTAAAATGAATTAAGAACATAGGTTGAAATGATAAATACCTATGACCTTGATATGGATTGAAATGATATATATCCTTTCCCAGAATACTAAAATTAAATTTTAAGTATTAGTTGGCCATAGAAAAGGAAATTATATACGGACACCGGTTGGTTAAGTAAAAAAATATTTTTTTATCTTGAATTTTTGAATATTATTTTAAAAAAATTAATCTTGAATTTTTGAATATTATTTCAAAAAATGTTTTTTTATCTTGAATTTTTTAATATTATTTAAAAAAAATGTTTTTTATCTTGAATTTTTGAATATTATTTTAAAGGACAAAGTAAGTGACATTATTAATCGATTTTCTTTAAATTTGGACTTTGTGCTTTGAAATTAAAACTTTCAATTTTAATAGAATTCGTGAATGTGGATAACTGAAGTTAAACTGAATTGAATATGAACTAAATTTATCAAAATTGAGTTGATTATCCATCTTTGATATTACTTTAAAATTAACCTGATTTATAGTAAAAATTTGAATTGTGTACTCGAGTTTTTATTGAATAATTCAAAGTGAGAATTATAATTGAAATTTAATTATTAAATCGACTTGTTTGAAATCGAACTGTTGAATTGAATTGAAATATAAATGGGAAGTCAAACCCTTTTGAATTAGATATCGAAATTTAGTCGATTGATTTGAAACTGAAATATGATTTCCTATTTGGTTGAATTTTGAAGATATGATTCTAATTCCAGCTATAGTACTTTTAAACCATTTTATAAACTATTTTCTTTTTATAATAATAATTTTCTTTATAAATTTACCTTATAGTTATTTTACTTTATTATTTATTTTAAAACAACTATTTTAATATTTAACTATTTATTTTATAAACTATTTTAATATTTTACCTGTAGATTTTACCAAATATGAAATTCTATTTTAAACACAATTTATTTATTTTCAAACTATTTCAATTATACATCTAAACTATTTAAATATATATATATATATATATTTTTAAATATTTTAATAATCAAATTATTTTAAAAGTTGGAATTGTTTCAAGATTTAAGTTTGTGTTTAATGGAGATTTTATTTTGAAATGTTCTATTTTGACCATTGAAATGATTTTTATAAAAAATCTGATATTTTGATATGAAGTACGAACCCCTTTGAAATGTAAAAGAACTGACCGGTGTGAAAAATGTAAACAGTTATTTGTTAAAGAGACCGGGATCGGATATTGTCATACTCTATGCCAATACCGAAAACCACTTTAACAAATGTGTACGCGGTGGAGTTCCAGAATGAAGTAAGTTTGTCTGGAGGTGATTACTGGATTTGAAGAAAGAGAACGATGATGGATGTCCTTGACCTTCGGGTCATAATTAAAATGACTAAAACAGAGTTATACCATGACCAAGTGGGGTTAGCTACCTTCGCCGGCAATGCTTCTTCCTTTATTACTATAGTCCCTCGGTTTGATTGGTTTGATTTGATGTGCATCGCTGATTTGGGAGTGTTGTCCGAGGTGGACGGTAGTCACGGCTATGCGTTACCACCAGTTCGGGCATGCAACTATTATATTCCTACTCTGGACATTCCTCGTGTTCCTTGTCATATTATCCTGATCGAGCCCCCTACGACTTTGATTTGTACCGTACCTATGGAGTGCCCTCTGATAGCCACTACGTCTGTGGACTTTACAGTATTTGTATAGAATACGGTATCACAAACGGTGTAAGGGTAAAAATGTAATCCCACTTACGCTATTTTAATATTTTATATTTAAACATAGACATTATTATAATAGCCTATTATATTATACAATATCTAGTTTAACGGATCCTTCGGGGATGGAAATTCCTGTAACATCTCTTAAGTTATTGCACTCATATTATCGCATGAATTTGATTTAACTAATATGAGAATATATTAGTTCTGATCCGAGTATTTTTGCCTTTTCATTTGTGCTCGGGTCAGCCTGAGTTTTTAGTTATTGAAGACGACGTTATGAAGATGAAGATGGAGCTTGCCAGAAGTATTATTATTTATTTCTGCTGCAAATATTGGTATGTTTTGTAACAACCCGGAATTTCTGAACCAATTTAAAATTTAATTTAAGCTATTTTAATGAATATGGAAATATAAATTGGTTATTTTTGCTAAATAAAATTTAAGATAATTTTAAAATTAGTTTTTATATTTTATTTGACTTAAAATAAATCCAGTAAAATTATTAAATTGATTTATAAGCTTTATTTTGAAAATTTTGAAAATTAAAGCATAGCCCTTAAAAAGTGAAATTTTGCTAGGAAGTTCAAAATTCGACGAAATAATTTTTTTGGATTCCTAATGACAAATTGTAGTTGAGTTCAAAAATGCAAGTCGAACGGAGTCAGTATGTGGTCGTGCGAAGCAAAACCATTTGTTCAAAAACAGGCAGTCATTTTACAAAGGAACATTATTGATACGATCTCGGAATTCGATTACACTTTTTTTTTGAATTCATATCATCAAATAATGGTAAAATCTAAAAGGGTATAATTTTTGAAGTTAGCGTTTCGACGCACAAGAAGAAAAGTTACGCTAAAATCGCATTTTTGAAGCTAATTTGAGCAATTTTATAAAGGAACATTATTCAGACGACCTCGTAATTCGACGAAACTTTTTTTAATGCATCCGTAATGTCGAATAATAGTAAGATTCTAAATTTTTTGATTTTTGGCCGGACGTGATTTTTAAAGTGAAAAACAGACAATATTTTAACTTTAAAAATTCACTGTTTGTGCATACGGACTTAGAATTTGACGAAACCAGTTTCATTGGATCCATAATGTCAGAGAGTCATGTCAATTTTCATTGAAAACTGGATCCGTAGATGATTACATGGATTTTTAACGATGAAAATAAGCGATATTTGAGTATAATAAAATATAAAATTATTAGAAAAATAATTAGGCTCCACTATAAATTGTCTCAATCTCCCTAAACATCAATTCATTTCTGAAAAACACGGCAGCTCCTTTTCCACTTCTCTAACCCTAATTATAAGCTTCTAAAATCAAAACAATTCATGCAAAAATCCATAAATCACAATACAAGTATTTTTGCAATGCTTGAGTGATTCTCTTTGCGTCTATATGAGTTTGGAGGAATTTTGGTGCGCTTAAATTTTCCACCATGTGATAAAGTGGATTAGGGTTCGAATTTGTGGAGAATCGAAGCAACGGTATGTGTTTTGGTTGTTAGATTTGAGTTTATAGCATCGAAAGAAGGTTGTATGCGAAGTTTGAAGCGATTCAGAGACGAAAACTGTCGGGATGAATATGGGCAACGTGCGTTTTGGAGTTGGTTGTTGCGTGAGGGTGTTTGGAGAAGAAGAAAGATTAGAGGAAGATAATAGAGAAGGTTAGGAGGTTAATTACTTATTTTAATTGTTAATGACATATATATGTATGCAATCTTATAAAAAACATAACTTTCTCATACGAACTCGGAGTTCAGCGAAACAGCATCCTTTGGAACCGTATCGACGAGAGCTTCGCAACAAAACTGATTTGAATTGATTTGGAGCTCGTCTCAATTTTTGGTGGAGTGGAAACCATTGGTGATATTTCTAAATTTAAAATAAAACTGATTGTGGTTGTGATATTAAATTTATATATACGCTATATAAAATACATATATGCATTGGGTAAAATTGGAATTGATTGATTGTGGTTTCGATGAATTGTTGGATTGAATAGTGAGGTGAAAATAAAATGATCATGTGTTGAATTATGTTATTGTTTTAAATAAAATGATTGGAAAATAAATTTACATTTCTATTGTATGTAGGAATGATTAAAACTATTCATTGTTTGAAATGGAATATGTTGAAAATAAAAATTTACATTTCTATTGTATGTAGGAATGATTATAAATATTCATTGTTTGAAATGAAATATGTTAAAAATAAAGATTTACATTTTTATTGTATGTAGAAATGATTAAAAATATTCATCGTTTGAAATGGAATATGTTAACAATAAATATTTACATTTTTATTGTATGTAGGAGTGATTAAAAATATTGTCTTTAACATGTTAGGAAGAACAAAAGAATCATATGTTAATATATGTTTCGTTAGATAAAAAATGCCATCTTTGTCATGTTAATTTTGAGTGAATGAATTATATGTTAATATATGTTTCGTTAGATTTAAAATGTCATCTTTGTCATGTTAATTTAGAATAAATGAATAATAGGTTAATATATGTTTCGTTAGATTTAAAATGTCATCTTTGTCATGTTAATTTAGAATAAAAGAATCATACGTTAATATACGTTTCGTTAGATTTAAAATGTCATTTTTGTCATGTTAATTTAGAATAAAAGAATCATACGTCAATATATATTTCATTAGATTTAAAATGTCATCTTTGTCATGTTAATTTAGAATAAAAGAATCATATGTTAGTATATGTTTCTTTAGATTAAAAAATGTCATCTTTGTCATGTTAATTTAGAATAAAAGAATCATATGTTAATATATGTTTCGTTAGATTAAAAATGTCATCTTTGTCATGTTAATTTAGAATAAAAGAATTATATGTTAATATATGTTTCGTTAGATCTAAAATGTCATCTTTGTCACGTTACTTTAGAATAAAAGAATTATATGTTAATATATGTTTCGTCAAATTAAAAATGTCATCTTTGTCATATTAATTTAGAATAAAAAAATCATATGTTAATATATGTTTCGTTAGATTTAAAATGTCATCTTTGTCATGTTAATTTAGAATAAAAGAATCATGCGTTAATATATGTTTCATTAGATTTAAAATGTCATCTTTGTCATGTTAATTTAGAATAAAAGAATTATATGTTAATATATGTTTCGTCAGATTAAAAATGTCATCTTTGTCATGTTAATTTAAAATAAAAAGAATTATATGTTAATATATGTTTCGTTGGATAAAAGTGTCAACTTTATCATGTTAGTTAAGAACAAAAGACTCATATGTTAAAAAAATATTTTTGTTAGTTAAAAATATTGTCTTTAACATGTTAGGAAGAACAAAAGAATCATATATTAAAAAATGTTTTTTTTTTGAAAGGAAAAGGTAGTGAATCAGCATGATTCACGCCTTAATATATTACCATTGCATAACAAGTCGTGTATATACAACATATGTACAACCAAAAAATAGGCTATCGCTCCAACACAGCGATCATAATAAATACATACGGCTTGACAAAAAGAGAGAGAAAATACTACATAACATTACAAAACATAATACTTAAAGCCAAAAGACTAAACAACAGCCATCATCCTTAAGCGTCAGGACCGGTGATGTGTCGTACACGCTTGCGCACCCGGTCAGCGATGCTCTCCACATGCCTCTTCCTCTCCATGCCTGCCCAGTCATAAACAAAATTAAGGATGGAGTAAATGATACTATTAGGGGCTTTCATCTTGCATTTAAATTTTCTGGAGTTGCGCTCATGCCATAAAATCCAAGTATAAGCAAAGTTCAACAAAGCAAAAAGAAAACTGTTGTGTGAATCATCTAAGGCCGAGTAAATGAAGTGCCAAAAGTTATATTGATCATAAATGAAATCACCCCAATGCAAGTCCAAGTAAAGAGAAACTAAACACTTAGTCCAGATGTAAAATGCAAGGTCGCAATTCAAAAAAAGGTGATGGTAGTCTTCATCGTCATGCTCGCAAAACACACAGCCACCCACTAAGTTTTCACCTCTCTGTCTAAGCCTGGAGACCGTATTCAAACGACCATGCATCACAATCCACATGTGGATTTTAACTTTATCAGGAATTTTGAAGTGCCACATATGTACGAACCCCAACCTCTTAGTTCCAGCAAAGTTAATCAATTTGTATAAACTGCGAACGCTGAACAACTTTCTCTCCCCCTCAAGCATCCATACAAAATCATCATGCTCATTGGATAAACTCACATTTTAAAACAAATCAAAGATACAGCGCAACTGGACAAACGCATTACCAGCCACCAATCTAGAGAAATTTAGCTTCCATTTGAAACCCGGAGCATCAAAATCATACATCTCACCAACTGCGAAATTCTTGTTACAAGCAATTGCAAAAATATTCGAAAACTCCACACACAAAGGGATAGGGGAGAGCCAATTATCAAACCAGAATAAAGTGTTATGACCATTTTTCACCACAATTTGAGTACCCAACTTCAACCAGTGAGCATGGACCATAACATTACGCCAAAACGAAGAACACATTGAATAGTCAGAGTTCCAATCAAAGTTGCCATTGTAGCCAGAACGGATGATCCATTCTTTCCATAAAGCCTTCTTATCAGAAATCATAAACCATAACCACTTACAAAGTATCGCTGAATTCATGGCTTTCAAATTGATGACACCAAGGCCGCCTTGCTCCTTCGATTTAGAAACCTGTTCCCATGAAATCAAACATCTAAGTTTTTTCGTCTCTATGTTACCAGTCCAGAAAAAATTACGACGAATGGTATCAATCTTCTCCAGCACCCATCCAGGAAAATTATAAAAAGACATCCAGTGTAACGACCGAGAATTTCGCACGATCCGAATCAGTCGCTAAACCGACCCAGACCGTTCGAAATGCCTGATTGTTTTGAGAACACGACAAAATAGAACGCAGACAGAAGAACATTTCATTGTATATTACAACAATTCCATCAGAATACAAGAATATACAGAGTATGAATAAATATTACACATTCGATAAATATCAGAGATTACAATAAATTACATCGCAGCGGAAAACAATATAAAACACAACTGAAAGTAATACATGGATACAGAGCTTTCCGAGCATCGTTCCAGCTGTAAATCAGGATCCTGTGAATATAAATCTGCAAAACCAAAACTACTAGCTGCCCGTCTCAAAATAAGGGCACCCAGAGTTTAGGTTAAAACAATAAACTCCAGGTCAGTCATGGGACTGGTGTGAGAACTAAAACTGTTATTAATCTTTTATTTTAAAGTTAGGTAAATCAAGGGACCACGCCGTATAACACGGAACGGGTTTCCTCCTAAGAATACCAGTGCAAAAACAAACAGCGCATTGCTAAATAAAGAAAAATGAAGCTATTATAAGACCCAGGTCCCATCACACAATGCAATGCAAGCCGGAGGATAGGGTTTTTACCTTATAATAGCCAAAGAATGCTTGATATGTTTAAAACAGATTATCTTGATAGTACTATAGGTGTATAGTGCCAAAAACAATTTCAAATCATAAGTATCAATCATAGACGGCATAAGCGCCCCATCCCATTATGCCGCCATATATAGGATTACAGCTAAAATCGAAACGTCACGTATTTGGAAATTGGATTTCCATCTATGAACCGAGGCCAGGGATCGTCCTCTACCGATTCGAGACAATCTAGCCTACCATGTCTCAGGATTAGAACACATTGACCCTTGGAGCGACAGGGCCGGTCCACCAATGTGGATTAGACAAAATCCTGAACACTGCGTTTACCCGCCCTATGGGGTGCAAATGAGCCAACAAATGACTCCATCGGCTTCACATAGTCACCGATATATCCGAGGCGCCTCGCAACAGCAACAACCACATAAGTCAAACTCGTTAGGGCATGTAAAACCACTGACGCCACTTCTAGCTAGAAAGAAACACATGTCCCCCTGAGGTCCTCTCCCGTTTCTGGTCCACTACCGGGGTGTGAGGCTCGTGAATCGACGCTACACAAAGCTACGCCAAAAAGGCCGTGCTTTGATCATCAATCACAAGACTTTGCTTTTCAACAAAAGCCTTGATCATTTGCATCTTAGCATGCCACACAGGCAAACCACTCCATGCAACCGATATCCATCAATCACACAGAATGATATCCATTGTCAGACACACAGTCCATTTACAAGTCCGTTCTGGGTCTGAACGAACTGGAGGCACCTTGTACCTCACATATCCATCGATCTCCAAGTACGTCTGGACGATCACCAATTGATTCCCTCATCTTGGGTGTACAGCCCAATCAAGATCATCAGTAATCACCCAAACGACGTGAAGACCTCCGGTCTTCATCTTCGACTAATCACCGAATCAGTTATTCAGAATGGGATAAACCCGGTCTTTCCGAATAACTCGCGTATATAATAAACAAGTGTTACACAAACACAACATACACCTCATTCCAATTCAGAATATTCTTTTATTCAAATATTCTTATACTTTGGGAAAGGTTCCCATTAATTTTATCAAAGATAAATTCTTTTAAATTTATTCTTTAGTCTTCCCTTGAATATCACTTCAAACTAGTCGGGATTAGCGAACCACACCGGAGTAATCATTTATTTCCCAATCCCAACCTATTCATCCCATGAAGTAAAACTTGTAATACTTCATCTCTAACACCACGGTGTTATTGGTAAATTCAATTACCATTTCACGTCCAAATCTAATTAAAGATTTAACTATTGCCTGGAGTAAAACTGGTGATACTCCATTCTCGATCTTTTCAATCTAATTAAAGATTCATTAAAACTCCACTTAGTTTTAATCTTTAACTGGGTTAAAGAATCAGTGTCATTTAAAACACAGTTCACGATAAACCCAAAATCACATTCCATTAATTATCGGGTTAAAGAACAAGTGTTATTTAAAACACTGTTCACGATAAACCCAAAAATCAATACCAGTTCAATTCCAATTAAATATTATTTAATTGGTACACTTCATTAAATCTAAATAAAAAGATTTAATCTTTTTCTCAACTGGGCTTAAGAACAGTGTTAATGAAGACACCATTCACGACAAACCTAAATCACATTTGATATTAAATATAAGGCTCGGAATAGAAAATATATCGGCTTATATTCAATATCAAATTCCACGACCAACAAATATCGTATTGGAAATAATGATCTGTATATATATCTTTCAAATTTCCATAACAACATCTGTATAATTACGAAATCCAACATTGAAATATTCCACAGACAATTTCGATTCAAATCCATTCCAATTCAATTATTGGAAATTCTGGTTATTTTCGAAACCATTTCAAATCCAATTTATTTATTTTGAAAACAAATAAATTATTATTCTAGTTCAAAACTAGTTTATCTCGATAAAAAATTATTTTTATCTTTTCAAATATGGATTTTTCCATCCCAATTCTTTCCAAATCACTTCTTATGATTTTACACAAATTATTACTATTTTTAATAATTTTATCAAGGCCCGTACAGTCGATTTCCATCAACGGCCATCGAACTGTACTTACAACGACCTTTTCCAAATTTGATTTGGACATAATTCCAAATCCAACCGTTAGATTTCAAATCTCTAATATTCATTTGAAAGCTCTTTTCGATACGAACCCAACGGTTCCGGTTTCAGGAGAATCCGACAGTCGGATCTCCAGCAATGTCCATTCGAAGTCAATGGTCGAAATTCGCGAACTACCGCGGCGCGGCGCGTTCTATTCAGGCCATTATATTATATATATAATATATAATTCGTCGATTTCCTTTCGAAACGAATTCTGTAAA
The DNA here is from genome assembly GCA_030737875.1 of Allium sativum. Taxonomy (NCBI): domain Eukaryota; kingdom Viridiplantae; phylum Streptophyta; class Magnoliopsida; order Asparagales; family Amaryllidaceae; genus Allium; species Allium sativum. The sequence goes on along the minus strand of CM060924.1, from coordinate 821,756,816 downwards.
TCGTTTTAAATTCGTTTTCGAAACGATTTCAACATCATATTCAATTTCTAATCAAAATTGAATATTCCAATATAAATTCGTTTTAATTTCATTTCAAAACAATTTCAATTCAATTTCAATTTAATTCAAATTTCAATTCATTTCAATTTAATTCGAATTTCAATTCATTTTCAATATTCATTGAAAAATGAATAAAGTCGATATAAATATCGTTCACGTCAAAATGGCGTCAATCTAATCAACACGGCTTCATATATTTCTATTTTCAAATATTCGATTTCAAATATTTCTTTTTCAAATATTTATATTCAAATATTTCCTTTTCAAAACTGGAATGAGGCCCAATCAATTACCATATATTTTACTTCTATGGATTTTCATACAACGCATGTATACATCGACAATGACAAATAATCAACCATCATCCAAAGTGCATTCTACACTGTATAAGCATCAAATATAAATATTTAATGCTTATAACAGTCTGTCAATCAATCGATCGACTTACAACTAATTATTAGGATTAGTGTATGTCATATATTACCCCAATACCCGTGTGGGGTTTTCAAACAATCAAACACAGATTTTATTTGTGCAGTTGGGCGATGTGTAAAATTTATCGTCCCAATCAATATCAGTCAAATCAGTGTATATAAACAAATCGTCGATTTGTTTATAAATATTCATTTCATATACACATTAAAAATTATATTTTTAACTATAAAATATTTTATTTCATTTCACATCACACAATCAACTACACATCAAAATCAAACAAACAAGCATACAAGCCGTCCATGGTCTGTGGACGACGGGTGTCGGGTGCTACTAAGCACCGTCTGCATCCTAGTATATATTTTAACTAGAAAATTAAATTAAAAGTGAGAAGTTCTCACCAACTAGCTAATTCAAACGCCACGACTCTTCATATGTAGAAAATCTCCGACGTTTCTTCTTTCATCACTTTCGTCATCCGTATTCACTACATATATAAAAACCAAATTTTTACTTCGCTATTCAATATATAAAAATCGAATTTTTACTTCGCTATTCAATATATAAAAATCGAATTTTTACCTCGCTATTCAATATATAAAAATCGAATTTTTACTTCGCTATTCAATATATAAAAATCGAATTTTTACTTTCACTTCGTTATAAAAATTATATTTTTATATTGCTCTTCTCCTAATAAAGATTATATTTTTACTACACTACATGAATAAAAATCATATTTTTAATATGCCACTAGTATAAAAATTATATTTTTAACCTTTCTATATTATAAAAATTATATTTTTATTTTCTCTATTATATAAAAATTCTATTTTTAATACTCTACCTATATAAAAATAATATCTTTATTATCTTTCCTATATAAGAATCATATCTTTAACTTTTCTATATTATAAAAATTATATTTTTAACCTTCCTATATCGTAAAAATTATATTTTCAACCTCCCTATTTTGTTACACATATAAAAATAAGATTTTTAAACTAATTAAAACAAATAAAAACTCACCTCTCGCTTTAAAATCAAAATCAGTCGCTTGGCGGGGGGGTGCGTCGAATAGCAGGTCGGCGAGGCAGGAGGCGCGGAGGAAGGGGGGAGGTGGAAGGAGGGGCGTCGGCTTCGATTTGGCTGCGGGGGGGGGGGGGGGGGGATGGGGTCTCGCGAGGGTACGGGGTTCGGGGGAAGAAGAGGGGAGAGAAGAATGGAGGAGGCGAGGCTTGGTCGGGGCTCCGGCGACTGGCGCGAGGTGGTGGCGGACGAGCGAAGGGGGGCGACGCGATTCAGCTATAGGTTTTTTTTTCCATTTGATTTGGTCAACGAGAATAATAGGGGGGGCATATGTATATAGTTCAATTAATTTATTATTTTATTTTCCTCCAAAAAGCAACTTTTACCTTCGACCTCTAAACGAGACCCACCGCTTGTCGCCCATAGCTAATTACCCTCATTTCGAACACAATGGGATATGTATCGTAAGCTGGTTCGATCGTTTCGATCAGTTTCCGTCAAAATCAACATATAACTCTATATATTGAATTTGAACGAACATTTCACTTTACCAGGGCCACATACTAACTCAAAAAATTCCAGAAAAATATTTTCTAGCTTCGTATTGACGATACGGTCCTAACAAAACTAGTTTCGTCAAATTCTGAGACTGTTTGAAAAATGGCCATTTTCCAGTCGATTAAAATCAACTAAAACTGGTCAAACGCGTTTTCCTTTGCCACGCTCACATATTGATTCGAAAAATTATGAAATTTGGAATCTAGCAATAACTTGACATCACGGATCCAACAAAAGTGGTTTCGCTGAAATCCGAGGTTGTTTGCAAAATGGCTATTTTTAAGGGCCGAAATTCCATAACGACTATTCTGAAATTTCAACTGGACATAACTTTTTATCCCCGCTATGAAATTTCGATTTTTCAGATTCGTTGGAAAGGTATTCTCAATTAGGTTCAAATAGTTTTGGTTTCACTAAAATCCGGTTTATTTTGCACCCTGTACATTCATTTGAAATTTGAAATCGAATTATCGAACTACCACGCCATTTTCAATTCCTTTTATAATTATAAATAAATATTCATATTCTAACGACGACGAATATTAATATATACGTTCAAATTCTATTCAAAATAAATTTTTTGTCGATATTATTTAAAATAATTCATTTTAAATAATCAAAATTCGCTAAAATTGCCAAAATAAAAATTTTAAATTGGCCCAGATTTCCGGGTTATTACAATCTCCCCTACTTAAAACTTTTCGTCCCCGAAAAGGAACGAAGCCGAAAGTTGTTTAACTAATCAACTCAACTTTCAGTATTTTCACTACGGCCTAAGTTCTTCAACTTTTCAGTTTCTAAGAACTTTTCAAATTTTTCAAAAATTTGGCTAACACCCTAAATTTTAGAAAAAATTCGCCATAACCTCCCCTGCACCGTGGACTTCGGGATATTTCATATAGCCTCCCATGGCCTTCTTCAACTCAAAAGAAAAAGAAAAAGCCAATCGGCTCATAAAATCATCATCACCCAAACAAAACAGTAAATTTTGGTAAACATGTACCTATTTGTCGGGTAAACAATTTTATTCTTCTGCTCTAGCCTCCTTGCTATGACCTGTTCAATGTAAGTACATGTATATGCAAGCAAATGCGACTAATTTTCAATACAACTCACTATTTGATTCAATTTGGTTATAGGTTCAACATTTAATTAATCAAACAATAATCAAACAACACAATCAGCAATCAATTAGTGAACTATCATTTCAAATTCATAATTTTGATATATAGTCAAAAAAAAAAAAAAAAAACATTTTTGGTGCCAAATCACAACAATAGGCCCTATCTAATTTTGGTTCTCACACCAGTCTAATGGAAATATATAGACATCTCACTTTCGATACTCGAAAATAAATACTGATAACGCTGCAGCATTATCAGAATCATCCCCGGGTGACTAGAGTGTGATTCTATATCTACCCAATATATTAAAACTTCAAATACACGCGGATCAGACGTATATACAAAATCTTTATATACTGGATAGTCCAAATCAATATAAAATAAATAATCAAATACGAATAATTGATTTTAAATTTTCAAAACAAAACTTGTTTTCATTTCAAAAACACACTCTTCACACTCGTTCTAGGATACTACTGATCCCATCTCTAACGAGTCATTCCCGTTGGATATTACTAATCCAATTTATGATGAATGCTTTCGTATGGTTCTAACGTGTCTTGTTCTCTGAGCTTTGTAAACCAAAGCTCTAATACCAACTGTAACGACCGAGAATTTCGCTCGATCCGAATCAGTCGCTAAACCGACCCAGACCGTTCGAAATGCCTGATTGTTTTGAGAACACGACAAAATAGAACGCAGACAGAAGAACATTTCATTGTATATTACAACAATTCCATCAGAATACAAGAATATACAGAGTATGAATAAATATTACACATTCGATAAATATCAGAGATTACAATAAATTACATCGCAGCGGAAAACAATATAAAACACAACTGAAAGTAATACATGGATACAGAGCTTTCCGAGCATCGTTCCAGCTGTAAATCAAGATCCTGTGAATATAAATCTGCAAAACCAAAACTACTAGCTGCCCGTGTCAAAATAAGGGCACCCAGAGTTTAGGTTAAAACAATAAACTCCAGGTCAGTCATGGGACTGGTGTGAGAACTAAAACGGTTATTAATCTTTTATTTTAAAGTTAGGTAAATCAAGGGACCACGCCGTATAACACGGAACGGGTTTCCTCCTAAGAATACCAGTGCAAAAACAAACAACGCAATGCTAAATAAAGAAAAATGAAGCTACTATAAGACCCAGGTCCCATCACATAATGCAACGCAAGCCAGAGGATAGGGTTTTTACCTTATAATAGACAAAGAATGCTTGATACGTTTAAAACAGATTATTTTGATAGTACTATAGGTGTATAGTGCCAAAAACAATTTCAAATCATAAGTATCAATCATAGACGGCATAAGCACCCCATCCCACTATGTCGCCATATATAGGATTACAAGTAAAATCGAAACGTCACGTATTTGGAAATTGGATTTCCATCTATGAACCGAGGTCGGGGATCGTCCTCTACCGATTCGAGACAATCTAGCCTACCATGTCTCAGGATCAGAATGCATCGACCCTTGGAGCGAAAGGGCCGGTCCACAGATGTGGATTAGACGAAATCCTGAACACTGCGTTTCCCTGTCCTATGGGGCGCAAATGAGCCAACGAATGACTCCATCGGCTTCACATAGTCACCGATATATCCGAGGCGCCTCGCAACAGCAACAACCACATAAGTCAAACTCGTCAGGGCGTGTAAAACCACTGACGCCACTTCTAGCTAGAGAGAAACGCATGTCCTCCCTGAGGTCCTCTCCCGTTTCTGGTCCACTACCGGGGTGTGAGGCTCGCGAATCAATGCTACACAAAGCTACGCCACAAAGGCCGTGCTTTGATCATCAACCACAAGACTTTGCTTTTCAACAAAAGCCTTGATCATTTGCATCTTAGCATGCCACACAGGCAAACCACTCCATGCAACCGATATCCATCAATCACACAGAATGATATCCAATGTCAGACACACAGTCCATTTACAAGTCCGTTCTGGGTCTGAACGAAACCGGAGGCACCTTGTACCTCGCATATCCATCGATCTCCAAGTACGTCTGGACGATCACCAATTGATTCCCTCATCTTGGGTGTACAGCCCAATCAAGATCATCAGTAATCACCCAAACGACGTGAAGACCTCCGGTCTTCAACCTCCGTCTTCATCTTCGACTAATCGCCAAATCAGTTATTCAGAATGGGATAAACCCGGTCTTTCCGAATAACTCGCGTATATAATAAACAAGTGTTATACAAACACAACATACACCTCATTCCAATTCAGAATATTTTTTTATTCAAATATTCTTATACTTTGGGAAAGGTTCCCATTAATTTTATCAAAGATAAATTCTTTTAAATTTATTCTTTAATCTTCCCTTGAATATCACTTCAAACTAGTCGGGATTAGCGAACCACACCGGAGTAATCATTTATTTCCCAATCCCAACCTATTCATCCCATGAAGTAAAACTGGTAATACTTCATCTCTAACACCACGATTTTATCGGTAAATTCAATTACCATTTCACGTTCAAATCTAATTAAAGATTTAACTATCGCCTGGAGTAAAACTGGTGATACTCCATTCTCGATCTTTTCAATCTAATTAAAGATTCATTAAAACTCCACTTAGTTTTAATCTTTAACTGGGTTAAAGAATCAGTGTCATTTAAAACACAGTTCACAATAAGCCCAAAATCACATTCCATTAATTATCGGGTTAAAGAACAAGTGTTATTTAAAACACTGTTCACGATAAACCCAAAAATCAATACCAGTTCAATTCCAATTAAATATTATTTAATTGGTACACTTCATTAAATCTAGATAAAAAGATTTAATCTTTTTCTCAACTGGGCTTAAGAACAGTGTTAATGAAGACACCATTCACGACAAACCCAAATCACATTTGATATTAAATACAAGGCTCTGAATAGAAAATATATCGGCTTATATTCTATATCAAATTCCACGACCAACAAATATCGTATTGGAGATAACGATATTTATATATATATATATATATCTTTCAAATTTCCACAACAACATCTGTATAATTACGAAATCCAACATCGAAATATTCCACAGACAATTTCGATTCAAATCCATTCCAATTCAATTATTGGAAATTCTGGTTATTTTCAAAACCACTTCAAATCCAATTTATTTATTTTAAAAACAAATAAATTATTATTCTAGTTCAAAACTAGTTCATCTTGATAAAAATCTATTTTTATCTTTTCAAATATGGAGTTTTTCATCCCAATTCTTCCCAAATCACTTCTTATGATTTTACACAAATTATTACTATTTTTAATAATTTTATCAAGGCCCGTATAGTCGATTTCCATCAACGGCCATCGAACTGCACTTACAACGACCTTTTCCAAATTTGATTTGGACATAATTCCAAATCCAACCGTTAGATTTCAAATCTCTAATATTCATTTGAAAGCTCTTTTCGATACGAACCCAACGGTTCCGGTTTCAGGAGAATCCGACGGTCGGATTTCCAGCAACGTCCATTCGAAGTCAATGGTCGAAATTCGCGAACTACCGCGGCGCTGCGCGTTCTATTCAGGCCATTATATTATATATATAATATATAATTCGTCGATTTCCTTTCGAAACGAATTCTGTAAATCGTTTTAAATTCGTATTCGAAACGATTTCAACATCATATTCAATTTCTAATCAAAATTGAATATTCCAATATAAATTCGTTTTAATTTCATTTCAAAACAATTTCAATTCAATTTCAATTTAATTCGAATTTCAATTCATTTCAATTTAATTCGAATTTCAATTCATTTTCAATATTCATTGAAAAATGAATAAAGTCGATATAAATATCGTTCACGTCAAAATGGCGTCAATCTAATCAACACAGCTTCATATATTTCTATTTTCAAATATTCGATTTCAAATATTTCTTTTTCAAATATTTATTTTTCAAATATTTCTATTCAAATATTTCCTTTTCAAAACTGGAATGAGGCCCAATCAATTACCATAGATTTTACTTCTATGGATTTTCGTACAACGCATGTATACATCGACAATGACAAATAATCAACCATCATCCAAAGTGCATTCTACACTGTATAAGCCTAAAATATAAATATTTAACGCTTATATCATTCTGTCAATCAATCGATCGACATACAACTAATTATTGGGATTAGTGTATGTCATATATCACACCAATACCCGTGTGGGGTTTTCAAACAATCAAACACAGATTTTATTTGTGCAGTTGGGCGATGTGTAAAATTTATCGTCCCAATCAATATCAGTCAAATCAGTGTATATAAACAAATCGTCGATTTGTTTATAAATATTCATTTCATATACATGTTAAAAATTATATTTTTAACTATAAAATATTTTCCACTATAAAATATTTTATTTCATTTCACATCACATCACACAATCAACTACACAACAAAATCAAACAAACAAGCATACAAGCCGTCCATGGTCTGTGGACGACGGGTGTCGGGTGCTACTAAGCACCGTCTGCATCCTAGTATATATTTTAACTAGAAAAATAAATTAAAAGTGAGAAGTTCTCACCAACTAGCTAATCCAAACGCCACGACTCTTCATATGTAGAAAATCTCCGCCGTTTCTTCTTTCATCACTTTCGTCATCCGTATTCACTACATATATAAAAATCAAAATTTTACTACGCTATTCAATATATAAAAATTGAATTTTTACTTCGCTATTCAATATATAAAAATCGAATTTTTACCTCGCTATTCAATATATAAAAATCGGATTTTTACTTCGTTATTCAATATATAAAAATCGAATTTTTACTTTCACTTCGTTATAAAAATTATATTTTTATATTGCTCTTCTCCTAATAAAGATTACATTTTTATAACACTACATGAATAAAAATCATATTTTTAATATGCCACTAGTATAAAAATTATATTTTTAGCCTTTCTATATTATAAAAATTATATTTTTATTTTCTCTATTATATAAAAATTCTATTTTTAATACTCTACCTATATAAAAATAATATCTTTATTATCTTTCCTATATAAAAATCATATCTTTAACTTTTCTATATTATAAAAATTATATTTTTAACCTTCCTATATCGTAAAAATTATATTTTTAACCTCCCTATATTGTTACACATATAAAAATAAGATTTTTAAATTAATTAAAATAAATAAAAACTCACCTCTCGCTTTAAAATCAAAATCAGTCGCTTGGGGGGGGGGGGGGAGGGGTGCGTCGAATAGCAGGTCGGCGAGGCAGGAGGCGCGGAGGAAGGGGGAGGTGGAAGGAGGGGCATCGGCTTCGATTTGGCTGCGGGGGGGGGGGGCATGGGGTCTCGCGAGGGTACGGGGTTCAGGGGAAGAAGAGAGGAGAGGGGAGAGAGGAATGGAGGAGGCGAGGCTTGGTCGGGGCTCCGACGACTGGCGCGAGGTGGCGGCGGATGAGCGGAGGGGGGGCTACGCGATTCAGCTGTAGGTTTTTTTTCCTTTTGATTTGGTCAACTAGAATAATAGGGGGGAATATGTATATAGTTCAATTAATTTATTATTTTATTTTCTTCCAAAAAGCAACTTTTACCTTCGACCTCTAAACGAGACCCACCGCCTGTCGTCCATAGCTAATTACCCTCATTCCGAACACAATGGGATATGTGTCGTAAGCTGATTCGATCAGTTTCCGTCAAAATCAACATATAACTTTATATATTGAATTTGAACGCACATTTCACTTTACCAGGGCCACATACTAACTCGAAAAATTCCAGAAAAATATTTTCTAGCTTCGTATTGACGATATGGTCCTAACAAAACTAGTTTCATCAAATTCTAAGACCGTTTGAAAAATGGCCATTTTCCAGTCGATTAAAATCAACTGAAACTGGTCAAACGTGTTTTCCTTTGCCACGCTCACATATTGTTTCGAAAAATTATGAAATTTGGAATCTAGCAGTAACTTGACATCACGGATCCAACAAACATGGTTTCGTCGAAATCCGAGGTTGTTTGCAAAATGGCTATTTTTAAGGGCCGAAATTCCATGGCGACTATTCTGAAATTTCAACTGGACATAACTTTTTATCCCTGCTATGAAATTTCGATTTTTCAGATTCTTTGGAAAGGTATTCTCAATTAGGTTCAAATAGTTTTGGTTTCACTAAAATCCGGTTTATTTTGCACCCGGTACATTCATTTTAAATTTGAAATCGAACTATCGAACTACCGCGCCATTTTCAATTCCTTTTATAATTATAAATAAATATTCATATTCTAACGACGACGAATATAAATATATACGTTCAAATTCTATTCAAAATATATTTTTCGTCGATATTATTTAAAATAATTCATTTTAAATAATCAAAATTCGCTAAAATTGCCAAAATAAAATTTTTAAATTGGCCCAGATTTCCGGGTTATTACATCCAGTATAATGGGATTGAAGACAAAACCGAATTCACAAATACGAGTCTACCCGCTCTTGACAATGAGTTTCCTTTCCACCTCGCCAGCCTTGTATCAACCTTCTCAATCAAATGTTGCAAATATTTTTGTTAGTTAAAAAATATTGTCTTTAACATGTTAGGAAGAATAAAATAATCATATGTTAAAAATGTTTTGTTAGATAAAAACATCGCCTTTAACCTGTTAGTGAAGTAGTGTAAAAGAATCAAATGTTAAAAATATTTTTGTTCGATAAAAATATTATTTTTACCATGCTAATGAAGTGAATTAAATAGTCATGTCTTAAAATATATGTTTGTATGTTAAAAATATAATTTTTAACTTAAATATGAATTGTACAAAAATTTACATGCTTTAAATATATGTTTGTATGTTAAAAATATAATTTTTAACATAAATAGGAATTATACAAAAATTTACATGTCTTGAAATATATGTTTGTATGTTAAAAATATAATTTTTAACATAAATAGGAATTGCACAAAAATTTACATGTAATAGAATAAATGATGTTGAAATCGTCGAACGAATTATATTTATATATATATATATAAATAAATATAAATTAAAATAAAACGAATCGCGCGCGGTAGTTCGCGTTTTGGAATCGTAACTTTAAATGATTATACCGAAAGATCCGACGGTCGGATTTTCCCAAAACTAGAACCGTTGGGTTCGCTTTGGAAAGATCTTTCCAACAATATTGAATTTGTTAAGATCCAACGGTTAGATTTTGAAAAATGTGTAATTCAAATTTGAATAAAAACAGCACCAGGACCGCGAAATGACCTGAAGCGTCGTTCGAATTAAATGGACTATTTTTATATAAATTAAAATAGTGATAAATCGTTATAAAATATTATAAATGATATGGAATGAAAATAAACCAATTTCCCTTGGTTTATAAAGTAATATGGACGGTTAGATTTATTTGACAATAATCTATAGAACTGAATTAAATTTAACCAAAGAAAAAAATGATTTGAATTGTATACATTCAAAGATTATTAGAAAAGGACAAGTTAAATCTCATTTCAAATAATTATATGACGACTAAAAGTTGAAGACAATGAAGACGGTGGTTGGAGACCGGCGATCTTCACATCGAATGGACGACTACTAATGCCCTGGATTGGTTAGCTCCCAGGAAAGGGTTAAAGTGGTAGTTGTCTGGATATGCGAGGACCTCTCTTCCGTATTGGACATATGGAACAAGGAATCCGGTTTCTTTTAGACCCAGAACGGACTTGTAAATAGATGTGTGTCTAACATTGGATTTTATTCTATGTTGATTGATTTCTATTAAATATATATCTGTTTGGCGGCGGAGAATTTATTCTCTTGCTTAACACCCTTCTCCGATACGTACGAGCGTAGATGTTATATATTGATAGACATCAGTTACATGACTTGGATTGTCAATGTGGCATGCGAAGATGCCAATAATCAAGGCTTTTGTTGAAAAGCAAAGCCTTGTGGTCGATGATCAAAGCACAACTTTAATTAGCATAACTTTGAGTATAGCGTTACTTCGCGAGCCTCACACCCCGGTATGAGTCAAAAACGGAATGAGGACGGCTGGGAGTGCATGTTTTCTTTCTAGCTAGAAGTGGTGTCATGGTATGGAGCCCAGACATATTTTTTACTTATGTGGATGATGGATTGCGAGGCGCCTCATATATTGGTCGCTACTGGCCAAGTGATAGGTCCGATAGGACCGGGAAACGTATTGTTCAGGAATAGTTAATCCAGTAAAGTATGTGTGGGCTGGCCCTGCTGCTAACCAGGGCTCGCCAACGTTCGAGTCCTGAGGCATTTGCTAGAGTGTCTCGAAATCGATGAGGATGATTCCTAGCCTTGACTCATGATGGAAACCCAATTTCCAATACAACATTACGGATTTGATTGTAAACCTATATATGGCGACATAGTATATGGTAGCTATGCCTTCTAGGATTGATACATTTATATTGAAAAGTGTTTTAAATTGACTAGACACTAGTAATAGTATCAAACGATTCTTGTTTTATACGTACCAATCATATTTGACCATGATAACGTAAAACTATATCCTCCGGTTTGCATTGCATTGTGTGATGGGAACTGAGTCTTATAATGGTTTCATTTTTCTAAAAAGCATTGCATTGTTTAAAAGATTTACTTTAATTTGTGCACTGGCAATCCAATGGAGTAAACCCGTTCCGCTTTAGCTGCGTGGTCCTGTGATTAGCCTTATTAATATACAAGTTAAGCAAGATTTCTCATACCAGTCCCATGACTGAATCGTAGTTTGTTTTCACTTGCAAACTCGGGTGCCCCTATTTCCACATGGGTAGTCGAGTGGTTTGTTTTGCATATATTTATTTATTGAGCATGATTCTGGATTGAAGCTTAAAGCTACGTCTAGAGCATTGATAGGGTTCGGCTGTGTTAGTTTATTGATTCTGTTGCATTGTATTAAATTTATTGTATATTAATCTTCTGCTGTAGAATTATTTTTCGATATACTTTTATATATTTTGTACTCTGATGTAACATTATTATGATGTTTATAAAAGTCTGCAGTTATTTGTTCTAATGTGTTGTATGCCCAGAGTTAGCGTATCCGGGTTTCGGACGGTCTGGGTTGATTTAGCGATTGATTAGGTCCGAGCGAAATCCGTTTCGTTACATGTTTATTATAGTTAACTCTGGTAATTGCCGTAAAATATAATCAAATGTATGTTTTAATAGTTTCATGAACTGTTATTAATTATTATATTTTGTTCTTCTGCTGTGAGATTCTGTGTTTGTTTTTCTTCTTCTCTTCTTTTTTTTCTTATACAAATCCCAATTACTATCCGTATTTTTGATTTGTTTATGTCGACATTGAGGATCATTGTCGATTTGAACAATCAAAAATCTGGGATGTTACATTTGGTATCAGAGCTTTGGTCCAGCGAAACCTTGGCTCTACTTGGGGTTAACTCATTAGAGATAGGGTGGTAATACTCTAGAATGAGTTTGAGTGTATATATGAGAGAGCGTACTTGTAATTTTAATATAAAATTATTTTGTATTGTGTTGATTCATTCTGTTGAGTTTTTATGAATTCTAGTCGGTACTTGGGACACCAAGGCATCGGTAGGGTTTCTAGTCACTCGAATAGGAATCGTTGACATAATATTGTTTTGTAATTATATTTTATTTTATATATAATTATTGGAAAATGTATGAATTTTGATTTTGTTGATGATAATATAAGATTTTCATCATTTATTATACAATTAATCAATAATTTAAAATTGCTGGTTATTGAATGGTTTAAGAAATAAATATTGAAAATAAATTGAAAATGAAATATTGAAAATTAATTCAGTAATGAAATAAGAAATTAAATATGAATTTGAGAATTTAATTTCGGGTGGTTTTGTAATATTGATTTAAAAATGGTTTTTGAAATAATATATATATATATTTAAAAAAAATGTTGTTTCGTATAGAAATTGTTTTCAAATGAATTTTGAAAAAAGTATACATTTTCCCCCCTTGCCTTTGGAAAATGATCTTAGTAATGAGTGCACGCATTATCGACATTATTTTCAAGAGACTAAGTGGGGAGAGACCACTTAGAATTTTATACTTTGTTTGGAAATTTGGATTTCATTTATATCTTTTAAATTATGGTTTGATATAAAAAAATAAAATGTATATATTATTTTAAAGTTGATTTGGTAATGAACCCGAAGTTGAAATTTTAAGTTCTTGAATAATTAATAAATTTCAAATTGTTGAAATAAACTAAAATCGAAATTATAAAAGTTGAATTGTATAAAAAGAAAATAAATCCATGAGAGTTATAAATAAATGAAAAATCTTAGTAGGTTGAAATACTGAATTCAAAATAAACTAAAACTATTGAACTTGTATAAAAATCGAATTTTTCCATAGCACAACTTGCCTAATAATCAGAAGTTAACGTGTTACTGGAATAAATTTGGATACTATACAAGTACTGGGATGAATAATGAATGTTGAAAAACAGACGGTTTATAAATACGAATGAAATTTAAGTTATGAAATCAACGATATATACTTGGTTATGCCTGAAATTGAATTTAACTAGGTAATGAAGATAAATCAAATTAATGAAATAAACTAGTAAAACAAATTGTTTGGTTATGAATTAAATTGTATAGCTATTGAAGGTTAGATATTCGGCGACATAAGATAATCGATCTTTTCAAGTCGATAATAAATATATAACTCGTTTTGTGAAAATAAATATGAATTGGTTTATAAATTATAAATTTAAAAGAAGATTGAATGGATTAATTAAATTAAATTAAAACGAGCTCGTGGCCAAGCTGTAGTTCATAATTTTCCGAATTGAAGTTTAAATGGATATATAGGTTCCAAAACAAGTCGGAATTCTTTGAAACAAGAATCCTTTGGATCTGTTTGAATATAATTTTCTAATGAAAGAGAAAATTTTATATTTCGACTTGTTGATTTTAAGATATGTGTAATTTAAATTTTCAGAAAAATCGCGGTATGGAAATTTCTGATTAAAAAAAAAATATTAATAAAATCAGGTTGAATAAAAACTTATATGGCTAAATATAGATAAATTGACAACTTTCTTACTACGCCTTTTCGAGGACGAAAAGTTTTAAATGGGGGAGAGTATAACATCCCGAGATTTACGATAATTTAAAATATTAAATTTAATATGTTTTGAACAAAATTGTTCTAATTACTCAAATTAATAATTTATGTCGTATATTGATAATGTGTGAACTAAAATTTGAATTCATAAATATTGAAATTTGTTCACAATAAGCAATAATTGATTTATAAATTTATCATGAATTTTTGTTTCGATTTGAAATGAATTTATAAACCTTTGAATATAATTTATTGGTTAATAAAAAAAAGCGAATATTTTATTAAATTAATTAACTGGTCGAAATCTGTCATTTTGCAAACGATATCAGAATTCAATAAAATTAATTTTATTTGATCCAAATTTGTAAATTATTTTAATGTATAAAATTTCATAGCCGTCGGAATTTTAGTTTGATCATAAGAAAATAAAACACATATAAATTTATATGTATAGTTCAATTAAAATAATCAAGTTTTAGTAGAAACTGTTGCATACTTTAGAATTAGTCCTTGAAATCTATTCCATTGCGTTCAGAAGGCATCAAAACCTATTGTTAGGCAGTAAGCAGGCCTGATTTGGAGTCCGTTCGAATTTTGGCTTAAATATCACGTAAATCGAGAATTATAATATTAGAAAATTATTCAGAGACCCTAGAAATTCATGGCCACCGCCTCCACTATTCTTCAATGGCCGAAATTCTCTGACTTTCCTGCTTTAATTTCTCTTGATCCTCTCAACGAAATTCAACAATTCAAAATGGAAAATAGTAGTGCTCGATCTCCTCTTCGATGCCATACGATCGGATCGAATTTTAATAATCTATATTTGCCAAAATTGGACAAAGAAGGCAGCACGATTTCTGGTTGATTGAGGGCGATAGAGATGACCGGACTTGGCTAGATCGTGGGCGTGGGAGGGAGCCAGAGGTGGCGCGCCCGATGGCGGGCTCGGATCCTAGAATGATGATGTTTTGGGGGGGGGGCGTGGATCAAAAGGGAGATAACAATTGGGTTACGGTGTTTTTTTATCTAGAGAAAACACGCAACAAAGAAGGAAGGGCTGCGGTGACATGGCACTTCAGGATTAGTGAGAGAAGTTTAGTTATTTATTTTATTAATTTAAAATCCATATGTTTAAACCTGAATAACTTTCTTCTACGAGGTCAGAATCGGACGAAATAAATTGCGTTGGATTCATATCGACGAGGTCTTCGCGATGCCGCTGATTTGGACTGATTTTAGGACCGTTAATTTTTGGGATAAATTTTGGATTTAAACGTGTTCAGAACCAAAGGTGAGTGATTAAACCCGCTCACATCTAACTAAAATATTTGATTGTTAGTTAAATTATATTCATGTCATGTTATGGTTGTATTGTTTGTTGTTTGATTGTTTGAATTGCATATTTATGTTAAATCTGCATGGACTGTATATTATTAATTTAACTGTTATATTAATTGTACTGTTATAGATTAATTTCTAGTTTTAATATAAAAAAAGGAAAAAAAGAACCTCATACCCGATGAATAGTAACTGATATTATTGAACTGCTTAGATGTGTTAACTTTGATGTATGCCCTGAATTTATATATTTAATGTATTGATATGAAATTCATCTTGTTATCGCAATTATTTATATATGGGTTTGATTTCTGTTGATTAATCCCAACTATTACCCTAGATGTTAGGGCATCAAATAAATCTGGGATTAATCATTAAAATGAATTAAGAACGTAGATTGAAATGATAAATACCTATGACCATGATATGGATTGAAATGATATATATCCTTTCCCAAAATACTAAAATTAAATTTCAAGTATTACTTGGCCATAAGATAGGAAATTATATACGGACACCGGTTGGTTAAATAAAAAAAATGTTTTTTTTTTAATCTTGAATTTTTGAATATTATTTAAAAAAATGTTTTTTATCTTGAATTTTTAAATATTATTTAAAAAATGTTTTTTTATCTTGAATTTTTGAATATTATTTAAAAAAATGTTTTTTATCTTAAATTTTTGAATATTATTTTAAAGGACAAAATAAGTGACATTATTAATCGATTTTCTTTAAATTTGACTTTGTGCTTTGAAATTAAAATTTTCAATTTTAATAGAATTCGTAAATGTGGATAACTGAAGTTAAACTGAATTGAATATGAACTAATTTATCAAAATTGAATTGATTATCCATCTTTGATATTACTTTAAAACTAACCTGATTTATAGTAAAAATTTGAATTGTGAACACGAGTATTTATTGAATAATTCAAAGTGAGAATTATAATTGAAATTTAATTAATAAATCGACTTGTTTGATGTAACAACCTAGAAAATCAGAACCAATTAAAAAAAATTATTTTGGCAATTTTGATGAATTTTGAATATTTATAATGAATTGTTTTAAATAATTACTACGAGAAATTTATTTTGAATAGAATTAGAACGTATATATTAATTTGAATCGACGTTAGAATATAAATATTTATTTTAATTATAAAAGAAATTTGGAAGATATATATATATATATCGTTATTCCAATACGATATTTGTTGATTTCAGAATTTGATATTGAATATAAGCCGATATATTTTCTATTCAGAGCCTTGTATTTAATATCAAATGGATTTTTGGATTTGTCGTGAACGGTGTCTTCATTAACACTGTTCTTAAACCCAGTTGAGAAAAGATTAAATCTTTTTATTTAGATTTAATGAAGTATACCAATTAATTAATATTTAATTGGAATTGATTTTGGGTTTATCGTGAATGGTGTCTTAAATAACACAGTTCTTATACCCCGTTTGAAGAGAATAAATCTTTTAATCAAGATTTGAAGAAGAATTTCCAATTAAATAACATTTAATTGGAAATGTAAATGGAATGTGAATTGGGTTTATTGTGAACTGTGTTTTTAACGACATTCGTTCTTTAACCCAATTTACAGTGAAATGGGATTTGGAATTTATAAATATTTTTATTCAGATTTAACGGAAAATTTCCAAAGTAAAGTTTTCCAATTTAATATATTAAATTGGAATTGAATGGGATTCGATTTGATGATAGTCGAAATGAGATTCTGTGGAGGAAGACTGTCAATACATATGGAATTTAAAAGGCTTAGTCGTTATTCCATTTATATTATTAGTCGGATACGGAAATTTATATCGATTATATATTGATTTATTTTTTTCCGTGAAGATTCCATAATTAATGGAATGTGATTTGGGTCTATCGTGAACCGTGTTTTAAATGACATTTGTTCTTTAACCCGGTTAAAGGCAGGATTACAGGTCTGTCATTGTATTTCGAACTATGTGGTTGATCTCTAATAAATATACATCTGTTTGGTGGAAGAGAATTTATTCTCTTGCTTAACACCCTTCTCTGAGACGTACGAGCTTAGAGGTTATATATCGGCAAAAATCATTAGTGCGGTGTAGATTGTCAATGCGACATGTTTGTGTTTCCAAAGTTAAATAATCATTAATACTGATTTTTGGGAAGATTAAAACTAAGAGGAGTTTTAATGAATCTTTAATCAGATTGAAATGTGAATTGATAATTTAAATTATCAAATTTAGGAAATGATCGAGAGTGGAGTATCACCAGTTTTGCTCCAAGCGATAGTTAAATCTTTAATTAGATTTGAACGGGAAATGGTAATTAAATTTACCGATAACACTGTGGTGTTAGTTATGGGGTAATACCAGTTTTGCTCCATGGGATGAATAGGTTGGGATTGGGAAATTAAATAAATGGTTACTTCGGTAAGGTGCGTTAATCCCGACTAGTTTGGAAAACCTTAATATGGTTTGAATTGATATCCAAAGAAAGATTAAAGAATAAATTTAAAGAATTTATCTTTGATAAAATTAATGGGAATAAATCCCGAAAGATGTGAATATTTAAATAAAAGAATATTCAGAATCGGAATGAGGCGTATGTTGTGTTTTTATAACACTTGTTTATTATATACGCGAGTTATTCAGAATGGTTGGGTTTATACCCGTTCTGAATAACTGATTCGACGATAAGTCGAAGATGAAGACGGTAGTCGAAGATGAAGATGGTGGTCGAAGACCGGAGGTCTTCACATCGTTTGGATGATTACTGATGTCTTGATTGGGCATACACCCAAGATGAGGTAATAAGTGATGATCGTCCAGACATACTTGGAGATCGACGGATATGCGAGGACCTCTCTCCTGTATTGGACATATGGGACAAGGAATAAGGTGCCTCCGGTTTCGTTCAGACTCAGAACGAACTTGTAAATGGATGTGTGTCTAACATTGGATTTTATTCTGTGTTGATTGATCTCTATTAAATATATATATGTTTGGCGGTGGAGAATTTATTCTCTTGCTTAACACCCTTCTCTGAGACATACGAGCTCAGAGGTTATATATCGATAGACATCAGTCGCATGGCGTGAATTGCCTGTGTTGCATGCTGAGATGCAGATGATCAAGGCTTTTGTTGAAAAGCAGAGTCTTGTGGTTGATGAACAAATCACAGCTTTAATACAGCGTAGCTTTGTGTATAGCGTTAATTTCCGAGCCTCACACCGCTGTTTGAGTCAAAAACGGGATCGGGACTGCAGGGAGTGCACGACGTTTCTTTCTAGCTATGGGTGGTGTCAGCGTTTTACAAGCCCTGACATTGTTATATTTTTTACCTCTGTGGTTGTTGGAATGCGGGCGCCTCGGTTATATCGGTCTCTACGGAGCTGATGGATAGGTCCGATTGGACCGGGAAACGTGTGTTCAGGAATAACCAACCCTCAAACATTAGGGAAGACCGGCCCTGAAGATCCAAGGGTTACCTAGAGTGTGTATTCCTGAGACATTTGCTAGAGTGTCTCGAAGCGGTGAGGAGCCATCCCTGGCCTCGACTCATGACGGAAATCCAATTTCCAATATGTGACATTTCGGTTTTGATTGTAGAGCCCAGTATGGCGACATAGTGGGATGGGGCACTATGCCGTCTATGATTGATACATTTATATTTGAAGTTGTTTTCATACACTTTACACTATAATAGTATCAAAATGATTTGTTTTAAACGTACCAAGCATGTTTGGCTTTTATAAGGTAAAACTCTATCCTCCGGCTTGCGTTGCATTATGTGATGAGACCTGAGTTTTATAATAGCTTCATTTTTTCAAAAAGCATTGCGTTGTTTGTTTTATGCACTGGTAGTCTTGGGAGGAAACCCGTTCTGTGTTATACGGTGTGGTCCCTTGATTTACTTTATTTTTAAAGTAAAGATTTAATAATTGTTTTAGTTCTCACACCAGTCACATGACTGACCTGGAGTTTATTGTTTTAATCTAAACTATGGGTGCCCCTATTTTCCACACGGGCAGCTAGTAGTTTTGTAATTGTAGATTTGTATTCACAGGATCCCGGTTTATAGCTGGAATGATATTCGGAAAGCTCTGTATCCGTGTATCTCTTTCAGTTGTGTTTTTGTATTATTTTCCGCTACATTGTAATTTGTAAATTTCTGATATTTATAAAATGTATATTATTTATTCATACTCTGTTATATTCTTGTATTTTGATGGAATTGTTGTAATTAGTAATGAAATGTTCTTCTGTCTGCATTCTGATTTGTTGTGTTCTCAACTCAATCCGGGCTTTCCTCTACGGGGAGGTTAGGGTCGTCACAGTTTGGTATCAGAGCTTTGGTTTATAGAGCTCAAGAACAAGGCACATTAGAACCGAACGAAATAATTCATCAGAGATTGGATTAATAATATCCAATGAGAATGACTCGTTAGAGATAGGATCAGTAGTATCCTAGAACGAGTGTGAAGAGTAGTGTTTTTAAAATAAAAATGAAAACAAATTTTGTTTTGATAAATTCAATCTAATTATACGTATTTGATTCTATTATTTTATATTGAATTTGGACAATCGAGTATATAAAGATTTTTCATATACGCCTTGCAAACGTATATTCGAAGTTTTAATATACTGGATAGATATAGAGTCACACTCTAGTCGCCCGGAGATGGTTCTGATGATGGCATGTCATCAGCAGCACTTGTGTTCGA
Source organism: Allium sativum (assembly GCA_030737875.1). Classification (NCBI taxonomy): domain Eukaryota; kingdom Viridiplantae; phylum Streptophyta; class Magnoliopsida; order Asparagales; family Amaryllidaceae; genus Allium; species Allium sativum. The sequence continues at coordinate 821,736,448 of CM060924.1, read as the reverse complement.
GTTTCGAAAGTGGGATATCTATATATTTCCAATTGACTGGTGTGAGAACCAAAACTAGATAGGGTTATTTGTTGTGATTTGGCATCAAAAATGGATTTTTATATGTATACTAAAGTTATGCATTTGAAACGTTAATGAACTAATTGAATGTTGATTGTGTTGTTTGATTGTTGGTTTGATTAATTAAAATTTGGAACCATATAACCAAATTGAACCAAATATTGAACTGAATTGAAAATTGTTTGAAATTGCATGCATATACATGTACATCCATTGAACAGGTCATAGCAAGGAGGCCAGAGAAGAGCAATAAAATTGTATGCCCGACAAATAGGTACATGTTTACTAATTTATTGGGTTTAGATGATTTTATGAGCCGATTGGCTAGTCGCTTGGCTTTATCTTTTTCTTTTTGAGATGAGAGGGCTTGTGTGGCAGTTTGGAGATTTTCCTGGTGCTCCCCGTACAAAGGAGGTTATGGCGATTTTTTTTTGAAAATTTAGAGTGCTACCCAAATTTTTGAAAAATTGGAAAATTCTTAGAAACTGAAATGTTGAAGAATGAACGCCAAACTGAAATTTGAGTTGATTAGTAAAACAACTTTCAGCTCCGTTCCTTTTCTAGGAGGAAAAGATTTTAAGTGGGGGAGATTGTAACAACCCGGAAAATCAGAACCAACTTAAAATTTTTATTTTGGCAATTTTGATGAATTTCGAATATTTAAAATGAATTATTTTAAATAATTACAATGAGAAATTTATTTTGAATAGAATTAGAATGTATATATTAATTTGAATCGACGTTAGAATATAAATATTTATTTTAATTATAAAAGGAATTAGGAAGATATATATATCGTTATTCCAATACGATATTTGTTGATTTCAGAATTTGATATTGAATATAAGCCGATATATTTTCTATTTAGAGCGTTGTATTTAATATCAAATGGATTTTTCGGTTTGTTGTGAACGGTATCTTCATTAACACTGTTCTTAAACCCAGTTGAGAAAGATTAAATCTTTTTATTTAGATTTAATGAAGTATACCAATTAATAAATATTTAATTGGAATTGATTTTAGGTTTATCGTGAATGGTGTCTTAAATAACACTGTTCTTGTACCCCGTTTGAATAGGATAAATCTTTTAATCAAGATTTGGAGAAGAATTACCAATTAATTAACATTTAATTGGAACTGTAAATGGAATGTGAATTGGGTTTATTATGAACTGTATTTTTAACGACATTCGTTCTTTAACCCAATTTACAGTGAAATGGGATTTGGAATTTATAAATATTTTTATTAAGATTTAACGGAAATTTTCCAAAGTAAAGTTTTCCAATTTAATATATTAAATTGGAATTGAATGGGATTCGATTTGATGATAGTCGAAATGAGATTCTATGGAGGAAGACTGTTAATAAATATGGAATTTAAAAGGCTTAGTCGTTATTCCATTTATATTATTAGTCGGATACAGAAATTGATATCGATTATATATTGATTTGTTTTTTTCCGCGAAGATTCCATAATTAATGGAATATGATTTGGGTTTATCGTGGACCGTGTTTTAAATAACATTAGTTCTTTAACCCAGTTAAAGGCAAGATTACATGTCTGTCATTGTATTTTGAACTGTATGGTTGATCTCTGTAAATATACATCTGTTTGGTGGTGGAGAATTCATTCTCTTTCTTAACACCCTTCTCTGAGACGTACGAGCTTAGAGGTTATATATCGACAGAAATCAATAGTACGGTGTAGATTGTCGATGCGACATGTTTGTCTTTCAAAAGTTAAATAATCATTAGTATTGATTTTTGGGAAGATTAAAACTAAGAGGAGTTTTAATGAATCTTTAATCAGATTGAAATTTGAATTGGTAATTTAAATTATCAAATTTAGGAAATGATCGAGAGTGGAGTATCACCAGTTTTGCTCCAATCGATAGTTAAATCTTTAATTAGATTTGAACGGGAAATGGTAATTAAATTTACCGATAACACCGTGGTGTTTGTTATGGGGTAATACCAGTTTATCTCCATGGGATGAATAGGTTGGGATTTGGAAAATGGTTACTTCGGTAAGGTGCGTTAATGCCGACTAGTTTGGAAAACCTTAGTATGGTTTGAATTGATATCCAAAGGAAGATTAAAGAATAAATTTTAAAGAATTTATCTTTGATAAAATTAATGGGAACAAATCCCGAAAGATGTGAATATTTAAATAAAATAATATTCAGAATTGGAATAAGGCGTTTGCTGTGTTTTTGTAACACTTGTTTATTATATACGCGAGTTATCCAGAAAGTCCGGGTTTATACCCATTCTAAATAACTGATTCGACGATAAGTCAACGATGAAGACGGTAGTTGAAGACCGGAGGTCTTCATATCGTTTGGATGATTACTGATGTTTTGATTGGGTTGTACACCCAAGACGAGGTAATAAGTGGTGATCGTCTAGACGTACTTGGAGATCGACGGATATGCAAGGACCTCTCTCCTGTATTGGACATATGGGACGAGGAATAAGGTGCCTCCGGTTTCGTTCAGACCCGGAACGAACTTGTAAATGGATGTGTGTCTGACATTGGATTTTATTCTGTGTTGATTGATCTCTATTAAATTTATATATGTTTGGCGGCAGAGAATTTATTCTCCTGCTTAACACCCTTCTCTGATACGTACGAGTCAGAGGTTATATATTGATAGACATCAGTCGCATGGCGTGAATTTCCTGTGTGGCATGCTGAGATGTAGATGATCAAGGCTTCTTTTGAAAAGCAGAGTCTTGTGGTTGATGATCAAAACACGACTTTAATACAGCGTAGCGTTGTGTATAGCGTTAATTCGCGAGCCTCACACCTCGGTATGAGTCAAAAACGGGATCGTGACTACAGGGAGTGCACGACATTTCTTTCTATCTATGGGTGGTGTCAGCGTTTACAAGCCCAGACATTGTTATATTTTTTACTTATGTGGTTGTTGGAATGCGAGGCACCTTGGTTATATCGGCCTATACGGAGCCGATGGATAGGTCCGATAGGACCGGGAAACGTGTGTTCAGGAATAACCAATCCTCAAACGTAAGGGAGGAATGGCCCTGAAGATCCAAGGGTTAACCAGAGTGTGTAGTCCTGAGACATTTGCTAGAGTGTCCCGAAGCGGTGAGGAGTCATCCCTGGCCTCGACTCATGACGGAAATCCAATTTCCAATACGTGATATTTCGGTTTTGATTGTAGAGCCTAGTATGGCGACATAGTGGGATGGGGCACTAGGCCGTCTATGATTGATACATTTATATTTGAAGTTGTTTTCATACACTTTACACTATAATAATATCAAAATGATTTGTTTTAAACATACCAAGCATGTTTGGCTATTATAAGGTAAAACTATATCCTCCGGCTTGCGTTGCATTGTGTGATGGGACCTGAGTCTTATAATAGCTTCATTTTTCCAAAAAGCATTGCGTTGTTTGTTTTATGCACTGGTATTCTTGGGAGGAAACACGTTCCGTGTTATACGGCGTGGTCCCTTGATTTACTTTATTTTTAAAGTAAAGATTTAATAATTGTTTTAGTTCTCACACCAGTCACATGACTGACCTGGAGTTTATTGTTTTTACCTAAACTCTGGGTGCCTCTATTTTCCACACGGGAAGCTAGTAGTTTTGGTTTTGCAGATTTATATTCACAAGATCCTAGTTTACAGCTGGAATGATATTCGGAAAGCTCTGTATCCGTTTATCTCTTTCAGTTGTGTTTTTGAATTATTTTCCGTTGCATTGTAATTTGTAAATCTCTGATATTTATAAAATGTATATTATTTATTCATACTCTGTTATATTCTTGTATTCTGATGGAATTGTTGTAATTAGTAATGAAATGTTCTTCTGTTTGCGTCCTGATTTGCCGTGTTCTCAACTCAGTCTAGGCTTTCCTCCACGGGGTTAGGGTCGTCACATTTGAAATCGAACTGTTGAATTGAATTGAAATATAAATGGGAAGTCAAACCCATTTGAATTAGATATCGAAATTTAGTCGATTGATTTGAAACTGAAATATGATTTCCTGTTTAGTTGAATTTTGAAGATATGGTTGTAATTCCAAATATAGTATTTTTAAACAATTACATAAACTATTTTATTTTTATAATAATAATTTTCTTTATAAACTGTTTACCTTATAACTATTTTACTTTATTATTTATTTTAAAATAACTATTTTAATATTTAACTATTTATTTTAGAAACTATTTTAATATTTTACCTATAGATTTTACTAAATCAGAAATTCTATTTTAAATACAATTTATTTATTTTCAAACTATTTCAATTTATATCTAAACTATATATATATTTTAACTATTTCAATAATCAAATTATTTTAAAAGTTGGAATTGTTTCAAGATTAAGTTTGGGTTTAAATGGAGATTTTATTTTGAAATATTCTATTTTGACTACTTAAATGATTTTTATAAAAATCTGATATTTTAATATGAAGTACGAACCCCTTTGAAATGTAAAAGAACTGACCGGTGTGGAAAATGTAAACGATTGTTTGTTAAAGAGACTGGGATCGGACATTGTCATACTCTCTGCCAATACCGAAAACCACTTTAACAACTGTGTATGCGGTGGAGTTCTAGAATGAAGTAGGTTGGTTTGGAGACGATTACGTGATTTGAAGAAAGAGAACGATGATGGATATCCTTGACCTTCGGGTCATAATTAAAATGACTAAAACAAGGCTATACCGTGACCAAGTGGGGTTAGCTACCTCCATCGACAACACTTCTTCCTTGATTACTATAGTCCCTTTGTTTGATTGCTTTGATTTGATGCGCATTGGTGATTTGGGAGTGTTGTCCGAGGTGGGCGTAGTCCGGCTATGCGTTACCACCAGTCCGGGCATGCAACTAGTATATTCCTACTCTGGGCATTCCTCGTGTGCCTTGTCATATTATCCTGATCGAGCCTCCTACGACTTTGATTTGTACCGTACCTATGGAGTGATCTCCGATAGCCACTATATACTGTGGACTTTACGGTGTCTGTATAGACTACGGTATTATAAATGGTGTAAAGGTAAAAATGTAATCCCTCTTACGCTATTTTAATTTTATATTTAAACATAGACATTATTATAATAGCGTGTTATATTATATAGTATCTAGTTTAATGGATCCTTAGGAGATGGAAATTCCCGTAACATCTCTTAAGTTATTGCACACATATTGAAACGACCCAAACTCCCCTTTCGGGAAAGCCCGGATTGAGTTGAGGACACAACGCATCATAACACAAACAATCGAACATTTCATTGCTTATTACAACAATTTACATCAGAGTACAAGAATATAACAGAGTATGAAAAAATAATATACATCGGAAAATATCAGAGATTAAATTACAAAGCAACGGAAAATTAATACATAACACAACTGAAAGAAATACACGGATACAGAGTTTTCCGAATATGGTTCCCGCTATAAACCAGGATCCTATGAAAATAAATCTACAAAACCAAAACTGCTAGCTGCTTGTAACAACCCGTATTTTTAATAACATGTTATAATGTAAATCAAGGCAGAATTAAATTCTAATATCTGAATCAAGGGAAATGGGCTGTGCCATTGCGTTCGTATCGGAAAAATACACGAAATAGAGTCCGAGTTTTCGAAAAACGGAGTTCGTATGACCAAGTTCTGGCCCAATGAAGTTTTCAGAAAAATTCCAAGCCCGAAAACAGTTCAAACTCGAATTCAGATTCAAATTGCAACCAAGGCAGAATGGGCGGGAATTTTCCCCGCCCCAGGTAGGGTCGACACAGGGGTCGACACCAGTGTCGACCCCAGTGTCGACCCCCCCCCCCCCCAATGGGTCGACACCCATGTCGACCCAGGGGTCGACCCCCCCGGTCGGACCAATTTTTCTGGTGCACCATTTTGGCATGTTGGGTCCTCTTCTGGAAGTTTTTGACGGGAGTTGATGGCTCAGATTCGATTTAGGGTTAATCCTATGGTCTAAACTACCCCTAATCTCTATAAAAAGACCCCTAGACCTAGCCTAAACCCTCATTAATCATTCCTACAACTAAATGTTGCCCAAATGTTCACTAATCATGGCCTCCACCTTCTTCATGAGAGCATGAGTGTCTCAAATCAATCTTTGTCATAAAGGAGCCATCTTTCTTAAGTAAAAGAGCCATCTTTCCTTGTCTTTGGGGTTATTCCTTCTTTTTCTCAAGTCTTGAAGTGGAGTTTATCGTCTTTGGTTGCGGATTTGCTAGTGTGGCTTCGTCTCAATCTTATTTTATATTAATTCTAGTCTTCATAGCATTGTAAGCCCTATACTACTCTTAGATTCTAACAATGAAGTTAAATGTGATATGTTGCAAGTTGAGTTTGGGCCAAAGTATGATATGTGCTTTGATTCTAACATGTTATGCATAGGTTTATTCTATGCATGTTTGTAAAGCTATCACCTTGACCTTGTGGGCTAAAAGCTATAAGCTTTATGTTGAAGTGTTGCATTATGCAACATGAGAACTCTCATAACCTTTATGATAACTTGCATATAATGTTATATGCCAAGTTCCCTCTTTTGATCTATGTTATGTTATGCGAAACGTACATGCGATGAGAATGCGTTGGGTTTGGGTAATATTAATGACATGAAAACATGGTTTTAAAATATGACATGAACACTGACTTGTGATTATGTTTGTAAACATAATGATGGACATGACGCTTAGAAAATATGAGTGTGGCCAACTCGAGGTTGGGTTGAGTTTGTAGCATAAATCTACCCAGAACCGACCGGCTTAACTAGTGGCTACAAACAATAGGACCCAATGTGAGTAGTTGGTCATGTTGCACTTGAAACCCGAGGTTAGACCAAGTTGTGGTGTAAAGCTACCCGGACCCGCCCGGCTTAACTAGTAACCACAACAAGGTCTAATGTGAGAGGTTGGGTGCATTAAATTAATTAATGCCACATGGTAGGGTTAAGTCATGGACCACTTGAACACTTAACCAATTAAACATGATGGGTTGACGCGGTTAAGTCATGAACCTTGGGTACACTTAACCAACTTGATACTTGATTGGGTAGGGTTAACCACATTTAACCCGCTAGAAACCCTAGTTACGTGGTCCTTTTCACCAGTAACCCTCTTGATTGTATCATGGTACCCTAGGGACTAGGCTAGGGTGGGGCACGATTACTGGGTTGACATGTAAGCGACCAAAACGACGGCTGAGTAGGTGCTCCGGTGTAGGTTCAGGCGGACCATGGTCGTGCACATGGTCCGGAGTTGAAAAAGCAAACACGGGCACCTGTAGGTTTAGACTGTGTGTGCTTGATTTGTGTCCGTGGTTGGCACCCTAGGGCTTGATACACCCCAGGGTGGACCTAGCACAGTTTGACTACACTTCGTGATTGGGCCGTATGACACCGACACTTGACGAGTTAGGCCTATAGGGAGCCGATCGACTAGACCGTGTTGATTGGACCTTGATCTAGGTCAGCTTTGGATGTTGGGCCAAGATTGGGCCAAGGGATCTCTTCTTATTGATAATTGACATAGATTACTAGTACACACTTGGCGCAACTTAACCTTGTATATGCGATGCCACACTTGATCTATCTTGTTAACTTTTCACCATGACAGTTATCACCCTACATCTCATCTCTGCTTTACATGTTCAGTTAACTTTATTAGTTTTTATACTAATAGTAGATAGGACTTACCAGTCTTTTTGACTGACCCGTTTTCTTTCGCCTCTTTTCTTCCATTCCCCCCCCACCCGGTTTGCAGGGTTGGAACACTGGTACCTAGCTGGATCTTTAGCTGCTTTTCTGGATAGCTCATGTATGGTTTGAGCATGCTATGGCTTTATGCTACTTTGGGGATAGTTACTTTATGTTTTTTTTCCAGTTTTAGTTTATGTTCTAGACTTTGTTTTATGGAAAAATAATGACCAAGTACTTTGATGTAACTTGACTATGGTTTTGAAATGCTAGTTTTATCCGCTGCTTTACTACTCTGTTTTACTTATATGTTCTGTCTTGTGATATCTGCATGCATGTTTACCCTGTTTAACGCCCCCCCAAAGCTAGTGTCCTTGCAAGAGTGCCATTGGCGGAGGTCGGGTGTTACATTTGGTATCGGAGCGAGGTTTACAAGATTTGAGCAAAAGTGTTTTCAAAACTTACCTTTTTGGAAAACTATTTTCAAAACCAATTAAGTATTTTCCAAGAAAAGTCTAGTTATTTTAAAAGGCTATTCCCCAAAAGCCATTAGCACTATCCTTCGTTTCCTCGTTCTAAATCTATCTTTTCCTTTTTCAGCATGGCCGACCTTAATCTTCCCGAGGGAGTAACCATTCCCAGATGGTTTCGGAGGTACTTGCAAGCTAGGGCCAACGATGCGGGCCCAGCAATTACCCCCACCGTAACTGAGGTTCCTCCTCCTCCTCCCCCTCCTCAGCATCAACAAGCGGATTTCGCAAAGGTTTGCAAGGACTTTAAGGCGATGGGTGGCAAGAATTTCATTGGGACGGAGACTTTTGTAGAGGCACGAAATTGGTTGAAAGAAACTGAAGATCTTTTCGCTATCTTTGATGTGGAAGACCATAGAAAGGTTTTATTAGCAGCATGGCTATTAAAAGAAGAAGCTGCTTATTGGTGGGAGGTCACCAATGCTACTAGACCTATAGAGACTTGGGCCGACTTTAGGACGAGGTTTGGGCTTAAGTTTCTATCATCAGCTGAGGCGAATCTGCAATTGGAGAAGTTTATATCTTTGAAGCAAGGGGACATGACAGTGAGGGAGTATGTGAATGAGTTTAACCAGCTCGCTCGATTCGGTTTGGACATGGTTAATACTCCCCAGAAGAAGGCTTTACGCTTTGCACGAGGGTTGAATGAGCCATTACAAGGTTTAGCCCTGTCTCATATACCTATGGGAGCCACTTTTGAAGGCTTAGTAGACATGGCATTGCTTCAAGGAGACAATAAGAATGGCAAGAAAGAAGTCAAGCCTAATGAGACTCAAACCAAGAAGACGGACTCCAAGTGGGGAGGGAACCAGAGCAATCAGAACAACAAGAGCAACAAGAATAACAAGGGCAACAAGGCCAAGGCAAAGGACCCAAGAAAATGCAACTTCTATGGTGTAACACCCTGTGTATTCTATAACAGTGAAACTCACAAATTAAAGTATAACTAATTTTAAATCAAAGAATTAAGGGAAACGGGATACGCCATTGCGTTCGTCTCGGAATTCTGCTTGAGATAGAGTCTGAGTTTGCGTAAAACGGATATCGTATGAAGAAGATATGGACGAACGAAGTTGGGCGAAAAACCGGAAAACGGGTCAGAATGCACTGGCGCACTTGGGAAGTGCGCCAGAACAAAAATGCACTGGCGCACTTGGGAAGTGCGCCAGTACATTTTTGACCTGGCGCACCTGCCAAGTGCGCCCAGGTCAAAAATGACCTGCTGGTCAGGTCTGGTCAAGTCCTGGCTGGCCAGGTCTGTGTTTGGTCGATTTTCAGAAGCTTGCTTTGTCATTAGGGCTAGGTGGCAGGCTCTAATTGGTCTCTCTTTCGAATGAATGGCTACGATCAATCCAAGCAACATCGATGGTCCTAATCAGTTCATAAACTCTATAAAAATGACCCTAGACTCTACCTAATCTATTCATTCAAAAATAAGAACGAGGCCATCATGCTGCAGAGGAGCGACTAGGAGTAGCCACCAATTTGAGAGAAGATTAGGAGGCAAATTCTAAAGCATTAAGCAACTTAAACAAATCAAATCAACAAGGAGTCGCATCTCCAAATTCCTGAATTGGAGAATTCGCCACACGATTGTAAGTAGAGTATTATTTTGGTATGAACAAATAACTGTGTTGGTTTGTATACTTGATTTGTGGTGATAAAGTAATCCATATTTGTGCGTTACTATGATTCTTATCGATTTGGAATATTGTATACGTTTGGATATTCTCAAATTATGTTATTCATTATAAAAACTACATGTTTGCGGTAGTTTTATGCAAGTATACGTTTGGATATTCGCAAAGCATGTTATTCATTATAAAAACTACATGTTTGCGGTAGTTTTATGCAAGTATACGTTTGGAATATTCGCAAATTATGTAATCCATGTTGAAGCTACATGTATGTAGTTGTTTAATTGAAATTCATGCAAGTTTGGGGTTTTGCTACTATGCCATCATAATGTGTATTTTTATACAAAAATCATTTTGAGAGTAATTGGAGCAAATTTGGGTTATTATAATCCATATGAAATTATGTTGAAAATTTGGCATCATGATTAAGCCATACTTTTGTACTAGAAAACCTCTTTGTGAACTTACGAATATGACTAGGCTATGATTGATATTTTGCATAATTGAAAACCATGTTAGGTCTATATTGTTAACAAGAATTATATGATGACATATGTGGTACATAGCTAGGTTAGATTCAAAATCCCATTTGCAAGTTTGCATGACTAAAGTAAAAATCATGATTTCATGTTAGAAATATTTATGCCATAAGTATATGTGTGCCATGGTTATGTGAATAGATTTAGAATCATGATTAAGTTGGATTAATTCTAGTTGAATTATACTTTTGTATTAGTCACAAAAGTAAGCACCTTTGCAAACATGTAGTAATCTTATAAACATGATTTGCTTATGTTTGACATTATGCCTAAATAAAATATAGGTTTATGTTGCAGTTAAGCCTATGTGTCAATAGTGATATTCTTAACTTAACTACAAGTTTACATGGTTATATTCATGTCACTTATGCTTTATGACCAAAGTATATGTTACTACTATGCAAGTACACCAGTTTCTATTTTGTAGTTCCAACGTCACGTTGCAAGTTCATGCGTTCACATTCCCCTTTTTGTGTATGTAATCACGCTTTAAGCCTCCCCTTTTCGCATGGCTAGGTTGGGCTTAAAAAGGCTAAGCCCAACATATATATAATAAACGGACGTATTAAACGGGGGAAAATAACGTTGGGTTAAATTTATTAATAAATGAAAATATAAAGAAAAAGGGGCCCAAATTCAAGTATGGGTTGGGCCCATGATTGGTGTAACCTTCACACCATTGATTTTTAATGGGCCGCAAATATTTACATATAAGAAAAATAAAGAAGAAAGACAAAATATGTAAATGTAGAAAATACGATGTGTTTAACCCGAGGTTGGATTGAGTTGTGATGTAAACCTGCCCGGAACCGCCCGGCTGTCCAGTAGTCACAACAATACCTATCCAATGTGGGTGGTTAAACATGGAGCCCAATAAGGACCCGAGGTTAGACTGAGTTGTGGCGTAAGACTGCCCGGAACCAACCGGCAACAGGCAGCCACAACAATACCTGTCTAATGTGAGAGGTCAAGGCTTTAATAAGACAATTAAAGCTGAGTCAGGATTGTTAGGATTAAGTGGACTAAAGACTTAATCAAAATGGAACATGCTAAACTAAATAGACTGATTGGGGGTTAGGTTATAAAACACTTAACCAACTTAGCATGTGGGCTAGAAATAGAAAACCTAGTAGCGGGGGACCCTTTTCAGCAGTAACCCTATAAGGTGTATCATGATACCCTGAAACTAGGCAGGGTGAGGCACGATTACTGGGCTGATTGTAAGAGGTCAAATCGACGGCGGTGGTGTAGCAGTGTAGGTTCTAACGGGGTGCGGGCGTGCACACACTCCGGCGCAGAAAAATAAGGCACTGGGCACCAGTAGCATACCTGTGCATTCTAGGGTTGTGTCGGGCCGCCGCCATGGGACTTGATACACCCCATGGTGGGACCAGCATAGGTAACTACAACATCGGGGGCCGTAAGACACATGTAACTATGCGAGTAGGAGCCGATCATCATAGAATGGATCACTTCACCCTGATTATGGGGTGCCAGTTGGGAACTAGTTTATATGGGTTCAGAGATTAATATGGGGTACGATAGTATATTCGACCCTAGACAACTTAACTAAGTTTATAGTGCTTTCCTACTTCTTGTTTATACTTATCATACCCAGTTCTTTATTCATAGACAGAATAGTCCTAGACTTACTCAGGCTTTATGTCTGACTCTACTTTTCTTTCGTCTTCTTTTCTTCCGTTCCCCCCCCCCCCCCAGGTCCACAGGGAGGGAACACTACAGCTTGACCAGCCTTCATATCCAGCTTGAAGAGGAAAAATGTATTGCTTGGACCCTTTCGTTTTGAACTATGGCTTTGGACAACCACTATGGGGCTTTTTTCAGTTTATTTATGTTTTTTTTATGCTTCTTTAAATAATGTAATCAAGACAGATTATGAAAGTGTTATGTTATGTTTTTGGAAAGGATGTAAGACAATCATGGTAATGTTGTTGTAACACGTATTTGCTTTTATGAAATAAAAGTTGCTGTTTTTCTGCTGTTTACAAATATGTGTTCTTATATCTGTCTTGTATATCTGTGACTTATACTTATAAACCTCCACCAAAATTAGGGCATTCCCTTTGAGAGTGACCCTAACGGAGGTGGGGTGTTTCACTTGGTATCAGAGCATAGGTTTACCAGATGAGATAAAAAGTTTTGAAAATTTATTTTCAAAAAGGAAATTTAAAGAAGCATTTTTAAAAGAAAAATATTATTTTATTTTAAAAAGGCAAAGTCCCCCCCAAAGCCATAGGTACTATCTCTTATCCTTCGTTTTGAATCTATCCTTTCTGTTTCAGCATGTCTGGAGACCTTACTCCCCAGCTGCTGACGCTTTCACTCCTCCACATGAACCGGCAAGCGGGAGAGTCCCAGAGTAGGAAGACGAATAATAGTCAAACAAGAAAGGATCGTAACAGTAATAATAAGAAACGGGAAAAAAAAGGAAATGCAATTTTTGTGGTACGGAAGGGCACATAGCCAAGGATTGTAGAAAGAGGAAAAGAAAGCAAGGAGAATGTTTTCATTGTGGGGAGACTGGACACATCAGCATAGACTGCCCTGAGAAGACAGACTTTGAGAAGGGCGGGAAAGACAACAGGTCCCGAGAGAAGAGGAAGTGTAAATTCTGTGGCAAAGTGGGGCACTTAGTGAAAGATTGCCGGAAAAAGAAGGCCATGATGAATGGTGGGTGCTTTTCTTGCAGTGAAACAGGCCACATGGCTAAGGACTGCCCAAAGAAACGAGGTATAAATACTTCTGTAGAAAGTGTATTTTATCTTTATGATCACCCCGTTCGCACTTTATTTGATTCCGGCGCGTCACACTCCTTTATCTCGTCTGCTTTAGTTAGAATCTCTGCACCTAAAAACTAGTATGGTAGGGGACCCCTTAATTGTTTCAAACCCAATTGGGGGCCCAGCTCATTTGTCTATGATCTGTTTGGGATTGAAAATTTATATTCTAAGCATAGAATTTCAATGTAGTGCCTTTGTTTTGGGCTTTTCGGGATATGGTTTGATTCTGGGCATGGATTGGCTATCCAGTAATGGGGCCATCCTTGATTGTGAGAAAAGGGTTGTTAGGCTCCTAACCCAGCTCGGTAATACTTTGGAAATTTCTTGTAATCTCTCGTATGCGGTTATGCTTAGTTACCTTGAATCGCTAGATGCCTCTGTTGAAAATTTGCAATCGATTAGAGTGGTCCGGGAATATCCGGATGTCTTTGAAGAGGTGAAGGGCTTGCCTCCGAAGCGGGAGATAGACTTCCATATACATCTTGTAGATAATGCAAAGCCCGTTGTGTCGCCGGTTAGACACATGGCTCCACGGGAAAGGAAAGAGCTCAGTAAACAGATTAAAGAGCTTCTAGAGAAGGGGTTCATTAGAAGGAGCATTTCAGAATGGGGCGCTCCAGTAGTGTTCGCCACTAAGGCAGAAGGTTCATTTCGCTTATGCATGAGTTGTGGAGAATCACCTTAGTAAGTACATTTGGCAACATAGCTGGCATTTATTTCCAAGAGATAGTTCTGCTACGTGGAATACCTGATAGTAAGTGGACGAGATCTAAAATTCACTAGTGAATTTTGGAGAGCTTGCATGAAACCATGAGTACGCCGTTATGTTTGAACTGAGTATACTAGAAGTAGAGTAAGTGAAAGAGGAACGAGAGGCAATAGTGAAATAGGTTCCAACTCATATTTTGGAAACAAGAATTAAGAAGCTACGAAATTGTGAAGTTAAAGACGGACAAAGCATAATGGAGTTAAGCTCAAGGAATGCGACTTAGAAGATTGAAGACTAGATTCATGCATCATATCTCTTCTTAAGAGTATATCCTTGATCCCTCTCTTCCTGTAGAGCTTACTTGCATGCTATCTTTTGTATATATCCTCTCGGTCCCATTCTCAATCCAATTTCTATTGCAAACCCCATAGGGAGTATGACTCATCTTTTAGTAACACATGTTGGGGCTCGAGGGTGTTCGTTGGTTTGACTAAACTTTTTGGGTTTTATAGGATACGGGTTGGTCTTAGGAAGGGACTCCCTTGTGACCTAAAAGGAGTCCATCATGCTTAGTTTCCTAGAATCATATATGGTGGTTGGGTTGAGTAATTCTTTAGGTGTCAGTCTGATGTTGATTTCGGTCTTCGGGGCTGATACTTAGAGAGTTCTTCTCCTAATCAATATATATGTGGCATAGATTTCCAGTTTTGACATTGCCTAATGGGCACAAAGTCTTTACTTGCTTCTATCATTCGACTATACCTTTAGATGGGAACAATTGGGTGTAAACATGTGTTTGAGACATGTTATGATTGATGGTTGCAAGTGGTTGCAAGTGATTGCTAGTGGTTGCTCGTGGTTGCATATACACACACAATCTAGGTTTTAGATCGGCTCAGTCACTTCATATTGCATGTGCATATATGTTTGCATTCGTATATGGTTGAACTTTAATGTGTTGTCATATGGATGTTGCATTTATATGAATGATTGTGCACTCATGTAGAATCATGAATAAGAGGAATTGCATACATAATGGATTCATAGCACTTACATAATTCGCATTAAGGAGGTCAACTGAATCAGTAGACCGCCTGATTTTGCATTAGATAAGTACATGTACACACACACTTCGCATATGATCATGAAGCATTAGAAGTATTTTAAGGACAATGGATGCTTGTGTTTGATGGATGAGTAGATGGATGATTGGATGTTAGGATATACATTCTTCCTAACTTGAAGATTTCGGGGACGAAATCCTTTTAAGTGGGGGAGAATGTAACATCCTGTGTATTCTATAACCGTGAAACTCACAAATTAAAGTATAACTAATTTTAAATCAAAGAATTAAGGGAAACGGGATACGCCATTGCGTTCGTCTCGGAATTCTGCTTGAGATAGAGTCTGAGTTTGCGTAAAACGGATATCGTATGAAGAAGATACGGACGAACGAAGTTGGGCGAAAAACCGGAAAACGGGTCAGAATGCACTGGCGCACTTGGGAAGTGCACCAGAACAAAAATGCACTGGCGCACTTGGGAAGTGCGCCAGAACAAAAATGCACTGGCGCACTTGGGAAGTGCGCCAGTACATTTTTGACCTGGCGCACCTGCCAAGTGCGCCCAGGTCAAAAATGACCTGCTGGTCAGGTCTGGTCAAGTCCTGGCTGGCCAGGTCTGTGTTTGGTCGATTTTCAGAAGCTTGCTTTGTCATTAGGGCTAGGTGGCAGGCTCTAATTGGTCTCTCTTTCGAATGAATGGCTACGATCAATCCAAGCAACATCGATGGTCCTAATCAGTTCATAAACTCTATAAAAATGACCCTAGACTCTACCTAATCTATTCATTCAAAAATAAGAACGAGGCCATCATGCTGCAGAGGAGCGACTAGGAGTAGCCACCAATTTGAGAGAAGATTAGGAGGCAAATTCTAAAGCATTAAGCAACTTAAACAAATCAAATCAACAAGGAGTCGCATCTCCAAATTCCTGAATTGGAGAATTCGCCACATGATTGTAAGAAGAGTATTATTTTGGTATGAACAAATAACTGTGTTGGTTTGTATACTTGATTTGTGGTGATAAAGTAATCCATATTTGTGCGTTACTATGATTCTTATCGATTTGGAATATTGTATACGTTTGGATATTCTCAAATTATGTTATTCATTATAAAAACTACATGTTTGCGGTAGTTTTATGCAAGTATACGTTTGGATATTCGCAAAGCATGTTATTCATTATAAAAACTACATGTTTGTGGTAGTTTTATGCAAGTATACGTTTGGAATATTCGCAAATTATGTAATCCATGTTGAAGCTACATGTATGTAGTTGTTTAATTGAAATTCATGCAAGTTTGGGGTTTTGCTACTATGCCATCATAATGTGTATTTTTATACAAAAATCATTTTGAGAGTAATTGAAGCAAATTTGGGTTATTATAATCCATATGAAATTATGTTGAAAATTTGGCATCATGATTAAGCCATACTTTTGTACTAGAAAACCTCTTTGTGAACTTACGAATATGACTAGGCTATGATTGATATTTTGCATAATTGAAAACCATGTTAGGTCTATATTGTTAACAAGAATTATATGATGACATATGTGGTACATAGCTAGGTTAGATTCAAAATCCCATTTGTAAGTTTGCATGACTAAAGTAAAAATCATGATTTCATGTTAGAAATATTTATGCCATAAGTATATGTGTGCCATGGTTATGTGAATAGATTTAGAATCATGATTAAGTTGGATTAATTCTAGTTGAATTATACTTTTGTATTAGTCACAAAAGTAAGCACCTTTGTAAACATGTAGTAATCTTATAAACATGATTTGCTTATGTTTGACATTATGCCTAAATAAAATATAGGTTTATGTTGCAGTTAAGCCTATGTGTCAATAGTGATATTCTTAACTTAACTACAAGTTTACATGGTTTGATTCATGTCACTTATGCTTTATGACCAAAGTATATGTTACTACTATGCAAGTACACCAGTTTCTATTTTGTAGTTCCAACGTCACGTTGCAAGTTCATGCGTTCACATTCCCCTTTTTGTGTATGTAATCACGCTTTAAGCCTCCCCTTTTCGCATGGCTAGGTGGGCTTAAAAAGGCTAAGCCCAACATATATATAATAAACGGACGTATTAAACGGGGGAAAATAACGTTGGGTTAAATTTATTAATAAATGAAAATATAAAGAAAAAGGGGCCCAAATTCAAGTATGGGTTGGGCCCATGATTGGTGTAACCTTCACACCATTGATTTTTAATGGGCCGCAAATATTTACATATAAGAAAAATAAAGAAGAAAGACAAAATATGTAAATGTAGAAAATACGATGTGTTTAACCCGAGGTTGGATTGAGTTGTGATGTAAACCTGCCCGGAACCGCCCGGCTGTCCAGTAGGCACAACAATACCTATCCAATGTGGGTGGTTAAACATGGAGCCCAATAAGGACCCGAGGTTAGACTGAGTTGTGGCGTAAGACTGCCCGGAACCAACCGGCAACAGGCAGCCACAACAATACCTGTCTAATGTGAGAGGTCAAGGCTTTAATAAGACAATTAAAGATGAGTCAGGATTGTTAGGATTAAGTGGACTAAAGACTTAATAAAAATGGAACATGCTAAACTAAACAGGCTGATTGGGGGTTGTAACAACCCGGAAAATCTGGGCCAGTTTGAAAATTTTATTTTGGCAATTTTAGCGAATTTTGATTATTTAAAATAGATTATTTTAAATAATATCGACGTGAAATCTATTTTGAATATAATTCGAACGTTTATATTATACACGTCGTCGTTAGAATATAAATAATTATATATAATTATAAATAGAATTGAAAATGGCGCGGTAGTTCGATAATTCGATTTCAAACTTCAATTGAATGTACCGGGTGCAAAATAATCCGGATTTTAGTGAAACCAAAAATAATGGAATCTAATAGTGAATATCTTTCCAACGAATCCGAAAAATTAAGATTTCATATCGGGAATCAAAAGATATGTCCAGTTGAAAATTCTGAATAGTCGCTATGGAATTCAGGCCCTTAAAAATGGACATTTTGCAAACGACCTCGGATTTCGACGAAACCAGTTTTGTTGGGTCCGGGATGTGAAGTTATTGCTAGGTTTCAAATTTCATAATTTTTCGAATCAATATGTGAGCGTGGCAAAAGAAAACGCGTTTGACCAGTTTCAGTTGATTTTAATCGACTTGAAATTGGCCATTTTTCTAACGGTCTCTGAATTCGACGAAACTAGTTTTGTTAGGACCGTATCGTCAATACGAAGCTAGAAAATATTTTTTTTGGAATTTTTTAGTTAGTATGTGACCCCGGTAATTAGAAATGTGCGTTTAAAATAATATAGTGATTTAAATGTAAATTCAAAGGAAACATATCGAGACGATCGAATTGGCCTGCGATACATATCCCATTGTGTTCGGAATGGGGGTAAAACGCTATGGGCGGCAGGCGGTGGACCTCGTTTAGTGGTCATATGTGAAAGTCAACTCTTTAATAAATAAATAATAAATAAAAAAAAAAAAAAAAAAAAAAATATAATATCCCTTCCCTTAAAACCTAGGCCCCCCCCCGTTCGTTTATCTCAGAAGGAAAAAAAAAACAAAAAAGAAAAAGAAAACAAAAATCGCGATAACCCCCCCGTCGCTCCAGCCACCACCGCGCCCAGCGCCCACCGCCGCCACCACTTGCGAGGCTCCGCCCTTCCCCCCTCTGCCTCCCTCTCTCTCCTCCGCCTCGCAGGAACCACGAATCCCCTCGACGAAGCCGATGGCCCCCCTCCGATCAGATGCCCTCTCGCCTCCGACCAGCATGGGTCCGCCGCCACCACCTGAGGACGCAGCCCACCCCCTCCTCTAATTACAGTAAGATCTTGATTTTGTTTATATATATAAAAAAAAAAAAAAAAAAAAAAAGAACTGATTTCTGTTTTTATTAAGATTTAAAAACTGTTTTTATTAAGATTTAAAAACTGTTTTTATTAAGTTTTGAAAACTGATTTTATTAAAATTTAAAAACTGATTTTATAAAAAGGAATAAAAACTGATTTTATAAAAAAAACTGAATTTGAAAAATGATTTTTAAAGTATTTAAAAACTGAATGTTATTTTGATTTAAAACTTATTTTTAAAAAAGTATAAACTGATTTATTTTTTTAAAGTATAAACTGATTTATTTTTTTAAAGTATAAACTGATTTATTTTTTTTAAAGTATAAACTGATTTATTTTTTTAAAGTATAAACTGATTTATTTTTGAAAGAGAAAAACTGATTTTATTTTGAACTTTAAAATAGGAAAAAGATTAATCTTTTAGTAGAAAAAGATTTGAAAGCAAAAGTAGAAATCATATTTTTTTATATGTTGAAAGCGAACGTGAAAACATGATTTTTGTCATATTAAAGAAGTGATTTTTATTATATAAACATCATGACAAAAATGAGATTTTTATTCATTTGAATAGCGATATAAAAATTCGATTTTTATATATTGAACTTTGAAATAAAAATATGATTTTTATATATTGAACTTTGAAATAAAAATTCGATTTTTATATATTGAACTTCGATATAAAAATTCGATTTTTATATATTGAACTTTGAACTAAAAATTCGATTTTTATATATTGAATAGCGAACTAAAAATTTGATTTTTATATATTGAATAACGAAGTAAAAATTCGATTTTTATATATGTAGTAGCTACGGACGACGAAGCTGGCGAAGATGCGAAAACAATGAAGACTTCTGCAAAAGAAGAGTCGAGATGGTTGGATAGCTAAATGTGAGAATTTCTCACCTTTCAATTTATATTTCTAGTTATATATATATACTAGGATGCAGACGGTGCTTAGTAGCACCCGACACAATCGTCCACAGACCATGGACTTGTTTGTTTGACTGTTTGGTGATTGATTGCGATATTGGTTTGAATGTGGTTTGTGGTGTGAAAAATCGAATCGATAAATTGGTTAGGATTAGACGTGCGCCGTTATAAGGCGAAGGGGTAAGGCTAGGTTAGATCCTTACTCCAAAGTTTGTGGTTTGCATAACGAATGGATTTGATTGATGTGTGAATGGCGTGGGCCTTCACTAGACCGGGGATAAGGCTAGGCCTTGTCCCGTTTCTAGTATCGTGCCGTTATGCCGCCGAAATTTTCTAAAATAAGTTAGAAAAATAAAAATAGCATTTTATTTAACGAATGAACTGAATAGAAATTCATATGTTAAAATAAAATGTGTTATCGTTAAAAATATAATTTTTAACGTGAATGTGAATAAATAAATATTCATTTACAAACCAGACGGTTTGTTTATGTACACCTATTTGAATGACGTTGATTGGGTCGATAAATTTTACACATCGCCTAACTGCACAAATAAAATATGTGTTTGATTGTTTGAAACCCCACACGGGTGTTAGGATGAAATTTGAAGTTCACTCATCCTGATTGATTAAATCTGTCGATCGATTGATTGACAAGCTGCTATAAGCGTTAAATGTCTATATTTGATGCTTATACAGTGTAGTGCACTTTGGTTGATGGTTGATTATTCATCGTTGTTGATATATCCATGTGTTGTAGAAAATCCATATAATTAACATTATATGGTAATTGATTGGGCCTCATTCCAGTTTCGAAGAAAAAAAAGAAATATTTGAAATAGAAATATTTGAAATAGAAATATTTGAAATAGAAATATTTGAAATAGAATATTTGAAAATAGAAATATGTGAAGCCGTGAGGATTAGATTGACGCCATTTTGACGTGAACGATATTTATATCGATTTTATTCATTTTAAAATGAATATTGAAAAGTGATTTCGAAATCAAATATTTTGAAATAAATTGAATTGAAAACGAATTCAAATTGAATTGAAAACGACTTCGAAATGAATTGAATTGAAAACGAATTCGAAATGAATTGAATTGAAAACGAATTCGAAATGAATTGAATTGAAAACGAATTCGAAATGAATTGAATTGAAAACAAATTCGAAATGAATTGAATTGAAAACGAATTCGAAAGGAATTGAATTGAAAGCGATTTCGAAATGAATTGAATTGAGAACGATTTCGAAATGAATTGAACTGAAAACGAATTCGAATTGAATTGAAAGCGAAGTGAAATAAATTCAAATTGAATTGAAATTTGAATTGAATAGAAATGGATTTTAAAACGAATTTATAAAGAAGAATTCAATTTTGATTTGAATTGAAATGGAAGTTGAAAATGTTTTTGAAACGAATTCAAAACTATTTATATAATTCGTTTTAAATAGAAATCGACGATATATATATTATATATATATTATATATAATATAATGGCCTGAATAGAACGCGCCACGCCGCGGCAGTTCGCGAATTTCGACCATTTATTTCAAACGGGCATTACGGGAGATCCGACCGTCGGATTCTCCTAAAACCGGAACCGTTGGGTTCGTATCGAAAAGAGCTTTCTAATGAATGTTAGAAATTTGAAATCTAACGGTTGGATTTGGAGATATGTCCAAATCAAATTCAAAAAAGGTCGCTGTAAGTGCAGTTCGATGGCCATTGATGGAAATCGACTGTACGGGCCTTGATAAAATTATTAAAAATAGCAATAATTTGTGTAAAATCATAATAAATGATTTAGAAAGAATTGGGATGAAAAACTCCATACTTGAAAAGATAAAAATAAATTTTTATCGAAATGAACTAGTTTTGAACTAGAATTATAATCCTATTTATTTTTAAATAAATAAATTGAATTCGAAAAGGGTTTTAAAAATAACCAAAATTTCCAATGATTGCATTGGAGTGGATTTGAATCGAAATTGTCTTCGGAATATTTCGATGTTGGAATTCGTGATTATACAGGTGTTGTTATGGAAATTTGAAAGATATATATTGATATCGTTATTTCCAATACGACATTTGTTAGTCGTAGAATTCGATATTGAATATAAGCCGATATATTTTCTATTCAGAGCCTTGTATTGAATATCGAATGTGATTTGGGTTTGTCGTGAATGGTGTCTTCACTAACACTATTCTTGAACCCAGTTGAGAAAAGATTAAATCTTTTTATTTAGATTTAATGAAGTGTACCAATTAAATAATATTTAATTGGAATTGAATAGATATTGATTTTTGGGCTTATCGTGAACAGTGTTTTAAATAACACTTGTTCTTTAACCCGATAATTAATGAATGTGATTTTGGGTTTATCGTGAACCGTGTTTTAAATGACACTGATTCTTTAACCCAGTTAACGATTAAAACTGAGTGGAGTTTTAATGAATCTTTAATTAGATTGAAAAGATCGAAAATGGAGTATCACCAGTTTTGCTCCAGGCGATAGTTAAATCTTTAATTAGATTTGAACGTGAAATTTAGAAACTAACTGTCGGTTAGCCAAGCAGAATGGTTTTCTGGATATTGATCTGATGTTGGTTTCGGCCTTCGGGGTTAATATTTGGGGAATTATTCTCTTGATTAATTTATGGTTAGTGACTAATGAATTGGAATGAGGCGTATGTTGTGTTTGTGTAACACTTATTTAAAATATACGCGAGTTATTCGGAAAGACCGGGTTTATCCCATTCTGAATAACTGATACGACGATAAGTCGAAGATGAAGACGATGGTAGAAGACCGGAGGTCTTCACGTCGTTTGGGTGATAACTGATGATCTTGATTGGGCTGTACACCCAAGAAGATGGAAACAGTTAGTGATCGTCCAGACGTACTTGGAGATCGATGGATATGCGGGGTACTAGGTGCCTCCGGTTTCGTTCAGACCCAGAACGGACTTGTAAATGGACTGTGTGTCTGACATCGGATTTCATTCTGTGTGACTGATATCGGTTGCATAGGATGGTTTGCCTGTGTGGCATGCTAAGATGCAAATGATCAAGGCTTCTGTTGAAAAGCAAAGTCTTGTGGTGATGATCAAAGCACGGCCTTTGTGGCGTAGCTTTGTGTAACGTTTACCTCGCGTGTTTCACACCAGGTATGAACCAAAAACGGGAGACGGACCTCAGGGAGGACTTGCGTTTCTTTCTAGCTAGAAGTGGCGTCAGTGGTTTTACACGCCCTGACGAGTTTGACTTATGTGGTTGTTGCTGTTGCGAGGCGCCTCGGTTATATCGGTTTCGGCCGAATGCATTCTGGTCGGCTGACGGACCAGACTTACACCCCATAGGGTGGGGAGACGTATTGTTCAGGCATAATAATCCACTCCGTGTGGACCGGCCCTGACGATCCAAGGGGCAGTTGCGGCTGTTCCTGAGGGGCGGGCTAGAGCGTCTCGAATCGGTTGAGGACTATCTTTTGCCTCGGTTCATAGATGGAAATCCAATTTCCAAATACGTGACATTTGCGGTTTTATTTGTAAACCTATATATGGCGACATAGTGGCATGGGACGCTCATGCCGCCTATGATTGATACTTATGATTTGAAGTTGTTTTATGCACTATGCACTTATAATAGTATCAAACGACTTGTTTTAACCGTATCAAGCATTCTTTGGCTGTTATAAGGGAAAACCCTATCCCCCGGCTTGCGTTTGCATTGTGTGATAGGACCTGGGTCTTATAACAGCTTCATTTTTCTTTATTTAGCATTGCGCTGTTTGTTTCATGCACTGGTATTCTTGGGAGGAAACCCGTTCCGTGTTATACGGCGTGGTCCCTTGATTTACCTAACTTTAAGAATAAAGAATAATAACTGTTTTAGTTCTCACACCAGTCACATGACTGACCTGGAGTTTATTGTTTTAACCTAAACTCTGGGT
This sequence comes from Allium sativum, assembly GCA_030737875.1. Taxonomy (NCBI): domain Eukaryota; kingdom Viridiplantae; phylum Streptophyta; class Magnoliopsida; order Asparagales; family Amaryllidaceae; genus Allium; species Allium sativum. The sequence goes on along the minus strand of CM060924.1, from coordinate 821,712,644 downwards.
GCCCTTATTTTCGACACGGGCAGCTAGTAGTTTTGGTTTTGCAGATTTATATTCACAGGATCCTGGTTTACAGCTGGAATGATATCCGGAAAGCTTTGTATCCGTATATCTCTTCTAGTTGTGTATTGTATTATTTTCCGCTGCTATGTATTTAAATGTAATTTAAATCTCTGATATTTCTGTGTAATATTTATTCGTACTCTGTATATTCTTGTAATCTGATGCATTGTTGTAATATACAATGAAATGTTCTTTTATATGCGTTCTGTTGTGGTTTGTTCTCGAACTATCCGACGCTTTCCTTTACGGGGAAGTTACGGGTCTTCACAGTTGGTATCAGAGCTTTGGTTTACCAAGCTCAGAGAACAAGACACATTAGAACCATACGAAAGAATTCATCAGATATTGGATTAGTAATATCCAATTAGAATGACTCGTTAGAGATAGGATCAGTAGTATCCTAGAACGAGTGTGAAGAGTATATTTTTGAAAATGAAAACAAATTTTTGTTTTGAAAATTTAAATCAATTATTCGTATTTGATTATCTATTTATATTGATGTGGACAATCCAGTATATATAGATTTTGCATATACGTCTGATCCGCGTGTATTCGAAATTTTAATATACTGGATAGATATGGAATCACATTCTAGTCGCCCGAAGATGATTCTGATGATAGTTCGAACATCATCAGAATTGGTATTCGTGTTTCGAAGGTGTGATTTTCTATATATTTCCATTAGGCTGGTGTGAGAACCAAAACTTATATATAGCTAGAATTCATTGTTGTGATTTGGCATCAAAACATGATTTTTTGTATATGTATCAAAATTATGAATTTAAAACGTTAATCCACTAATTGATTGATGTTTGTGTTGTTTGTTTATTTGTTTGCCAATTTTGAACCATTATGCTTAATCGAATCAAATATTGAATTGTATTGAAAATTGGTCGCATCTGCTTGCATATACATATATATCATTGAACAGGTCATAGCAAGGAGGCTAGAGCAGAGAATAAAATTTGTTTGCCCGACAAATAGGTACATGTTTACTACATAATTTCCTGTTTTGTTTGGGTGATGATGATTTTGTGAGCCTATTGGCTAGCCGCTTGGCTTTTTCTTTTTCTTTTTGAGATCTGAAGGACCGGGAACGCTATTTGCAATTTCCCGATGCTCCCGGTGCAGGGGAGGTTATGGCGAAATTTTTCAAAAATTTAGGGTGTTAGCCAAATTTTTGAAATTTTGAAAATTCTCAGAAACCAAAGGGTTGGAGAATGAAAGCCAGATCGAACATAGAGCTGAATAATCAAATCACTTTCGACTTTGTTCCTTTTCGGGGACGAAAAGTTTTAAGTGGGGGAGATTGTAACAACCCGGAAAATCTGGGCCAGTTTGAAAATTTTATTTTGGCAATTTTAGCGAATTTTGATTATTTAAAATAGATTATTTTAAATAATATCGACGTGAAATCTATTTTGAATATAATTCGAACGTTTATATTATACACGTCGTCGTTAGAATATAAATAATTATATATAATTATAAATAGAATTGAAAATGGCGCGGTAGTTCGATAATTCGATTTCAAACTTCAATTGAATGTACCGGGTGCAAAATAATCCGGATTTTAGTGAAACCAAAAATAATGGAATCTAATAGTGAATATCTTTCCAACGAATCCGAAAAATTAAGATTTCATATCGGGAATCAAAAGATATGTCCAGTTGAAAATTCTGAATAGTCGCTATGGAATTCAGGCCCTTAAAAATGGACATTTTGCAAACGACCTCGGATTTCGACGAAACCAGTTTTGTTGGGTCCGGGATGTGAAGTTATTGCTAGGTTTCAAATTTCATAATTTTTCGAATCAATATGTGAGCGTGGCAAAAGAAAACGCGTTTGACCAGTTTCAGTTGATTTTAATCGACTTGAAATTGGCCATTTTTCTAACGGTCTCTGAATTCGACGAAACTAGTTTTGTTAGGACCGTATCGTCAATACGAAGCTAGAAAATATTTTTTTTGGAATTTTTTAGTTAGTATGTGACCCCGGTAATTAGAAATGTGCGTTTAAAATAATATAGTGATTTAAATGTAAATTCAAAGGAAACATATCGAGACGATCGAATTGGCCTGCGATACATATCCCATTGTGTTCGGAATGGGGGTAAAACGCTATGGGCGGCAGGCGGTGGACCTCGTTTAGTGGTCATATGTGAAAGTCAACTCTTTAATAAATAAATAATAAATAAAAAAAAAAAAAAAAAAAAAAATATAATATCCCTTCCCTTAAAACCTAGGCCCCCCCCCGTTCGTTTATCTCAGAAGGAAAAAAAAAACAAAAAAGAAAAAGAAAACAAAAATCGCGATAACCCCCCCCGTCGCTCCAGCCACCACCGCGCCCAGCGCCCACCGCCGCCACCACTTGCGAGGCTCCGCCCTTCCCCCCTCTGCCTCCCTCTCTCTCCTCCGCCTCGCAGGAACCACGAATCCCCTCGACGAAGCCGATGGCCCCCCTCCGATCAGATGCCCTCTCGCCTCCGACCAGCATGGGTCCGCCGCCACCACCTGAGGACGCAGCCCACCCCCTCCTCTAATTACAGTAAGATCTTGATTTTGTTTATATATATAAAAAAAAAAAAAAAAAAAAAAAGAACTGATTTCTGTTTTTATTAAGATTTAAAAACTGTTTTTATTAAGATTTAAAAACTGTTTTTATTAAGTTTTGAAAACTGATTTTATTAAAATTTAAAAACTGATTTTATAAAAAGGAATAAAAACTGATTTTATAAAAAAAACTGAATTTGAAAAATGATTTTTAAAGTATTTAAAAACTGAATGTTATTTTGATTTAAAACTTATTTTTAAAAAAGTATAAACTGATTTATTTTTTTAAAGTATAAACTGATTTATTTTTTTAAAGTATAAACTGATTTATTTTTTTTAAAGTATAAACTGATTTATTTTTTTAAAGTATAAACTGATTTATTTTTGAAAGAGAAAAACTGATTTTATTTTGAACTTTAAAATAGGAAAAAGATTAATCTTTTAGTAGAAAAAGATTTGAAAGCAAAAGTAGAAATCATATTTTTTTATATGTTGAAAGCGAACGTGAAAACATGATTTTTGTCATATTAAAGAAGTGATTTTTATTATATAAACATCATGACAAAAATGAGATTTTTATTCATTTGAATAGCGATATAAAAATTCGATTTTTATATATTGAACTTTGAAATAAAAATATGATTTTTATATATTGAACTTTGAAATAAAAATTCGATTTTTATATATTGAACTTCGATATAAAAATTCGATTTTTATATATTGAACTTTGAACTAAAAATTCGATTTTTATATATTGAATAGCGAACTAAAAATTTGATTTTTATATATTGAATAACGAAGTAAAAATTCGATTTTTATATATGTAGTAGCTACGGACGACGAAGCTGGCGAAGATGCGAAAACAATGAAGACTTCTGCAAAAGAAGAGTCGAGATGGTTGGATAGCTAAATGTGAGAATTTCTCACCTTTCAATTTATATTTCTAGTTATATATATATACTAGGATGCAGACGGTGCTTAGTAGCACCCGACACAATCGTCCACAGACCATGGACTTGTTTGTTTGACTGTTTGGTGATTGATTGCGATATTGGTTTGAATGTGGTTTGTGGTGTGAAAAATCGAATCGATAAATTGGTTAGGATTAGACGTGCGCCGTTATAAGGCGAAGGGGTAAGGCTAGGTTAGATCCTTACTCCAAAGTTTGTGGTTTGCATAACGAATGGATTTGATTGATGTGTGAATGGCGTGGGCCTTCACTAGACCGGGGATAAGGCTAGGCCTTGTCCCGTTTCTAGTATCGTGCCGTTATGCCGCCGAAATTTTCTAAAATAAGTTAGAAAAATAAAAATAGCATTTTATTTAACGAATGAACTGAATAGAAATTCATATGTTAAAATAAAATGTGTTATCGTTAAAAATATAATTTTTAACGTGAATGTGAATAAATAAATATTCATTTACAAACCAGACGGTTTGTTTATGTACACCTATTTGAATGACGTTGATTGGGTCGATAAATTTTACACATCGCCTAACTGCACAAATAAAATATGTGTTTGATTGTTTGAAACCCCACACGGGTGTTAGGATGAAATTTGAAGTTCACTCATCCTGATTGATTAAATCTGTCGATCGATTGATTGACAAGCTGCTATAAGCGTTAAATGTCTATATTTGATGCTTATACAGTGTAGTGCACTTTGGTTGATGGTTGATTATTCATCGTTGTTGATATATCCATGTGTTGTAGAAAATCCATATAATTAACATTATATGGTAATTGATTGGGCCTCATTCCAGTTTCGAAGAAAAAAAAGAAATATTTGAAATAGAAATATTTGAAATAGAAATATTTGAAATAGAAATATTTGAAATAGAATATTTGAAAATAGAAATATGTGAAGCCGTGAGGATTAGATTGACGCCATTTTGACGTGAACGATATTTATATCGATTTTATTCATTTTAAAATGAATATTGAAAAGTGATTTCGAAATCAAATATTTTGAAATAAATTGAATTGAAAACGAATTCAAATTGAATTGAAAACGACTTCGAAATGAATTGAATTGAAAACGAATTCGAAATGAATTGAATTGAAAACGAATTCGAAATGAATTGAATTGAAAACGAATTCGAAATGAATTGAATTGAAAACAAATTCGAAATGAATTGAATTGAAAACGAATTCGAAAGGAATTGAATTGAAAGCGATTTCGAAATGAATTGAATTGAGAACGATTTCGAAATGAATTGAACTGAAAACGAATTCGAATTGAATTGAAAGCGAAGTGAAATAAATTCAAATTGAATTGAAATTTGAATTGAATAGAAATGGATTTTAAAACGAATTTATAAAGAAGAATTCAATTTTGATTTGAATTGAAATGGAAGTTGAAAATGTTTTTGAAACGAATTCAAAACTATTTATATAATTCGTTTTAAATAGAAATCGACGATATATATATTATATATATATTATATATAATATAATGGCCTGAATAGAACGCGCCACGCCGCGGCAGTTCGCGAATTTCGACCATTTATTTCAAACGGGCATTACGGGAGATCCGACCGTCGGATTCTCCTAAAACCGGAACCGTTGGGTTCGTATCGAAAAGAGCTTTCTAATGAATGTTAGAAATTTGAAATCTAACGGTTGGATTTGGAGATATGTCCAAATCAAATTCAAAAAAGGTCGCTGTAAGTGCAGTTCGATGGCCATTGATGGAAATCGACTGTACGGGCCTTGATAAAATTATTAAAAATAGCAATAATTTGTGTAAAATCATAATAAATGATTTAGAAAGAATTGGGATGAAAAACTCCATACTTGAAAAGATAAAAATAAATTTTTATCGAAATGAACTAGTTTTGAACTAGAATTATAATCCTATTTATTTTTAAATAAATAAATTGAATTCGAAAAGGGTTTTAAAAATAACCAAAATTTCCAATGATTGCATTGGAGTGGATTTGAATCGAAATTGTCTTCGGAATATTTCGATGTTGGAATTCGTGATTATACAGGTGTTGTTATGGAAATTTGAAAGATATATATTGATATCGTTATTTCCAATACGACATTTGTTAGTCGTAGAATTCGATATTGAATATAAGCCGATATATTTTCTATTCAGAGCCTTGTATTGAATATCGAATGTGATTTGGGTTTGTCGTGAATGGTGTCTTCACTAACACTATTCTTGAACCCAGTTGAGAAAAGATTAAATCTTTTTATTTAGATTTAATGAAGTGTACCAATTAAATAATATTTAATTGGAATTGAATAGATATTGATTTTTGGGCTTATCGTGAACAGTGTTTTAAATAACACTTGTTCTTTAACCCGATAATTAATGAATGTGATTTTGGGTTTATCGTGAACCGTGTTTTAAATGACACTGATTCTTTAACCCAGTTAACGATTAAAACTGAGTGGAGTTTTAATGAATCTTTAATTAGATTGAAAAGATCGAAAATGGAGTATCACCAGTTTTGCTCCAGGCGATAGTTAAATCTTTAATTAGATTTGAACGTGAAATTTAGAAACTAACTGTCGGTTAGCCAAGCAGAATGGTTTTCTGGATATTGATCTGATGTTGGTTTCGGCCTTCGGGGTTAATATTTGGGGAATTATTCTCTTGATTAATTTATGGTTAGTGACTAATGAATTGGAATGAGGCGTATGTTGTGTTTGTGTAACACTTATTTAAAATATACGCGAGTTATTCGGAAAGACCGGGTTTATCCCATTCTGAATAACTGATACGACGATAAGTCGAAGATGAAGACGATGGTAGAAGACCGGAGGTCTTCACGTCGTTTGGGTGATAACTGATGATCTTGATTGGGCTGTACACCCAAGAAGATGGAAACAGTTAGTGATCGTCCAGACGTACTTGGAGATCGATGGATATGCGGGGTACTAGGTGCCTCCGGTTTCGTTCAGACCCAGAACGGACTTGTAAATGGACTGTGTGTCTGACATCGGATTTCATTCTGTGTGACTGATATCGGTTGCATAGGATGGTTTGCCTGTGTGGCATGCTAAGATGCAAATGATCAAGGCTTCTGTTGAAAAGCAAAGTCTTGTGGTGATGATCAAAGCACGGCCTTTGTGGCGTAGCTTTGTGTAACGTTTACCTCGCGTGTTTCACACCAGGTATGAACCAAAAACGGGAGACGGACCTCAGGGAGGACTTGCGTTTCTTTCTAGCTAGAAGTGGCGTCAGTGGTTTTACACGCCCTGACGAGTTTGACTTATGTGGTTGTTGCTGTTGCGAGGCGCCTCGGTTATATCGGTTTCGGCCGAATGCATTCTGGTCGGCTGACGGACCAGACTTACACCCCATAGGGTGGGGAGACGTATTGTTCAGGCATAATAATCCACTCCGTGTGGACCGGCCCTGACGATCCAAGGGGCAGTTGCGGCTGTTCCTGAGGGGCGGGCTAGAGCGTCTCGAATCGGTTGAGGACTATCTTTTGCCTCGGTTCATAGATGGAAATCCAATTTCCAAATACGTGACATTTGCGGTTTTATTTGTAAACCTATATATGGCGACATAGTGGCATGGGACGCTCATGCCGCCTATGATTGATACTTATGATTTGAAGTTGTTTTATGCACTATGCACTTATAATAGTATCAAACGACTTGTTTTAACCGTATCAAGCATTCTTTGGCTGTTATAAGGGAAAACCCTATCCCCCGGCTTGCGTTTGCATTGTGTGATAGGACCTGGGTCTTATAACAGCTTCATTTTTCTTTATTTAGCATTGCGCTGTTTGTTTCATGCACTGGTATTCTTGGGAGGAAACCCGTTCCGTGTTATACGGCGTGGTCCCTTGATTTACCTAACTTTAAGAATAAAGAATAATAACTGTTTTAGTTCTCACACCAGTCACATGACTGACCTGGAGTTTATTGTTTTAACCTAAACTCTGGGTGCCCTTATTTTCGACACGGGCAGCTAGTAGTTTTGGTTTTGCAGATTTATATTCACAGGATCCTGGTTTACAGCTGGAATGATATCCGGAAAGCTTTGTATCCGTATATCTCTTCTAGTTGTGTATTGTATTATTTTCCGCTGCTATGTATTTAAATGTAATTTAAATCTCTGATATTTCTGTGTAATATTTATTCGTACTCTGTATATTCTTGTAATCTGATGCATTGTTGTAATATACAATGAAATGTTCTTTTATATGCGTTCTGTTGTGGTTTGTTCTCGAACTATCCGACGCTTTCCTTTACGGGGAAGTTACGGGTCTTCACAGGGGTTAGGTTATAAAACACTTAACCAACTTAGCATGTGGGCTAGAAATAGAAAACCTAGTAGCGGGGGACCCTTTTCAGTAGTAACCCTATAAGGTGTATCATGATACCCTGAAACTAGGCAGGGTGGGGCACGATTACTGGGCTGATTGTAAGAGGTCAAATCGACGGCGGTGGTGTAGCGGTGTAGGTTCTAACGGGGTGCGGGCGTGCACACACTCCAGCGCAGAAAAATAAGGCACTGGGCACCAGTAGCATACCTGTGCATTCTAGGGTTGTGTCGGGCCGCCGCCATGGGACTTGATACACCCCATGGTGGGACCAGCATAGGTAACTACAACATCGGGGGCCGTAAGACACATGTAACTATGCGAGTAGGAGCCGATCATCATAGAATGGATCACTTCACCCTGATTATGGGGTGCCAGTTGGGAACTAGTTTATATGGGTTCAGAGATTAATATGGGGTACGATAGTATATTCGACCCTAGACAACTTAACTAAGTTTATAGTGCTTTCCTACTTCTTGTTTATACTTATCATACCCAGTTCTTTATTCATAGACAGAATAGTCCTAGACTTACTCAGGCTTTATGTCTGACTCTACTTTTCTTTCGTCTTCTTTTCTTCCGTTCCCCCCCCCCCCAGGTCCACAGGGAGGGAACACTGCAGCTTGACTAGCCTTCATATCCAGCTTGAAGAGGAAAAATGTATTGCTTGGACCCTTTCGTTTTGAACTATGGCTTTAGACAACCACTATGGGGCTTTTTGCAGTTTATTTATGTTTTTTTTTATGCTTCTTTAAATAATGTAATCAAGACAGATTATGAAAGTGTTATGTTATGTTTTTGGAAAGGATGTAAGACAATCATGGTAATGTTGTTGTAACACGTATTTGCTTTTATGAAATAAAAGTTGCTGCTTACAAATATGTGTTCTTATATCTGTCTTGTATATCTGTGACTTATACTTATAAACCTCCACCAAAATTAGGGCATTCCCTTTGAGAGTGACCCTAACGAAGGTGGGGTGTTTCATATGGGATTGTTGGGCACATAGCTAAAGATTGTAGGAAGAAGAACTGGAAGTTGGGCGAATGCTTTCATTGTGGAGAGACCGGACATTTTATCAAGGATTGCCCCAAGAAGCAAGGGCAGAACCAGCGTGCAGGACCTTCTGGAGGGCAAGTGCATGCTCTCAACACTGCTCCAGCTCAGGGCCGAGGTAGTATTTCTGTAGAAAGTCTTGTTTATATTTCTGACTTTCCTGTTCGCACTTTATTTGATTCTGGCGCATCGCATACCTTTATTTCTTCTGACATTGTTGAAAGTTTGCACCTAAGTACTAGTCTAGTTGAGGATCCCGTCAGTGTTTCAAATCCAATTGGGGGTTCCGCCCATTTATCTATGATTTGTGTGGATTTGAAGATTTCTATCTTGACCGTAGAATTCACGTGTAATGCTTATGTTCTCAGGTTCACGGGATACGGTTTGATTTTGGGCATGGATTGGTTGTCCAGTTATGGAGCCATCCTCGATTGTGAGCATAGGGTGGTGAGGCTCATGACTCGCCTCGGTAATACCCTAGAAATTTCTTGTAACCCTAGAGGTCCCGTCATGTTATGTTATCTTGAATCTCTTGACTCGTCCATCAATGATCTGTAATCTGTAAGGGTGGTTCGAGAATATCCTGATGTCTTTGAAGAGGTTAAGGGGTTACCCCCTAAACGAGAGATAGATTTTCGCATTTATCTTGTTGATAATGCCAAGCCAGTTTCATTGCCCGTTAGGCACATGGCCCCATGAGAAAGAAGAGAGCTCAGTAAGCAAATCAAGGAGCTGCTTGAGAAGAATTTTATTAGACGAAGCATTTCTGAATGGGGTGCTCCTGTGGTATTCGCTACTAAGGCGGATGGTTCGCTTCGTCTATGTGTTGATTATCGAGAGTTGAACAAGCTGACAAAGAAGAATAGGCACCCGTTACAGAGGATTGATGACCTCTTTGACCAGCTTGTTGGTGCTTCTGTTTTCTCTCAGCTTGATCTAGCCACCGGATTCCATCAGCTTAGAGTGGCTGAGGATAGTATTGATAAAACTGCGTTTAGGACTCCAGATGGATTCTTTGAATGGCTTGTCATGCCATTCGGTTTGACTAATGCACCCGCCTACTTCGTAGATTTGATGAGTAGGGTGTTCAGGGAGTTCCATAACAAGTTTGTTGTTGTCTTCGTGGATGATATTCTGATCTTCTCAAAGGATGAGGAAGAGCATGCTAGGCATCTCAAGGAAGTGATGGATACGCTTAGAGCGCATCAGTTGAAAGCCAAGTTCTCCAAATGTCATTTCTGGAGAAGGGAAGTTCGGTTTCTTGGACATATAGTTTCTAAGCAAGGCATAGCGGTGGATCTCGCGAAAGTGGTTATGGTTCAAGACTGGAAGACTCCTAGGAATGCAACCGAAGTAAGAAGCTTTCTCGGTCTGGCAGGCTACTATAGGAAGTTCATCAGGGACTTCGCTAAGATTTCGGCCCCTCTTACTAGGTTGACGAAGAAGAACTTAGTCTTCGCATGGGACTTAGAGTGTGAGCTTGCTTTCCAAAGGCTCAAGAGGGCCCTTACTACAGCCCCAGTTTTGGCATTACCCAATGGCGGTAATATGTTTACCGTGTACACCGATGCATGTGGCACAGGGTTAGGTGCTATTCTGATGCAAGAGGGAAGAGTGATATGTTATGGGGGTAGGCAACTTAAAGTTCATGAGAAGAACTATCCCACTCATGATTTGGAGTTGGCGGCGATCGTCTTTGCACTCAAATCCTGGCGCCACTATCTTCTAGGCGAAAGGTTTGAGTTGTATACTGATCACAAGTCACTCAAGTACCTCATCTCGTAGAAAGATCTGAATTTAAGGCAGCAAAGGTGGATGGAATTTTTGGCATCATATGCCTTCGAGATAGCTTACACCCCTGGCAAGGGTAATGTTGTGGCAGATGCACTAAGCAGAAGGAGGTTGACTTTGAGTCCCTTGTTTATTGAGATGAAGAACTTAGAGTTCTTGGCAACCTTTGATTTCACGACGACTGTTGAGTCGATGACGGGTTCATTAGCATCCCTTGAGCTTAGACCCACACTTCATGATCAAGTTGGGGCTTCCCAGAAAGGAGACCCACATATAGTCGAGGTCATGGACAAGTTGATTCGTGGTGAGACGTCTAGTCACCTTGCTAGATATACTATTGATGATAAGGGTTAGCTAAGGCGTGATGGAAGGCTATGCGTTCCACAAGTAGGAGACTCGGTGCATAAAGTTCTCGAAGAAGCGCATCACTCGAAGATGACTATACATCCTGGAGGAGATAAGATGTATATGGATATGAAGCGCATTTTCTTTTGGGCTGGAATGAAGAAGGATGTGGCAGAGTATGTTTCAAAGTGCATGGTGTGCCAACAAGTGAAAGCCGAGTCAAAGAAACCAGGTGGGCTATTACATCCATTGGAGGTCCCGCAATGGAAGTGGGAGAGTATTTCTATGGATTTTGTGGATGGATTGCCTAGGTCAAGGAAAGGGAACACGAGCATATGGGTCATAGTTGACAGACTTACGAAGAGTGCTCATTTCATTCCAGTAAAGAGCAAGAGGACCGCATCATGGTTAGCATCTATTTATCTTCGAGAGATAGTATGGTTGCATGGAATTCCTTCTAGCATAGTTAGCGATCGTGACACAATCTTCACTAGCCAGTTCTGGAATATTTTGCAAGAAGCGATGGGTACGCGATTGAATCTGAGTACAGCCTATCACCCCCAGACGGATGGCCAAACCGAAAGGGTGAATAAAGTGCTAGAAGATCTTTTGAGGCTTTGTGTCCTTGACTTTGGTGGTACTTGGGAAGACCACCTTCCTCTTGTAGAGTTTGCTTATAATAATAGCTATCAAGCCAGCATAGGGATGGCACCATTTGAAGCTCTGTATGGGAGGCCATGTAGGTCACCATCTTGTTGGTGGGAGACAACAGATAGGCTTATACTTGGGCCCGATATGATACGGGACACATCCGAGAAAGTTGAATTGGTGAGAAGACGGATAAAAGCGGCCCAAGACAGACAGAAATCCTATGCTGACAAACGAAGGGTAGATTTGGAATTCGAAGTGGGAGACATGGTTTTCGTGAAGGTTTCCCCTATGTGTAAAGTGGTACGTTTTGGAGCAGTTGGGAAGCTGGCACCAAGGTTCGTAGGACCCTTCCCTATCATAAAGAGAATTGGAAAGATGGCCTATAAGGTGGAATTGCCCGAGAAGCTAGCCGGAGTGCATAATGTCTTTCATGTCTCGCATCTCCGAAAGTGCCTACATGAGTCCGCTGAGGTGGTTGAACAAAGCATTCTTGAAGATGTGGAGGTAGAGAAAGAGGCAACCTTGAGGAGAGCTCTGATTCGTATATTGGGAACAGAGATCAAGAAGTTAAGAAATCGAGAAGTCAAGTTGGTGAAATTTCAGTGGAGTGAAGCCGATGAAGATGCAACTTGGGAAACCGAAGAGAAGATGCGTGGGCTTTATCCATTCCTTTTTGAGGGTACATTCTCAATCCCCTTTCTTAATCAGCATATCTTTCTTTTTGCTATCCATGTTTATCCTGTTTATCTTGTTATCTTGCTAATCTTGTCATGAGAACCTTAGGTAGAAACCCTTGGTTGAAACATGTATTTGAAACATGTTATGTTTGATGTTTGCCAGTGGTTGCAAGTGTTTGCAAGTGGATACTCGTGGATGCATGATACACATTAGGCACTAAGATCGGCTCACACACTTTCATGTTGCATATGCATGAGTGCTTATACTTATTCATGGATGAAATTTGTTGTGCTATCACGTGGATGTTGCATATGAATGAATATTATGTGCACTCATGTAGAGATTATAAATTATGTTAGGAATTTGCATACATATGGACTCATTTCACTAACATGTTTTGCATTAAGGAGGTTTACTGAATCAGTAACCACCTGATTTTCGCATTAGATAAGTACATATACACACACCTTTTGCATATGTTCATACAGCATTTAGAATCATTTAAGGACAATGACTGCACGTGGATGATGTTTTGAGTAGATGGATGAAGGATGGTAGGATATGTTCTTCCTAACTTGGAGATTTCGGGGACAAAATTCTTTAAGGAGGGGAGAATGTAACAACCCGTATTTTTAATAACATGTTATAATGTAAATCAAGGCAGAATTAAATTCTAAAATCTGAATCAAGGGGAACGGGCTGTGCCATTGCGTTCATCTCGGAAAAATACGCGAAATAGAGTCCGAGTTTTCGAAAAACGGAGTCCGTATGACCAAGTTATGGCCCAATGAAGTTTTCAGAAAAATTCCAAGCCCGAAAACAGTTCAAATTCGAATTCAGATTCGAATTGCAACCAAGGCAGAATGGGCGGGAATTTTCCCCGCCCTAGGCAGGGTCGACACAGGGGTCGACACCAGTGTCGACCCCCCCCAATGGGTCGACACCCATGTCGACCCAGGGGTCGACCCCCCTCCCCCGGTCGGACCAATTTTTCTGGTGCACCATTTTGGCATGTTGGGTCCTCTTCTGGAAGTTTCTGACGGGAGTTGATGGCTCAGATTCGATTTAGGGTTAATCCTATGGTCTAAACTACCCCTAATCTCTATAAAAAGACCCCTAGACCTAGCCTAAACCCTCATTAATCATTCCTACAACTAAATGCTGCCCAAATATTCACTAATCATGGCCTCCACCTTCTTCATGAGAGCATGAGTGTCTCAAATCAATCTATGTCATAAAGGAGCCATCTTTCTTAATTAAAAGAGCCATCTTTCCTTGTCTTTTAGTTATTCCTTCTTGTTCTCAAGTCTTGAAGTGGAGTTTATCGTCTTTGGTTGCGGATTTGCTAGTGTGGCTTCGTCTCAATCTTATTTTATATTAATTCTAGTCTTCATAGCATTGTAAGCCCTATACTACTCTTAGATTCTAACTATGAAGTTAAATGTGATATGTTGCAAGTTGAGTTTGGGCCTAAGTATGATATGTGCTTTGATTCTAACATGTTATGCATAGGTTTATTCTATGCATGTTTGTAAAGCTATCAACTTGACCTTGTGGGCTAAAAGCTATAAGCTTTATGTTGAAATGTTGCATTATGCAACATGAGAACTCTCATAACCTTTATGATAACTTGCATATAATGTTATATGCGAACTTCTAGTCATCATCCTATGTCATCTAGGACCATGTATCACCTATTCGCTAAGTTTGAATGTTATGCATGTAACATGCAAGTTTGAATGAACATATTTATGCCTCATATGCCACCATGTTTAACTTGTGGCCAACCTTATTACCTTATGCCCTTTTGTCGTGCTTTTGCCAAGTTCCCTCTTTTGATCTATGTTATGTTATGCGAAACGTACATGTAATGAGAATGCGTTGGGTTTGGGTAATATTAATGACATGAAAACATGGTTTTAAAATATGACATGAACATTGACTTGTGATTATGTTTGTAAACATAATGATGGACATGACACTTAGAAAATATGAGTGTGGCCAACTCGAGGTTGGGTTGAGTTTGTAGCATAAATCTACCCGGAACCGACCGGCTTAACTAGTGGCTACAAACAATAGGACCCAATGTGAGTAGTTGGTCATGTCGCACTTGAAACCCGAGGTTAGACCAAGTTGTGGTGTAAAGCTACCCGGACCCGCCCGGCTTAACTAGTAACCACAACAAGGTCTAATGTGAGAGGTTGGGTGCATTAAATTAATTAATGCCACATGGTAGGGTTAAGTCATGGACCAGTTGAACACTTAACCAATTAAACATGATGGGTTGACGCGGTTAAGTCATGAACCTTGGGTACACTTAACCAACTTGATATTTGATTGGGTAGGGTTAACCACATTTAACCCGCTAGAAACCCTAGTTACGTGGTCCTTTTCACCAGTAACCCTCTTGATTGTATCATGGTACCCTAGGGACTAGGCTAGGGTGGGGCACGATTACTGGGTTGACATGTAAGCGACCAAAACGACGGCTGAGTAGGTGCGCCGGTGTAGGTTCAGGCGGACCATGGTCGTGCACATGGTCTGGAGTTGAAAAAGCAGACACGGGCACCCGTAGGTTTAGATTGTGCGTGCTTGATTTGTGTCCGTGGTTGGCACCCTAGGGCTTGATACACCCCAGGGTGGACCTAGCACAATTTGACTACACTTCGTGATTGGGCCGTATGACACCGACACTTGACGAGTTAGGCCTTTAGGGAGCCGATCGACTAGACCGTGTTGACTGGACCTTAATCTAGGTCATCTCTGGATGTTGGGCCAAGATTGGGCCAAGGGATCTCTTCTTATTGATACTTGACATAGATTACTAGTACACACTTGGCGCAACTTAACCTTGTATATGCGATGCCACACTTGATCTATCTTGTTAACTTTTCACCATGACAGTTATCACCCTACATCTCATCTCTGCTTTACATGTTCAGTTAAATTTATTAGTTTTTATACTAATAGTAGATAGGACTTACCAGTCTTTTTGACTGACCCGTTTTCTTTCGCCTCTTTTCTTCCATTTCCCCCCCCCCCCCCCAGGTTTGCAGGGTGGGAACACTGGTACCTAGCTGGATCTTTAGCTGCTTTTCTGGATAGCTCATGTATGGTTTGAGCATGCTATGGCTTTATGCTACTTTGGGGATAGTTACTTTATGTTTTTTTTTTCAGTTTCAGTTTATGTTCTAGACTTTGTTTTATGGAAAAATAATGACCAAGTACTTTGATGTAACTTGACTATAGTTTTGAAATGCTAGTTTTATCCGCTGCTTTACTACTCTGTTTTACTTATATGTTCTGTCTTGTGATATCTGCATGCATGTTTACCCTGTTTAACGCCCCCCCAAAGCTAGTGTCCTTGCAAGAGTGGCATTGGCGGAGGTCGGGTGTTACACTGCTCGTGTGGAAAATATGGGCACCCAAAGTTTAGGTTAAAACAATTGTAACAACCCTGATTTTTGGGGCCAATTTAAAATTTTATTTTAAGTGATTTTAATGAGTTTTTGATATTTAAAATAATTTATTTAAAATAACAATGATTAAAAGTTGATTCAAATCGAAGTTAGAATGAATAATTTAATTTTAATTATAAAAAGAGTTAGAAATAGCGCAGTAGTTTGAAAAGTCAAACTTGAACTTTGACTGACCGCACAGGATGCAAAATTTAACGGATTTTAGTGAAACCAAAAATATTAGAATCTACTTAAAAATATCTTTCCAAAGAATCCAAAAAATTGAAATTTCATAGCGGAAATCAAAAGTTATGGCCAATTCAATTTTTAGAAAGGTCGCTGTAGAATTTATATATATATTATATATGGCCCGAAAGGCTACTTTTCACATATGAAGGAATTTCAACTCAGAACCACTTCCATTGAGTTCGGAATGATGTTTCTGCATTGAAAAACAGTAAACACTTATATATTTCGAGTTTCGGAAATTTTCGGTATACAAATTTATTTTTAATATTAAATATATACGCCTTGAAAAATGAGATTTTGCAAACGGACTCCAAATTGAACGAAATTAGTTTTCTTGGATTCGTATCGTCAAAACAAACCTAAAAATGATTTTTCTGTAATTTTTAGAATTAATATGTAATTATTATTGATTTTACAATGAAAAAATGACTTTAAAAATTCATTAAAAATACATACGAACTCGAAACATTACGAAACTAGTTTCTATAGGTTCGTATTGATTAGAATTGGTTGTGTTCCGAATTTCATCGAATTTGGAATCAGCATGTGATCATACGGTCTTAAAAAATGTGAAATGTACGTTAATAATAGCATGAAGGTTATAATTAAAAATGGGTTTACACACATAAAGGCCCAATTAAAATTGAACACATCTATAAATTATCTCATAGCCGCCATAACCTAGAGCTAATTCATTTTTCTAAACCTAATGCTAGCCTCCACCTTCATCTCTCTAATGGCGGCTCCTCTCTTCACAAAATAAATAATGAAAATCAAATCTCTTCAAACCATAGCAAATTATATATCAAAACGAAGGACTCAACGATATGAAGCAACTGATACCATTAGTTTTGTCATACAGCGCTCGGATTCACCGAAATTTTGGATCAAACTTTCTGATTTTCGAAATTAAAAAGCAGCAGACGTAAATATTTTTTTCCCCGCTAATATAGGAAGAACTGGAAAAAGTTGTCAACATGAAAGTTCTTCGTCTTCACGTTATCTAGATGCTGGAATTTTTTCAGTTTTTTTAGAGTTGGGGTGCGGCCTGTGGGGCCCGCGAGGCGAAATTCACTCTCAGGCCAGATCCCGGCGGCCGGAGCATGAACGGCGGCTGCGATTTGATGGGATGATGCAGCTTGCCAAGACGAAGAGATGAGCGGTGGTTTCAGGTCAATCGGAGGTCGGAGGTGGAAGTTATGGACGGTCAAAGTTGGGAAGAAGAGGGTTGACCGAAAATTTGGGGTAGAATTTGAATTTTAATCTATTTAATTTTATTCCAATCTTTGTAATTGTATATATCTCTCAGACGAAGTTGAAATTTGACGATTTCAGATCCTCCGCGATCGT
This sequence comes from Allium sativum, assembly GCA_030737875.1. Lineage (NCBI taxonomy): Eukaryota > Viridiplantae > Streptophyta > Magnoliopsida > Asparagales > Amaryllidaceae > Allium > Allium sativum. Next base: position 821,695,162 of record CM060924.1, on the reverse strand, counting down.
GGCGACGAGACGTTTGCGTGGACACTAATTTCGTCCAATTTGGAGACAGTCAAAATTTTAGGTATTTTTCGAATTTAAAATAATTAACTAAATTGTCCAAACTTCAGAAATTCATAACTTGTTGTAACGAACTTGGATCTGAACGATTTCAGATTCGCCACGATCATGAGACCGAGAGCTTCGCGATGGCACTGACTAGGCATGATTCGGAGCAAGTTGAATTTTGGCCAAATTTTGGCTCTGAACAGCGTAGAACTCAATATCAATGTGAGATTTCTATTTTAAAAAAATAAATCAAATTTAAGTATTTATTTCAGATATGAAATTATATTTATTTCATGTTTGTGTTGTATGTATAATCGTTGAAATGTTGAATTGTTTTGTAATTGCTTGAATCGTTGAACTGAATTGTGTGTAATCATGTTTGACATGGCTTTGTGTGTACGACGAAACAACATTTTATTGTTTGTATAAAATATACAATATTCATGTTGTCAAAAATTTGCGTATGAAATAAAAACAACATTTTTATTTGAAATGTGTTATGCCAATCAAAATAACATTTTTTTGATTAGAAATTTGAAAAATACGAGCGAACATTTTTATCTCATTTTGTTGAACTAGTTTTTCAAAAAAATATGTATACATATTTTTGTGTAATATTGTTTACGTTAAAAAAAAAAGGACCGCTTTGTTAGCAAATATGATATGAGAATAAAAATGCATATTTTGTTAGTAACGTCATATGAGAATAAAAATGCACATTTTGTTGGTAGCGTCATATGAGAATATCATCTTTATGTCAATATGTTAGAACAGGCCCGGCCCTGGGCATAGGCGACCTAGGCGGTCGCCTAGGGCCTCGGGTCCGGCGGGAGGAGGAGGAGGAAGGCTGGGGGCGTCAAACTTTCGGATTTTTATGTTAGAAAACATACCTGGTTATCATGTCTTATGTAAACCGCATGTAGCCAAGTGGTAATAGCACTTGCTTTGAATTCATGCATCCCTGGTTCGATTCTTGCCAAATTCATTACTTGGATGTGCGCTTTTGCCTCTTCCACATATTTTGCCTTAGAAATAACTATGGGCCTCAATTTTTTTTTTCGCCTAGGGCCTCCGTTGGCTCAGGGCCGGCACTGTGTTAGAATATCATTTTTATGTCGACATGTTAGAATTATCATGTTAATGTTAACATAGTAGAATTTGTCATTTTAAGGTTGATATAATAGAATTATCATTTTATGAAATGCCAACATAAAATATTCATTTTAGGTTATGTTGGAACCGTCAACGTAAAATATTCATTTTATGTTATGTTAGAACCGTCAACACAAAAATCACAATTTAGTAAGAAAATTTTTGGTATAGAGAAAAAGTACATTTTTAATATAAAATGTTGCATTAGATAATAACGTCATGTTATGTTATTTAGAAATGAATAATTTCACCGTCATGTTATATTATTTATAAATGAATATTTTCACTGTTATGTTGTGTTAATTAGAAAAACAATATTTTTACCGTCACGTTATGTCAGGTAGAAATGAACATTTTTGCCAATGTAAAGTATTAGCGACAAAAATTATATTTTTGTCAATGTAAAATGGTAGTAAATGAGATTTACATTTTTATTATGTAAACAAAAGTATGAACTTGCATTATAAATAAATTTACATTTTTATATGTAAACAAAAGTAGGAATGTGCATTGATAATATAGATTACATTTTTATTTTGTAACTTAGAATGAGAACTTGCATTGCAAATAAAAAAATTACATTTTTTTATTTGAACTAAAGATATAATATTTGCTATGCAAATAAAAATTACATTTTTATTTGAAACTATGGTATGCAATTGGCAATGAAAATGAAAATTATATTTTTATTTGTAACTATGATATGAAATTCTATTATAACATTTCTGAAAAATATTTACATTTCCCAATGTAGCTATGATATGAAATTTGGCAAGCGAACAAAATTCACAATTTTTTTTATATGTAACTATAAATGAGAATTTGCACTGTAAATTAGAATTACATTTTTATTATGTAATTAAAGTATGATATTGCATTGTAAATTAAAATTACATTTTTATGATGTCACCTAAGAATAGAATTTACATTGCCATTATAAAAAGTCAAGATGCAAAGTTATTATTTTTGTTACATTGAAATTAAACAAACAAAAATATATTCATTTGTATAGAAATGAAGTTGACACCAAAATATATTGCATTTTTGGTTAGGAATTGAAATGACACAAAAATACTCATTTTTTTTGTTAAATTATGAATGACGTACAAATATATTCATTTTTGTTGTAATGGAAATGAAACACAAAAATATCTATTTTTGTTGTAATTGTAATGATACATGAAATAAACGATTTTGTGTAGTTCGAAAGATGATTGAAAAATAATACGTTAATGAAATGGATGAAGAAATTATATAGAAATTATATAGAACTTGTATATAATTATATTTATATATACAATGAAAATTTATCGAATCGAGCATGGTAGTTCGCATTTTAGAATTGTACTTTTAATTGATTATACCAAAATATCCGACCATCGGATTTTCCCAAAAACTGAAACCGTTAGGTGCGCCTTGGGAAGATCTTTCCAACGATATGAATTATGTTATAGTCCAATGGTTAAATTTAGGGAAATATGTAAAACAAATTTGGATGAAAACAGCGCCAGGGTCGCCTATTAACTTGAAGTGTCGTTGAATGGAATTTAATTATCTTTATATAAATAAAAATAAAGATTTATCGTTATGAATTAATATTAACAATATGAAATGATTTCTAAAATTATTTATATATGCGAGAATTATTTGGAAAGTCCGAGTCTATCTCATTCCAAATAATTAGAGCGACGTTTAAAATTCAAGAGTTGAAAACGGCGATTGAAGACCGACAATCTTCATATCGAATGGACGACGACTGCTGATGCCTGTGATTGGAGTAGCTACCTTGAAGGGGCTACAGTGGTGGCCGTTCGGACGTAGTGTTGATTAGTACGGATTTGGCTTTCGCTCAGACCCAGAGCATAAGCTATAAATGGATTGTGTGTCTGACATCGTACTCCATTAAATATCATGTTATTAATCTTCTGTCGAATGTATGGATGTTTGGTGGCGGAGAATTTATTCTCTTTCTTAACACCCGTTCATATATTTCGGCAAAGGATTGGTAGTGTGATATGGAGTGACGATGTGGCATGCTAAGATGCATACGATCAAGGATTTGTTGAAAAGCAGGCATTGTGGGATGATCAAAGCATAGCCTGTTTAGGCATAGCTTTGTGTATAGCGTGACTTCGCGAGCCTCACACACCGGCGGAGTCTAAAATGAGAGAAGGGAACGCAGGGAGAGCAACACGTTTATTTCAAGCTAGAAGTGGTGTTTGGGCTTTTACACGGCCCGACATTTTACTTATGTGGATGATGGAATGAGGCGCCTCGGATGATAGGTTCTATAGGACCGGGAAACGTGTGTTCAGGAATAACTAATCTGCAACTCGTATGGTGGACCGGCCCTGCAGCTTTCCAAGGGTTCACTGCGGGGGATCCTGAGACATTAGCTAGAGTGTCTCGAATCGGTAAGAGCTCCTCCCTGGCCTTGACTCATGATGGAAACCAAAATCCAAATACGACCCTACGAATTTGATTGTATTACTAGTATGGAGGCATAGTAGTATGGGATACTATTCTTCCTAGGATTTATACATTTACTTTGAAATGTTTTGATATATACTAATAATAATATTAAACACGTATTTGCCGTATTTAGCATGTTTAATCACTATAAGGTAAAACCCTATCCTCTGGTATGTGTTGCATTGTGTGATGGGACCTGGGTCTTATAGTGATTTCATTTTTCTCAAAAGCATGATGTTGTTGTACGATTTACTTATTAGTTGTTTTTGACACTTTTATGCACGACAATCCATTAGAGCAAACCCGTTCCGCGTTAGCGGCGCGGTCTTTGGATTTGTCCTATTAATAGTGATTAATTAGTTAAGAATTCTCACATCAGTTCCATGACTGACCCGTTGTTTGTTTCCACCTTTGCAAACTCGGGTGCCCTCTTTCCACACGGGCGGTCGAGCAGTTTGTCTACAGGTTTATCTCTTTAGCAGGATCCTGGATTGAAGCTTAAAGCTGTGTCCAGAACATTGGAAGTCTTCTGTTGCCTTAGTTATTTTGTTTCTGCTGCAATGTATTAAAATCATGTAAAATTATCTTCCGCTGTAATGATTAGCCAATATACTCTGATATTCTGTACTCTGATGTAACATTTATTATTGATGTTATAAAAGTCCGCTGTTATTCTTCTGATGTGTTGTATTCCCAAAGTTAACGTAGGCGGGATTTGAACGGTCTTGGTCGATTTTGCGATCGATTATGGTCGGGCAAAATCCGACTCGTTACCGTTGGTATCAGAGCTTTGGTTAGCTCAAATCTTTGGGGTACAACTCATTAAAACTGAACAAAAGGCTCATCAGAGATTGGATTAGTAATATCCAATAAAAATACTCATTAGAGATAGGATCAGCAGTATCCTAGAATGAGAAAACTCATTAGAGATGGGGTTAGTAATGCCCTAGAATGAGTTGAGAGTAGCAAGCCTATAATATACGTATTTGTAATTATACTCTATTTTGGAAAATATGATTTGTGAATATATAAAAAGTTATACATTTTAAAAGTTAATCAACAAATTGATTGATGGTTGTGTAGTGTAATTATTAGTTCAACTAATAAAATTATAGAAACGAATTAAAGAATGAAAGATGAATTAGTTAATTAATCAACTTTTAGCTTCGTTCCTTTTCGAGGACGAAAAGTTTTTAAGTGGGGGAGACTGTAACAACCCTGATTTTTGGGGCCAATTTAAAATTTTATTTTAAGTGATTTTAATGAGTTTTTGATATTTAAAATAATTTGTTTAAAATAAAAATGATTAAAAGTTGATTCAAATCAAAGTTAGAATGAATAATTTAATTATAAAAAGAGTTAGAAATACCGCAGTAGTTTGAAAAGTCAAACTTGAACTTTGACTGGCCGCACATGATGCAAAATTTAACGGATTTTAGTGAAACCAAAAATATTAGAATCTATTTAAAAATATCTTTCCAACGAATCCGAAAAATTGAAATTTCATAGCAGAAATCAAAAGTTATGGCCAATTCAATTTTTAGAAAGGTCGCTGTAGAATTTATATATATTATATATGGCACGAAAGGCTACTTTTCACATATGAAGGAATTTCGACTCGGAACCACTTCCATTGAGTTCGGAATGATGTTTCTGCATTGAAAAATAGTAAACACTTATCTATTTCGAGTTTCGGAAATTTTCGGTATACAAATTTATTTTTAATATTAAATATATACGCCTTGAAAAATGAGATTTTGCAAACGGACTCCAAATTGAACGAAATTAATTTTCTTGGATTCGTATCGTCAAAACAAAGCTAAAAATAATTTTTCTATAATTTCTAGAATTAATATGTAATTATTATTGATTTTACAGTGAAAAAATGACTTTAAAAATTCATTAAAAATACATACGGACTCGAAAAATTACGAAACCAGTTTCTATAGGTTCGTATTGATTAGAATTGGTTGTGTTCCGAATTACATCGAATTTGGAATCAGCATGTGATCATACGGTCTTAAAAACTGTGAAATGTACGTTAATAATAACATGAAGGTTATAATTAAAAATGGGTTTACACACATAAAGGCCCAATTAAAATTGAACACATCTATAAATTATCTCATAGCAGCCATAACCTAGACCTAATTCATTTTTCTAAACCTAATGCTAACCTCCACCTTCATCTCTCTAATGGCGGCTACTCTCTTCACAAAATAAATGATGAAAATCAAATCTCTCCAAATCATAGCAAATTATATATCAAAACGAAGGTCTCAACGATACGAAGCTACTGATACCATTAGTTTTGTCATACTGCGCTCGGATTCACCGAAATTTTGGATCAAACTTTCTGATTTTCGAAATTAAAAAGCAGCAGACGTAAATAATTTTTTTCCCGCTAATATAGGAAGAACTGGAAAAAGTTGTCAACATGAAAGTTCTTCGTATTCACGTTATCTAGATGCAGGAATTATTTCAGATTTTTTGGAGTTGGGGTGCGGCCTGTGGGGCCCGCGAGGCGAAATTCACTCTCAGACCAGATTCCGGCGGCCGGAGCATGAACGGCGGCTGCGATTTGGTGGGATGATGCAGCTTGCCAAGGCGAAGAGATGAGCGGTGGTTTAAGGTCAATCGGAGGTCGGAGGTAGAAGTTATGGACGGTCAAAGTTGGGAAGAAGAGGGTTGACCGAAAATTTGGGGTAGAATTTGAATTTTAATCTATTTAATTTTATTTCAATCTTTGTAATTGTATATCTCTCTCATACGAAGTTGAAATTTGAATGTTTCAGATCCGCCGCGATCGCGGCGACGAGACGTTCGCGTGGACACTAATTTCGTCCAATTTGGAGACAGTCTAAATTTTAGGTATTTTTCGAATTTTAAATAATTAACGAAATTGTCCAAACTTCAGAAATTCATAACTTGTTGTAACGAACTCGGATCTGAACGATTTCAGGTTCGCCACGATCGTGAGACCGAGAGCTTCGCGATGGCACTGACTAGGCATGATTCGGAGCAAGTTGAATTTTGGTCAAATTTTGGCTCTGAACAGCGCAGAACTCAATATCAATGTGAGATTTCTATTTTTTTTTAAAAAAATCAAATTTAAGTATTTATTTCAGATATGAAATTATATTTATTTCATGTTTATGTTGTATGTATAATCGTTGAAATGTTGAATTGTTTTGTAATTGCTTGAATCGTTGAACTGAATTGTGTGTAATCATGTTTGATATGGCTTTGTGTGTACGAAGAAACAACATTTTATTGTATGCATAAAATATACAATATTCATGTTGTCAAAAATTTGCGTATGAAATAAAAACAACATTTTTATTTGAAATGTGTTATGCCAATCAAAATAACATTTTTTGATTAGAAATTTGCTAGAAAAATATGAGCGAACATTTTTATCTCATTTTGTTGAACTAGTTTTTCAACAAAATATGTATACATATTTTTGTGTAATATTGTTTACGTTAAAAAAAAAGAAGGACCGCTTTGTTAGCAAATATGATATGAGAATAAAAATGCACATTTTGTTAGTAACGTCATATGAGAATAAAAATGCACATTTTGTTGGTAGCGTCATATGGGAATATCATTTTTATGTCAACATGTTAGAATATCATTTTTATGTCGACATGTTAGAATTATCATGTTAATGTTAACATAGTAGAATTTGTCATTTTAAGGTTGATATAATAGAATTATCATTTTATGAAATGCCAACATAAAATATTCATTTTAGGTTATGTTGGAACCGTCAACGTAAAATATTCATTTTATGTTATGTTAGAACCGTCAACACAGAAATCACAGTTTAGTTAGAATATTTTTGGTGTAGAGAAAAGTAAATTTTTAATATAAAATGTTGCATTAGATAATAACGTCATGTTATGTTATTTAGAAATGAATAATTTCACCGTTATGTTATATTATTTAGAAATGAATATTTTCACCGTTATGTTGTGTTAATTAGAAAAACAATATTTTTACCGTCACGTTATGTCAGGTAGAAATGAACATTTTTGCCAATGTAAAGTATTAGCGACAAAAATCATATTTTTGTCAATGTAAAATGGTAGTAAATGAGATTTACATTTTTATTATGTAAACAAAAGTATGAACCTGCATTGTAAATAAATTTACATTTTTATATGTAAACAAAAGTAGGAATGTGCATTGATAATATAGATTACATTTTTATTTTGTAACTTAGAATGAGAACTTGCATTGCAAATAAAAAAAATTACATTTTTTTATTTGAACTAAAGATATAATATTTTCTATGCAAATAAAAATTATATTTTTATTTGAAACTATGGTATGCAATTGGCAATGAAAATTATATTTTTATTTGTAACTATGATATGAAATTCTATTATAACATTTTTGAAAAATATTTACATTTCCCAATGTAGCTATGATATGAAATTTGGCAAGCGAACAAAATTCATATTTTTTTTATATGTAACTATAAATGAGAATTTGCACTGTAAATTAGAATTACATTTTTATTATGTAATTAAAGTATGATATTGCATTGTAAATTAAAATTACATTTTTATGATGTCACCTAAGAATAGAATTTACATTGCCATTATAAAAAGTCAAGATGCAAAATTATTATTTTTGTTACATTGAAATTAAACAAACAAAAATATATTCATTTGTATAGAAATGAAGTTGACACCAAAATATATTGCATTTTTGGTTAGGAATTGAAATGACACAAAAATACTCATTTTTTTTGTTAAATTATGAATGACGTACAAAAATATTCATTTTTGTTGTAATGGAAATGAAACACAAAAATATCTATTTTTGTTGTAATTGTAATGATACATGAAATAAACGATTTTGTGTAGTTCGAAAGATGATTGAAAAATAATACGTTAATGAAATGGATGAAGAAATTATATAGAACTTGTATATAATTATATTTATATATACAATGAAAATTTATCGAATCGAGCGTGGTAGTTCGCATTTTAGAATTGTACTTTTAATTGATTATACCAAAATATCCGACCGTCGGATTTTCTCAAAAACTGAAACCGTTAAGTTCGCCTTGGGAAGACCATTCCAACGATATGAATTATGTTATAGTCCAATGGTTAGATTTAGAGAAATATGTAAAACAAATTTGGATGAAAACAGCGCCAGGGTCGCCTATTAACTTGAAGTGTCGTTAAATGGAATTCAATTATCTTTATATAAATAAAAATAAAGATTTATCGTTATGAATTAATATTAACAATATGAAATGATTTCTAAAATTATTTATATATGCGAGAATTATTTGGAAAGTCCGAGTCTATCTCATTCCAAATAATTAGAGCGACGTTTAAAATTCAAGAGTTGAAGACGGTGATTGAAGACCGACAATCTTCATATCGAATGGACGATGACTGCTGATGCCCGTGATTGGAGTAGCTACCTTGAAGGGGCTACAGTGGTGGCCGTCCGGACGTAGTGTTGATTAGTACGGATTTGGCTTTCGCTCAGACCCAGAGCCTAAGCTATAAATGGATTATGTATCTGACATCGTACTCCATTAAATATCATGTTATTAATCTTCTGTCGAATGTATGGATGTTTAGTGGCGGAGAATTTATTCTCTTGCTTAACACCCGTTCATATATTTCGGCAAAGGATTGGTAGTGTGATATGGAGTGACGATGTGGCATGCTAAGATGCATATCAAGGCTTTGTTGAAAAGCAGGCCTTGTGGGATGATCAAAGCATAGCCTATTTAGGCATTGCTTTGTGTATAGCGTGACTTCGCGAGCCTCACACACCGGCGGAGTCTAAAACGGAAGAAGGGAACGTAGGGAGAGCAGCACGTTTCTTTCTAGCTAGAAGTGGTGTTTGGGCTTTGACACGGCCCGACATTTTACTTATGTGGATGATGGAATGAGGCGCCTCGGATGATAGGTTCTATAGGACTGGGAAACGTGTGTTCAGGAATAACTAATCCGCAACTCGTATGGTGGACCGGCCCTGCAGCTTTCCAATGGTTCACTGCGGGGGATCCTGAGACATTTGCTAGAGTGTCTCGAATCGGTAGGAGCTCCTCCCTAGCCTTGACTCATGATGGAAACCAAAATCCAAATACGACCCTACGAATTTGATTGTATTACTAGTATGGAGGCATAGTAGTATGAGATACTATTCTTCCTAGGATTTATACATTTACTTTGAAATGTTTTGATATATACTAATAATAATATTAAACTCGTATTTGTCGTATTTAGCATGTTTAATCACAATAAGGTAAAACCCTATCCTCTGGTTTGTGTTGCATTGTGTGATGGGACCTGGGTCTTATAGTGATTCCATTTTTCTCAAAAGCATGATGTTGTTGTACGATTTACTTATTAGTTGTTTTTGACACTTTCATGCACGACAATCCATTAGAGCAAACCCGTTCCGCGTTAGCGGCGTGGTCTTTGGATTTGTCCTATTAATAGTGATTAATTAGTTAAGAATTCTCACACCAGTCTCATGATTGACCCGTTGTTTGTTTCCACCTTTGCAAACTCGGGTGCCCTCTTTCCACACGGGCAGTCGAGCAGTTTGTCTACAGGTTTATCTCTTTAGCAGGATCCTGAATTGAAGCTTAAAGCTGTGTCCAGAACATTGGAAGTCTTCCGCTGCCTTAGTTATTTTGTTTCCGCTGCAATGTATTAAAATCATGTAAAATTATCTTCCGCTGTAATTATTAGCCAATATACTCTGATATTCTGTACTCTGATGTAACATTTATTATTGATGTTATAAAAGTCTGCTGTTATTCTTCTGATGTGTTGTATTCCCAAAGTTAACGTAGGTGGGATTTGAACGGTCTTGGTCGATTTTGCGATCGATTAAGGCCAGGCGAAATCTGACTCGTTACAACAATGAACTCCAGGTCAGTCATGGGACTGGTGTGAGAACTAAAACAGTTTTTAATCTTAAATTTAAAAGAGGGGAAATCATGGGACCACGCCGTATAACACGGAACGGGTTTACTCCACATGAATCTTAGTCTAAATAAAACAACACAATGCTTTTTGGAAAAATGAAGCTATTATAAGGCTCAGGTTCCATCACACAATGCAATGCGAGCCAGAGGATAGGGTTTTCCCTTATAATAGCCAAACATGCTTGGTACGTTTAAAACAAATTATTTTGATATTATAAGTGCATAGTGTTTAAAAACAACTTCAAATAAAAATGTATCAATCATGGATGGCATGGGTACCATATATCTTGTCGCCATACTAGTTGTACAATCAAAACCGCAAGATGTCGTATTAGAAGTTGGATTTTCATCTATGAACCAATGCAAGGGATCGTCCTTACCGAATTCTAGACAATCTAGCCTACCATGTCTCAGGATACAGCCGCAACTGCACTTAGGAGCCACAGGACCGGTCCACAACTTACGTTAGTGGATTATATATAATTCCTGAACAATACATTTCCCCGCCCTATGGGGTGCAAATCAAGAGCCACTAGGGACTCAAATCCAAGGTACCTTGCTTTCCATCATCCACATAAGTAAAAACGTCTGGGCTTTATACCATGACACCACTTCTAGCTAGAAAGAAACGCATATTCTCCCTCGATCCTTCTCCCATTTCTGGTTCATACCGGGGTGTGAGGCTCGCGAGGTAATGCTATACACAAAACTATGCTAATTAAAGTTGTGCTTTGATCATCTTCCACAAGACTCTGCTTTTCAACAAAAGCCTTGATCATTTGCATCTTAGCATGCCACACTAACAATTCACGCCATGCAACTGATGTCTATCAATATATAACCTCTAAGCTCGTAGGTCTCAAAGAAGGGTGTTAAGCAAGAGAATAAATTCTCCGCCACCAAATATATATGTATATATATTTATTTATTTAATAGAAATCAGTTAGCACAAAATGAAATCCAATGTCAGACACACGTCCATTTACAAGTCCATTCTGGGTCTGAACGAAACCGGAGGCACCTTATATTCCTCGTCCCATATGTCCTACACAGGAGAGAGGCCCTCGCATATCTGTCAATCTCCAAGTGTGTTTGGACGATCACCACTTATTACATTGTCTTGGGTGTATAGCCCAATCAAGGCATCAGTAATCATCCAAACGATGTGAAGAACTCCAATCATCAACCACTGTCTTCATCTTCGACTTTTGGTCGTCGTATTAATTATTCAGAATGGGTTAAACCCGGTCTTTCCGAATAACTCGCTTATTTTATAATCAATAATAAAGTGCTATAAAAACACATCATATGCCTCATTCCAATTCATATTATTCTTTTAATAAATCATTCACATTATTAGGGAAAGATCCCCATTAATTTTATCAAAGATAAATTCTTTTAAATTTATTCTTTAATTTACCTTTTGATATCGATTTCAAAAGATTTTGTTAACTAGTCGATATTATCAAACCATACTGTAATAATCATTTATTATTTTCCAATCCCAACCTATTCATCCCATGGAGCAAAACTGGTAGCACTCCATATCTAACACCCACTGTGTTCTGGGTAAAGTTAATTGCCCTTTTACGTTCAAATCTAATTAAAGATTTAACTATCGCCTGGAGTAAAACTAGTGGTACTCCATTCTCAATAATTTCATGAATGTGATAAATTTAACTATCTCATTTAATCTAACTAAAGACTCATTGAAACTCTAATGCAGTTTTAATCTCAAAAATCATTATTTAATGATTATTCAAGTTTAGTAAATAAAATCCTGTCTTTAACTAGGTTAAAGAACAAATGTTATTTAAAACATTGTTCACGATAAACCTAAAATCGTCTTCCATCAAAATGGAATATACACGGAAATTATAACAGTATATAATCGATATAAATTCCCGTATAAGAGCAATAATATAAATGGAATAATGACAAGGCCTTTTAAATTCCATAAATAGTAGCGATCTTCATCCACATAAGCTCATCTCGATTTTTACCCAATCGATTTCCGTTCAATTCCAATTTAATATATTAAATTGGAAAACTTTACTTTGGAAAATTTCCATTTAAGTCATAATAAAAGATTTATAAATTCCAAATTATATTTTCACTGCTAATTGGTCTAAAGAACAAATGTCATTTAAAACACAGTTCTCTATAAACCCACAATCAACTTTCATTTCAATTCCAATTGAATATTAAATGGTAAACTTCTCTAAATCTTAATTAAAAGATTTATTCTTTTCTCATCGGGGTTTAAGAACAGTGTTATTAAAGACACCATTCATGACAGACCTGAAATCCAATTCGATATTATATATACGGTTCTGAATAGAAATTATATCGACTTATATTTAATATCAAATTCTGAAACCAACAGATATCGTATTGGAAATAACAATATATATATATCTTCCAATTTCCTCACAATATCCGTATAGTAATGGAATCCAATATCGAAATATTCTGAAGATTATTCCTTCTCAAATCCATTCCAATTCATACGTTGGAAAAATTGGTTATATTAAAACCATTACAAATCCAATTTATTTAAAAACATTGTATTATTATTTTAGTTAATAACTAGTTTATTTTGATAAAAATATTTTTTTTATCTTTTGAAAATTAGGATTTTTCATCCAAAATCTTTCCAAATCATTTATTATGATTTTACATAATTTTTTCCATATTTTTAATAATTTTATTAAGGCCCTTACAATCGGTTTCCAATAACGGCCACCGAACTGCATCCATAACGACCTTTTTAAAATTTGATTAGGACATAATTCCAAATCCAACCGTTAGATTTCAAGTATCTTATATTCATTGGAAATCTCTTTTCGACATGAACCCAACAGTTCCGGTTTTCGGAGAATCCGACGGTCGGATCTCCCGTTACGCCAATTTGAAGTTAATGGTCGAAATTCGCAAACGGTCTATGTGCGGCGGGTTCTATTTAGGTCATTATATATATATATATGTATGTATGTATGTATGTATGTATGTATATATTATATATTTCATCGATTTCCATTTAAAACGTATTTATAAAATATTTATAATTTCATTTTAAAATGATTCCAACTTCTTTTCCAATTTTAAATCAAAATCGAATATTCTATATTTTTGTCATATTAAAATGATACTATTTTCCAAAATATTATATTTTTAAATCACATCTTTTCGATATTCATTATAAAATGAGTAAAATCAATCAATAAACCCGTTCGGGTTAAAATAGCGTTTACTACTTAACTCGGCTTGACATTCAATATTTTTGTGTCCTCAAAAAACGGACATCGAAATCATTATTTTATTCTTCACTGAATAGTATTTTAAAATATTCATTATTTTAAAATATTCTTTTTTTAAAAGATTCTTTATTTTAAAATATTCTTTGTTTTAAATTATTCTTTATTAAATATATTTTTATTTTAAAATGTTCTTTATTTCTGAATCGGAATGCGACTCAATCAATTACCATATAATTTCAGTTATATGGATTTCATACATTGCATGTATTCAACAATAATGATAAATAATCATTAAACAGTCCATTCCCATCCAGAGTGAAATTTACAACTGTGTGAGCATTAAAATAATTAAATAACGCTCATCACAGCCTGTCGATCCATCGATTGACATACAACTAAATATTGGGACTAGTGTATGTCAAATATCATCCCAATACCTATGTGGGGTTTTCAAACAACAATAATTTAATTAAATAAATCATTGGTTAATAAATTTAACCAGTTCTAATTCGGTTTGAATTATTTTTCTAATTAGCCAATTTTCACTATTTAAATTATAAATAAATATTTTTAATTTAATTTTCACTATCCCATTAATGTTAACATTATTTTAATATGTTAAACATTTCAACATCACAAAGAAGCACACAATACAGTCAATTCAATCCAAACAAACAATCATGGTTTGTACAATAAATGGTGTCGGGTGCTACTAAGCACCGTCTGCATCCTAGTATATATTTAACTGTAATATAAATTTAGTGAGAAAGAGTTCTCACTTTTGGTTTCCACTCCGCCAGTTTTATTTCTGAATTTCTGAATAGTTTGGATTTGCTCCAACGTGTTGTATTCTTCACCGTTATTCCAACGTAATCTGTTTCACGTAGTTTATATTAAAAATCACATTTTTAATACGATGTTTACATTTTAAAAATCACATTTTTAATCAATGCTATATATATTAAATAAAATCACATTTTATTATTATTCTATTATATATAAAAATCTGATCTTCATAATGTTCTTCATATAATTAAAGTCATATTTTTATTTCAATGACATATGCGCAAAAATCATATTTTTATTTCAAAGTTGTACACATAAAAACCCAATTTTTATTACAACGCTAGTTATATAAAAATCATATTTTTTATACTATGTAAGATATAATAAAAATTATATTGTTAAATTCATATTAATATCATGATATATATATATATATAAAATCACGTTTTTATACAATGTTATACACATTAAATATCACATTTTTATTTATTCTATATGTATATAAAAATCATATTTTTATACCATTGTTATATAAATTAAAAATCACAATTTTATTTCTGTGGTATATTATATAAAACTCGTATTTTTATTCTAAGCCATTTATAATAAAAACCATATTTTTATTTTAAAAACAATGCTTTTTTTATAGTTTTAAAAGTAATGCTATTTTATAGTTTAAAAGAAATGTCAATATTATTATTTAAAAACAATGTCAATTTTATTTTAAAAATCTATGCTATTTCTATTTTAAAAACTATATTAATTTATATTTAACTACAATGCTAGTTTTTATTTTAAAAACAATATGATTTTTATATTTAAAAACAATATTATTTTATATTTAAAAACCGTGTGATTTTATATTTAAAAACCATTTTTTTAATATAATGTATATTTATAAAAATCATATATTTTCCCCCTTTTTTTATTTAAACTAATATAATAAATAAAATAAAATTTACCTTCTTCCCTGCCGATTATCATCTCCAGGTCACGATTGTTTGAGCTCGCAAAATCGGTATCGAGGTTGCACACCAACCAAGGCGCCAGGGTCCGATCAGTGAGTGCCACATGACGCGGCTTGGAGTCCGCCACCATCGCCGGGAAGAGCGGCAAGCTCGATGGCCACCGGCGACCTGAAATTGGTCACGAACTCCGGCAGTTTGAGTAATGAATTCGAGCCTCTCGCACAACCATATCGTGTGAAACCCATATGGATCCAAAGATCAAGGATTTCTCTTTGATTATTGCTTTAGGAGATTTGCGAAATATTGTATGGATTTAGAGATTTTTCGATTTCCCTTTTGGAACTTTCTGGCCGTTGTTTTCAAGTGACGGCGGGTTTCTGAAAATTAGGGTTAGCTTATGGTTTTATAGAAAATATTTTATTATTTTATTTTCATTTTTATTTAAAAATTAATTGTTAATCGATCCTAGTTCCAAATCAAACCCATTGACTATCACCTCTAGCTAATACCCTCATTCCAGACACAATGGGATATGTTTCGTAAGCCAATTCGACTGTTTTGATTAGTTTTTTTATCAAAATTACAATATAAATCAATATATATTGAATTTAAACGTACATTTTAATTTACCGGGGCAATATATTGACCCCGAAAATTCCCAAAAAATTATACCTAGCTTTCTTTTGACGATACGGTTCTAACAGAACTAATTTCATCGAATTTGGAGACTGTTTGAAAAATGGTCATTTTCTCATCGATCCAATTCAACAGAAATTGACAAAACACGTTTTCTTTTGCCACGCTCACATATTAATTCCAAAAATTATGAAAAATTGGAATATAACAATAATTTGACATTCTGAATCCAACAAAAGTGGTTTCATCGAAAACGGATGTAACACCCCGTATGTTAAATAACTTGTTATAACATAAATCAGAGCAGAATTAAATTTAATATTCTGAATCAGGGGAAACGGGCTGTGCCATTGCGTTCGTCTCGGAAAAATACGCGAAATAGAGTCCGAGTTTTCGTAAATCGGAGTCCGTATGACCAAGTTATGGCCCGTCAAAGTTTCACGAAAAATCAAAAACGAAAACTGCTCATGTTTTGAGGCCCGGGATGAGTTTTGGGCTGTTTTTTTTGGGCCCTAAATGGTTTCTACACTTGACTTCTTCCCCAAGACATGCTTTAAAGGCTAGGATTGGTTCTAGGGTATATCCTATGGTCCTAAAACATCCAACTAATCTATATATACACCCTAAGACCCCCCTTATCCTTACCAAAAATAGATCTAAGGCCATTATGCCACCACTTAGAAAATTGGAGAGCCTCCACTAAAAATCCTAAGAGGGTTTGCAAGCTAATCTACATCTTCTTCTACTTAATCATTGGGATTTGCTTCATTTAACTTGCTAATCTTGTTTTGGTGAGCTTCTATCCCCTTAATAATCAATTATTGAATTGATTATGATAAGATGTGATAAAGTATGGCTATGTTTGTGGATCCATATATTTATGCAAGCTTGATGTAGTGAATATTATGTGTTTTGCAAGTTATATGCCTTATGTCATGCAAGTTTCATAATATGTAATCATGATATTTTTATGCAAGTTGTTTCATGATGTTTATGATGCAAAACACTAAGTGAATATGGATCCATTATGCAAACATGTTATGCAAGTATGTGAGTACTTATGCAAGTCATGTATATGCTTATATGCATGTTTAACATCTTATGCAAGTATATGAATGTTTATGCAAGTTATGTATATGTTGAAATGCAAGTTTAACATAATATGCAAGCCTATGCAAGTATGTGAATGTTTATGCAAGTTATGTATATGTTGAAATGCAAGTTTAACATAATATGCAAGCCTATGCAAGTATGTGAATGTTTATGCAAGTTATGTATATGTTGAAATGCAAGTTTAACATAATATGCAAGCCTATGCAAGTATGTGAATGTTTATGCAAGTTATGTATATGTTGAAATGCAAGTTTAACATAATATGCAAGCCTATGCAAGTATGTGAATGTTTATGCAAGTTATGTATATGTTGAAATGCAAGTTTAACATAATATGCAAGCCTATGCAAGTATGTGAATGTTTATGCAAGTTATGTATATGTTGAAATGCAAGTTTAACATAATATGCAAGCCTATGCAAGTATGTGAATGTTTATGCAAGTTATGTATATGTTGAAATGCAAGTTTAACATAATATGCAAGCCTATGCAAGTATGTGAATGTTTACGCAAGTTATGTATATGTTGAAATGCAAGTTTAACATGATATGCAAGCTTATGCAAGTATATGAATGCTTATGCAAGTATGTAAGTGCTTATGCAAGTTAAGTATATGCTAAAATGCAAGTTCTACATGTTATGCAAATCACATGTATGATGATATGTAAGTTCATATGCAACATGTTATGCAAATCACATGTTTGATGATATGAAAGTTCATATGCAACATGTTATGTAAGACACATGTTTGATAATATGCAAGTTTGGGTTGAATATAGTTGGGTTAATATATGCTCATATATGCAAGTTGACATCCTCTTAACCCATGACAAAGTTGTATGCTAAACCCATGATAGTTGTGATGGATCTTCCCCTTTATTATGTCATGAAATGAGAACGATTTACGTGGGGAAACGATGGGGTTGGTAAATATGTTAATTAAAGCATGGTTGGGTATGATTAAGCATACCATAAAAATAAATTACCATAAGTGGGAATTTACCTATTGAGTTAGGTCTACCCCATGGGAATTTACCTATTGAGTTAGGTCTACCCATGTTATGGAAAACTTGATATTAATTAGGAATAATTAATATGGGGGTGATTAATTAGGTGTAATTAATCGACTAAGACACGAGGTTGGACTCATTTGTAGTGTAAAACTGCCCGGACCCGACCGACTTAACCAGTTGCTACAAATGTCAGCCCAATGTGAGAGGTCTTAGCCATAAATTAAATACGTGATTAAGGTAAAGACACGAGGTTAGACTTTGTTATGACGTAAGACTGCCCGGACTCTACCGGCTTAACGAGGCGGTCATAACAGCCAGTCTAATGTGGGAGGTCTTTATGGGAGATCACGGTCTTAATTAATTAAGAAACACTTAACCATATTAGCATGTAGTGGGACATGAGGGGTTAAGTGGGTGCCTTGGGTGGCATATAGTAACTAGTGGGGGTGCCTTGGGTGGCATGAAGAAACTAGTGGGTTGCCTTGGGTGGCAATAGAAAATACGATAAGAATACTTAACCAAAGTGGAACATGTAACTAAACATGATTAAAGGGTTAAGTAAGTGCCTTGGGTGGCATGGGGAAATCAAGTAAGTGCCTTGGGTGGCATGTGGGAATCAAGTAAGTGCCTTGGGTGGCATGTGGGAATCAAGTAAGTGCCTTGGGTGGCATGCGAAAATCTAGTGGGTGCCTTAAGGGGCAATTGTAATATAATTGGATGACTTAACCAAACCTTAACATGTAAGGGGGCATGATTATAAAAAGGGGTTAAGTGGGATGCACTAGATAAAATGACAAGCTTAAGTAGTAGCTTGTGGGGGGCCCATTTCAACCAATATCCCAAACGTATCTTTGTGGGCTCGACCCATGTCGAGTGACGGGACACGCATATTGGGCTTGATTATAAGAGGCCAAAACGGGGTAGCGGTGGCAACGCAAGTCCAACGGGTTTCATATGCGTGTGTGGGCCCGGGCTGGTAGATAAGCCGTTGTTGCATCGTGTAGATATAAAGCCGTGCACCGTTGATAGTATTGGGTAGCCACTTTAGGGGAGTGATACACCCCACTGTGGGACCAGCACGGGTATCTACGTTAGGGAGCCGATCGCTTGGGGTAGTGGGGTACACCTAGTAGAGATAGGGGCAGACGGCACCTATGTAGTCAACTAGGGTACAGGAAACTACTGGTTATATCTATCTTTGATATCCTTGGGTGGGATCAACCTTTGAGTAGGAGTGACTGGTGTGGTGCAGTTAGTAATTATCCTTGGGTGAGTAGATGTGTCTTTACGGTTATCTTAGTTCGTCCTGTGTTCGTGGGCAACTTAGTGTAGTCATTATCCCCAAAGATACCATACCGAGTTCATATCATACCCTAATTACTTTAATAATTGTATTATTAAGGAGATAGGGTTCACTCAGGCTTATGTCTGACCCCCGTTGTTTTTATCTTTTTCCTTCAGGTCCTCAGGTTGGGCCTAGTGCTAGTGGGCTTTGATCAGTTTGCTTTATCTATCTCTTGGAGCTTGGACCGTAGATGTAGAGCTCAGCTTATCTTATCTTTTCTGTTATGGCTATTTGTTATGAGTAGTGGGATTATGTACTTATTTTATTCAGGATGGATATTTTGTACTTGACTCTTGTTATGGTTTTATGATGTAACCAAACATGTTTTACTTTCCGCTGCTATGAGATGATGTTTTAAATTTTCAAGTATTACATTATATCTGTCTTGTTGTAATTTTACTGTTCTATACTCACTAAAAATACTCCACCGATGCTACGGCATTCCCTTAGTGAGTGACTATAGCGGGTGTGGGGTGTTACACGTGGTATCAGAGCTTAAGGTTACCAGAACAGATAAAATTTTTAGAAAAACTATTTTCTAAGAATATTTTTGAAAGGAGTATTTTCGAAAACATGTCTTTTAAGAGAAAAGTTTTTGAAAGAAAAGCATAATCCCCAATAGCCATATCTATATCTTTCGAATTCTCCATTTTGAATCTCTTCCTCTCTCTCATTTTGAGTTTCCCCTTCACGTATAGATGATCTTTCTAAGATGGATAAGGATGGAAAACCACTTCAAGGGACTCAGACGTAAATCTGGTTAGAAGTTGGTTCAAGAAGAGAGGAAGGCTCAAATAGTTGTTTGGTTAATGAAGGGTGAAACCTCATTGGTGGGAGGTTGTGAGTGGAGAATAGGGAAGAGGAAGGCTAGTAGTTATCCTTTTGAGAGGAATAGGACACGTTATTAGGATTGTCCAAAGAAGCAAGGGCAAGGTATGGAATCTTCTGGGGGGTAATTGTATTCCCTCACGACTAAGGTACCAGATGGGGATAAGACCGTCTAGGTTGGAATTTGGATTTCTTTATTATCCGATTCAAACTTTATTTGATCCTGATATATCGAGTTCGTTTATCTCACCATTGATAGTTGAGTCACTGCACTTAGACACCAGTTTGGTTGATGATCCCTTAGTTGTTTCAAACCCAATTGGGCTCCATGGTGTGGTTGGGTTTGAAAGTTTTTATACTTAGCATTGAGTTTAGATGTGATGCTTGTTGGGCTTCACGGGCTATGGGTTAGTTCTGGGCATGGACTGGTTATCCAGTAGGGGTGCCGTTTTTGATTTTGGAGGGAGAGTTGTTAGGCTTATGGGCCGCTTGGGTAACACTCTCGAGATCTCTTGTAATCCCATAGAATCTGTTATGCTAAGTTATCTAGAATCGCTTGACATGTTGGTCTAGAATTTGTGATCTGTTAGAGCGGTCTGGGAATACCCGGATGTGTATAAGGAGGTGAAGGGCTTACCTCCGGAGCTGGAAATTGACTCCCAAATATATCTGGTGGGTAAGGCTAAACCAGTGTCTTGGCCAGTGTGCCACGTGGCTCCTCGTGAGAGGAGGGAACTCCATAAGTAAGTAGGCGATTTGCTTGAGAAGGGGTTCATAAGACGAAGTATATCGGAGTGGGGCGCTCCAGTAGTTTTTGCCACGAAGGCGGATGGGTCCCTCAGACTTTGTGTAGGCTAAAGAGAGCTAAATAAACTCACAAAGAAGAATAGACACCCATTGTCGAGGATTGATGATCTCTTTGATCAGTTAGTGGGCGCCTCAGTATTTTCGCAGTTGGACTTAGCCACGGGATTTCATCAGTTGAGAGTGGCTGAGGATAGTACAGAGAAGACTGCCTTTAGGATTCCGGATGATTTTTTTTATGAGTGGCTGGTGATGCCATTGGGTTTGACGAACGCCCCCGTATACTTTGATGATTTGATAAGAAGGGTGTTCAAGGAGTACCTAAATAAGTTGTGATGGTCTTTGTGGATGACATCTTGGTCTTTTCTAGGAGCAAAGCCAGTTAGGGAAAAACGGTGGTTTTGGAGTAAGACTGGTGGGGACATCCGGGGTTGGACAAGGGGCTTAATTATTTAGCCGTTTTTACTAGTATCATCTCACGAAGGTCGTCTGAATTCGAAGGAGGTATCCCTTGGGTGTTTGTCTGATATTGGTTTAGGCCTTTGGGGCTTGCATTTGGGGGAATGCCGAGTTCGATTAGGGTGGTCTGCGTGAGGGATGGATAGCTGTGATGATTTTGGATGATATCCTGGTGGAGAAGAGCATGCCCTACATCTTAGGGAAGTGTTGGAGGCTCTTCAAGCGCATAATCTTAGGACAGTAAAAGTGGATGGGATTTTTAGCATCCTATGGGTTTGAGATAGCGTATACCCCTGGCAAGGGTAACATGGTAGCGGACACCTTAAGTAGAAAAAGGGATTGTCCTCGAGTTTGTGGTTCGTTGAACGAAGGAGCCTAGAGTTTATTTCTATGATGGATTTCAGACCTTCCGTTAATTGTGTACCCGGTTTGCTAGCTTCCTTGGAAGTTAGACCTACTCTTTTGGGGCAAATTGTAGAAGCACAGAGGGACGACCCACAGTTGGTTGAGTTAGTAGAAAAGCTCATAAGGGGGGGAGTCGTCCAGCCATTTGAGTAGGTACACCCTAGATGATAGGGGGTGCTTGTGTAGAGACGGTAGACTTTGTGTACCGCAAGATGAGGGTTTGAGGAAGGTTATTCCTGATAATGCACACCGTTTTAGGATGACCATTCATCCCGGTGGGGACGAGATGTACCAAGACATGAAAAGGACTTTCTTCTGGGCCGGTATGAAGAAAGATGTGGCCGAGTATGTTGCTAGATGCTTGGTGTGCCAACAAGTAAAAGCAGAGCAAAAGAAGCCAGGTGGGTTGCTTCATCCTTTGGAAGTTCCGATATGGAAGTGGGATAGTGTCTCGATGGACTTCGTTGATGGTTTACCGAGATCGAGGAAGGGCAATACAGGAATTTGGGTCATGGTTGATAGACTTACTAAGAGCGCCCAATTCATACCCGTAAAGAGTAAGAGGACTGCTCCATGGCTTGCTTCAGTCTATGTTCGAGAGATAGTTCGATTGCATGGGGTACCTTCCAGCATAGTGAGTGATCGAGATCCTATCTTCACTAGTGAGTTTTGGAAGAGTTTACAGGAGGCGGTGGGGACTCAGTTGTGTTTGAGCACCGCATATCATCCTCAGACAGACGGCCAGACCGAGAGGGTGAACCGTGTTTTGGAAGACCTTTTGAGGCTTTGTATCTTGGATTTTGGAGGTACATGGGAAGAGCATCTTCCTTTGGTGGAGTTTGCATATAACAACAGCTTCCAGTCTAGTATTGGCATGGCACCTTTTGAAGCTCTTTATGGAAGGCCTTGTCGATCACCTACATGTTGGTGGGAATCTACGGATAAGATCTTGCTAGGGCCTGATATGGTTAGAGAGACTTCAGAGAAGGTTGATTTGATTCGAAGAAGGATGAAAGCAGCGCAAGACAGACAGAAATCTTATGCAGATAAGAGGAGGACTGATCTTGAGTTTGAAGTTGGGGACATGGTTTTTGTCAAAGTGTCTCCATTACGGAATGTTGTTCGCTTTGGATCCGCTGGGAAGTTAGCACCGAGGTTTGTAGGACCGTTTCCTGTCAAGGAAAGAATTGGACGGATGGCATATAGGGTGGAGTTGCCAGACAGACTTAGTGGTATACATGATGTTTTCCATGTGTCACATTTGAGGAAGTGCCTACATGAGACCGCAGAGGTGGTAGAGCCGAGCTTGCTTAGAGAAGTGGAAGTAGAGCGTGATGCGACGATTCGACGAGCTCCTACTCGCATCCTTGGGTCAGAGATTAAGAAGTTGAGAAACAGAGAGGTTCAGCTAGTCAAAGTGCAATGGGGAGATGACGAGAGCAATGCTACTTGGGAGACGGAAGCGAAGATGCGTTCTTTGTACCCTTTTCTTTTCGAGAGTATGTTCTTTAACTTCTCCTTTATTGCCTATCTTGTACTTATCTTGTCCTTAGTATGTCCTCTCGTTAGCACCTTTGACCTTTTAGATAGGGTAAACCTATGGTTGAAACATGTGTTTGAGACATGTTATGATTGATGGATGCAAGTGGATGCAAGTGTTTGCTAGTGGTTGCTCGTGGATGCATATACACACATTTTAGGCACTAGATCGGCTCAATCACTTCATATTGCATATTGCATATAAATGTGTGTAGGTAGCTATATTAATGGATGTATGATGGTTGTGCTATCATATGGATGATGCATTTATTCGGTGAATGATTGTGCACGCATGTAGAAATAGTATGTGTCGATAGGGTTCTTTCGCATACATATTGGATGCATGGCACTATCATGGTTTGCATTAAGGAGGTCAACTGAATCAGTAGACCGCCTGATTTTGCATTAGATAGGGAACATATACACACACTTTTTGCATATGTTCATACAACATTAGAAACTTTAAGGACAATGGATGCCAGTGTTTGATGGTTGAGTAGATGGTTGTTTGGTTGGTAGGATACGTTCTTCTTGACTTAGAGATTTCGGGGACGAAATCCTTTAAGTAGGGGAGAATGTAACACCCCGTATGTTAAATAACTTGTTATAACATAAATCAGAGCAGAATTAAATTTAATATTCTGAATCAGGGGAAACGGGCTGTGCCATTGCGTTCGTCTCGGAAAAATACGCGAAATAGAGTCCGAGTTTTCGTAAATCGGAGTCCGTATGACCAAGTTATGGCCCGTCAAAGTTTCACGAAAAATCAAAAACGAAAACTGCTCATGTTTTGAGGCCCGGGATGAGTTTTGGGCTGTTTTTTTTGGGCCCTAAATGGTTCCTACACTTGACTTCTTCCCCAAGACATGCTTTAAAGGCTAGGATTGGTTCTAGGGTATATCCTATGGTCCTAAAACATCTAACTAATCTATATATACACCCTAATACCCCCCTTATCCTTACCAAAAATAGATCTAAGGCCATTATGCCACCACTTAGAAAATTGAAGAGCCTCCACTAAAAATCCTAAGAGGGTTTGCAAGCTAATCTACATCTTCTTCTACTTAATCATTGGGATTTGCTTCATTTAACTTGCTAATCTTGTTTTGGTGAGCTTCTATCCCCTTAATAATCAATTATTGAATTGATTATGATAAGATGTGATAAAGTATGGCTATGTTTGTGGATCCATATATTTATGCAAGCTTGATGTAGTGAATATTATGTGTTTTGCAAGTTATATGCCTTATGTCATGCAAGTTTCATAATATGTAATCATGATATTTTTATGCAAGTTGTTTCATGATGTTTATGATGCAAAACACTAAGTGAATATGGATCCATTATGCAAACATGATATGCAAGTATGTGAGTACTTATGCAAGTCATGTATATGCTTATATGCATGTTTAACATCTTATGCAAGTATATGAATGTTTATGCAAGTTATGTATATGTTGAAATGCAAGTTTAACATAATATGCAAGCCTATGCAAGTATGTGAATGTTTATGCAAGTTATGTATATGTTGAAATGCAAGTTTAACATAATATGCAAGCCTATGCAAGTATGTGAATGTTTATGCAAGTTATGTATATGTTGAAATGCAAGTTTAACATAATATGCAAGCCTATGCAAGTATGTGAATGTTTATGCAAGTTATGTATATGTTGAAATGCAAGTTTAACATAATATGCAAGCCTATGCAAGTATGTGAATGTTTATGCAAGTTATGTATATGTTGAAATGCAAGTTTAACATAATATGCAAGCCTATGCAAGTATGTGAATGTTTATGCAAGTTATGTATATGTTGAAATGCAAGTTTAACATAATATGCAAGCCTATGCAAGTATGTGAATGTTTACGCAAGTTATGTATATGTTGAAATGCAAGTTTAACATGATATGCAAGCTTATGCAAGTATATGAATGCTTATGCAAGTATGTAAGTGCTTATGCAAGTTAAGTATATGCTAAAATGCAAGTTCTACATGTTATGCAAATCACATGTATGATGATATGTAAGTTCATATGCAACATGTTATGCAAATCACATGTTTGATGATATGAAAGTTCATATGCAACATGTTATGTAAGACACATGTTTGATAATATGCAAGTTTGGGTTGAATATAGTTGGGTTAATATATGCTCATATATGCAAGTTGACATCCTCTTAACCCATGACAAAGTTGTATGCTAAACCCATGATAGTTGTGATGGATCTTCCCCTTTATTATGTCATGAAATGAGAACGATTTACGTGGGGAAACGATGGGGTTGGTAAATATGTTAATTAAAGCATGGTTGGGTATGATTAAGCATACCATAAAAATAAATTACCATAAGTGGGAATTTACCTATTGAGTTAGGTCTACCCCATGGGAATTTACCTATTGAGTTAGGTCTACCCATGTTATGGAAAACTTGATATTAATTAGGAATAATTAATATGGGGGTGATTAATTAGGTGTAATTAATCGACTAAGACACGAGGTTGGACTCATTTGTAGTGTAAAACTGCCCGGACCCGACCGGCTTAACCAGTTGCTACAAATGTCAGCCCAATGTGAGAGGTCTTAGCCATAAATTAAATACGTGATTAAGGTAAAGACACGAGGTTAGACTCTGTTATGACGTAAGACTGCCCGGACTCTACCGGCTTAACCAGGCGGTCATAACAGCCAGTCTAATGTGGGAGGTCTTTATGGGAGATCACGGTCTTAATTAATTAAGAAACACTTAACCATATTAGCATGTAGTGGGACATGAGGGGTTAAGTGGGTGCCTTGGGTGGCATATAGTAACTAGTGGGGGTGCCTTGGGTGGCATGAAGAAACTAGTGGGTTGCCTTGGGTGGCAATAGAAAATACGATAAGAATACTTAACCAAAGTGGAACATGTAACTAAACATGATTAAAGGGTTAAGTAAGTGCCTTGGGTGGCATGGGGAAATCAAGTAAGTGCCTTGGGTGGCATGTGGGAATCAAGTAAGTGCCTTGGGTGGCATGTGGGAATCAAGTAAGTGCCTTGGGTGGCATGCGAAAATCTAGTGGGTGCCTTAAGGGGCAATTGTAATATAATTGGATGACTTAACCAAACCTTAACATGTAAGGGGGCATGATTATAAAAAGGGGTTAAGTGGGATGCACTAGATAAAATGACAAGCTTAAGTAGTAGCTTGTGGGGGGCCCATTTCAACCAATATCCCAAACGTATCTTTGTGGGCTCGACCCATGTCGAGTGACGGGACACGCATATTGGGCTTGATTATAAGAGGCCAAAACGGGGTAGCGGTGGCAACGCAAGTCCAACGGGTTTCATATGCGTGTGTGGGCCCGGGCTGGTAGATAAGCCGTTGTTGCATCGTGTAGATATAAAGCCGTGCACCGTTGATAGTATTGGGTAGCCACTTTAGGGGAGTGATACACCCCACTGTGGGACCAGCACGGGTATCTACGTTAGGGAGCCGATCGCTTGGGGTAGTGGGGTACACCTAGTAGAGATAGGGGCAGACGGCACCTATGTAGTCAACTAGGGTACAGGAAACTACTGGTTATATCTATCTTTGATATCCTTGGGTGGGATCAACCTTTGAGTAGGAGTGACTGGTGTGGTGCAGTTAGTAATTATCCTTGGGTGAGTAGATGTGTCTTTACGGTTATCTTAGTTCGTCCTGTGTTCGTGGGCAACTTAGTGTAGTCATTATCCCCAAAGATACCATACCGAGTTCATATCATACCCTAATTACTTTAATAATTGTATTATTAAGGAGATAGGGTTCACTCAGGCTTATGTCTGACCCCCGTTGTTTTTATCTTTTTCCTTCAGGTCCTCAGGTTGGGCCTAGTGCTAGTGGGCTTTGATCAGTTTGCTTTATCTATCTCTTGGAGCTTGGACCGTAGATGTAGAGCTCATCTTATCTTATCTTTTCTGTTATGGCTATTTGTTATGAGTAGTGGGATTATGTACTTATTTTATTCAGGATGGATATTTTGTACTTGACTCTTGTTATGGTTTTATGATGTAACCAAACATGTTTTACTTTCCGCTGCTATGAGATGATGTTTTAAATTTTCAAGTATTACATTATATCTGTCTTGTTGTAATTTTACTGTTCTATACTCACTAAAAATACTCCACCGATGCTACGGCATTCCCTTAGTGAGTGACTATAGCGGGTGTGGGGTGTTACAACGGAGGTCATTTGCAAAATGGCTATTTTCAAGGGCTATATATTATATAAAATATATATAAATTCCATAGCGGTTATTCTAAATTTTAAACTGGACGTAACTTTCAATTTATGTTATGAAATCTAAAATTTTCACAGTCATTAGAAAGATATAATTAAACAGATTCAAATATTTCTTGTTTCATCAAATTCTGGTTTATTTTGAATTAAATACATTCAATCGAAATTTAAAATCGAGTTTCCAAACTACCGTGCCATTTCGGGCTCGTTTTATAATTAAAATAAATTTAAACGTTTTAACTTCAATTAAAATAATTTTTTAGTCGTTATTATTTAAAATAAATCATTTTAAATATTCAATATACATTAAAATAGCAAAATAAAAAATTTAAATTGTTTCTGAAAATCCGGGTTGTTAGAATCTCCCCCACTTAAAATCTTTTCATCTTCAAAAAGGAACGGAGCTGAAAGTTGTTTAACCAACCAATTCAACTTTCATTCTGGCTTTAATTCTTCAACTTTTCAGTTTCTAAGAATTTTCTAATTTCAAAAAATTTGGTTAACACCCTAAATGTTTGAAAATTTTCACCATAACCTCCTTTGTACGGGTTGATATTTAAAACCGCAACTTGCCTCACAGGGCCCTCATCAATCAAAAGGAAAAACAAAAAGCCAAGCGGCTAGCCAATCGGCTCATAAAATCATCAAATCCAAATGAATATAGTAAATATGTACCTATTTGTCGGGCAAACAATTTTATTCCTTTACA
The DNA here is from genome assembly GCA_030737875.1 of Allium sativum. Taxonomy (NCBI): domain Eukaryota; kingdom Viridiplantae; phylum Streptophyta; class Magnoliopsida; order Asparagales; family Amaryllidaceae; genus Allium; species Allium sativum. Next base: position 821,666,398 of record CM060924.1, on the reverse strand, counting down.
TGGCTTCCACGTTATGACCTGTTCAATATATATACTTGCATATGTATGCAATTCTAATCAATTTTCAATACAGTTCAATATTTGATTCAATTTGGCTAAATTTATCATTTATTCTCATATTGGTTAAATTAATTATCATTCCAATATTTTAATTAGTTAAACTAATTACCAAATATCACAACCAACAATCAATTAGGTGATTAACTTTCTAAATATATATAACTCTTATATAGTCAAAAATCATATTTTTAGTGCAAATCACAGCAATAAACTCTAACTAAGTTTTGGTTCTCACACTAGTCAATTGGAAATATATAGATATCCCACTTTGGAAACTCCAACGTAAATACTGATGATGATCGATCAACCATCATAATTATTCCTGGGCGACTAGAGTGTGGTTCTATATCTATCCAATATATTCGAGACTTCATATACACATGGATCAGACGTATATTAAAATCTCTATATACCCGATAGTCCAAGATCAATTTAAAATAAAATACTCGAATACGTATAATAAGGTTTAAATTTTCAAAACCATTTTTTTCATTTTTATTTTAAAAATAATACTTTTTGAAACTCATTCTAGGATACTACTGATCCCATCTCTAACGAGTCATTCTTATTGGATATTACTAATCTTGTCTCTGAAAAATTCTTTCGTTAGGTTCTAATTTTCCTTAATCTCGAGCTCTGTAAACCAAAACTCTGATACTACGCTGAAATGACCCAAACTCCGCCTTTCGGGAAAGCCCGGATTGAGTTGAGGACATGACGGATCAGAACACAAACAATAGAACATTTCATTGCTTATTACAACAATTTACATTAGAGTACAAGAATATAACAGAGTATGAATAAATAATATACATTGGAAAATAATAGAGATTAAATTACAAAGCAGCGGAAAATTAATACATAACACAACTGAAAGAAATACACAGATACAGAGCTATCCGAATATTGTTCTAGCTGTAAACCAGGATCCTATGAAAATAAATCTGCAAAACCAAAACTACTAGCTTCCCGTGTGGAAAATATGGGCACCTAGAGTTTAGATTAAAACAATAAACTTCAGGTTAGTCATGGGAATGGTGTGAGAACTAAAACAATTTTAAATCTTAAATTTAAAAGTGGGGAAATCATAGGACCATGCCGTATAACACGGAACGGGTTTACTCCACATGAATCTTAGTTTAAATAAAACAACGCAATGCTTTTTGAAAAAATGAAGTTATCATAAGACTCAGGTCCCATCACACAATGCAGCGCAAGCCGGAGGATAGAGTTTTCCCTTATAATAGCCAAACATGCTTGGTGCGTTTAAAACAAATTATTTTGAGATTATAAATGCATAGTGTTTAAAAACAACTTCAAATATAAATGTATCAATCATAGACAGCATGGGTAACATATATCATGTCGTCGTACCAGTTCTACATTCAAAACTGCATGATGTCGTATTGGAAGTTGGATTTCCATCTATGAACCAAGGCAAGGGATCGTTCTTATCGAATTCGAGACAATCTAGCCTACCATATCTCAGGATACAGCTGCAACTGCACCTAGGAACCACAGGGACGATCCACAACTTACGTTGGTGGATATATAATTCCTGAACAATGCGTTTCCCTGCCCTATGGGGCGTAAATCAAGAGCCACTAGGAACTCAAATCCGAGGTACCTCGCTTTCCATCATCTACATAAGTAAAAATGTCTCGGCTCCATATCATGACACCACTTCTAGCTAGAAAGAAACGCATGTTCTCCTTGGATCCTTCCCCCGTTTCTGGTTCATACCGGAGTGTGAGGCTCGTGAGGTAACGCTATACACAAAGTTATGCTAATTAAAGTTGTGCTTTGATCATCATCCACAAGAATCTTCTTTTCAATAAAAGCCTTGATCATTTGCATCTTAGCATGCCATATTGACAACTCACGCCATGCAACTGATGTCTATCAATATATAACCTCTATGCTCGTACGTCTCATAGAAGGGTGTTAAGCAAGAGAATAAATTCTCCGCCACCAAACAGATATATATTTAATAGAAATCAATATGCACAGAATGAAATCCAATATCAGACAAACATCCATTTACAAGTCCGTTCGGGGTCTGAACGAAACAGGAGGCACCTTATTCCTCATCCCATATGTCCAATACAGGAGAGAGGTCCTCGAATATCCGTCGATCTCCAAGTACGTCTGGACGATCACCACTTATTACCTTGTCTTGGGTGTACAGCCCAATCAAGACATCAGTAATCATCCAAACGATGTGAAGAACTCTGGTCTTCAACCACCATCTTCAACTTCAACTTTTGGTCGTCGTATTAATTATTCATAATGGGTTAAACCCTGTCTTTTCGAATAACTCGCGTATTTTATAATCAATAATAAAGTGCTATAAAAACACATCATACGCCTCATTCCAATTCAGAATATTCTTTTAATAAATCATCCACATTATTAGGGAAAGGTCTCCATTAATTTTATCAAAGATAAATTCGTTTAAATTTATTCTTTAATCTACCTTTTGATATCGATTTCAAAAGATTTTGTTAACTAGTCGGGATTATCGAACCTTACCGCAATAATCATTTATTATTTTCCAATCCCAACCTATTCATCCCATGGAGCAAAACTGGTAGCACTCCGTATCTGACATCCACCGTGTTCTGGGTAAAGTTAATTGCCCTTTTATGTTCAAATCTAATTAAAGATTTAACTATCGCCTGGAGTAAAACTGGTGGTACTCCATTCTTGACCATTTCATGAATTTGACAAATATAATTATCTCATTATAATCTAATTAAAAACTCATTAAAACTATAATTCGGTTTTAATCCCAAAAATCATTATTTAATGATTATTCAAGTTTAGGGAATAGATCATATCTTTAACTGGATTAAAGAACAAATGTTATTTAAAGCATTATTCACGATAAACCCAAAATCATCTTCCATCAAAATGGAATCTATACGGAAATCATAACAGTATATAATCGATATAAATTCCCATATCAGACCAACAATATAAATGGAATAGCGGCAAGGCCTTTTAAATTCCATAAATAGTAGCGGTCTTCATCCACAGAAGCTCATCTCGATTATTACCCAATCGATTTCCATTCTATTGCAATTTAATATATTAAATTGAAAAACTTTACTTTGGAAAATTTCCATTTAAATCTTAATAAAAGATTTATAAATTCCAAATTATATTTTCGCTGCTAATTGGGTTAAAGAACAAATGCCGTTTAAAACACAGTTCACGATAAACCCACAATCAACTTTCATTTCAATTCCAATTGAATATTAATTAATTGGTCAACTTCTCTGAATCTTAATTAAAAGATTTATTCTTTTCTCATCGGCGTTTAGGAATAGTGTTATTAAAGTCACCATTCACGACAAACCCAAAATCCAATTCGATATTAAATATATGGTTCTGAATAGAAATTATATCGGCTTATATTCAATATAAAATTCTGAAACCAACAAATATCATATTGGGAATAAGTATATATATATACACACACACCTTCCAAATTCCTTAAATATCCGTATAGTAATGAGTACAATATCGAAATATTCCGAAGATTATTTCTTCTCAAATCCATTCCAATTCATATGTTGGAAAATTTGGTTATATTAAAACCATTACAAATCCAATTTATTTATTTATTTAAAAACATTGTATTATTATTCTAGTTAATAACTAGTTCATTTCAATAAAAATATATTTTTTATCTTTTCAGACTTAGGATTTTTCATCCAAAATCTTTACAAATCATTTATTATGATTTTACATAATTTCTTCCATATTTTTAACAATTTATTAAGGCCCTTACAGTCGGTTTCCAATAACAACCACCGAACTACATCCTTAGCGACCTTTTTCAAATTTGATTTGGACATAATTCCTAATCCAACCATTAGATTTCAAATCTCTTATATTCATTGGAAAGCTCTTTTCGATACGAACCCAAGGTTCCGGATTTAGGAGAATCCAATGGTCGGATCTCCCGTTACGCCAATTTGAAGTTAATTGTCGAAAATCGCAAACGGTCGGCGCGTTCTATTCAGGCCATTAAATATATAATATATATAATATATATTTCGTCAATTTCCATTTAAAAAGTATTCATAAAATAGTGATAGTTTCATTTTAAAACGATTCCAACTTCTTTTCCAATTTTAAATCAAAATTGAATATTCTATATTTTTCTCATATTAAAATGATAATATTTTCCAAAATATTAGATTTTGAAATCACTTATTTTCGATATTCATTATAAAATGAATAAAATCGATCGAATAACCCATTCGGGTTAAAATAGCGTTTACTACTTAACTCGGCTTCACGTTTCAATATTTTTGTGTCCATCCATAAAACGGACATCAAAATCATTATTTTATTCTTCACTGAATATTATTTTAAAATATTCGTTATTTTAAAATATTCTTTATTTAAAAGATTCTTTATTTTAAAATATTCCTTGATTTATAATATTCTTATTTATAATATTCTTTATTTTAAAATGTTCTTTATTTCGGAATGAGAATGCGACTCAATCAATTACCATATAATTTCAGTTATATGGATTTCATACATCGCATGAATTTAACAATAATGATAAATAATCATTAAACAGTCCATTCCCATCTAGAGTGAAATTTACAACTGTGTGAGCATTAAAATAAATAAATAACGTTCATCACAGCCTGTCGATCCATCGATTGACATACAACTAAATATTGGGACTAGTGTATGTCAAATATCATCCCAATACCTTTGTGGGGTTTTCAAACAACAATAAATTATTTAAATAAATTATTGGTTAATAAATTTAACCAGTTCTAATTCGGTTTGAATTATTTTTCTAATTAGCCAATTTTCACTATATAAATTATAAATAAATATTTATAATTCAATTTTCACTATCCCATTAATGTTAACATTATTTTAATATGTTAAACATTTCAACATCACAAACAGCACACAATACAGTCAATTCAATCCAAACAAACAATCATGGTTTGTACAATAATCGGTGTTGGGTGCTACTAAGCACCGTCTGCATCCTAGTATATATTTTACTGTAATATAAATTTAGTGAGAAAGAATTCTTACCTTTGGTTTCCACTCCGCCAGTTTTATTTCTAAATTTATGAATAGTTTGGATTTGCTCCAGCGCGTTGTATTCTTCACCGTGATTCCAACGTAATCTGTTTCACGTAGTTTATATTAAAAATCACATTTTTAATACGATGTTTACATTTTTAATCAATGCTATATATTAAATAAAATCACATTTTATTGTTATTATATAATATATAAAAATCCGATCTTTATAATGTTCTTCATATAATAAAAATCATATTTTTATTTCAATGACATATGTGCAAAAATCATATTTTTATTTCAAAGTTGTACATATAAAAACCCAATTTTTATTACAACGCTAGTTATATAAAAATCAAATTTTTATACTATGTTATATATAATAAAAATTATATTCTTAAAATCATATTTATATCACGATATATATATCACATTTTTATACAATGTTATACACATTAAAAATCTTATTTTTATTTATGCTATATTTATATAAAAATCATATTTTTATACCATTGTTATATAAATATAAAATCACATTTTTATTTCTGTGGTACATTATATAAAAATCATATTTCTATTGTAAGCCATTTATAGTAAAAACCATATTTTTGTTTTAAAAACAATGCTTTTTCTATAGTTTTAAAAGTAATGCTATTTTATAGTTTAAATGTAATGTCAATTTTATTATTTAAAAACAATGTCAATTTTGTTTTAAAAATCTATGCTATTTCTATTTTAAAAACAATACTAATTTATATTTAACTACAATGCTATTTTTATTTTAAAAGCAATATGATTTTATATTCAAAATCAATATGATTTTATATTTAAAAACCATGTGATTTTATATTTAAAAACTATTTTTTTATAATGTATATTTATAAAATTCAGATATTTCCCCCTTTTTTTATTTAAACTAATATGACAAATAAAATAAAATTTACCTTCTTCCCTGCCGATTATCATCTCCAGGTCACGAGTGTTTGAGCTCGCAAACTAGGGTTTCGAGGTAGCACACCAACCAAGGCGCCAGGGTCCGATCAGTGAGTGCCACACGATGCGGCTTGGGGTCTGCCACCACCTCCGCGAAGAGCGGCGAGCTCGATGGCCACTGGTGACCTGAAATTGGTCACGAAGTCTGGTGGTTTCAGTCATGAATTCGAGCCCCTCGCGCAACCATATCATGTGAAACCCGTATGGATCCAAAGATCAAGGATTTCTCTTCAATTATTGATTTAGGGGATTTGCGAAATATTGTGTGGATTTAGAGATTTTTCGATTTACCTTTTAGAGCTTTCTAGCCGTTATTTTCAAGTGACGGCTGGTTTCTAAAAATTAGGGTTAGCTTATGGTTTTATACAAAATATTCTATTATTTTATTTTCATTTTTATTCAAAAATAAATTGTTAATTGATCCTAGCTCCAAATCAGACCCAACGACTGTCTCCCCTAGCTAAATACCCACATTCTGAACACAATGGGATATGTTTCGTAAGCCAATTCGACTGTTTTGATTAGTTTTTTAATCAAAATTAAAATATAATTCAATATATATAGAATTTAAATGTACACTTTAATTTACCGAGGCAACATACTGACTCCAAAAATTCCCAAAAAATTATATCTAGCTCTGTTTTGGCGACACGGTCCTAACAAAACTAATTTCGTCGAATTTGGAGACCGTTTGATAAATGATCATTTTCTGGTCGGTCCAATTCAACAGAAATTGACAAAACACATTTTCTTTTGCCACGCTCACATATTAATTCCAAAAATCATGAAAATTGGAATATAACAATAATTTGACATTCCGGATCCAATAAAAGTGGTTTCGTCAAAAAATGGAGGTCGTTTGCAAAATGGCTATTTTCAAGGGCTATATATTATATAAAATATACATAAATTCCATAGCGATTATTCTAAATTTTAAACTGGACGTAACTTTCAATTTATATTATGAAATCTAAATTTTTCACATTCATTAGCAAGATATAATTAAACGGATTCAAATATTTCTTGTTTCATCAAATTCTGATTTATTTAAAATTCTATATATTCAATTGAAATTTAAAATTAAATTGTCGGACTACCGCGCCATTTCAGGCTCGTTTTATAATTAAAATAAATTTATACGTTCTAACTTCGATTAAAATAAATTTTTAGTCGTTATTATTTAAAATAAATCATTTTAAATATTCTAAATACATTAAAATAGCAAAATAAAATTTTTAAATTGGTTTTGAAAATCGGGTTGTTACACATATTATCGCATGAATTTGATTTAACTAATATGAGAATATTTTAGTTCTGATCCGAGTATTTTTGTCTTTTCATTTGTGCTCGGGTCAGCCTGAGTTTTTAGTTATTGAAGACGTCGTTATAAAGATGAAGATGGAGCTTGCAAGAAGTACTATTGTTTATTTCCGCTGCAAATATTGGTATGTTTATTATAGTTAACTCTGATAATTGCCGTAAAATATAATCAAATGTATGTTTTAACAGTTTCATGAACTGTTATTTAATTATTATATTTTGTCCTTCCGCTATGAGGTTCTGTGTTTGTTTTTCTTATTCTCTTCTTTTTTTCTTATATAAATCCCAATAACTATTCGTATTTTTGATTTGTTTATGTCGACATTGAGGATCATTGTCAGTTTGAATTGTCGAAAATCTCGGATGTTACACATTGTCATCTTCATCACTTGTTCCGGTGACACAAAAGTTTCTGAATGTAAATTAAGATCTGGATTGGCTTCACCTAGCTTTTTTAACACCCATGACACATTCTCTTTCACTTTTCTGTTTACCTTTTCTTCCAAATCCGCCTCAAGCTCTTGCCTTAGTTTTTTGGTTAGCTCTTGCACATAATTGTTTGAAGAACCAAGAGTTTTTGGAGACTTTTCAGCCATTTTACCTCGCCTTGCTGCAAGTCAGTTCCGTGTGTGGCTCTTCCCACCACAGACAAGTGCATCTACCTTAGCATTGATTCCTACGTCCACCATTGCTTAAATCTTCGCCAACAAAATGAAAACTAGGCAAGCATATAAACAGGCAGATAGCAGGAATGAATTTATTAACATAACTGGTTTTCTTCCAAACTAACTATGTGTTCGATTTAATAAGCAGCTCCAACAGACGTACAATGTGCCAATTATACTAACACAAGTATTGATTCATAATTGATCTTGGGTCAAAAACTTTATATAAGCTACTCGATAAAATTTATTAACAGAAGTGGTTATCTTTAAAACATATAAATTAAAATATGGAAGTTTCAACTGCTATGTAGTCATCTTTCAAACTAACTATTAAATTGCTATTTCAGTATCTAATGTATTTACGTATTTGGCATTTAGTTCATCCATGTTAGTTTTGTAAGTTATCCCTGGTTCTCATTTATACGTTTCCAAATTGACCAAGGCAGCGGATGGGGTGGCTTTATTCGGGTTCTTCTTTCTCTGTCAAATATTAGGATTATCAAAAATCAAATAGAATTTTTAAAATTCAGTGTTAAGAATTTATAAATCTAGCTGTTGCCTACAAACATTGTGACAATGATATAAAATATAATTCAATGATATAACATATTAAAATTATCATGTGGACAATTCAACTCAATCACAAAAAAAGAGTTAACTTAAGTTCAGAGAAAACACATACTATCTGTTCTTTGGCTATTGCATGAGTTTTGAGACCCGTGGTATGTGTCTCACTTAATGAATTACGATGCACAAAATTAGTCTCAGCTAGGGTCTGGAAATCCAGGAAAAAAAATTAGCATTAAACAAGGATAATGTGAACTACTAAAGAAAATATTAACACTAAGCAAGATAATGTGAACTAGTCATTCTGTCCACCTGTTGCATGATTTTTCAATTAGCGTTATACAAATTAGTTTTCTTTTGTGGCCACATTAAAGTCGTACATGAACTGCTTCATCCCCCCGGTATTCCAAGAGCATTTTAAAATCCTCCAGCGGAATTGTACTGGGCCTATTTGCAAGCCTTTCCTCATCAATTGAATATTTTTTATAACACCTTGCTTTTATATGAGACATGTATTGCCTGCAAGAGTCATTAAGTGTGTTCAAGACCCACTTGTGTCCTTCTTCCGGAATGACTCAATATATCAAACATAAAATTCAGGAAACAAACTAATTAATTAAAACCAAACATTTAGGAAGTCAATTGAACTATGGTTTAGGGTGATATATTTTACTAGAGCATATTCCAACATTTTCCGCTTTAGTTGATTAGCAACAACATGCCAATTAATGTAAGTAAGATACACATTATCCTTTGCTATTGTCCTAAGAAAATTGCTTAACTCCGTAATATTATCAGATACTGGCTGACCATCCTCAATCAACTTAGTGACTACTTTATCATCGGGGGTTCTAGCATGCACCTTGGTCATTTTTTACTTCCCTCTAGGTTTTTTTGGACCTTGTACTCTATATATATGGTTCAAAAAATGAATAGAAAATTAATGTATGGCATTACAGAAACATAATATGCATGCAGAACTTAAAATAAACACACTCAACAGTGCAGTGCATAGATAAAGAAACATTGTTCCTGTACCTGGTTCAACTTCCTGTGCAATCCATTCCTGCTCTAATCGATCGGTAAGATTTTCCAATGTTGGAGGTGTTTCCACATTCTGCTTTTGATGTTTCTGCATCGCTAAATAAGTAGTGACTGAACCAACAGCTTCACATGAATTGGTTGATTGTTTGAAAATTTTGCTAAATGTAGATTTTAAAACTGATGGACGAGACGTTGTAGGTTTTAAAACTCGTAAATTAGATAATGTATATTTGTTTCAATTACTTTAATGTTTTTGCAAATTTCTCCCGGGTACTAAGTTTCTTTGGAGTGGGAGTGCATGTCATCAATTTCTTGTTGGAGCCAGTTTTCTTTGGAGGAGGTGCGGGTCATCGCATCCTTCCCAATTTCAATGGCTGCATTAGTTCGTGAACGAGTTCTTGGTCCAGGTAAAGGACTCTTTGACTTAACAACTTTGATTCTCTACAATCAAGTTGAAGTTCAAAATTTTTTACGTTCATAAAGGCAAAGACAATAAGTAGTAAACAAATAACCTTTTTATACCTTCGAATCTGATAAATCATCACTGGCATCTTCACCAGTATTTTATAAGGATGTATTCATCACGTCCAACAATATCTTTACCTTTTTCTTTCCTATTTCACGCGGCAACCTCTTGCATACTACTAACCAATGAAGGCACCCCAAGTGATCTACTAACTGCATCATTTTTTTGCATTCGTGCGATTCGCACTTATTCATACTTCATCAAAACTGATGTTTGTGAGAACTGCAAGAATATTAGCATTGTTACTCACCATCGATGATAAATTTAAACTAGTTAACAAAATATAATCAAAGTATAAACAACCCTTGCTATTTCGATGAAATGCATGCACAAATAACCAATAGTTACTTGAATTAGCTGCAGCCTTCATGGTCGGAATAGGATATCGACACAATAAAAGAAAACACTAAAATGCAGTTCTTGCTTTTACATGCAGAATTTTAATAAAAAGTAGTATTAAATACAAAATTTCATCCTGATTAATAAAACTGAAATGAAAACTGAAAAATACCTATATATTAGCTTCATTCTCTTGGGTGTCATCATCATTATCTGTTTCATTTTCTACATTTAATTTCCTCCTAGTTCCTTTGTCCGTCGCAGTAACATCTTCTTCATCATTATTCATATAAGGATCCGGCGATACTTTCTTCTGACCCACTTGAGTTGGATTGTTTTTCATCATTTTGCATTGCTTTTGAAGTCTATGTGCAATAATATACTTGTGCTTTGCAACCGGCTTCTTAGCAGAACCTGTAACAATAAAAATAATAACGATGGCCTCCTTCATAGTTCTTTACACACACACACACACATATATGTATAGATATAAACAAGAATGGATCTATATTACATATACATATATACCTTGAATTATGTTTTTCCTTGGCCGTATGATTACATGTGGGTGCAGTTGAATCAACGGCTCACGGTCTTTGTCAACGGTGTTATCAATGTAAAAAAACAGATCTTCTTCCTTATTGCATCATTCGTTTACGTCCTTGTCATTCAATATCAACTGCCAACTACCCCTCATTCCTTTGATGACATAGACTCCTCTTATTTCAGTGTAATGGAGGAAATCTTTAACAAAGTCCATAAGCACACGGTAAGAAAAGCGGTCTACATCATATTTTGTTACTAAGAAGGATTTTCCATCAACGTAACATGTCCTTCGAAACTCTCCTCCATGGTGCAGCTAGGTATTTATAAGTTCATCCATCCTATACAAAATGAATACGTTAGAACAAGGTACATGCATGTTAAAGTGGATAAAAAACAACAATTAACATTTTGATCTATAACAAATTTAGATGATAGTAAAGAAAGACATTAAATCATAAAACATGTGAATGGTGTAGATTGCATTATGATAAGAGAGTGCCAAACACATTCATCAAAGATAATAATTTACAGCTAAAACCAAAAGGGCCAAAATACATCATAAAATAGACAACAGATTAGACCAAAATAAAGCAATAAGAAAGAGGATTTTTATTTTTTCCAAACAAGACGGAACAGGATCAGAAACTTCTAATTCTAGTTCTGTTTCTAGTTGTATTATGGGGACATCATCCATAATCCAACCCCCATCAACAACTTCTGGTTCTAGTTCACCACCTATTCCCATATCATTTGAATGCGAATTGCTCATGTCTTCTTCCATTGCATTCTGATTTTCAGTATCACACCAATCTCTCGGCAATTTTTTTAATAACGTAATGATTTTTGTAACGAACCAGAAAATTCGATGCTCGAATTTTCGACACAATTACATACCATGTCCAAACTCGAGTACCAAACATCCAGAAAGTTATTAGAAAGAAATTATAGGGTGAGATAAGGAAGAAAGAAATATTAGAATAGAAGAATGAGAAGAAGAATCAACACCATACAGTCTCACATCGTAGCGGGATAAAATATGATATAGAAATAAATCTTTATTGAAACTTGGAAAAAATGTGTACTTACAATTATCAGAGTAGATCAAAACATCTGGACAGTTATAATAACCTGTCCTTATATACATCACACAGTGGAGTAAATAATAAATATGATACGTTTGATCTCCTCCAGCTCGTCTCTGGACTTCACAGCATTCGATAACCTGAACCTGTAACCGGGCTAACTCGAGCATTACAAACGACGGGTCAGTCTGGTGAACCACAGTGAGAAACCCACTAAGTTTAAATAACATCCATATTGATTTTAAAGTCAAAATCCTTTGAAGGAAAAGGATAATAGTAAGATCAGTCCACACATAATCACAGACGGTTTTTACCTTACTATAACCTAAACCGGTTTTGAAATCATATCTTATTATGATATTATAATAATGTCTAATTACAAATAAATAACAATCTAGCAGAACGCTTGCATCTCACGCTCCATATATATAATATACAATCAAAACTGCTGACGCTTATTGGAGATTGGATTCCCACTATGACAAGGTATGGAACCACCTTCCGATAGTGTACCTCTAGAGGGGAATACACAGGGTTCAACAAGAATGTCTTGCAACCCGGCCCACACATGACCGACCACTCATTTCGCTTGAGTGTATCGAATGTATATCACCAACGGTTGGGAGCTACCCTCCGTTTCCTGAAAAGGGACAACATCGATAGATTAAATAAGCAAAAGGAATTTCTCTAGATAGGTGATTATACACCCTAATGGGTACGACCCACATAGCCATGCTGCCTGCCCGATTTTTGTCATTTCCCTGTTGATGAGGCTTGAGATTATAACGATCTTTTGATCATCTGGCCGCCAATTGTTTTGAATGTCACATCGTCAAATCCGTCACAAATCACTAAATGATTCCCGCAAAAATACTCGGGCTGTTAAGTTAAGAGAAGGTGTCTTCTCTCCACCACAAAAATACGTTTAAGGAAATCAACGTACATGAGCCCTTTGGAAATACTCTGTCAGACATCCGTCCATACAAGTTGTCCTGGGACTGGACAAACCGAAGGCACTCTCCTGCTGCATCCTTGAATTACCCTATGGATCAGTGGCGAGTAGTCCTTATAATCCACATATTTCAACCACGACTGAATTACCATCAAAACCCACTGGTTTCAAAACATGGAAATTTGACAGCAATCCTTCCACTTATGAAGATCCACGTTCTTCAATTGCTCCATCTCGATCAGCTTCTAAACATCTTCAATGTTTACGTATTTGCTGGTCGGAATGGTTTTCGAATATAAATTAGATCCTGGTCTTTCCGTACCAGCAATCGATTTAGCCAGATTTTGATAGTCGGTAATTTAACTATAAAAATAAACAACCATCGTCCACAAAAGTAAGACGAATTCACTAGTTTAGTACTCAGCATCTCTTGGCCTTTTTAACTAAAAATCATTAACGACGATTAATTTAAAAATTCTTAAATTTTTTAATACTTATAAATATAGTTTTAACTTCTTAGTTCACTATCTTACATACTGGAAATTAAATCAGATATATACATATTCTCACTTTGGGTTCAATTCAATTTTATGTAAACCATTATTACGATACCTCTTTTGTTTCATTTTTCGAAAATAATAACTAACATTCCCCCTTTGAATAAACTTATTTAAACTCATCTTGATCTCGAACATATCATTATATTTTCACCAAATCTCTTTTCATTTCCATAACCATTTATTCAGCTTATAACTTTCTGAATATAGTTTATAATATTCTTTATGGAAATATTATTATTTTAATCCCCTCAACTACCCTCGTTTCTAAACTAATATCACCCTTGGATAATTCTGAAGTCGTTCAAGTTGGGGTACTTTATTTACCTCTCAGGCCTTGAGTCGACAACATTCTTATCTTCAGAATGGATAGAAGTTAATCAATGAAATTTCATTTCAATAAATATCCCAACACTTCTATTTACCATACGATTTTAAACATGGGTTGTAACTCTATCTGTTCTCTTTGGAAAAACTCCTTTCAATTTCTAAATCACTCTTTCTCATTTTAAAACATCTCTGTTTCCCCGTCTTTAACTTTCAATTCCCGTAACTTCCTTCAGATTATAAATTCCCTTTTTAAACTGGTTTCGACTCTTAAAATCCTTAATCCATTTATAACTTGACTTTATAATTGCCCAATTCGGATTTTATAAAAATCCGACTAATAGATTTCTTACTAAGAGTTAATATTAAATATAAATTCGCTTACCATTCCACTTAACTTCACATAAGGTTCTATAACTTCACACACTTCCATTTAAGTTACATAATTCAAGATTTAGCACTTTGATTATTATTAAAGAAATAATAATCTATCCTAATATTTAGAAATTACTTTGTTTACCCCAACATTAATAGTTAATCTTCCTTTTTAGATAATTAAAGTAATAATTAATTTTAAAAGTAATTAATCATTTATTTAATAATCCATCGTGGTTTAAAACATTTAACTTAGTAACTCAAAAACAAGGTTAATCCTTTAGTTAATTTCATTAGTCCTTTCCATAAATTACTTCAAATAATTATCTTTAATTATATTATTAGTCTAATTAAATTAAATTAATTAATCGCAATTAATTGTTATTTAAAACAACTAATTCAATCCTTAACCATTTGGTTAATTTCTGATCATCGCTTATAAAACGCATTAACATAGGGATTCGCTTCATATACTCGTTTTAACTTTTAAAATAATTATTTTACTTTTATAAAATATTTATTCAAATAATCGATATAAAATAGATTTCAAATCCGCCACTTATTTATAAAAACCATTTTTATAACTTCCTTTCCATTTATTTACCTGGCGGTAAATAATTTTTTATAAAACGATTCATTACTAGGCCATCTGCTAGTAATTACCCAACCAATATCACACATTGGTTAATAACAAACACATGTCACATCTTAATTCAATGATTAACAATGAATCGGTCATTTCATCATATACGGGTTAAATAATTCATATAATATAATATAATATGAATATAAACAACATATTTGAGGAATTCAGTTGATCCCTCCAACCTGTCCTTCCCTGCATCAAAATGGGTTACCTCACATTTAATACGACAATATATTTATCATGGTAAACAGAAATAAATGGTTTAACAAATAACAGTCAACAATCAATTTATAACGTCCATTCAATCATCTAATTATACGTTTATGTAACCAACAAGGTAAGTTAACTTGTTGGGATATAATCGTCTATAATAACGATTTAAATCGGATTAGATTAAACAAATGTTTAATTTAATCAATGAATATTAAAAATATTCATTCTATATGCAAACAGTTATTCATTCATCAACCAGTAGCAATCATTGCACGCAAAATAAAAAACCCGGTTTATTTAAAATATAAACGGGATAAACTGAGTGAGTTGAACTCACCTTGATTTCATTCATTGTCAAAACGGTTCGGTTTACAAGCTTCCAGCTGCGTTCACCCCATCCGTTCCCATTTCAAAATCTTACGTCTGTTGTCTTCAGTCCACTGTTCCTTGTTTGGATTAATTCTGTGTTCCTATGACGCAGTTGTAAATATGGTATTCGGTTTATAATTTATAATTCTTATAACTTAAATACAAATGATATTTAACTAATCTCTACTTATGTTTTATATAATATATGTATGTAACTATGATTGGCATTCTTAACCTTAGATCTCGTTATAATTAAATCGGCCATGTTAAATGAAACCATCAGTGTATAAATTCATATGTTTAATAACTTAGTATACATGGTTAACCTAAGCTTAATCTACGTCATATAAAACCTCACTTATCAGTAACTCACTTAGTATTTAATTTGGCAACAGGGGCTAGATAAGAATTGAAATTACCGGGCCACTTTACTATAACCCAGTTAGGCACTTTAATAATATACAATTAGGCACGATTTACCCGATATTAGGCACACTGGAAAAACCTCCCAGGCGTAAGTTAAATATTGCTTTCGTAATATATTGTTCACTTGGGGTTAGGCACCCTTTTTAAAAGTGGACTGGGCATGTTTAAAACATCTTTAGACAGTTTAAACCCTTAATTAAATCCCATATATATATATATATATATATATATTATTGCTACTGTTTACTGTCTTCCCTTTTAACCTGTAGTTAAACATTGTCGCGTGATCCCCTTCTGTTCTGTGCTGCCATACCCATACCCGATACCACCCACCACTATTTATATATATTTTTTCTATTGTTGCCAAACCACACCCTAGTACTTCGTTTCTTCTCACCGTTCATGGCTACACACACCGGTATGCCGACAAACTGCTACTGTTTTCAACTCCCCCTTGTTTTCGCTTTCCCCAACCTCACGCTTCCTACCAATGTCAACGCGCCTGTGTATACTTCCTCCTGGAAAATACAGACCATAGACTAATATATATGAAATTCCCATTCTCGAATAGATGCTCAAACTCCTTTGAACTGCACTGTCATCCAATGCCAGAAAATCCTCTACCTACTATAATGTATTTTGAAACCAAGACCATGTACAACTTTCCCACCTAGACAATGTTGTAGAACCATTTCCATCTCACCACTTTCATGCTTCTTTGTTTCAACTCTCCTCAACAAAAGCATCTACTCCACCATGACTCACCTACTGTGCATGCTATACCCATTTCCATTTAAACCGTTTTCCCTTGTCACCACGCATCCCCTACCACGTTTCCATCATCGCTTCTCCACTGTACAACGTGAAGTTGTACCATCACTCACTTCAGATCAATGTTGACCTGCTGTCGTCTAACGCTGTTGGTGCTTGCGGCCATCCTACCATGCTCCTCCCTCCTCCTTATCCAGTCCATGCAAAAATACTTCTGTGTTTCAAATGTCATGCTGAACCCAAAACTAGCATCTTCTCGCGCCCTTTCCCCCTTCAATTCATTTATACCATCCGCTACTAGCTTATGGTCCAGGCGGATATATATATATATATATATATATATATATATATATATGGTGCCTTGCCTTGGTTTCGAAAAAAACAGAGTTGAGAAGAAAAAGAAAATGGAGAAGAAGCATGACTTTCGTTTTTGGATCAGATACTTCAGAAGAGCTGTTGCATTTATAGATGATAAATATGTGGGGGGAACGGTATTGGAATATCATATTTTAATGATAGCTTTGACAGAACGGTTTGGGTTTTCTAGGTGAGTGTACTATTTTATTTTTTAGGGTGGCTGGCGTTGTACATATAGGCATGTGTGCATTCCCTTAAGCCTGAAGTTTACCTTTTTATTTTTATTTTTGATAGTATATGTATGTGTACTATTGGCTACTCTAAAGCTTAGGGGTTGAAAATTATCTTGAACATAGGCTATGGGATTTAATTTGATGTAGACAAAACAAGGTTCTTGCACAGTAGGTAGGCTGCGAAAAGAATTCAGAACATAGGAGCATGGAGTTGAATATGGTAGGGTGAAATTTCTTTTTGCTAAGAGGATACATCAACATATGCACAGTTGACAAGAAATGGCACAGAGTACCCCTTTTACTTAGGAATGAAGCTATATATTTATTTTATATTTTATATGGTATTTAGTTCTACCGCTTACCGTTGTTCACCGGTAACATTTTTAATTCGTACCGCCTCACACAGACTCCAACCGAAATGAAAATGGATGTATCACTATGTCTTAATATTCTGGTCTCAACGAAATTGATTTCACTGGAAACGGACTCTATTTTCACAACAATGATATTTTAATTCATCGGTTCACTTCTAAACATCGCCTATCGATAAAACAACTCTAATTGGCCCCAAGCTGGAAATCTAACAATAATTAATTGTACGCATTCTAATAAAACTTTTCTCGTCAAACACGGAGCTTGTTTGAAAATAAACTACTTATAAGACCTATGTACAGTCGATAAAATATATTTAAATTCAATACAAATCATATTTTAAATAAAAATAAATTATTATTATCGCATATCTCCAAATAAAATATATTTACAGCTCCAGAATGAACTAATATAAATTTTAAACTCAGTATCATATAGATATCAGGTTAAACGATAAAAAATCCTTTATATTTTATTAAATAAATGTTATCGTTTATTAACGAAATCCATAGCGACTATTCAGAAATTTGAATTGGATATATCTTGCAGTCTTTAAGTTGAAATTTCCATTTTTCTCTTCCGTAAGAAAAATATAATCAAATCGATTCAAACGTTTCTTGTTTCATAGAAATCCGACTTATATCGGATCCTGTACATTCAATAAAGTTCAAATCATAAATTTTGAACTACCGCGTCATTTCGAGCTCGTTTTAATTATATTATATTATATATATATATATATTCGAACTTGATTTTATAAAATAAATTCGATATAAAATCCATTATATTACCAAATCGATATTTAAACCCGATTTAAATATTCCAAATAAACGTCCGAAAAACTAGTACATTACAATTGTTCTTTTCAACTGCATCTTCCACATAAAATACTTACTGCACTTGCGAAGACAGGGCATAAGGATCAGTTTTATGACACTTACTAAAATTTACTCGAGTAAGACAATATGAATCTTTTTCCTCTTGGTACCAGCAACACTTAAAAAGGAACACCGTGAAAGTTCCCCAATAATATAGCTCAAAAATTTCTTCGATTAATCCGTAGTAATTGACATCACCCACTATTGGGTTTTTGTCTTTCGAACTTGCAAAGCTGGTGTAACACCCCGTGTTTTCTTTTAACATTAAACTAACAAATTAAAGAATAATTAATTTTAAATGCGAGAATTAAGGAAATGGGTTACGCCATTGTGTTCGTCTCAGAATTCTGGTTGAGATAGAGTCCGAGTTTGCGTAAATTGGACTTCGTATGAAGAAGTTATGACTGTCGGATGTTTCCAGAAATTCAAATTTAAATTTAAAAGTTCAAAATAAGATTCAGACTCAGAACCGGGAAGGGCGGGAAATTTCTCGCCCTAGGCCAGGTCGACCAGAGGGTCGACCCTAGTGTCGACCTCCCCTACAGGTCGACCTGGGGGTCGACCAATGTGTCGACCTAGGGGTCGACCTACCCCCTTGGGCAGATTTGAATTAAGCCCAATTTTGAGCTGCTGCTGAGTCATTAGGGCTGAGTTGGCTATTTGGATGGTTCAGGTTGCTTCTAGGTTGATCGGATGGCCTAAATTAATCCTAATCTCTATATAAACACATGTAGACTCAAAACCTAAACCTAATTAAAATTAGAACCATGGCCGTCATGCTGTCACCCCGCAACGTAGAGTAGCCGCCACCAACTAGAAGCAAAGCTAATCAACTCAATTCAACTCAAGTCTATAACAACAACAACAACGAATTTGTCTACTTCAAAAGCGAGCTAATTCAACTACAGAACACAGATCCCAGAACTCAAGACCTTCTTTGAGTTATGAGTTCGATTTCTTTAACAAGATAATTAACAAGTTAATTAGGTTGAGTTATAATTTGGGTTATATTGCTATGCTGTGAATCATGGGAAAAAGGTGACATTTTGTGAATATATGCTAGTTGTTTATGATGATATTTTTTTTTGGTTATTTTGAGTTGTGGATCCTTTTCATATGCCTAATCAACCTAATTCATTTCTGACATCATTCTATATACAAGTTTGGTGTAGATTATATGCTAGTTTCTATATGGATTGTACACAAGTTTACATGTGAATCAAGTAAAATGACTATATGCAAGTTTAGGTAGTAATTAGATTCACATATATGCAAGTTTACACCTTTATGTTTAGATCTATGACATACATAGTTTTATGCAAGTTTGTGACTATGGCCTATGCAAGTTTGGGTGAAAACTATATTCATACATGCAAGTTCACACCTTTAGGTCTATGTTTAGATTCATGAAATACAAAGTTTATGCAAGTTATGTTGTAATCCTTATTTGCAAGTTAGATCTATTTTGTGTGTTATGCAAATTTGTGATGTTTCTTCCCTTTTATGTGTTAGACTATTTGCTAGTCTAATATATATATATATATATATATATATATATATATATATATATATATATATATATGTCATGATAAGCGAACGAACAACGTGGGGACGATGGGGGTAATATTGAATATACACATATTGAGAATTGGCATGTAATGGCCTTATAAGGCATACAATTAATTTGAGGCAATAATTGGTATAATTTGTATACCTGAAATAAACAGACATAATTTAGGTGATAATTATGGACATAAGTATATTTGGAATTTATTGACAAATTTAAATAGGGATATTAATCCACTTTGGGGTTAAATAAAGATATGTAATAATTAACTGCCTGAGACACGAGGTTAGACTCGTTTGTGGTGTAAGACTGCTCGGACCCGCCCGGCAAATCCAGCAACCACAAACGGTAGTCTAATGTGAGAGGTCAAAGGCACGAATTAAATGCGTAATGATTGTAAAGACACGAGGTTAGGCTCTTTTGCGGTATAAGACTGCCCAGACCCGCCCGGCAAATCCAGCAACCGCAAATGTCAGTCTAATGTGGGAGGTCTTTACAAGGTTACGGTTCTAATGAATTAAGTAACACTTAACCAGATAAACATGTGGTGGGGCATGGGGGTTAAGTGGGTGGCCTTGGGTGGCTTGTGAAATACGATTAGAAACACTTAACCAAGTTGAAAACATGTAAGAAGACATGAATAGGAAGGGGTTAAGTGGGATGTACTAGAGGGGACCAAGCATAGGTGGAAAGCTTGTGTCAGGCATGGGGGCCCTTTTCAGACCAGTAACCCATTAAGTATCTTTGTGGGCTCGGCCCAAGTCAAGGACGGGACACGCATATTGGGTTTGATTGTAAGAGGTCAAAACGGGTTAGCGGTGTTAAGTCCAACGGGGTCATGTGCGTGTGTGGGCCCGAGCTGGTAGGTAAGACGTTGTTGCATCGTGTAGGTATAAGTCGTGCATCTTTAGTGGTATCGGGTTGTCACTTTGGGGAATGAGACACCCCACCGTGAGACCAGCACGGGTATCTACGAGTTAGGGAGCCGATCGCACGGGTGTAGTGGGTACACCTAGTGGAGATAGGGGAAGGAGGCACCTATGTAGAGAGCTAGGGGTACACGAAACTACTATTATGATTACTAAGTTTAGTAGGTGGTGATCAACTTTTAGGGTGTTTGGTGTGTTGCAATGTAGTAATTATCCTATAGTGATTAGGTGCGCCTTTAACGTTATCTTTGTTCATCTTATTTCCTTTGTTTACTTTGTCATGCCCATTTGTTCACAGTCATTTCCTTATTTACCAGCTTATGCCTTACCCTAGTTACTTTAATGATTATATTGTTAAAGTTATTGCACTCGCTAGACTTTATGTCTGACCCCTTTGTTTCCACCTCTTTTCTTCCTCCCCCCCCCCCCCCCAAGGTGCTCAGGGTGGGACTAGTACTAGTGGAGCTTGATTTGGACTGTTTTATCTCTTTCTTTTGGAAGTTGCTTAGATTGTTGAAGTAAAGTTCAGCCTATCTTGGTTATGTCTTTTATTTTATGTACTCAGAATTTATTTGTCAAGATGGATAATAAGTGTATTTGGTTTTGTAGTTGGTTTTTGATGTGATGTAACCAAACTATTTCTCCGCTGCAATAAAAGTTGTTTTTATTTTCCAAGTACCAATATATTTATCTGTCTTCTTTACTTTTCTATTCTATACATAATAAACGCTCCACCAAAGTTAAGGCAATCCCTTTGTGAGTGACCTTAATGGAGATGGGGTGTCACAGCTGGTGGTTTTGGCATTCAAAAATACACCACTATTTTGTGTGGTACATCGAGAATCTCTAAATTTTATGTGGTGTCTATATCCATTTACTATATAACTAATAAACTTCTCAGCTACTCGAATAGGACCTAATGCAAACACCTCAAAATCTCTTGAAATATTGTACCTTTTCAGAACCTCTTCTTTTAGCCAATTCCAAAACTCTTCGAAATGTTCTCGTTCCCTCTTGTAACTTCTTGGACATGAAAGACCATCCACAAAAGCTCGATGAACACTGAATAATAATTAAGTTAAAAAAACTAAGAAATGCAGATATTAATTTATAACTAAGGAAAATGATATAGAACTTAAGAACTTACTCAACCAAACTATCAATTTCTTTATTACCGGAATTGAACAGAATAGAGCGATGCATTGCCTTCTAATTTGCTTCTTTCAAATTAAACATCTTTCCGTCTTTATTCTTCTTTGTTCCAATATGATAATCCAAATCTGTTGGATATATTCCAAAATCAATCGATATGTTTTTTGTTCCTCCATCCACGCTTAAAAATCTTGAGCAGAAGGTCACACACTCTTCTGCCAAGTAACCTTTTGCAATCGAACCTTCCGGCCTATTTCTATTTTGCACATAAGATTTCAACTTTCCAAGATATCGCTCAGTTGGATACATGCATCTAAGGTGTTCAGTCCTACCGTATTCGATTTCTCTGCATAAATGAATAGGCAAGTGTACCATTATATTCGAAAAAAGCCCGCGGAAAAATCATTTCAAAATGACAAAGTATCTAGACAATTTATTTTGCAGCCTTTTGATATCGTCCACTTCGATAACCTTGCTCCATAATCCTCTGAGGAATGCACTAAATCTGATCATTGATAACGCAACCTCGGATTTTGACGCTTTCTTCACGGAAAATTGTAGCAAATGGTGGAGTATGAAATGGGCATCATGGCTCTTATATCCCACAACCGTTCTCTCTTTTATGTGCACGTACCGACTAACATTTGAGACACAACCGTGGGGCAGTTTGGCGTTCTTCAATACAAAGAAAAAGATTCATTTTTCCTTATTTTTCATAACAAATATTGTAGCTCTAATTTCAACATGCTTTCCATCACCACATTCAACAGGATGAAGGGCCTTCCTTATGCTTAATTCCTGTAAATCCAAACGAGCGTATAGGTGATCCTTTGACATGCAGCCTATATTAAGTAAATTACCTAATATTTTGTCGCATATGTTCTTCTCTATGTGCATGGCATCCAGGTTATGCCGAAGGGGATTATGATACCAATATGGTAAGTCAAAAAGTATTGACCTTTTTTTAAAAGGGCCATCACTTTTACCCGATTTCTTGGCCTTATCCCCAAACTGATTTTTGAACCCCCGCAATAACTCTTCAATATCTATTCTAGATAATATTTCTGGAATGCTCCCCATTTCAGTTTCGTCATTAAATCACCTCTTATCCATCCTCCACTTATGTGTCGGATCAAGAAACTTTCTATGGTACATATAACACATTTTTTTGCTATGCTTCAAATAATTTGAAGAAGTTTCATAATGGCATACTGGACACGCACTCTAGTTTCCCCTTCGTGCTCCAACCTGACAACATGGCATATCCTAGAAAATCACTAATGATTCATATGACACTTACACGTAAGTTAAAATTCCCATCAGTCAAGGAATCATAAGTTTCGATGCCAATATTCCATGACGCTTTCAGTTCCGCAATTAAAGGCTACATATATATATGTATGTACGTATGTATCAATACCATTCTTTGGTGAATCTGGACCAGATATTAGTGTTGAAAGAATCAAATTCTCTTGTTTCATACATAGCCAAGGGGAAGAATGTAGTTTACCAACACAATTGTCCATGTACTATAACTTGAATTTATTGAATGATATGGATTAAATCCATCAGATGCTAGACCCAATCTAACATTACAATTTTCTGATGAAAAATCAGGATAGCAAGCATCCATCATCTTCCATGCCACATCACCAGCCGTATGTCTTAGTTTTCCATCTTCTTTTTGTTCCACTTGGTGTCGTTTCATAAGTTTGGAAAATTCTTTGCACATAAACATCCTTTGTGACCATGATCTTTGTGGAAAGTACCTCATAACATTTGCCGGCACTTTGGGAATTGACTTTGATGGATCATTATTATCAACGATGTCTTCGTTTTCTTTTATAGCCTACCTCGAAAAACCACAAATGTCACAAGCCTCTTTATCTTTATTCTCTACCCGATATAACATGAAATGGTTTGAGCAGGCATGTATTTTATGGTAATCAAGACCTAAATCCTTAATGACATTCTTTGCAGCGTAGGAAGATAAATGTAGCTGGGCATCAGGAAAGGCTTCTTTGATAAGCTTTAGTAATTCCCCAAATGTAGACTTGTTAATTCCATAAGCACACTTTAAATGATAAAGCCTGATTAAGAAACTTAGTCGAGAAAATTTAGTGCAACCAGAATATATTGGTTTTTTTCTTTCTTTAACATGTCGATAAAATTTCTCAGCCTCTGGATTTGGTTCTACTTCAAAGTCCCCAGGATTTTGATCAAATTTGTAACCCGCACATTTGAACATCACATCAAAATTATCCTCAAAATCCATCACCGTTGTACAATCCATATGGTCATCAACACCTAATAATTTCGTTTGTGAAACTTCACAAATCCACTCGGTATGTACTAGAGAAGGGCCATTAACAATAAAATGATCGTATATGACATTTTCATAGTACCAATTACGTTATGTACATTTTTTGCAGGGGCACTATAACAACCCAGAATTTTGGAACCAATTTAAATTTTTTATTTTAGCTATTTTAATGGATTTTGAGAATTAAAATGATTATTTTAAATAATAACGACTAAAAAAATATTTTAATCAAAGTTAGAATGTATAAATTTATTTTAATTATAAAACCAGCCTAAAATGGCGCGGTAGTTTGAAAATTCGATTTTAAATTTGAATTGAATGTACAGAATTCAAAATAAATCGGATTTCAGTAAAACCAGAAACATCTGATTCTGTTTAACAGTATCTTTCTAATGGATGTGAAAAAAAAATTCATATTTAATAATATAAATTGTAAGTTATGTCCAGTTTAAAATTCGGAATAGTCGCTATGGAATTTATATATAATTTAAATATGATATATAGCCCTTAAAAATAGCCATTTTGCAAATGACCTCCATTTTCGATGAAACCACTTTTGTTGGATCCGGAATGTAAAATTATTGTTAGGTTTCAAATTTCATAATTTTTGGAATCAATATGTGAACGTGGTGAATTTAAATGTGTTTTGTCAGTTTTAGTTTGAATTTAATTAACTAGAAAATGACCATTTTTCAAACGTCCTCCGAATTTCGATGAAATTAGTTTTGTTAGGACCGTATCATCAAAATATAGCTAGATTTCTTTTTTTGGAATTTTTGGAGTCAGTATGTGGCCCCGGTAAATTAAAATGTACGTTCAAATTCAATATTGAGCACTATATATTTTAATTTTGAGAGAAACTGATTGAAACTATCGAATTAGCTTACGAAACACATCCCATTGTATCCGGAATGGGGGTATTTGGCTAGAGGGGATTGTCGTTGGGTTTCATTTGGAGTTCGATGGCTAAACAAGTAATTTTAGAATTAAATATTATTTAAAATTATTATATGTATGTTCCTTTTCCAACTAAACCCTAACAAAATTCTACGGAGTCAAACCTTGTGTCGCCGCCCCAGTTCTTCTTGAACGGCTGAAACCCCTCGACGTCGTCCTCAAATTCTTTTCTCGATCCACCTCTAAATTAAATCTTTCGAACTGCAAAGTTTTTTAACCCTCTAAGATCTACATAAGGATTGGTCAAGATCGATTATCAACACCTTTACTGATCAAAATTTGACTTAAAAACCCTGGCGTTCGAATGATTTTTTGATGACGTAGGAGACTTCGAGTTGGACGGCACAGTGGGCAGAGGAGGAGGGTTCAACAGCGGTTCATATGGTGGAGGGAGATTGGGGTTCCAGCGCCTTGATCTGAGTGCGGTGGTGGAATATAGTAGGCGACGTTTTAGTTTTTTGTTCCAGGAAGAACCGATGAAGATTAATTAGTGAATACTAATTAGGGTAATTAAAAGATTTAATTATATTTAACTAATTATTTATGTAACTAATATTTACAAGGCTACTTTTGCATATGGTTATAGAAATTAACAAATTCAGTTGCGATGGAATCGCAGAAAAGAGAACTTCGCAATGGAAAAGACTAGAACAGAAGCGAAGCTAGTGGGAAGTTCTGATTAAATTAAATGATCGGTTTAATTTAATTAGAACAATCGTTATATAACGATTTCTAAAACCGATCAATGTGAGAACTCCTTCTCACTAAATTATATTTTTATCATGTTATTGTATTCATGTATAAAAATATATAGAACTGCCAGTGTAGATTTCAGTTTTAATCATTATAAATTGTATACGGTGCATTTTAGCTCACCTCCCTCGTCCATAGACCATGGACGATTTAATTGACTATACTGTTTTGTGATTGTGAAGTGAAATGAAGTAAATAATATATATATATATATGCGATGTGAATAATATATATATATATATATATATATATGCGAGAATAATATATATATATATATATATATATGCGATGTGAATAATATATATATATGAAATGTGAATAATATATATATATATGAAACGTGAAAAATATATATTGGAAATGTAATATTTTCTAGTCATAATAGTGGCTGTCCCCAAATCTGGGGCGGAAAACCCTAGAAGCTCAGAAACATTAGCTGATGAAGACGGATGGACAAGAATCGGAAAGAAAGGTGGACAAGCAGTGCTAGTGACAAGGCAACTGAACCCTAAAACTGGAATAGGGCAGACTAATCGCCATAAGCCAGCGTGGGTGAACCAAAAGTTTAATCTCAGTAACTCGCATACGTGGGTAGATGCTATTGCAGGCAACACTCAAATAGATGGTGGAGTTGAAAGATTTGAAACCACAAAGGGAAAAAAATGGGGATTTTGCAGTACTTGACGATGAGGTGTTCAAATAGGCAGAATCGATGTGGGGTAACGCCATTTATGTCTCTTTATGGGTAAAAGACCTTATTATGTTCATCTAAATGCCTATATACGAAGAGAGTGGAAGCTAGTAGGTAACTGGAACATTTTTGCATGATAAAATGGGTTTTATCTGATTAAATTTGATAGGATAGATGATTGTACTAGAGTACTATAAGATAGTCCATGGTTTATGGATAGCAAATTAATGTTCTTAAAAAAATGGGAACCAAATCTCAGTCTTGGAAGGGATATGCTGGAATCTCATCCAGTTTGGATTAAAATGCTTAATTTAGACATATCGTTGTGGAACGCCAGAGGCATCAGCAAACTAGCTAGCCTGATTGGAACTCCCCTTTCAATGGATGCCAACACAAGGAATGTTTCTAGACTCAAATACGCTCGTGTACTAGTGGAAATTAAGGCAAGTGATACACTTAAGAAGCAAGTGTGTGCCAAGGATGGCAAATGTAATGTGTACGTGCAAGATACTGAACATGAATCAATGCCTCCTAAGTGTAATAGTTATGTGTGTTTTGGTCATTCTGATGACCAGTGTGAAGTGGTTGTCAAAGCAGTGAAACAAATGTTGCAACAAAAATTGAAAGAAACAAACAGTGACCCTCATATACAAAAAGACAAAATGGTGGAGCATGAAGCCTCCACATCACAAGCTGCAGACCCCCCAGTCAACCTTACTATTAATTTACAAACAAGACCGGCCCAAAGCGAAACGTTCACAGCCCAGCAGCAGGATTAAGAGGAGCTGGGCCTTGGCCTTGAGGCCCATGAAAAGCTGGATTCAGCCCAAGCAAGTAAAGAATCACCAGAAAAGCAAGTACCTATAAATATGCAAGTGCAATTGGACATAGAAAGCACACCAGCAGAAGAGGTAACTGCTAACAAGTATACAAAACCAAATGACAAATATGATGAGCAATTTAAATCCAAAGAAGTGAGTAAGGCACCCAATGTGCAAGGTACAACCTCTAGGACGTTGAGGAGCAATTCTCATGCATCTAAATGTCGATCGTAAGCTAGAATGTTAGAGGTCTAAATAACGATACCCGCATGTTAGACCTCTTTAACCATAGAAGGGATTTACCCCCCTTTAATTATGGGCATTTTGGAAAATAAATTTAATGATGAAAACCTTAAATATTTTGAAATAGCTCTTGGTGATGAATGGGAATCTACTAACAATAATGATATGGAGAAAAAGGAAGGATACTTTTGATGTGGAACAAATTAGTTTGGCAAGCTCAAATTACAGAGAAGGATGCTCAACAAATAACGATCAAAGCGACAAATTGTGGGGGTTTGGTAATATTCCTAACAGCAGTATATGCTAGCAATTTGGCATCTCAACGCACAACTCTTTGGAACAAATTGAAAGACATTAGTAATTCCATACAAGGACCTTTGTTGGTGATGGGGGATTTTAACGTTGTTCTTAAACAACATGAAAAGAAAGGGGGACTTACACTTAGAGTATCCCAACTTGCAGAATTCAACGCTTGCGTTGTAGCAGCAGGATTGTTAGAGCATGTCCACAAAAGCCTGAAATACACATGGAGAAGTGGTGAATGCAAAAAAAATTCTTGTAAACTAAATAGAGTACTAGTGAATTCAGATTGCATTAACATGTTTTCTGATATTGCTGTTAATATTTTATCTAACTCTACTAATGACCATAGCCCTTTACATATCATGCTCACAGAGAAACAAGGCAATGCCAAAGGAAAGCATTTTAAATACTGTAATGCTTGGCCACAAACGCAAGGATATAAGGAAGCAATACAATTATGTACTGAGTTGGAGTTGCATGGGACATGCTTCTACAAGCTTGTTCACATCTTGAAGAAAACTAAAGCTTCCCTCGAAGAGTGGAACAGATTAAGACCGAAAGAAAATGATAACATCAAAGTGCTACAGAACCATTATGAAGACCTTTTGACCAAACTGGATGAGGACAACGTGGAAAACGATAACTGGAGAGCTTATTATAACTTACAAGGGTAACTCAAAGATGCCTTGAAAATCAAGGCAATTGAACTCAAACAAAAGGCTAAAGAGAGATGGATAACAGAAGCGGACGAGTGCACCAATTTTTTTTACACTAAAATGTCTATAAGGAAAAATGCTAATGCAATTTTTCAATGTTATGAACAAGATGGATCGATTAAAGACTCAAGTCAAGCAATGGAGGCTGATGCAATCAAATACTATTCAGAATTGTATAATGGATGCAGTGATTTTGACTTACCTACTATTCAGTGCAGAAGATTGTTGAATGCTGCTGGCTGCCGGAGGCTGCGTCGTCCAGTGACCCTCATTGAAGTGAGTGAAGCTTTGACTAGCATACAAAATGATGCCAGCCCTTGGCCCGATGGATTGGGGGCTGCTTTCTTCAGATGCCATTGGGAAGACCTGAAACTACTAGTGTTAGAAGCTATTCAAGAAGCTTTCAATACTGGTAAAACCCTCAAAGAAATAAACCATACATTCATATGTATTAATCCAAAAAAAGATAACCCCACTAGAATTGAAGATTATAGGCCTATAGCGTGCTGTAATGTGATTTACAAAATCCTATCGAAGGTGATTTGCAATAGAATTAACTACATCTTATCAGACTTTATTGCTGAATGTCAAAGTGCATTCATCAAAGGGAGGAGCATAACTGATAATTCTCTACTGGATCATGAGCTTAGCAGAAACTTTAACAAGAAGGGAGTAGACAAACTATGCCTCAAAGTCGACTTGCACAAGGCATATGACAAAATCAACCGCAAATTCATCATTCATATGCTGCAAAGTATGGGCTTCCCCACTAAAATTATTGCGTTATTTGAAGAATGTATCACTACTCCTACTTTCTCCGTCCTGATTAACGACATCCCAAAGGGACACAAAAGTAGCAACAGGGGTATAAGACAGGGGGACCCTCTTTTCCCTTATTTGTTTGCAATTGCTATGGAATTTTTCTCCTTGCAAATGGAACTTAAGTGCTTCAATAAAAGAAATCAAATCTATCTATGATTTCTACCCCTATTCTTAGCCACTTAGTTTATGCATATGATTTAATTATTTGCATTCGAGCTAACAGAGAGGCTGCTCTAGCTATAAGCAAGATTTTTGAAGAATTGGAGAGATATGCTGGGTTGAAAGTGAACGAATTTAAAACTAAGTGCTACTACAACAAGTTCAATGAGTGGAAGAGTGAGATATTACAAATATTGAAAATGCAGGAAGGAACACTGCCTGTGATGTACCTTGGTGTACCTCTTTCTTCGAATAAGATTACAGACAATGAATGTGCAGATTTAATTACAGAAATCAGAAATAAACTGCAGGGGTGGAGTTCAAAATTGTTGTCTTTTGCAGGTAGGGTGGAACTTGTGCACACAGTTATACAAGCTAAAGTTAATTTCTGGCTACAGAACTTCCAGCTACCTGATGTTTCAATAGACAAAATAGAGAAAGTATGTGCGGAATTCATATGGAAAGGCAGTATCCACAACATCAAATATTCTGATTTGTGTCGAATGAAAGAGGAAGGAGGAGTTGGATTACGTAATCTTAAAGAAATGAGAGAAGCATTCACCATAAAACAAGGATGGAAAATTATCTATTCAAGTGGTTTGTGGGCAAAATGGATGAGGCAGAGATATACGAAAGGTAATTTTTGGCAGATGGCATTTGATAATAATGCCTCACCAACGTGGAAAGCAATTATGAGAATAAGGGATAAGTTACCAGCCAATTGTACAAAAGAAATAGCTAATGGGAGGACAACAAACTTGTGGAAAGATCCCTGGATTGAAGGCAAATCATTGACTGATATAGTAGGATGGGATACGTACTAGGCATTTGGATGCCCAAATGAAACGGTGGAGGAAGTAATTGATGAGGATGGGTGGAACTGTTGTAACCTACCATGTAGTGAGGAAACTAAATCCAAAATTGAGTACATGCCACTAATGTTCAATTGAGAAGCAGACTTATAGTCACGGAAACATGTAAAAGATTTTTCAACAAAATCAGCATGGGAGGTCACAAGAGAAAACATCAAGTTAAAGCATGGCATAATTTCATTTGGGATAAAGTTAATTGTCCAAAAATGGCTACAACAACTAACAAAGCAATTCTCAACAGATTGCCAACCAAAGACAAACTTATGAAGTGGGGTGTAATAGATAATAGTGTGTGTGTTCTATGTGACAACGAAACTGAAACACACCAACATTTATTTTTTGAACGTGAATTCTCGAAGAGGGCGTGGATCAACTGCCTTGACAAGCTTAACATCAGGGATGGTAATTTCGACCTACAAAGTAGCATAGAGTACCTGAACAGTGGAAGGCAACTGGAAAACAGCAAAGCCAAATTGTACAAGATTGCCGTCGCTACTTCAATTTGGTCAATATGGAGAGAGAGAAACGCGCGCATTTTCAGACATGCAAAGCAAGCAGCGAGCAAAGTAAGCTTTTTGAACTGGATTGATATTCAAATTACGAATAAGAAAACTCGAAGAAGACTTACAAGAAGGTAGGAAGAAGCAAGAGCGGGTGCGAGAGTAGCGGATCGGAGGGATCAACAAGAAGAAACCCGATTTAAGGGAAGTAATTTTCAGCCGCCATAACCTAATTTTGAGCTCGCCTTTTCTCTGAAGACGAAGCAACTTTTGAGAATGTGGCAGAAGTAAAGGGAGGTTTGTTTCTTATATGGCATTGTATCGTGGGCCTGTTGGGCTGCGGTTTTACTATATGCTATGATCTTGTACGTAAGCTCGATTGGGCTAATCCTTGCTGGGCTGAAAAGCCTTTATAAAATTTACCCATTTTCATATATATATATATATATATATACACACACACACGAAATATGAATAAAATATACATATATGGAATGTGAATAATATACATCTATGAAATGTGAATAATATATATATATATATGAAATGTGAAAAATATATATGTATATATATATATGAAATGTGAATAATAAATATATGAAATGTGAATAAAAAATATATGAAACGTGAATAATATATATATGAAATGTGAATAAAAGACATATATATGAAATTTGAATAATATATATGAAATGTGAATAATATATATATGAAATGTGAATAAAATATATATATATATATATGAAATGTGAATAAAAAATATATATATATATATGAAATGTTAATAATATATATATGAAATGTGAATAATATATATATATATATATATATATATATATATATATATATGCAATGTGAATAATACATATATGAAATGTGAATAATATATATATGAAATGTGAATAATATATATGAAATGTGAATAATATATATATGAAACGTGAATAAAATATATATATGAAATGTGAATAAAATATTTATATGCGATGTGAATAAAAATTTATATGTGATGTGAAAAATACATTTACGATATATAAAATGGTCATGTACTGAAATAAATATTGGTTGGTTAAACATATTATTTTTAACATACATATGAGATATATAAAATTGTCATGTAATGGAATAAGTATTGGATTGTTAAAAATATAATTTTTAACATATATATGCACGGTATAAAATTGTCATGTAATGGAATATTTAATTTTGATATAAAATTGAAATGGAAGTTGGAATCATTTAAAAACGTATTTATAAACGATTTATAAAATACGTTTTAAATGGAAATCAACGATATTATATATATATATAATGGCTGGAATAGAATGTGCCACGCATTGATTGTTCGTGAATTTCAACCATTAACTTCAAATTGATGTAACAGGAGATACGGCCGTCGGATTCTCCTAAAATCAGAACCGTTGGGTACGTATCGAAAAGAGCTATGCAATGAATATAAGAGATTTAAATTTGAATGGTTGGATTTCAAATTATGTCCAATTAAATTTCAGAAAAGTTCGTAATGGATGCAGTTCTGTGGCCGTTATTGGAAACCGACTGAAATTGCGATATTAAAATTATTAAAAATATGGAAAAATTGTGTTAAATCATAATAAATGATTTGGAAATATTTTTGGATGAAAAATTCCATATTTGAGATGATAAAAATATATTTTTATACGAATGAACCACTTATTAACTAGAATAATAATCCAATGTTTTTAAATAAATAAATCGGATTGAAAAAGGGGTTTTAAAATAACCAGAATTTTCCAATGAATAAATTGGAATGGATTTGAATGGAAATAATCTTGGGAATATTTCGATATTGGATTCCGTGATTATATGGATATTGTTGAGGAATTTGGAAGATATATATATATATATATATATATATATATATATATATCATTACTCCTAATACGTTATTTGTTGGTTTCAGAATTTGATATTGAATATAAGCCGATATAATTTCTACTCTGAGCCTTATATTTAATATCGAATTGGATTTTGGGTTTGTCGTGAATGGTGTCTTTAATAACACTGTTCTTAAACCTAGTTGAGAAAAGAATAAATCTTTTAATTAAGATTTAGAGGAGTTTAAAGGAATTGAATTGAAATTGGATTTTTGGTTTATCGTGAACTGTGTTTTAAATAACATTGTTCGTTAACCCAATTAACAGTAAAGATATGATTTGGAATTTATTAATCCTTTTATTAAGATTTAACGGAAATTTTCCAAAGTAAAATTTTCCAATTTAAAATATTAAATTGGAATTGAATGGAATTCGATTTGGTAATAATCGATATGAGCTTCTATAAAGGAAGA
Organism: Allium sativum; assembly: GCA_030737875.1. NCBI lineage: Eukaryota > Viridiplantae > Streptophyta > Magnoliopsida > Asparagales > Amaryllidaceae > Allium > Allium sativum. The sequence goes on along the minus strand of CM060924.1, from coordinate 821,632,573 downwards.
CCGTTACTATTTATGGAATTTAAAAGACATTGTCATTATTCCATTTATAGTATTAGTTTGATACGGAAATTTATATCGATTATATACTGTTATGATTTCCGTGAAAATTCCATTTTGATGGAGGATGATGTTGGGTTTATCTTGAATTGTGTTTTAAATAACATTTGTTCTTTAACCTGATTAAAGGCAGGATTAATTTCCGGAAAGTTGAACAATCATTAAGTAATGATTTTAGAGATTAAAACGAAGAAGAGTTTTAATAAATCTTTAATTAGATTTGAATGAATGAATGGTGATTAAATTTATCAAAACATGAGAATGGTATTAACCAAATATTCTTGGTTTTTGAAATTGATTGTGAAAGATGGATTGTTTGGATTGTGCTCGACCAGTTTATTAGCAGATATGCTTTTACATTTAACATTGGGTTGGGTAGAAATATTGGTATGCTAACATCTTGTGAAACACTTCACGATTTGACTATGATATGGGTAGCAATGTTGTTGAGTTCGTTTCAAATTTAATGAATGATTTTGAAATGATATTTTTCTTAGGTGAAAAGAAACATACTCCTGATTTTGGATAGGGAATGTTTTATAAAAATGTTTTATAAAACAGGAAGGATTTCGAGGCCTAAACCCAATATTGTCGAAATGATTTCGAAATGTATTATGTGTTTAGCATTGTAGTTCATCACATAACCGATTAGTTGTTATTGATGACATATTTATTTGATGGCGGAGAATTTATTCTCTTGCTTAACACCCTTCTTTGAGATGTACGAGCTCAAAGGTTATGTGATTAATACTGACTGATCATATGTGTGAATTGCTAGTGTAAAGTTCTATATTTTGGAAAGTACTTGTGATTATTATGTTTTGAAATGATTTTCCCTACTTCGGGATATGAAATGATTTGGTATATGGCCAAAGGTTCAGGTAACCCTGGATGACTAAAAGTGTGAGGGGCGGTGGATTTTCTCCGAGGGTCGTCAGTGTAGCCTGCTCCATAGTGGGTGGTGGACATATATATCGAGTTGGAGAGGCGCGTACAGCCTTGTTTGAGGACCATGCCAGATATTTGGTTGCATACTTGTTTGTATGTATTATGATATTTTGGAATTTATATTTCCAAAGATTTTGGTTTGAGAACCCGAAGTGAAATCTACTTTGATATAAAAGTTAGATATGTATTTCAAATGATTTGAAATAAGAATTCGAGAATAAAAAAGTCCAAAGAAATAATTTCTGTAAAGTGAAATGGATTTTGAAAATTTAAGTTTGGGAATAAAGCCTAAATGGGTAGGTTGACGAATTACATGTGGTATGATGTATATTAGATCCATATTTCTATTATTGGTTGTTGTTTATGCACTAGTATTCATGGGGGTGAACCCGTTCCATGACATACGACGTGGTCCCGTGATTTACCTTTTTTTGCAAGGCAAGCCGGATTACAGTGCCCGTACCACTTTTATAAAAACGAAAGAAACATGTACTCTACATATGCATAGAGCAACTATCCGGTTTGAAGTGTCCAGTCACTGTCTAGTACCAAAATAACAAAATATTACAACAACATCAAAGTTCAGCTCAAGAGGAATCATCCTCATAGAAAGTACCCATAAATGGAGCCATAATCGCAATGTGATGAGCAAATCATTTATCCAATCATCCACATAATTGGGCAGTCCGGAGAAAAAATGATGCTTCGATCCTAGGAGGAGTGATTTACCTTATTTTAAAGTAAAGTTAATAACTGTTTTGAGTTCTCACACCAGTCTCATGACTGACTCAGAGTTTATTGCTTCCACCTAAACTCTGGGTACCCATATTTTCCACACAGGCACCTTGTAATTTTGGTTTTGTAGATCATTTCATTTAGTAGGACTCTGGATCGAAGCTTAAAGCTGTGTCCAGAGCATTGATAGTCTTCCGCTGTGTTAGTTTATTTGTTTCCGCAGCATTGTATTACATTTATTGTAAATTTATTTTCTGCTGTATATTATTTTCGATACTCTGATATTCTGTACTCTGATGTAACATTATTACGATGTTTATAAATGTCTTCTGTTGTTTGTTCTGATGTGTTGTGCGCCCAAAGTTAGTGTATCCATCTTTTTGGTTCGATTTAAATCGGTTTAACGATCGATTTGGATCGACCGAGAAGGAGGGTAGTTACACGCACTTCATCTCATCACCTACTTTAGAAGTGTGAAATGCATTTCTTAGAAAAACTTTTACCCTTCTTACATATTCTGCACTCGATCTCGAAACTCCTACCCATATGTTATACCCACTATCAAGTGCCACAATCTAATCACGGCCTAGTAAAACTAAATTTGATACCACTAACAGTTTCAAGACGCGAACAGGGGCTACGCTGTAAGGTTTGATTAAATTATAAATAAAAACAAAACAAGTTAATAATTTACAAATATACATAATCAGTGTGGTGAAATTAGTGTATGGACGAATCAACAGTTGTTTTGATGAATTATCACTAACTTTTGGAACTGAATTATCAAGAGAATACATAAAACAAGCAACTAAGGATACTGAACACAAATTCATAACATTACATGGCTGCACAAAAACAAAACAGTAAAGATACAAAGACTATACAGGTGATACAAAGACGATACAGTTGTACCTAATACAAAGAACGATGCTATAATTTAATTTTGTGTAATGATTCGGATTTCGCCTGGACCTGATCGATCGCTTAATCGACCAAGACCGTTCAAAACCCGGATACGTTAACTTTGGGCATACAACACATTAGAACAAATAACAGAAGACCTTTATAAACATTACAATAATGTTACATCATAGTGCATCGAATATAATACAACAGCGGAAGAATAAATTTACAATAAATTTAATACAGTGCAGCGGAAACAATAAACTGATACAGCGGAAGTCTATCAATGCTCTGGACACAGCCTTAAGCTTCGATCCAAAATCTTGCTTAATATATCTACAAAATAAGCTACTCGACTGCCCATATGGAAAAGAGGGCACCCGAGTTTGCAAAGTGAAACAAACTATGGGTTAGTCATGGGATTGGTATGAGACATCTTTCCTAACTTATCTAACAATATGGCTAATCACGGGACCACGCCGCTAACGCGGAACGGGTTTACTCCATTGGATTGTCAGTGCATAAATTAAATTAATTTTATTCAAAACAACGCAATGCTTTTTAGAATAATTAAATCATTGTAAGACCCAAGTCCCATCACACAATGCAATTACATTAAATTGGTATTTTCAGTTTGTATATAAATTCTAATACATGAAATTACATTAAAACGGTAATTTCATTTTGTATATAAATTCTAATATAAAAAATTACACTAAAATGATATTTTCACTTTGTATATAAATTCTAATATATGCAATTACATTAAAATGGCATTTTCATTTTGCATATAAAGTCTAATATATGCAATTACATTAAAATGGTATTTTTATTTTAACTCAAATCTTTTCTAACAAAAATGTTATTTTTGTTTACTCTAATCTTATTTAACATAAATGTTACTTTTTTCCACTCAAATTTTATAAACAAAAATGTTAATTTTTGTTTCACTCATTTTAGTTCACAAAAATGTATATTTTTGTTTTTAACCTTTTTAATTAACAAAAATGTTTATTTTGTTTAATCCTTTTTAATGATCAAAAATATATTCATTCTTTTTAATGAACAAAAATGTATATTTTTGTTTAATCCTTTTTTTAATGAAAAGAAATGTATATATTCTTTTTAATGAACAAAAAAGTATATTTTTGTCTAATCCTTTATAATGAACAAAGATGTATATTTCTGTCTAATCCTTTATAATGAACAAAAATGTATATCTTTGTCTAATCCTTTATAATGAACAAAAATGTATATTTTTGTCTAATCCTTTATAATGAACAAAAATAGAATTTCTCACCTTGATTGGTTAATAATGATGGTTTTAATAAAATTGAACCGTCATTTGATTTTATAAAAAATTCTGATGCCAAGTTTGTTCCATGTTGTAGATATCATCGCTACAAATCCAACGCAACGAAAACCGTCCATTTCTAATTCAATTTGAAAGAGTTATGGCCGTTTGCAATTTTAATTATATTTATGAATTTATATAATTAATTTAAATATTTCTCTTAACCTTTGCTTAAGAAAATGTTGACCGCACTAATTTGTTATTCATCTTCTTCCCTTCTGTGATAACCAAACCCAAACTTCGACCTCTTCAAACCGCCGTAGCCATCACCTCACAACGCCGGAATCCGAACAGAAGCCACGAAGAATCTCTACGATTTGGTTTTGGAAATTGGAATTAATTGAAATGGATTGGGAATTATTGGGGAATCAATTCGGAAAGGTTTCAGCCATTGAAGTTGATAGTGGCGGCTAGTGTATAGAATGAATTAGGGTTTGCTTTATGAGGAAATATATAATATTATATTATTCATTTTCCAAATTTCAGAATAAAAAGGGTAGTGAATGACAATTTTTAGAAAATAAATTGGAATCTTTCTAGATTTACTTGATTCGAATTCAACACCAATTAAGAATAATGGTATTTATTTCCGCCTATATTCATTTCCACCCATATCCATATTTGATTGATTTTTTCTTTTATTAATTAATATATCTTATTAATTTACTTGTTTACGCTTTTCACTTGCTTTCCTTTTCTAATCACAACAAGGATAAATTAATATCTTATTCATTAATATATTTGGAATATTTCTGAATCGTCCAAATTTATCATTTACATATTTCCTATTAAATAGTGTGTATATTTGCTTTAATATAAAGCTATTATGTAACAACTTATATACTTAAGAATGTTTTATTATGCAAATAAATTCAGCAAGTCTATTATTTGGCGAGTATGTATATCAACCATTTTCAGCGTGTAACCAACAAGGCAATTACAAATTCGACAGTGGGACAAAGTTTTTTTTATTCTAGAAATCATGCATGTGCATTACGAATAAATATGTTTTATGTTTAGATTGTGTTTTATAAATGTTTCCTTGAATTCCCTTTGATTACACATTATAATGACACATTTATCTTTCTTTTTTCAAATTTCAAAAGTAGATAACAATGAAAGAGAGAGAGGATAAAATGGAAAGAATGAATGCTAGATTAATGTTACTTATTAGAAATTAGAACTAACACTACAATATTAAATATTATTGTTAGAAATGAATGTTCACTACTTTTCACATTTTAAAATTGACTAATTAATGAAGGTTTTGAACATGTAATCTACGTTTTAAATTCCTAAAAGTTACATTGTGAATTGACAGGGAAATATTTAAGAGGACAGCCAAAGATGTATACATATACATATATATATATATATATATATATATATATATATATATTGTCAGAATTAATTTCATTTATAACCTACACATTATTATCAATCAATAGATTAATAAATGTCATTAAAGTTCCTAAGGCATTTTTAATGTTAACACGTTTCAAGCTAGATTCTTTTTAAATGCATCATTCTACATTAAAATGTAATTTCTTTACTGAACCATTCTTATATTAAAAATGTAAATTTTTAAATGCGACATATTTTAATCATCATTGCTCACATGCAATAAAAATGTAAATTTTTATTGTTAAACATTTCTATTCAAACCATGGTCATTTTACATCATTTCTTATAAACAATAAAAATGTAAAATTTTATTGTTAACCCCCCTTTTTTACTTTAATATTTAAATTTAATAATGAAAATTTTAAATTCTGATGCATTTTCTAACAAAATTTCCTTAAAATAAAATTTTAAATTGGTTCTGGTTTTCTGGGTCATTACAATCTCCACCACTTAAAAACTTTTCGTCCTCGAAAAGGAACGGAGCTAAAAGTTGTTTAACTAACCAAATAAATTTTCATTCTTTTATGGGTTTCAATAATTTTATTAGTTGAGCTAACAATCACATAACACAATCATCAATCAATTAGCTGATTAGCTTATCAAGAATATATATAACTTATATACATATAAAAATCATATTTTCTAAATTCGGATTATACATATAATCACAAATACGTTAATTATAAACTTGTCACTCTCAACTCATTCTAGGGCATAATAACCCCATCTCTAATGAGTTTCCTCATTCTAGGATGCTATTGATCCTATCTCTAATAAGTATTCTTTTATAGGATTTTACTAATCCTACCTCTGATGAGTCTTTTGTTCAGTTCTAACGAGTTGTACCCCAAAGATTTGAGCAAACCAGAGCTCTGATACCAAGTGTAATGATTCGGATTTCGCCCAGACCTGATCGATCGCTAAATCGACCAAGACCGTTCAAAACCGGGATACGTTAACTTTGGGTATACAACACATTAGAACAAATAACAGAAGACTTTTAAAACATTACAATAATGTTACATCAGAGTACATCGAATATAACACAACAGCGAAAGAATAAATTTACAATAAATTTAATACAGTGCAGCGGAAACAATAAACTGATACAGTGGAAGTCTATCAATGCTCTGGACACAGCTTTAACCTTCGATCTAGAATCCTGCTCAATATATCTGCAAAATAAGCTACTCGACTGCCCGTGTGGAAAAGAGGGCACCCGAGTTTGCAAAGTGAAACAAACTACGGGTCAGTCATGGGACTGTTACGAGAAATCTTTCCTAACTTATCTAACAATATGGCTAATCACAGGACCACGCCACTAATGCGGAACGAGTTTACTCCATTGGATTTTCAGTGCATAAATTAAATGAATTTTATTCAAAACAACACAATGCTTTTTAGATTAATGAAATCATTATAAGACTCAAGTCCCATCACACGTTGCAACACAAACCGGAGGATAGAGTTTTACCTTATAATGATTAAACATGCTTGATACGTAGAAAATAATATTTTAATTTTATTATTAGTGTCTAATCAGTTTTAAAATACTTCAAAGTAAATGTATCAATCCTAGACGGCATAGTACCCCATCCTACTATGTCGCCATTTATGGTTTACAATCAAAACCATAATGTCGTATTGGGAATTGGATTTCCGTCATGAGTCAAGGCTAGGGACGATCTCCTTAGCGATTCGAGACACTCTAGCAATGTCTCAGGATCCCATGCAGTGAACCCTTGGATCCTGCAAGGCCGGTCCACAAATATACCTTAGTGGATTAGTTATGCATGAACACACGTTTCCCGGTCGTTGAACCTATAATTTGGTCACTATCGACCAATAAATTTGAGGTACCTCATAATCCATCAACCACATAAGTAAAATGTCAGGGCTTGCAAAACCCTGATACCACTTCTACCTAGAAAGAAACGTGTGCACTCCCTGCGTTCCCTTGTCCCGTTTCTGACTCTTACCGGGGTGTGAGGCTCGCGAGGTAACGATATACATAAAGCTATGCCGAAATAGGCTATGCTTTGATCATCAACCACGAAGCTCTGTTTTCAAAAAAAGCCTGGATCAATTGCATCTTGGCAGGCCACATTGACAATTCATGCCATGCGATCGATAACTACCAATATATAACCTCTGCGCTCATGCGTCTCGGAGAAGGGTGTTAAGAAAGAGAATAAATTCTCTGCCACCATAGATATATATTAAATAGAAATCAATTAGTTTACATGGAATGAAATCCAATGTCATACGCACATCCATTTACAAGTCCGTTCTGGGTTTGAACGAAACCGGAGACACCTTATTCCTCGTCACGTATGTCCAATACGGAAGAGAGGTGCTTGCTTATCCAGACAATCAACAAGTACGTCCGGACAAACTACCACTTTTAACCCTTTACTGGGAGCTACCCAATGTCGGGCATCAGTAGTCGTCCATTCGATGTGAAGATCGCCGGTCTTCAATCACCGTCTTCAATATCTTCGATTTAAATCATCGTATAATTATTTGAAATGAGACTGAACTCAGTCTTTTCAAATAATTCTCACATACATATAATTTAAAACCATTTTATATCGTTATTATTATTTTATAACAATTTATCGCTATTTTTATTTATAAAAAAATAGCTCAATTTAATTTACAACGCTTCGGGTCAATAGGCGGCCCTGGCGTTGTTTTTATCGAAATTTGATTTTTGCATATCTCGAAATCTAACCGTTGGATTTTAACAAAATTTATATCATTGGAAAGATCTTCCCAAAACAGTCCTAACGGTTCCAGTTTTGGGAAAATCCGACCGTCGGATCTTTCGGTGTAATCATTTAAAGTTACGATTCCAAAACGAGAACAACCACGCGCGATTCTTTTAATTTTAATTTATATTTATATATATAATTATATATAAATATAAACTATTATACGATTTCATTGACGTATCTAACACATCAAATAAAAGAATGTTTTAATTTCCCTAACCATTTCAACATATTTTGTAATGTCAAATAACATATCTTTATTTGCATGACATTTGTTAATGATAAATAAAAGAAAAACTTTTATTTGTATTCCTATCCTTAATTTAACAAATAAAAAGGAATCTTTTACTTGTATATAGTTTCAGTGCATGTTTTGACAAATAAAATAATTCCTAAAAATTCTGATGTATGTATTGTCAATAAAATGATATTTAAAATTTGCATATAAATTCTAATATGTGCATTGTCCATAAAATGGTATTTTAACTTTGCATACAAATTCTAATATATGCATTTACAATAAAGTGATATTTTCACTTTGCATATAAATTCTAATATATGCCTTCATAATAAAATGATATTTTCATTTTGCATATAAATTCTAATATATGTATTTGAATTAAAATGGTATTTTCACTTTGCATATAAATTCTAATATATGCAATTACATTAAAAATGGTATTTTCATTTTGTATATAAATTCTAATATATGCAATTACATTAAAATGGTATTTTCATTTTATATATAAATTCTAATATATGCATTTACATTAAAATGGTATTTTTCATTTTTGCATATAAATTCTAATATATGCAATTACATTAAAATGGTATTTTCATTTTGCATATAAATTTTAATATATGCATTTACATTAAAATGGTATTTTCATTTTGTATATAAATTCTAATATATGCAATTACATTAAAATGGTATTTTCATTTTGTATATAAATTCTAATGTATGCAAGAATGGCGATGTATAAATTATATAATTGATGTATAAGTTATATAAGCGTTGTACACCTCATGTATAAGCATTGTATAAGTTGTATATGCGATGTATAAGTTATATATACGTTGTAAAAATCATATGTGCGTTGAATGGAATTGAAATGATATTGAAATAAAATCGAAATATATTTATATACGTATATATATATATATATATGTATGTATACTCCCCTCGTCCACAGACCATGGACGATATATTGGTTGTGATTGTTTGGATTTTGGTTGACGTGAAATTTGGTTGATAAATGCGAATGGTTGATAATGATTGTTTATGGTTGAAACAAATTTGGAACTGTTTGTGGAAATATCCATTGTGATACGAAAATGATCAAAATATTTAGGTTATAAGGATAAGCCCCTAACGGAACGCTACGAGGCGTAAGGTTGTGCGAGGAGCCGTACTCGGGACGGTGCCGGTTTTAAACCCCTTGCCATTATGCTGCCGAAATTTTCTGTAATATTCATGTGTTTGATTTATATTCATGTATTGAAATATATTCATGTGTTGGAAAAACATTCATATGACAAATAAAATGTTTGAAAGATAAAAATCATATTTTTATCATGTATATGAAGTATATAAAATATTCATGTTTGAAATAAATTGTTTTAACAATACAAATCACATTTTTATAATATATATGAATCGCTAAAAATATTCATGTTTGAAATAAATTGTTTTAACAATAAAAATCACATTTTTATTATATATACGAAGTGTTAAAAATAATCATGTTTGAAATAAATTATTTCGACAATGAAAACCACATTTTTATAATATATATGAATCGCTAAGAATAATCATGTTTGAAATAAATTGTTTGGACAATGAAAATCACATTTTTATAATATATATGAATTGATAATGTAATAACCCGGAAATCTGAGGCAATTTAAAAATTTTATTTTGGCAATTTTAGTGAATTTTGAATATTTAAAATGAATTATTTTGAATAATAACGACGAGAAATTTAATTTGAATAGAATTACAACGTATATATTTATATAGCTCGACGTTAGAATATAAATATTTTATTTTAATTATATAACGAGCCTGAAATGGCGCGGTAGTTCGAAATTTTGATTTCAAAATTCAAATGAATGTGCAGGATGCAAAATAAATCGAATTTTAACAAAACCAAAGATATTTGAATCTAATTGAGAATATCTTTCCAACGAATCCAAAAAACTGAAATTTCATAGCGGGAATAAAATGTTATGCCCAGTTGAAAATTCAGAATAGTCGCTATGGAATTTTGGCCCTTAAAAATAGCCATTTTGCAAACGACCTCGGTTTTTGATGAAACCACTTTTTTTGGATCCGTGACGTCAAGTTATTACTAGGTTTCAAAATTCGTAATTTTTCAAATTAATATGTGAGCTTGACAAAGGAAAAGGCGTTTGACTAGTTTCAGTTGATTTTAATCGACTAGAAAATGACCATTTTTCAAACGGTCTCAGAATTCGACGAAATAAGTTTTGTTAGGACCGTATCGTCAATATGAAGCTAGAAATATTTTTCGGGAATTTTTAGAGACGGTATGTGGCCCCGGTAAACTGAAATGTAAGTTTAAAATTGAACATATAGATTTATATTTTAAATTCAAAGGAAACTGATCGTAACGGTCGAATTGGCCTACGATACATATCCCATTGTGTTCGGAATGGGGGTAATTAGCTAGGGGCGACAGTCGGTGGGTTCGATTTGGGGTCTAAATTGAAAGGTAACTTTTTGAAAGAAGAAAACTATAATAATAAATATATATTATATTATTTCCCTCATCCCTTTATCTCTCCTTCTTTGGTCAACACCCCCTCATTCTCATTTCAGAAATCGAACTCCCCCAAATAAAAAAATAAAAAAACCGCTCCTCCAAATCGTCCCTCCCCTCCTCGTGACGTGCTCTGCCGCCCTAGGCACCAGCTCCGCCACCTCGCTCCACCGTCCCCCTCTCCCTCCTCTCGGCCGCGATTTCCTTCCATGCTTTGCCCTCCTCCGATGCACCACAAACCGCGCCACCCCTCCACCCCAGATCCGCCGTCGTGGTCCCCTCCGATCGGCGCCACCTCGCGAGCACTCCCCTCCCCCTCCTTTGAAAAACTGAAGTTAAAGGTGAGCATTATATTTTATTCAATCCTTTTTTTTTATTTTTTTTCTTTCTTTTTGATTTTTATATATATAAATCTGAGTCTTTATATGTTAAAAACATAGTTATAAAATCAGTTTTTGATTCATAGAAAGGTATGATTTTTAGTTAATGAAAGTTAGGATTTTTATTACAGAAATTGTATAGTAAAAATATGACATGAACGGTAGTCTTAAAAATATGATTTTTCATATTTGTAGGGAATAAAAGATTTGTTTTTATCGCATAAAAGATTTGTTCTATCGCATAAAAGATTTGATTTTTATCGCAAAAAAGATTTGATTTTTATATAAAGAGTCGCGAGATAAAGATACGATTTTTATTATAAGAACATCGTTATAAAAATACGATTTTTAATATAAGTAGCAGTATAAAAATGTGTTTTTTATACGAAAAATATAAGAATAAAAATGTGATTTTTATTATATTAGAAACAGAATAAAATTGCGATTTTTATTTATGAAGATAGTTGGTTAAAAAAATATGATTTTTATATTATAGAAAGAATAAAAATATGATTTTTATATTATAGAAAGAATAAAAATATGATTTTTACATAAGTAGAGAATGTAATTTTTATATATTTATATAGCGAAGAAAAATTCGATTTTTATATATTTATATAGCGAAGAAAAATTCGATTTTTATATATTTATATAACGAACAAAAATTCGATTTTTATATATTTATATAGCAAAGAAAAATTCGATTTTTATATATTCATGTAGCCCTATAAAAATGTGATTTTTATATACATAGCAACAATATAAAAATGTGATTTTTATATATGTAGTGGCTACGGGCAATGAAATTGACAAAAGGCGAGCACGACGAAGATTTCTACATATGAAGAGTCGTGGCGTTTGGTTTAGCTAGTCGGTGAGAACTCTTCACTTTTATTTTAATTTATAGTTTGAAATATATACTAGGATGCAGACGGTGTTTAGTAGAACCCGACACCCATCGTCCACAGACCATGGATGACTTGTTTGTTTGATTGTTGTGTAGTGAAATTTAATTGTGTGATGGTGAATGAAATAAAATGTTTTATTGTGGAAAATATTTTATAGTTAAAAATATGATTTTTAACGTATATATAAAATAAATATTTATAAACAAATCGGATGATTTGTTTATATACACTGATTTGACTGATATTGATTAGGACGAAAAAAATTACACATCGCCCAACTGCACAAATAAAAATCTGTGTTTGTTGATTTGAAACCCCACACGGGTATTGGGATGATTTTTGACGTACACTAATTCCGATTGTTTAGTTGTATGTCAATCGATGGGTTGACAGACTGTGTAAGCGTTAATTATTGTTATTTAATGCTTATGCAGTTGTGTGGTGCACTCTGGATGATGGTTGATGATTTATCGTTGCTGTTATATACATGTATTGTAGAAAATCCATATAATTAATATTATATGGTAATTGATTGGGCCTCATTAAAATTTGGAAAATAAGGAATATTAAATAAGAAAATTCATGTGTTGAATTGAAAGAAAATCCATGTGTTGAATTGAAAATAAATTCATGTCTTGAATAGAAAATAAATTCATGGGTTGAATTGAAAATAAATCCATGTGTTGAATAGAAAATAAATTCATGGGTTGAATTGAAAATAAAATTCATGTGTTGAATAGAATAAACATTCATGTGTTGAATAAAAGCCGTGTTGATTAGATTGACATCATTTTGACATGAATGATATTTATATCGATTTTATTCATTTTTATAATGAATATAGAAAAGGAAGTGATTTCAAAATATAACATTTTGAAAATATTATCATTTGTATATCGATGATGTGGAATATTCAATTTTGATTCGAAATTGAATATGAAGTTGAAATCGTTTCGAAAACGAATTTAAAACGATTTAAAAAATACGTTTTGAAAGGAAATCGACGTAATATATATAATATATATTTTATATATAGAATGGCCTGAATAGAACGCGCCACGCCGCGGCAGTTCGCGAATTTCGACCATTGACTTCGAATTTAGATTACGGGAGATCCGACCGTCGGATTCTCCTAAAACCGGAACCGTTGGGTTCGTATCGAAAAGAGCTCTCTAATGAATATTAGAGATTTGAAATCTAACGGTTGGATTTGGAATTATGTCCAAATCAAATTTGGAAAAGGTCGCTGTAAGTGCAGTTCGATGGCCGTTGATGGAGATTGACTATACGAGCCTTGATAAAATTATTAAAAATATCAATAATTTGTGTAAATCATAAGAAATGATTTGTGAAGAATTAGGATGAAAATTTTCGAATTTGAAAAGATAAAAATAGATTTTTATCGAAATGAACTAGTTTTGAACTAGAATTAAAATCAATTTATTTTTGAAATAAATAAATTGGATTTGAAATGGTTTTAAAAGTAACCAGAATTTCCAATAATTGAATTGGAATGGATTTGAATCGAAATTGTCTTTGGAATATTTCGATGTTGGATCTCGTGATGATACAGATATTGTTATGGGAATTTGAAAGATATATTAATATCGTTATTTCCAATACGATATTTGTTGGTCGTAGAATTTGATATTGAATATAAGCCGATATATTTTCTATTCAGATCCTTGTATATAATATCAAATGTGGTTTGGGTTTGTCATGAATGGTGTCTTCATTAACACTGTTCTTGAGCCCAGTTGAGATAAAGATTAAATCTTTTTATTTAGATTTAATGAAGTGTACCAATTAAATGGTATTTAATTGGAATTGAATTTGAATTGATTTTTCGGTTGATCGTGAACGGTGTTTTAAATAACACTTGTTCTTTAACTCGATAATTAATGGAATGTGATTTTGGGTTTATAGTGAGCCGTGTTTTAAATGACATTGGTTCTTTAACCCAGTTAAAGACAGGATGTGATTTCCCAAGATAAATAATCATTAATATTGATTTTTGGGAAGATTAAAACCAAGTGGAGTTTTAATGAATCTTTAATTAGATTCAAAAGATTGAGAATGGAGTATCACCAGTTTTTCTCCAGGCGATAGTTAAATCTTTAATTAGATTTGAACGTGAAAAGGTAATTGAATTTACCGATAACACCGTGGTGTTAGATATGAAGTATGACCAGTTTTACTTCATGGGATGAATAGGTTGGGATTGGGAAATAAAATAAATGATTACTTCGGTGTGGTTCGCTAATCCCGACTAGTTTGAATTGATATTCAAAGAAGCTTAAAGAATAAATTTAAATAATTTATCTTTGATAAAATTAATGGGAATCTTTCCCAAAGTATAAGAATATTTGAATAAAAGAATATTCTGAATTGGATTGAGGCGTATGTTGTGTTTGTGTAACACTTGTTTATCCCATTCTGAATAACTGATTCGACGTGATGTCGAGGATGAAGACGGTGGTCGAAGACCGGAGGTCTTCACATCGTTTGGGTGACTACTGATGATCTTGATTGGGCTGTACACCCAAGAGGAGGGAATCAGTTGGTGATCGTCCAGACGTACTTGGAGATCGATGGATGTGCGAGGTACAAGGTGCCTCCGGTTTCGTTCAGACCCAGAACGAACTTGTAAATGGACTGTGTGTCTAACATTGGATTTTATTCTGTGTGATTGATTTCTATTAAATATATATCTGTTTTGCGGCGGAGAATTTATTCTCTTACTTAACGCCCTTCTCTGAGACGTACGAGCTTAGGGATTATATATTGATGAATATCAAACGCATGGAGCGAATTGCCTGTGTGGCATGCCTAAGTGGCAAATAATTGAGTCTTCTGTTGAAAAGCAGAGTCTTGTGGTTGATGATCAAAGCACGGCCTGTGTGGCATAGCTTTGTGTAACGTTGATTCGCGAGCCTCACTCCCCGGTCGTGAACCAGAAACGAGAGAAGGACCTCAGGGAGGGCATGCGTTTCCTTCTAGCTAGAGGTGGTGTCAGTGCGTAAACTGTCTGACATTTATATTATTTTCACGTGTGTGGTTGTTGCTGTTGCGAGGCGCCTCGGTTTGATCGGACGATCCGGGTCCGATGGAGTCATTCGTTGGCTCATTTATGCCCCAAAGGGCGGGGAAACGCAGTGTTCAGGCATTTTAATCCACATCGGTGGACCGGCCCTGACGATCCAAGGGCTCACCTGTGTCTGGGTCCTGAGTCATGGGCTAGATTGTCTCGAATCGGTAGAGGACGATCCCCGGCCTCGGTTCACAGACGGAAATCCAATTTCCAAATACGTGACTTTGTGGTTTTGATTGTAGAGCCTAGTATTGGCGACATGATATATGGTACCCATGCCGCCTATGATTGATACTTATGATTGAAATTGTTTTGACACTATACACTTATAGTAATAAAAGATGAAATTTAGCGTATCAAGCATTCTTTGGCTATTACAAGGTAAAACCCTATCCTTCGGCTTGTGTTGCATTGTGTGATGGGACCTAGGTCTTGTAATAGCATTTTTCTTTATTTAGCATTGCGCAGTTGTTTTATGCACTGGTGTTCTTGGTAGGAAACCCGTTCCGTGTTATACAACGTGGTCCCTTGATTAACCTAACTTTAAAATAAAGATTAATAACTGTTTTAGTTCTCACACCAGTCACATGACTGACCTGGAGTTTATTGTTTTAACCTAAACTCTGGGTGCCCTTATTTTCGACATGGGCAGCTAGTAGTTTTGGTTTTGTAGATTTATATTTATAGGATCTTGATTTACAACTGGAACGATACTCGGAAAGCTCTGTATCCGTGTATTACTTCTAGTTGTATTTTGTATTATTTTCCACTGCGATGTATTTAAATGTAATTTAAATATCTGTTATTTTCTATGTAATATTTATTCATACTCTGTATATTCTTGTAATCTGATGAAATTGTTGTAATATACAATGAAATGTTCTTCTGTTTGCGTTCTGGTTTGTCGTATTCTCAAAACAAACAGGGGTTTCGAACGGTCTTGGTCGGTTTAGCGACTGATTCAGATCGAGCGGAATTCCTGATCGTAATAGCTTGGTATCAGAGCTTTGGTTTACAGAGCTCGGAGAACAAGACACATTAGAACCATACGAAAGAATTCATCAGAGATTGGATTAGTAATATCCAATGGGAGTGACTCGTTAGAGATGGGATCAGTAGTATCCTAGAACGAGTGTGAAGAGTATATTTTTAAATTGAAAACAATTTTTGTTTTGAAAATTTAAATCATATTATACGTATTTGAATATTTATTTTAATTTGATTTGGACAATCGAGTATAGAAAGATTTTGTATATACGTCTGATCCACGTGTATTCGAAGTTTTAATATACTGGATAGATATAGGTTCACACTCTAGTCGCCCGGAGATGATTCTGATGATTGATCGATCATCATCAGAATTTATGTTCGAGTGATGAAAGTGAGGTTTCTATATATATCCAATTGACTGGTGTGAGAACCAAAACTAGATAGGGCTTATTGTTGTGATTTGGCATTCAAAAACTATTTTTTGGGATATATATCAAAGTTATATATTTGAAACGTTAATCAACTAATTGATTGCTGGTTGTGTTGTTTGATTATTGGTTGATTAATTAAATGTTGAACCTTCAGCCAAATTGAACTAAATAGTGAGTTGTATTGAAAATTAGTCGCATTCGCATACAAATACATGTACTTACATTGAACAGGTCATTGCAAGGTGGCTAGAGCAGAAGAATAAAATTGTTTGCCCGACAAATAGGTACATGTTTATTGTATTTCTTGGGTTTTGGATGATTTTATGAGCCGATTGGCTAGCCGCTTGGCTTTTTCTTTTTCTTTTGGATTGAAGAAGGCCATGGGAGGCTATTTGAAAAATCCCGAAGTCCCCGGAGCAGGGGAGGTTATGGCGAAATTTTTCAAAAATTTA
This sequence comes from Allium sativum, assembly GCA_030737875.1. Classification (NCBI taxonomy): domain Eukaryota; kingdom Viridiplantae; phylum Streptophyta; class Magnoliopsida; order Asparagales; family Amaryllidaceae; genus Allium; species Allium sativum. Next base: position 821,615,363 of record CM060924.1, on the reverse strand, counting down.
TGGTGTTAGCCAAATTTTTGAAAAATTTGAAAAGTTCTTAGAAACTGAAAAGTTGAAGAACTTAAGCCGTAATGAAAATAATGAAAGTTGAGTTGATTAGTAAAACAACATTCGGCTTCGTTCCTTTTCGGGGATGAAAAGTTTTAAGTGGGGGAGATTGTAATAACCCGGAAATCTGAGCCAATTTAAAATTTTTATTTTGGCAATTTTAGTGAATTTTGAATATTTAAAATGAATTATTTTGAATAATAACGACGAGAAATTTATTTTGAATAGAATTAGAACATATATATTTATATAGCTCGACGTTAGAATATAAATATTTCATTTTAATTATATAACGAGCCTGAAATGGCACGGTAGTTCGAAAATTCAATTTCAAAATTCAAATGAATGTGCAGGATGCAAATTAAATCGGATTTTAACGAAACCAAAAATATTCGAATCTAATTGAGAATAACTTTCCAACGAATCCGAAAAATTGAAATTTCATAGCGGGAATAAAAAGTTATGCCCAGTTGAAAATTCAGAATATTCGCTATGGAATTTTAGCCCTTAAAAATAGCCATTTTGGAAAAGACCTCGGTTTTCGACGAAATCACTTTTGTTGGATCCGTGATGTCAAGTTATTGCTAGGTTTCAAATTTCATAATTTTTCGAATCAATATGTGAGCGTGGCAAAGGAAAACGCGTTTGACCAGTTTTAGTTAATTTTAATCGACTAGAAAATGACCATTTTTCAAACGGTTTCAGAATTCGACGAAATTAGTTTTGTTAGGACCGTATCGTCAATACGAAGCTAGAAATAATTTTTTGGGAATTTTTAAAGACGGTATGTGGCCCTGGTAAACTGAAATGTAAGTTTAAAATTGAACATATAGATTTATATTTTAAATTCAACGGAAACTGATCGTAACGGTCGAATTGGCCTACGATACATATCCCATTGTGTTCAGAATGGGGGTAATTAGCTAGGGGTGTCAGTCGGTGGGTTCGATTTGGGGTCCAAATTGAAAGGTAACTTTTTGAAAGAAGAAAACTATAATAATAAATATATATTATATTATTTCCCTCATCCCTTTATCTCTCCTTCTATGGTCAACACCCCCCCTCATTCTCGTTTCAGAAATCGTACTCCCCCAAATAAAAAAGAAACCGCTCCCCCAAATCGCCCCTCCCCTCCTCGCGACGTGCTCCACCCCCCTAGGCACCAGCTCCGCCACCTCGCGCCACCATCCCCCTCTCCCTCCTCTCGGCCGCGATTTCCTTCCATGCTTTGCCCTCCTCCGACGCACCACAAACCGCGCCACCCCTCCACCCCAGATCCACCGCCGTGGTCCCCTCCGATCGGCGCCACCTCGCGAGCACTCCCCTCCCCCTCTTTTGAAAAACTGAAATTAAAGGTGAGCATTATATTTTATTCAATCCTTTTTTTCTTTCTTTTTGATTTTTATATATATAAATCTGAGTCTTTATATGTTAAAAACATAGTTATAAAATCAGTTTTTGATTCATAGAAAAGTATGATTTTTAGTTAATGAAAGTTAGGATTTTTATTATAGAAATTGTATAGTAAAAATGTGACATGAATGGTAGTCTTAAAAATATGATTTTTCATATTTGTAGGAAATAAAATATTTGTTTTTATCGCATAAAAGATTTGTTTTATCGCATAAAAGATTTGATTTTTATTGCATAAAAGATTTGATTTTTATATAAAGAGTTGCGAGATAAAGATACGATTTTTATTATAAGAACACCGTTATAAAAATACGATTTTTAAATATAAGTAGCAGTATAAAAATGTGATTTTTATACGAATAGTATAAGAATAAAAATGTGATTTTTATTATATTAGAAACAGAATAAAATTGTGATTTTTATTTATGAAGATCGCTGGTTAAAAAATGATTTTTATATTATAGAAAGAATAAAAATATGATTTTTACATAAGTAGAGAATGTAATTTTTATATATTTATATAGTGAAGAAAAATTCGATTTTTATATATTTATATAGCGAAGAAAAATTCGATATTTATATATTTATATAGCGAAGAAAAAAATCGATTTTTATATATTTATATAGTGAAGAAAAATTCGATTTTTATATATTCATGTAGCTGTATAAAAATGTGATTTTTATATACATAGCAACAATATAAAAATGTGATTTTTATATATGTAGTGGCTACGGGCAATGAAATTGACAAAAGGCGAGCTTGACGAAGATTTCTACATATGAAGAGTCCTGGTGTTTGGTTTAGCTAGTCGGTGAGAACTCCTCACTTTTATTTTAATTTCTAGTTTGAAATATATACTAGGATGCAGACGGTGGTTAGTAGCACCCGACACCCGTAGTCCACAGACCACGGATGACTTGTTTGTTTGATTGTTGTGTAGTGAAATTTAATTGTGTGATGGTGAATGAAATAAAATATTTTATAGTGGAAAATATTTTATAGTTAAAAATATGATTTTTAAAGTATAAATAACATAAATATTTAAAAAACAAATTGGATGATTTGTTTATATACACTAATTTGACTGATATTGATTGTGACGAAAATTTTTACACATCGCCCAACTACACAAATAAAAATCTGTGTTTGTTGATTTGAAACCCCACACGGGTATTGGGATGATTTTTGACGTACATTAATCCCGATTGTTTAGTTGTATGTCAATCGATGGGTTGACAGACTGTGTAAGCGTTAATTATTGATAGTTAATGCTTATGCAGTTGTGTGGTGCACTCTGGATGATTGTTGATGATTTATCGTTGCTGTTATATACATGTGTTGTAGAAAATCCATATAATTAACATTATATGGTAATTGATTGGGCCTCATTCAAATTTGGAAAATAAGGAATATTAAATAAGAAAATTCATGTGTTGAATTGAAAGAAAATCCATGTGTTGAATTGAAAATAAATTCATGTCTTGAATAGAAAATAAATTCATGGGTTGAATTGAAAATAAATCCATGTGTTGAATAGAAAATAAATTCATGGGTTGAATTGAAACTAAAATTCATGTGTTGAATAGAATAAACATTCATGTGTTGAATAAAAGCCGTGTTGATTAGATTGACGCCATTTTGACGTGAATGATATTTATATCGATTTTATTCATTTTTATAATGAATATAGAAAAGGAAGTGATTTCAAACTATAACATTTTGAAAATATTATCATTTGTATATCGATGATGTGGAATATTCAATTTTGATTCGAAATTGAATATGAAGTTGAAATCGTTTCGAAAACGAATTTAAAACGATTTAAAAAATACGTTTTGAAAGGAAATCGACGTAATATATATAATATATATATTTTATATATAGAATGGCCTGAATAGAAAGTGCCGTGCCGCGGCAGTTCGCGAAGTTCGACCATTGACTTCGAATTGATATTACGGGAGATCCGACCGTCGAATTCTCCTAAAACTGGAACCGTTGGGTTCGTATCGAAAAGAGATTTCTAATGAATATTAGAGATTTGAAATCTCACAGTTGGATTTGGAATTATGTCCAAATCAAATTTGGAAAAGGTCGCTGTAAGTGCAGTTCGTTGGCCGTTGATGGAAATCGACTGCACGGGCCTTGATAAAATTATTAAAAATATCAATAATTTGTGTAAAATCATAAGAAATGATTTGTGAAGAATTAGGTTGAAAAATTCCAAATTTGAAAAGATAAAAATAGAATTTTATCGAAATGAACTAGTTTTGAACTAGAATTAAAATCAATTTATTTTTGAAATAAATAAATTGGATTTGAAATGGTTTTAGAAGTAACCAGAATTTCCAATAATTGAATTGAAATGGATTTGAATCAAAATCGTCTTTGGAATATTTCGATGTTAGATCTCGTGACGATATAAATACTGTTATGGGAATTTGAAAGATATATTAATATCGTTATTTCCAATACGATATTTGTTGGTCGAAGAATTTGATATTGAATATAAGCCGATATATTTTCTATTCAGAGCTTTGTATTTAATATCAAATGTGATTTGGGTTTGTCGTGAATGGTGTCTTCATTAACACTGTTCTTGAGCCCAGTTGAGAAAAAGATTAAATCTTTTTATTTAGATTTAATGAAGTGTACCAATTAAATGGTATTTCATTGGAATTGAATTTGAATTGATTTTTGGGTTTATCGTGAATGGTGTTTTAAATAACACTTGTTCTTCAACCTGATAATTAATGGAATTTGATTTTGGGTTTATAGTGAGCCATGTTTTAAATGACATTGGTTCTTTAACCCAGTTAAAGACAGGATGTGATTTCCCAAGATAAATAATCATTAATATTGATTTTTGGGAAGATTAAAACCAAGTGGAGTTTTAATGAATCTTTAATTAGATTCAGAAGATCGAGAATGGAGTATCAACAGTTTTTCTCCAGGCGATAGTTAAATCTTTAATTAGATTTGAATGTGAAAAGGTAATTGAATTTATCGATAACACCGTGGTGTTAGATATGAAGTATGACCAGTTTTACTTCATGGGATGAATAGGTTGGGATTGGGAAACAAAATAAAAGATTACTTCGGTGTGGTTCGCAAATCCCGACTAGTTTGAATTGATATTCAAAGAAGCTTAAAGAATAAATTTAAAGAATTTATCTTTGATAAAATTAATGGGAACCTTTCCCAAAGTATAAGAATATTTGAATAAAAGAATATTCTGAATTGGAATGAGGCGTATGTTGGGTTTGTGTAACACTTGTTTATTATATACGCGAGTTATTCAGAAAGACTGGGTTTATCCCATTCTGAATAACTGATTCGACGTGATGTCGAGGATGAAGACGGTGGTCGAAGACCGGAGGTCTTCACATCTTTGGGTGATTAATAATGATCTTGATTGGGCTGTGCACCCAAGAGGAGGGAATCAGTTGGTGATCGTCTAGACGTACTTGGAGATCGATGGATGTGCGAGGTACAAGGTGCCTCCGGTTTCGTTCAGACCCAGAACGAACTTGTAAATGGACTGTGTGTCTAACATTGGATTTTATTCTGTGTGATTGATTTCTATTAAATATATATCTGTTTTGCGGCGGAGAATTTATTCTCTTTCTTAACGCCCTTCTCTGAGACGTACGAGCTTAGGGATTATATATTGATGGATATCAAACGCATGGAGCGAATTGCCTGTGCGGCATGCCTAAGTGGCATGCCTAAGTGGCAAATAATTGAGGCTTCTATTGAAAAGCAGAGTCTTGTGGTTGATGAACAAAGCACGGCCTGTGTGGCATAGCTTTGTGTAACGTTGATTCGCGAGCCTCACTCCCCGGTTTTGAACCAGAAACGGGAGAAGGACCTCAGGGAGGGCATGCGTTTCCTTCTAGCTAGAGGTGGTGTCAGTGCGTAAACTGGCTGACATTTATATTATTTTCACCTGTGTGGTTGTTGCTGTTGCGAGGCGCCTCGGTTTGATCGGATGATCCGGGTCCGATGGAGTCATTCGTTGGCTCATTTACGCCCCAAAGGGCGGGGAAACGCAGTGTTCAGGCATTTTAATCCACATCGGTGGACCAGGCCTGACGATCCAAGGGCTCACCTGTGTCTGGATCCTGAGACATGGGCTAGATTGTCTCGAATCGGTAGAGGATGATTCCTGGCCTCGGTTCACAGACGGAAATCCAATTTCCAAATACGTGACTTTGCGGTTTTGATTGTAGAGCCTAGTATTGGCGACATGATATATGGTACCCATGCCGTCTATGATTGATACTTATGATTGAAATTGTTTTGACACTATACACTTATAGTAATAAAAGATGAAATTTAGCGTATCAAGCATTCTTTGGCTATTATAAGGTAAAACCATATCCTCCGGCTGGTGTTGCATTGTGTGATGGGACCTGGAGTTTATAGCTTCATTTTTCTTTGTTTAGCATTGCGCTGTTGTTTTATGCACTGGTGTTCTAGGGAGGAAACCCATTCCGTGTTATACGGCGTGGTTCCTTGATTTACCTAACTTTAAAATAAAGATTAATAACTATTTTAGTTCTCACACCAGTCACATGACTGACCTAGAGTTTATTGTTTTAACCTAAACTCTGGGTGCCCTTATTTTCGACACGGGCAGCTAGTAGTTTTGGTTTTGCATATTTATATTCACAGGATCCTGATTTACAGCTGGAACGATACTTGGAAAGCTCTGTATTCGTGTATTACTTCTAGTTGTGTTTTGTATTATTTTCCGCTGCGATGTATTTAAATGTAATTTAAATCTCTGTTATTTTCTGTGTAATATTTATTCATACTTTGTACTTTCTTATAATCTGATGAAATTGTTGTAATATACAGTGAAATTTTCTTCTATTTGCGTTCTGGTTTGTCGTGTTCTCAAAACAATCAGGGGTTTTGAACGGTCTTGGTCGGTCTGGTAACCTTCTGCTCTGATACCAAATGTAACACCCCACATCCGTTAAGGTCACTCACAAAGGGAATGCCTTAACTTCAATGGAACATTAGGGGTACTGGAACAGAAATATTACAAGACAAGCATATATAAAACAGCGGAAGGTAAAGTAGAAGTACTTCAAATCATTTAATAAATATAATTGTTTACAATAAAAGCCCATCAACTTGCAATACCCAATTACATAGCTAAAATATCTGTCTTGCTCAAAAACAAAGAAGCATCAAAATAAATTGTAGTATTCCCCAATAAAGCAAAGCAAGCCATAGCCAAGAGAAATCCAAGCAGTACATGAAAGAGCCTTGGAGCTTGGTAAGATCCGAACTAAGCTGTATTCCTACCCTGCGAGCCTGGGGGGAGGGGGAACGGAAGAAAAAGAGGCGAAACAAAACGGGTCTGTCATAAAGACTGAGTAAGTCCTAGTGACTTTCATCATAAAAACAGGTAAATATAACATGGCATGAAAAAACTGAAAGTAAACATAAGCATGATGACAAGATAAGCTACAGGCATGATAACTAAGAATAACATCATAGGATTTCTGTCATGTATAACATTGCAAGGTTCCCATCCAAGATGAACTAAGTATAGTTTCGTAAGATTTCTATCAAGCATCGCAAGATTTCTTTTCTTCACCGTTAAAATGATATATATTTTCTCTGCACCACCTAACTAGTGTCCCAACTAGTAATCTATATAAAATGATAAAATCATAATGTGATCCCAATCCCCGAAATTAAGGTTGCTTTCACGTGTATATCTATTATTTATTTCCTAGATCTAATCTAGGGTTTTCTATCGAGCGCTTCCTAGATTCAATCAGGATTTATGCCACCTAGGTCCAACCTAGGGATTATGCTACCTATTGAACGCTTCTTGGATTTAGGGTTTATGCCACCTAGGTCCAACCTAGGGATTATGCTACCTATTGGACGCTTCTAGGATTTAGGGTTTATGCCACCTGGGTCAAACCTAGGGATTATGCTACCTACGTATATCATACGGCCTCCCAATGATTGTAGATACCTATGCTGGTCCCATCATGGGGTGTATCCAGCCCCATGGTGGCGGCTCGACATAATTCTAGAATGCATAGGGTATACCACTGGTGCCCTCCAATGCCCTGTTTTTCTGCTCTGGAGTTGCGTGCACGCCCGCACTCCATTAGAACCACACTGTGCACCCACCGCCGTCGCTTTTGACCGCTTACAATCAGCCCAGTAATCGTGCCCCACCCTGCCTAGTTTCAGGGTACCACGATACATCTAGTGGGTTACTGCTAAAATGGGTCCCCGTTACTAGGGTTTCCTACTGGTTAAGTTTGTGGGCCTATATTTACTAATATTACCCACCAACCCGATATGTACTTAACCCTCTCCGTCCATCACGTTAAGTTGGTTAAGTGTTTTCTCTTGTTTTACTTAACCCTACCACACATCATGTTATATCGGTTAAGTGTTGTTCCTTGTGTTACTTAACCCTACCGCAAGCCTTGTTATACTGGCTAAGTGTTCTCCCTTGTGTTAACTTAACCCCACCGCATGTCATGTCATATAGGTTAAGTGTATATTGACTTAGCCCACCTACTTATCATGTTGTGGCGGTTAAGTGTTACCCTCTGTTGTTACTTAACCTTACCACGCATCACATTATATTGGTTAAGTGCATGTTAACTTAACCCCATCCACCAGTCATATTATAATGGTTAAGTGTTACCCTCGTGTGTTTACTTAACCCTACCACGCATCAGGTTATATCGATTGGGTGTTATCAACCTATTCAAGTTAGCCCAACCCATCCGCTAGTCATGTTATAACGGTTAAGTGTCATTAGCATAGCCACGTTACTTAACCCACCCATTCATTACATATTGGTTAAGTGTCATTAGTCTAGTCATATTACTTAACCCACCCATTGGTCTGATTAACAGTTATGTTGGTTGAGCCTAAACTTATAAGTTTTACATGTTCTTAACTCATACCGGTTAGATCCACATTTATATGTCAAATTTCCATGGTATCCCACCTAACCCTCTAACCATACCCACGTCTTATTATGGTTAGTATTCCTTAATTCATTCATTATGACGAACGAATCATGACCTCTCACATTAGACCGTGCATTTTGTGGCCACTGGATTTGTCGGGCGGTTCCGGGCAGATTTACACCACAAACTGGGTCTAACCTCGTGTCATAAACCGTTACGCCTACAATTTGGCCTTCGACCTCTCACATTAGACTGACACTTTTGTGGCTACTGGATTTGCCGGGCGGTTCAGGGCAGATTTACAGCACAAACTGAGTCTAACCTCGTGTCAAAGGTTCATTAATGGTCGTATTCCACCCAAAACCCCAATATCAGTTCATGTGTTTAACATATCGAAATGTTCATGATTCACATTTTTGCCCCAAAACGTATTCCCACATTATTATCATAATTCATTATAAGGTTATGCCAAGTTATAGCCTTTTATTTACAATACATGCCAATTACCCAAAACCCAACTTAGGCGCGTTCATATTAAACCTTTACTAAGTCATAAATTATCATATATGTTTCAACTCCAAATTTTACATAATTAACATATGCCCAAGTTCTAGATTACATGTAAATTTTACATATGCCCAATTCATACCAAATTTACATATGTTCAATTTATGTCGTTTTACGTGTATGCCAATTTTATGCCATTTTACCATATCAAGTTCTAGCCAAAATTACATGTATCAAGTTTTATACCCAATAAACCCAAATCATGATTCATGATGCAGTTATCCCAAACCATAATCTTTTTATTACAATACATGCTAGTTTCCCAAGTTCATAATACATGTTTATGCCAAATTATTTACATGTTATATATACCAAATCTCATGTTACATTACATAGATCCTATTTGTGCCAAATTCCATGTATATAATATTTATGCAAATTTTTCATAACAAAATTGTACCTAAATTTACAGATCACGCCCGAACTTGCAAATACAATGATAATATCCAATTTCATGTTATTACATCATATTCATATAGGCAATAATCCCATAATTCCCCCCATATACATATCGTACGCAAATCGCGATTTTAGGCCAAGGTCCGAAATTGACCAAGGTTCATGAAAGAAAATAAATTGGGGGAGATAGAAATTGAACAAAAATGAGATCAGAGGAAAACATCATCATAGGCATAAATATTACAACTTGATGATAACGTCATTATGAATCAAGAAAACTGCTGAATAGATCATAAACTTGTCATGAGCATAAAGATAGACAAGTCCCAAAACACAAGATTAAAGGAGCAACAGAAATAGATCAGAATCGATAAACATACTTAAATCCAATTCCACTTTATTCCATGGCCACATTATAATTAAATGTTTAAATCTAAAAACAACTAGAACTTACAGAGCATGGCTAATGAATTAAGAACTGAATTTGTTGTAAAAATGTCGCGGCGCTGTTAATTTATCGTCTTCAATCATTGTAGAAGCTTTAATCTTCGAATTGGATTGTGTATGAAAGCTTAGGAAATTTATTAGAGGTGGTGGCCATGATCAAGAGGGATTCCAGCAGCATTCAGGTGTATGAATGTTTTGTTATGAATTAGGTTAGGTCTAAGGGTGTTTTTATAGGTGTAGCAACTAGTTTAGGCCCTTAGATTAACCCTAGAATCAATCCGGACCATCAAAACACGTCTCAGGCTTCAAAAATGAGTTATGGGTCAAAACAGGCCGACCAGGTCGACCTGTAAGGGGGGAGGTCGACACTATGGTCGACCTGGGGGGCAGGTCGACCCTATGGTCGACCTGGGGGGGGGGGGGTAGGTCGACCCCTTGGTCCAGTGCTGCCTGAAAACTGCTGAAACTTGTACAGGCCATAACTTCTTCATCCGGACTCCGATTTTCGAAAATTCGGACTCTATTTCATGTAAAATTTCGAGACGAACGCAATGCGTAACCCGTTTCCCCTGATTCTGATTTTAAAATTTAATTCTGCCTTGATTTCTAGTTTTAATATGTTATTAAAATTCGGGTTGTTACATTCTCCCCTCCTTAAAGGATTTCGTCCCCGAAATCTTCAAGTTAAGAAGAATGTGTCCTACCATCCAATCATCCATCTACTCAATCATCAATCATAAGCATCCACTGTCCTTAAGAGATTTCTAATGTTGTATGAACATATGCAGAAAGTGTGTGTATATGTTCCTTATCTAATGCAAATGATCAGGCCTGATTGATCTTCTTAATGCAAAAATATATTTAGTGCCATGAGTCCAACATGTATGCAAATAGCCCTAATCACATAAACACTATATGCGTGCACAAAAATCCATCCATATGCAACATCCACATGATAACACATTTAATTTCATCCATAAACAAGTATAAACACTCATGCATATGCAATATGAAAGGCGACGGAGCCGATCTAGTGTCTAATGTGCGTGTATATGAATCCACGAGCAACCACTAGCAAACACTTGCAGCCACTTGCAGCCACTTGCAACCATCAACCATAACATGTCTCAAACACATGTTTACACCCAATCGTTACTACCTAAAGATATAGTCGAATGATAGAAGCAAGTAAAAACTTTGTGCCCATTAGGAAGTGTCAAAACTGGAAATCTATGTCACATATATACTGATTAGGAGAAGAACCCCCTAAGCACCAGCCCGAAGACCGAAATCAACATCAGGCTGACACCCAAAGAATTAACCAACCAATATATATGTTTCTAGGAAACTAAGCATGATGGACTCCTTTTTGGTCACAAGAAATCCTTTCCTAAGACCAACCCATGTCCTATAAAACCCAAAAAGTTTAGTCAACCCAACAGACACCCTCAAGCCCCAACATGTATTACTAACAGATGAGTCATACTCCCTAACAAAAATAGGATGGAGAATAGGACCGAGAGGATATGCTTAAAAGATAGCATGCAAATAAGCTCTACAGGAAAAGAGGGATCGAGGATATACTCTTAAAAAGAGATATGATGCGCGTGTCTAGTCTTCAATCTTCTAAGTCGCATTTCCTTGAGCTTAACTCCATTGTGCTTTGTCCGTCTTTAACTTCATAATTTATTAATTCTTGTTTCCAAAATATGAGTTGGAACTCATTTCACTGTTGTCTCTCGTCCCATTTTCACTTATTCTTTTTCTAGTACACTTAGCTTAAACATAACTGCGTACTCATGGTTTCGTGCAAGCTTTCCAAAATTCACTAGTGAATCTTGGATCTCATTCACTTACTAGAAGGTATTCCAAAATGAATTATCTTTTGAAAATAGACAAATGCCAACCATGCTTCCAAGTGTACTTACTAAGATGATTTTCTATGATGCATGCATAAGCGAAATGAACCATCCGCCTTAGTGGCGAACACTACTCGAGCAGATTGATAAAAGTATCAAGAGATTCTTGGTAACTAAGCATGGAAGAACCCTAAGGGTTACACTAGATTTCGAGGGTATTACCGGGGCAAGTCAAGAGTCTAACTAACCTCTTTTCATACTCGAGAATGGTATCATTTCTGGACAACCACTCCATCCCTAGAATCAACCCATTGCCCAAAAGCATAAGCATTACTTCTAAACTCAACACTTAGAATAGACATTCTCAAATCCAAACAAGTCATGAAAAAATGAGCCGATTCCCCAACAGGATTGGAGACAAAAACGGGATCCTCTACTACGCTAGTTCTAAGGTGCAGAGACTTCAACTATCGAAGCAGAATTAAAAGGATGTGATGTACAAAAACAAAGTTGTAACACCCCACCTCCGCCAAGGTCACTCACAAAGGAATGCACTAGGTTTGGAGGGGCATTATTGGTAAACATGCACAGAAATATTACAAGACAGAACATATAAAACAGCGGAAGTAAAACAAATTTCATTACTTTATAAAACATCAAGGTCTAAAGCCTTTTACATCAGAGTACATAGAAACCTGTCTTGCAAATAATAAAGAAGCATAAAACCTTTTCATAAATTATTCCCCCAAAACAAACCGGTAAAGCAGCCATAGCCAAAAGAAGTCCAAGCCATATATGATGACCTTCAAGCAGAAGAGGTCCAAACTAAACAACAGTGTTTCCTCCCTGAAAACCTGGGGGGGGGGGAACGGAAGACAAAGAGGCGAAACAAAACGGGGTCAGTCATAAAGACTGGTAAGTCCTATCTACTTCCAGTATAAAAACAGATAAAGGTAACATGACATGCATAAACTGAAAGTAAACATAAGGATGACGACAAGATAGATAAGCTAAACCAAGGTAACCGGATGAACTACTGTAGCAGGATAAACTAAGGTATCATGATAAACTATGGTGTCAAGATAAATCAAGGTATCTCATCGTCAGGTTTCTATCAAGTATACCATCCCAAGGTATCTATTATGTATAACATCCCAAGGTATTTATCATGTATATTTGCTCTGCACCTCTCGTACCAATATCCCAACCCGCGTCATGTGTTAACTATGAATGTACCTTGCCCAATGTCATGTAATGGTCCATGTCAACCTAATATATAGCATATGTAGGTTTTTCCCCACTCGTATGTTTCTTTCCATATATAAGTTCAGTCCTTTGCCGTAGGCCGTACGGGCTTTCCCATGTAAATCTATACCACCTCAACGTAGTACCATTTTATCCTTGAAGTTGTTTTGGACTGCTACCTTTGATCTGGTTATGTTTTCTTATCATGAACTATCGCGTGTTCACTTAGGATTTATGCCACCCAGGACCACTAGGGATTATGCTACCTAATGAACGTTTCCGTGTCTCGGTTTGGGTTCAAGCCACCTAGGGCCACTAGGGATTATGCCACCCGTCAACCACGCCCTTTTGTCCCACATATAAATCGTGAATCGTTTTCCATGTCTAGACGCACATGTATCTCAATGTGCCATCCGAGTTCCGTGCCAGGGCAAATCGAGAAATACGGAACTCGGTCGGGAGCTTTAAGTCATCTGCTGATGCAGATATCAAGGTCTGTTTTTGTATCCGTGGCTATGGTCCCACGTGACCCCTCCCTCAACTACTGAAAGGCAATCCAAGAAAAATCATGTATGAGAACTACATCCCGGCCCCACTATAGCCCCACTTTCCTATTGGCCAACCTCACCCATAACTCGATAGCAAGTATACGGTTTGTTGGGAGTTCTCTGCTTTTCCGTACGTACACGATTGACTAAAGATGGTAGGTAGTCGGCGATGTGCTATCCAGGGCAAAAACAAGTATCGTCGACTCCACGCTAATCCATCTCAGTCTTTAGGTTGCTCGCATAGCAACCAAGGCATACTCTTGGTTCTTCTACTGCATACCTTAACCTCTTGTGAGCCCAGGCGGATCATCTGCAACCTCACAGAGGGATACCAAGAGTATCCTCACGTCCCCCGAAGCTACCGCTTCGTCACCTAGTTCGTTGGAGCCTTTATCTAAGTCAGATAATTCGCTCCTCCACGTATGTTCAAGCGATGACCTACCGTATCGGGTTACTCATCTATCTGTGACTGGTCCAATTTCCTTGACTAAGAATTATCACTTAGTTATCCTTAACTAAGGTTTACCACTTAGCTTCTCTTCCCGCTATCCTTGTTAACTACGATTTTCAACCTAGTCCCCTGAGCTAGGGTTTTGTCTAATGGGTTAAGTGTTGTCATTTAAGTTCATGACTTAACCCGCCTACGAATCATGTCAAGATTGGCAAAGTATTTAAGTTCAAGGCTTAGCCCTACAAGTTGGTTAGGTATACCAAGAAGCTCATGACTTAACCCTATCAAGTCAAATTGGTTAAGTATTTATTTGTCTTAACCCTATCATATTATCGCGTTAGATTGATTAAGCATAGATTATCTTAATCCCATCAGATTATCGAGTCGGATTGGTTAAGTATGGGTTAGCTTAACCCCATCCACTAATCGTATTACAATGGTTAAGTATATTTAAAAGGTCTTGTGACTTAACCCAATCAAGTCCGCATAGTAGATTGGTTAAGTATAGGTTACTTAACCTCATCAAATCATCATGTATAATTGGTTAATTATAAGTTACTTAACCCTATTAAATTACCATGTTAAGTTGGTTAAGTATTGGTTACTTAACCTCATTGAATTACCAAGTTTAGATTGGTTAAGTGTTTAACTTAACCCCACCGAATTACCGTGTTTGGATTAGTTAAGTGTAGGTTACTTAACCCCAGCTAATTTCCGTGTTTAGATTAGTTAAGTCTAAGTTACTTAACCCCATCTAATTTCCAAGTCGGATTAGTTAAGTGTAAATTACTTAACCCCATCCCCTAATTGTCTCATATGGTTAAGTGTCATTAAGAAATCAAGTCCGGTTTAACTTAACCTACCCATTCATGTCATATCGGTTAAGTATCATTAGTCAAAATTACTTAACCTTTTTATGTGGCATTAATAATATTAACGCACCCCAACCTCTCACATTAGACTTTGTTGTGGTTACTAGTTAAGTCGGGCGGGTCCGGGTAGATTTACACCACAACCTAGTCTAACCTCGGGTTTTAAGTGCTATATGACCAACTACTCACATTGGGTCCTATTGTTTGTAGCCACTAGTTAAGCCGGGCGGGTCCGGGTAGATTTATGCTACAAACTTTACCCAACCTCGAGTTGGCCACTTTCATGTTTGGTCTAGTGTCATATTACACTTACATCCCATACGTGTCTAGTTTCAAGTCCCATGTTTACCCCACATGTCATGTCCACATTTAGGTGTATCATGAGTGTCATATTTTCGTGAAATCCCATGTCAAATTATCATGTCATAATCACGCTCGTCTAACCTACCCCAAATCGTGTTACCAACCCAAGTAAAAGCGAGTCAACATAGTAAGGATACTATGCTACATATTGGCCTCAAAACATGCACGATGCCAAAAAGGGATTGGCCACAAACATGCATAGTATCATGAGGGAATTTGGCCACAAACATGCATGATAACATAAGGGGTTTGGGTTCATTTACATGCATAAGCCCCAAAGTCAAGTCTTTGTCAATGTTTCACAAGTCAAATGGTTCCCAAAGGTTCATGCTAACATTCCATAGATAAAGATTCAAACTTGCAAGATAAACTAGGTTAAACATAACATGAGTGGCATGATTAAGTCGCTAAAACTTAGCCCAAGGTCATAGATCATAGAAAAGGGGCAAAATTAGGTTCACATAGGCTAGCATACTTATGTTTCATCGCATTTTATTCCATGTCACATTAGAACCACCGTTATAATCTACAAGTAGCTAGAACTTACATAGCGAGGCTTAGGGAAGGATCATGCATCGTCTTGACGAAGAAAGGTGGCTCCTTTGTTGAAGAATCGTCATGAAATTTGCGTAGCAACGTTGATCCACTCCCTTGATTTGATGTAGCAAGCTAGAACCTTTGATTCGGATCCGATTTGAATGCATAAGCTCTTGGAGTTGGAGATGGAGGCCATGATCAAGAGGGATTTGGGCAGCACTTCGTTGTTAGATTGATTTTGAGTGATTTAGGTTAGGTCCTAGGGTGTTTTTATAGAGATTATGAGTAGTTTAGGCCATAGGATAAACCCTAGGATAGATCTGAGCCCTCAAAATCCGTCATAGGCCCATAAAACATGTCTTGAGGAGCAAGTCAGGTGCACCCAGGCCCAAGTGGTCGGACCACCCAGGTCGACACCCGTGTCGACTGGGCAGTCGACCTGCCCCCTGGGCGTGTCGACTCCCCAGTCGACACCCTAGTTGACCTGGGGCTTGGGCGGGAATTTTCCCGCCCAGTTCGTTTGGCTCCAGATTTGAATTTCGAACTGTTTTTGAACTTGAATTTTTCTGAAAACTTTGACGGGCCATAACTTGGTCATACGGACTCCGATTTTCGAAAACTCAGACTCTATTTCGCGTATTTTTCCGAGACGAACGCAATGGCGCAACCATTTCTCCTGATTCAGATTTTATAATTAAATTCTGCCTTGATTCTTGTCTTAGCATGTTGTAAAAATCCGGGTTGTCACAAAAGTTCTAATGGGATGATAGAAAGGAAAAGCTAAACCTTTAACAGAAACGTTACCACCTCTCTTAGGCATGCTAGTAGTGAGAGCATAAAATTCCCCTCTCGACGATCTTGTTCTTTGCCCTTGTGCTTGTCCAATGATACTTAACTACATGTCCCTTTTTACCATACCAACGATGTTCTTTCTTGTCATGGGTTTTATTATTCTTTTACTTTGACTTCTTCCCTTTCACCTTTTCCTCCTTCGTGGATTACGCCTTATCAATAAGTTTCTCATCCTTAGGCTTGTGTTCTTTGTCCTCGTTCTTACTATCCTTGTATAGCTTGTTGACAAGTTTCTCGAAAGCTACCTCCATCGCACGACAACCCTACAAAGCTTGAAATAAGATTAGTCGCAAGTAAAACTACTACGGCTACAGATGGAGGTTGGGCACTCCTTGGTCCTCCGACATGTATCGTACGCCTACAAAACTATGGTGAAAAAGGAAGAGAGAAGAAACTCAAGGAGAGAATCAAAAGATAGTGCATATGGCTTTGGGGAATATGCCCTTCGTAAAACAAAACTTTTCTTTAGAAAAATGCTTCTTTGTAAACATTTTGAAAATAATTTCAGAAGGTTTTTAAAAGCTTTTGCCCAGTCTGGTAACCTTCTGCTCTGATACCAAATGTAACACCCCACATCCGTTAAGGTCACTCACAAAGGGAATGCCTTAACTTCAATGGAGCATTAGGGGTGCTGGAACAGAAATATTACAAGACAGACATATATAAAACAGCGGAAGGTAAAGTAGAAGTACTTCAAATCATTTATTAAATATAATTGTTTACAATTAAAGCCCATCAACTTCCAATACCCAATTACATAGCTAAAATATATGTCTTGCTCAAAAACAAAGAAGCATAAAAATAAATTGTAGTATTCCCCAATAAAGCAAAGCAAGCCATAGCCAAGAGAAATCCAAGCAGTACATGAAAGAGCCTTAGAGCTTGGTAAGATCCGAACTAAGATGTATTCCCACCCTGCGAACCTGGAGGGGGGGAACGGAAGAAAAAGAGGCGAAACAAAACGGGCCAGTCATAAAAACTGAGTAAGTCCTAGTGACTTCCAGCATAAAAACAGGTAAAGATAACATGGCATGAATAAACTGAAAGTAAACATAAGCATGATGACAAGATAAGCTACAGGCACGATAACTAAGAATAACATCATAGGATTTCTGTCATGTATAACATTGCAAGGTTCCCATCCAAGATGAACTAAGTATAGTTTCGCAAGATTTCTATCATGCAACGCAAGATTTCTCTGCTTCACCGTTAAAATGATATCTATTTGCTATGCACCACCGAACTAGTGTCCCAACTAGTAATTTATATAAAATGATAAAATCATAATGTGATCCCAATCCCTGAAATTAAGGTTGCTATCACGTGTATATCTATTATTTATTTCCTAGATCTAATCTAGGGTTTTCTATCGAGCGCTTCCTAGATTCAATCAGGATTTATGCCACCTAGGTCCAACCTAGGGATTATGCTAACTATTGAACGCTTCTTGGATTTAGAGTTTATGCCACCTAGGTCCAACCTAGGGATTATGCTACCTATTGAACGCTTCTTGGATTTAGGGTTTATGCCACCTAGGTCCAACCTAGGGATTATGCTACCTACGTGTATCATACGACCCCCCAATGATTGTAGATACCTATGCTGGTCCCGCCATGGGGTGTATCCAACCCCATGGTGGCGGCCTAACACAATTCTAGAATGCATAGGGTATATTACTGGTGCCCTCCAGTGCCCTGTTTTTCTGCTCATGAGTTGCGTGCACGCGCGCACTCCGTTAGAACCACACTGTGCACCCACCGCCGTCGCTTTTGACCGCTTACAATCAGCCCAGTAATTGTGCCCCACCCTGCCTAGTTTCAGGGTACCATGATACATCTAGTGGGTTACTGCTGAAATGGGTCCCCGTTACTAGGGTTTCCTACTGGTTAAGTTTGTGGGCCTATATTTACTAATATTACCCACCAACCCGATATATACTTAACCCTCTCCGTCCATCACGTTAAGTTGGTTAAGTGTTTTCTCTTGTTTTACTTAACCCTACCACACATCATGTTATATCGGTTAAGTGTTGTTCCTTGTGTTACTTAACCCTACCGCAAGCCTTGTTATACTGGCTAAGTGTTCTCCCTTGTGTTAACTTAACCCCACCGCATGTCATGTCATGTCATATAGGTTAAGTGTATATTGACTTAGCCCACCTACTTATCATGTTGTGACGGTTAAATGTTAACCTATGTTGTTACTTAACCTTACCACGCATCACGTTATATTGGTTAAGTGCATGTTAACTTAACCGCATCCACCAGTCATATTATAATGGTTAAGTGTTACCCTCGTGTGTTTACTTAACCCTACCACGCATCAGGTTATATCGATTGGGTGTTATCAACCTATTCAAGTTAGCCCAACCCATCCGCTAGTCATGTTATAATGGTTAAGTGTCATTAGCCTATCCACGTTACTTAACCCACCTGTTCATATCATATTGGTTAAGTGTCATTAGTCTAGTCATATTACTTAACCCACCCATTGGTCTGATTAACAGTTATGTTGGTTGAGCCTACATTTATATTTTTACATGTTCTTAACTCATACCGGTTAGATCCACATTTATATGTCAAATTTCCATGTCATCCCACCTAACCCTCTAACCATACCCACGTCTTATTTTGGTTAGTATTCCTTAATTCATTCATTATGACGAACGAATCATGAACTCTCACATTAGACTGTGCATTTTGTGGCCACTGGATTTGCCGGGCGGTTCCGGGCAGATTTACACCACAAACTGGGTCTAACCTCGTGTCATAAACCGTTACGCCTACAATTTGGCCTTCGACCTCTCACATTAGACTGACACTTTGTGGCTACTGGATTTGTCGGGCGGTTCCGGGCTGATTTACACCACAAACTGAGTCTAACCTCATGTCAAAGGTTCATTAATGGTCGTATTCCACCCAAAACCCCAATATCAGTTCATGTGTTTAACATATCGAAATGTTCATGATTCACGTTTTTGCCCCAAAACGTATTCCTACATTATCATCATAATTCACTATAAGGTTATGCCAAGTTATAGCCTTTTATTTACAATACATGCCAATTACCCAAAACCCAACTTAGGCGCGTTCATATTAAACCTTTACCAAGTCATAAATTATCATATATGTTTCAACTCCAAATTTTACATAATTAACATATGCCCAAGTTCTAGATTACATGTAAATTTTACATATGCCCAATTCGTACCAAATTTACATATGTTCAATTTATTATATTTTACATGTATGACAATTTTATGCCATTTTACCATATCAAGTTCTAGCCAAAATTACATGTATCAAGTTTTATACCCAATAAACCCAAATCATGATTCATGATGCAGTTATCCCAAACTATAATCTTTTTATTACAATACATGTCAGTTGCCCAAGTTCATAATACATGTTTAAGCCAAATTATTTACATGTTATACATACCAAATCTCATGTTACATTACATAGATCCTATTTGTGCCAAATTCCATGTATATAATATTTATGCAAATTTTTCATAACAAGATTGTTCCAAAATTTATAGATCACGCCCAAACTTGCAAATACAATGATAATATCCAATTTTATGTTGCCAATTATTACATCATATTCATATAGGCAATAATCCCATAATTCCCCCGTATACATATCGTACACAATTCACGATTTTAGGCCAAGGTCCGAAATTGACCAAGGTTCATGAACGAAAATAAATTGGAAGAGATAGAAATTGAACAAAAATGAGATCAGAGGAAAACATCATCATAGGCATAAATATTGCAACTTGATGATAACGTCATTACGAATCAAGAAAACTACTGAATAGATCATAAACTTGTCATGAGCATAAAGATAGACAAGTCCCAAAACACAAGATTAAAGGAGCAACAGAAATAGATCAGAATCGATAAACATACTTAAATCCAATTCCACTTTATTCCATGGCCACATTATAATTAAATGTTTAAATCTAAAAACAACTTGAACTTACAGAGCATGGCTAATGAATTAAGAACTGGATTTGTTGTAAAAATGTCGCGGCGTTGTTAATTTATTGTCTTGAATCATTGTAGAAGCCTTAATCTTCGAATTGGATTGTGTATGAAAGCTTAGGAAATTTATTAGAGGTGGCGGCCATGATCAAGAGGGATTCCAGCAGCATTCAGGTGTAAGACTGATTTGTTATGAATTAGGTTAGGTCTAAGGGTGTTTTTATAGGTGTAGCAACTAGTTTAGGCCCTTAGATTAACCCCTAGAATCAATCCGGACCATCAAAACACGTCTCAGGCTTCAAAAATGAGTTATGTTTCAAAACAGTCCGACCAGGTTGACCTGTAAGGGGGGAAGGTCGACACTATGGTCGACCTGGGGGGTTGGTCGACCCTATGGTCGACCCCCTGGTCCAGTGCTGCTTGAAAACTGCTGAAACTTGTACAGGCCATAACTTCTTTATCCGGACTCCGATTTTCAAAAACTCGGACTCTATTTCATGTAAAATTTCGAGATGAACGCAATGGCGTAACCCGTTTCCCCTGATTCTGATTTTAAAATTTAATTCTGCCTTGATTTCTAGTTTTAACATGTTATTAAAATTCGGGTTGTTACATTTACAATATATACGAAGTGTTAAAATATTCAAGTTTGAAATAAATTGTTTTAACAATAAAAATCACATTTTTATAATATATTTGAATCGCTAAAAGGATTCATGTTTGAAATAAATTGTTTTAACAATAAAAATCACATTTTTTTTATATATATGAAGTGTTAAAAATAGTCATGTGTTGAAATAAATATTTGTTGGGTAAAAATATTATTTTTATCAAATATATGAAATGAAAATGGTTTGGAAATCGAAGAACGGATTATATATATATATATATATAATTAAAATAAATCAAATAACGAAGCTGCATTCGTATTTTGAAATCTTGATTTTAAACGATTGTACTAGGAGATCCGACCATCGGATTTTCCCGAAATCGAAACCGTTGGGTTCGCATTTTGGAAATATCTTTTAAATGATACCAACTTTGCAAAGATCCAACGGTTAGATTGGGTGAAATGTTTAATTCAAATCTAAATAAAAACAGAGCCAGAATGGATTATATTTATATATATACATATATATATATATTATTAAAATAAATCGAATAATGACGCTGTATTTTGTATTTTGAAATCGTAACTTCAAATGATTGTACCGGGAGATCTGACCGTCGGATTTTCCCAAAACTGAAACCGTTGGGTCCGCTTTGAAAAGATCTTTCTAATGATATAAAATTTGTATAGTTCCAATGGTTAGATGTTCAAATATGTGTAAATCAAATCTGAAGAAAAACAGTGCCATGGCCACATTATGGCCTGAAGCGTCGTTTGAATAAATTGGCTATTTTTAAATAAATAAAAATAGCGATAAATCGTTATAAAATATTATAAATGATATGGAATGGAAATAAACCAAATTTACCCGGTTTATTGGATATTTGATGGTTGAATGTGTTTGACGTGAAAATTTCATTAATGAACTGAACTATGGATGTCAAATAATTTAACCATGGAAACGAATTGATTTGAATTTAAATATATGTGAATTGTTTGAAAAGGCCGAGTTAAATCTCATTTCAAATAATTGGTCGACGATGAAGACTGTGGTTGAAGACCGGAGGTCTTCACATCGTTTGGATGATTGCTGATGTCTTGATTGGGAGGCATCCCAAGACAAGGTAATAAGTGGTGGTCGTCCAGACGTACTTGGAGATTGACCAGATGTGCGAGGTCCTCTCTCCTATATTGGACATACGGGAGAGGAATAAGGTGCCTCCGGTTTCGTTCAAACCCAGAACGGACTTGTAAATGGATGTGTGTTTGTAACTTGACAACGTGGCATACAGAGATGCAGTGATCAGGGCTTTTATTGAAAAGCAGAGCCTTGTGGTTGATGCTTAAAGCATGGCTTTAATACAGCTAGCTTTGTGTATAGCGTTGATTCACGAGCCTCACACCACGGTATGAGCCAGAAACGGGAGAGGACCTCAGGGAGGACATGCGTTTCCTTCTAGCTAGGAGTGGTGTTTTGGGTTTTACATGCCCGGGCATTTTACTTATGTGGATGATGAATAGCGAGGCGCCTCGGTTATATCGGTCTCTGCGGAGCCGATGGATGGTCTTTATACAGACCAGTTTGACGCCCCGTAGGGCGGGGAAACGTAGTGTTCTGGCATTTTAATCCACTCCATATGGACCGACCCTGACTATCTAAGGCTTGCCTACGCGCTTGCCTGGGACCCGAGCTAGAGCGTCTCGAAGCGGTAGGGATGATCGCTTGCCTTGGTTCATGGCGAAAGTCCAATTTCCAAATACGACATCGTGCGGTTTTGATTGTATACCTATATATGGCGACATAGTGGTATGGGGCACTTATGCCGTCTATGATTGATACTTATGATTGAAATTGTTTTTGAAACATATAAACACTAATAGTAATATCAAATGCTTTTGTTTTATACGTATCAAGCATATTTTGGCCATTATAAGGTAAAACTCTATCCTCCGGCTTGCGTTGCATTGTGTGATGGGAACTGAGTCTTATAATGGCTTCATTTTTGTAAGAAGCATTGCGATGTTTTAAATGATTTACTTGTTTTAAGCACTGGCTGTCCAATGGAGTAAACCCGTTCCGCATTAGCGACCTAGTCTTGTGATTGACCTTATTATGAAAATAAGTTAAGTAGATGACTGACTCATAGTTTGTTTCACTTGCAAATTCAGGTGCCCTATTTTTTACACAGGCAGCCTTGTATTTAGGTTTTAGTTGGCTCTTTCTGGATAGCTATGGAGCTGAAGATGGATTTTATCATTTCTTTCTTTTTATGTTGTTCAGCTCCGTTCTACATATTATGTTTTGATTCCGCTGTAGACATTTTATGTAAAGCTGAACTGTATTTTGTACTAAGTATAATCCTGTATTGTGTAACTATGATGTTTATATTTATCCAGTATATTCTGTTGTATATTATTTGGTGTATTTATATATTTTTGTTCTGCCGTTATTTGTTTATGTGTTATATTCCAAAGATTACCCTTGCCACCGTGGAATGGGGTTTGGGGTCGTCACACGTGGTATCAGAGCTTTGGTTAAGCTTAATTCTGGAATATAACGTATTAACGAACTCGTCAGAAATAGAATCAGAAGTGTTTTATGACGAATAACTCATTTCAGATAGGATCAGTAATATCCTAGAATGAGTGTAGCAGAATGAAATACACCCCGATAGGCACATTTACATTCAAGTATATGCCTCTATGCTTTAAAATACCTTTTCTGCTGACCTGACACTTTGTCTGCTATTTGCAGACATTAAAAAATGAGTGGTAGAAGTAGAAGAGGTAGGTAAGAACCAAATATTGAAGCTCTATTAATTAAGTATCGAAATCTAGATGAAGTACCATTCTTAGGCAGTGAATCTATTATTCAAACACAAGCATGGATGCTCTCTACTGAGAAAATTTTTGAAGGTTCAAAGCTGAGAGATGATCAGAAAAGATTACTGGCATCTTGGGCACTCAAAGACGAAGCTTTAACCTGGTGGCAAGCTGTTATTAAGAATAATCCAGAAGGTAATATTACATGGGATATATTCAAAGAAATTTTCAATGAAAGGTTTATTTCTCTAGAGGAAACTAAGCAGTTAAGTTATGAATTCTACTATCTAATACAAGGAGATAAGATCATTCCGGAATATCATAAGAAATTCAATGAACTTTCTCGTTTTGCCCTGCATCTAATTCAAAATCCTAAGGGGAAGAATCTGAGGTTTATTAACGGGCTCCAAAGAAAGTACCACAGTAGTGTAACTGCATATGTGCAACTTCCTTTTTCTGAAATGATATGCATGGCTTACCAGTATGAAGATCTAGATAAGAAGGCCTTTTGGAAGACAAAGAAGAAAGTAGTTCTAGCAACAAAAGGAAATTCAAAACTGATAGCCTAGAGGCAAGTACGACGTCTGGGGTCAGAAGAAAACCTAAAGCCAAGAGAAAAAGGGTTAAATCTGAAAAAGAACCAATAACAACTGCCACCTGCTCTAACTGTAATCGGAAAGGGCATTTGGCAATAAATTGTGGACCCTTAAAGAAGCGATTAAAGAGTGGATCTAAATCCAAGAAGAAGTGTCAGGAGATTAGAAAATGCAATCAGTGCCATCAGGCTGGTCATATAAAGCAAGTCTGCCGGCTGTTGAAAGCGACCAAAGTAGTGCATGTAAATGAAGTGGCAGAAGCTCCATCTCCCTCATTCAGTAAAACGAGGCCAGATGTTTTAGAAGACACGCTTATTATTAAAGACATTCCAGTTATAGTACTGTTTGATACGGGCGCATCGCGAAGCTTTATTGCAAGTAATGCGGTTAAGAAACTGGATTTGAAATTGAAAAGGCTCAAAGCACCCATGACTGTCCATAATCCGGTTGGGGGTTCCCTCAATCTTAGTTGGATTTATGGGGTGCCTATTTCTTTTTCTCTTTATCGGTTCCCTACCATCTAGATCATCATGAATTTTATCGAATTCGATCTTATTCTAGGATTGGATTGGTTAACCAAGTATGAAGCTGAGGTCAAATGCGCCGACAGAGTTGTTAAGGCAAAGATTAAATCAGGAGACTACCGTTCCATGTGAAGGTTCGAATTCTGATAGAAAAGACTATTGGTCATCTTTGGATGTTTCTCCTACTCAAATAGAACCTGTTCCTGTCATTACGGAGAATATTCCGGTTGACATTGAAAATATCCCTGTTGTCAAGATTATTCGGATGTGTTCGAAGAAGTTGTTAGGTTACCTCCGCGTAGGGAAATTGATTTTAAAATCACTTTAATTCCTAATGCAAGGCCAGTAGTTCACGTTATTCGAAGGATAACCTTGAAAAAAAAGAGGAGTTGGACAATCAGACTCAACAACTTGTATGGAAGGGTCTGATCGGGCCTAGTTTCTCGGATTGGGGAGCAGTAGTAGTGTTTGTCCCAAAATCAGACGGTACTCTCAGACTATGTGTGGATTATCGTGACTTGAACAAGAAGACGTTAAAGAACAAATATCCAGTGTCGTGGATTGATGATTTGTTGGATCGATTGAATGGCGCACAAGTATTTTCACGAATGGACCTAGCTACAGGCTTCCATCAGCTACGAATCACCGAAGAATGTGTTCCTTTGAATGCATTCAGAGGTCCAGACTTATTGTACGAGTGGTTAGTGATGTCGTTCGGCTTATGTAATGCTCCAGCTTATTTTGTCGATCTAATGAACCGGGTATTCAGAGAAGTATTGAATAAATTTGTACTGGTTTTCATTGATGACATATTGATCTTCTCTAAGTCAGAAAGAGAGCATGAAAAACTTTTGGAGCAAGTGTTATAAATTCTCAAAAAGAATGTTTTAAAAGCCAAATTTTCCAAATGTATATTCTAGCAAGAAGAAGTAAAGTTCCTTGGCCGTGTTGTATCAAAAGAAGGAATTTTTGTGGATCCCAGTAAGATCACAACTATTCAGAATTGGAAGCAGCCAACTACGCCCATAGAAGTACAAAGTTTTCTTGGATTGGCTAGTTATTATCGAAAGTTTGTTAAGGATTTTTCGAAGATATCTAGTTCCTTAACGAAGCTTACTAAGAAACATTCAAGGTTCAATTGGACTCCAGAATGTGAGATCCAGGAGCTGTAGTTAAGATTGGCAACTGCTCCAGTGTTAACAATTATCGATGGCAATCAAGACTTGAAAGTCTGGACCGATGCTTCTAAAGAAGGCCTTAGTGCAGTGTTAATGCAAAGAGGCCAAGTAGTTGCTTATGCTAGCCGTCAATTGAAGCCACATGAGAAAAATTATGCAACTCACGATCTTGAATTGTTAGCCATTGTGTTTGCTATGAAAATCTGGAGGCATTATCTATTGGGTGAGAAGTTCGAATTATATACTTATCATCAATCATTGAAGTATTTATTCACCCAGAAGGATCTGAATTTGAGACAGCAGCGTTGGCTAGAATTTCTCGTGGCATATGATCTTGATATTTTGTATACTCCGGGGAAAGCCAATGTTGTGTCTGATGCGCTCAGCAGAAAGAATGTGATCATCGCCAATCTTATCATTACACCATCGTTGATTGATAAAATATCTATGCATCAGAAAGATGATAGTTTTGTTAAAGAGGTGATCAAAATAATTCAAAGGGGCGAAGTCTCCAGTTTCCAAGTGGATGGTGCAGGAGTTCTGAGATTGAAAGGAAGAATTTGTGTTCCTGACCTTCTTGAGCTCAAAAGAGAAGTAATGGACGAGTGTCACAAGTCCAAGCTGAGTATCCACCCAGGGGTTAGTAAAATGTATACTGACCTCAGGCGAACCATCTGGTGGAATGCGATGAAAAGATACATCTCTATATATATTAGCAGGTGTTCTACTTGTCAACAAGTTAAGAGCGATCAATAGAAACTCGCTGGATTGCTGCAACCATTAGAAATTTTAGGTTGGAAGTGGGAACAAATTTCTATGGATTTCATAGATGGTTTTCCCAGAACCCGGAGAGGAAATGACAGTATTTGGGTGATCGTAGATCGTTTCATGAAGACCGCCCATTTTATACCTGTCAGGTCGAATAGAACCGCTCAGAGTCTGGCGCAAATTTATTTCCAAGAGATTGTTAAACTTCATGGAGTTCCCATGAGTATCGTTAGTGACCGTGACCCGACTTTTGCTAGAAAATTCTGGGAAGCATTCCAAGAAGAATTGGGAACGAAGCTGAACTTAAGCACCGCTTATCATCCTCAAACAGATGGCAAAACTGAGAGGGTGAACCATATTCTAGAAGATTTATTACGGGCTTGTGTTATTGATTTTGGCGGATCATGAGATGACCACTTGCATTTGGTTGAGTTCTCATACAATAACAGCTACCAAGCGAGCCTGAAAATGTCACCATTCGAAGCATTGTATGGTAGGTCGTGCGGATCTCCCGCTTGTTGGGTAGAACCTGGTAATAGACTTGTATTGGGACCAGATATGATTCGCAAAGCTGCGGATAAAGTCGATTTCATTAAGAAACAATTACTAACCACTCAAAGTCGATAGAAGAGCTATGCAGCTTCGAGAAGAAGAGATTTATCTTTTTCTATTGGTGACTATGTGTATTTGAGGGTTTCTCCGATGAAAGGAGTAGTCCGATTTGATAAAACAGGGAAGTTGGCACCCAGATTTATTGATCCAATTCTTGTGCTCGAACGGATTGGAACACTCACTTATAGAGTTCAATTGCCAGACTGGTTGCCTGGAGTACATGATGTGTTTCACATATCTCAACTTCGAAAGCATGTACATGATCCAGACTTGGTCACGGAAGAAGCCGCGCAACAGGATTTGGAAATTACTCTAGATTTAGCTGTGAGAAGAGAGCCGATAAAGATTATTAGCAAGGAAACTAAAGAGTTGAGGAACAAGAAGGTTCACTTAGTCAAAGTGCAATGGAGTGGAGATCCGTGAGACTGTACTTGGGAAATGAGGAGAGCATTAAGAAAGCCTATCCCAGTTGCAGGGTGGATATCTCTGATTAACTCTAGTGCAAGGTACATTTACCATAATTTGCATTTCCGTATTGTTTTCTACTTGGTTGTTGTTTCCTTTTCATGGATGTAAAACTTTTAGTTATATAGTCTGAATGATTTTAAAAGAGTATATGAATTAATTAGTATGTATTTGAAAAGTTAATCAACAAATTGATTGTTGTTTGTGTTGTCTGATTATGAATTGATTAATCAAATTATTGGAATGATAATTAATTTAATCAATAAGAAAATGATGGTAAATTTATGCAAATGAATCAAATATTGAACTGATTTGAAATTTGATTGGAATACATGCATGTACATTATATATGTTTGAACAGGTAAATGGATTTGCAGTTGAGTAAAGAATTTATTTGCGTGCCCAACAAATAGGTAAACCTTAAATGAGTTGGATGCGCAATTTTATTATTATATCAACTCCTATGAATGCCATTGGATGAGGAGTGCTGGTTGTTTTGTGTGAAATAATAAACTTCGCCATAGGATAGTAACAATTAATTTTGAACTACACTACATGGCATACTACGTGAAGATAGCATACTCAATCATATACCACATAAGCATTTGGAGCTTTCGTGACGAGGTTGAAGATCTACCATTCGAGCGAGAGGCATGTATGGAGATGACTATATTACAGGTTGAACCGAAGAATGATATGGACTATATAAAATGTAACAGTAAATTGCCATATTAATAAAGACCCCACACGGGTTTGGAGATGACACTAAACACTTCTCTTTGGTCATTAAGGCACAAAAAACCATTTATAGGGTGACAAGAATTTATTCTCTGGAGTTATGATCTATACACACTCCCTTGTGGACACCGGAATATATCACTATAAATATGTGTATGCTTTTTAGGATTTATTGGGTACCTAATACAGCCCGATAAATTTCCAAACCCTCCTCGTACAAAGGAGGTTATGGCGAAATTTTTCGAAAATTTAGGGTGTTAGCCAAATTTTTGAAGAATTAGGAAATTCTTAGAAACTGAAAAGTTGAAGAATGGAAGCTAGAATGAAAGTTGAGTTGGTTAGTTAAACAACTTTCAGCTTCGTTCCTTTTTGGGGACGAAAAGATTTTAAGTGGGGGAGATTGTAACAACCCGGAAAATCAGAACCAATTTAAAAAATTTAATGTGGCTATTTTAGGGGATTTTGAATATTTAAAATAAATTATTTTAAATAATAACGACCAAAAATTCATTTGGATCGAAGTTATAGTGAATATATTTATTTTAATTATAAAACAAGGCATTATATGGCGCGGCAGTTTGAAAATTTGAATTCGAACTTTGACTAACTGTACAGGATGCAAAATAAAATGGATTTTAGTGAAACCAAAAATATTTAAATCTATTTAAGAATATCTTTCTAACGAATCTGACAAATCGAAATTTCATAGCGGGAATCAAAAGTTATGGCTAAATGAATTTTCATAAAGGTCGCTATGGGATTAATATAGCCCGCGAAAATAGACATTTTGCAAACGACCTCCGTTTTTGACGAAACCACTTTTGTTGGATCCGGGATGTCGAATTATTGCTAGATTCCAAATTCCATAATTTTTGAGTTAATATGTGAGCGTGGCAAAGGAAAATGTGTTTGGTTGATTTTAGTCAATTTGGATCGACCAGAAAATGGCCAATTTTCAAACGGTCTCCAAATTCGACGAAATCAGTTTTGTTAGGACCGTATCGTCAATACATAGCTAGATTTATTTTTTTGGAATTTTTGGAATCAGTATGTGACCCCGACAAATTAAAATGTGCGTTCAAATCTATATTTGAATGTTTTATATTTTAATTTCAGGAATAACTGACTGAAACAGCCGAATGGGCCTACGAAACATATTTCATTGTGTCCGGAATCGAGGTAATTAGCTAGGGACAAAAGTCATTGGGTTTGGATTGGAGTTCGTTTGGAGAAACGGATATTTTTGGAATTATATATAGCACGGGCCAATCGTATTTTTTTATAAGAAAATAAATAAAGAAAATCGCTTTCTCTCTCCCCGATGCCGATAGAAGGCGAAAAACTGCTTCGTTCTTCCTGGACAATTTCCGGCTGATCCCTTCACCAAAACACCTCACCCCAGTTGAACTTTTTGAAGAACATCTCCTCCTCTTCAAATCAGTACCAACCACTCCTCCTCTCGTCGCGTGTGCAAGGAGAATCGACGCCCCAAACTTCACCACTTTCAGTTGTGCCCTCCCTGGTGGATCGAACTGGGCGCCTCCACCACGCGCAGGAGCACGACTCCAAGCCCTACGACGCTGCACAAGCTGATCGACCTCTCGTTCAACGGTTTACACGAAAATCAAAAACCTAGTTTTGAACCTCGTTGACAGGTAACGGCTGTTTTATTTTGAAAAAAAATAACACATTAAAAGCGCTACGGGTTTTGATTTCATGATAAAAATCATATCATTTTGCTATGTTGTCGAAATCCAGTGAAACAAGAGACACCGGGATCGTGCGGACGCCTTCTACATTCTAGAAGAGACCAGAAAATTTTTGGAGCTTCCTACAATTTTTCGAGGAGTGGAACCTAATGTGAGATTTCTAAATTATAAACGATATGGAATGGCGATGTATAAATTATATAATCGATGTATAAGTTATATAAGCGTTGTACACCTCATGTATAAGCATTGTATAAGTTGTATGTGCGATGTATAAGTTATATATACATTGTAAAAATCATATGTGCGTTGAATGGAATTGAAATGATATTGAAATAAAATCGAAATATAATTATATACGTATATATATATATATACAATTCCCTCGTCGACAGAATATGGACGATATATTGGTTGTGATTATTTGGATTTTGGTTGACGTGAAATTTGGTTGATAATAGAGAATGGCTGATAATGATTGTTTGTGGTTGAAACAAAGTTGGAATTTTTGTGGAAATATCCATTGTGATATGAAAATGATCGAAATATTCAGATTATAAGGTTAAGCCCCTTAGGGAACACTGCGAGGCATAAGGTAGTGCGAGGAGTCGTACTCGGGACGGTACCGGTTTTAAACAACCTGTCGTTATGCTGCCGAAATTTTCTGAAATATTCATGTGTTTGATTTATATTCATGTATTGAAATATATTCATGTGTTGGAAAAACATTCATATGACGAATAAAATGTTTGAAAGATAAAAATCATATTTTTATCATGTATATGAAGTATATAAAATATTCATGTTTGAAATAAATTGTTTTAACAATACAAATCACATTTTTATAATATATATGAATCGCTAAAAGTATTCATGTTTAAAATAAATTGTTTTAACAATAAAAATCACATTTTTATTATATATACGAAGTGTTAAAAATAATCATGTTTGAAATAAATTGTTTCGACAATGAAAATCACATTTTTATAATATATATGAATCGCTAAAAATAATCATGTTTGAAATAAATTGTTTGGACAATGAAAATCACATTTTTATAATATATATGAATCGCTAAAAATATTCATGTCTGAAATAAATTGTTTTAACAATAAAAATCACATTTTTATAATATATATGAATCGCTTAAAATATTCATGTTTGAAATAAATTGTTTTAACAATAAAAATCACATTTTTATAAAATATACGAAGTATTAAAAATAATCATGTTTGAAATAAATTGTTTCGACAATGAAAATCACATTTTTATAATATATACGAAGTGTTAAAAATATTCAGGTTTAAAATAAATTGTTTTAACAATAAAAATCACATTTTTATAATATATATGAATCGTTAAAAATATTCATGTTTGAAATAAATTGTTTTAACAATAAAAATCACATTTTTGTTATATATATGAAGTGTTAAAAATAGTCATGTGTTGAAATAAATATTTGTTGGGTAAAAATACTATTTTTATCAAATATATGAAATGAAAATGGTTTGGAAATCGAAGAACGGATTTTATATATATATAATTAAAATAAATCGAATAACGAAGCTGCAGTTCGTATTTTGAAATCGTGATTTCAAACAATTATACCGGGAGATCCGACCATCGGATTTCCCCAAAATCGAAAACGTTGGGTTCGCTTTGGAAATATCTTTCCAACGATACCAACTTTGCAAGGATACAACGGTTAGATTGGGTGAAATGTTTAATTCAAATCTGAATAAAAATAGCGCCAGAATGGATTATATATATATATATATATATATATATAATTAAAATAAATCGAATAACGACGCTGTAGTTCGTATTTTGGAATCGTAACTTCAAACGATTATACCGGGAGATCCGACCGTCGGATTTTCCTAAAATTGGAACCGTTGGGTCCGATTTGAAAAGATCTTTCTAATGATATAAAATTTGTAAAGATCCAACAGTTAGATGTTCAGATATGTGTAAATCAAATCTGAAGAAAAATAGCGCCATGGCCACGTTATGGCCTGAAGCGTCGTTTGAATAAATTGGCTATTTTAAATAAATAAAAATAGCGATAAATCATTATAAAATATTTTAAACGATATGGAATGGAAATAAACCGAATTTACCCGGTTTATTGGATATTTTATGGTTGAATGTGTTTGACGTGAAATTTTCATTAATGAACTGAACTATGGATGTCAAATAATTTAACCATGTAAATGAATTGATTTGAATTCTAAATATACGTGAATTATTTGAAAAGGCCAAGTTAAATCATTTCAAATAATTGGATGACGATTAGAGATCGACGATGAAGACGGTGGTTGAAGACCGGAGGTCTTCACATCGTTTGGATGATTGCTGATGTCTTGATTGGGAGGCATCCCAAGACAAGGTAACAAGTGGTGGTCGTCGAGACGTACTCGGAGATCGACCGGATGTGCGAGGGCCTCTCTCCTGTATTGGACATATGGGAGAGGAATAAGGTGCCTCCGGTTTCGTTCAGACCCAGAACGGACTTGTAAATTGGATGTGTGTTTGACGTTGTAGCTTGATAACGTGGCATACAGAGATGCGGCGATCAGGGCTTTTGTTGAAAAGCAGAGCCTTGTGGTTGATGATCAAAGCATGGCTTTAATACAGCTAACTTTGTGTATAGCGTTGATTCGCGAGCCTCACACCCTAGTATGAGCCAGAAACGGGAGAGGACCTCAGGGAGGACATGCGTTTCCTTCTAGCTAGGAGTGGTGTTTTGGGTTTTACATGCCCAGGCATTTTACTTATGTGGATGATGGATAGCGAGGCGCCTCGGTTATATCCGTCTCTACGGAGCCGATGGATGGTCTTTATACAGACCAGTTTGACGCCCCATAGGGTGTAAAACGCAGTGTTCAGGCATTTTAATCCACTCTGTGTGGACCGGCCCTGACGATCCAAGGCTTGCCTACGCGCTTGCCTGAGACACGGGCTAGAGCGTCTTGAAGCGGTAAGGAGGATCTCTTGCCTTGGTTCATAATGGAAATCCAATTTCCAAATATGACATCGTGCGGTTTTGATTGTATACCTATATATGGAGACATAGTGGTATGGGGCACTTATGCCGTCTATGATTGATACCTATGATTGAAATTGTTTTTGAAACATATAAACACTAGTAATAATATCAAATGCTTTTGTTTTATACGTATCAAGCATATTTTGGCCATTATAAGGTAAAACTCTATCCTCCGGCTTGCGTTGCATTGTGTGATGGGAACTGAGTCTTATAATGGCTTCATTTTTGTAAAAAGCATTGCGATGTTTTAAATGATTTACTTGTTTTAAGCACTAGCAATCCAATGGAGTAAACCCATTTCGCGTTAGCGGCGTGGTCCTGTAATTGGCCTTATTATTAAAATAAGTTAAGTAGATTTCCCATACCTGTTCCATGACTGACTCGTAGTTTGTTTCACTTGCAAACTCGGGTGCCCTATTTTCGTCACGGGCAGCCTTGTATTCAGGTTTTAGCTGGCTCTTTCTGGATAGCTATGGAGCTGAAGATGGATTCTATCATTTCTTTCTTTTTATGTTGTTCAGCTCAAGTTGTACATATTATGTTTTGATTCCGCTGTAGACATTTTATGTAAAGCTGAACTGTATTTTGTACCAAGTATGAACCTGTATACTGTGTAACTCTGATGTTTATATTTATCCAGTGTATTCTATTGTACATTATCTGGTGTATTTATATATTTCTGTTCTGCTGTTATTTGTTTATGTGTTATATTCCAAAGATTACCCTTTCCACCGTGGAACGGGGGTTTGGGGTCGTCACACTCCAACTCCAAGGATAAATATCGAAATTGGAATACTTGGTCTAACCCGAGCAATAATGCAAACAACTCGGATCAGGACTAACATTTTCACGGAAGTAAATCAACTCAAATGAAATGTTCGATGAAATGCATTTGGTAACTTAAAGGATGTTTGGGATCGCCATCCTATAAGGATCCATCAAAATAATACTATATTGTATAATGCATTATATACAATGGTGTCTATTAGTAAAGTTAAAATATCAAAATAGCTTAAGCTGGATTAACTTTATTACCCTTACACTGTTTAAATATTCCCATAGTATATACATTACTGTAATTCCTCCATAAACTAGAGGGCTATTGAAGGGCACTCCATATGAAATAGTACAAAACAAAGTCGTAGCAGTCTCGTATAAGGCATGTGACAAGGAACACAAGGAATGCCAGGGTGGATTCACCGTTTGCAGAGCCGGACTGGTGGTAACGCATAGCACCCACTACCGCCCACCTCGAAACACACTCCCATAATAAAAAAGGCCTAATCGAATCTCAACGATAATAGAATGGTATCGAAGAAGTGCGCTCGATAGTAGGTATGACCGCACTTGGTCTCGGCGTAGCTCCTGTTTTAGTCACATCAAGCTGACTTAAGGTAGTCAGGGTCTCGTAATTAATATGAAATAGAAAATATAGTCGATTGCCACCCATCCTACTTCATTCTGGAACTCCACCGCGTACATAGTTGTTAAAATGGTTTTTGGTATTAGCAGAGAGTATGACAATATCCGATCTCGGTCTCTTTAACAACCAAACATTTACATTTTTCACACCGTGGCCATAATTTTATAAATCACTTTATAAAATAGTTTATACGAAATCTCATATTCAAATTTGAAATCAAATTTAAATATCTAATTTCGATTATACTTAAATTGAAAACAACTCAAATCACTTAAATTAAATCGATTTAAAACCATATCGTAAAGATCTCAAGTATAATACAAACTAATACTATAATACTTAAATTCGATTTACTATTTTTCGAAAATATTTTCATAACGGATATTTTAGCTTGATTTATATTCGAAAATCCAAGTTTCAAACTATTCAAGAATTCGCTCTAAGGCGATTCAAAATTCAACATTTAGGTCCAAATTCAATATATATACAATTCAAATCGAAAACTTACAATTTCAACTCAACAAATCATATCGTACTTTGTAATTCGAGTCATATATTCGAAATCGTTATTTATAATGTCAACAATTCATATAACCTGGTTTTACCCTTTAAAGCATTCGTTTAGTTGATTTATGAAATCCAACACTTAGGATCAATTCCCTTTTATATAATTCAAACGAAATCTTATATTTCAATTTAAACCAAATTGTATCTTGTATAATAATTCAAGTTATAATGTTCAAAGTCGTTACTTAAATTCAAATCACAAGATTTAAACCATTCTTATAAATTCGATTTCACAAATTCCTTAATTCAAACCAAACAATTTATAAAATCAGTTCCATACATAAATATTTATATATTCCAATTCATATTCAAACACTTTAAAAATTGAATTCAATTCAAATTTATTATAAATTCAAATAAAAATCTATTTACGAAATTCACATTCATTCTTATAAAAAATTCAATATTTGAACCAATTGAAGTTTCGCATTCAGTTGACTTATAATCGAATTTGTTCATATCCATTATAAATTCAAATACATTTTCATCAAATTAGAAATTAAAATTTGAAATCAGTTCCACGATTCAAATTCACCCCTTATAAGCTCAAATCGATCAAATTCAAGTTCTTATCTAATATGAGTTTGTTCGTTAAACCAATATCGTTATTTACATTCAAATCGCAGAAACCTTAACTTTTCCATTTTCGAGTTTATTATTAAAGTTTGTAAAATATATATGAAGAAAAATTAACTTTTAAAATAGATATATATATATACATAAGTTTATAAAATTCTAAAATTAACTAGAAAATAGATTATAAACGTATACAAGTTTAAAATAATATAGAAATGGTTTTAAAAGAAATATATATTATAATTTAAAAGTTTAAAATGCTTATACAATTAAATTATATGGTTAAAAATAAATAAAATCATAAGTAAAATCTTAAATAAACATTTAGATCCATATTTACTCATATATTCATTTTAAACATATAATTTAGAATTTACAAAACTTAATTTTAAAAATCTTTGAAAACATATATATAAAAATATAGGATCTTAAGTTATTACTTTAGAAATCAGTTTCCAAATAATTTTACTACGAAAACGTTACCAACAGTATCCGTATATAGTTTTCTATCCTATGGTCAAGTGATACGAGTATTTATCATTTTAGTTCGCAATTTATAATTTCTACGAGCCTAACATTTCAACCCGTAATCTCAAATTCAATAAAAATCGTTTAGGTCTATCATTTTAACCCATAACAATTTTTCCCTAATCTAAGGTCTATTCGGGTATGCATCATTTTAGCCCTTAATGATTTTCCTAAAGTAGGGATATCAATAACATAAACAAATCAATACATAGCATCAGTCACATCATCAGTGCACCCTACGTGTCATATATGAAACTGTTCATATTAAATAAACAATTTCTACTACAATCCTATACATTTCATAACAGTTCATTTGTGCTGATCTAACAACCATGAAACAATGTAGGTCAAGTGTGAGATAAACTCACCTTTCGTGGCATAAAGAAGGAGACGACCAACGGATTGAAACGACGATTCTAGGCATGATACAAAATGGATTCAACTCGGTAACCACTCAATATTATTTTGTTTCTATGAGAGGAGGCTAGGGAATTTCTCGACGGATCAGTACGCTTATTGTGTTTTGGGACAGCACGATAAATTTTAAAAAACAAATTTTATATTTATATACAGATACACATCGTAAAATATAACATATATATATATTTATAATTCAACGCAAACCTGTATAAATATTATAAAATATATATTTAAACACACACCGTGAATACACACATACCCATCAAAACTGTATACTATATGTACACATATATATTTCAAAACTAATAAAATTTTGAAAACAGTTCACACCAAATCATTATAATATATATAAATAGACAACTAAAATAAATAAAAATATGTATGTATAATACTCAACACAGAAATATATACACAATATAAACACATACACACGAAATCAACATATACACACTACACTCATACACACACGTAGTAACCCACGCAGATAACTACACATTCATGAGCATCACACACGCACTATAAAATACACATACACAACGTTATGGAAACACTCACATATACATATACACGATACAAAAATAACACACACATACCCCCCCAGTTTCACAAATACACGCAACATGAACTCACGCAAATACACCGCTATACCAACACTCATGCCATGCAACACAGTAACTAAACAAACCACCCAAAACTAAATGCACACACTAACATATACACAAAAACACAATGTATATTGTAAAACCCTAAATTTTCTATGTTTATTAAAGTAACGAATTAAAGAATACTTAATTTTAAAAGTGAGAATTAAGGGAAATGGGTTATGCCATTGCGTTTGTCTCAAAATTCTGCTTGAGATAGAGTCCGAGTTTGCGTGGATCAGACTCCGTATGAAGAAGTTATGGAGTCCAGAAGATTTCATGTTAAATCAGAAATTAAATATAAATATGTAAATAATAATTAAATATCCCAAACCAAGTTCAAAATTCGAAATTCAAGCAGAATAGGCTGAGTGGGAAAATTCCCGCTCAGGGGTCGACCCCCCCAAGCGGAGTCGATACAGGTGTCGACCCCCCTATAGGGGAGTCAACATAGGTGTCGACCCCCGTCCCCTGTAGGGGTCAACTCCTGCATTCTGATCCAGACAGTGACGATTTTTGACTTGTTACTGAGTCACTAGGGCATAGGTGGCGGTTTCTGGATAACTCTATCTTGTCTGGATGGTCCTGATTGCTCCTAGGTTGATCTAACGGCTTATATTAGTTTAAACTTCTATATAAACAACCCCAACCCTCAACCCTAAACCACACAAAAATTCATTCTAAAAGTCGTCATGTTGTCCATGGTCAACCTAGACTAGCCGCCATTCTTCTCCAATTAGAAAGCAAGTTAGAAGCTACGAATCGAATCAAATCAAATCTAAATTAGAGAATCGATAGTCTACTTCAAGGGATAGCTATTCAGTTTCAGAATACAGATCCCAGAACACAAGATCGTTCTTAGTTATCTTTTAGATGTGAACAAATTAAAGTCATGATTTGTAATAAAGTAAAAATTTGAACTGTGCCTAGTTGT
Organism: Allium sativum; assembly: GCA_030737875.1. Lineage (NCBI taxonomy): Eukaryota > Viridiplantae > Streptophyta > Magnoliopsida > Asparagales > Amaryllidaceae > Allium > Allium sativum. The sequence goes on along the minus strand of CM060924.1, from coordinate 821,576,650 downwards.
ATGATAATAGTGATGCTGATTCATGTCTATTCTTATGATAATTCTATCATATATGCCTGTGAGACTATTGCGGTTTATTGAACCTATCATGTTGTATAGAATTTGGTGAATGAACCAATTATGTTGTATAGTAACTTGGGAATGAAACTCTTATGTTGTATATAAGTTTGGGGATTCTATCATGTTACGTTACATGCAAATTTATAGGCTTAGTCATGTCATATATGTCTAAATGTTTAGATCCACACGCCTCTATGTTAGATCTATGTTAACTTGATTCCGCCCAAATGCAAGTTCACGTCTACACGCCTAATTAAGTTTGTGTAGTTCTGTGTAAACTCCTATTTATATGCTTATGATTCATGTTGAATAGATCTAAATTGCAAGTTCATAATTAAATATATATTGTTCTATGCCAAATTCATATGACATATGTTTAGTTGGATCCATATTATGCTTGTTGGAATGTTACGTGTTCCTTCCTTTTCCCCTTTTGTTTATGAGTTAGGCTAAATTGCGAAGCCTAACATTCTATGTGATTTATGCGAACGTATAACGGGGGTAACGTTGGGAAAATTATAAATTTGCATATTATTGGCATAGTTTGGTAGCATGAATGGTAATATTTATTTACCTAAAAATTTTGAACATTATTTAGAGGGAAAATAGGGCATGACTTGAATGACAACAATTTGTGAATAATTTACATATAAACAAAATGGGTAAATATGTAAATTAAGCAAAAGACGAATATGCCTAACCCGAGGTTAGATTGAGTTACGGTGTAAGACTGCCCAGAACCGCCCAGCACATCTAGCAACTGTAACAATATAGATCTAATGTGATAGGTTAGCGCATTAAGCCCAAAAGAACCCGAGGTTAGACTGAGTTGCGGTGTAAGACTGTCCGGAACCGACCGACACATCTAGCGATCGTAACAATACATGTCTAATGTGAGTGGTTGTTGCTTTAATGAATAAATTAAAGTTAAAACAGGAATCGTACGGTTAAGTTAATTAAGGCAACACTTAACCAGTACAACATGTTAACTAAACTGATGGGTGGGGTTAGGTTAATTTGAGAATACTTAACCATTTTAACATGTTGATTAGGAAACCCTAGTAACGGGGACCCATTTCAGTAGTAACCCACACAGATGTATCATGATACCCTGAACTAGGCAGGGTGGGGCATGATAACTGGGCTGATTATAAGCGGTCAAAACAACGGCGGGTGGTGCATCAGTGTAGGTTCCGACGGAGTACGGGCGTGCACGTACTCCGGAGTGGAAAAAGTAGGCACTGGGCATCAATAGTTATACACTGTGCATCTTGAATTGTGTCGGGTTGCCACCATAGAATTTGATACACCCCATGGAGGGACCAGCACAGGTATCTACAATCAGGTGGGGCCGAATGACATAAGTGGTATACGTATATGAGTAGGAGCCGATCGATAAAAAGGGGATCACTTTGTTATGAACACGTGAGGCTGGTTGAAACAATAGTTAGTAGGTGCAGAGAAATAGAAATGGGTGCGATAGTACATTCAGTTTAAACTGCCTTATCTTGGTCTATGTTATCTTGTTATTCTGGTATTGTCATATTTTCAGTTTATTCTTGTCATGTTCCTTTTTCTTGTTCACATGCTGAAAAATCACTGGACTTACCAGACTTATGTCTGACCCATTTTTCTTTCGTCTACTTTTCTTCCGTCCCCCCCCCCGGTCCGCAAGGAGGGAATACTTCAGCTTAGTTCAGACCTTTTGCAAGCTTGAAGAGAGTAGATGTATTGCTTGGACTCTCCTTTCTTGGGCTATGGCTTTGGATACACTCTTAATGGGGATTATGCTACTTTATTAACGTTTTATGCTTCTTTATGTTTCAATCAAGATAGAGATTTTGTTGTAATAATTTGGAAGTTGTTTTGAGACAGTTAGTTGTAATGTTTTGACTGAACCATGTGCTTATGAAATAAATTTAGTTTTTCCACTGCTTATATGTCTGTCTTATAAATTATCTGTATCTTTTACCTATAGCGCTCCACCAAAGTTAAGGCATTCCCTTTGTGAGTGACCTTAACGGAGGTGGGGTGTTTCACTTGGTATCAGAGCAAAGGTTTACCATATCATATAAAAGTTTTTGAAAACAAATTTTCAAAATGAAGTTTAAAGAAGCATTTTCAAGAAAAAGTATTGTTTTTATTTTAAAAGGCATAATCCCCAAAGCCATATGCACTATCTTTCTATCCTTTGTTTTGAATCTTTTCTTTTTCGTTTCAGCATGTCTGGGGATCTTAACCTTCCAGAGGGCGTACCGGTACCTGGCTGGTTCAGAAGGTACCTAGAGGCTAGGGCTAATAACGCAGCCCCAGCAGATGTTCCTCCTCCCCTAGCTGCAGCGGTTCCTCCTCCTCCTCCGCGTGCAAATGCCTTCTCAAAGATATGTAGAGACTTTCGATCCATGGGTGGAAAGAACTTCAATGGAATTGAATCATTCGTGGAAGCAAGGAACTGGCTCAAAGAAACCGAGGATATTTTTTGTTACCTTCGAAGTGGACGATAGGCAGAAGATACAATTAGCCGTATGGTTGCTTAAAGACGAAGCCTCTTATTGGTGGGAAGTTACTAATGCTGAAAGACTAATTGAAACTTGGGTGGATTTCAGAATGAGGTTTGAAATGAAATTCCTCTCACAAGTTGAACGAAGCCTACAGATGGAGAAGTTCTTAGCTCTCAAATAGGGAAGTATTCGGTCAAGGAATACGTCAACCAATTCAACCAGCTGGCTAGATTCGAATTGGAGTTAGTGAAGACTCCACATAAGAAGGCTCTCTGTTTCGTTAAAGGGTTGAATGAGCCACTGCACAGCGTAGTTATGTCCCATATACCTATGGGTACAACTTATGAGAGACTGGTGGACATGGCTCTATTACAGGAAGAAGATAAGGATGGCAAGAAAGAGACAAAGGTGGAAGCACCTTAAGATAAGAAAGTGGAAGGATCACTGAACAAGAAGACGGATTCCAAGAAGGGCGGGAAGAACAACAAACCCCATGACAAGAGGAAGTGTAATTTTTGTGGCATTCCTAGACATCTGGTTTAGGACTGTAGAAAGAAGAAGAAGAGGAAGATGGGTGGTTGTTTTCAGTGTGGCGAGATAGGACACATGGCTAAGGACTGCCCAAGAAAGCAAGGGCAAGGGCAGAGAGCTGGATCCACTTCTGGAAGGCAAGTTAACGTTCTCATTGCACCTCCGCAAGAACAAGGTAGAAATATTTCTGTTGAGAATTTAGTTTATCTTTTTGATTATCCTGTTCGTACACTCTTTGATTCTGGCGCATCACACTCTTTTATATCTACTGCTTTAGTTGAATCTCTGCACATAGACACCAGTATAGAAGAGGATCCCTTGGTTGTTTCAAATCCAATTGGGGGTTCAGCTTATTTATCAATGATTTGTTTGGATTTGAAAATTTCTATACTAAGCGTTGGGTTTAGATGTAATGCCTATGTTTTGGGCTTCATGGGCTATGGGTTAATTCTAGGCATGGATTGGTTATCCAGTAATGGTGCCGTCCTCGATTGTGAAAAGAGAGTGGTTAGACTCATGACTCGCCTCAGTAACACTCTCGAAATCTCTTGTAATCCCATGAACTCTGTTATGCTTAGCTATCTAGAATCTCTTGATGCATTTGTTGAGAATTTGCAGTTTGTTAGAGTAGTCCATGAATACTCGGATGTATTTAAAGAGGTGAAGGGCTTACCTCTGAAGCGGGAGATAGACTTCCGCATATACCTCGTTGATAATGCAAAACCCGTTGCTTTACCCGTTAGACACATGGCTTCAAGGGAGAGGAAAGAGCTCAGCAAGCAAGTTAGAGAGCTGCTGTAACGACCCGGAAATCGGAGCCAATTTATTTATTTTTTTGGCAATTTGAGCGAATTTTGATTATTTAAAATGAATTATTTTAAATAATAACGATGAGAAATTTATTTTGAATAGAATTCGAACGTATATATTATATAGATCGTTGTTAGAATATAAATAGTTATTTTAAATTATAAAAGGAATTGAAAATGGCGCGGTAGTTCGATAATTTGATTTCGAATTTCAAATGGATCTATAGGATTAAAAATAAACCAGATTTTAGCGAAACCAAAAATATTAGAATCTATTTGAGAATATCTTTCCAACGAATCCGAAAAATCAAAATTTCATAGCGGGAATCAAAAGATATGCCCAGTTGAAAATTCAGAATAGTCGCTATGGAATTCTGGCCCTTAAAAATGGAAATTTTGCGAACGACCTCGGATTTCGAAGAAACCACTTTTGTTGGATCTGGAATGTCTGGTTATTGCTAGATTCCAAAATTCGTAATTTTTCAAATCAATATGTGAGCGTGGCAAAGGGAAACGCGTTTGACCAGTTTCAGTTGATTTTAATCGACTGGAAAAAGGCCATTTTTCAAGCGGTCTCAGAATTTGACGAAATTAGTTTTGTTAGGACCGTATCGTCAATACGAAGCTAGAAATAATTTTTCTGGAATTTTTGAAGTCCATATGTGGCCCCGGTAAATTGAAATGTGCGTTTAAATTGAATATATAAAGATTTATATTTTAAATTTGATGGAAACTTAGCGTAACAGCCGAATTGGCTTGCGAAACATATCCCATTGTGTTCGGAATGGGGGTAATTAGCTAGAGGCGACAGTCGTTGGGTCTCGTTTGGTGTTCGAAGTAAAAGTTAACTTTTAGAAATAAAAATAATATAAAATTATAATAAATAAACCCCCCTCTCACTTCCTTTCTCTCTCCCCGACCATTTCTGAAATAAAAAAAATAAAAAGAAAGAGGAAACAGCCGCCACCGCCGTTCCTCATCCACCGCCACGTCGTCGCCCCCCCCCCCCCCTCCGCCATCGCCGACTCTGGCGACCCCCTCTCCCCCACGATCTCCCCCTCCTCTTCTACCCCAAAATAAAGCCCCGTAAACCCTAAATCACCCAAACCTGCAACCCACCTCCGCCCTAGCCTGTCGCGACCACCACCCACCTCCCTCATGACTCTACCTCGCCTGCGCCACCCTGTTTGACCCCAGCGCACCCCCCTGACCCTCCGACGAGCCCATCACCTCCCCTCAGACCCAAAACAGCAGAAGAAACCCCCTCCCCCCCCCCCCCCCCGACTCTTGCGCCACGTCAGCCCCTCCCCCGAGCCATCTCCGCCACCAAACAGCCAAAAGTAAGCTTTTATTTATTTTATTTTTAAATTCTGAATTTATTTAAGTTAAGAACATATTTTAAAAATCAGTTTTATATGTGTATTTAACGTTAAATAAAATCTATGATTTTTATGTATGTGCGCGAATAAAAATGGGATTTTTAACAACAAAAAGAGGTGATTTTGAAAAGCAAGAAGATTAAAAATATAATTTTTATTATAGAAGAAGATTAAAAATATAATTTTTATTATAGAAGAAGATTAAAAATATAATTTTTATTATAGTAGAAGATTAAAAATATAATTTTTATTATAGTAGAAGTATTAAAAATATGATTTTTATATAATAGAGAATATAAAAATATTATCTTTATATAGATAGCGAAATAAAAATCTGATCTTTCTTATATGTGTGTTGAAATATAAATGTGATTTTTATAGAGATGATATATAAATAAAAATTCAATCTTTATATAAGAAGTAGAAATATAAAAAAATAATTTTTATATTGAAATAAGCGTTGTAAAAATATATAAAGTAGAAATAAAAATATGATTTTTATTTATTGAAAGGAAGTGATAAAAATATAATTTTTATCTGAACAGTGTGAAAAGGACTGAATTGGAATTTCAACCAATCCAGACAGTTCAGCACTTCAACAGCAAAGCATGGCGGAGTGGAACCCTCTGTGAGAACTTCTCACTTTTTAATTTAATTTTCTAGTTAAAATATATACTAGACGGTGTTTAGTAGCACCCGACACCCATTGTCCACAGACCATGGACGGCTTGTATGCTTGTTTGTTTGATTTTGATGTGTAGTTGATTGTGTAATATGATGTGAAATGAAATAAAATATTTATATAGTTAAAAATATTTTGTAGTTAAAAATAGAATTTTTAACGTATATATGAAATGAAATAGATTAATATAAATAAATCGAACGATTTGTTTATATACACACATTTGACTGATACTAATTAGGACGATAAATTTTACACATCGCCCAACTGCACAAATAAAATCTGTGTTTGATTGTTTGAAAACCCCACACGGGTACTGGGATGATATATGACATACTCTAGTCCTAATAATTAGCTGTATGTTGATCGACGTTAAATATTTATATTGGATGCTTATACAGTGTAGAACGCACTCTGGATGATGGTTGATTATTTATCGTTGTTATTTTATACATGTGATGTAGAAAATCCATATAATTAACATTATATGGTAATTGATTGGGCCTCGTTCCAGTTTTGAAAAAGAAATATTTGAAATAGAATATTCGAAAATAGAAATATATGAAGCCGTGTTGATTAGATTTACGCCATTTTGACGTGAACGATATTTATATCGATTTTATTCATTTTATAATGAACATCGAAAGTGATTTCAAAATCAGATATTTTGAATAGAAATGAATTCGAATTGAAATTGAATAGAAATGAATTCGAATTTAATTTGAATAGGATTGAATTCGAATTGAAATTGATTAGAAATGAATTCGAATTGAATTCGAATTGAAATTGAATAGAATTCAAAACGAACTGAAATTGAATAAAAAAAATCGATTTGAATTGAAATCAATTTGAAATGAATTTAAAACGAGTTTTTATTGGAAAGATTCAAATTTGATTTGAATTTGAGACAGAAGTTGAAATCGTTTTGAAAACGAATTTAAAACGATTTATAAAATTCGTTTCGAAAGGAAATCGACAAAGTAAATATTATATATATTATATAATGGCCTGAATAGAACGCGCCGCGACAGTTCACGAATTTTGACCATTGACTTCGAATGCACATTGCGGGAGATCCGACCGTCGGATTCTCCCAAAATTGTAACCGTTGGGTTCGTATCGAAAAGAGATTTCTAACGAATATTAGAAATTTGAAATCTAACGGTTGGATTTGGAATTATGTCCAAATCAAATTTGAAATAGGTCGCTGTAAGTGCAGTTCGATGGCCGTTGATGGAAATCGACTGTACGGGCCTTAATAAAATTATTAAAAATAGTAATAATTTGTATAAAATCATAAGAAATGATTTGTGAAGAATTGGGATGAAAAACTCCATATTTGAAAAGATAAAAATAGATTTTTATCGAAATGAACTAGTTTTGAACTAGAATTACAATTCTATTTTTTTTTAAATAAATAAATTGAATTTGATAAGGGTTTTAAAAGTAACCAGAATTTCCAATAATTGAATTGGAATGGATTTGAATCGAAATTGTCTTTGGAATATTTCGATGTTGGATTTCGTGATGATACAGGTATTGTTATGGGAATTTGAAAGATGTATTTATATCGTTATTTCCAATACGATATTTGTTGGTCGTAGAATTTGATATTGAATATAAGCCGATATATTTTCTATTCAGAGCCTTGTATTAAATATCAAATGTGATTTGGGTTTGTCGTGAATAGTGTCTTCATTAACACTGTTCTTAAGCCCAGTTGAGAAAAAGATTAAATATTTTTATTTAGATTTAATGAAGTGTAACAATTAAATAATATTTAATTGGAATTGAATTGGTATTGATTTTTGGGTTTATCGTGAACAGTGTTTTAAATAACACTTGTTCTTTAACCCGATAATTAATGGAATGTGATTTTGGGTTTATCGTGAACCGTGTTTTAAATGACACTGATTCATTAACCCAGTTAATGATTAAAACTAAGTGGAGTTTTAATGAATCTTTAATTAGATTGAAAAGATCGAGAATGGAGTATCACCAGTTTTACTCCAGGCGATAGTTAAATCTTTAATTAGATTTGAACGTGAAATGGTAATTGAATTTACCGATAACACCGTGGTGTTAGATATGAAGTATTACCAGTTTTACTTCATGGGATGAATAGGTGGGGATTGGGAAATAAAATAAATGATTACTCCGGTGTTGTTCGCTAATCCCGACTAGTTTGAATTGATATTCAAAGAAGATTAAAGAATAAATCTGAAGAATTTATCTTTGATAAAATTAATGGGAACCTTTCCCAAAGTATAAGAATATTTTAATAAAAGAATATTCTGAAATGGAATGAGGCGTATGTTGTGTTTGTGTAACACTTGTTATAATATACACGAGTTATTCAGAAAGACCGGGTTTATCCCATTCTGAATAACTAATTTGACGTGGTGTCGAATATGAAGACGGTGGTTGAAGACCGTAGGTCTTCACGTCGTTTGGATAATTATTGATGATCTTGATTGGGTCGTACACCAAAGAGGATAGAATCAGTTGGTGATCGTCCATACGTACTTGGAGATCGATGGATATGCGGGGTACTAGGTGCCTCCGGTTTCGTTCAGACCCAGAACGAACTTGTAAATAGACTGTGTGTCTGACATTGGATTTCAGTCTGTGTGATTGATTTCTATTAAATATATATCTGTTTGGCGGCGGAGAATTTATTCTCTTGCTTAACGCCCTTCTCTGAGACGTACGAGCTCAGGGGTTATATATTGATGGATATCCATCGCATAGAATGAATTGCCTGTGTGGCATGCCTAAGTGGCAATGGATCAAGGCTTCTGTTGAAAAGCAAAGTCTTGTGGTTGATGATCATAGCATGGCCTGTGTGGCATAGCTTTGTGTAGCGTTGATTTGCGAGCCTCACACCCCAGTTGTGAACCAGAAACGGGAGAGGGCCTTAGGGAGGGCATGCGTTTACTTCTAGCTAGAAGTGGCGTCAGTGGTTTTACACACCCTGACGAGTTTGACTTATGTGGTTGTTGCTGTTGCGAGGCGCCTCAGATATATCAGTGACTATGTGAAGCCGATGGAGTCATTTGTTGGCTCATTTACGCCCCAAAGGGCGGGGAAACGCAGTGTTCAGGAATTTTAATCCACATCGGTGGACCGGCCCTGACAATCCAAGGGTCACTCGAGCTCTGATCCTGAGACTCGGGCTAGACAGTCTCGAATCGGTGAGGACTATCTTTTGCCTCGGTTCACATATGGAAATCCAACTCCCAATACTTAACTTTGCGGTTTAATTTGTAGAGCCTAGTATGGCGACATAGTAGCATGGGATGCTATGCCGTCTATGATTTATACATTATGATTGAAATAGTTTTCTTCACTTATAGTAATAGTAAAAGATCAAATTTCACGTATCAAGCATTATTTGGCTGTTATAAGGTAAAACCCTATCCTCTGGCTTGCGTTGCATTGTGTGATGGGACCTGGGTCTTATAATAGCTTCATTGTTCTTTATTTAGCATTGCGCTGTTGTTTTATGCACTGATATTCTTGGGAGGAAACCCGTTCCATGTCATACGGCGTGATCCTTTGATTTACCTAACTTTAAAATAAAGATTAATAACTGTTTTAGTTCTCACACCAGTCACATGACTGACTTGGAGTTTATTGTTTTAACCTAAACTCTGGGTGCCCTTATTTTTGACACGTGCAGCTAGTAGTTTTGGTTTTGCAGATTTATATTCATAGGATCCTGATGTACAGTTGGAACGATACTCGGAAAGCTTTGTATCCGTGTATCTCCTTCTAGTTGTGTTTTGTATTATTTTCCGCTGCGATGTATTTAAATGTAAATTAAATCTCTGTTATTTTCTGTGTCATATTTATTTATACTCTGTATATTCTTGTAATCTGGAGGAATTGTTGTAATATACAACGAAATGTTCTTCTGTCTGCGTTCTTTTGTGGCTTGTCCTCGACTCAATCCGGGCTTTCCTCACCGGGGAAGTCACGGGTTCTTACAGTGGTATCAGAGCTTGGGTTTACAAAGCTCAGAGAACAAGACACATTAGAACCATACGAAAGAATTCATCAGAAATTGGATTAGTAATATCCAACGGGAATGACTCGTTAGAGATGGGATCACTAGTGTCCTAGAACGAGTGTGAAGAGTATATTTTTAAATTGGAAACGAATTTTGTTTTGAAAATTTAAATCGTTTTATACGTATTTGAATATTTATTTGTATTGATTTGGACAGTCCAGTATATATAGACTTTGTGTATTCGTCTGATCCACGTGTATTTGAAGTTTTAATATACTGGATAGATCTAGAATTACACTCTAGTCGCCCGGAGATGGTACTGATGATTGTCATGACATCATCAGTATTTATGTTCGAGTTTCGAAGGTGGAATTTCTATATATTTCCTATTGACTGGTGTGAGAACCCAAATTAGATAGGGCCTATTGTTGTGATTTGGCATAAAAAATCTAATTTTTTGATTATATATCAAAGTTATGAATTTGAAACATTAATCAACTAATTGATTGTTGATTGTGTTGCTTGATTATTGTTTGATTAATTAAATGTTGAACCTTTAGCCAAATTGAACAAAATAGTGAATTGTATTGAAAATTAGTCGCATTTGCTTGCATATACATGTACTTACATTGAACAGGTCATAGCAAGGAGGCTAGAGCAGAAGAATAAAATTGTTTGCCCGACAAATAGGTACATGTTTACCATAATTTACTGTTTTGTTTGGGTGATGATGATTTTATGAGCCGATTGGCTAGCCGCTTGGCTTTTTCTTTTTCTTTTGGATTTAAGAAGGCCATGGGAGGCTATATGAAATATCCCGAAGTCCCCGGTGCAGGGGAGGTTATGGCGAAATTTTTCGAAAATTTAGGGTGTTAGCCAAATTTTTGGAAAATTTGAAAAGTTCTTAGAAACTGAAAAGTTGAAGAACTTAAGCCGTAATGAAAATAATGGAAGTTGAGTTGGTTTGTTAAACAACTTTCTGATTCGTTCCTTTTCGGGGAAGAAAAGTTTTAAGTGGGGGAGATTGTAACGACCCGGAAATCCGAGCCAATTTAAAAAATTTATTTTGGCAATTTTAGCAAATTTTGATTATTTAAAATGAATTATTTTAAATAATAACGACGACAAATTTATTTTGAAAAGAATTCGAACGTATATATTATGTAGATCGTCGTTAGAATATAAATAATTATTTTAAAATATAAAAGGAATTGAAAATGGCGCGGTAGTTCGATAATTCGATTTCGAATTTCAAATGGATCTATAGGATTCAAAATAAACCAGATTTTAGCGAAACCAAAAATATTAGAATCTATTTTAGAATATCTTTCCAACGAATCCGAAAAATCAAAATTTCATAGCGGGAATCAAAAGATATGCCCAGTTGAAAATTTAGAGTAGTCGCTATGGAATTCTGGCCCTTAAAATGGAAATTTTGCAAACGACCTCGGATTTCGACGAAACCACTTTTGTTGGATCCAGGATGCCAGGTTATTGCTAGATTCCAAAATTCGTAATTTTTCAAATCAATATGTGAGCGTGGCAAAGGAAAACGCGTTTGACCAATTTCAGTTGATTTTAATCGACTGGAAAAAGGCCATTTTTCAAGCGGTCTCAGAATTTGACGAAATTTGTTTTGTTAGGACCGTATCGTCAATACGAAGCTATAAATAATTTTTTTGGAATTTAAGAAGTCCGTATGTGGCCCCGGTAAATTGAAATGTGCGTTTAAATTGAATATATAAAGATTTATATTTTAAATTTGATGGAAACTTAGCGTAACAGCCGAATTGGCTTGCGAAACATATCCCATTGTGTTCGGAATGGGGGTAATTAGCTAGGGCGACAATTGTTGGGTCTCATTTGGTGTTAGAAGTAAAAGTCAACTTTTAGAAATAAAAATAATATAAAATTAAAATGAATAAACCCCCCCTCTCACGTCCTTTCTCTCTCCCCGACCATTTCTGAAATAAAAAAAAAGAAAAAGAAAGAGGAAACAGCCGCCACCGCCGTTCCTCATCCACTGCCACATCGCCGCCCCCTCCCCTCTACCATCGCCGACTCTGGCGACCCCCTCTCCCCCACGATCTCCCTCTCCTCTTCCACCCCAAAATCAAGCCCCGTAAACCCAAAATCACCCAAAACTGCAACCCACCTCCGCACTAGCCTGTCGCGACCACCGCCCACCTCCCCCACGACTCCACCTCGCTTGCGCCACCCTTGACCCCAACGCACCCCCCTGACCCTACGACGAGCCTATCACCTCCCCTCAGACCCAAAACAGCAGAAGAAACCCCCCCTCAACTCTTGCGCCACGTCAGCCCCTCCCCCGAGCCCTCTCCGCCACCAAACAGCCACAAGTAAGCTTTTATTTATTTTATTTTTAAATTATGAATTTATTTAAGTTAAGAACATATTTTAAAAATCAGTTTTATATGTGTATTTAACGTTAAATAAAATCTATGATTTTTATGTATGTGTGCGAATAAAAATGGGATTTTTAAAAACAAAAAGAGGTGATTTTGAAAAGCAAGAGGATTAAAAATATAATTTTTATTATAGAAGAAGATTAAAAATATAATTTTTATTATAGTAGAAGATTAAAAATATAATTTTTATTATAGTAGAAGTATTAAAAATATGATTTTTATATAATAGAGAATATAAAAATATTATCTTTATATAGGTAGCGAAATAAAAATCTGATCTTTCTTATATGTATGTTGAAATATAAATGTGATTTTTATAGCGATGATATATAAATAAAAATTCAATCTTTATATAAGAAGTAGAAATATCAAAATATAATTTTTATATTGAAATAAGCGTTGTAAAAATATATAAAGTAGAAATAAAAATATGATTTTTATTTATTGAAAGGAAGTGATAAAAATATAATTTTTATTTGAACAGCGTGAAAAGGACTGAATTGGAATTTCAACCGATCTAGACAGTTCAGTAGTTCAATAGCAAATCACGACGGAGTGGAATCCTCTGTGAGAACTTCTCACTTTTTAATTTAATTTTCTAGTTAAAATATATACTAGGATGCAGACGGTGTTTATTAGCACCCGACACCCGTCGTCCACAGACCATGGACGGCTTGTATGCTTGTTTGTTTGATTTTGATGTGTAGTTGATTGTGTAATGTGATATGAAATAAAATATTTATATAGTTAAAAATATTTTGTAGTTAAAAATAGAATTTTTAACGTATATATGAAATGAAATAGATTAATATAAACAAATCGAACGATTTCTTTATATACACACATTTGACTGATATTGATTGGGACGATAAATTTTAGACATCGCCCAACTGCACAAATAAAATCTGTGTTTGATTGTTTGAAAACCCCACACGGGTATTGGGATGATATATGACATACACTAGTACTAATAATTAGTTGTATGTCGATCGATTGATTGAAAGGCTGCTATAAGCGTTAAATATTTATATTGGATGCTTATACAGTGTAGAACGCACTCTGGATGATGGTTGATTATTTATCGTTGATATTTTATACATGTGATGTAGAAAATCCATATAATTAACATTACATGGTAATTGATTGGGCCTCGTTCCAATTTTGAAAAAGAAATATTTGAAATAGAATATTCGAAAATAGAAATATATGAAGCCATGTTGATTAGATTTACGCCATTTTGACGTGAACGATATTTATATTGATTTTATTCATTTTATAATGAACATCGAAAGTGATTTCAAAATATGATATTTTGAATAGAAATGAATTCGAATTGAAATTGAACAGAAATGAATTCGAATTTAATTTATCTAGGAATGAATTCGAATTGAAATTGATTAGAAATGAATTCGAATTGAAATTGAACAGAGTTGAATTCGAATTGAAATTGAATAGAATTCAAAACGAACTGAAATTGAATTAAAAAATATCAATTTGAATTGAATTGAATTTAAAACGAATTTTTATTGGAAAGATTCAATTTTGATTTGAATTTTAGACGGAAGTTGAAATCGTTTTGAAAACGAATTTAAAACGATTTATAAAATTCGTTTCGAAAGGAAATCGACGAAGTATATATTATATATATAATATAATGGCCTGAACAGAACGCGTCGCGCCGCGGCAGTTCACAAATTTCGACCATTGACTTCGAATGGACATTGCGGGAGATCCGACCGTCGGATTCTCTTAAAACCGGAACCGTTGGGTTCGTATCGAAAAGAGCTTTCTAACGAATATTAGAAATTTGAAATCTAACAGTTGGATTTGGAATTATGTCCAAATCAAATTTGAAAAAGGTCGCTGTAAGTGTAGTTCGATGGCCGTTGATGGAAATCGACTGTACGGGCCTTGATAAAATTATTAAAAATAGTAATAATTTGTATAAAATCATAAGAAATGATTTGTGAAGAATTGGGATGAAAAACTCCATATTTGAAAAGATAAAAATAGATTTTTATCGAAATGAACTAGTTTTGAACTAGAATTACAATTCTATTTTTTTTAAATAAATAAATTGAATTTGATTAGGGTTTTAAAAGTAACCAGAATTTCCAATAATTGAATTGGAATGGATTTGAATCGAAATTGTCTTTGGAATATTTCGATGTTGGATTTCGTGATGATACAAGTATTGTTATGGGAATTTGAAAGATGTATTTATATCGTTATTTCCAATACGATATTTGTTGGTCATAGAATTTGATATAGAATATAAGCTGATATATTTTCTATTCAGAGCCTTGTGTTTAATATCAAATGTGATTTGGTATGTCGTGAATAGTGTCTTAATTAACACTGTTCTTATGCCCAGTTGAGAAAAAGATTAAATATTTTTATTTAGATTTAATGAAGTGTAACAATTAAATAATATTTAATTGGAATTGAATTGGTATTGATTTTTGGGTTTATCGTGAACAGTGTTTTAAATAACACTTGTTCTTTAATCCGATAATTAATGGAATGTGATTTTGGGTTTATCGTGAACCGTGTTTTAAATGACACTGATTCTTTAACCCAGTTAAATATTAAAACTAAGTGGAGTTTTAATGAATCTTTAATTAGATTGAAAAGATCGAGAATGGAGTATCACCAGTTTTACTACAGGCGATAGTTAAATCTTTAGTTAGATTTGAACGTGAAATGGTAATTGAATTTACCGATAACACCATGGTGTTAGATATGAAGTATTACCAGTTTTACTTCATGGGATGAATAGGTGGGGATTGGGAAATAAAATATATGATTACACCGGTTTGGTTCGCTAATCCCGACTAGTTTGAATTGATATTCAAAGAAGATTAAAGAATAAATTTGAAGAATTTATCTTTGATAAAATTAATGGGAACCTTTCCCAAAGTATAAGAATATTTGAATAAAAGAATATTCTGAAATGGAATGAGGTGTATGTTGTGTTTGTGTAACACTTGTTATTATATACGCGAGTTATTCAGAAAGACCGGGTTTATCCCATTCTGAATAACTAATTCGACGTGGTGTCGAAGATGAAGACGGTGGTTGAAGACCGGAGGTCTTCACGTCGTTTGGATAATTATTGATGATCTTGATTGGGTCGTACACCCAAGAGGATAGAATCAGTTGGTGATTGTCCAGACGTACTTGGAGATTGATGGATATGCGGGGTACTAGGTGCCTCCGGTTTCGTTCAGACCCAGAACGAACTTGTAAATGGACTGTGTGTCTGACATTGGATTTCAGTCTGTGTGATTTATTTCTATTAAATATATATCTGTTTGGCGGCGGATAATTTATTCTCTTGCTTAACGCCCTTCTCTGAGACGTACGAGCTCAGGGGTTATATATTGATGGATATCCATCGCATGGAATGAATTTCCTGTGTGGCATGCCTAAGTGGCAATGGATCAAGGTTTCTGTTGAAAAGCAAAGTCTTGTGGTTGATGATCAAAGCACGGCCTGTGTGGCATAGCTTTGTGTAGCGTTGATTCGCGAGCCTCACACCCCGGTTGTGAACCAGAAACGGGAGAGGACCTCAGGGAGTGCATGCGTTTCCTTCTAGCTAGAAGTGGCATCAGTGGTTTTACACGCCCTGACGAGTTTGACTTATGTGGTTGTTGCTGTTGCGAGGCGCCTCGGATATATCGGTGACTATGTGAAGCCGATCAAGTCATTTGTTGGCTCATTTACGCCCCAAAGGGCGGGGAAACGCAGTGTTCAGGAATTTTAATCCACATCGGTGGACCGGCCCTGATGATCCAAGGGTCACTCGAGCTCTGATCCTGAGACTCGGGCTAGACAGTCTCGAATCGGTGAGGACTATCTTTTGCCTCGGTTCACAGATGGAAATCCAACTTCTAATACGTGACTTTGCGGTTTTATTTGTAGAGCCTAGTGTGGCGACATAGTAGCATGGGATGCTATGCCGTCTATGATTTATACATTATGATTGAAATAGTTTTCTTCACTTATAGTAATAATAAAAGATCAAATTTCACGTATCAAGCATTATTTGGCTGTTATAAGGTAAAACCCAATCCTCCGGCTTGCGTTGCATTATGTGATGGGACCTGGGTCTTATAACAGCTTCATTGTTCTTTATTTAGCATTGCGCTGTTGTTTTATGCACTGGTATTCTTGGGAGGAAACCCGTTCCGTGTCATACGGCGTGGTCCCTTGATTTACCTAACTTTAAAATAAAGATTAATAACTGTTTTAGTTCTCACACCAGTCACATGACTGACTTGGAGTTTATTGTTTTAACCTAAACTATGGGTGCCCTTATTTTTGACACGGGCAGCTAGTAGTTTTGGTTTTGCAGATTTATATTCATAGGATCCTGATGTACAGCTGGAACGATACTCGGAAAGCTTTGTATCCGTGTATCTCCTTCTAGTTGTGTTTTGTATTATTTTCCGCTGCGATGTATTTAAATGTAATTTAAATCTCTGTTATTTTCTGTGTAATATTTATTTATACTCTGTATATTCTTGTAATCTGGAGGAATTGTTGTAATATACAACGAAATGTTCTTCTGTCTGCGTTCTTTTGTGGCTTGTCCTCGACTCAATCCGGGCTTTCCTCACCGGGGAAGTTACGGGTTCTTACAACTGCTAGAAAAGGGGTTCATAAGGCGGAGTATTTCTGAATGGGGTGCTCCAGTAGTATTCGCAACCAAAGCGGATGGTTCACTTCGCCTATGTGTTGACTATAGGGAGCTAAACAAGCCGACTAAGAGGAATAGGCACCCACTTCCAAGAATAGATGACTTATTCGATCAACTTGTAGGTGCATCGAGTTTCTCCCAAATAGATCTAACTACCGGGTTTCATCAGCTAAGAGTGGCTGAAGACAGCATTATTAAGACCGCGTTCAGAACCCTGGATGGTTTTTTCGAATGGCTTGTCATGCCTTTCGGCTTAACAAACGCACCCGCTTATTTCGTTGACTTAATGAGCAGGGTGTTCAAGGAATTCCTTAATAAGTTTGTGGTGGTCTTCGTGGATAACATTTTGATTTCTCGAAGAGTGAGGAAGATCATGCTCTGCATTTAAGGGAAGTCATGGATACTCTTCGTTCACATCGGCTAAAAGCCAAATTCTCCAAATGCCATTTCTGGAGAGAAGCAAGATTCCTTGGACATGTGGTGTCCAAAGAGGGGATAGCTGTGGACCTCATAAAAGTAGTTGCAGTGCAAGATTGGAAGGTTCCACGGAATGCGACCGAAGTCCAAAGCTTTCACGGTATAGCGGGCTTTTACCGAAAGTTCATTAAAGACTTTGCGAAAATCTCTGCTCCAATTACAAGGTTGACAAAGAAGAACCTAACTTTCGCTTGGGATTTGGATTGCGATGTTGCTTTCCAACGTTTGAAAAGGGCTCTAACAACAGCCCTAGTTCTGACATTGCCTGATGGGAGAAAAATGTTTACCGTATACATAGACGCATGCGGTACAGGATTGGGCGCTGTCTTGATGCAAGAAGGCAAGGTTGTTTGTTATGGGGGAAGGCAGTTGGGAGTACATGAGAAGAACTACCGAACACATGACTTGGAGCTAGCTGATATTGTTTTCGCTCTTAAATCATGGCGTCATTACCTGCTAGGAGAAAGGTTTGAATTTTTTACTAACCATAAATCGTTAAAGTACCTTTTCTCACAGAAGGATCTAAACTTAAAACAACAAAGGTGGATAGAGTTTCTTGCCTCATATGATTTTGAGATTTCTTATACCCCTAGCAAGGGCAATGTAGTAGCAGATGCCTTGAGTAGAAAGAAGCTGACCTTTAGCCCTCTTTTTGTAGAAAGGCAAAGCTTGGAGTACATAGCAAACTTTGACTTCAGACCCTCCTCTGAATTTGTACTTGGTTTGTTAGCGTCACTAGAAGTGCGGCCTACTCTTTTGGACTCAATAGGAACCACACAACATGAAGACCATCAACTAGTGGATGTAATGGATAAGCTAACTAGGGGTGAGACTTTTAGTCACCTCAATAGATACTCCATCGATGACAAGGGATGGTTGAGACGGGAAGGAAGACTATGCGTCCCACAAGCAAGGGATTTGGTGAAGACGGTTCTCGAAGAAGCACACCATTCTTAGTTGACCATACACCAAGGTGGAGACAAGAAGTATAAAGACATAAAAAGGGTTTTCTTTTGGAATGGCATGAGGAGGGATGTAGCTGAATTCGTCTCTGAGTGCTTGATATGCCAGCAAGTCAAGGCGAAGCAGAAGAAGCCTGGTGGTTTGCTTCATCCTCTAGAGGTCCCATAATGGAAGTGGGATAGCATTTCGATGGACTTTGTTGACTGGTTGCCTAGATTAAGAAGGGGCAATACCCGTATTTGGGTAATAGTGGACAGGCTCACTAAAAGCGCTCACTTTATACCTGTTAAGATTAGAAGGATTGTCTCGTCTTTAGCATCCATTTATCTTAAAGAGATAGTTCGATTCCATGGGATACCCTCCAGCATAGTGAGTGATCGAGATCCTATCTTTATGAGCGAGTTTTGGAGGAGCTTGCAAGAGGCTGTAGGCACACAATTATGCTTAAGCAAGGCCTATCACCCCCAAAACAATGGTCAGACGGAAAGGGTGAACAGAGTATTAGAAGACCTCTTGAGATTGTGCATTCTTGATTTTGAAGGAACATGGGAGGATCATCTTCCTTTGGTGGAATTCGCTTACAACAATAGCTACCAAGCCACCATAGGCATGGCACCCTTCGAAGCTTTATATGGAAGACCATGTCGATCACCAACTTGTTGGTGGGAGTCTACAGATAAGCTCATTCTTGGGCCAGACATGATTAGAGAAACTTCAGAGAAAGTGGACTTGATACGAAGAAGAATGAAGACTGCCCAAGATAGACAGAAGTCCTACACAGACAAAGAAGGACCGACCTTGAGTTTGAGGTTGGAGACAGGGTGTTCCTTAAGGTATCTCCTTTGAGGAATATCATTCGCTTTGGGTCCATAAGAAAGTTGGCACCAAGATTTGTAGGACCATTTCCTATCACTGAAATGATTGGGACGATGGCTTACAGAGTGGAGCTACCCGAAAGAATGGCTATAGTTCATAATTTTTTTCATGTTTCTTAATTGCGAAAGTGCTTACATGAGTCTTCGGAAGTTGTGGAGCCAAGCATACTAGAGGAAGTAGAAGTAGAATGAGAAGCGACTGTAAGAAGAGTTCCAACTCCTATCTTGCGTATAGAAGTCAAAAAGCTACGCAACCGTGAAGTCAAGCTTGTTAAAGTTCAATGGAGTGGCGCTGAGGAAGATGCGACTTGGGAAACTGAGGACAAAATACGCGCAGCCTACCCTTTTCTTTTTTAGGGTACATCCTTGATCTCTTTTTCCTTAAGTTTATGCATGCTTGTATCTACCTTTTGAATATATCTCCTCGGTCCTATTCTTTATCCTTAGGTAGAAACCAATAGATGTAAACTTGTATTTGAAACATGTTATGATTGATGGTTGTAAGTGGTTGCTAGTGGTTGCTCGTGGATGCATATACACACACATTAGGTGTTAGACCGACTCAGTCACTTTCATATTGCATATGCATATATGTATTTGTATATGGATTGAACTTGATGTGTTATCATATGAACGTTGCATTTGTATGAATGATTGTGCACTCATGTAGAAAGAATGATTAGGAATAATTGCATACATAATGGACTCATGACACTGACATAATTCGCATTAAGGAGGTCAACTGAATCAGTAGACCGCCTGATTTTGCATTTGGTAAGGACATGTACACACACTATGCATATGATCATGAAAGCATTAGAAGTCTTTTTAAGGACAATGGACGCCTGTGTTAGATGGTTGAGTAGATAGACGATTGGATGGTAGGATATACATTCTTCTTGACTTGAAGATTTCGGGGATGAAATCCTTTGAGGGGAGAATGTAACAACCTGAATTTTCTATGTTTATTAAAGTAACGAATTAAAGAATACTTAATTTTAAAAATGAGAATTAAGGGAAACGGGTTACGCCATTGCATTTGTCTCAAAATTCTGCTTGAGATAGAGTCCGAGTTTACATGAATTGTACTCCGTATGAAGAAGTTATGGAGTCCAGAAGATTTCATGTTAAATCAGAAATTAAATATAAATATATAAATAATAATTAAATATCCTAAACCAAGTTCAAAATTCGAAATTCAAGCAGAATAGGCTGAGCGGGAAAATTCCCGCTCAGGGGTCGACCCCCTCCCCCCAAGGGGGAGTTGACATAGGTGCCGACCCCCTATAGGGGAGTCGAAATAAGTGTCGACCCCCCTGTAGGGGTCGACTCCTGCATTCTGATCCAGACAGTGACGATTTCTGACTTGTTGCTGAGTCACTTGGGCATAGGTGGCAGTTTCTGGATAACTTTATCTTGTCTTGATGGTCCTGATTGCTCCTAGGTTGATCTAACGGCGTATATTAGTTTAAACTTCTATATAAACAACCCCAACCTTCAACCACACAAAAATTCATTCCAAGAGTCGTCATGCTGTCCATTGTCAACCTAGAGTAGCCGCCATTCTTATCCAATTAGAAAGAAAGTTAGAAGCTATGAATCGAATCAAATCAAATCTAAATTAGAGAATCGATAGTCTACTTCAAGGGATAGCTATTCAGTTTCAGAATACATATGCCAGAAAACAAGACAGCTCTTTTGTTTGTAAGTTTAGTTATCTTTTAGATGTGAACCAATTAAAGTCATGATTTGTAATAAAGTGAAAATTAGAACTGTGACTAGTTGTATGATAATAGTGATGTTGATTCATGTATGTTCTTGTGATAATTCTATCATATATTTCTGTGAGACTATTGCGGTTTATTGAACCTATCATGTTGTATAGAATTTGGTGAATGAACCAATCATGTTGTATAGTAATTTGGGAATGAAACTATTATGTTGTATATAAGTTTGATGATTCTATCATGTTACGTTACATGCAAGTTTATAGGCTAAGTCATGTCATATATGCCTAAATGTTTAGATACACATGCCTCTATGTTAGATCTATGTTAACTTGATTCAACCCAAATGCATGTTCACATCTATACGCCTAATTAAGTTTGTGTAGTTCTATGTAAACTCCTATTTGTATGCTTATGATTCATGTTAAATAGATCTAAATTGCAAGTTCATAATTAAATGTATATTGTTCTATGCCAAATTCATATGACATATGTTCAGTTGGATCCATATTATTCTTGTTGGAATGTTACATGTTCCTTCCTTTTCCCCTTTTGTTTATGAGTTAGGCTAAATTGCGAAGCCTAACAAATTATGTGATTTATGCGAACGTATAACGGGGGTAACGTTGGGAAAATTATAAATTTGCATATTATTGGCATAGTTTGGTAGCATGAATGGTAAAATTTATTTACCTAAAAATTATGAAATTGATTTAGAGGGAAAATGGGGCATGACTTGATTGACAACAATTTGTGAAAAATTTACATATAAACAAAAAGGGTAAATATGTAAATTAAGCAAAAGACGAATATGCCTAACCCGAGGTTAGATTGAGTTACGGTGTAAGACTGCCTGGAACCGCCTGGCACATCCAGCAACCGTAACAATATAGATCTAATGTGAGAGGTTAGCGCATTAAGCCCAAAAGAACCCGAGGTTAGACTGAGTTGCGATGTAAGACTGCCCGGAACCGACCGGCACATCCAGCGACCGCAACAATACATGTCTAATGTGAGTGGTTGGTGCTTTAATGAATAAATTAAAGCTAAAACAGGAATGGTAGGGTCATGTTAATTAAGGAAACACTTAACCAATACAACATGTTAACTAAACTGATGGTTGGGGTTAGGTTAATTTGAGAACACTTAACGATTTTAACATGTTGATTAGGAAACCCTAGTAACGAGGAACCCATTTTAGCAGTAACCCACACAGATGTATCATGATACCCTGAACTAGGCAGGGTGGGGCACGGTTACTGGGCTGATTATAAGCGGTCAAAACAACGGCGGGTGGTGCATCAGTGTAGGTTCCGATGGAGTACGTGCATGCACGTACTCCGGAGTGGAAAAAGCGGGCACTGGGCATCAGTAGTTATACACTGTGCATCTTGAATTGTGTTGAGTTGCCACCATAGGATTTGATACACCCCATGGTGGGACCAGCACAAGTATCTACAATCAGGCGAGGCCGAATGACACAAATGCTACAGGTATACGAGTAGGAGCCGATCGATAAAAAGGGGATCACTTTGTTATGAACACGTGAGGCTGGTTGAAACAATATTTAGTAGGTGCAGAGAAATAGAAATGGGTGCAATAGTACATTCAGTTTAAACCACCTTATCTTGGTCTATGTTATCTTGTTATTCTGGTATTTTCCTATTTTCAGTTTATTCCTGTAATGATCCTTTTTCTTGTTCACATGCTAAAAAATCACTGGACTTACTAGACTTATGTCTGACCCATTTTTCTTTCGTCTTCTTCTCTTCCGTCCCCTCCCCCCAGGTCCGCAGGTAGGGAATACTTCAGCTTAGTTCAAACCTTTTACAAGCTTGAAGAGAGTAGATGTATTGCTTGGACTCTTCTTTCTTGGGCTATGGCTTTGGATACACTCTTAATGGGGATTATGCTACTTTATTATCGTTTTATGCTTCTTTATGTTTCAATCAAGACAGAGATTTTGTTGTAATAATTTGGAAGTTGTTTTGAGACTGTTTGTTGTAACGTTTTGACTGAACCACGTGCTTATGAAATAAATTTAGTTTTTCCGCTGCTTATATGTCTGTCTTGTAAATTATCTTTATCTTTTACCTATAGCGCTCCACCAATGTTAAGGCATTCCCTTTGTGAGTGACCTTAACGGAGGTGGGGTGTTTCATATATACCCCCCCCCACATAAATCCATCCACTCACAGTTTCAACACTCACACAGATGAGAGGAAAAAACACGGAAAGGGAAGGAGTTTGGCTCGATGGAAATTGGCAGTCGGGAAACTCACTTGGTCAGTGGGCATCACAGTGGGTTTGGTAGCTCAGTTCGGAATAGCAGGGTCAACGTATGGCTTGGCTGGAGCTGGAGTCGCGGAGAGCGATGCGGAGTGGAAGGCGGGCTTCAAGCGTGACTCATGGAGGACGGTATGTGCTGATGGGGTTGGCTAATGGAAGGCTTCGATGACGGTTTTAGTCGGAGGTTGTCGTCATGGGAGAGCTCAAGAGTAGTAGGTCAACGCGGGGAAGATGCGGCTTGGGTCAACATTGTGGGGAGGCTCACGGGTTGTTGAGATTTGCGGTTGATGGGAGTGTCGGTGGCACAAGGTCAAGGTGGAGGCTGTCTTGAGGTGGTCGGATAGTCGGCGCAGGTGAGAGGGAGGTCGGCTTGTGAAGTGATCGGAGCAGGAGGATGGGTTTTGTCGCGAGGAAATGTGATGAGGGGAAAAAGAAATGACGCAACTAGGAAAGAATGGTGACGATGGGAAATAAAATAAGCAGAAGGCGTTTGAAAAAGGAAAGTAGCTTTTTGTTTTTCCCCTTTATATATATGAAAATTTTGGAAAAATAAAATAGGGTGGCTTCCTTCTATTGGGAAGGTACACCATACACGGCCTCAAGCCTGAGAAGGAACAACGAAGTAGTGGGATTGGTTTGAAAAGAGACGAACAACTATTTACTAAAAATAAATGCATCGAAAATATAAAAGTTGAAACTATACCATGAATTTTGAACACCCAGAACGTTTGATTTTGGATTTCAAAATAAACAAACGCGTTTTAGAAATGAGATGGTTACGAAGTTTTGAACTGATGGGTTACGATCATGAAATTTAAACAAACGAAAATATAAATTGAAACCGACAGTTTTAAATTTAAACGGCACAAACGTTTATTTTAAACATATGGAAAATGGATTTTGATAATTAAAAATTAAACGATGTTTTTAGTGAATGGAATTAAAATAAAATTAGAATAGATAAAATTTTAAATAAAAATTGGAAATAGAAATTGACAAACGATCTTGAAAATATATAACGAACAGTTTGAAATAGTTTGAAATTAAATCAAAGATAAAATTCTAATAATATTGAAAACAATTTACATAATAATACGAGTTTGATATTTTAAATTAAAATCGTAAGAAATAAATTTCAAATCCAAATGAATAAAGTCGATAAATTAAATAAATAAGATCTGAAATAACAAATACTGATTTGCATTATAGAAATGTATTTAATAGAAATAGAATTCATTTGTTACATAAAATCCAAAATAAATATAATTTAAATCAAAAATCAAAATAGTTATCTCAATAAAATCCAACAAATTGAGTTTTAAACAAATAAAAATAAACGAAAATCAAAATTTAAATTAAATAATTAAATAAAAATACACTAAAAATTGAGGTTGTTACAATCTTCCCTACTCAAACCTTTTAGTCCCCGAAAAGGATCGAGGCAGAGAAATAGTAATTAAATAACTAATATATTAAACCCATGGTTTATATTTATTCTTATACGTATATATATACAATATGAAATATTTTCAAATAATTCAAAATAGTTTTGAGTATTCACTTGACGTCTCGATTGGCAATATATATCTATCCCATTTTCGTTACTTAAAAATGGATATAGATGATGTCGCGGTCATCACAAAATCATTTCCAAGCGACTAGAGTGTGACTCTATATCTATCTAATACATATGGGATTTAAAATATATGTTGATGAGATGTATACCCCAATCACAAAGTATTCGACATGCCAACTTTAATATGAGGTAAATACTCAAAACATCTTTATATATATAAACAGAATATAAACCAAAATTATCAAATCATATATTATAAATAATATATTTCAAATCATAAATTAAAAATTTAAGTAGCGAAAATTAAATCCCTCCCCCACTCATTTATTTATTGAAATTCAATCCCAATCCTAAAAAAATATACTAACAATATTATTATTAAATCAAGTACATAACAAAATTATTCTATACTATTTTCAAACCCATGTTATCGATATCTATATAATAAATTTCCTTGGTGTTTATGTAGGAGACAGAGAGTGGTTCAGATTTAAACGAACTAAAGACATCAAACGGTTATCAATCATTCGAATTAGCAACGAATTAAGTGGGTTATCTGTTCTTAAACCGTGTGGTAGCACCAAATTTTCTAACCCGCGTTAACATATCGTCTTTCCCATGACTAATTCCTCCCCACAATCGATAATCACAATTTAGTTCTTCTTCCCACACGATTACTATATTATCTTCCGTCTATCACACCGCCTCACTCTTTCCTCTCCATAATTAATCGATTCCCTTATTAAAATCCATTTTATTTCGACGAAAATAGGAAAATTGCAACGAATTTGCTACAGCAACCGAGAATGAGAAGAATGAAGGGACCAGAGAGCGATAAGTAAATCACGAACGAATTTATGGGGATCTGGATTCTTGCTCGGCACCGCAACTTTTATCTGCTTAGATTCAGTGGATTTAGCATTTTCGATTAAACAGAAGCAAGTTACCATTGAAAAATTCGATTTTGGAGCTTTGTTTTAGCAGGTTGACATTTTTTTTGTTATTCTTACTTATATTAAATTTCAAACTATTTAAGGTTTAGTTGAATAAATTCTACTCATATGTTTGGTAATATTAACTTCATTACATTTAATATTTGAAATTTGGTATTGTTTGATTTATTAAAAATTTATGAATTGGAATTTGCTGATGTTATAGGTTCTAGTTACAAAAACTATTTCTCTATCACCATCAACCCTTGCATCAGTTGCTAGGCTGATTTAAGATATAGGACGACAATGGTCAGTTGTTTGATTAATTTAATATTGGGGACAACATAGCTGAGGTATGTATATCATATCCTTCAGATTTAATACATTTTTAATCTTCCTAAATTCAAGTTATTTTCGGGCACATTTTTTTACTTTACCTAAAGATGGGTTATGGCTTAAAATACAAGGATATGAGATATGAATGAGTCTAATTATATTTACTTTTGGTTCGCGTATATAAATTGACAATTGCGTTGGATATATCGGTTCAATGTATGACTTCTACAATTTTTTTCTTTTTCATTTTTTCAAAGTCCCAATTGCTCTTTACGCATTTCAATGGTTTTTCCCTATCATTATATATATATATATATAGCTACTCAATCAAAGGACGTTTTGACTATACTTGCCGATCTTCTTCGTCGTTGTTTGTGCTATGTTCAAAATTCTTAGTTTAGATGGAACCCCAAACTTTAATACATATCTATCTTTTAGGAAACTTATAGCATAATTAAGTATAAATATATAAATAAAGTTGGAATAGATTAGGAATTCCATTTAAAACAACATTTGTATTTTTCTAATATATTTTTCGTATAAAAATGCTTTAATATTTTAAAAGACAACTTAATTAACTTATTAGTATGTTATTTATTTATTAACCCACCTCTTATAATTATTTAGTATAATAATTTTGTTGTTCGGTAGTCATAATAGTCATCCGTTTTCGTATATGACTAATGTGGAGTCCAATTGGATATTCTACACATTGTATTATTAGAACATAACACTCAGACCAACTGCCCTACTTATTGGATTCTTTCGACTTCAGAATTGGAATTTTTTGAATATTATTATGTTAAGTTTTCTTTTCAATTTTTTTACTAGCTAATATATTTTACACATATGCCATTATTAAGTATTTAAAGTAGTGTTTTCGCAGTAATTTTGATAATAAATTGAAGTTATCATGTGTCATTTCAGTCTCGTTGCTGTGGAAATGAACTATGTCCTTATTTACTTCCAATTACCTATTTGTTTATACTGTAATTGGATGTACCATATTTATTACAAGTTGAAAAAAAATCTTTTTACCTATTTGCATAGAATTAAGATTTGAAATTGGACAAAAAAGAATTCCTTCTATTTTGAAAAGCATAGAAGTACAAGTTTCAAAAACTATGATGTAAAAAGTAGTAAGTAGGAATGAATATGCATTTACATATTCTATAAATCAGGATAAAATAACATATACATGTTTATTATTCTAAATTACGCATAATACGAACTCTTATCTTCATATCTATACACATAATGCTAAAATATCTTTTCACACAAGTGTATACTATTACGTTAGTGTACATGTGCTTATACACATTTAGGTGTTTTTTTTGCTCCTTTAGAGAAGATACACATTTATCCTTAATTCATGTTTTATATAGTTATCTTGATATCTCTTACAACATATATAAATAAAAAAATCCTTACCTTTATTAAACTATATCATAACATGTAAGTCACGAGACAACTATTTTGAACCAAAATAATGCTTGAATTTGGTGTCATTTGCTTGGAAGAAGTGTGATCTACAAGATATTTTATAACTTTACCATATTAAAAAAGGATATTGTTCGAAGAATAACTAATCATTATTGACTGTTTCATTGAAACAATAGTATTCAACATTTAATCCCTAGAAATTGGTTATGTTAGTGTTGAATACAAAATATCCTTTTTTTTCTCTCACACAAAGTGCATAGATCTTCTAAACTTATGCTTTGTATATATTTACTATTTCCTCTTGGAAATCATATGATACACACCATCATGCTCTCAACTACTTGACCACTGTTACTGAACCAAATTATCCGCCTACATGTAGATTCTATGCTCTTCAGTACCATCATATGATCGGTGATAAAAACAAGCGTCAAGCACAAGTTTCATGATTTCTACCAAAAATGGATATTGAGATAAGATGACACAATGATGTAGCTACGATACGGTGTTGCTCATGTTTTCAGAATCGAAGTTAACCGAATATGATTGATATTGGTGGCTATAGTGGTTTTCCATTAAATTGGGCAACATGGAAGAGCTACAATATTTTTGGCACAAGAAGAAAAGGGTTTATGAGATAGAGATTTATATCTGTTTACACAATATTTTTAGCACAACAGTTCACGTGCGAAGCGCGAGCCTTGATAACGCGCGAAGCGTGTGCCATCATCACGTGCGAAGCACATGCCGTTACGCTCGTTCAACTTATAAAACTTGTTTAATTCCGTAAGTATACCATATATGTACATCACAAATTTAAAATCTTTATAAACCCATTAAAATTTATAAATTCCAATATATACGTACATTTATAAACTATATCATTATATATTTCAACTAAGATAAAATCATTTCCTTACAAAAAGCCACATCTTTAAATTTTATTCAAAATATGTAGTTTATAATATAAAATCTTAAAGTATAAACATCAAATCTTTTCAAAATATTGGTCTTATCAAAGCAAAATGTTATTTCAAATATACATCTTCCAAAAATATATGTCAGAATTTCACTATTATATCAAGAGAATTATAATACCTATTCAAACCAATACATAGATAGAAATGAACTCGCTGGAATACTTATACTCCTCTTCTACTTCTTACCTTGTTATGAATAAGGATAAGTTATAGAATTCGAGTTAAAAGATGAACGAACGAAAGAACCTAATCAAAGAGAATCCACGAAGGAGGCTGGATTCAAATGGAAAGGAAATTTCAGAAAAGATTTAAATACTAAACAAAATTTTATATCCGAAAATATTTGTTTTAAAAAACTTTAAAACCATTTTAAAATCTATTTATACTTTCAAAATACGCTCTCTCTCTCTCTCTCAAGAAGGACTCTGCAATTGATTCCACTTATTCTAGGGTATCACTACCCTATCTCTAATGAGATTTTACCCCATAGGCTAAAGCTTTGATAAACCAAAGCTCTGATACCACCTGTAACGACCCGCCTTTTTGACCGTGCCGAATCGACAAAACATGTCAACTTGAACCGTCCAAATCGACGGACTGTCATTAGCTTCTGGGGAAATAGAATAAATCACAGAATCATAGATCATGGACACAGATATAGAGCAATATATTATCTCGCAGCGGAAAATAAATAATACAATAGTAATTCATAAAGCTTCTAAATAAATTTTACATCAGAGTTTACATAAATAATACAGCGGAAGTTAAATATAATGAAATTCCTAATAAATAAATATCGAAATTGTAATACTTGATCTAACCCGAGCAATAACGCAAAACAAAACAACTCGGATCAGGACTAACATTCTAATGGAAGTAAGTCAACTCAAATGAAATGTTCGATTAAATGCATTCAGTAACTTAAAGGATGTTTGGGATCACCATCCTCTAAGGATCCGTCAAACTAATACTATATAGTATAATACGCTATATACAATAGTGTCTATTAGTAAAGTAAAAATATCAAAATAGCCTAAGCGGGATTACCATTATTACCCATACACCGTTTATATATTCCCATAGTATATATAGTATCATAATTCCTCCATAAACTGGAGGGATATCAGAGGTAAAACAATACAAAACAAAGTCGTAGTAGGCTTGTATAAGGCATGTGACAAGGAACGCAAGGAATGCTAGGTGGATTCACTGGTTGCAGAGCCAGATTGGTGGTAACGCATAGCAACCGCTACCGTCCACCTCGAAACACACTCCCATAATCAAAAAGGCCCAATCGAATCTCAACGGTAATTGAATGGTATCGAAGAAGTGCGCTCGATAGGAGGTATGACCTCACTTGGTCTCGGCGTAGCTCCTGTTTTAGTCACATCAAGCTGACTCAAGGTAGTCAGGGTCTCGTAATTAATATGAGATAGAAAATATAGTTGATCGCCACCCATCCTACTTCATTCTATAACTCCACCGCATACACAGTTTAAAAAATGGTTTTTGGTATTGGTAGAGAGTATGAAAATATCTGATCCTAGTCTCTTTAACAACCAAACGTTTACATTTTTCACACCGTGGCCATTATTTTATAGATCACTTTGTAAGATAGTTTATATGAAATCTCATATTCAAATTTGAAATCAAAATTAAATACCTAACTTTGATTATACATAAATTGAAAACAACTCATATCACTTAAATCAAATCGATTTAGAACCATATCGTAAAGATCTCAAGTATAGTACAAACTAATACTATAATACTTAACTTCGGTTTATGTTATTTCCGAAAGTATTTGCATAACAATTTCAATCCAAAATCGACTTATACAAAACATATCCCAAATTTCATTTAAATCAATACTAAAATAATTAATTTCGATGATATTTTAGTTCGATTTATATTCGAAAATCCGAGTTTCAAACTATTTAAGAATTTGCTGTAAGTCAATTCAAAATTCAACATTTAGGTCCAAATTCAGTATATACAATTCAAATTAAAAACTTACAATTTCAACTTAACAAATCATATCGTACTTTGTAATTCGATTCATATCTTTGAAATCATTACTTATAATTTCAACAATTCATATACTCTGGTTTTACCCTTTAAAGCATTCGTTTAGTTGATTTATGAAATCCAACATTTAGGTTCAAATTCCCTTTATATAATTCAAAATGAAATCTTATATTTCAATTTAAACCAAATTGTATCTTATCTAATAATTCAAGTCGTACTGTTCAAAGTCGTTACTTAAATTCAAATCACTAGATTTAAACCATTCTAATAAATACGATTTCACAAATTCCTTAATTAAAACCAAACAATTTATAAAATCAGTTCCATACATAATTTATATATTCTAATTCATATTCAAACACAATAAAATTCAAATTCAATTCAAATCGATTATAAATTCAAATAAAAATCGATTTACGCAATTCACATTCATTCTTATAAAAAATTCAATATTTAAACCAATTGAAATTTCGCATTTAGTTGATTTATAATCGAATTCGTTCATATCCATTATAAATTCAAATACTTTTTCATCAAATTCGAAATTCAAATTTAAATTCAATTCCATAATTCAAATTGACCTCTTATAAGCTCAAATCGATCGAATTCGAATTCTTATCTTATATGAGTTCATTCGTTAAATCGATATCATTATTTACATTCAGATCTTTAAACCGTGAATTCAAATTGCGGAAACCTTAACCTTTCCATCTTTGTGTTTATTATTAAAGTTTGTAAAATATATATGAAGAAAAATTAACTTTGGAAATATATATATAAGTTTATAAAATTATAAAATTAATTAGAAAATAGATTATAAACATATACAAGTTTAAAATAATATAGAAATAGGTTTAAAAGAAATATATATTATAATATAAAAGTTTAAAATACTTACATGATTAAATTATATGGTTTAAAATAAATAAAATCTTAAATAAACATTTAAATCCATATTTACTCATAAAATCATATAAAACATATAATTCAAAATTTACAAAACTTAAGTTTAAAAATCTTTAAATATATATATATATATATATATATATATATATATAGAATCTTAAGTTATTACATTAGAAAGCAATTTCGAAATCATTTTACTTTGAAATGTGCCTAGTGGTGTTCGTATATAGTTTTCTATCTTATAGTCAAGTGACACGGATATTTATCATTTCAATCCGCAATTTATTTCTACGGGCCTATAATTTTGAACCGTAATCCTATATTCAATAAAAATTGTTCAGGTCTATCATTTCAACCCATAACAATTTTTCCCTAATCTAATGTCTATTCGGGTATGTATCATTTCAACCCTTAGTGATTTTTCCTAAACAATCAATTACATAAACAAATCATTACACAGCATCAATCACATCATCAATGCACCCTATGTGTCATATGAATATCGTGTCATATATGAAAATGTTCATATTAAACAAACAATTTCTGCTAACAATCCTATACGTTTCATAACATTTCATTTGTGTTGATCTAACAACCATGAATCTATGTAGGTTAAGTTGAGATAAACTCACCTTTCATGGCATAGAGAAGGAGACGACCAATAGATTGACACGAAATTGAAACGATGATATCCAGGTACGATTCATAATAGATTCAACTTGGTAACCACTCAATATTATTTTATTTCTATGAGAGGAAGCTAGGGAATTTCTCGACGGATAAGTTTGGTTATCGGGTTTTGGGACGGTTTTGGGACGGTTTCGGAACTCAACGCTAAACTCACTTCAAAAACAAACATGATAAATTTGACAAAACAAATTTTATATTTATATACTGATACACATCGTAAAATATAACACATATACATAATTCAATGCAGACCAGTATAAATATTATAAAATATATATTTAAACACACACCGCGAATACATACATACCCATTGAAACATTATACTATATGTACATTTATATATTTCAAAAATAATAAAATTTCAAAACAGCTCACACCAAACCATTATAATATATATAAATAGACAACTAAAATAATATATATATATATATATGTATGTATAATACTTAACACAGAAATATATACACAACATAAACAAACACACAAAAAATCAACACATACACACATGTAGTAACCCACGCAGATAACTACACACACATAAGCATCACACATACACTATACAATACACATACACAATGATATGGAAACACTCATATACACCTATACACAATACAAAAATAACACACACACCCAGTTTCACACATATGCACAAATACACACAACACGAACTCAAGGAAAGACACCCTCATACCAACACTCACGCCATGCAACACAGTAAATAAACAAACCACCCAAAACTAAACACACGCACTAGCATATACACACAAACACAAGGTATACACCACCCCACATAAATCCATCCACTCACACAGTTTCAACACTCACACAAATGAGAGGGAAAAACACGCAAAGGGAAGAAGTTTGGCTCGGTGGAAATCGGCAGCCGGGAAACTCAGTTGGCCAGTGGGCATCATAGTGGGTTTGGTAGCTCAGTTCAGAACAACAGGGTCGATGTGGGAGACGGCTAGAGCTTGCGATGCGGAGACGCAAGTGGAGTGGAAGGCGGGCTTCAGGCGTGACTCTTGGAGGAGGGTATGTGCTGATGGGGTTGGCCAATGGGAAGGCTTCGGCCACAGTTTCAGTCGGAGGTTGTCGTTGCGGGCGAGCTCGAGGGTAGCAGGTCGACACGGGGAAGATGCGGCTTGGGTCAACATAATGGGGAGGCTCACGAGCTATTGAGATGAGCGGTTGATGGGAGGGTCAGTGGCACAAGGTCAAGGCGGAGATTGTCTTGAGGTGGTCAGATGTTCGGCACAGGTGAGAGGGAGGTCGGCCTGTGAAGTGATCGGAGCAGGAGGATGGGTTTTGACATAAGGAAATGTGATGAGGGAAAAAAGAAATGATGCAAATGACAAAGAAGGGTGACGATGGGAAATAAAATAAGCAGAAGGCATTTGAAAAATAAAGCAGCTTTTTCTTTTTCCCCTTTATATACACGAAAATTTTGGCAAAATTAAATAGGGTGTGTAGCTACCCTCCCTGTTGGTCGATCCAAATCGATCGTTAAACCGACTTAAATCGAACCAAAAAGGCGGATATGCTAACTTTGGGCGCACAACACATCAGAAATAAACATCATAATAATGTTACATCAAAGTACAAAATATCAGAGTATCGAAAATAATATACAGCGGAAAATAAATTTACAATAAATGTAATATAATGCAGCGGAAACAAATAAACTAACACAGCGGAAGACTATCAATGCTCTGGACACAATTTTAAGCTTTGATCCAGAATCCTGCTAAATGAAATAATCTGCAAACCCAAAACTACTAGCTGCCCGTGTGGAAAATATGGGCACCCAAAGTTTTGGCGAAAACAATAAACTCCAGGTCAGTCATGGGACTGGTGTCAGAACTCAAAACAGTAATTAAATTTTATTTGAAATGTGAAGCATATCACGGGACCACGCCATATGTCACAGAACGGGTTTACCCCCATGAATACCATTGACTAAACAATAATAAATAATAGAGATATGGATCTACAATGCGTCAATCAACATGCGATTTTCCAATCTACCCATTTAGGATTTATTCAAAAACTTAGATTTCAAAATCCAATTCACTTTACATAAATTATTCCATTGGACTTTATTTACCGATTTCTTATTTCAAATCATTTGAAATACATATCTAGTTTTATATCAAAGTAGATTTCACTTCGGGATCTCAAACCAAAATCTTTAGAAATATGAATTCCAAAACATCACAATGCATACAAACAAGCATGCAACCAAATATCGCACTCCCTGTCGACAAGGCAAAGGGTACGTACCTTACCAATTCGATATATATATATATATATATATATATATATATATATATATATATATATATATATATATATGCACCTCCCATGATGGAGCAGGCTACACTGACGATGCTCTATTCCACACTCTAGGGAACTACACCGCCATCTCACCCATACTTTTAGTCCCTAAGTTACCCGAATCTTTAGCCACATACTAAATCATTTCATATCCCGAAGTAGGGAAAATCATTTCACAACATAACATGTAACAACCCGGAAAATCAGAACCAATTTAAAATTTTTATTTTGGCAATTTTATTGAATTTTGAATATTTAAAATGAATTATTTTAAATAATAACGACTAGGAATTTATTTTGAATAGAATTACAATGTATAAATTTATTTAAATCGAAATTAGAATATAAATATTTATTTTAATTATAAAAGGAATTGGAAATGCCGCGGTAGTCTGAAAATTCGATTTTGAATTTCAATTGAATGTACAGGATTCAAAATAAACTGGATTTTAGTGAAACTAGAAATATTTGAATCTGTTTGAAAAAATCTTTTTAACGAATCTGAAAAATTCAAATTTCATAGCGGGAATAAAAAGTTACGCCCAGTTGAAAATTCAGAATAGTCGTTATGAAAATATAGCCCTTAAAAATAGCGATTTTGCAAACGACCTCCGTTTTCGACGAAACCACTTTTGTTGGATCCGGAATGTCAAGTTACTGCTTGATTCCAATTTTCATAATTTTTGGAATCAATATGTGAGTGTGGCAAAGTAAAACGTGTTTTGAAAGTTTAAGTCAATTTTGATCGACCAGAAAATGGTCATTATTCAAACAGTCTCCAAATTCAACGAAATCTGTTTTGTTAGGACCATATCGTCCTAACAAAGCCAGATTTATTTTTCTGGAATTTTTGAAATCAGTATGTGGCCCTGGCAAATTAATATGTACGTTTAAATCTAAAATTGAATGTTTTATATTTTAATTTGAACAATAACTAACTGAAACAGTCGAATGAACTTACGAAACATATTCCATTGTATTCGGAATGGGGGTATTTAGCTAGGGGCGATAGTCGTTGAGTTCGATTTGGAGTTCGTGATGGTTTTGATTTATAAAAATGAATAAAAAATTAAATTATTATTATATACAATAACCCGTTGGAAAAGCAAAACCCTAGCACCCTATTATACTGCCGCCGCTTGAATAGAACGGGCAAACCAAATCCTCCCAAAATCTCCCCTAATTTTCTTCTAATCTATGTTATGATTTTCGAAATGTTCAAAGGGAAAGTGAAAGAGGATGGTGAGATCTACATCTTGAACGGATGTGATTAATTTTCATGGCCTAAATAGCTCGATTTTTGAGCCTGAAGGGGAGCGTTCGCCATTGTTTTGCGTGCGCCAGGGGGCACTGAGCCCTATGCGGTTCACAACATCGGAGGAGTCGCTGACGGCGGATGAAGTGGTGGGGTCCAATTTGGTTCAGGTGGACCATGGCGCGTGCAAGGAGGAGAGAGGAGAGACGAGCTTCTTGGGATTGGAGGATCAGGTTTTATCTGTAGGGAATGAAGAGGAAGGGTAATTAAACCCTTAATGACCATGATTAGTGATTAATTATATATAAAATTGTTTTAAAATGTTGTAAAATCCATAACTTATTCATACAGAAACTAAATTGAATGATTTTCGTTGCGTTGGGACCCTCTAGACGAGCACTACAGCATGAAACAGTGCAGAACAAGAACATAAGCAAATATAATTTTTGATTAAATTAAACATTGGGTTTAATTTAATTAAAATAATCGTTTTTAACGATTTCAAAATCGGTCAAGGTGAAAACTTATCACTATAATTTTCTTTGTACAGTTATTTGTTTATAACTACATATATGAACTGCTCCCCGTCGTCCACAGACCATGGACGGCTTGTTTGTTTGATTATATTGTGTTGTTGAAATTTATTGTGATGTGAAATGGACTATATAAAATATTCATGAGTTGAAATAGATATTTTATCATTAAAAATATAATTTTTAACGTGTATATGTAATAAATAAATATTCATTTACAAATCGGACGATTGGTTTATGTACACTCATTTTACCGATATGGATTGGGATGATATATTTTACACATCGCCCAACTGCACAAATAAAATTTGTATTTGTTGATTGAAACACACACGGGTATTTGGATGATATTTGACGTACACTAATCCCAATTGTTTAGTTGTATGTCAATCGATTAGTTGACATACTGTTGTAAGCGTTAGATATTTATATTTAATGCTTATGCAGCGTAAAATGCACTCTGGATGATGGTTGATTGTTTATCATTGTTGTTCTATACATGTGTTGTACGAAATCCATATAAATAAAATTATATGGTAATTGACTGTGTCTGATTCCAATTCAGAACTGAAGAATATTTTAAAATAATGAATATTTCAAAATAATATTCAGAAAAGAATCAAAATATGATTTTTAATGTCCGATTTGGGATGGACACGAATATATTTAAATATATAAAGCCGTGTTGATTAGATTAATGCCGTTTTGACGCAAACGATATTTATATCGGTTTTATTCATTTTTATAATGAATATCGAAAAAGAAGTGATTTCAAAATCGGATATTTTGAAAATATTATCGTTTATATATTAATGATATGGAATATTCAATTTTGATTTAAAATTGAATATGAAGTTGAAATCGTTTTGAAAACGAATTTAAAATGATTTATAAAATACCTTTTAAATGGAAATCGACGAAATATTATATATATATATATATATTATATTTAATGGCCTGAATAGAACGCGCCGCGTCGTGGCAGTTCACGAATTTCGACCATTGACTTCGAATGGACACTACGGGAGATCCGACCGTCTGATTGAGATGACTCGAACCTCCCAGTGAAGGAAAGCCCAGATTGCTTTGAGAACACGACAAATTAGAACACAAACAGAAGAACATTTCATTTCTTATTACAACAGTTTCATCAGAATACAAGAATATATAGATTATGAATAAATATCATACATTTACTAAATATCAGAGATTTACAGGTTACAATGCAGCGGAAAATAATACAAAACACAACTGAAAAGAATATACGGATACAGAGCTTTCCGAATATCATTCCAGCTGTAAACCAGGATCCTGTGAATATAAATCTTCAAAACCAAAACTACTAGCTACCCGTGTGGAATATAGGGGCACCCAGAGTTTAGATTAAAACATTAAACTCCAGGTCAGTCATGTGACTGGTGTGAGAACTAAAACAGTTATTAATCTTTATTTTAAAGTTCGGTAAGTCAAGGGTCACACGCCGTACAACACGAAACGAGTTTCCTCCCAAGAATACTAGTGCATAAAACAAGCAGCGCAATGCTAAACAAAGAACAATGAAGCTATTATAAGACTCAGGTCCCATCACACAATGCAACGCAAGCCGGAGGATAGAGTTTTACCTTATAACAGCCAAATATGCTTGGTACGTGAAATTTCATCTTTTATTATTACTATAAGTGAAGAAATCAACTTCAAATATAAATGTATCAATCATAGACGGCATAGTGCCCCATCCCACTATGTCGCCATACTAGGCTCTACAATCAAAACCACAAATGTCACGCATTGGAAGATGGATTTCCTTCTGTGAACCAAGGCAAGGGATCGTCCTTACCGCTTCGAGGCAATCTAGCCCATGTCTCAGGCAAGCGCGTAGACAAGCCTTGGATCGTCAGGGCCGGTCCAGCCGAAGTGCAAAGGGTGAATTAAAATGCCTGAACATGCGTTCCCCTGCGCTATGGGGCGTAAGTTTGGTCTGTATAAAGACCATATCATCCATCAGCCCGTAGTGCCAATATAACCGAGGCGCCTCGTTATCCATCATCCACATAAGTAAAACGCCTGGGCGTGCAAAACCCAGACACCACTCCTCACTAGAAGGATACGCATGCCCTCCGTGATGTCCTGTCCCGTTTCTGGTTCACACCGGGGCGTGATGCTCGCGAATTAACGCTACACAAAGCTATGCTATATTAAAGTCGTGCTTTAATCATCAACCACAAGACTCTGCTTTTCAACAAAAGCCTTGATCATTTGCATCTCAGCATGCCACACAGAATGAAATCCGATGTCAGACACACATCCATTTACAAGTTCGTTTTGGGTCTGAACGAAACCGGAGGCACCTTTAGGGCTGTAAATTTTGTCCGAATGTCCGACGTCCGTTCGTGTCCGTGACCGAAATACGTTCGTCCGAGTCCGTCCGATTTTCATTTAGGACACGAGTTAGGACAACAAGATTTGTACGAGAAAAAATCATGTCCGGTCCGAGCTCGTCCGAATTACTTGAAATTCGACGTATAGTTGAGAAAAAAACTAGTAAAATGTACAAAATATAATATAAATTGTCATGTCCGACCGAGTCCGACCTAGTCCATCTGTGTTCATGTCCGACCGATTTTATTTAGGACACGAATTAGGACAACGAAATTTGTCCGAGAAAAAATTTGGTCCGGTCCGTGTTCGGTCCGATTTTTTTTAGGACAGAAACTGAACACACCTCCGTCCGGTCCGGTCCGACCGATTTACACCCCTAGGCACCTTATTCCTCGTCCCATATGTCCAATACAGGAGAGAGGCCCTCGCATATCCGGTCGATCTCCAAGTACGTATGGAAGGATCTCCACTTATTACCTTGTCTTGGGTGTACAGCAAAATCAAGACATCAGTAATCATCCAAATGATGTGAAGACCTCCGGTCTTCAACCACCGTCTTCATCGTCGACTCATCGCTGATTCAATTATTCAGAATGGGATAAACCCGGTCTTTTTGAATAACCTGCATATATAATAAACATGTGCTATAAAAACACAACATACGCCTCATTCCAATTCTGAATATTCTTTTATTTAAATATTCACATCATTAGGGAATAGGTTCCCATTAATTTTATCAAAGATAAATTCTTTTAAATTTATTCATTAATCTTCCTTTGGATAACAAACCATATTAAGGTTTTCCAAACTAGTCGGGATTAGCGAACCACGCCGAAGTAATCATTTATTTTATTTCCCAATCCCAACCTATTCATCCGATGGAGCAAAACTAGTGATACTCCATATCTAACACCACTGTGTTATCGGTAAATATTAATTACCATTTCACGTTCAAATTTAATTAAAGATTTAACTATCGCCTGGAGTAAAACTGGTGATACTCCATTTTCGATCATTTTCTTGAATTCGATAAGTTAATGAAGACACCATTCACAACAAACCCAAAATCCCATTTGATATTAAATATAAGGCTCTGAATAGCAAATATATCGGCTTATATGCAATATCAAATTCTGAAATCAACAAATATCGTATTGGGATAACAATACACATATCTTCCAAATTCCTCCACAATGTCCGTATAATCACGGAATCCAATATCGAAATATTCCAAAGATAATTTCGATTCAAATCCATTCCAATTCATATATTGGAAATTTTGGTTATTTTTAAAACCATTTCAAATCCAATTTATTTATTTAAAATATTGGATTATAATTCTAGTTCGTAACTAGTTCATTTCGATAAAAAAATATTTTTATCTTTTCAAATATGGAATTTTTCATCCCAATTCTTTCCAAATCATTTATTATGATTTTACACAAATTATTAATATTTTTAATAATTTTATCAAGGCCCATACAGTCGATTTCCATAAACGGTCATCGAACTGCACTCAAAGCGACCTTTTCCAAATTTTATTTGGACATAATTCCGAATCCAACTGTTAGATTTCAAATATCTAATATTCGTTAGAAAGCTCTTTTCGATACGAACCCAACGGTCCCTGTTTCAGGAGAATCCGACGGTCGGATCTCCCGTAACGTCCATTCAAAGTCAATGGTCAAAATTTGCGAACGGTCGCGTTCTATTCAGGCCATTCAATATATATTATATATTTTTTATATATTTTTGTCAATTTCCATTCAAAACGTATTTCATAAATCTTTTTAAATTCGTTTTAAAAAATGATTTCAACTTCATATTCAATTTTAAATCAAAACTGAATATTCCATATCATTAATATATAAATGATAATATTTTCAAAACATTAGATTTTGAAATCAATTCCATTTCAGTATTCATTATAAAAAAAATAAAATCGATATAATTATCGTTCGTGTCAGAATGACGCATATCTAATCAATACGGCTATATATATTTAAATATGTTCGTGTCCATCCCAAATAGGACATCAAAATCATATTTTGATTCTTTTCTAAATATTATTTGAAAATATTCGTTATTTTAAAATATTCGTTATATTAAAATATTCTTTCTTTCTGAACTGGAATCAAACACAGTCAATTACCATATAATCTGATTTATGTGGATTTCATACACACATGTATACAACAATAATCAAACACAGTCACCCATCATCCAA
This sequence comes from Allium sativum, assembly GCA_030737875.1. Classification (NCBI taxonomy): domain Eukaryota; kingdom Viridiplantae; phylum Streptophyta; class Magnoliopsida; order Asparagales; family Amaryllidaceae; genus Allium; species Allium sativum. Next base: position 821,535,595 of record CM060924.1, on the reverse strand, counting down.
AGTGCATTCTACACTGCATAAGCATTAAATATAAATATTTAACACTTACAACAGCCTGTCAACCAATCGATTGACATACCACTAAATAGTTGGGATTAGTGTACGTCAAATATCATCCCAATACCCGTGTGGGGTTTTAATCCACAAACACAGAATATTATTTGTACAGTTGGGCGACGTGTAAAATTTATCGTCCCAATCCATATCAGTCAAATAAGTGTACATAAACAAATCATCTGATTTGTAAATGAATATTTATTTTATTCATATACACGTTAAAAATTATATTTTTAACAATAAAATATTTATTCAACACATGAATATTCTATTCGGTTCATTTGTCTAATAAAAATGGTATTTTTATTGTTCTAATACATTTTAGAAAATTTTGGTGGCATAACGGCGCGATACTAGAAACGGGATAAGGTCTAGCCTTATCCCTCGCTTAATAATGGTGCACGTCATACCCAAACCAAATTATATCAATTCATTTCACACCCCAAACCAATATTCAAACAAATGTATCATCAACACAAACAACCAAACAAGTCGTCCATGGTCTGTGGACGATGGGAAACAGTTCATATATGCAGTTACATAATAAATAACTGTATAAAGAAAATTATAGTGAGGAGTTCTCACCTTAGGGATCCACTCCGCCATTCTTTAGCGGACGATGGTTTGGATTTACTCGACATTCCAACTCTATCTTTCCACGCTGTTCATAAATAAAAATCATATTTTTATTTCACCGCTACATGGATAAAAATCACATTTTTATCTCTTCGCTATATTTATAAAAATCAGATTTTTAATTCGCTACATATATAAAAATAATATTTTTGTATTCTCTATAATATAGAAATCAAATCTCTATGGTTCTAAAAATCAAATCTTTTTAATTATAAAAATTTAATCTTTCATGATATAAAAATATAATCTTTCTATATTATAAAAATATCATCTTTCTACATAAAAATATAATCTTTCTATATTTCAATAATAAAAATCTCGTCTTTTCATTGATAAAAATCTCATTTTTATTCCTATATCATTATGCATAAAAATCTGCAGTTTAAACAATGTTGTTACATATTAAAATCTGAAATTAAAACCATTTTAATTTAAATAAAAACCGATTTTAAAGCTAATGTTATATTTAAATAAATAAAAAATACCTTCACTAACCAACACTAATCACGTTTTCCCTCCTTCTACCTCAGTTCCAGGTCTTCACGCTCGAACCCATCAGCACTTTTTCCCCAATCCCTTGCTCATGCCATCCAAGGAGGCCCGGGGTGGAGAAGGTGGTTGATGGAGAAGAGGAAGCGGTAGGGGGGTCGCGCAGGCGGCTGTAGGTGGCTGTGTTGGCGTCAGGTAGCGGTTTGGGGTGCTAATGTTTGGGTTGGAGGCTCGGGCGTTGAAATCGAGAGGAGGGAGAGAGAAGCGCGAGAGGGGGAAAGGGGGAGGGGGAAAGGGGGAGGCGGAAGGAGGCGCGGCCTCTAGCGTGCGACTAACGGTAGAACAGAGCTCCTCCCCTTTCTCCCAAAAAGTTACTTTACAATTCGAATTCTAAACGAGACCCAACGACGGTTGCCTCTAGCTAATTACCCCCATATCGAACACAATGGAATATGTTTTGCAATCCCATTCGACTTTTACGATCAGTTTCCGCCAAATTTAAAATATATATCAATATATTAAATTTTAAACGCATATTTCAATTTATTGGGGTCACACACGGAACCCAAAAATTCTAGAAAAATTATTTCTACCTTCGTATTGATGATACGGTTCTAACAAAACTAATTTCATCAAATTTGAAGAGCGTCTGAAAAATGGCCATTTTCCAGTCGATTAAATTCAACTGAAATTGGTCAAACGCGTTTAAATTCGCCACGCTCACATATTGATCCAAAAAATTATGAAAATTGGAATCTACCAATAATTTTACATCTCAAATCCAAAAAAAGTGGTTTTGTCGAAAACGGAGGTCATTTGCAAATTCGCTATTTTTAAGGGCTATATTTCCATAGCGACTATTCTGAATTTTCAACTGGACATAACTTTTTATTCCCGCTATGAAATTTCAATTTTTTGGATTTGTTGGAAAGATATTTTCAAATAGATTCAATTAGTTTTGGTTTCGCTAACATCTGGTTTATTTTGAATCATGTACGTTCATTTGAAATTCGGAATCGAATTTTCAAACTACCGCGCCATTTTCAATTCCTTTTATAATTAAAATAAATATTTGTATTCTAACTTCGATTCAAATAAATATATATGTTCTAATTCTATTCAAAATAGACTTCTAGTCATTATTATTTTAAATAAATCATTTTAAATATCCAAAATTCATTAAAATTGGCAAAATAAAAATCTTAAATTGGAACTGATTTTCCGGGTTGTTATACGGATTCTCCTAAAACCGAAACCATTGGTTCGTATCGAAAAGTGCTTTCTAACGAATACAAGAAATTTGAAATCTAACGGTTGGATTTGGAATTATGTCCAAATCAAATTTGGAAAAGGTCGTTGTAAGTGCTGTTTGATGGTCGTTTATGGAAATCGACTGTACGGGCCTTGATAAAATTATTAAAAATATCAATAATTAGTGTAAAATCATAATAAATGATTTAGAAAGAATTGGAATGAAAAATTCCATGTTTGAAAAGATAAAAATATATTTTTATCGAAATGAACTAGTTATAAACTAGAATTATAATCCAATTATTTTTAAACAAATAAATTGGATTTGAAATGGTTTTAAAAATAACCAGAATTTCCAATATACGAATTGGAATGGATTTGAATCGAAATTATCTTTGGAATATTTCGATATTGGATTTCGTGATTATATGAACATTGTGGAGGAATTGGGAAGATATATATATCATTATTCCCAATACGATATTTGTTGGTTTCAGAATTTGATATTGAATATAAGCCAATATATTTTCTATTCGGAGCCTTGTATTTAATATCAAATTGGATTTTGGGTTTGTCATGAACGGTGTCTTCATTAACACTATTCTTAAACCCAGTTGAGAAAAGATATAAATCTTTTTATTAAGATTTAATGAAGTTTACCAATTAATTACCATTTAATTGGAGTTAAATTGAAATTGGTTTTTGGGTTTATCGTGAACGGTGTTATAAATAACACTTGTTCTTTAACCCGATTAACAATGGAATGAGATTTTGGGTTTTTCGTGAATGGTATTTTTAATAATACCGTTCTTAAACCCAATGGAGTTAAGAAAATTAGAAACTAACTGGAGATTAGCTAAGTTGAATGGTTTCCTGGGTATTGATCTGATGTTGGTTTCAGCCTTCGGGATTAATACTTAGGGAATTGTTCTCTTACTAATTTACGGTTAGAGATTGATGGGATGGGGTCTTCAGTAACACTGTTCTTGAACCCCATGTGAAGAGAATAAATATTTTAATTAAGATTGTTAGAGTTTCCAATTGTATTTAATAATTGGAATAAAATGGAATGTGAATTGGGTTTATGATGAATTGTGTTTTAACGACATTCCTTCTTTAACCCGATTTACAGTGAAATGTGATTTTGAATTTATAAATATTTTGTTAAGATTTAAAGGAGATTTTCCAAAGTAAAATTTTCCAATTTAACATATTAAATTGGAATTGAAAGGAATTTGATTTGGTAATAATCGAGGTGAGCTTCTATAGAGGAAGACTGTTAATATATGTGAAATTTAAAAAGGCTTTGTCGTTATTCCATTTCTACTATCGGTTGGATATGGAAGTTAATATCGATTATATATATCGATCTGTCATGAAAATTCCATTGTTAATGGAATGAGATTTTGGGTTTATCGTGAGTTGTGTTTTAAATGACATTAGTTCTTCAACCCAGTTAAAGATAAGATTAATTTCTTAACTTTGAAGAAAATCATTAATTAATGATTTTTGGAGATTTGAAACTGAATTAGAGTTTTAATTATCTTTAATTAGATTGAAATGTGAATCTGATAACTAAAATTATCAAATTCAAGAAATGATCGAGAATGGAGTACCACCAGTTTTGCTCCAAGCGATAGTTAAATCTTTAATTAGATTTGAACATGAAATGGTAATTAATATTTACCAATAACACTGTGGTGTTTGATATGGAGTATTACAAATTTTCTCCATGGGATGAATAGGTTGGGATTGGGTAACACTTCGGTAAGGTTCGCTAATCCTGACTAGTTTGGATAAACCAAAATTTGGTTTGAATTGATATCCAAAGGAAGATTAAAGAATAAATTTGAAGAATTTATCTTTGACAAAATTAATGGGAACCTTTCCCCAAGGATATGAATATTTAAATAAAAGAATATTCAGAATTGGAATGAGGCGTATGTTATGTTTTTATAGCATGTGTTTACTATATACGCGAGTTATTCAGAAAGACTGAGTTTATCCCATTCTGAATAACTGAATCGGCGATGAGTCGACGATGAAGACGGTGGTTGAAGACCGGAGGTCTTCACATCGTTTGGATGATTACGGATGTCTTGATTGGGTTGTACACCCAAGACGAGGTAATAAGTGGTGATTGTTCCAGACGTACTTGGAGATCGACCGGATATGCGAGGGCCTCTCTCTTGTATTGGACATATGGGACGAGGAATTAGGTGCCTCCGGTTTCGTTCAGACCCAGAACAAACTTGTAAATGGATGTGTGTCTGACATCGGATTTCATTCTGTGTGATTGATAGACATCGGTTGCACAGCGTGAATTGCATGTATGGCATGCTGAGATGCAAATGATCAAGGCTTCTGTTGAAAAGCAGAGTCTTGTGGTTGATGATCAAAGCACGGCTTTAATATAGCATAGCTTTGTGTAACGTTAATTCGTGAGCCTCAAACCCCGGTGTGAACCAGAAATAGGAGAGGACCTCAGGGAGGACATGCGTTTCCTTCTAGCTAGGAGTGGTGTCTGGGTTTTGCACGCCCAGATGTTTTACTTATGTGGATGATGGATAGCGAGGCACCTCGGATATATCGGCACTGCGGGGCCGATGGATGGTGTGGTCTTTATACAGACCAATTTTACTCCCCATAGGGCGAGGAAACGTATTTCAGGCATTTTAATCCACATCAAGTGGACTGACCCAGACGATCCAAGGGTCACTCGAGCTCTGATCCTGAGGCTCAGGCTAGAGAGTCTCGAAGCGGTAAGAACGATCCCTTGCCTTGGTTCACAGATGGAATCCAACTTCCAATACGACATTTTACGGTTTTAGTTGTATACTATTGGCGACATGATATATGGTACCCATGCCATCTAGGATTGATACATTTATATTTGAAGTTGTTTTCATACACTTTACACTGTAATAGTATCAAAATGATTTGTTTTAAATGTACCAAGCATGTTTGGTTATTATAAGGGAAAACCCTATCCTCCGGCTTGCGTTGCATTGTGTGATGGTACCTGGATCTTATAATAGCTTCTTTTTTTCCAAAAGCATTGCGATGTTTATTCTATGCACTGGTATTCTTGGGAGGAACCCCGTTCCGTGTTATACAGCGTGGTCCCTTGATATATTTGATTTTAAAGTAAAGTTTTAAATAACTGTTTTAGTTCTCACACTAGTCACATGACTGACCTGGAGTTTATTTGTAATAACCCGGAAATGCGAGCCAGTTTAAAATTTTTATTTTGGCAATTTTAGCGAATTTTGAATATTTAAAATGAATTATTTTAAATAATATCAACGAAAAATTTATTTTGAATATAATTCGAACATATATATTGTATAGATCGTCGTTAGAATATAAATAATTATATATAATTAAAAAAGGAACTGAAAATGGCCCTGTAGTTCGATAATTCGATTTCAAATTTCAATTGAACGTACCGGGTGCAAAATAAACCGGATTTTAGCAAAACCAAAAATAATAGAATCTAATTGAGAGTATCTTTCCAACGAATCCGAAAAATCAAAATTTCATAGCGGGGATCAAAAGATATGTCCAGTTGAAAATTCTAAATAGTCGCTATGGAATTCAGGCCCTTAAAAATAGCCATTTTGCAAATGACCTCGGATTTCGACGAAACCACTTTTGTTGGATCCGCGATGTCAAGTTATTTCTAGATTCCAAATTTCATAATTTTTCAAATCAATATGTGAGCGTGGCAAAGGAAAACGTGTTTGACCAGTTTCAGTTGATTTTAATCGACTGGAAATGGCCATTTTTTCAACGTTCTCAGAATTCGATGAAATTAGTTTTGTTAGGACCGTATCGTCAATACGAAGCTAGAAAATATTTTTCTGGAATTTTTCGAGTTAGTATGTGGCCCCAGTAAAATGAAATGCGCGTTCAAATTCAATATATAGAGTTATATGTTGATTTTGACGAAAACTGATCGAAACGATCGAATCAGCCTACGATACATATCCCATTATGTTCGGAATGGGGGTAAAACGCTAGGGACGACAGTCGGTGGGCTCAATTTTGAGTTTGAATTTTAAAGTAACTTTTTGGAGGAAAAAAATAAATAAAATAATAATTAAACCTAGTCAACCCCCTTACCCTCACGTTCTCTCTCTCCCTCCTCATCAGTTCAATCGAACGAAACGAAAAAAAAAAACCCCGATCTCTCAATTCACCCGCCGCCATCGACTTCGGCGCGCCACCACCCCCGTCGCGCCCACCTCCACTGACTCTCCCCCCTTCCGCTTCTTCCTCCTACCGCACTCCCTCTCTCCTCTGGACCCACACGCTGCACCCAATTCGAAGCCCTTCCACCCGAGACAGCCTGCCGCAAGTCAACCCCTCCACCTCCGGCCACTGCTTCCACCGCCGCCTGCAAAGACCACCGACCTCCTCCAACGAGCCGCAGCCCCTCCCCTCTTCCAAATTTCAACGTAGGTCTTCTTATTTACACATTTTTGTTTATTTACTTTTATTTATTCTAGCAAATATAAAACATACGATTTATATCAATGAAAGGTTTGATTTTTATGTCAATGAAAGGAGTAATTTTTATATGAACGGTATAAATATAAAAATGTGATTTTTATAATGTTAGCCTCACGATAAAAATGTGATCTTGATACGAGAAGTGATATGATAAAAATGCGATTTTTATACATATGATTTTGAAATAAAAAGATAATCGTTTATGTATATGTAGCGAAATAAAAATCTGATTTTTATTATATATATGTTGAGATAAAGATGTGATTTTTTTTTAAGTGATAAAATAAAAATTAAATCTTTATAAATGAAAAGGCGAAATATTTATAAATAAAAAGGCGAAATATTTATAAATAAAAAGGCGAAATATTTATAAATGAAAAGGCGAAATCTTTATATGAAGAATAGCGTGATAAAAATATAATCTTTATTGTATGAACATCGATGTAAAAATATAATTTTTATCTATATAGTAGCGATGTAAAAATAGAATTTTTATCTATATAGTAGCGATGTAAAAATAGATTTTTTTATCTATGTAGTAGTAGTATAAAAATATAATTTTTATATACATAGCAATAATATAAAAATGTGATTTTTATATATGTAGTGGCTACGGGCAACGAAAGTGACAAAAGGCGAGAACGACAAGATTTTCTACATATGAAGAGTCGTGGCGTTTGGGATAGCTATTGGTGAGAACTTCTCACCTTTTAAATTTTCTTTTTCTAGTAATATTATAATATATACTAGGATGCAGACGGTGTTTAGTAGCACCCGACACCATCGTCCACAGACCATGGACTTGTTTGTTTGGTTGTGTAGTTGGTTAGATTAGTTGATTGTTTGGTGAAATTGAGTGGATTTGATTGATATGTGTATGGCGTGGGCCATTATTAGATCGGGGATAAGGCTAGGCCTCGTCCCGTTTCTAGTATCGTGCCGTTATGCCGCCAAAATTTTCTAAAATAAGTTAGAAAAATAAAGATATCATTTTATTTAATAAATTAACCGAATAGAATATTCATAGGTTAAATAAAATATTTTAGTCGTTAAAAATATAATTTTTAACGTGAATGTGAATAAATAAATATTCATTTACAAATCGAATGGTTTGTTTATGTACACTAATTTGACTGACATTGATTGGGACGATAAATTTTACACATCGCCCAACTGCACAAATAGAAATCTATGTTTGTTGATTTGAAACCCCACACGGGTATTGGGATAAAATACGGCATACACTAATCCCAATAATTAGTTGTATGTCGATTGATGGATCGACATGCTGTTATAAGCGTTAGATATCTATATTTGATGCTTATACAGTCTAGTGCACTTTGGATGATGGTTGATTACTTATCGTTGCTATTATATACATTTGTCGTATGGAATCCATATAATTAACTTTATATGGTAATTGATTGGGCCTCATTCCAATTTAGAAAATAAAGAATATTATAAAATAAAGGTTCATATGTTGACAGTACTCATCCGTTGAGATTAGTCATGTGTTGAACGAAATATTTTAATAATAAAATTTACATCTTTATCATTATAAAATAAAGGTTCATGTGTTGACAGTACTCATCCGTTGAGATTAGTCATGTGTTGAATGAAATATTTTAACAATAAAATTTACATCTTTATCATTATAAAATAAAGGTTCATGTGTTGACAGCACTCATTCGTTGAGATTAGTCATGTGTTGAACGAAATATTTTAACAATGAAATTTACGTCTTTATCATATGTAAAATTAGAAACTAATTGGAAAATAGATAAGATGAGTGGTCTCCTGGATATTGATCTGATGTTGGTTTCGGCCTTCGGGGTTAATATTCAGGGAATCGTTCTCTTACTAATTTACAGTTGGAGTCTGATTTAAATCAAACGATAGATACCATGATTTTTATAAAATATATTGAATAACAAAAATAGTCACACGTGGACAGTACTCATTCGTTGAGATTGGTCATGTGTTGACAAAAATATATATTCATGTATTGAATAGGATAAATATTCATTTGTTGAATAGAATAACGGAATTATTGAAATATATAAAGCCGTGTTGATTAGAGATGCACTATTTTGACGCGAACGAAATTTATATCGATTATATTCGATTTCGAACTGAATTAAATATATAACGATTTCGAATTGAATTGAATATATAACGATTTCGAATTGAATTGAATATATAACTATTTCAAATTGAATTGAATATATAACGATTTCGAATTGAATTGAATATAAAACGAATTCGAATTGAATTGAGGACAAATTGAAATAGAATAAGAATAGATTTGAAATAAATTCAAATTGAATCGAAATTTGAAATGAAGTTGAAATTGTTTTGAAACGAATTTAAAACTATTTATAAAATTTTGTTTTAAATAGAAATCGACGAAATATATATTATATATATTATACATATAATATATAATGACCTGAATAAAACGCGCCGCGCCGCGGCAGTTCATAAATTTCGACCGTTGACTTCGAACAGACATTACGGGAGATCCGACCGTCGGATTCTCCTAAAACCAGAACCGTTAGGTTCGTATCGAAAAGAGCTTTCCAACGAATATTTGAAATTTTAAATCTAACGGTTGGATTTGGAGATACGTCCAAATGAAATGTAACAACCCGTAAAATGCGAGCCAGTTTGAAATTTTTATTTTGGCAATTTAAGCGAATTTCGATTATTTAAAATGAATTATTTTAAATAATATCGACGAGAAATTTATTTTGAATATAATTCGAACGTATATATTTATACGCGTCGTCGTTAGAATATAAATATTTATATATAATTATAAATAGAATTGAAAATGGCGCGGTAGTTCGATAATTCGATTTCAAACTTCAATTGAATGTACCGGGTGCAAAACAATCCGGATTTTAGTGAAACCAAAAACATTAGGATATAATTGATAATATCTTTCCAACGAATCCGAAATATCGTAATTTCATAGCGGGAATCAAAAGATATGTCCAGTTGAAAATTCTGAATAGTCGCTATGGAATTCAGGCCCTTAAAATTGGACATTTTGCAAATGACCTCGAAATTCGACGAAACTAGTTTTGTAGGACCGTATCGTCAATACGAAGCTAGAAAATATTTTTCGAGAATTTTTAGAGTTAGTATGTGACCCCGGTAAATTGAAATGTACGTTTAAAATTCAATATAGCGATTTAAATGTAAATTCAACGAAAACTGAATGTAACAGTCGAATCAGCTTGCGATACATATCCCATTATGTTCAGAATGGGGGTGAAACGCTATGAACGACAGGCGGTGGGCCTCGTATTGAGTTCGAAATAAAAAGTTGCTTTTTGAAATTTAAATAGAATAAAATAATATAAAATTTAATTTAAATCCATCCACCTCTCCTTTCTTCAAAGTCAACTCCCCCATTTATATCGTTTACCAGAAAACGAAAAAAGAAAATAAAAATCAAAATCAAAATCGCGTCACCTCATCCATCCAGGCCATCGCACCTCAGGCGATCACCCTCGCCGGAGAAGTCCCCCATCGCGCTTCTCGTTCCCTCCCCCTTCGTCGATCGAGACCTCCGATCCCCTTTCCTCCCCCAATTCGAACCCACAACGTCGACGCCCCCCTAGAAACCCTAGCCCAAATCGGTGAGAACCCCAACGTCTCCGACCTACCACCTCCTACCGCAGCCTCCAACCACCCTTCCCAACCTCGGCGGCTACCACAACCCCCTTCTCCTTCTTTTTTACTGTAAGTATCTCTATTTATTTAATTTGGTTATTTTATTCAATTTTCTTTTCTATTTTTATATATAACATAAATAATAGTTTTGATTTTTATAGCGTAAGAAAATGGATTTTTACAGCGAAAGAAGATCGATTTTAAATAGTGAAGAGTTTGATTTTTAACTAGAGAAAAGGGACGACTTTTATAAAATTATAAAGACATGATTTTTATAGTAAAAGGCGAAATAAAAATTAGATTTTGATTCAAGTGAGAGATTAGATTTTTATAAACGATAAAAAGTTCGATTTTGATTTTTATCAAGTAGAAAGGTTAAAAATATAATTTTTATACTAAGTGGCGAAAGAAAAATATGATTTTTATATATTGAACTTCGACTAAAAATAGGATTTTTATATGTTGAACTTCGAAATAAAAATAGGATTTTTATATGTTGAACTTCGAAATAAAAATAGGATTTTTATATGTTGAACTTCGAAATAAAAATAGGATTTTTATATGTTGAACTTCGAAATAAAAATAGGATTTTTATATGTTGAACTTCGAAATAAAAATAGGATTTTTATATGTTGAACTTCGACTAAAAATAGGATTTTTATATGTTGAACTTCGAAATAAAAATAGGATTTTTATATGTTGAACTTCGAAATAAAAATAGGATTTTTATATGTTGAACTTCGAAATAAAAATAGGATTTTTATATGTTGAACTTCGAAATAAAAATAGGATTTTTATATGTTGAACTTCGAAATAAAAATAGGATTTTTATATGTTGAACTTCGAAATAAAAATAGGATTTTTATATGTTGAACTTCGACTAAAAATAGGATTTTTATATGTTGAACTTCGAAATAAAAATAGGATTTTTATATGTTGAACTTCGAAATAAAAATAGGATTTTTATATGTTGAACTTCGAAATAAAAATAGGATTTTTATATGTTGAACTTCGAAATAAAAATAGGATTTTTATATGTTGAACTTCGAAATAAAAATAGGATTTTTATATGTTGAACTTCGAAATAAAAATATGATTTTTATATGTTGAACTTCGAAATAAAAATAGGATTTTTATATGTTGAACTTCGAAATAAAAATATGATTTTTATATGTTGAACTTCGAAATAAAAATAGGATTTTTATATGTTGAACTTCGAAATAAAAATAGGATTTTTATATGTTGAACTTCGAAATAAAAATAGGATTTTTATATGTTGAACTTCGAAATAAAAATAGGATTTTTATATGTTGAACTTCGAAATAAAAATATGATTTTTATATGTTGAACTTCGAAATAAAAATAGGATTTTTATATGTTGAACTTCGAAATAAAAATATGATTTTTATATATTGAGTAGCGAAGTAAAAATTCGATTTTTATATATGTAGTGGCTACGGGCAACGAAGATGAAAAAGATGCAATAACGAAGAAGATTTCTATCAATGAAGTGTCGTGGAGCTAGGATAGCTATCTGTGAGAATTTCTCACCTTTCAATTTATTTTTCTAGTTATATATACATATACTAGGATGCAGACGGTGCTTAGTAGCACCCGACACAATCGTCCACAGACCATGGACTTGTTTGTTTGGCTGTGTTGTTAGTTAGATTGTTTGAGTTGATTTGAATTGTTTGGTGAAATGTAATTGATATGATTGATGTGTGAATGGCGTGGGCCTTCACTAGACCGGGGATAAGGCTATGCCTCGTCCCGTTTCTAGTATCGTGCCGTTATGCCGCCGAAATTTTCTAAAATATGTTAGAAAAATAAAAATATCATTTTATTGAATAAATGAACCGAATAGAAATTCATATGTTGAAATAAAAATGTTTTTATCGTTAAAAATATAATTTTTAACGTGAAGTGAATAAAATAAAATATTCATTTACAAACCGAACGGTTTGTTTATGTACACTTATTTGAAGGACATTGATTGGGTCGATAAATTTTACACATCGCCCAACTGCACAACTAAAATCTGTGTCTGATTGTTTGAAACCCCACACGGGTGTTAGGATGAAATTTGAAGTTCACTCATCCTGATTGATTAAATATGTCGATCGATCGATTGACAGGCTGTTATAAGCGTTAGATATCTATATTTGATGCTTATACAGTGTAGTGCACTATGGTTGATGGTTGATTATTTTTCAATGCTATTATATACATGTGTTGTATGAAAATCCATATAATTAATTTTATATGGTGATTGATTGGGCCTCATTCCAACTTAGAAAATAAAGAATATATAAAAATAAAGGTTCATGTGTTGACAGTACTCATCCATTGAGATTGGTCATGTGTTGAACGAAATATTTTGATAATAAGAAATATTTGAAATAGAATATTTGAAAATAAAGGAATATATGAAGCCGTGTTGATTAGTTTGACGCCATTTTGACGTGAACGATATTTATATCGATTTTATTCGATTTCGAAATAAATTGAATTGTAAACGATTTCGAAATAAATTGAATTGAAAATGATTTCGAAATAAATTGAATTGAAAATGATTTCGAAATAAATTGAATTGAAAACGATTTCGAAAATAAATTGAATTGAAAACGATTTCGAAATGAATTGAATTGAAAACGATTTCGAAATGAATTGAAAACGAATTCAAATTGAATTGAAAGCGAATTGAAATGAATTCAAAATGAATTGAAATTTGAATTGAATAGAAATGAATTTTAAAATGAATTTATAAAGAAGAATTCAATTTTGATTTGAATTGAAAAGGAAGTTGAAAATGTTTTTGAAACGAATTCAAAACTATTTATATAATTCGTTTTAAATAGAAATTGACGAAGTATATATTATATATATTATATATATAATATAATGGCCTGAATAGAACGCGCCGCGCCGCGGCAGTTCGTGAATTTCGACCATATATTTCAAACGGACATTACGGGAGATCCGACCGTCGGATTCTCCTAAAACCGGAACCGTTGGGTTCGTATCGAAAAGAGCTTTCTAATGAATTTTAGAAATTCGAAATCTAACGGTTGGATTTGGAGTTATGTCCAAATCAAATTTGAAAAAGGTCGCTGTAAGTGCAGTTCGATGGCCATTGATGGAAATCGACTGTACGGGCCTTGATAAAATTATTAAAAATAGTAATAATTTGTGTAAAATCATAAGAAATGATTTAGAAAGTATTGGGATGAAAAACTCCATATTTGAAAAGATAAAAATAGATTTTTATCGAAATGAACTAGTTTTGAACTAGAAATATAATTCTATTTATTTTTAAATAAATAAATTGAATTTAAAAAGGGTTTTAAAAATAACCAGAATATCCAATGATTGCATTGGAGTGGATTTGAATCGAAATTGTCTTCGGAATATTTCGATGTTGGAATTCGTGATTATACAGGTGTTGTTATGGAAATTTGAAAGATATATATTTATATCGTTATTTCCAATACGACATTTGTTAATCGCAGAATTTGATATTGAATATAAGCCGATATATTTTCTATTCAGAGCCTTATATTGAATATCAAATGTGATTTGGGTTTGTCGTGAATGGTGTCTTCACTAACACTGTTCTTGAACCCAGTTGAGAAAAGATTAAATCTTTTTATTTAGATTTAATGAAGTGTACCAATTAAATGATATTTAATTGGAATTGAATTGATATTGATTTTTGGGTTTATCGTGAACAGTGTTTTAAACAACACTCGTTCTTTAACCCAATAATTAATGAATGTGATTTTGGGTTTATCGTGAACTGTGTTTTTAAAATGACACTGATTCTTTAACCCAGTTAAAGATTAAAACTAAGTGGAGTTCTAATGAATCTTTAATTAGATTGAAAAGATCGAAAATGGGGTACCACCAGTTTTGCTCCAGGCGATAGTTAAATCTTTAATTAGATTTGAACGTGAAATGGTAATTGAATTTACCGATAACACTGTGGTGTTAGATATGAAGTACTACCAGTTTTACTTCATGGGATGAATAGGTTGGGATTGGGAAATTAAAACCAATGATTACTTCGGTAAGGTTCGTTAATCCCGACTAGTTTGAATTGATATCCAAAAATAGATTAAAGAATAAATTCAAGGAATTTATCTTGGATAAATTTAATGGGAACCTTTCCCTATGAATGTGAAATTTAGAAACTAACTGTCGGTTAGCCAAGCAGAATGGTTTTCTGAATATTGATCTGATGTTGGTTTCGGCCTTCGGGGTTAATATTTGGGGAATTATTCTCTTGATTAATTTACGATTAGTGACTAATGAATTGGAATGAGGCGTATGTTGTGTTTATGTAACACTTATTTAAAATATACGCGAGTTATTCGGGAAGACCGGGTTTATCCCATTCTGAATAACTGATACGACGATAAGTCGAAGATGAAGACGATGGTCGAAGACCGGAAGTCTTCACGTCGTTTGGGTGGTTACTGATGATCTTGATTGGGTTGTACACCCAAGAAGATGGAAACAGTTAGTGATCGTCCAGACGTACTTGGAGATCGATGGATATGCGGGGTACTAGGTGCCTCCGGTTTCGTTCAGACCCAGAACGAACTTGTAAATGGACTGTGTGTCTGACATTGGATTTTAGTCCGTGCGATTGATCTCTATTAAATATATATCTGCTTGGCGGCGGAGAATTTATTCTCTTGCTTAACGCCCTTCTCTGAGACGTACGAGCTCAGGGGTTATATATTGATGGATATCAAACGCATGGAGTGAATTGCCTGTGTGGCATGCCTAAGTGGCAATTGATCGAGGCTTCTGTTGAAAAGCAAAGTCTTGTGGTGATGATCAAAGCACGGCCTTTGTGGCGTAGCTTTGTGTAACGTTTACTTCGCGTGTTTCACACCCGGTATGAACCAAAAACGGGAGACGGACCTCAGGGAGGGCATGCGTTTCTTTCTAGCTAGAAGTGGCGTCAGTGGTTTTACACGCCCTGACGAGTTTGACTTATGTGGTTGTTGCTGTTGCGAGGCGCCTCGGTTTGATCGGACGATCCGGGTCCGATGGAGTCATTCGTTGGCTCATTTACGCCCCAAAGGGCGGGGGAACGCATGTTCAGGGTTTAAGTTTAATCCACATCGGTGGACCGGCCCTGTCGCTCCAAGGCTTGACTGAGTACTTGCCTAGACATGGGCTAGATTGTCTGAAACGGTTGAGGACTATCTTTTGCCTCGGTTCATAGACGGAAATCCAATTTCCAAATACGTGACATTTGCGGTTTTATTTGTAAACCTATATGTGGCGACATAGTGGCATGGGACGCTCATGTCGCCTATGATTGATACTTATGATTTGAAGTTGTTTTATACACTATGCACTTATGATAGTATCAAATGATTTGTTTTTAAACGTATCAAGCATTCTTGGCTGTTATAAGGGAAAACCCTATCCCCCGGCTTGCGTTGCATTGTGTGATAGGACCTGGGTCTTATAACAGCTTCATTTTTCTTTATTTAGCATTGCGCTGTTTTGTTTTATGCACTGGTATTCTTGGGAGGAAACCCGTTCCGTGTTATACGGCGTGGTCCCTTGATTTACCTAACTTTAAAAAAACAAAGATTAATAACTGTTTTAGTTCTCACACCAGTCACATGACTGACCTGGAGTTTATTGTTTTAACCTAAACTCTGGGTGCCCTTATTTTGACACGGGCAGCTAGTAGTTTTGGTTTTGCAGATTTATATTCACAAGATCCTGGTTTACAGCTGGAACGATATCCGGAAAGCTTTGTATCCGTATATCTCCTTCTAGTTGTGTATTGTATTATTTTCCGCTGCTATGTATTTAAATGTAATTTAAATCTCTGATATTTCTGTGTAATATTCATTTATACTCTGTATATTCTTGCAATCTGATGCATTGTTGTAATATACAATGAAACGTCCTTGTATGTGCGTTCTGTTGTGGCTTGTTCTCGAACTATCCGACGCTTTCCTTTACGGGGAAGTTGCGGGTTTTCACATGAAATTTGGAAAAGGTCGCTGTAAGTGTAGTTCGATGGCCGTTGATGGAAATCGACTGTACGGGCCTTGATAAAATTATTAAAAATATTAATAATTTGTGTAAAATCATAATATGTGAATTGGAAAGAACTGGGATGAAAAATTCCACATTTGAAAGGATAAAAATATATTTTTGTCGAAATGAACTAGTTTTGAACTAGAATTAAAAGCAATTTATTTTTGAAATAGATAAATTGAATTTGAAAGTGATTTTAAAAATAATCAATATTCCCAATATGTGAATTGGACTGGAATTGAATCGAAATTATCTTCGGAATATTTTGATGTTGGATTTTGTGACTATACAGATATTGTTATGGGAATTTGAAAGATATATTTTATATCGTTATTTCCAATACGATATTTGTTGGTTTCAGGATTTGATATTGAATATAAGTCGATATATTTTCTATTCAGAGCCTTGTATTTAATATCAAATGTGGTTTGGGTTTATCGTGAATTGTGTTTTAGATGACATTAGTTCTTTAACCCAGTTATAAACAGGATATTGATTTTTGAAAAGATTAAAACTAAGTGGAGTTTTAACGAATCTTTAATTAGATTGAAATATGAATTGATAATTTAAATTATCAAATCCGAAAGGTGATCGAGAATGGAATACCACCAGTTTTGCTCCAAAGCGATAGTTAAATCTTTAATTAGATTTAAACGTGAAATGGTAATTAAATTTATCGATAACACTGTGGTGTTAGATATGGAGTATTACCAGTTTTGCTCCATGGGATGAATAGGTTGGGATTGGGAAATAAAATAAATAATTACTTCGGTGTGGTTCGCTAATCCCGACTAGTTTGAAATGACATCCAAAGGAAGATTAAAGAATAAATTTAAAGAATTTATCTTGGATAAAATTAATGGGAACCTTTCCCTAAGAATGTGAAATTTAGAAACTAGCTGTAGGTTAGTTAAGAAGAATGGTTTCCTGGGTATTAATCTGATGTTGGTTTCGGCCTTCGGGGTTAATATTTGGGGAGTTGCTCTCTTACTGATTTACGGTTAGTGACTAATGAATTGGAATGAGGCGTATGTTGTGTTTATGTAACATTTGTTTTTAATATACGCGGGTTGTTCGGAAAGACCGGGTTTATACCCATTTTGAATAACCGATTTGACGATAAGTCGAAGATGATGACGGTGGTCGAAGACCGGAAGTCTTCACATCGTTTGGATTATTACTGATGATCCTGATTGGGCTGTACACCCAAGAGGATGGAAATAGTTGGTGGTCGTCCAGACGTACTTGGAGATGGATGGATATGCGAGGAAAGTGCCTCCGGTTTCATTCAGACCCAGAACGAACTTGTAAATGGATTGTGTGTCTGACATTGGATTTTATTCTGTGTTGATTGATTTCTGTTAAATATATATCTGTTTGGCGGCGGAGAATTTATTCTATTGCTTAACGCCCTTCTCTGAGACATACGAGCTTAGAGGTTATATATCGATAGATATCAATCGCATGGCATGAATTGCCTGTGTGGCACGCTGAGTTGCATGGATCAAGGCTTCTGTTGAAAAGCAAAGTCTTGTGGTTGATGATCAAAGCACGGCCTTTGTGGCATAGCTTTGTGTATAACGTGAATTCGCGAGCCTCACACCTCGGTATGAGTCAAAAACGGGATAAGGACTGCAGGGAGAGCACGACGTTTCTTTCTAGCTTTGGTGGTGTCAGTGACTTACCAGCCCTGACATTCATATACTTTTCACCTATGTGGTTGTTGGATGAGGCGCCTCGATTTTAGGTCTGTTAGGACCGGGAAACGTGTGTTCAGGAATTGCCAATCCTCAAACGTAAGAGAGGACCGGCCTTGAAGATCCAAGGTTTACCCAGAGTGTGTAGTCCTGAGACATTTGCTAGAGTGTCTCGAAGCAGAGAGGAGTTTGCCCCTTGCCTCGACTCATGACGGAAATCCAATTTCCAATACGTGTATTTCGGTTTTATTTGTAGAGCCTAGTATGACGACATGATAGATGGTACCCATGCTGCATAGGATTAATATTTATGATTGAAATTGTTTTGACACTATACACTTATTATAGTATCAAATGATTTGTTTTAAACGTATCAAGCATGTTTGGCTATTACAAGGGAAAACCCTATCCTCCGGCTTGCATTGCATTGTGTGATGGGACCTGGGTCTTATAATAGCTTCATTTTTCGAAAAAGCAATGCGTTGTTTATCATATGCACTGGTATTCTTGGGAGGAAACCCGTTCCGTGTCATACGGCGTGGTCCCTTGAATTACTCTCCTTTAAAGTAAAGCTTTAAATAACTGTTTTAGTTCTCACACCAGTCACATGACTGACCTGGAGTTTATTGTTTTAACCTAAACTCTGGGTGCCCTTATTTTCGACACGGGCAGCTAGTAGTTTTGGTTTTGTAGATTTATATTCATGGGATCCTGGTTTACAACTGGAATGATATCCGGAAAGCTCTGTATCCGTATATCACCTTCAGTTGTGCTTTGTATTATTTTCCGCTGCTATGTAATTTATTGTAATCTCTGATATTTATCGAATGTATATTTATTCATACTCTGTATATTCTTGTATCTGATGGAATTGTTGTAATTAACAATGAAATGTTCTTCTGTTTGCGTTCTGATTTGTCCTGTTCTCGAAAACGATCAGGGGTTTCGAACGGTCTAGATCGGTTTAACGACTGATTCGGATCGAGCGAAATTCCCGGCCGTTACATTTGGTATCAGAGCTTTGGTTTACAGAGCTCGAGAACAAGACACATTAGAACCATACGAAAGAATTCATCAGATATTGGATTAGTAATATCCAATTAGAATGACTCGTTAGAGATAGGATCAGTAGTATCCTAGAACGAGTGTGAAGAGTATATTTTTCTAATGAAAACAATTTTATTTTGAAAATTTAAATCGTTTTATACGTATTTGAATAATTTATTTATATTGATTTGGACTATCTAGTTTATAAAGGTTTTGCATATACGCATCATGAACGTATATTCGAAGTTTTAATATACTGGATAGATATAGAATCACATTCTAGACACCCGGAGATGATTCTGATGATTGATATATCATCATCAGAATTTGTGTTCGTGTTTCGAAGGTATGATATCTATATATTTCCATTAGACTGGTGTGAGAACCAAAACTTACATAGATAGATTTATTTGTTGTGATTTGGCATCAAAAACATGATTTCCTGTATATGTATCAAAATTATGAATTTGAAACGTTAATCCACTAATTGATTGATGTTTGCATTGTTTGTTTATTTGTTTAATAATTTTGAACCATTTAGCCTAATTGTATCAAATATTGAACTGTATTGAAAATTGGTCGCATTTGTTTGCATATACATGTACTTACATTGAACAGGTCATAGCAAGGAGGCTAGAGCAGAGAATAAAATTTGTTTGCCCGACAAATAGGTACATGTTTACTATAATTTACTGTTTTGTTTGGGTGATGATGATTTTATGAGCCTATTGGCTAGCCGCTTAGCTTTTTCTTTTTCTTTTTGTGATCAGAAGGCCTATATGGTAATTTCGGGATTTTCCCGTGCTCCCGGTGCAGGGGATGTTATGGCGAAATTTTTCGAAAATTTAGGGTGTTAGCCAAATTTTTTAAGAATTTGAAAATTCTTAAAAACTGAAAAGTTAGAGAATGGAAGCCAGATCGAACGTAGAGTTGATTGATCAAGCAAATTTCGGCTTTGTTCCTTTTCGGGGACGAAAAGTTTTAAGTGGGGGAGATTGTAATAACCCGGAAATGCGAGCCAGTTTAAATTTTTTATTTTAGCAATTTTAGCGAATTTTGAAAATTTAAAATGAATTATTTTAAATAATATCGACGAAAAATTTATTTTGAATATAATTCGAACGTATATATTATATAGATCGTCGTTAGAATATAAATAATTATATATAATTAAAAAAGGAATTGAAAATGGCCCTGCAATTCGATTTCAATTTTCAATTGAACGTACCGGGTGCAAAATAAACCGGATTTTAGCGAAACCAAAAATAATAGAATCTAATTGAGAGTATCTTTCCAACGAATCCGAAAAATCGAAATTTCATAGCGGGGATCAAAAGATATGTCCAGTTGAAAATTCTGAATAGTCGCTATGGAATTCAGGCCCTTAAAAATAGCCATTTTGCAAATGACCTCGGATTTCGACGAAACCACTTTTGTTGGATCCGCGATGTCAAGTTATTGCTAGATTCCAACTTTCATAATTTTTCGAATCAATATGTGAGCGTGGCAAAGGAAAACGCGTTTGACCAGTTTTAGTTGAAACCTAATTAGGCTCACATCCGGTCATAAACTTATTGTAAATTAGGTCCCTGTTTTCAAAACTTATAAAATAGTAATTAAAAAAATAAAAAAAATCGTAAATTAGTAATAAAATATATTACGCATTATAAAAAAAATTCAGTTCAAAAAACAACAAAAATAATGTCAGAAAGAAGAAAACAGCAAAAAAACAGAAAAAACTGCAGTTAAATGCATAATATTATGCACCTTTTTGATTTTATTGCATGCATATATGCAATTATTGCAGTTCTTCCAGCGGATAGATTTAACATAATTTTTTAGTTCTTTTTTATTTACATCCAAATGTGCAAATTTCTCAAAAAAATGCACACATGTGTGCAACATTTTTATAGGATAAAAAGTAGGGACCTAATTTATAAAAAAAATAAAGTTCTGAAATTTTTTAAACCCGCCCCCTATTTTATTTTTTCCGCCTTTTTGTATTTTTTTTTAAAAAATGTGCGTACGTTCATAAAAAAAAATTTCTAAAATATGGAAATAATGTCAGGAATCTACGGAAATCGAAAAAAAATAGTTGCATACATTTATGCAAATATTACTGATAATTGCATATATGTATGCAACTTTTCTGTAAGTTGTTTTCAGATTAAAATCTGAAAATAAACCTACACAAATGTATGCAAGTATTTGAAATTTTTGCGCATATGTATGCATTTATTTGCATGAATAAAAATCAACGAAGATGTATGTAGTGAAAAATATGCACGGATGTATGCAGGAAAGTGATATATGTGCATACTATTATGCTTTTAACTGGAAATTTCGTTTTTTTTTTTGTTTTTTTGATTTTTGACGCCTTCTTTGATGGTTTTTTGTTCTGAATTTTTTAGTGTTTACATGTTTTATTTAAATACGAATTTACGTGATTTTTTTATATTTTTTTTTATATTTTTTATTACTTTTCAAAAAATAGGGACCTAATTTACAATAAGTTTATGACCGGGTTTTTTTTATATTTTGAAACTTAATAGGGACCTCTAAAAAACGTACCCTGATTTTAATCGACTGGAAAATGGCCATTTTTCCAATGGTCTCAGAATTCGATGAAATTAGTTTTGTTAGGACCGTATCGTCAATACGAAGCTAGAAAATATTTTTCTGGAATTTTTCGAGTTAGTATGTAGCCCCGGCAAAGTGAAATGAGCGTTCAAATTCAATATATAGAGTTATATGTTGATTTTGACGAAAACTGATCAAAACGATCGAATCAGCCTACGATACATATCCCATTGTGTTCGGAATAGGGGTAAAACGCTAGGGACGACAGTCGGTGGGCTCAATTTTGAGTTCGAATTTTAAAGTAACTTTTTGGAGGAAAAAAATAAATAAATAAAATAATAATTAAACCTAGTCAACCCCCTTACCCTTACGTTCTCTCTCTCCCTCCTCATCAGTTCAATCGAACGAAACGATAAAAAACCCGATCTCTCAATTCACCCGCCGCCATCGACTTCGGCGCGCCACCACCCCCGTCGCGCCCACCTCCACTGGCTCTCCCTCCCTTCCGCTTCTTCCTCCTTCCGCACTCCCTCTCTCCTCTGGACCCACGCGCTGCACCCAATTCGAAGCCCTTCCACCCGAGACAGCCTGCCGCAAGTCAACCCCTCCACCTCCGCCCACTGCTTCCACCGCCGCCTGCAAAGACACCCGACCTCCTCCAACGAGCCGCAGCCCCTCCCCTCTTCCAAATTTCAACGTACGTCTTCTTATTTACACATTTTTGTTTATTTACTTTTATTTATTCTAGCAAATATAAAACATACGATTTATATCAATGAAAGGTTTGATTTTTATGTCAATGAAAGGAGTAATTTTTATATGAACGGTATAAATATAAAAATGTGATTTTTATAATGTTAGCCTCACGATAAAATTGTGATCTTGATACGGGAAGTGATATGATAAAAATGCGATTTTTATACATATGATTTTGAAATAAAAAGATAATCGTTTATGTATATGTAGCGAAATAAAAATCTGATTTTTATTATATATATGTTGAGATAAAGATGTGATTTTTTTTAAGTGATAAAATAAAAATTAAATCTTTATAAATGAAAAGGCGAAATATTTATAAATAAAAAGGCGAAATATTTATAAATGAAAAGGCAAAATCTTTATATGAAGAATAGCGTGATAAAAATATAATCTTTATTGTATGAACATCGATGTAAAAATATAATTTTTATCTATATAGTAGCAATGTAAAAATAAATTTTTTATCTATATAGTAGCGATGTAAAAATAGAATTTTTATCTATGTAGTAGTAGTATAAAAATATAATTTTTATATACATAGCAACAATATAAAAATGTGAGTTTTATATATGTAGTGGCTACGGGCAACGAAAGTGACAAAAGGCGAGAACGACAAGATTTTCTACATATGAAGAGTCGTGGCATTTGGGATAGCTATTGGTGAGAACTTCTCACCTTTTAAATTTTCTTTTTCTAGTTATATTATAATATATACTAGGATGCAGACGGTGTTTAGTAGCACCCGACACCATCGTCCACAGACCATTGACTTGTTTGTTTGGTTGTGTAGTTGGTTAGATTAGTTGATTGTTTGGTGAAATTGAGTGGATTTGATTGATATGTGTATGGCGTGGGCCATTATTAGATCGGGGATAAGGGTAGGCCTCGTCCCGTTTCTAGTATCGTGCCGTTATGCCGCCAAAATTTTCTAAAATAAGTTAGAAAAATAAAGATATCATTTTATTTAATAAATGAACCGAATAGAATATTCATAGGTTGAATAAAATATTTTAGTCGTTAAAAATATAATTTTTAACGTGAATGTGAATAAATAAATATTCATTTACAAATCGAACGGTTTGTTTATGTACACTGATTTGACTGACATTGATTGGGACGATAAATTTTACACATCGCCCAACTACACAAATAGAAATCTATGTTTGTTGATTTGAAACCCCACACGGGTATTGGGATAAAATACGGCATACACTAATCCCAATAATTAGTTGTATGTCGATCGATGGATCGACAGGCTGTTATAAGTGTTAGATATCTATATTTGATGCTTATACAGTGTAGTGCACTTTGGATGATGGTTGATTACTTATCGTTGCTATTATATACATTTGTCATATGGAATCCATATAATATACTTTATATGGTAATTGATTGGGCCTCATTCCAATTTAGAAAATAAAGAATATTATAAAATAAAGGTTCATGTGTTGACAGTACTCATTCGTTGAGATTAGTCATGTGTTGAACGAAATATTTTAACAATAAAATTTACATCTTTATCATTATAAAATAAAGGTTCATGTGTTGACAGTACTCATCCATTGAGATTAGTCATGTGTTGAACGAAATATTTTAACAATAAAATTTACATCTTTATCATTATAAAATAAAGGTTCATGTGTTGACAGTACTCATTCGTTGAGATTAGTCATGTGTTGAACGAAATATTTTAACAATGAAATTTACATCTTTATCATATGTAAAATTAGAAACTAATTGGAAAATAGATAAGATGAGTGGTCTCCTGGATATTGATCTGATGTTGGTTTCGGCCTTCGGGGATAATATTCAGGGAATCGTTCTCTTACTAATTTACGGTTCGAGTCTGATTTAAATCAAACGATAGATACCATGATTTTTATAAAATATATTGAATAACAAAAATAGTCACACGAGGACAGTACTCATTCGTTGAGATTAGTCATGTGTTGACAAAAATATATATTCATGTATTGAATAGGATAAATATTCATTTGTTGAATAGAATAACGGAATTATTGAAATATATAAAGCCGTGTTGATTAGAGATGCGCTATTTTGACGCGAACGATATTTATATCGATTATATTCGATTTCGAATTGAATTGAATATATAACGATTTCGAATTGAATTGAATATATAACGATTTCAAATTGAATTGAATATATAACGATTTCAAATTGAATTGAATATAAAACGAATTCGAATTGAATTGAGAACAAATTGAAATAGAATAAGAATCGATTTGAAATGAATTCAAATTGAATCAAAATTTGAAATGATGTTGAAATTGTTTTGAAATGAATTTGAAACTATTTATAAAATTTGTTTTAAATAGAAATCGACGAAATATATATTATATATATTATATATATAATATATAATGACCTGAATAAAACGCGTCGCGCCGCGGCAGTTCGTAAATTTCGACCATTGACTTCGAACGGACATTACAGGAGGTCCGACCATCGGATTCTCCTAAAACCGGAACCGTTGGGTTCGTATCGAAAAGAACTTTCTAACGAATATTAGAAATTTGAAATCTAACGGTTGGATTTGGAGATACGTCCAAATCAAATTTGGAAAAGGTCGCTGTAAGTGTAGTTCGATAGTCGTTGATGGAAATCGACTGTGTGGGCATTGATAAAATTATTAAAAATATTAATAATTTGTGTAAAATCATAATATGTGAATTGGAAAGAACTGGGATGAAAAATTCCACATTTGAAAGGATAAAAATATATTTTTGTCGAAATGAACTAGTTTTGAACTAGAATTAAAATCAATTTATTTTTGAAATAGATAAATTGAATTTGAAAGTGATTTTAAAAATAATCAATATTCCCAATACGTGAATTGGACTAGAGTTGAATCGAAATTATCTTCGGAATATTTCGATGTAGGATTTCGTGACTATACAGATATTGTTATGGGAATTTAAAAGATATATTTTATATCGTTATTTCCAATACAATATTTGTTGGTTTCAGGATTTGATATTGAATATAAGTCGATATATTTTCTATTCAGAGCCTTGTATTTAATATCAAATGTGGTTTGGGTTTATCGTGAATCGTGTTTTAGATGACATTGGTTCTTTAACCCAGTTAAAAACAGAATATTGATTTTTGAAAAGATTAAAACTAAGTGGAGTTTTAACGAATCTTTAATTAGATTGAAATATGAATTGATAATTTAAATTATCAAATCTGAAAGGTGATCGAGAATGGAATACCACCAGTTTTGCTCCAAAGCGATAGTTAAATCTTTAATTAGATTTAAACGTGAAATGGTAATTAAATTTACCGATAACACCGTGGTGTTAGATATGGAGTATTACCAGTTTTGCTCCATGGGATGAATAGGTTGGGATTGGGAAATAAAATAAATAATTACTTCGGTGTGGTTCGCTAATCCCGACTAGTTTGAAATGACATCCAAAGGAAGATTAAAGAATAAATTTAAAGAATTTATCTTGGATAAAATTAATGGGAACCTTTCCCTAAGAATGTGAAATTTAGAAACTAGTTGTAGGTTAGTTAAGAAGAATGGTTTCCTGGGTATTGATCTGATGTTGGTTTCGGCCTTCGGGGTTAATATTTGGGGAATTGCTCTCTTACTGATTTACGGTTAGTGACTAATGAATTGGAATGAGGCGTATGTTGTGTTTTTGTAACACTTGTTTTTAATATACGCGGGTTGTTCGGAAAGGCCGGGTTTATACCCATTTTGAATAACCGATTCGACGATAAGTCGAAGATGATGACGGTGGTCGAAGACCGGAAGTCTTCACATCATTTGGATTATTACTGATGATCCTGATTGGGCTGTACACCCAAGAGGATGGAAATAGTTGGTGGTCGTCCAGACGTACTTGGTGATGGATGGATATGCGAGGAAAGTGCCTCCGGTTTCGTTCAGACCCAGAACAAACTTGTAAATGGATTGTGTGTCTGACATTAGATTTTATTCTGTGTTGATTGATTTCTGTTAAATATATATCTGTTTTGCGGCGGAGAATTTATTCTCTTGCTTAATGCCCTTCTCTGAGACGTACGAGCTTAGAGGTTATATATCGATAGATATCAATCGCATGGCATGAATTGCCTGTGTGGCACGCTGAGTTGCATGGATCAAGGTGTAACACCCCACGTCCGTTAGTGTACTCACAAAGGGAATGCACTAAGTTCTGTGGAGCATTTAGGGTAAAAGATGCAGATAAATTACAAGACAGACAGAAATTAAACAGCGGAAAATAAAACTTTGCTTTATTGATAAAATAGTTTGTACAATGATTTCTTTACAATATCAGAGTATCATCTGTCTTACAAAATAAAGAAGCATAAAACAACATTTATATTCCCCAATTTTAGCAAGAGCCAACCATAGCATCTGAAAAGAGAATCCAAGCAAACTTCGACAAATCTTCAAGCTGGGAAAGAGTGACAGTCCAACTTAACCTGAGCTAAACTATTCCCTCCTTTACTACCTGGGGGGGGGGGGGGGGGAACGGAAGAAAAGAAGACGAAAGAAAACAGAGTCAGACATAAAGTCTGAGTAAGTTCAGTAACTTCTAGCATGTGAACATGGAAAAACAAAATGACATGAATTAACTGAATACAAGATTACACCATGATGATAGGGTCAACAAGATTAGACATGGTAATCACAAGATATGCTAAGATAAGATAAACTGGATACGCTCTAATATTTTCGCCTCTTCGCTATTTCCTTGTTGTACTGGTTTCTATATCTCTGCACCGCCTATCTAGTGTCCCAACTGGTAATGCTAACGTGATCCCAATCCCTGTATTTTCCATCGCCTTCAGCCATCCATTTATTTATTTGTTACCTAGATTTAATCTAGGGTTTTCTACCAAGTGCCTTCTAGATTCAACTAGAGTTTACGCTGTCTGCTGAATGCTTCTCGGATTCAGGATTTATGCCACCTAGTTCAACTAGGAATTATGCTACCTGTCGAACGATGCCCCCAAGTCTAGGAAACACTACCTAGAGTGGTATATGTTCCTATACTTCCCCACGCATGTATCGCGAATCGTTGTCGCTTGTCTAGATGCACATGTCCCGTAATGTGTGACCCGAGTCCTGTGTCAGGGCAAATCAAGGAATACAGAACTCGGTCGGGAGCTTTCAGATATTTGCCGATGCAGATGCTAAGGTCTGTTTTTATTTCAGTGGCTATGGTCCCACTTGACCCCTCCCTCAACTAATGAAAGGCACACCTTGCAAAATGAGAACTATACGCCGGCCCCCGGTGCCCCACTATCCTATGGCCATCCTCACCCATAACTAGATAGCAAGTATATGGTCTTTTGGAGTTCTCCGCCTTTCCGCTTCACGTATCTCGATTGACTCAAGATGGATGGTAGACAACGAGTCGCTATCACATGGCTACCGTTTGCTCGCCGAATCACGTCGATCCATCCTAGTCTTTATGTTGCCATGTATTGCAACCAAGGAATACCCCTGGTTCTTCTACGCAGACCTTAACCTCTGTGGGCCCAGGCGGATCATCTACAGCCTCACAGAGGGATACCAAGAGTACCCTCACGTCCCCTCGAAGCCTCGGGCTTCGTAACCCAATTCGTTGGAGCATTCTTTCTACTCAGACGGACATTCGCTCCTTCCCGTGTTATACTAAGAATTACTACTTAGTTTTACTAACTAAGATTTACCACTTAGTTTCCAGAATCGTTGTTTTATTAACTAAGGTTTACTACTTAGTTCCATTCCCCGTCAATTTGGATTGGTTAAGTGTCATTAGTCAATTCAAGCCAACTTAACCATCTTCATTCATCATGTTATACTGGTTAAGTGTTATCAGTAATTCATGTTGACTTAACCCCACCACAAACCAAGTTATATTGGTTAAGTATTTCTTATTACTTAACCCTACCCATTCACCCTGTATTGGTTAAGTGTTCCTTTTTAACTTAACCTTGCCCGTCTGTCTTAACTAACATGTTATTAATGGTTAAGTATTATCCCTTCATGTTTAGACTTAACCCTATTCTTTTATCATAACCTGATGGTTAAGTGTTCAGGTTTACTTAACCCTACGGTCTAGCCCAGCTAACATATCAAATTGGCTAAGTGTATTAGATTTTACTTAACCCCAACCTCTAGTCTAGTTAACATATTAATTTGGCTAAGTGTATTAACTTTACTTAACCCCTACAAGTCTCGTTTTGCTACCTTGAGTTTGGTTAAGTGTCTCTATGGACTTTGCCCTCCCATTCTAGCTTAACTGTGTTAAGTTGATTAAGTGTTCCTATGGACTTAACCCTCCCATTCTAGCTTAACTGTGTTAAGTTGGTTAAGTGTTCCTATGGACTTAACCCTCCCATTCTAGCTTAACTGTGTTAAGTGTCAGTCTGAACCTAACCCCACCTATCAGTCTAGTTATCATGTTGAATTGGTTAAGTGTCTTAGTTAACTTAACCCTACCATTCTTGTTCTAGCTTTTAACTAAATAAATTAAAGCCGCTACCACTCACATTAGACAGGTATTGTTGCGACTACTGGATGTGCCGGTTAGTTCCGGGCAGGTTTACATCGCAACTCAGTCTAACCTCGGGTTAGGCATATTCGTGTTTTCTAAGTTCAAAGGGTTTGATTAATTTTCAAATCATATTGGTTTTAAAAGTAACCATCCCGTCCGTCGGATCAGTTAGGGATAGCCAGGGAGAGCAGGAAACTTGTGTTTTCCAAACCCAAGCCTAGACACTATCGTCTCTGTCACCCTAGAACTTTCTGGTGTACCATTAAAAGAGATGTCGTTAATAAACCTTTAATTTGTCTAAATCTACATTTCCTCATTTAGGCTAAATTCTATAAGTAAATTATTCCTAATTTACTTATTTCCTAATTACCCTTTTAATGTAAACTGTCAACATTTATTCTTATGGTCCATTTTCCCCTCTATATCATATTTATGCCTTTTGGTATGTAAACTATACCAATTAAGTGTCATTAACCATGATTTTGCTAAACCTGACGGATATTCCCAATTATGGCCAATTTCAAATTTATACCAATATACTTATTATGCCAAATTAGCTAATCCAATCCTGATTTAACATTCTAATTACAGTTCATATCAAACTAGACTTATTATTCTAGTTCATAACTCATGTAAATGCTAGATTTACAAGTCAATACTAGACTCAAATTACACATCCTATAATTCATGTTAAATTTATCCAATTTGTATTTCTATGAACATGCCATAATTCATGTTCCCAATTTATGCCAAATTCCAAGTTTATAACTATGTTTTTAGTACATTTCACATTATGCCCAAATCGTATTCCCACCGTTCGTATAATTGCGATTAAATCTAGATTATGGATAAATCTAGACTCGTAGAAAATAGGGAATGAACCAAAGATGCTACGAAAAAGAATGGACATAAAAACTGGCATAAAAGGTTTGAATAACGACGTAGGTTCAAAAACATGGGTAGACCTAACTTAATAGGTAAATTCCCAAGGTCTAAAACCAAGAATAGACAGAATAAAGGCGTAGGTTCAAGAACATGGGTAGACCTAACTTAATAGGTAAATTCCCAAGGTCTAAAACCAAAGAAAACAAAGAACAGACAGAATAGATAATCGGGTTTAGACCCAATTTCACAGTCATAAAACTTAAACACTTTCCTAGTCATGAACCATAGGTGCTTAATCACAGTTGTCCCATTTATGTCATAGACAATAGTTTTGCTTCCTAATCAAAGGTATAGGCTTGTGTTTATAGTCATGGAAATAATTCTCATAGTCACAGTCACAGTCATAGTCAATGTTCGTAGTCATAGGCATATGGTTTTCAGGTCCATAGTTTCATAGTCACGGTCTTATTTGTCCTCGAATCATAACACTTCTTAATTAGGTTCAAGAGTATAGGCACTGATTCGAATAGAGAAAGAGAGATTTGGAATATTCTTTTATTCCTTTAATTTCATGTCATGAACAGAGAAAAACGTTCAAATCTAGAAATAACTGACTTACAGAGATTAGATTAGAACAGAAAGATGGCGTTGCTATGATTCGTAGAAAAACAGTCGTTGCAGTCGTTCAAATCTTCACTTGAATTCTAGCTTGAGTCTCCTCTTTGAAAGTCTTTGAGCAGCACCTCCTCGTCTTGATTTATTTTATATATATTATTTTATTTATTATTTAATTAAGAGGAGGAGAGGAAGCCATGTTCACTAAGAATCTTTGCAGCATAAGGGTAGAGAAGAATTGTGAATAGAGAAGGAGTCTAGGGCTATTTATATAGTGTAGAAGTCAACGAATCTGGTCAGGATGGCGTCCGAATACAGAAGAACGAACCAGGTGCAGAAAACAGGAAAAAGCAGGGGGGTCGCCCCCAGGTCGACTACCCAGTCGACCTGGGTACCTTGGACGGGAAAATTCCCGCCCAACCCAATCTGGGTCCGATTTGAATTTTGAACTTGACCTGTTTTGAAATTTGAACTTCGCTGAATCTTCCGGAGGCCATATCTTCCTCATACGGACTCCGATTTACGCAAACTCGGACTCGTTTTCATGCAGAATTCCGAGACGAACGCAATGGAGCAGCCCGTTTCCCTTGATTTTGATTTTAACTTTTAATTCTGCCTTGATTTGTGAATCTTAGTGTTACATAATTACGGGGTGTTACATTCTCCCCCACTTAAAAGGATTTCATCCCCGAAATCTTCAAGTTAGGAAGAATGTGTCCTACCATCCAATCACCCATCTACTCAACCATTCAATCACAGGCATTCAATGTCCTTAAAAGATTTCTAATGCTTTCATGTTCATATGCATAGTGTGTGTATATGTCTTTATCTAATGCGAAATCAGGCGATCTACTGATTCAGTTGACCTCCTTAATGTGAATCATGTCAGTGCCATGCGTCCAACCATGTATGCAAGCATCCCTAGTTACGTAAATACTACATGTGTGCACAGCCATTCATCCATATGCAACATCCATATGATAATGTATCAGGCTCAACTTACAAACAAATACATATCTGTAAATGCAATATGAAAGCGTCCGAACTGATCTAGTGCCTAATACGTATGCATATGTATTCACGAGCAACCATTTGCAATCGCTTGCAATCATCAACCATAACACGTTTCAAATACATGTTTACATCCAAAAGAGTTTCTACCTAAGGATCGAAGATTCGTCCTAGAGGATATATTCTTGGAAAGGGTGGAACAATTATGCGTAAAGCTCCTAAACAAAGAAATCAAGGATGCACCCATAAAGAAAAGGGTATGATGCTAGTATCTAGCCTTCTTAAGCTTTACTCCACTGTATCTTAACTATTTTAACTTCACGGTTGTGATGTTCTGGATCTCCATTTCCAAAATAAACAGATGTTAACTATAATACCAAGTATACGTACTAAGATGATTAGAGGTTTCCCTCTTATCCGCCATGCCATAACTATGAGAGTCGAAAGGTCACTACGTGCTCTTTGGAGTGCCTGCTACAACTATTCATCTCTCCCGCAAACCATCCAAACCGAACTCGACATTCCTCAAGTACAAGCCTCAAAGGCCTAAACTAATATCAGACAAGCACCCAAGGAATATCTCCCCCGAATTTAGACGATCTACGTGAGATGATATAAGCAAACTCGATAGTTATTCTCAAATCCCTACTAACCAAAAATAAACTGGTCGGACCACCAATTGGATTTGAGACTCTAGTGGGATCTTTCTACTATACAAGTACTATGGTGCAGATACTCAACTATGGAAGTGGATATGAACAAATGCGTAGCGCTAAAACCTAAGGAAATAGCACGAACAGAAAACTAGACTCTTCCAACCGGACTACCTTTCTCCTAGGTACGCTTGGTGGCGAAAGCATGTACTTGTTCTTCTGAAAATCTCGTCCTCGTTCTTGCCCTTGTCCTTAAGTATATGCCCTATCATACCCTAGTAAAGATACTTCCTCTTGTCTTAGGTTTTATAGTTTCTTCCTCCTTCATGTGCTAAGTCTACATCCATGAATTCCTTATCCTAGGGTTATGC
This sequence comes from Allium sativum, assembly GCA_030737875.1. Classification (NCBI taxonomy): domain Eukaryota; kingdom Viridiplantae; phylum Streptophyta; class Magnoliopsida; order Asparagales; family Amaryllidaceae; genus Allium; species Allium sativum. The sequence goes on along the minus strand of CM060924.1, from coordinate 821,502,749 downwards.
TCCTTAGCCAACTCCTCATCCCCTTCCGTGTGTGGTCATGTTGACAAATCTCTCGAAAACTGCCTCCATCGTCCGGAAAACCCTATAAGCTTCGAAAGAAAACCGCCCGTAGATGAAACAACTATGGCTATGGATGGAAGCCGGGTACTACTTTGCCCTTCGATGAGGTTACCTCCCAGAAAGCCAGGAGCCCCAGAGACCCATGAAAGAAGGAGACAAGAATTTAAATAGAGGAAGAGAAGATAGTGCGTATGGCTTTGGGGAATATGTCTTTAAAACAAATCTTTTCTCTCGAAAATGCTTCTTTAAAAACCGTTTTGAAAATAATTTTTCAAATCCTTTATCTGATCTGGTAACCTTCAGCTCTGATACCACGTGTAACACCCCACATCCGTTAGTGTCACTCACAAAGGGAATGCACTAAGTTCTGTGGAGCATTTAGGGTAAAAGATTTAGATAAATTACAAGACAGACAGAAATTAAACAGCGGAAAATAAAACTTTGCTTTATTGATAAAATAGTTTGTACAATAATTTCTTTACAATATCAGAGTATCATTTGTCTTACAAAATAAAGAAGCATAAAACAACATTTATATTCCCCAATTTTAGCAAGAGCCAACCATAGCATCTGAAAAGAGAATCCAAGCAAACTTCGACAAATCTTCAAGCTGGGAAAGAGTGGCAGTCCAACTTAACCTAAGCTAAACTATTCCCTCCTTTACTACCTTGGGGGGGGGGGGAACGGAAGAAAAGAAGACGAAAGAAAACAGAGTCAGACATAAAGCCTGAGTAAGTTCTGTAACTTCTAGCATGTGAACATGGAAAAACAAAATGACATGAATTAACTGAATACAAGATTACACCATGACGATAGGGTCAACAAGATTAGACAAGGTAATCACAAGATATGCTAAGATAAGATAAACTGGATACGCTCTAATACTTTCGCCGCTTCGCTATTTCCTTGTTGTACTGGTTTCTATATCTCTGCACCGCCTATCTAGTGTCCCAACTAGTAATGCTAACGTGATCCCAATCCCTGTATTTTCCATCGCCTTCAGGCATCCGTTTATTTATTTGTTACGTAGATTTAATCTAGGGTTTTCTACCAAGTGCCTTCTAGATTCAACTAGAGTTCACGCTGTCTGCTGAATGCTTCTCGGATTCAGGATTTATGCCACCTAGTTCAACTAGGAATTATGCTACCTGTCGAACGATGCCCCCAAGTCTAGGGGACACTACCTAGAGTGGTATATGTTCCGACACTTCCCCACACATGTATCGCGAATCGTTGTCGCTTGTCTAGATGCACATGTCCCGTAATGTGCGACCCGAGTCCTGTGTCAGGGCAAATCAAGGAATACAGAACTCAGTCGGGAGCTTTCAGATATCTGCCAATGCAGATGCTAAGGTCTGTTTTTATTTCAGTGGCTATGGTCCCACTTGACCCCTCCCTCAACTAATGAAAGGCACACCTTGCAAAATGAGAACTATACGCCGGCCCCCGGTGCCCCCACTATCCTATGGCTATCCTCACCCATAACTAGATAGCAAGTATATGGTCTTTTGGAGTTCTCCGCCTTTCCGCTTCACGTATCTCGATTGACTCAAGATGGATGGTATACGACGAGTTGCTATCACAGGGCTACCGTTTGCTCGCCGAATCACGTCGGTCCATCCTAGTCTTTAGGTTGCCATGTATTGCAACCAAGGCATACCCCTGGTTCTTCTACGCAGACCTTAACCTCTGTGGGCCCAGGCGGATCATCTACAGCCTCACAGAGGGATACCAAGAGTACCCTCACGTCCCCTCGAAGCCTCGGGCTTCGTAACCCAATTCGTTGGAGCCTTCTTTCTACTTAGACGGACATTCGCTCCTTCCCGTGTTATACTAAGAATTACTACTTAGTTTTACAAACTAAGATTTACCACTTAGTTTCCAGAATCGTTGTTTTCTTAACTAAGGTTTACTACTTAGTTCCCTTCCCCATCAATTTGGATTGGTTAAGTGTCATTAGTCAATTCAAGCCAACTTAACCCTCTTCATTCATCCTGTTTGTTAGACCAAAAATTGGTTCTAACACCCAAATTGATTAAAACCAAAAAAGATGAGATAAAAATAAAAATGTACACACAGGATTTATAGTGGTTCGGCGAAGAAATGCATACGTCCACTTATCTTTCACTATATTCAATGATTCAGTTGCAAATACAATGTAATTGTCACTTGATTTCACTCACAACTCGTTTATATTCACTCAATAGACTAAAACAAATAATGAAAGAAGATTTGGATTCTCCGGGAGTAATGGGGTTCGGGTTATGGAGGTAGTTGAATTCTCAAAGTGCCTAAAAAAGATCCTTTTCTTTGTCTCCAGACGGGGTATTTATAGGTGTGAATTTGTTCAAAACCCGATCCGGATCGGAGCCACGTGTCATCCATCCCATTAGCCTCGGGTTCAGATGGATTACTGTGCTGACAACACATCAAAATAGTGAACGTTATGGGCAGGAACTGGTCATAGCTGATCCGGATATCCAGGCGCTTATGCAGGGGGACCGTATGGAAAATGGGTTCGGGTTGGAGGTATATGTATCAGGGGTTCGGATCGGGATATCCGATCCGACCCGAATTGACTTGGTGACAACTCTCTCTTCTTTTTATTCTGCTTTTCCTCCGAACCATCTCCGTAGCAGCTGGGTGGCCTTCCGATCCATCTTGAAGAAGACTGCCCTCCGATCCGAACATGCGCTCTCTGTTTTCAGTAGCAATAGCTCGCCGCTCCGAACAGGAGACTTTATCCGATCCGAACCGATACGTTGCTTTAAACCGACCCGGATGGTTGTATCTGTTCGATCGAAGCTGTAGCGTCTCCTCCGACCTGAGTAGTGATGGCCTCTCCGATCCGAACCGAAGTCTTCTAATTTGAAATGCTCTCCAATGCTTGATATCTTGACTTTGTGTTGCCTAGTTCACAAAGTAGGCTAACACTTTGCCCCCTCAAAGGATGCTTCTATTGGAAATGGAGCATGCTTTGATTGCCATTGCGCCACACCTTCATCCTTCCTTTTGAACATGCATGCCAAGCTGTCGCACTTCATCCCGTTCGGTTCGGATTCCGACCCGGACGGATTTCTGCTTTGGGTTCCGACCCGAATGGATCTCTTTCTTCCTTTACTCTGCAAGGGATTAGTGGGCCAAGCTGCGTCATTGGGCTTTTCGAGCCGGTCCGATCGGGAATACGAATAGTCAGCTTGCTTTTTATATAAATTCACTTCAGTTCCCTTCTTTTCTTTCATTCACTATTCTTGCTCGTCCGAACCGACTCCACATCGAAGCCTTAGCTTTTCCAAGAAACTTTAAAATTCTTGCTTCAATCGTTGAATCAAATACATAGGTAGTCTTGTAATCTTGAATCTTGCTGCCATAATCGCTTTTAATTTGCATCCGCGGTTAGTTTGAACGATTCTAGCATAATAATTGACTGGTTCCATCGCCACAGTTCCCTTCATCCTCCGCCTTCGTCGTTAATGGCATCGACGCCATTTCGAGGCGGTAGAGGAGGGTATTGAAACTCGTTATTGAATACTTAAGTGTTTAATCTGTCGATTTTAATTAAGGCTTGGGAATTTGAGTTGGGTTCGCTACTTAAGAGGAGGAAGAGGAAGGAACTCGAAGGAGATCGGTTCGGGTAGGGGAACGGTAGGAGAAAAAAGGGAAAGAAAGAAATTCATAGATCCGGACCGGGTCGGGGCAATAGGACAAGGAAATGGGACTTAACTCGTTTGACCGGGTCGGGTCGGAGCTAGGAATAAGATGGAGGTTAAAACTTATGCACCCGGGTCGGACCGGGTTACGAAACAAAAGAGAGAATAGTAATATGGTTATCTAGGTTAATCCGACCCGCCCCGAAAGTCAATCTCTGAACCGATCCGGATATTTCTCTCTGAGTGTGAGCCTTTGCTCATCCGATCCGAACCTGATGTCTGCATCCGAACCGAAAACTACTCAATCCAAAACACAAACTCTCGTCCAACTATTTAAAAGATATTACTTCCAACTTCACGAACAGTTAGGATAGTGCCTTGCGGACATAAGTGAACATTAAGAACTACTCTGACTATCACTTTCTCTTCAAAGTTTCGTCTTACATTGTTGCACTTTTACCTTGCATTTCTTACATTTGCTGCACGCATTTTAGTTCACACACACGCACAGGGAGGTACGGGCTAATTTACTCTAATTTGTGCTATTGCTTCTTCAATAGTTCTATGACAATGAGACCCAGACGCTCTTCCAGACTAGCTGAGAGGAAAGAAGCCCCGGAAACTTCTAACAAAATCACTCTTGAGGATATATCTTCTTCTTCGGATCCAGAATGGGACAGTGAGGGTCCAGACTACGGGGTTGGAAATCGAGAAAGCAACGAGGCGTCTTCAGAGAACGAGGTTTCTCTGGGTTTTGAGGAGGAAGGAGGGATCGGTGACGATCGAGCCCCTGACGAATTTGAATCAGCCATTATATTGGAATCACCTCCAGACTCCGTTGAATCGACGACTGACAACGATCGACTTGTCCGAATTTGCTTAAAGTATGGAATAATGAAAAGGGACACCCTAGTGCCTTCACGCTCTGACCGTCCCCACAACCCTCCAGAAGGATATATGACGGTCACTCGATTGATGTGCATGGTCGGCGCCATTCCTCCATTCTCTCCCTTCATTGTTGACTTTTTAAGACAAATGCAGATTGCCCCCATGCAATTGCACCCCAATTCATATGCCTATCTGCACACCTTGTACATAGCATATCGTGAAATCTTAGGCATAGAGCTCACGTTCGATGACGTTCACTTCTTCTATAATTTCAAGCATCGGACTCGAGAGACTCCATCCTTCTGCTACTTTGAATCAGTTCCAAAAAGGAAGATAATCTCTGCACCATTTAGCAGTAAAGCTGGAGATTCCAGACTAGAATGGTTCTACGTGAAGCGACAGCCTGGATGCGCCAGGAGGTGGACAAAATCAAGTAAAGCACTGATTTTCTAAATCCGGGCTCTATACACTTGAATCATCACCTTGACTTGTTTTTCCTTTTTGTTTGCAGTTGACAATCCCAAACAGATATCAGACCAGGTGTTCTTCGACCGGATGCACCGACTCCTCAATGGCGATCAGAAATTCTTGACTATCGACGAAACCCTTAAGGACGAATACCTTCACTTTCATGGGCTGTTGTCTGTTTTTCGTAGCATTGGTCATGGGACGGTTCCATACGCATACATTCCTCCAGTGGAGGTAGTCCCAGAAACAGGAGAAGGCTCAGGAATTCCTACAGCGCCTCTTCACACTTCACCTTCTCCATCTTCTACACAAGATGATGAATTGGCTAATCTGGCCGAAAAGCATCGTGAAGGATATATTTCCCCTGAGGAAACTACTTCTCTAGAAAAGTCAAAATCCTCCCAAGAGTCACCACTTCACGCTTCCGAGGGGGATGCCCCTAGTACTGATGAGCAAATATTTCAAGGTTTGGGGGATCTCCCCTTACCTGAGACTATATACACTTCAGAGGATTTCAGGAAGGATCCTTTAGTCTTCACCTCTTCTGAAGAGACCACTCCCGCTAAGGCCACAGAGCCTGCCCGTACTAGTCTAGCTTCAGACTCGGGTTGGTTGGGGGGAAACACACCACTTAGGATACACTTCATATAATGGCATTAGCCTTCATTGCACCTCTTTCCTCGTGAATCCATTAATCCTAAATTTCGTTCGTTTTATCGTGCAGGTACAATGTCTCGATCCTACTACGATATAAGAAAGCTTCGTCGCAGCATGTCCAATCCTCCTCAGGATGTCGAGTATGATCACCGGGATGATCGTGGTAGGGAGGAGAGAAGACCTTATGACCCCTATCGCTCTCGACCCTCCTGTTCCCGCTCACCAATTCGACCGGAACAAGAGAAATATAAGGGCTATCCAAGCCGCAGGGAAGAGGACAGACCACCATCTAAAGACTCCACTTCTTCCCATGAAAAGCGCAGTAGAGAAAGAACTCCTCCAAAAGAAACTGGGTCTCGAAGTAAGCACAAGGTCCCTGCTACTAAACGACCTAGGACAGACAAAGAGACTACCGAATCCTCTTCTCACAGGGACACCGAATTATCGATCCCCGCTCCTCCCCCACCAGATGCGGCAACTGCGGTAAAGCGGGCATATTTGGTGGAGCAATTTCCCGAGCACTACTTCGAGACTTTGACTTTTTTACCTGCCCTTGAACCTATTTCGTCTAATTGGGCAGATGAGGCCAAAGCAAAAATTGATGCGGTGCAAAAACAATATACTGAGATGTTTAAATATTCACGCAATCTTTCTAGAATCATCCGTACTCTAATCACAAATACTGATTCAATGCAAAAGACCGCGGAGGAGGATGCTAAGGCCTTAAAAGCTCTAGGAAAAGATTTGGAAGACACTCAAGCTCAACTAGCGGTCGCTCAAAGGGACGCTTCTAATTTCAAACAACAATTCGAGGACATGCAAAAGCGTTACCTCGATTTGCTTGAATCTCACACTCAGGAGCGTTCGGAATTAAAAAAGCAAACTGACGAGGCCAAATCAGATGCTGCTAAGACACGCCTTGCTTATGCTGAGCTTGAACGGAAAAACGCCTAGTTAGCAAAGAGGAGTGCTGAATTAGAAAAGAAGAACGCTGACTTGGCTTCAAAGATGTTGGAGGCAGAGAACAGGGCTGCCCTGGCCGAGGGCAATGTGGAGTGTGCTATTAAATCTGCGGAGGAAGCCCGCAAGCAACTATCAGAGGCGGAGGCTAATATTCAGGGTTTCGGTGAACTAATGATTGAATTCTTCGCACATATTATTCGTCGCTGAAACATTTCTTGGATCGAGGACTATCCATCCACTCTAGTTCAAGTATGGAATCAGATCGTCGAGTGGGAAAAAGAGGAACTTAAGGTCGATTCCCTCGATGAAGATAAACTAATGGAGAAATACTTAAGGGATGATGAACCGGAGCGCCTAGCTGAAGGGCGCCGCCTTATTGCTGAGGCCATGGAAGAAGAGAGACGGAAGTCTAAACAAAAAACTGTTCTCGAAACTGGTTCCTCCTCTTCTGCCCTTGCAACTTCTGAAGTAGAGGGGTATGATCCTGAAAATCCGGGATTTCCCCGAACAACCCTGTTATCCCCTATTCCTGAAGCAACACCAGAGGCAGTAGCCACCCCCGCAGAAAAGTCTTCGGAAGGTATCCCTACCTTTTCTCCTCAATTTGCCAAGGCTATTTCTACTTTTCGCCACGTGATCGAACAATCGATGAAAGACCCATTGTTTTCGCCTGAGTTGATAACTGTTGCTTCTCATTCTGTAGGTGTTGAATCATCCGTAAAGACAGATGTGACTCAGGGAGTCACCGCTGGGACAAAGCCCGCAGATAAGGCCAAAAAAGGGGAAGACAAGGCTGCTTCTATAGACTTGGAAGAAGGAAGTGAGCCGACTAAGGTCGCCACTCCTCATGATGAAGAAATGATAGCAGCTTTAAAGGACGATGGCGGAGACGGAGGGCATGAAGAGGAACCAGAAGTTGCAATAGTCGGGGAGTCAAAAAATGCTGATGATGTTACCTTGGCTGCGATGAAAGCCGATCAAGACAAACGCTTGCAATTAAAAGCTGAAGAGCTAGACCCCGAAGTCCTCAAACCCCTCGCAGTCGTGGATGCGGGATCAAGGTTAGTTGTTAAGCTCTCAACTAGATCTATTACAGAGGAACTCGCTAAAAAATCTTCTCTTGATTCCAGCGCCCCGCCCTCCGGGAAGAAGTCTACCGGCTCCAGCACCGCATCTTCAGGAAAAAAGAAGACAAAACGAATCTTGACAGAGGCTGAGAAAGAAGCAAAGGACGCGGAAAAAGCCGCCAAGAAATCCAAGGCTCATTCAAAATCTAAATAGTGGATTGCCTTGTATCGTTTTAGCATTTAGTGAACCAATAATTGCTGCTACAAGAGTAGTTCCTGCACTTTCTTTTTTGGCTATTTTCCTGTACAAATTCATTCATTTGTAAATAAAAATAACTCATTTTTTGTAATGTTTATTTGTCAGTAGTTCTGCACTTATGTAGAAATGCATGTCTATAGTTATGAAACGAAGTTGTGGAGGGGGGAAATATGCGTGTACATAAGTGTCCCCAGTCAATTTCCACAAGTTATTTAATGCTTAACCAAGCAATCCGAATGCTCCCGATTTTCTGACGGGATAGCACTTCCTGTGCCGTCAGTACCTGTCATTTTTTCTGGCATTTCTTTTATACTCTCCCTCTTTCTCTTGAGAGTTAGAGTTCGAGTTCAGTCATCTGTTTATTCCCCGGTCTTTCAACGGGGAAAGATTTCTTTCTCAGCGCTCAGTCAGAGACGCTTTTATACTCTCTCTCTCTCTGGAGAGTTAGAGTTAGGAGGAGAATCTCTTTTTCAGCGCTCAGTCGGAGACGCTTTTATACTCTCTCTCTCTCTGGAGAGTTAGAGTTAGGAGTAGAATCTCTTTTTCAGCGCTCAGTCGGAGACGCTTTTATACTCTCTCTCTCTCTGGAGAGTTAGAGTTAAGAATGTCGTTTTCTCATTCTTTTATGTCTTATCGCACAAATAGTCGTTGTGCTTCTTTTTATGTCTAAACTGTTTTCAACCTTTTTAGGTTGCGAGTTATCCCGTATCTTATAATCACAACAGAATAACTGATAAATGTATATATGTAATGCATAAAAGTAAATATCACACAGTATTTTTATAGTGGTTCGGCTAAGTCATAGCCTACATCCACTTTATAGTTCTTCATTCATATCATCAGATTTTCCCAAGGCAAGTCGTGCCTTATTACAGAGTTCATAAGAAAAATAACACAAAGTACAGCGTTTTTAATCCAAATATCGCATTAAGTGCTGGGCATTCCATGCTCTGGGGACTTCTTCGCCATCCACGGTCGTTAACTTGAAGGTTCCTTTTTCAAGTTTCCGTTGAATGACAAAGGGTCCTTCCCATTTTGGACCAAGGTGAGGAAGGGATGGAAAGACTCTCTTTAGCACCAAATCTCCTGGTTCAAAAGTCCTGAGGCGAACTTTTTTGTCGTAATAGCGTGCCATCTGACGCCGATGTCTTGCTGCACGCAAATCTGCTTCGTCCCTTTTCTCTTCGACTTCATCAAGAGACTCAAGTAAAAGTGCCCGATTTGTCATCGGGTCATAATATGTCACCCTGTGGGAAGGAACTTCTAGTTCAACTGGAATTACAGCTTCTGAGCCAAAGGAGAGAGAGAAAGGGGTATGACCGGTGGCCGTTTTAAATGTTGTTCGATATGCCCACAAAGCTAGGGGCAATTCATCAACCCACTTTGCCTTTGCACGCTCTAATCGCTTCTTGAGGATGGATTTTATCACTTTGTTTATTGCCTCTACTTGCCCATTCGATTTCGGATAGGCAACTGCAGTATATCGTTTGTCTATCTTATACTTCTGGCAGAAATTTCTGAATTCAGTACTATCAAATTGGATCCCGTTGTCAGTTATAATCGTCCTTGGGATCCCGAACCGGCATATAATATTTCTAACCACAAAACTTATCACCTTTCTTGTTGTGATCTTGGTCAAGGGCTCAGCTTCCACCCACTTCGTAAAATAGTCCACGGCTACTATTGCATACTTAGCTCCTCCTTTAGCAATTGGTAGAACTCCAATGATATCAATTCCCCATGTGGCAAATGCCCAAGGACTCACCATTGATTTAAGTTGGGTCGACGGTGCCCTGGGGATTTTAGCGAATCTCTGGCACTTATCGCAGCGTCGTGAATAATCAGCTGCATCTTTATTGATCGTAGGCCAGAAGTATCCGTACCGCAATACCTTCTTTGCTAAAGTTTGACCTCCTGTATGATCTCCACACTCACCTTCGTGTACTTCTATTAGTACACGCTTGATGTCGTCGTGTGCTATACATCGTAACAGGGGCATAGAAAATCCTTGCCTAAAGAGAGTATCATCTTGTATGACATATCTGGTAGCTTTGCGAACTACAGCTCTTTTCTCACTCTTCTTCGATGGGAGTGTCCCATTCTTAAGGAAATTCTTAATTGGAGTCATCCATGACTCCTTCTCTGGTTCCGCTTCAAAAGCGAATTCAATTTCCATCGACTCAAAGCTTGGCGACTCCAACGTTTCAATTGGAACTATTTCAGTCTCTTCTGGATTGTCGGAACTAGCCAGCTTTGCCAGTCTATCCGCTTTCTGGTTTTCAACTCTGGGAATGTGTGTTATGTTGTACCGCTCTAAGCTATTCAATAGCTCTTTCACTTTCTTGAGGTAGGCGATAAGTCGAGGTCCTCGAGCCACGAATTCCTCTCGCACTTGACAAACGACAATTTTAGAGTCACAACATATGTCTAACATTCTTACTCCGAGGTCTTTAGCAAGCTTCAGCCCGGCAATCAGGGCTTCATATTCAGAGTCATTGTTAGTCGCCGAAAATTCTAATCGCAAGGCGTAATATAACGACCGTCCTTCGGGAGTGACTAAGACGATTCCAGCTCCGGACCTTCGGTCGTTCTTGGCTCCATATGTATATAGTTTCCACGGATTTATTTTTAGCTCATCCTCGGACTTAACCACTCTATCATTGATTACTTCCTCCTCTGGAATGGTGAATTCCGCAATAAAGTCTGCTAGAGCTTGCCCCCTGATTGACTTTCGTGGTTGAAAATTCAAATCAAACTGACTTAGTTCTATGTTCCATTTGATCAACCTTCCCGATGCTTCGGGCCTCTGCAACACCTGCCTTAAGGGCTGGTCGGTGTATATGGTTATTGGATGGGCTTGGAAATAGTGACGAAGTTTTCGGGATGCGATCAGGAGACTGTAAGCAAGCTTCTCAATTTTTGGGTAGTTGCGCTCTGCCGCTGCTAATTTCTTGCTTACATAATACACTGGCCTTTGTACTTTGTCTTCTTCTCGAACCAGGGCTGTGCTGACAGCGTGAGCCGAGACTGCCAAGTAAAAAAACAATTCTTCGTGATCTACGGGCTTTGATAAAATCGGCGGTTTCTCTAGCAGTTCTAACAGATTTCGAAAGGCCTCAACACAATCCGGAGTCCACTCGAAGTTCTTCTTTCCCCTTTTAATCAAATCAAAAAACGGAACACATTTATCTGTGGCTTTGGAGATGAATCTACTCAGCGCCGCTACTTTCCCTGCAAGACTTTGGACGTCTTTAATTCTCCTCGGTTCTTCAATATTTCTAATCGCTGCTATCTGGCTAGGGTTGATTTCAATTCCTCGGGAACTCACAATGAAGCCAAGGAACTTTACCGATGCCACTCCAAATGAGCATTTCAAAGGATTCAATTTCATCCGGTACTTTCGCAGGATACCAAACATTTCCGCCAAGTCTTGCGTATGGCTGGAGGACTGCTTTGATTTGACAAGCATATCATCCACATAAACTTCCATAGTTTTTCCTATTTGATTATAAAACATTCTGTTCACCAAGCGCTGATAAGTAGCTCCAGCGTTTTTCAATCCGAATGGCATTACAACATAACAATATAACCCCAAATTCGTAATGAAGCTCGTATGTTCTTGGTCTGGTACGTGCATAGGAATTTGGTTGTATCCAGAATATGCGTCCATGAAAGAGAGAAGTTCATGACCTGCTGTCGAGTCTACAAGCTGGTCAATCCTGGGAAGTGGGAAACTATCTTTCGGGCAAGCTTTATTTAAATATGAAAAGTCAATGCAAGTCCGCCACTTTCCGTTTGGCTTCTTTACTAAGACGGGATTCGATATCCAGCCGGGATAAGTCGAATCTCGAATAAATCCATTCTGCTTCAACTTCTCTACTTCCTCTTTGAGAGCAGCCGACCTCTCTGGACCCAGCATGCGTCTCTTTTGCTTCACAGGCGGATGCTTCGGATTTACATTCAATTTGTGACTTATAATGGATGGCGATATCCCACACATGTCAGCATGGGTCCAGGCGAACACGTCTAAGTTTGCCTTCAAGAAGTCCGTTAGTTCTTTAGCTCGACGTGGATCCAATTGAGAACCAATCTTCAAAACTTTTGTCGGATCAGCTTTATCAATGGGAATTTCCACTGTCGCTTCATTAGGAGTTGCATTCCTAGCCTCTGGTTCCTCGTCTTTTCTGGGATCCAGGTCTTCAGGCGTTCCTTTGGGCAACTCCCTCGGGGTCAATCTCTCTAATTTCTATGCCGAGTCCCCCTTTGAGGGAGACGAGGCATCCTTACTCTCAATGTTAAGTCCTTTCATCAACATCTTTAGTTCGGCCACATAGTAGGCCCGTCCGGAAACTTGATCCCCTCTCATTACTCCAGTTCCGGCTTCGGTTGGGAACTTAAGTAACAAGCACCAAGGGGCGATACAAACTCTGAATTCAGCGAGGGCAGGCCTCCCCAAAAATGCATTATAAGGCGAATCTACGTCCAATACTACGAACTGAAGCATCCGCACTCTTCTACGTTCTCCTTTCCCCAGGGTCACGAGCAACTCTATGTATCCCATGGGAGCTGTCGACGCCCCGTTGAAGCCTCTGATCCATCCTTCACAAGGCTTCAGATCTTCAGATTCAAGCTTCATATGATCAAATGACTTCTTGAACAAAATATTAACGGAACTTCCGTTGTCTACTAATACCTTATGGACCAAGGCCGGCCCAATGGTGGTAGTAATAACCAACGGATCATTGGTGGGTGATTGTATCCCAGTATTGTCTCGGCTGCGAAATACCACGTCGTCAAACATGGTCTTCTGTTGTTTTATGGGGGCGACATCTTCCAAATCATCACCTTCATTCACGTCTAGATGCTTGGCAGCATTCACATATTGATCCATTGATCTGAAACTTCGGATTGCTGGGTGAGGTCCGCCTACTATGGAGTTGATAACAATTCCTTTACCTTTCTGCTGCGCTGTAGGCTTGGGAGCAGGTAGAATCTGTTTTGGAGCCTGCTCTCCTTGCCCCCTGTCCCTCGGGGCAACCTTGTACTCATCCAACTTCCCTTCACGCAACAGTTTCTCAATCACATCCCTCAAATGCCGACATTCATTAGTTGAATGCCCGTGAGTTCCATGAAACAAACAAAACTTCCCTGTCGCCATTTCTTTCTCGGTCGAATCACGAGGTGGCGGTCTTTTGTATTGTAACACATTGTACGTATCCAGGTAAATATTTTCGAGGGTGTCGTTCAATGGTGTATAATTCTCGTAGTTCTGGAATCGGGGTCTTTTGTTAGGGTCACTTCCCCTATTTCTGTTTCTTCTGTTACCGTTCGGATTACGGTTATTGTTGTTGTTTCCCCCGCTTCCAGCATTGCTGTTTCCACCCTTGTTTCCTACATTTACTTCAACCTTGCCAGAACTTTCCCCAGACTGCTTCACGGCGATATTACTCTGCACATTCTCCTTTGAAGCCGTCTCAGACTTTCTCTTTCGGTTTTCCCTGGCCTCCTCTCGCCTTAGATAAATATCGGCTTTTTCGTAGAATATCTCCCTTGTGGCGGGTGTTTTCCCAGAAAGGTAGTCTCCAAACTCAGATTCAGGATCGACTCCTTCCTTCAATGCCATCAGAATAGTGGGCTCATGCGGGTCACTGACCTCAGTTACAGCTTGGTTAAAACGATCAAGATATGCCCTCAAAGATTCTCCTGGTGCCTGCTTGATTCTCGATAATTCAATAACACTTTTGGACTTTCGGGCATGGAGTCGAAACTGGTTCATGAAACGCTCGCTTAGTTCCTTGTAATTCGAAATCGAACGAGGAGGAAGTCGGGTAAACCAGAACAGCGCCACATCTTCTAAGTAGATTGGGAATGCTTTGCACTTCACTTCATCAGGGGCAGCAGCAGCATTCATGAGCCACGAGTATCGCATTAAATGCTGTCCCGGATCAGTCCTTCCGTTGTATTTGTCCATCTGTGGCAAGTTAAAGCATCGGGGAAATTGGAAGTCGAGGATATCATCGGTGAAGGGAGTATGGCTTCGTTCGATGCCATAATCCTCATTTGTATAGTTCCGACTCTCGGACATGATCTGGCGAACCATTGCCTGCACATCAGCATTAGTTAGGGGCCGCTCAGGTTCCCTGGCCCTAGTATCCGAGCTCCTTCTGGGCTCTTGTTCAGGAGATGCCCTTCTTCTTCGAGCTGCCTCTGCTCGATTCCGTTCCCTGCGCTCCTGGTCGATCTCGGGAGGAGGGGATTGGAGTCTTTGCCCTCGAGTGGGGTCATTGTTTCCTAGCGCTCGTGCAATATCCTCACGAGATCCCAAAGATCCAAATGTCAGCTGCTCCACGTTCTGAGGTCGTTCAAGCGGCCTTCGTTCACGGGGCCGTTCTTCCTCGGAAGATGAAGATTGATCCACTGGTGTGTGACGAACCGGTGATGGAGTTCTCTGTCGACGGAGTTCATTAATCTCCCGACTCATGAGCCTCATATTTTCCTGCATCATGAGATTAGTTCACTCGTGAACATTCATAGCCTCCCTTGTGCTCTCAAGCATGTCAAGCAAGCGCGAGAAATCTCCATGAGTAATGGGCGCAGATGAATTGACCTGATCACCAACCCTGGTGGCTGGAATTGGAGCATTCGTAGGGACTCGAGTAGAGGTTCCAGCTTCACCAAGCATCGGGTCAGATCGGAGGTAGGAGGTCGGATCGGTTCGGAGCTGGGGGGCCTGGTCGGATCGGTACGTGGCAAGCTGCTCGGGTCGGTTCAGATTGGGGGAATGCACTGCTTCAGAATCTCCTACCCGGATCGGATCGGAGCTTTCCCCCTGCTGGCGGCTCGGATTTCCTGCATTGGTTCTTCCTGCTGCTGAACTCTGCCCCCGAGACCTTGTTACAACCGCATTTTGCTGATCTTCGCCAGCTCCATTTCCTCGAACAGACTGAACTTCTTTGCCTTTTCCTTTGGCCATGACTCTTTGACAATCACTTCAACAAATATAAAAGAGCGGAGAAACTTAAGGATTAACTTCTTTGAACTTAGCGGTCCAAAAAGTAGAAAGAAATCCCGGAAAATAGAGAACTTAGATGAGGGTTCTCAGTGAAAGCACCAAAATGTTAGACCAAAAATTGGTTCTAACACCCAAATTGATTAAAAGCAAAAAAGATGAGATAAAAATAAAAATGTACACACAGGATTTACAGTGGTTCGGCGAAGAAATGCCTACGTCCACTTATCTTTCACTATATTCAATGATTCAGTTGCAAATACAATGTAATTGTCACTTGATTTCACTCACAACTCGTTTATATTCACTCAATAGACTAAAACAAATAATGAAAGAAGATTTGGATTCTCCGGGAGTAATGGGGTTCGGGTTATGGAGGTAGTTGAATTCTCAAAGTGCCTAAAAAAGATCCTTTTCTTTGTCTCCAGACGGGGTATTTATAGGTGTGAATTTGTTCAAAACCCGATCCGGATCGGAGCCACGTGCCATCCATCCTATTAGCCTCGGGTTTGGATGGATTACTGTGCTGACAACACATCAAAATAGTGAACGTTATGGGTAGGAACTGGTCATAGCTGATCCGGATATCCAGGCGCTTATGCAGGGGGACCGTATGGAAAATGGGTTCGGGTCGGAGGTATATGTATCAGGGGTTCGGATCGGGATATCCGATCCGACCTGAATTGACTTGGTGACAACTCTCTCTTCTTTTTATTCTGCTTTTCCTCCGAACCATCTCCGTAGCAGCTGGGTGGCCTTCCGATCCATCTTGAAGAAGACTGCCCTCCGATCCGAACATGCGCTCTCTGTTTTCAGTAGCAATAGCTCGCCGCTCCGAACAGGAGACTTTATCCGATCCGAACCGATACGTTGCTTTAACCCGACCCGGATGATTGTATCTGTTCGATCAAAGCTGTAGCGTCTCCTCCGACCTGAGTAGTGATGGCCTCTCCGATCCGAACCGAAGTCTTCTAATTTGAAATGCTCTCCAATGCTTGATATCTTGACTTTGTGTTGCCTAGTTCACAAAGTAGGCTAACACTGTTATACTGGTTAAGTGTTATCAGTAATTCATGTTGACTTAACCCCACCACAAACCAAGTTATATTGGTTAAGTATTTCTTATTACTTAACCCTACCCATTCATCCTGTATTGGTTAAGTGTTCCTTTTTAACTTAACCTTGCCCGTCTGTCTTAACTAACATGTTATTAATGGTTAAGTATTATCCCTTCATGTTTAGACTTTACCCTATTCTTTTATCACAACCTGATGGTTAAGTGTTCAGGTTTACTTAACCCTACGGTCTAGCCCAGCTAACATATCAAATTGGCTAAGTGTATTAGATTTTACTTAACCCCAACCTCTAGTCTAGTTAACATATTAATTTGGCTAAGTGTATTAACTTTACTTAACCCTTACAAGTCTCGTTTTGCTACCTTGAGTTTGGTTAAGTGTCTCTATGGACTTTGCCCTCCCATTCTAGCTTAACTGTGTTAAGTTGGTTAAGTGTTCCTATGGACTTAACCCTCCCATTCTAGCTTAACTGTGTTAAGTTGGTTAAGTGTTCCTATGGACTTAACCCTCCCATTCTAGCTTAACTGTGTTAAGTGTCAGTCTGAACCTAACCCCACCTATTAGTCTAGTTATCATGTTGAACTGGTTAAGTGTCTTAGTTAACTTAACCCTACCATTCTTGTTCTAGCTTTTAACTAAATAAATTAAAGCCGCTGCCACTCACATTAGACAGGTATTGTTGCGACTACTGGATGTGCCGGTTGGTTCCGGGAAGGTTTACATCGCAACTCAGTCTAACATCAGGTTAGGCATATTCATGTTTTCTAAGTTTAAAGGGTTTGATTAATTTTCAAATCAGATTAGTTTTAAAAGTAACCATCCCATCCGTCGGATCAGTTAGGGATAGCCAGGGAGAGCAGGAAACTTGTGTTTTCCAAACCCAAGCCTAGACACTATCCTCTCTGTCACCCTAGAACTTTCTGGTGTACCATTAAAAGAGATGTCGTTAATAAACCTTTAATTTGTCTAAATCTACATTTCCTCATTTAGGCTAAATTCTATAAGTAAATTATTCCTAATTTACTTATTTCCTAATTACCCTTTTAATGTAAACTGTCAACATTTATTCTTATGGTCCATTTTCCCCTCTATATCATATTTATGCCTTTTGGTATGTAAACTATACCAATTAAGTGTCACTAACCATGATTTTGCTAAACCTGATGGATATTCCCAATTATGGCCAATTTCAAATTTATACCAATATACTTATTATGCCAAATTAGCTAATCCAATCCTGATTTAACATTCTAATTACAGTTCATGTCAAACTAGACTTATTATTCTAGTTCATAACTCATGTCAATGCTAGATTTACAAGTCAATACTAGACTCAAATTACACATCCTATGATTCATGTTAAATTTATCCAATTTGTATTTCTATGAACATGCCATAATTCATGTTCCCAATTTATGCCAAATTCCAAGTTTATAACAATGTTTTTAGTACATTTCACATTATGCCCAAATCGTATTCCCACCGTTCATATAATTGCGATTAAATCTAGATTATGGATAAATCTAGACTCGTAGAAAATAGGGAATGAACCAAAGATGCTACGAAAAAGAATGGACAAACTGGCATAAAAGGTTTGAATAACGACGTAGGTTCAAGAACATGGGTAGACCTAACTTAATAGGTAAATTCCCAAGGTCTAAAACCAAGAATAGACAGAATAAAGGCGTAGGTTCAAGAACATGGGTAGACCTAACTTAATAGGTAAATTCCCAAGGTCTAAAACCAAAGAAAACAAAGAACAGACAGAATAGATAATCGGGTTTAGACCCAATTTTACAGTCACAAAACTTAAACACTTTCCTAGTCATGAACCATAGGTGCTTAATCACAGTTGTCCCATTTATGTCATAGACAATAGTTTTGCTTCCTAATCAAAGGTATAGGCTTGTGTTTATAGTCATGGAAATAATTCTCATAGTCACAGTCACAGTCATAGGCAATGTTCATAGTCATAGGCAGTGTTCATAGTCATAGGCAATGTTCATAGTCATAGGCAATGTTCATAGTCATAGGCATATGGTTTTCAGGTCCATAGTTTCATAGTCACGGTCTTATTTGTCCTCGAATCATAACACTTCTTAATTAGGTTCAAGAGTATAGGCACTGATTCGAATAGAGAGAGAGAGAGAGATTTGGCACATTCTTTTATTCCTTTAATTTCATGTCACGAACAGAGAAAAACGTTCAAATCTAGAAATAACCGACTTACAGAGATTAGATTAGAACAGAAAGATGGCGTTGCTATGATTCGTAGAAAAACAGTCGTTGCAGTCGTTCGAATCTTCACTTGAATTCTAGCTTGAATCTCCTCTTTGAAAGTCTTTGAGAAGCACCTCCTCGTCTTGATTTATTTTATATATATTATTTTATTTATTATTTAATTAAGAGGAGGAGAGGAAGCCATGTTCACTAAGAATCTTTGCAGCATAAGGGTAGAGAAGAATTGTGAAAAGAGAAGGAGTCTAGGGCTGTTTATATAGTGTAGAAGTCAACGAATCTGGTCAGGATGGCGTCCGAATACAGAAGAACGAACCAGGTGCAGAAAACAGGAAAAAGCAGGGGGGTCTACCCCCAGGTCGACTACCTAGTCGACCTGGGTGCCTTGGGCAGGAAAATTCCCGCCCAGCACAATCTGGGTCCGATTTGAATTTTGAACTTGATCTGTTTTGAAATTTGAACTTTGCTGAATCTTCCGGAGGCCATATCTTCCTCATACGGACTCCGATTTACGCAAACTCGGACTCGTTTTCATGCAGAATTCTGAGACAAACGCAATGGCGTAGCCCGTTTCCCTTGATTTTAACTTTTAATTCTGCCTTGATTTGTGAATCTTAGTGTTACAGAATTACGGGGTGTTACACAAGGCTTCTGTTGAAAAGCAAAGTCTTGTGGTTGATGATCAAAGCACGGCCTTTGTGGCATAGCTTTGTGTATAATGTTAATTCGCAAGCCTCACACCTCGGTATGAGTCAAAAACGGGATAAGGACTGCAGGGAGAGCACGACGTTTCTTTCTAGCTTTGGTGGTGTCAGTGACTTACCAGCCCTGACATTCATATACTTTTCACCTATGTGGTTGTTGGATGAGGCGCCTCGATTTTAGGTCTGTTAGGACCGGGAAACGTGTGTTCAGGAATTGCCAATCCTCAAACGTAAGAGAGGACCGTCCCTGAAGATCCAAGGGTTACCCAGAGTGTGTTGTCCTGAGGCATTTGCTAGAGTGTCTCGAAGCGGAGAGGAGCTTGCCCCTTGCCTCGACTCATGACGAAAATCCAATTTCCAGTACGTGTATTTCGGTTTTATTTGTAGAGCCTAGTATGACGACATGATAGATGGTACCCATGCCGCCTAGGATTAATATTTATGATTGAAATTGTTTTGACACTATACACTTATTATAGTATCAAAAGATTTGTTTTAAACGTATCAAACATGTTTGGCTATTATAAGGGAAAACCCTATCCTCCGGCTTGCGTTGCATTGTGTGATGGGACCTGGGTCTTATAATAACTTCATTTTTCGAAAAAGCATTGCGCTGTTTATCCTATGCACTGGTATTCTTGGGAGGAAACCGTTCCGTGTCATACGGCGTGGTCCCTTGAATTACTCTCCTTTAAAGTAAAGCTTTAAATAACTGTTTTAGTTCTCACACCAGTCACATGACTGACTTGGAGTTTATTGTTTTAACCTAAACTCTGGGTGCCCTTATTTTCGACACGGGCAGCTAGTAGTTTTGGTTTTGCAGATTTATATTCACAGGATCCTGGTTTACAGCTGGAATGATATCCGGAAAGCTCTGTATCCGTATATCACCTTCAGTTGTGCTTTGTATTATTTTCCGCTGCTATGTAATTTATTGTAATCTCTGATATTTATCGAATGTATATTTATTCATACTCTGTATATTCTTGTATCTGATGGAATTGTTGTAATTAACAATGAAATGTTCTTCTGTTTGCGTTCTGATTTGTCCTGTTCTCAAAAACGATCAGGGGTTTCGAACGGTCTAGATCGGTTTAACAACTGATTCGGATCGAGCGAAATCCCCGGCCGTTACATTATTATTTTAACCTAAACTCTGGGTGCCCCTATTTTCCATGGGCAGCTAGTAGTTTTGGTTTTGCAGATTTATATTCACAGGATCCTGGTTTACAGCTGGAATGATAGTCAGAAAGCTCTGTATCCGTGTATCTCTTTCACTTGTGTTTTGTATTATTTTCCACTGCATTGTAATTTGTAAATCTCGGATATTTGTCTGATGTATAATATTTATTCATACTCTATATATTATTGTACTCTGATGTAAATTGTTGTAATAAGCAATGAAATGTTCTTTTGTTTGTGTTCTGAATTGTCGTGTTCTCAATTCAATTCGGGTTTTCCTTTATGGGGAAGTTCGGGTTGTTTCAAGTTGAATCAGAGCTTTGGTTTACAGAGCTCGAGAACAAGGCATGTTAGAACCAAACGAAAGAATTCATCAGAGATTGGATTAGTGATATCCAATGAGAATGACTCGTTGGAGATGGAATCAGTAGTATCTTAGAATGAGTCGGAAGAGTGTTGTTTTTCAAATAAGGATGAAAACAGTTTTTGTTTTGAAAATTTAATCTAATTATACGTATTTGACTATTTTATTTTGGACAATTGAGTATATGAGATTTTGCATATACGCGTCATGAATGTATATTCAAAGTTTTAATATACTGGATAGATATAGAATCACACTCTAGTCGCCCGGGAATGATTCTGATGATGGGTACCCATCATCAGTGTTATGTTTGAGTTTCGAAAGTGGGATATCTATATATTTCCAATTGACTGGTGTGAGAACCAAAACTAAATAGGGTTTATTATCTGTGAATTGACATCAAAAATACGATTTTTGTATATATATAAAAGTTATGTTTTTGAAACGTTAATCAACTAATTGATTGCTGATTGCTGATTTCGTTGTATGATTATTCATTTGAACCAACATGTAGATGTATGGTAAATTTGGGCCAAATTGATCAAATATTAAACTGAATTGAAAATTTGTTGGAATTGCATACATGTACATACATATATACATTGAACAGGTCATAGCAAGGAGGCTAGAAAAGAGGAATAAAATTGTATGCCCGACAAATAGGTACATGTTTACTAATTTATTGGGTTTGGATGATTTTTTGAGCCGCTTGGCTTTTTCTTTTTGAGATGAGAGGGCCTATGTGGCGGTTTGGGGATTTTCCCGGTGCTCCCCGTACAAAGGAGGTTATGGCGAAATTTTTCAAAAATTTAGGGTGTTACCCAAATTTTTGAAGAAATGGAAAATTCTTAGAAACTGAAAAGTTGAAGAATAAAAGCCAGAATGAAAGTTGAGTTGATTAGAAAAACAACTTTCAGCTCCATTCCTTTTCGAGGATGAAAAGATTTTAAGTGGGGGAGATTGTAACAACCCGGAAAATCAGAATCAATTTAAAAAATTTATTTTGGCGATTTTAATGAATTTTGAATATTTAAAATGAATTATTTTAAATAATAACAACTAGGAATTTATTTTGAATAGATTTAGAATGTATAAATTTATTTAAATCGAAATTATAATATAAATATTTATTTTAATTATATAAGGAATTGGAAATGGCGTGGTAGTTTGAAAATTCGATTTCAAATTACAATTGAACGTACAGGAATCAAAATAAACCGGATTTTAGTGAAACCAGAAATATTTGAATTTGTTTGAAAATATATCTTTCTAACGAATCTCAAAAATCCAAATTTCATAGCGGGAATAAAAAGTTATGCCTAGTTGAAAATTCAGAATAGTCGCTATGAAATATAGCCCTTAAAAATAGCGATTTTGCAAATGACCTCCGTTTTCGACGAAACCACTTTTGTTGGATCCGGAATGTCAAGTTATTCATTGATTCTAATTTTCATAGTTCTTGGAATTAATATGTGAGCGTGGCGAAGTAAAACGTATTTTGACAGTTTCAGTCAATTTGGATCGACCAGAAAATGGCCATTTTTCAAACGGTCTCCAAATTCAACGAAATCAGTTTTGTTGGGACCGTATCGTCCCAACATAGTCATATTTATTTTTCTGGAATTTTTGAAATCAGTATGTGCCCCCGGCAAATTAATATGTAAGTTCAAATCTAAAATTGAATATTTTATATTTTAATTTGAAGAATCACTGACTGAAACAGTGGAGTGGGCTTATGAAACATATTCCATTGTGTCCGAAATGGGGGTATTTAGCTAGGGGCGACAGTCGTTGAGTTCGATTTGGAGTTCGTGATGGTTTTGACTTATAAAAATGAATAAAAAATTAAATAATTATTATATATAATAACCCTTTGGAAAAGCGAAACCTTAGGACCCTATTATACAGTCGCCGCTTGAATAGAACGGGCGAACCAAATCCTCCCATAATCACCCCTAATTTTCTTTTAATCTAAGCTTTGATTTTCGAAATGTTCAAAGGGGAAGTGAGAGAGGATGGTGAGATCTACATCTTGAATGGATGTGATTAATTTTCATAGCCTAAATAACTCGATTTTCATGCCTGAAGGGGGAACGTTCACCATCGTTTTACGTGCGCCAAGGGGCACCGAGCCCTGCGCGGTTCACGTCATCGGAGGAGTGGCTGACGGCGGATGAAATGGTGGGGTCCGGTTTGTTTCAAGTGGACCATGGCGCGTGCAAGGAGGAGAGAGGAGAGACGAGCTTCTCAGGTTTGGAGGATCATGTTTTATCTGTAGGGAATGAAGAAGAAGGATAATTAAACCTTTAGTGACCATGATTAGTGATTAATTATATATAAAATTGTTTTAAAATGTTGTAAAATCCATAACTTATTCATATAGAAACGAAATTGAACGATTTTCATTGCGTTGGGACCCTCTAGACGAGCACTACAGCATGAAACAGTCCAGAGCAGGAACATAAGCAAATACAATTTTTGATTAAATTAAACACTGGGTTTAATTTAATTAAAATAATCATTTTTAACGATTCCAAAACCGGTCAAGGTGAGAACTTCTCACTATAATTTTCTTTGTACAGTTATTTGTTTATAACTGCATATATGAACTACTCCCCATCGTCCACAGACCATGGACGACTTATTTGTTTGATTGTATTGTGTTGTTGAAATTGATTGTGATGTGAAATGGACTGTATAAAATATTCGTGAGTTGAAATAAATATTTTATCATTAAAAATATAATTTTTAATGTGTATATGAAATAAATAAATATTCATTTACAAATCGGACGATTTGTTTATGTACACACATTTTACCAATATGGATTGGGACGATATATTTTACACATCGCCCAATTGCACAAATAAAATCTGTATTTGTTGATTGAAACCCCACACGGGTATTGGGATGATATTTGATGTATACTAATCCCAATTGTTTAGTTGTATGTCAATCGATTGTTTGACAGACTGTTGTAAGCGTTAAATATCTATAATTTATGCTTATGCAGTGTAGAATGCACTCTGGATGATGGTTGATTGTTTATCATTGTTGTTTTATACATGTGTTGTATGAAATCCATATAAATAACATTATATGGTAATTGACTGTGTCTGATTCTAGTTTAGAACTGAAGAATAATTTAAAATAACAAATATTTTAGAATAATGAATATTTCAAAATAATATTCAGAAAAGAATCAAAACATGATTTTGATGTCTGATTTGGGATGAACACGAATATTTTTAAAAATATAAAGCTGTGTTGATTAGATTAATGCCATTTTGACGCGAACGATATTTATATCGATTTTATTCATTTTTATAATGAATATCGAAAAGGAAGTGATTTCAAAATCTGATATTTTGAAAATATTATCATTTATATATTAATGATATGGAATAATCAATTTTGATTTAAAATTGAATATAAAGTTGAAATCATTTTGAAAACGAATTTAAAACGATTTATAAAATACGTTTTAAATGGAAATCAATGAAATATATATATATATATATATTATATTTAATGGCCTGAATAGAATGCGCCGCGCCGCGGCAGTTCGCGAATTTCGACCATTGACTTCGAATGGACATTACGGGAGATCCGACCATCGGATTCTCCTAAAACCGGAACCGTTGGGTTCGTACTGAAAAGAACCTTCTAACGAATACAAGAAATTTGAAATCTTATGATTGGATTTGAAATTATTTCCAAATCAAATTTGGAAAAGGTCACTGTAAGTGCAGTTCACTGGCCGTTTATGGAAAATTGACTGTACGGGCCTTGATAAAATTATTAAAAATATCAATAATTAGTTTAAAATCATAATAAATGATTTGGAAAGAATTAGGATGAAAATTTCCATGTTTGAAAAGATAAAAATATATTTTTATCGAAATGAACTAGTTATGAACTAGAATTATAATCCAATTATTTTTAAATAAATAAATTGGATTTGAAATGGTTATAAAAATAACCAGAATTTCCAATATATGAATTGGAATGGATTTAAATCGAAATTATCTTCAGAATATTTCGATATTGGATTCCATGATTATACGAACATTGTGGAGGAATTGGGAAGATATATATATATATATATGTATTTTTATATCGTTATTCCCAATACGATATTTGTTGGTTTCAGAATTTGATATTGAATATAAGCCGATATATTTTCTATTCAGAGCCTTGTATTTGATATCAAATTGGATTTTGGGTTTCTCATGAACGGTGTCTTCATTAACACTGTTCTTAAACCCAGTTGAGAAAAGATATAAACCTTTTTATTAAGATTTAATGAAGTTTACCAATTAATTAACATTTAATTAGAGTTAAATTGAAATTGGTTTTTGGGTTTATCATGAACAGTGTTTTAAATAACACTTGTTCTTTAACCCGATTAACAATGTAATGAGATTTTGGGTTTTCTTGAATGGTATCTTTAATAATATCGTTCTTAAACCCAATGGAGTTAAGAAAATTAGAAACTAACTGAAGATTAGCTAAGTTGAATGGTTTCCTGGTTATTGATCTGATGTTGGTTTCGGCCTTCGGGATTAATACTTAGGGAATTGTTCTCTTACTAATTTACGGTTAGAGACTGATGGGATGGGGTCTTCAGTAACACTGTTCTTGAACCCCATGTGTAGCGAATAAATCTTTTAATTAAGATTGTTAGAGTTTCCAATTATGTTTAATAATTGTAATAAAATGTAATGTGAATTGGGTTTATCGTGAATTGTGTTTTAACGACATTCGTTCTTTAACCCGATTTACAGTGAAATGTGATCTGGAATTTATAAATCTTTTGTTAAGATTTAGAGGAGATTTTCCAAAGTAAAGTTTTCCAATTTAACATATTAAATTGGAATTGAATGGAATTCGATTTGGTAATAATCGAAGTGAACTTCTGTAGAGGAAGACTGTTAATATATGTGGAATTTAAAAAGGCTTTGCCGTTATTCCATTTCTATTATCGATTGGATGTGGAAGTTTATATCGATTTGTTTTCCATGAAAATTCCATTGTTAATGGAATGAGATTTTGGGTTTATCGTGAGCTGTGTTTTAAATGACATTATTTCTTTAACCAAGTTAAAGATAAGATTAATTTCTTAACTTTGAAGAAAATCATTAACTAATGATTTTTGGAGATTTAAAACTGAATTAGAGTTTTAATGATCTTTAATTAGATTGAAATGTAAATCTGATAACTAAAATTATCAAATTCAAGAAATGATCGAGAATGGAGTATCACCAGTTTTGCTCCAAGCGATAGTTAAATCTTTCATTAGATTTGAACATGAAATGGTAATTAATATTTACCGATAATACTATGGTGTTAGATATGGAGTATTACCAGTTTTGCTCCATGGGATGAATTGATTAGGGTAGGGAAATTTAACAAATGATTACTTCGGTAATGTTCGCTAATCCCGACTAGTTTGGATAAACCATAATTAGTTTGAATTGATTTCCAAAGGAAGATTAAAGAATAAATTTAAAGAATTTATCTTTGATAAAATCAATGGATCCTTTCCCAATGGATATGAATATTTAAATAAAAGAATATTCAGAATTGGAATGAGGCATATGTTGTCTTTTTATAGCACTTGTTTATTATATATGCGAGTTATTCAGAAAGACCGGGTTTATCTCATTCTGAATAACCGAATCGGCAATGAGTCGACGATGAAGACGGTGGTTGAAGATCGGAGGTCTTCACATCGTTTGGATGATTACTGATGTCTTGATTGGGCTGTACACCCAAGACGAGGTAATAAGTGGTGATCGTTCCAGACGTACTTAGAGATCGACCGGATATGCGAGGGCCTCTCTCCTGTATTGGACATATGGGATGAGGAATAAGGTGCCTCCGGTTTCGTTCAGACCCAGAACGAACTTGTAAATGGATGTGTGTCTGGCATCGGATTTCATTCTGTGTGATTGATAGACATCGGTTGCATAACATGAATTGCCTGTGCGGCATGCTGAGATGCAAATGATCAAGGCTTCTGTTGAAAAGTGGAGTCTTGTAGTTGATGATCAAAGAACAGCTTTAACATAGCATAGCTTTGTGTAGCGTTAATTCGCGAGCCTCACACCTCGGTGTGAACCAGAAACGGGAGAGGACCTCAGGGAGGACATGCGTTACCTTCTAGCTAGGAGTGGTGTCTGGGTTTTGCATGCCCAGATGTTTTACTTATGTGGATGATGGATAGCGAGGCGCCTTGGATATATCGGCACTGCGGGGCTGATGGATGGTATGCTCTTTATACAGACCATTTTTACGCCCTATAGGGCGGGGAAACGTAGTGTTCAGGCATTTTAATCCACATCGAGCGCCCTGACGATTGAAGGGTCACGCGAGCTCTGATCCTGAGGCTCGGGCTAGAGAGTCTCGAAGCGGTAAGGAAGATCCCTTTCCTTGGTTCACAGATGGATTCCAACTTCCAATACGACATTTTACACTTTTAGTTGTATACTATTGGCGACATGATATATGGTAATCATGCCGTCTAGGATTGATACATTTATATTTAAAGTTGTTTTCATACACTTTACACTATAATAGTATCAAAATGATTTGTTTTAAACGTACTAAGCATGTTTGGCTATTATAATGGAAAACCCTATCCTCCGGCTTGAGTTTCATTGCCCGTTAGGCACATGGCCCCACGAGAAAGAAGAGAGCTCAGTAAGCAAATCAAGGAGCTGCTTGAGAAGAATTTTATTAGGCGAAGCATTTCTGAATGGGGTGCTCCTGTGGTATTCGCTACTAAGGCGGATGGTTCGCTTCGTCTATGTGTTGATTATCGAGAGTTGAACAAGCTGACAAAGAAGAATAGGCACCCGTTACCGAGGATTGATGACCTCTTTGACCAGCTTGTTGGTGCTTCTGTTTTCTCTCAGCTTGATCTAGCCACCGGATTCCATCAGCTTAGAGTGGCTGAGGATAGTATTGATAAAACTGCGTTTAGGACTCCAGATGGATTCTTTGAATGGCTTGTCATGCCATTCGGTTTGACTAATGCACCCTCCTACTTCGTAGATTTGATGAGTAGGGTGTTCAGGGAGTTCCTTAACAAGTTTGTTGTTGTCTTCATGGATGATATTCTGATCTTCTCAAAGGATGAGGAAGAGCATGCTAGGCATCTCAAGGAAGTGATGGATACGCTTAGAGCACATCAGTTGAAAGCCAAGTTCTCCAAATGTCATTTCTGGAGAAGGGAAGTTCGGTTTCTTGGACATATAGTTTCTAAGCAAGGCATAGCGGTGGATCCCGCGAAAGTGGTTATGGTTCAAGACTGGAAGACTCCTAGGAATGCAACCGAAGTAAGAAGCTTTCTCGGTCTGGCAGGCTACTATAGGAAGTTCATCAGGGACTTCGCTAAGATTTCGGCCCCTCTTACTAGGTTGACGAAGAAGAACTTAGTCTTCGCATGGGACTTAGAGTGTGAGCTTTCTTTCCAAAGGCTCAAGAGGGCCCTTACTACAGCCCCAGTTTTGGCATTACCCAATGGCGGTAAGATGTTTACCGTGTACACCGATGCATGTGGCACATGGTTAGGTGTTGTTCTGATGCAAGAGGGAAGAGTGATATGTTATGGGGGTAGGCAACTTAAAGTTCATGAGAAGAACTATCCCACTCATGATTTGGAGTTGGCGGCGATCGTCTTTGCACTCAAATCCTGGCGCCACTATCTTCTAGGCGAAAGGTTTGAGTTGTATACTGATCACAAGTCACTCAAGTACCTCATCTCGTAGAAAGATCTGAATTTAAGGCAGCAAAGGTGGATGGAATTTTTGGCATCATATGACTTCGAGATAGCTTACACCCCTGGCAAGGGTAATGTTGTGGCAGATGCACTAAGCAGAAGGAGGTTGACTTTGAGTCCCTTGTTTATTGAGATGAAGAACTTAGAGTTCTTGGCAACCTTTGATTTCACGACGACTGTTGAGTCGATGACGGGTTCATTAGCATCCCTTGAGCTTAGACCCACACTTCATGATCAAGTTGGGGCTTCCCAGAAAGGAGACCCACAGATAGTCGAGGTCATGGACAAGTTGATTCGTGGTGAGACGTCTAGTCACCTTGCTAGATATACTATTGATGATAAGGGTTGGCTAAGGCGTGATGGAAGGCTATGTGTTCCACAAGTAGGAGACTCGGTGCATAAAGTTCTCGAAGAAGCGCATCACTCGAAGATGACTATACATCCTGGAGGAGATAAGATGTATATGGATATGAAGCGCATTTTCTTTTGGGCTGGAATGAAGAAGGATGTGGCAGAGTATGTTTCAAAGTGCATGGTGTGCCAACAAGTGAAAGCCGAGTCAAAGAAACCAGGTGGGCTATTACATCCATTGGAGGTCCCGCAATGGAAGTGGGAGAGTATTTCTATGGATTTTGTGGATGGATTGCCTAGGTCAAGGAAAGGGAACACGAGCATATGGGTCATAGTTGACAGACTTACGAAGAGTGCTCATTTCATTCCAGTAAAGAGCAAGAGGACCGCATCATGGCTAGCATCTATTTATCTTCGAGAGATAGTATGGTTGCATGGAGTTCCTTCTAGCATAGTTAGCGATCGTGACCCAATCTTCACTAGCCAGTTCTGGAATAGTTTGCAAGAAGCGATGGGTACGCGATTGAATCTGAGTACAACCTATCACCCCCAGACGGATGGCCAAACCGAAAGGGTGAATAGAGTGCTAGAAGATCTTTTGAGGCTTTGTATCCTTGACTTTGGTGGTACTTGGGAAGACCACCTTCCTCTTGTAGAGTTTGCTTATAATAATAGCTATCAAGGCAGCATAGGGATGACACCATTTGAAGCTCTGTATGGGAGGCCATGTAGGTCACCATCTTGTTGGTGGGAGACAACAGATAGGCTTATACTTGGGCCTGATATGATACGGAACACATCCGAGAAAGTTGAATTGGTGAGAAGACGGATGAAAGAGGCCCAAGACAGACAGAAATCCTATGCTGACAAACGAAGGGTAGATTTGGAATTCGAAGTGGGAGACATGGTTTTCGTGAAGGCTTCCCCTTTGTGTAAAGTGGTACGTTTTGGAGCAGTTGGGAAGCTGGCACCAAGGTTCGTAGGACCCTTCCATATCATAAAGAGAATTGGAAAGATGGCCTATAAGGTGGAATTGCCCGAGAAGCTAGCCGGAGTGCATAATGTCTTTCATGTCTCGCATCTCCGAAAGTGCCTACATGAGTCCGCTGAGGTGGTTGAACCAAGCATTCTTGAAGACGTGGAGGTAGAGAAAGAGGCAACCTTGAGGAGAGCTCTGATTCGTATATTGGGAACAAAGATCAAGAAGTTAAGAAATCGAGAAGTCAAGTTGGTGAAATTTCAGTGGAGTGAAGCCGATGAAGATGCAACTTGGGAAACCGAGGAGAAGATGCGTGGGCTTTATCCATTCCATTTTGAGGGTACATTCTCAATCCCCTTTCTTAATCAGCATATCTTTCTTTTTGCTATCCATGTTTATCCTGTTTATCTTGTTATCTTACTAACCTTGTCATGAGAACCTTAGGTAGAAACCCTTGGTTGAAACATGTATTTGAAACATGTTATGTTTGATGTTTGCCAGTGGTTGCAAGTGTTTGCAAGTGGATACTCGTGGATGCATGATACACATTAGGCACTAAGATCGGCTCACACACTTTCATGTTGCATATGCATGAGTGCTTATACTTATTCATGGATGAAACTTGTTGTGCTATCACGTGGATGTTGCATATGAATGAATGTTATGTGCACTCATGTAGAGATTATAAATTATGTTAGGAATTTGCATACATATGGACTCATTTCACTAACATGTTTTGCATTAAGGAGGTTTACTGAATCAGTAACCACCTGATTTTCGCATTAGATAAGTACATATACACACACCTTTTGCATATATTCATACAGCATTTAGAATACTTTAAGGACAATGACTGCACGTGGATGATGTTTTGAGTAGATGGATGATGGATGGTAGGATATGTTCTTCCTAACTTGGAGATTTCGGGGACAAAATCCTTTAAGGAGGGGAGAATGTAACAACCCGTATTTTTAATAACATGTTATAATGTAAATCAAGGCTGAATTAAATTCTAAAATCTGAATCAAGGGGAACGGGCTGTGCCATTGCGTTCATCTCGGAAAAATACGCGAAATAGAGTCCGAGTTTTCAAAAAACGGAGTCCGTATGACCAAGTTATGGCCCAATGAAGTTTTCAGAAGAATTCCAAGCCCGAAAACAGTTCAAATTCGAATTCAGATTCGAATTGCAACCAAGGCAGAATGGGCGGGAATTTTCCCCGCCCCAGGCAGGGTCGACACAGGGGTCGACACCAGTGTCTACCCCCCCCCCCCCAATGGGTCGACACCCATGTCGACCCAGGGGTCGACCCCCCTCCCCCGGTCGGACCAATTTTTCTGGTGCACCATTTTGGCATGTTGGGTCCTCTTCTGGAAGTTTCTGACGGGAGTTGATGGCTCAGATTCGATTTAGGGTTAATCCTATGGTCTAAACTACCCCTAATCTCTATAAAAAGACCCCTAGACCTAGCCTAAACCCTCATTAATCATTCCTACAACTAAATGCTGCCCCAAATGTTCACTAATCATGGCCTCCGCCTTCTTCATAAGAGCATGAGTGTCTCAAATCAATCTATGTCATAAAGGAGCCATCTTTCTTAATTAAAAGAGCCATCTTTCCTTGTCTTTTGGTTATTCCTTCTTGTTCTCAAGTCTTGAAGTGGAGTTTATCGTCTTTGGTTGCGGATTTGCTAGTGTGGCTTCATCTCAATCTTATTTTATATTAATTCTAGTCTTCATAGCATTGTAAGCCCTATACTACTCTTAGATTCTAACTATGAAGTTAAATGTGATATGTTGCAAGTTGAGTTTGGGCCTAAGTATGATATGTGCTTTGATTCTAACATGTTATGCATAGGTTTATTCTATGCATGTTTGTAAAGCTATCACCTTGACCTTGTGGGCTAAAAGCTATAAGCTTTATGTTGAAATGTTGCATTATGCAACATGAGAACTCTCATAACCTTTATGATAACTTGCATATAATGTTATATGCGAACTTCTAGTCATCATCCTATGTCATCTAGGACCATGTATCACCTATTCGCTAAGTTTGAATGTTATGCATGTAACATGCAAGTTTGAATGAACATATTTATGCCTCATATGCCACCATGTTTAACTTGTGGCCAACCTTATTACCTTATGCCCTTTTGTCATGCTTTTGCCAAGTTCCCTCTTTTGATCTATGTTATGTTATGCGAAACGTACATGCGATGGGAATGCGTTGGGTTTGGGTAATATTAATGACATGAAAACATGGTTTTAAAATATGACATGAACATTGACTTGTGATTATGTTTGTAAACATAATGATGGACATGACACTTAGAAAATATGAGTGTGGCCAACTCGAGGTTGGGTTGAGTTTGTAGCATAAATCTACCCGGAACCGACCGGCTTAACTAGTGGCTACAAACAATAGGACCCAATGTGAGTAGTTGGTCATGTCGCACTTGAAACCCGAGGTTAGACCAAGTTGTGGTGTAAAGCTACCCGGACCCGCCCGGCTTAACTAGTAACCACAACAAGGTCTAATGTGAGAGGTTGGGTGCATTAAATTAATTAATGCCACATGGTAGGGTTAAGTCATGGACCACTTGAACACTTAACCAATTAAACATGATGGGTTGACGTGGTTAAGTCATGAACCTTGGGTACACTTAACCAACTTGATACTTGATTGGGTAGGGTTAACCACATTTAACCCGCTAGAAACCCTAGTTACGTGGTCCTTTTCACCAGTAACCCTCTTGATTGTATCATGGTACCCTAGGGACTAGGCTAGGGTGGGGCACGATTACTGGATTGACATGTAAGCGACCAAAACGACGGCTGAGTAGGTGCGCCGGTGTAGGTTCAGGCGGACCATGGTCGTGCACATGGTCCGGAGTTGAAAAAGCAGACACGGGCACCCGTAGGTTTAGACTGTGCGTGATTGATTTGTGTCCGTGGTTGGCACCCTAGGGCTTGATACACCCCAGGGTGGACCTAGCACAGTTTGACTACACTTCGTGATTGGGCCGTGTGACACCGACACTTGACGAGTTAGGCCTTTAGGGAGCCGATCGACTAGACCGTGTTGATTGGACCTTGATCTAGGTCATCTCTGGATGTTGGGCCAAGATTGGGCCAAGGGATCTCTTCTTATTGATACTTGACATAGATTACTAGTACACACTTGGCGCAACTTAACCTTGTATATGTGATGCCACACTTGATCTATCTTGTTAACTTTTCACCATGACAGTTATCACCCTACATCTCATCTCTGCTTTACATGTTCAGTTAAATTTATTAGTTTTTATACTAATAGTAGATAGGACTTACCAGTCTTTTTGACTGACCCGTTTTCTTTCGCCTCTTTTCTTCCATTCCCCCCCCCCCAGGTTTGCAGGGTGGGAACACTGGTACCTAGCTGGATCTTTAGCTGCTTTTCTGGATAGCTCATGTATGGTTTGAGCATGCTATGGCTTTATGCTACTTTGGGGATAGTTACTTTATGTTTTTTTTCCAGTTTCAGTTTATGTTCTAGACTTTGTTTTATGGAAAAATAATGACCAAGTACTTTGATGTTAATTGACTATGGTTTTGAAATGCTAGTTTTACCCGCTGCTTTACTACTCTGTTTTACTTATATGTTCTGTCTTGTGATATCTGCATGCATGTTTACCCTGTTTAACGCCCCCCCAAAGCTAGTGTCCTTGCAAGAGTGGCATTGGCGGAGGTCGGGTGTTACACTGCTCGTTTGGAAAATATGGGCACCCAAAGTTTAGGTTAAAACAATTGTAACAACCCTGATTTTTGGGGCCAATTTAAAATTTTATTTTAAGTGATTTTAATGAGTTTTTGATATTTAAAATAATTTATTTAAAATAAAAATGATTAAAAGTTGATTCAAATCGAAGTTAGAATGAATAATTTAATTTTAATTATAAAAAGAGTTAGAAATAGCGCAGTAGTTTGAAAAGTCAAACTTGAACTTTGACTGACCGCACAGGATGCAAAATTTAACGGATTTTAGTGAAACCAAAAATATTAGAATCTACTTAAAAATATCTTTCCAAAGAATCCGAAAAATTGAAATTTCATAGCGGAAATCAAAAGTTATGGCCAATTCAATTTTTAGAAAGGTCGCTGTAGAATTTATATATATATTATATATGGCCCGAAAGGCTACTTTTCACATATGAATGAATTTCGACTCAGAACCACTTCCATTAAGTTCGGAATGATGTTTCTACATTGAAAAACAGTAAACACTTATATATTTCGAGTTTCGGAAATTTTCGGTATACAAATTTATTTTTAATATTAAATATATACGCCTTGAAAAATGAGATTTTGCAAACGGACTCCAAATTGAACGAAATTAATTTTCTTGGATTCGTATCGTCAAAACAAAGCTAAAAATGATTTTTCTGTAATTTTTAGAATTAATATGTAATTATTATTGATTTTACAATGAAAAAATGACTTTAAAAATTCATTAAAAATACATACGGACTCGAAAAATTACGAAACTAGTTTCTATAGCTTCGTATTGATTAGAATTGGTTGTGTTCCGAATTTCATCGAATTTGGAATCAGCATGTGATCATACGGTCTTAAAAAATGTGAAATGTACGTTAATAATAGCATGAAGGTTATAATTAAAAATGGGTTTACACACATAAAGGCCCAATTAAAATTGAACACATCTATAAATTATCTCATAGCAGCCATAACCTAGACCTAATTCATTTTTCTAAACCTAATGCTAGCCTCCACCTACATCTCCCTAATGGCGGCTCCTCTCTTCACAAAATAAATGATGAAAATCAAATCTCTTCAAACCATAGCAAATTATATATCAAAACGAAGGTCTCGACGATATGAAGCTACTGATACCATTAGTTTTGTCATACAGCGCTCGGATTCACCGAAATTTTGGATCAAACTTTCTGATTTTCGAAATTAAAAAGCAGCAGACGTAAATATTTTTTTCCCCGCTAATCTAAGAAGAACTGGAAAAAGTTGTCAACATGAAAGTTCTTCGTCTTCACGTTATCTAGATGCTGGAATTTTTTCAGTTTTTTTAGAGTTGGGGTGCGGCCTGTGGGGTCCGTGAGGCGAAATTCACTCTCAGGCCAGATTCCGGCGGCCGGAGCATGAACGGCGGCTGCGATTTGGTGGGATGATGCAGCTTGCCAAGACGAAGAGATGAGCGGTGGTTTCAGGTCAATCGGAGGTCGGAGGTGGAAGTTATGGACGGTCAAAGTTGGGAAGAAGAGGGTTGACCGAAAATTTGGGGTAGAATTTGAATTTTAATCTATTTAATTTTATTTCAATCTTTGTAATTGTATATCTCTCTCATACGAAGTTGAAATTCGACGATTTCAGATCCTCCGCGATCGTGGCGACGAGACGTTTGCGTGGACACTAATTTCGTCCAATTTGGAGACAGTCAAAATTTTAGGTATTTTTCGAATTTTAAATAATTAACTAAATTATCCAAACTTCAGAAATTCATAACTTGTTGTAACAAACTCGGATTTGAACGATTTCAGATTCGCCACGATCGTGAGACCGAGAGCTTCGCGATGGCACTGACTAGGCATGATTCGGAGCAAGTTGAATTTTGGCCAAATTTTGGCTCTGAACAGCGTAGAACTCAATATCAATGTGAGATTTCTATTTTAAAAAAATAAATCAAATTTAAGTATTTATTTCAGATATGAAATTATATTTATTTCATGTTTATGTTGTATGTATAATCGTTGAAATGTTGAATTGTTTTGTAATTGCTTGAATCGTTGAACTGAATTGTGTGTAATCATGTTTGACATGGCTTTGTGTGTACGACGAAACAACATTTTATTGTATGTATAAAATATACAATATTCATGTTGTCAAAAATTTGCGTATGAAATAAAAACAACATTTTTATTTGAAATGTGTTATGCCAATCAAAATAACATTTTTTTGATTAGAAATTTGAAAAATACGAGCGAACATTTTTATCTCATTTTGTTGAACTAGTTTTTCAACAAAATATGTATACATATTTTTGTGTAATATTGTTTACGTTAAAAAAAAAGGACCGCTTTGTTAGCAAATATGATATGAGAATAAAAATGCACATTTTGTTAGTAACGTCATATGAGAATAAAAATGCACATTTTGTTGGTAGCGTCATATGAGAATATCATCTTTATGTCATTATGTTAGAATATCATTTTTATGTCGAAATGTTAGAATTATCATGTTAATGTTAACATAGTAGAATTTGTCATTTTAAGGTTGATATAATAGAATTATCATTTTATGAAATGCCAACATAAAATATTCATTTTAGGTTATGTTGGAACCGTCAACGTAAAATATTCATTTTATGTTATGTTAGAACCGTCAACACAAAAATCACAATTTAGTAAGAATATTTTTGGTATAGAGAAAAAGTACATTTTTAATATAAAATGTTGCATTAGATAATAACGTCATGTTATGTTATTTAGAAATGAATAATTTCACCGTCATGTTATATTATTTATAAATGAATATTTTCACTGTTATGTTGTGTTAATTAGAAAAACAATATTTTTACCGTCACGTTATGTCAGGTAGAAATGAACATTTTTGCCAATGTAAAGTATTAGCGACAAAAATTATATTTTTGTCAATGTAAAATGGTAGTAAATGAGATTTACATTTTTATTATGTAAACAAAAGTATGAACTTGCATTGTAAATAAATTTACATTTTTATATGTAAACGAAAGTAGGAATGTGCATTGATAATATAGATTACATTTTTATATTTAACTGTAATATAAATTTAGTGAGAAAGAGTTCTCACTTTTGGTTTCCACTCCGCCAGTTTTATTTCTGAATTTCTGAATAGTTTGGATTTGCTCCAACGCGTTGTATTCTTCACCGTTATTCCAACGTAATCTGTTTCACGTAGTTTATATTAAAAATCACATTTTTAATACGATGTTTACATTTTAAAAATCACATTTTTAATCAATGCTATATATATTAAAGAAAATCACATTTTATTATTATTCTATTATATATAAAAATATGATCTTTATAATGTTCTTCATATAATTAAAGTCATATTTTTATTTCAATGACATATGCGCAAAAATCATATTTTTATTTCAAAGTTGTACACATAAAAACCCAATTTTTATTACAACGCTAGTTATATAAAAATCATATTTTTTATACTATGTAAGATATAATAAAAATTATATTGTTAAAATCATATTATTATCATGATATATGTATATATATACATCACGTTTTTATACAATGTTATACACATTAAATATCATATTTTTATTTATTCTATATGTATATAAAAATCATATTTTTATACCATTGTTATATAAATTAAAAATCACAATTTTATTTCTGTGGTATATTATATAAAACTCGTATTTTTATTCTAAGCCATTTATAATAAAAACCATATTTTTATTTTAAAAACAATGCTTTTTTATAGTTTTAAAAGTAATGCTATTTTATAGTTTAAAAGTAATGTCAATTTTATTATTTAAAAACAATGTCAATTTTATTTTAAAAATCTATGCTATTTCTATTTTAAAAACTATATTAATTTATATTTAACTACAATACTAGTTTTTATTTTAAAAACAATATGATTTTTATATTTAAAAACAATATTATTTTATATTTAAAAACCGTGTGATTTTATATTTAAAAACCATTTTTTAATATAATGTATATTTATAAAAATCAGATATTTTCCCCCTTTTTTATTTAAATTAATATAATAAATAAAATAAAATTTACCTTCTTCTCTGTCGATTATCATCTCCAGGTCACGATTGTTTGAGCTCGCAAAATCGGTATCGAGGTTGCACACCAACCAAGGCGCCAGGGTCCGATCAGTGAGTGCCACATGACGCGGCTTGGAGTCCGCCACCATCGTCGGGAAGAGCGGCAAGCTCGATGGCCACCGGCGGCCTGAAATTGGTCACGAACTCCGGCAGTTTGAGTAATGAATTCGAGCCTCTCGCACAACCATATCGTGTGAAACCCATATGGATCCAAAGATCAAGGATTTCTCTTTGATTATTGCTTTAGGAGATTTGCGAAATATTGTATGGATTTAGAGATTTTTCGATTTCCCTTTTGGAACTTTCTGGCCGTTGCTTTCAAGTGACGGCGGGTTTCTGAAAATTAGGGTTAGCTTATGGTTTTATAGAAAATATTTTATTATTTTATTTTCATTTTTATTTAAAAATTAATTGTTAATCGAACCTAGTTCCAAATCAAACCCAATGACTATCACCTCTAGCTAATACCCTCATTCCAGACACAATGGGATATGTTTCGTAAGCCAATTTGACTATTTTGATTAGTTTTTTTATCAAAATTAAAATATAAATCAATATATATTGAATTTAAACGTA
Organism: Allium sativum; assembly: GCA_030737875.1. Lineage (NCBI taxonomy): Eukaryota > Viridiplantae > Streptophyta > Magnoliopsida > Asparagales > Amaryllidaceae > Allium > Allium sativum. Next base: position 821,464,624 of record CM060924.1, on the reverse strand, counting down.
CAATTTAATTTACCGGGGCAATATACTGACCCCGAAAATTCCCAAAAAATTATACCTAGCTTTCTTTTGACGATACGGTTCTAACAAAACTAATTTCATCGAATTTGGAGATTATTTGAAAAATGGTCATTTTCTCGTCGATCCAATTCAACAGAAATTGACAAAACACGTTTTCTTTTGCCACGCTCACATATTAATTCCAAAAATTATGAAAAATTGGAATATAACAATAATTTGACATTCTGAATCCAACAAAAGTGGTTTCGTCGAAAACGGAGGTCATTTGCAAAATGGCTATTTTCAAGGGCTATATATTATATAAAATATATATAAATTCCATAGCGGTTATTCTAAATTTTAAACTGGACGTAACTTTCAATTTATGTTATGAAATCTAAAATTTTCACAGTCATTAGAAAGATATAATTAAACAGATTCAAATATTTATTGTTTCATCAAATTCTGGTTTATTTTGAATTAAATACATTCAATCGAAATTTAAAATCGAGTTTCCAAACTACCGTGCCATTTCGGGCTCGTTTTATAATTAAAATAAATTTAAACGTTTTAACTTCAATTAAATAAATTTTTAGTCGTTATTATTTAAAATAAATCATTTTAAATATTCAATATACATTAAAATAGCAAAATAAAAAAATTTAAATTGGTTCTGAAAATCCGGGTTGTTAGAATCTCCCCCACTTAAAATCTTTTCATCTTCAAAAAGGAACGGAGCTGAAAGTTGTTTAACCAACCAATTCAACTTTCATTCTGGCTTTAATTCTTCAACTTTTCAGTTTCTAAGAATTTTCTAATTTCAAAAAATTTGGTTAACACCCTAAATGTTTGAAAATTTTCACCATAACCTCCTTTGTACGGGTTGATATTTAAAACCGCAACTTGCCTCACAGGGTCCTCATCAATCAAAAGGAAAAACAAAAAGCCAAGCGGCTAGCCAATCGGCTCATAAAATCATCAAATCCAAATGAATATAGTAAATATGTACCTATTTGTCGGGCAAACAATTTTATTCCTTTACATGGCTTCCACGTTATGACCTGTTCAATATATATACTTGCATATGTATGCAATTCTAATCAATTTTCAATACAGTTCAATATTTGATTCAATTTGGCTAAATTTATCATTTATTCTCATATTGGTTAAATTAATTATCATTCCAATATTTTAATTAGTTAAACTAATTACCAAATATCACAACCAACAATCAATTAGGTGATTAACTTTCTAAATATATATAACTCTTATATAGTCAAAAATCATATTTTTAGTGCAAATCACAGCAATAAACTCTAACTAAATTTTGGTTCTCACACTAGTCAATTGGAAATATATAGATATCCCACTTTGGAAACTCCAACGTAAATACTGATGATGATCGATCAACCATCATAATTATTCCTGGGTGACTAGAGTGTGGTTCTATATCTATCCAATATATTCGAGACTTCATATACACATGGATCAGACGTATATTAAAAATCTCTATATACCCGATAGTCCAAGATCAATTTAAAATAAAATACTCGAATACGTATAATAAGGTTTAAATTTTCAAAACCATTTTTTTCATTTTTATTTTAAAAATAATACTCTTTGAAACTCATTCTAGGATACTACTGATCCCATCTCTAACGAGTCATTCTTATTGGATATTACTAATCTTGTCTCTGAAATTTTTTTTCGTTAGGTTCTAATGTTCCTTAATCTCGAGCTCTGTAAACCAAAACTCTGATACTACGCTGAAATGACCCAAACTCCCCCTTTCGGGAAAGCCCGGATTTAGTTGAGGACATGACGGATCAGAACACAAACAATAGAACATTTCATTGCTTATTACAACAATTTACATCAGAGTACAAGAATATAACAGAGTATGAATAAATAATATACATTGGAAAATAATAGAGATTAAATTACAAAGCAGCGGAAAATTAATACATAACACAACTAAAAGAAATACACGGATACAGAGCTATCCGAATATTGTTCTAGCTGTAAACCAGGATCCTGTGAAAATAAATCTGCAAAACCAAAACTACTAGCTTCCCGTGTGGAAAATATGGGCACCTAGAGTTTAGATTAAAACAATAAACTTCAGGTTAGTCATGGGAATGGTGTGAGAACTAAAACAGTTTTAAATCTTAAATTTAAAAGTGGGGAAATCATAGGACCATGCCGTATAACACGGAACGGGTTTACTCCACATGAATCTTAGTTTAAATAAAACAACGCAATGCTTTTTGAAAAAATGAAGTTATCATAAGACTCAGGTCCCATCACACAATGCAGCGCAAGCCGGAGGATAGAGTTTTCCCTTATAATAGCCAAACATGCTTGGTGCGTTTAAAACAAATTATTTTGAGATTATAAATGCATAGTGTTTAAAAACAACTTCAAATATAAATGTATCAATCATAGACAGCATGGGTAACATATATCATGTCGCCGTACCAGTTCTACATTCAAAACTGCATGATGTCGTATTGGAAGTTGGATTTCCATCTATGAACCAAGGCAAGGGGTCGTTCTTATCGAATTCGAGACAATCTAGCCTACCATATCTCAGGATACAGCTGCAACTGCACCTAGGAACCACAGGGCCGATCCACAACTTACGTTGGTGGATATATAATTCCTGAACAATGCGTTTCCCTGCCCTATGGGGCGTAAATCAAGAGCCACTAGGAACTCAAATCCGAGGTACCTCGCTTTCCATCATCTACATAAGTAAAAATGTCTCGGCTCCATATCATGACACCACTTCTAGCTAGAAAGAAACGCATGTTCTCCTTGGATCCTTCCCCCGTTTCTGGTTCATACCGGAGTGTGAGGCTCGTGAGGTAACGCTATACACAAAGTTATGCTAATTAAAGTTTTGCTTTGATCATCATCCACAAGAATCTTCTTTTCAATAAAAGCCTTGATCATTTGCATCTTAGCATGCCATATTGACAACTCACGCCATGCAACTGATGTCTATCAATATATAACCTCTATGCTCGTACGTCTCATAGAAGGGTGTTAAGCAAGAGAATAAATTCTCCGCCACCAAACAGATATATATTTAATAGAAATCAATATTCACAGAATGAAATCCAATATCAGACTAACATCCATTTACAAGTCCGTTCGGGGTCTGAACGATACTGGAGGCACCTTATTCCTCATCCCATATGTCCAATACAGGAGAGAGGTCCTCGAATATCCGTCGATCTCCAAGTACGTCTGGACGATCACCACTTATTACCTTGTCTTGGGTGTACAGCCCAATCAAGACATCAGTAATCATCCAAACGATGTGAAGAACTCCGGTCTTCAACCACCGTATTCAACTTCAACTTTTGGTCGTCGTATTAATTATTCATAATGGGTTAAACCCTGTCTTTCCGAATAACTCGCGTATTTTATAATCAATAATAAAGTGCTATAAAAACACATCATACGCCTCATTCCAATTCAGAATATTCTTTTAATAAATCATCCACATTATTAGGGAAAGGTCTCCATTAATTTTATCAAAGATAAATTCTTTTAAATTTATTCTTTAATCTACCTTTTGATATCGATTTCAAAAGATTTTGTTAACTAGTCGGGAATATCGAACCTTACCGCAATAATCATTTATTATTTTCCAATCCCAACCTATTCATCCCATGGAGCAAAATTGGTAGCACTCCGTATCTGACACCCACCGTGTTCTGGGTAAAGTTAATTGCCCTTTTATGTTCAAATCTAATTAAAGATTTAACTATCACCTGGAGTAAAACTGGTGGTACTCCATTCTTGACCATTTCATGAATTTGACAAATATAATTATCTCATTATAATCTAATTAAAAACTCATTAAAACTCTAATTCGGTTTTAATCCCAAAAATCATTATTTAATGATTATTCAAGTTTAGGGAATAGATCATATCTTTAACTGGATTAAAGAACAAATGTTATTTAAAACATTATTCACGATAAACCCAAAATCATCTTCCATCAAAATGGAATCTATACGGAAATCATAACAGTATATAATCGATATAAATTCCCGTATCAGACCAACAATATAAATGGAATAGCGGCAAGGCCTTTTAAATTCCATAAATAGTAGCGATCTTCATCCACAGAAGCTCATCTTGATTATTACCCAATCGATTTCCATTCTATTCCAATTTAATATATTAAATTGAAAAACTTTACTTTGGAAAATTTCCATTTAAATCTTAATAAAAGATTTATAAATTCCAAATTATATTTTCGCTGCTAATTGGGTTAAAGAACAAATGCCGTTTAAAACACAGTTCACGATAAACCCACAATCAACTTTCATTTCAATTCCAATTGAATATTAATTAATTGGTCAACTTCTCTGAATCTTAATTAAAAGATTTATTCTTTTCTCATCGGCGTTTAGGAATAGTGTTATTAAAGTCACCATTCACGACAAACCCAAAATCCAATTCGATATTAAATATATGGTTCTAAATAGAAATTATATCGGCTTATATTCAATATCAAATTCTGAAACCAACAAATATCATATTGGGAATAAGTATATATATATATATATATACACACACACACCTTCCAAATTCCTTAAATATCCGTATAGTAATGAGTACAATATCGAAATATTCCGAAGATTATTTCTTCTCAAATCCATTCCAATTCATATGTTGGAAAATTTGGTTATATTAAAACCATTACAAATCCAATTTATTTATTTATTTAAAAACATTGTATTATTATTCTAGTTAATAACTAGTTCATTTCAATAAAAATATATTTTTTATCTTTTCAGACTTAGGATTTTTCATCCAAAATCTTTACAAATCATTTATTATGATTTTACATAATTTCTTCCATATTTTTAACAATTTTATTAAGGCCCTTACAGTCGGTTTCCAATAACAACCACCGAACTACATCCATAGCGACCTTTTTCAAATTTGATTTGGACATAATTCCTAATCCAACCATTAGATTTCAAATCTCTTATATTCATTGGAAAGCTCTTTTCAATACGAACCCAAGGTTCCGGATTTAGGAGAATCCGATGGTCGGATCTCCCGTTACGCCAATTTGAAGTTAATTGTCGAAAATCGCAAATGGTCGGCGCGTTCTATTCAGACCATTAAATATATAATATATATTTTGTCAATTTCCATTTAAAAAGTATTCATAAAATAGTGATAGTTTCATTTTAAAACGATTCCAACTTCTTTTCCAATTTTAAATCAAAATTGAATATTCTATATTTTTCTCATATTAAAATGATAATATTTTCCAAAATATTAGATTTTGAAATCACTTATTTTCGATATTCATTATAAAATGAATAAAATCGATCGATAAACCCATTCGGGTTAAAATAGCGTTTACTACTTAACTCGGCTTCACGTTTCAATATTTTTGTGTCCATCCAAAAAACGGACATCAAAATCATTATTTTATTCTTCACTGAATATTATTTTAAAATATTCGTTATTTTAAAATATTCTTTATTTAAAAGATTCTTTATTTTAAAATATTCCTTGATTTATAATATTCTTATTTATAATATTCTTTATTTTAAAATGTTCTTTATTTCGGAATGAGAATGCGACTCAATCAATTACCATATAATTTCAGTTATATGGATTTCATACATCGCATGAATTCAACAATAATGATAAATAATCATTAAACAGTCCATTCCCATCCAAAGTGAAATTTACAACTGTGTGAGCATTAAAATAAATAAATAACGTTCATCACAGCCTGTCGATCCATCGATTGACATACAACTAAATATTGGGACTAGTGTATGTCAAATATCATCCCAATACCTTTGTGGGGTTTTCAAACAACAATAGTTTATTTAAATAAATTATTGGTTAATAAATTTAACCAGTTCTAATTCGGTTTGAATTATTTTTCTAATTAGCCAATTTTCACTATATAAATTATAAATAAATATTTATAATTCAATTTTCACTATCCCATTAATGTTAACATTATTTTAATATGTTAAACATTTCAACATCACAAACAGCACACAATACAGTCAATTCAATCCAAACAAACAATCATGGTTTGTACAATAATCGGTGTTGGGTGCTACTAAGCACCGTCTGCATCCTAGTATATATTTTACTGTAGTATAAATTTAGTGAGAAAGAGTTCTTACCTTTGGTTTCCACTCCGCCAGTTTTATTTCTAAATTTATGAATAGTTTGGATTTGCTCCAGCGCGTTGTATTCTTCACCGTGATTCCAACGTAATCTGTTTCACGTAGTTTATATTAAAAATCACATTTTTAATACGATGTTTACGTTTTTAATCAATGCTATATATATTAAATAAAATCACATTTTATTGTTATTCTATAATATATAAAAATCCGATCTTTATAATGTTCTTCATATAATAAAAATCATATTTTTATTTCAATGACATATGTGCAAAAATCATATTTTTATTTCAAAGTTGTACATATAAAAACCCAATTTTTATTACAACGCTAGTTATATAAAAATCAAATTTTTATACTATGTTATATATAATAAAAATTATATTCTTAAAATCATATTTATATCACGATATATATATCACATTTTTATACAATGTTATACACATTAAAAATCTTATTTTTATTTATGCTATATTTATATAAAAATCATATTTTTATACCATTGTTATATAAATATAAAATCACATTTTTATTTCTGTGGTACATTATATAAAAATCATATTTCTATTGTAAGCCATTTATAGTAAAAACCATATTTTTGTTTTAAAAACAATGCTTTTTCTATAGTTTTAAAAGTAATGCTATTTTATAGTTTAAATGTAATGTCAATTTTATTATTTAAAAACAATGTCAATTTGTTTTAAAAATCTATGCTATTTCTATTTTAAAAACAATACTAATTTATATTTAACTACAATGCTAATTTTTATTTTAAAAGCAATATGATTTTATATTCAAAATCAATATGATTTTATATTTAAAAACCATGTGATTTTATATTTAAAAACTATTTTTTTATAATGTATATTTATAAAATTAAGATATTTCCCCCTTTTTTTATTTAAACTAATATGACAAATAAAATAAAATTTACCTTCTTCCCTGCCGATTATCATCTCCAGGTCACGAGTGTTTGAGCTCGCAAACTAGGGTTTCGAGGTAGCACACCAACCAAGGCGCCAGGGTCCGATCAGTGAGTGCCACACGATGCGGCTTGGGGTCTGCCACCACCTCCGCGAAGAGCGGCGAGCTCGATGGCCACTGGTGACCTGAAATTGGTCACGAACTCTGGCGGTTTCAGTCATGTATTCGAGCCCCTCGCGCAACCATATCATGTGAAACCCGTATGGATCCAAAGATCAAGGATATCTCTTCAATTATTGATTTAGGGGATTTGCGAAATATTGTGTGGATTTAGAGATTTTTCGATTTACCTTTTAGAGCTTTCTAGTCGTTATTTTCAAGTGACGGCTGGTTTCTAAAAATTAGGGTTAGCTTATGGTTTTATACAAAATATTCTATTATTTTATTTTCATTTTTATTCAAAAATAAATTGTTAATTGATCCTAGCTCCAAATCAGACCCAACGACTGTCTCCCCTAGCTAAATACCCACATTCTGAACACAATGGGATATGTTTCGTAAGCCAATTCGACTGTTTTGATTAGTTTTTTAATCAAAATTAAAATATAAATCAATATATATAGAATTTAAATGTACACTTTAATTTACCGAGGCAACATACTGACTCCAAAAATTCCCAAAAAATTATATCTAGCTCTGTTTTGGCGACACGGTCCTAACAAAACTAATTTCGTCGAATTTGGAGACCGTTTGAAAAATGATCATTTTCTGGTTGGTCCAATTCAACAGAAATTGACAAAACACATTTTCTTTTGCCACGCTCACATATTAATTCCAAAAATCATGAAAATTGGAATATAACAATAATTTGACATTCCGGATCCAATAAAAGTGGTTTCGTCAAAAAATGGAGGTCGTTTGCAAAATGGCTATTTTCAAGGGCTATATATTATATAAAATATACATAAATTCCATAGCGATTATTCTAAATTTTAAACTGGACGTAACTTTCAATTTATATTATGAAATCTAAATTTTTCACATTCATTAGCAAGATATAATTAAACGGATTCAAATATTTCTTGTTTCATCAAATTCTGATTTATTTAAAATTCTATATATTCAATTGAAATTTAAAATTAAATTGTCGGACTACCGCGCCATTCCAGGCTCGTTTTATAATTAAAATAAATTTATACGTTCTAACTTCGATTAAAATAAATTTTTAGTCGTTATTATTTAAAATAAATCATTTTAAATATTCTAAATACATTAAAATAGCAAAATAAAATTTTTAAATTGGTTCTGAAAATCGGGTTGTTACACATATTATCGCATGAATTTGATTTAACTAATATGAGAATATTTTAGTTCTGATCCGAGTATTTTTGTCTTTTCATTTGTGCTCGGGTCAGCCTGAGTTTTTAGTTATTGAAGACGTCGTTATAAAGATGAAGATGGAGCTTGCAAGAAGTACTATTATTTATTTCCGCTGCAAATATTGGTATGTTTATTATAGTTAACTCTGATAATTGCCGTAAAATATAATCAAATGTATGTTTTAACAGTTTCATGAAGTGTTATTTAATTATTATATTTTGTCCTTCCGCTATGAGGTTCTGTGTTTGTTTTTCTTATTCTCTTCTTTTTTCTTATATAAATCCCAATAACTATTCGTATTTTTGATTTGTTTATGTCGACATTGAGGATCATTGTCAGTTTGAATTGTCGAAAATCTCGGATGTTACACATTGTCATCTTCATCACTTGTTCCGGTGACACAAAAGTTTCTGAATGTAAATTAAGATCTGGATCGGCTTCACCTAGCTTTTTTAACACCCATGACACATTCTCTTTCACTTTTCTGTTTACCTTTTCTTCCAAATCCACCTCAAGCTCTTGCCTTAGTTTTCTGGTTAGCTCTTGCACATAATTGTTTGAAGAACCAAGAGTTTTTGGAGACTTTTCAGCCATTTTACCTCGCCTTGCTGCAAGTCAGTTCCGTGTGTGGCTCTTCCCACCACAGACAAGTGCATCTACCTTAGCATTGTTTCCTACGTCCACCATTGCTTAAATCTTCGCCAACAAAATGAAAACCAGGCAAGCATATAAACAGGCAGATAGCAGGAATGAATTTATTAACATAACTGGTTTTCCTCCAAACTAACTATGTGTTCGATTTAATAAGCAGCTCCAACAGACGTACAATGTGCCAATTATACTAACACAAGTATTGATTCATAATTGATCTTGGGTCAAAAACTTTATATAAGCTACTCGATAAAATTTATTAACAGAAGTGGTTATCTTTAAAACATATAACTTAAAATATGGAAGTTTCAGCTGCAATGTAGTCATCTTTCAAACTAACTATTAAATTGCTATTTCAGTATCTAATGTATTTACGTATTTGGCATTTAGTTCATCCGTGTTAGTTTTGTAAGTTATCCCTGGTTCTCATTTATACGTTTCCAAATTGACCAAGGCAGCGGATGGGGTGGCTTTTGAAACACCCCACCTCCGTTAGGGTCACTCTCAAAGGGAATGCCCTAATTTTGGTGGAGGTTTATAAGTATAAGTCACAGATATACAAGACAGATATAAGAACACATATTTTTGAACAGCGGAAAAACAACAACTTTTATTTCATTAAAAATACGTGTTACAACAATCATACAAACATAACATCTTCATAACTGTCTTGATTACATTATTTAAAGAAGCATAAAGAAAACATAAATAAACTGCAAAAGTCCCATAGTTGCTGTCCAAAGCCATAGTCCAAAACGAAAAGATCCAAGCAATACATTCTTTCTCTTCAAGCTGGATATGAAGGCTGGTCAAGCTGCGGTATTCCCTCCCTGTGGACCTGGGGGGGGGGGGGAACGGAAGGAAAGAAGACGAAAGAAAAGTAGAGTCAGACATAAAGCCTGAGTAAGTCTAGGACTATTCAGTCTATGAATAAAGAACTGGGTATGATAAGTATAAACTAGAAATGGGAAAGCACCATAAACTTAGTTAAGTTGTCTAGGGTCGAATATACTATCGTACCCCATTTTAATCTCTGAACCCATATAAACTAGTTCCCAACTGGCACCCCATAATCAGGGTGAAGTGATCCATTTTATAATGATCGGCTCCTACTCGCATAGTTACATGTGTCTTACGGCCCCCGATGTTGTAGTTACCTATGCTGGTCCCACCATGGGGTGTATCAAGTCCCATGGTGGCGGCCCGACACAATCCTAGAATGCACAGGTATGCTACTGGTGCCCAGTGCCTTATTTTTCTGCGCCGGAGTGTGTGCACGCCCGCACCCCGTTAGAACCTACACTGCTGCACCACCGCCGTCGATTTGACCTCTTACAATCAGCCCAGTAATCGTGCCCCACCCTGCCTAGTTTCAGGGTATCATGATACACCTTATAGGGTTACTGCTGAAAAGGGTCCCCCGCTACTAGGTTTTCTATTTCTAGCCAACATGCTAATTTGGTTAAGTGTTTTGTAAACCTAACCCCCAATCAGTCTGTTTAGTTTAGCATGTTCCATTTTGATTAAGTATTAATATAATTTACTTAATCCTATCAATCCTGACTCAGCCTTAATTGTCTTATTAAAGCCTTGACCTCTCACATTAGACAGGTATTGTTGTGGCTGCCTGTTGCCGGTTGGGTCCGGGCAGTCTTACGCCACAACTCAGTCTAACCTCGGGTCCTTATTAGGCTCCATGTTTAACCACCCACATTGGATAGGTATTGTTGTGACTACTGGACAGCCGGGCGGTTCCGGGCAGGTTTACATCACAACTCAATCCAACCTCGGGTTAAACACATCGTATTTTCTACATTTACATATTTTGTCTTTCTTCTTTTTATATGTAAATATTTGCGGCCCATTATTCAAAAATCAATTTAAGCTAATGGTGTAAAGGTTTACACCAATCATGGGCCCAACCCATACTTGAATTTGGGCCCCTTTGCTTTATGTTTTTCATTCATTAATTACTTTGGCCCAACGCTATTTTCCCCCGTTTAGTACGCTCGTTTATTATATATATATGTTGGGCTTAGCCTTTTTAAGCCCAACTTAGCCACGTGAAAAAGGGGAGGCTTAAAGCGTGATTACATACACAAAAAAAAGGGAATGTGAACGCATGAACTTGCAACATAACGTTGGAACTACAAAATAGAAACTGGTGTACTTGCATAGTAGCAACGTATACTTTGGTCATAAAGCATAAGTGACATGAATCAAAGCATGTAAACTTGTAGTTAAGTTAGAATCTAAATTGGATATCATTATTGACACATAGTCTTAACTACAACATAAACCTATATTTTTCTTTAGGCATAATGTCAAACATAAGCAAATCATGTTCATAAGGTTACTACATGTTTACAAGGGTGCTTACTTTTGTTACTAATACAAAAGTATAGTTCAACTAGAATTATTCCAACTTAATCATGATTTTAAATCTATTCACATAACCATGGCACAAATATACTTATGGCATAAATATTTCTAAACATGAAATCATGATTTTTACTTTAGTCATGCAAACTTGCAAATGGGATTTTAAATCTAACCTAGCTATGTACCACATGTGTCATCATATAATTCTTGTTAGCAATATAGACCTAACATGTTTTTCAATTATGCAAAATATCAATCATAGCCTAGTCATATTCATAAGTTCGCAAAGAGGTTTTCTAGTACAAAAGTATGGCTTAATATATAGATCATGATGCCAAATTTTCAACATAATTTCATATGAATTATAATAACCCAAATTTGTTCCAATTACACACAAAATGATTTTTGTACAAAAATATACATTATGATGGCATAGTAGCAAAACCACGAACTTGCATGAATTTCAATTAAAGAACTACATACATGTAGCTTCAACATGAATTACAAACTTTGCGAATATCCAAACGTATATTTGCATAAAACTACCGCAAACATGTAGTTTTTATAATGAATAACATACTTTGCGAATATCCAAACGTATACTTGCATAAAACTACCGCAAACATGTAGTTTTTATAATGAATAACATACTTTGCGAATATCCAATCGTTATACAATATTCCAAATCGATGAGAACCATAGTAACGCACAAATATGAATTACTTATCACCACAAATCAAGTGTACAAACCAACACAGTTATTTATTCATACCAAAATAATACTCTACTTACAATCGTGTGGCGAATTCTCCAATTCAGGAATTTGGAGATGCGACTCCTTTTGACGTAGGCGTTGATTTGATTTGTTTAAGTTGCTTTATGCTTTAGAATTTGCCTCCTAATCTTCTCTCAAATTGGTGGCTACTCCTAGTCGTTCCTCAGCAGCATAATGGCCTCATTCTTATTATTATTTTTTGTGAGTTTAGGTTAGGTTTGAGTTGTATATATAGAATTTTAGGATTAATTTAGGCCGTTTGATTAATCGTAGAAATGACCATAACCGTTCAGTCAGGATAGAGTTATCCTATTGACTCAGCCATGAGTCAGAAATGACTCAGCGTATTAAATGTTCACCAATTCAAACGTAAATACGTATTTAATAGATACATTTTCCCCTTTACCGTATTAATTACCCATATATAAATATTTATTTATATATGAATAAATATTTTCTTACCTTTAATTTGTCATAATTAAAAATTGGAGAAGGCCAAAAAAAACCATCCTTGACAACCAAAAATGCGCAACGTACGCTACATGATGCGTACACGTCATATATATATATATATATATATATATATATATATATATATATATATATATGCGTATATGTATATATATATTATATATATATTCATTTTTTTCTCTATCTTCCCAATTACCCATTTTCACACTAAACCACTTTTTGAACTGCGTTCACACTAGGCTATTTTAAGCCATTCCCCTAAAACAAAAATAGGGCGCTGGCGGGGATCGAACTCTGTACCTCTTGTATGCAAGTCATGTGTTCCAACCAAATGAGCTACTAAGTCTTTTGCTTACAAACCCTAGAACAATGCTAAACATTATTCGTTTCCCATTTTTCTTTTTTTTCATGTTTTGCTGCAATATTTAAATTAAAGATATCTTCTTCACACGTTATCCGTTTTGCGTAAACTCGGACTCTATTTCGCGTATTTTTCCGAGATGAACACAATGGCGTATCCCGTTTCCCTTAATTCTTTTATTTGAAATTAATTATACTTTAATTTATGACTTTCACGGTTATAGAATACACGGGGTGTTACATTCTCCCCCACTTAAAAGGATTTCGTCCCCGAAATCTTTAAGTTAGGAAGAATGTATATCCTAACATCCAAACATCCATCTACTCATCCATCAAACACGAGCATCCATTGTCCTTAAAAGACTTCTAGTGCTTCATGATCATATGCGAAGTGTGTGTGTACATGTACTTATCTAATGCAAAATCAGGCGGTCTACTGATTCAGTTGACCTCCTTAATGCGAATTATGTAAGTGCCATGAATCCATTATGTGTGCAAATTTTCCTATTCATGATTCTACATGAGTGCACAATCATTCGTACAAATGCAACATCCATATGACAACACATTAAAGTTCAACCATATACGAATGCAAAAATATATGCATATGCAATATGAAGTGACTGAGCCGATCTAAAACCTAGATTGTGTGTGTATATGCAACCACGAGCAACCACTAGCAATCACTTGCAACCACTTGCAACCATCATCCATAACATGTTTCAACTACATGTTTACATCCAAAAAGATTCTACCTATGGTTCTCAAGATAGGATCGAGGAGAGAAATAGGATAAAACAAAGCATCTAGAATAAGTTAACGATGTACCGTCAGAAGGTCCGGTCTGCTTCTCAGGGCAGTCTTTGCTGATGTGTCCAGTCTTCCCACAATGAAAACATTCACCTTGCTTTCTCTTCCTCTTTCTACAATCCTTGGCTATGTGCCCTTCCGTACCACAAAAATTGCATTTCCTTTTTTCTCGTTTCTTATTATTACTGTTACGATCCTTTCTTGTTTGACTATTATTCGTCTTCCTACTTTGGGACTCTTCCGCTTGATGGTTCACGTGGAGGAGGAGAAGTGAAAGCGTCAGCAGCTGGGGAGTAAGGTCTCCAGACATGCTGAAACAGAAAGGATAGATTCAAAACGAAGGATAAGAGATAGTACCTATGGCTTTGGGGGGACTTTGCCTTTTTTTTTAAAAAAATAAAATAATATTTTTCTTTTAAAAATGCTTCTTTAAATTTCCTTTTTGAAAATAAATTTTCAAAACTTTTTATCTTATCTGGTAAACCTATGCTCTGATACCAAGTGAAACACCCCACCTCCGTTAGGGTCACTCTCAAAGGGAATGCCCTAATTTTGGTGGAGGTTTATAAGTATAAGTCACAGATATACAAGACAGATATAAGAACACATATTTTTGAACAGCGGAAAAACAACAACTTTTATTTCATTAAAAATACGTGTTACAACAATCATACAAACATAACATCTTCATAACTGTCTTGATTACATTATTTAAAGAAGCATAAAGAAAACATAAATAAACTGCAAAAGTCCCATAGTTGCTGTCCAAAGCCATAGTCCAAAACGAAAAGATCCAAGCAATACATTCTTTCTCTTCAAGCTGGATATGAAGGCTGGTCAAGCTGCGGTATTCCCTCCTGTGGACCTGGGGGGGGGGGGGGGGAACGGAAGGAAAGAAGACGAAAAAAAAGTAGAGTCAGACATAAAGCCTGAGTAAGTCTAGGACTATTCAGTCTATGAATAAAGAACTGGGTATGATAAGTATAAACTAGAAATGGGAAAGCACCATAAACTTAGTTAAGTTGTCTAGGGTCGAATATACTATCGTACCCCATTTTAATCTCTGAACCCATATAAACTAGTTCCCAACTGGCACCCCATAATCAGGGTGAAGTGATCCATTTTATAATGATCGGCTCCTACTCGCATAGTTACATGTGTCTTACGGCCCCCGATGTTGTAGTTACCTATGCTGGTCCTACCATGGGGTGTATCAAGTCCCATGGTGGCGGCCCGACACAATCCTAGAATGCACAGGTATGCTACTGGTGCCCAGTGCCTTATTTTTCTGCGCCGGAGTGTGTGCACGCCCGCACCCCGTTAGAACCTGCACTGCTGCACCACCGCCGTCGATTTGACCTCTTACAATCAGCCCAGTAATCGTGCCCCCCCTGCCTAGTTTCAGGGTATCATGATACACCTTATAGGGTTACTGCTGAAAAGGGTCCCCCGCTACTAGGTTTTCTATTTCTAGCCAACATGCTAATTTGGTTAAGTGTTTTGTAAACCTAACCCCCAATTAGTCTGTTTAGTTTAGCATGTTCCATTTTGATTAAGTATTAATATAATTTACTTAATCCTATCAATCCTGACTCAGCCTTAATTGTCTTATTAAAGCCCTGACCTCTCACATTAGACAGGTATTGTTGTGGCTGCCTGTTGCCGGTTTGGTCCGGGCAGTCTTACGCCACAACTCAGTCTAACCTCGGGTCCTTATTGGGCTCCATGTTTAACCACCCACATTGGATAGGTATTGTTGTGACTACTGGACAGCCGGGCGGTTCCGGGCAGGTTTACATCACAACTCAATCCAACCTCGGGTTAAACACATCGTATTTTCTACATTTACATATTTTGTCTTTCTTCTTTTTATATGTAAATATTTGCGGCCCATTATTCAAAAATCAATTTAAGCTAATGGTGTAAAGGTTTACACCAATCATGGGCCCAACCCATACTTGAATTTGGGCCCCTTTGCTTTATGTTTTTCATTCATTAATTACTTTGGCCCAAAGCTATTTTCCCCCGTTTAATACGCTCGTTATTATATATATATGTTGGGCTTAGCCTTTTTAAGCCCAACTTAGCCACGTGAAAAGGGGAGGCTTAAAGCGTGATTACATACACAAAAAAAAGGGAATGTGAACGCATGAACTTGCAACATAACGTTGGAACTACAAAATAGAAACTGGTGTACTTGCATAGTAGCAACGTATACTTTGGTCATAAAGCATAAGTGACATGAATCAAAGCATGTAAACTTGTAGTTAAGTTAGAATCTAAATTGGATATCATTATTGACACATAGTCTTAACTAAAACATAAACCTATATTTTTCTTTAGGCATAATGTCAAACATAAGCAAATCATGTTCATAAGGTTACTACATGTTTACAAGGGTGCTTACTTTTGTTACTAATACAAAAGTATAGTTCAACTAGAATTATTCCAACTTAATCATGATTTTAAATCTATTCACATAACCATGGCACACATATACTTATGGCATAAATATTTCTAAACATGAAATCATGATTTTTACTTTAGTCATGCAAACTTGCAAATGGGATTTTAAATCTAACCTAGCTATGTACCACATGTGTCATCATATAATTCTTGTTAGCAATATAGACCTAACATGTTTTTCAATTATGCAAAATATCAATCATAGCCTAGTCATATTCATAAGTTCGCAAAGAGGTTTTCTAGTACAAAAGTATGGCTTAATATATAGATCATGATGCCAAATTTTCAACATAATTTCATATGAATTATAATAACCCAAATTTGTTCCAATTACACACAAAATGATTTTTGTACAAAAATATACATTATGATGGCATAGTAGCAAAACCACGAACTTGCATGAATTTCAATTAAAGAACTACATACATGTAGCTTCAACATGAATTACAAACTTTGCGAATATCCAAACGTATATTTGCATAAAACTACCGCAAACATGTAGTTTTTATAATGAATAACATACTTTGCGAATATCCAAACGTATACTTGCATAAAACTACCGCAAACATGTAGTTTTTATAATGAATAACATACTTTGCGAATATCCAATCGTTATACAATATTCCAAATCGATGAGAACCATAGTAACGCACAAATATGAATTACTTATCACCACAAATCAAGTGTACAAACCAACACAGTTATTTATTCATACCAAAATAATACTCTACTTACAATCGTGTGGCGAATTCTCCAATTCAGGAATTTGGAGATGCGACTCCTTTTGACGTAGGCGTTGATTTGATTTGTTTAAGTTGCTTTATGCTTTAGAATTTGCCTCCTAATCTTCTCTCAAATTGGTGGCTACTCCTAGTCGTTCCTCAGCAGCATGATGGCCTCATTCTTATTTTTTTTTTGTGAGTTTAGGTTAGGTTTGAGTTGTATATATAGAATTTTAGGATTAATTTAGGTCGTTTGATTAATCCTAGAAATGACCATAACCGTTCAGTCAGGATAGAGTTATCCTATTGACTCAGCCATGAGTCAGAAATGACTCAGCATTGACCCAGCGATGAGTCAGAAATGACTCAGCGTATTAAATGTTCACCAATTCAAACGTAAATACGTATTTAATAGATACATTTACCGTATTAATTACCCATATATAAATATTTATTTATATATGAATAAATATTTTCTTACCTTTAATTTGTCATAATTAAAAATTGGAGAAGGCCAAAAAAAACCATCCTTGACAACCGAAAATGCGCAACGTACGCTACATGATGCGTACACGTCATATATATATATATATATATATATATATATATATATATATATATATATATATATGCGTATATGTATATATATATATATATTCATTTTTTTCTCTATCTTCCCAATTACCCATTTTCACACTAAACCACTTTTTGAACTGCGTTCACACTAGGCTATTTTAAGCCATTCCCCTAAAACAAAAATAGGGTGCTGGCGAGGATCGAACTCTGTACCTCTTGTATGCAAGTCATGTGTTCCAACCAAATGAGCTACTAAGTCTTTTGCTTACAAACCCTAGAACAATGCTAAACATTGTTCGTTTCCCATTTTTCTTTTTTTTCATGTTTTGCTGCGATATTTAAATTAAAGATATCTTCTTCACACGTTATCCGTTTTGCGTAAACTCGGACTCTATTTCGCGTATTTTTCCGAGATGAACACAATGGCGTATCCCGTTTCCCTTAATTCTTTGATTTGAAATTAATTATACTTTAATTTATGACTTTCACGGTTATAGAATACACGGGGTGTTACAGCTTTATTCGGGTTCTTATTTCTCTGTCAAATATTAGGATTATCAAAAATCAAATAGAATTTTTAAAATTCAGTGTTAAGAATTTATAATTCTAGCTGTTGCCTACAAACATTGTGACAATGATATAAAATATAATTCAATGATATAACATATTAAAATTATCATGTGGACAATTCAACTCAATCACAAAAAAAGAGTTAACTTAAGTTCAGAGAAAACACATACTATCTGTTCTTTGGCTATTGCATGAGTTTTGAGACCCGTGGTATGTGTCTCACTTAATGAATTACGATGCACAAAATTAGTCTCAGCTAGGGTCTGGAAATCCAGGAAAAAAAATTAGCATTAAACAAGGATAATGTGAACTACTAAAGAAAATATTAGCACTAAGCAAGATAATGTGAACTAGTCATTCTGTCCACCTGTTGCATGATTTTTTAATTAGCGTTATACAAATTAGTTTTCTTTTGTGGCCACATTAAAGTCGTACATGAACTGCTTCATCCCCCCGGTATTCCAAGGGCATTTTAAAATCCTCCAGCGGAATTGTACTGGGCCTATTCGCAAGCCTTTCCTCATCAATTGAATATTTTTTATAACACCTTGCTTTTATATGAGACATGTATTGCCTGCAAGAGTCATTAAGTGTGTTCAAGACCCACTTGTGTCCTTCTTCCGGAATGACTCAATATATCAAACATAAAATTCAGGAAACAAACTAATTAATTAAAACCAAACATTTAGGAAGTCAATTGAACTATGGTTTAGGGTGATATATTTTACCAGAGCATATTCCAACATTTGCCGCTTTAATTGATTAGCAACAACATGCCAATTAATGTAAGTAAGATACACATTATCCTTTGCTATTGTCCTAAGAAGATTGCTTAACTCCGTAATATTATCAGATACTGGCTGACCATCCTCAATCAATTTAGTGACTACTTTATTATCGGGGGTTCTAGCATGCACCTTGGTCATTTTTTACTTCCCTCTAGGTTTTTTTGGACCTTGTACTCTATATATATGGTTCAAAAAATGAATAGAAAATTAATGTATGGCATTACAGAAACATAATATGCATGCAGAACCTAAAATAAACACACTCAACAGTGCAGTGCATAGATAAAGAAACATTGTTCCTGTACCTGGTTCAACTTCCTGTGCAATCCATTCCTGCTCTAATCGATCAGTAAGATTTTCCAATGTTGGAGGTGTTTCCACATTCTGCTTTTGATGTTTCCGCATCGCTAAATAAGTAGTGACTGAACCAACAGCTTCACATGAATTGGTTGATTGTTTGAAAATTTTGCTAAATGTAGATTTTAAAACTGATGGACGAGACGTTGTAGGTTTTAAAACTCGTAAATTAGATAATGTATATTTGTTTCAATTACTTTAATGTTTTTGCAAATTTCTCCCGGGTACTAAGTTTCTTTGGAGTGGGAGTGCATGTCATCAATTTCTTGTTGGAGCCAGTTTTCTTTGGAGGAGGTGCGGGTCATCGCATCCTTCCCAATTTCAATGGCTGCATTAGTTCGTGAACGAGTTCTTGGTCCAGGTAAAGGACTCTTTGACTTAACAACTTTGATTCTCTACAATCAAGTTGAAGTTCAAAATTTTTTACGTTCATAAAGGCAAAGACAATAAGTAGTAAACAAATAACCTTTTTATACCTTCGAATCTGATAAATCATCACTGGCATCTTCACCAGTATTTTATAAGGATGTATTCATCACGTCCAACAATATCTTTACCTTTTTCTTTCCTATTTCACGCGGCAACCTCTTGCATACTACTAACCAATGAAGGCACCCCAAGTGATCTACTAACTGCATCATTTTTTTGCATTCGTGCGATTCGCACTTGTTCATACTTCATCAAAACTGATGTTTGTGAGAACTGCAAGAATATTAGCATTATTACTCACCATCGATGATAAATTTAAGCTAGTTAACAAAATATAATCAAAGTATAAACAACCCTTGCTATTTCGATGAAATGCATGCACAAATAACCAATAGTTACTTGAATTAGCTGCAGCCTTCATGGTCGGAATAGGATATCGACACAGTAAAAGAAAACACTAAAATGCAGTTCTTGCTTTTACATGCAGAATTTTAATAAAAAGTAGTATTAAATACAAGATTTCATCCTGATTAATAAAATTGAAATGAAAACTGAAAAATACCTATATATTAGCTTCATTCTCTCGGGTGTCATCATCATTATCTGTTTCATTTTCTACATTTAATTTCCTCCTAGTTCCTTTGTCCGTCTCAGTAACATCTTCTTCATCATTATTCATATAAGGATCCGGCGATACTTTCTTCTGACCCACTTGAGTTGGATTGTTTTTCATCATTTTGCATTGCTTTTGAAGTCTATGTGCAATAATATACTTGTGCTTTGCAACCGGCTTCTTAGCAGAACCTGTAACAATAAAAATAATAACGATGGCCTCCTTCATAGTTCTTTACACACACATACACACACACACACACACACACATATATGTATAGATATAAACAAGAATGGATCTATATTACATATACATATATACCTTGAATTATGTGTTTCCTTGGCCGTATGATTACATGTGGGTGTAGTTGAATCAACGGCTCACGGTCTTTGTCAACGGTGTTATCAATGTAAAAAAACAGATCTTCTTCCTTATTGCATCATTCGTTTACGTCCTTGTCATTCAATATCAACTGCCAACTACCCCTCATTCCTTTGATGACATAGACTCCTCTTATTTCAGTGTAATGGAGGAAATCTTTAACAAAGTCCATAAGCACACGGTAAGAAAAGCGGTCTACATCATATTTTGTTACTAAGAAGGATTTTCCATCAACGTAACATGTCCTTCGAAACTCTCCTCCATGGTGCAGCTAGGTATTTATAAGTTCATCCATCCTATACAAAATGAATATGTTAGAACAAGGTACATGCATGTTAAAGTGGATAAAAAACAACAATTAACATTTTGATCTATAACAAATTTAGATGATAGTAAAGAAAGACATTAAATCATAAAACATGTGAATGGTGTAGATTGCATTATGATAAGAGAGTGCCAAACACATTCATCAAAGATAATAATTTACAGCTAAAACCAAAAGGGCCAAAATACATCATAAAATAGACAACAGATTAGACCAAAATAAAGCAATAAGAAAGAGGATTTTTATTTTTTCCAAACGAGACGGAACAGGATCAGAAACTTCTAATTCTAGTTCTGTTTCTAGTTGTATTATGGGGACATCATCCCTAATCCAACCCCCATCAACAACTTCTGGTTCTAGTTCACCACCTATTCCCATATCATGTGAATGCGAATTGCTCATGTCTTCTTCCATTGCATTCTGATTTTCAGTATCACACCAATCTCTCGGCAATATTTTTAATAACGTAATGATTTTTGTAACGAACCAGAAAATTCGATGCTCGAATTTTCGACACAATTACATACCATGTCCAAACTCGAGTACCAAACATCCAGAAAGTTATTAGAAAGAAATTATAGGGTGAGATAAGGAAGAAAGAAATATTAGAATAGAAGAATGAGAAGAAGAATCAACACCATACAGTCTCACATCGTAGCGGGATAAAATATGATATAGAAATAAATCTTTATTGAAACTTGGAAAAAATGTGTACTTACAATTATCAGAGTAGATCAAAACATCTGGACAGTTATAATAACCTGTCCTTATATACATCACACAGTGGAGTAAATAATAAATATGATACGTCTGATCTCCTCCAGCTCGTCTCTGGACTTCACAACATTCGATAACCTGAACCTGTAACCGGGCTAACTCGAGCATTACAAACGACGGGTCAGTCTGGTGAACCACAGTGAGAAACCCACTAAGTTTAAATAACATCCATATTGATTTTAAAGTCAAAATCCTTTGAAGGAAAAGGATAATAGTAAGATCAGTCCACACATAATCACAGACGGTTTTTACCTTACTATAACCTAAACCGGTTTTGAAATCATATCTTATTATGATATTATAATAATGTCTAATTACAAATAATTAACAATCTAGCAGAACGCTTGCATCTCACGCTCCATATATATAATATACAATCAAAACTGCTGGCGCTTATTGGAGATTGGATTCCAACTATGACAAGGTATGGAACCACCTTCCGATAGTGTACCTCTAGAGGGGAATACACAGGGTTCAACAAGAATGTCTTGCAACCCGGCCCACACATGACCGACCACTCATTTCGCTTGAGTGTATCGAATGTATATCACCAACGGTTGGGAGCTACCCACCGTTTCCCGAAAAGGGACAGCATCGATAGATTAAATAAGCAAAAGGAATTTCTCTAGATAGGTGATTATACACCCTAATGGGTACGACCCACATAGCCATGCTGCCTGCCCGATTTTTGTCATTTCCCTGTTGATGAGGCTTGAGATTATAACGATCTTTTGATCATCTGGCCGCCAATTGCTTTGAATGTCACATCGTCAAATCCGCCACAAATCACTAATTGATTCCCACAAAAATACTCGGGCTGTTAAGTTAAGAGAAGGTGTCTTCTCTCCACCACAGAAATACGTTTAAGGAAATCAACGTACATGAGCCCTTTGGAAATACTCTGTCAGACATCCGTCCATACAAGTTGTCCTGGGACTGGACAAACCGAAGGCACTCTCCTGCTGCATCCTTGAATTACCCTATGGATCAGTAGCGAGTAGTCCTTATAATCCACATATTCCAACCAAGACTGAATTACCATCAAAACCCACTGGTTTCAAAACATGGAAATTTGACAGCAATCCTTCCACTTATGAAGATCCACGTTCTTCAGTTGCTCCATCTCGATTAGCTTCTAAACATCTTCAATGTTTACGTATTTGCTGGTCGGAACGGTTTTCGAATATAAATTCGATCCTGGTCTTTCCGTATCAACAATCGATTTAGCCAGATTTTGATAGTCGGTAATTTAACTATAAAAATAAACAACCATCGTCCACAAAAGTAAGACGAATTCACTAGTTTAGTACTCAGCATCTCTTGGCCTTTTTAACTAAAAATCATTAACGACGATTAATTTAAAAATTCTTATATTTTTTAATACTTAGAAATATAGTTTTAACTTCTTAGTTCACTATCTTACATACTGGAAATTAAATCAGATATATACATATTCTCACTTTGGGTTCAATTCAATTTTATGTAAACCATTATTACGATACCTCTTTTGTTTCATTTTTCCAAAATAATAACTAACATTCCCCCTTTGAATAAACTTATTTAAACTCATCTTGATCTCGAACATATCATTATATTTTTCACCAAATCTCTTTTCATTTCCATAACCATTTATTCAGCTTATAACTTTCTGAATATAGTTTATAATATTCTTTATGGAAATATTATTATTTTAATCCCCTCAACTACCCTCGTTTCTAAACTAATATCACCCTTGGATAATTCTGAAGTCGTTCAAGTTGGGGTACTTTATTTACCTCTCAGGCCTTGAGTCGACAACATTCTTATCTTCGGAATGGATAGAAGTTAATCAATGAAATTTCATTTCAATAAATATCCCAACACTTCTATTTACCGTATGATTTTAAACATGGGTTGTAACTCTATCTGTTCTCTTTGGAAAAACTCCTTTCAATTTCTAAATCACTCTTTCTCATTTTAAAACATCTCTGTTTCCCCGTCTTTAACTTTCAATTCCCGTAACTTCCTTCAGATTACAAATTCCCTTTTTAAACTGGTTTCGACTCTTAAAATCCTTAATCCATTTATAACTTGACTTTATAATTGCCCAATTCGGATTTTATAAAAATCCGACTAATAGATTTCTTACTAAGAGTTAATATTAAATATAAATTCGCTTACCATTCCACTTAACTTCACATAAGGTTCTATAACTTCACACACTTCCATTTAAGTTACATAATTCAAGATTTAGCACTTTGATTATTATTAAAGAAATAATAATCTATCCTAATATTTAGAAATTACTTTGTTTACCCCAACATTAATAGTTAATCTTCTTTTTTAGATAATTAAAGTAATAATTAATTTTAAAAGTAATTAATCATTTATTTAATAATCCATCGTGGTTTAAAACATTTAACTTAGTAACTCAAAAACAAGGTTAATCCTTTAGTTAATTTCATTAGTCCTTTCCATAAATTACTTCAAATAATTATCTTTAATTATATTATTAGTCTAATTAAATTAAATTAATTAATCGCAATTAATTGTTATTTAAAACAACTAATTCAATCCTTAACCATTTGGTTAATTTCTGATCATCGCTTATAAAACGCATTAACATAGGGATTCGCTTCATATACTCGTTTTAACTTTTAAAATAATTATTTTACTTTTATAAAATATTTATTCAAATAATCGATATAAAATAGATTTCAAATCCGCCACTTATTTATAAAAACCATTTTTATAACTTCCTTTCCATTTATTTACCCGGCGGTAAATAATTTTTTATAAAACGATTCATTACTAGGCCATCTGCTAGTAATTACCCAACCAATATCACACATTGGTTAATAACAAACACATGTCACATCTTAATTCAACGATTAACAATGAATCGGTCATTTCATCATATACGGGTTAAATAATTCATATAATATAATATAATATGAATATAAACAACATATTTGAGGAATTCAGTTGATCCCTCCAACCTGTCCTTCCCTGCATCAAAATGGGTTACCTCACATTTAATACGACAATATATTTATCATGGTAAACAGAAATAAATGGTTTAACAAATAACAGTCAACAATCAATTTATAACGTCCATTCAATCATCTAATTATACGTTTATGTAACCAACAAGGTAAGTTAACTCGTTGGGATATAATCGTCTATAATAACGATTTAAATCGGATTAGATTAAACAAATGTTTAATTTAATCAATGAATATTAAAAATATTCATTCTATATGCAAATAGTCATTCATTCATCAACCAGTAGCAATCATTGCACGCAAAATAAAAAACCCGGTTTATTTAAAATATAAACGGGATAAACTGAGTGAGTTGAACTCACCTTGATTTCATTCATTGTCAAAACGGTTCGGTTTACAAGCTTCCAGCTGCGTTCACCCCATCCGTTCCCATTTCAAAATCTTACGTCTGTTGTCTTCAGTCCACTGTTCCTTGTTTGGATTAATTCTGTGTTCCTATGACGCAGTTGTAAATATGGTATTCGGTTTATAATTTAAAATTCTTATAACTTAAATACAAATGATATTTAACTAATCTCTACTTATGTTTTATATAATATATGTATGTAACTATGATTGGCATTCTTAACCTTAGATCTTGTTATAATTAAATCGGCCATGTTAAATGAAACCATCAGTGTATAAATTCATATGTTTAATAACTTAGTATACATGGTTAACCTAAGCTTAATCTACGTCATATAAAACCTCACTTATCAGTAACTCACTTAGTATTTAAGTTGGCAACAAGGGCTAGATAAGAGTTGAAATTACCGGGCCACTTTACTACAACCCAGTTAGGCACTTTAATAATATACAATTAGGCACGATTTACCTGATATTAGGCACACTGGAAAAACCTCCCAGGCGTAAGTTAAATATTGCTTTCGTAATATATTGTTCACTTGGGGTTAGGCACCCTTTTTAAAAGTGGACTGGGCATGTTTAAAACATCTTTAGACAGTTTAAAACCTTAATTAAATCCCATATATATATATTATTGCTACTGTTTACTGTCTTCCCTTTTAACCTGTAGTTAAACATTGTCGCGTGATCCCCTTCTGTTCGGTGCTGCCATACCCATACCCGATACCACCCACCACTATATATATATATTTTTTCTATTGTTGCCAAACCACACCTGTGACGATCCCAAAATCCGAGGGGCGGTATTAAGGATGATCATTGGGAAATAACACATTAATCATCAAAGCAGAGTACAGATAATAGCAGAAATAATAAATAAAATAATATTTTACATGGATATGACAGCGGAATCACAACATGTAGGAATATCAGAATAGCATAACGTGGGATATACTTAGTAAAAGAAAGGGAAGTGATCAGTCATCATCGCCAGAGGCGGAATACATACATGCAGCGACATAATAAGAGTATCAGTCTACATCGCCGAAGGCGGAGTACATATACATATAGTGAGAAATACGGAAAGTAAATCAGTCTGCATCGCCAGTGGCGAAATCATAATATAAACACAGTAATGGCGGAAAATATCTAAGTCATCTCTATGAAGTCAGCCTCGCCAAGAGCCAAAAGTGCATGCTATGCAGCAGTGCAGAACCAAAAATCACCTGTCACCTGTGTACTAGGCTGCCCGTGTGAAAATAAGGGCACCCGCGTTTGCAAAGTGAAACAAACAACGAGTCAGTCATGGGGACTGGTATGAGGAATCTATTTAACAGTTAAACAACAGTAATAGCAAATCATAGGACCACGCCACTTTCGCGGAACGGGTTCACTCCAGTGATTGCTAGTGCATTTAAAACAGGGTAAATTCTTTTAAAACAACGCAATGCTTTTAAAAAGAATGAAGCCATTATAAGACACAAGTCCCAACACACAATGCAACGCAAGCCGGAGGATAGAGTTTTACCTTATAATAGCCAAATATGCTTGATACGTATAAAGAGAAATCATTTGATATTATTACTAGTGCATATATGTTTCAAAAACGAATAGCATCATAAATATCAATCATAGGCGACATGAGCGTCCCATGCCACTATGTCGCCATATATAAGTTACAATCGAAGCCGTTATCTCGTATTGGAAATTGGATTTCCATCATGAGTCGAGGCAAGGGGCAAGCTCCTCTCCGCTTCGAGACATTCTAGAAAATGCCTCGGGACTACGCACTCTGGGCAACCCCTGGATCCTCTAAGGCCGGTCCTCTCTTACGTTTGAGGATTAGTTATTCCTGAACACACGTTTCCCGGTCCTTACAGACCTATAATCGAGGCGCCTCGCATTCCAACAACCACAAAGGTGAAAAGTAGATATATATGTCAGGGCTAGTAGGTCACTGACACCACCATAGCTAGAAAGAAACGTCATGTTCTCCTTGGGTCCTTATCCCGTTTTTAACTCATACCGGGGTGTGAGGTTCGTGAATTTACGAAATACACAAAGCCAGGCCACGTAGGCCTTGCTTTGATCATCATCCACAAGACTTTGCTTTGCAACAGAAGCCTTGATCACAGCAGCTTGGCATGCCACATAGGCAGTCCACTCCATACGATTGATTTCTATCGATATATAACCCCTGAGCTCGTACGTCTC
Organism: Allium sativum; assembly: GCA_030737875.1. NCBI lineage: Eukaryota > Viridiplantae > Streptophyta > Magnoliopsida > Asparagales > Amaryllidaceae > Allium > Allium sativum. The sequence continues at coordinate 821,437,079 of CM060924.1, read as the reverse complement.
AGAGAAGGGCGTTAAGCAAAAGAATAAATTCTCCGCCGCCAAACAGATATATATTTAACAGAGATCAATCAATATAGAACAAAATCCAATGTCAGACACACAGTCCATTTACAAGTCCGTTCTGGGTCTGAACGAAACCGGAGGTGTTAAATTCCTCGCAAATCCGTACAATCAACACATACGTTCAGACGGCTACTACTTCCGTCCCCTTCCGGTAGCTACTCCAGTTAGGAACCTCAGTAGCGCCCATCCAACCGATACGAAGATCGTCGGTCTTGAATCGTCTTTGCATTTTCCAATTCGAATCGCTCGCTGAATTATTTGAAATGAGGGTTAGCTCGGCCTTTTCAAATAATTCACGTCATTAGAATTTAAATCGATTCAGTATGCGGTTATATCATTCGACATCCATCTTCAAGTTAGTTAGTGTTATTTTCATGTCATACACATACAACCATCAAATATCAAACAATTCAAGCACAATTGGTTTACTTGCAACCTATGTTGCTTATAATATTTTATAACGATTTTTCGCCATTTTTATTTATTTAAAAATGGCCATATTTAATTAAACGACGTTTCAGGTCGTGCCGTGGCACTGGCGCTGTTTTTCCCTAAGTTTGGTTTACACATATCGGGAAATTTAACCGTTGGATTTCTACAAAGTCTATATCAATGGGAAGATATTCCCGAAGCGAACCCAACGGTTCCAGTTTCGTGAGAATCCGACGGTCGGATCTTCCACACTAGTCGTTTGAAGTTACGGTTTCAAAATTCGAACTGCAGCGTCGTTATTCGATTAAATTTAATTATATTTATATTTATATATAAATATAAACGATTCTGGCGCTGTTTTTCTTCAGATTTGAATTAAACATTCCGGACAATCCAACCGTTGGATTTTTACAAGGTTGGTGCCGTTGGAAAGATATTTCCAAGGCGAACCCGGCGGTTGCGGTTTCAGGAAAATCCGATGGTCGGATTTCTCGTACTAATCGTTTCAAGTTTCGATTCCGAAACGCGAACTTCACGGCCTCTATTCCTTTTAATTATATTTATATTTTTATATATAAATATAGTTCAATCTATAGTTTCAACTATAGTTTCTTTTATATTTTCAACTTCGTTTTCGCTTCAAATATTTCACTAACGCCTTAATATTTCGAAAAATTTCGCCATAACCTCCTTTGTACGGGGAGGGGTTTGGAAATTTATTGGGCCGTATTAGGTACCCAATAAATCCTAAAAAGCATTCACATATTTTTAGTGATATATTTTGGTGTTTACGGGGGAGCATGTACTGATAATCACTCCAGAGAATAAATTCCCGTCACCCCGTTTCCGTATGGAAATAAATAGTCCATGTGCCGTATCTAATAACTAGAGCGACGTGATTATTGTCAACTCTAGACCCGTGTGGGGTTTTTATTAATCTGGCAATTTATCGTTATAATCTATATAGTCTATATCAGTCATCAGTTCAACCTGTAGTACTTAGTCATCGCCACACAAGCCTCTTGCTTGTATGGTAAATCTTCCACCTCGTCACACAAGCTCCAATTGCTTATGTGGAATATGATGAAGTATGCCTATCGTCAAGAAGTATGCCATGTAGTGTAGTTCAAAATTAATTGTTACTATCCTATGGCGTTGTTTATTATTTCACACAGAAAAACCAGCACTCCGCATCCAATGGCATTCACAGGAGTTGATATATAAATAAAATTGCGCAGCCAACTCATCAAGGTTTACCTATTTGTCGGGCATGCAAATAATTTCTTTACTCAACAGCTAATCCATTTTTCCTGTTCAACACATGTATATATATGCAGAACAAGCTAATAATAATATTTCTAGCAACTATTATTTATTTCAACACGTGTGTATTTTTAACTAAGCGTATACATGATAAAAGGAATATTTTTATCATCAAAAATATTTATTCGACACTAGTGTATTTTTAACTAAGCGTATACATGATAAAAGGAATATTTTTATCATCAAAAATATTTATTCGACACTAGTGTATTTTTAACTAAGCGTATACATGATAAAAGGAATATTTTTATCATCAAAAATATTTATTCGACACTAGTGTATTTTTAACTCTTCTTATTCACTTATAAGAATATAGTTTTTATTGTCGATTCATTTTATTTTTAGACGACGATAACATTCAACACATGAATTTCAATTCGACGAACAAATTGCAATTCAACACATGAATATTCTATATCGTTTGTATATATAAAAATGTGATTTTTATCGCTAAAGCCTTTTGTTTAAATTCAAATAATATTCAACACATGAATTTCAACTCAACGAATGAATTGCAACTCAACACATGAATATTCGATATAGTTTGTATATATAAAAATGTGATTTTTATCGCTAAAGCCTTTTATTTAAATTCAAATAATATTCAACACATGAATTTCAACTCAACGAATGAATTGCAACTCAACACATGAATATGCGATATAGTTTGTATATATATAAAAATGTGATTTTTATCGCTAAAGCCTTTTGTTTAAATTCAAATAATATTCAACACATGAATTTCAACTCAACGAATGAATTGCAACTCAACACATGAATATTCGATATAGTTTGTATATATATAAAAATGTGATTTTTATCGCTAAAGCCTTTTATTTAAATTCAAATAATATTCAACACATGAATTTCAACTCAACGAATGAATTGCAACTCAACACATGAATATGCGATATAGTTTGTATATATATAAAAATGTGATTTTTATCGCTAAAGCCTTTTGTTTAAATTCAAATAATATTCAACACATGAATTTCAACTCAACGAATGAATTGCAACTCAACACATGAATATTCGATATAGTTATGTAAATAATTACAATGAAGGAAAATTATTCTAACACATAAATATTTCAGAAAATTTCGGCAGCATAACGGCAGGGTAGTTAAAACCGGGACCGTCCCTAGTACGGCTCCTCGCTCTACCTTAAAACCTCGCGGTTTTTGACAATGGGGATCATGCATCTAGTTCGCACGCAGGCGGCATGTTTTATTTTCAATTCCACAATCCTATTCTATTTTGTTTCAACCAAAAAGGTATTTTTCAACCACAAAGGTATTTTTCAACCACAAAGGTATTTTTCAACCATAATATCAACCACAAACAATTATTTCCAACCATTCGTCAAACAATATGATATCACATCAATCACAAGCAATAAATATCATCCATGGTCTGTGGACGAGGGGAGTATATATATATATATATATATATATATATATATATATATATAATATAATATAATAATTCACTTGCATTTCATCACAATTTAAAGCATATATGTTTCAAACAACGCTTGTATAATTTATACATCGCTAATATAACTTATACAACACATGTACATGAGGTATACAATGCGTATATAATTTACACTTCGCTTATATAATTTATACAACGCGATTACATTCACACAAATAGTTTAGATTCCTCACATTGGTTATTGCGGTGCTAAAAATCGTAGGAAGGTCAGAAAAATCCGCGGCTTCTTCTAGAATGTAGAGAGCCTCCTTGCGGTCACGGTGTCTCCTGTTTCATCGAATTTCGTTAAAGAACGAAAAAGATATTATTTTTCAAAGTTTTGCAACGCTTTAAAGTGTTAAAACAGTTTAAAATTAAATAACCCGATAGTTCCCAAACCTGTTCAATTCTAGGTTTTGATTTTTCTTTTGATTCGTAGCTCTATAGGACGATCAGGCCGTTGGACGTCGTCGAGGGAGGAAAGAGCTTCCTAGCGGTGGTTGTCTGAGGCGATGCGATGGCGAATCCAGGCGGCGGCTCCAGGAAGGCGGCGACTTTGAAGAGCTCGAACTCGTCGACGGCAGCTCTGTTGGTGACGAGGCTAGGTCGGATGTGGAGAGGGGAGTACGGCGAGCAAAAGCCTCAACAGTGGTCGGCGGCGAGGTGGCCTCTGGCGATCGAAAAAAGGAGGGGAAGCGGCGAGCAACGGGGACCGTTCTTTTCGCCTGGCGGCTTTAGGGCTTTAGGTTTTTATTATTATTTTTTTTTAAAAGAAAATTTCTCATTGGTCGATATTTATAGAAAAATTTTTAATTAGTGTTTTTGCAAACGGACTCCTTTTTAAACCCATCGACTGTCGCCCCTAGCTAAATACCCCCATTCCGGACACAATGGGATATGTTTCGTTGGCCATTTCGACTGTTACAGTCAGTTATTTTTCAATTTAAAATATAAAACATTCAATATTTAATTTAAACGTACATTTCAATTTGCCAGGGCCACAAACTGAATCGAAAAATTCCAGAAAAATAAATCTAGCTTTGTTTTGACGATACGGTCCTAACAAAACCAGTTTCGTCGAATTCTGAGCTCGTTTGAAAAACGGCCATTTTTAGGTCGACCCATTTTAACAGAATTTGACCAAACACGTTATCTTTTGCCCCGCTCACATACTAGCTTCAAAAATTACGAAATTTGAAACTTAGCAATAATTTGACATCCCGGACCCAACAAAAGTGGTTTCGTCAAATTCCGAGGTCGTATGCAAAATCTCAATTTTCAAGGGCTATATATACTATATGGCGACCTTTCTGAAAATTCATTTGGCCATAACTTTTGATTTCCGTTATGAAATTTCGATTTTTCAGATTCGTTAGAAAGGTATTGATAAACAGATTTAAATATTTTCAGTTTCGTTAAAATCCGTTATATTTCCCACCCGGTACAATCAGACTTAGCTTGTATTCAAAATTTCAAACTGCCATATTATACACAATTCTATATTTTATGGAAATAGGCTATTTTAATCATTCCAATTCCTTGTTAATAACCTAATTTAAAAATTTTAAACTGGTTCACATTTTCCGGGTTATTACAATCTCCCCCACTTAAAACTTTTCGTCCTCGAAAAGGAAATATCAGTTAAGCAGGAAATAAAATGTAAATGCAAAGTATTGTAAAGGTACCTTGCACCGGAGTTAGTCAGAGATGTCCACTCTGCATTTGGGATATGCTTGTTTAATGCTTTCCTCAGTTTCCCAAGTACAGTCTCTAGGATCACCACTCCACTGCACTTTGACTAAATGAATCTTTTTCCTCCTTAGCTCTCTAGTTTCTTTGCCAACTATATTTAATGGATCTCTCTTGAGTGCTAATTCCGGAGTTATGTCAATATCATGTTGTGCTGCTTCTTCCACAATAAGGTCGGGATCATGACCATGTTTTCTATGTTGAGATACGTGGAACACATCATGTATACCAGGCAACCAATTAGGTAATGATACCCTATATGCAAGAGTTCCAATCTGTTCAAGTATAGGAAAGGGACCAATAAATCTCGGTGCCAACTTCCCAGTCTTGCCAAATCTGATTACTCCTCGCATTGGAGAAACTCTTAAATAAACATAATCGCCAACGGCAAACGATATATCCCTTCTTCTCGCATCAGCATAACTTTTCTGTCGGCTCTGCGCGTTTTTTAATCGCTTCTTAATGGAATCGACTTTATCCGATGCTTCTTGAATCATATCGGGCCCTAACACAAGTCTGTTGCCAGGTTCTACCCAACATGCGGGAGATCTGCACGGTCTACCGTATAATGCTTCAAATGGAGACATTCCCAAACTTGCTTGATAGCTATTGTTGTAAGAGAATTCTGCTAAATGTAAATGATCTTCCCATGAGCCTCCAAAATCGATAACGCAAGCCCGCAATAGATCTTCTAAAATTCAATTCACCCGCTCAGTTTGGCCGTCAGTCTGAGGGTGATAAGCGGTGCTTAGATTTAATTTGGTTCCTAATTCCGTCTGGAATGCTTCCCAGAATTTGCTAGTGAACAGGGGATCTCTATCGCTGACTATACTGAGCGGTACTCCATGAAGTTTAACAATTTCTTTGAAGTAAATCTGTGCCAGACTTTGAGCCGTTCTGTTGGATCGGACAGGGATAAAATGGGCAGTCTTCGTGAAGCGATCTACGATTACCCATATACTGTCGTTCCCTTTCCTAGTTCTAGGCAGGCCATCGATGAAATCCATCGAGATTTGTTCCCACTTCCATCCAGGAATTTCTAATGGTTGCAATAACCCCGCCAATTTCTGCTGATCACTCTTAACTAGCTGACAAGTGGGGCATCTGCTAACATATATTGAAATATCTCTTTTCATCGCCTTCCACCAGAATGTGCGTTTAATATCATTATACATTTTGCTCACACCAGGGTGGATACTTAATTTGGACTTATGGCACTCATCAAGTATTTCTCTCCTGAGCTCTGGAATCCCAGGCACACAAATTCTCCCTTTTAATCTTAGGACCCCTTGGCTATCGAGGCTAAAATCTGAGGGTTTTCCTTCTTGGATCCGCTGGCTAATCCTTTTAATGAATTCATCGTCCTTCTGAAGAATAGTAATCTTATCTTGTAAGGAAGAAGTAATGATAAAACTGGCAATGATTTCATTTTTCCTACTGAGCGCATCTGCTACAACATTGGCTTTCCCTGGAGTGTATATAATTTCAAAATCGTATGCTGCAAGGAATTTTAACCAACGCTGTTGCCTCAGGTTTAAATCTTTCTGGGTGAAAAGGTATTTCAAGGATTGATGATCGGTAAATAGTTCGAATTTCTCGCCCAGTAAATAATGCCTCCATATCCTTAAAGCAAACACGATAGCTAATAACTCAAGATCATGAGTAGCATAGTTTCTTTCATGCGGCTTTAGTTGACAACTGGCATAAGCGATCACTTGGCCTTTTTGCATTAACACTGCGCCTAGCCCTCTAATAGAAGCATCCGTCCATACTGTCAAGTCTTGGTTGCCTTCTATTATGGTCAATACTGGAGCGGTTGTCAACTTCAGTTTTAGCTCTTGGAAAGCTTCTTCACATTCGGGAGTCCATTTGAATTTCTCATGCTTCTTTGTAAGCTTTGTCAGTACTCCCGATATCTTTGAAAAATCCTGAACGAATTTCCGATAGTAACTAGCTAATCCAAGGAAACTTCGAACTTCAGTGGGTGTAGTAGGTTGTTTCCAATTCTGAATCGCTGTGATTTTGCTTGGATCTACAGCAATTCCTTCTTTTGATACGACGTGGCCAAGGAATTTAACTTCATTCTGCCAGAAGACACACTTAGAAAATTTAGCTTTCAAGACATTTCTCCTTAGAATTTTCAACACTTGTTCTAAATGTTTTGCATGCTCTTCTTCCGACTTAGAGTAGATTAGAATGTCATCGATGAAGACTAGAACAAACTTATTCAAAACACCTCGGAACACTCTGTTCATAAGATCAACGAAGTATGCCGGAGCGTTGCACAAACCGAACGGCATTACTAACCATTCGTAATATAAATCGGGACCCCTGAAGGCTGTCAAAGGAACACAGTCTTCGGCTATACGCAATTGGTGGAAACCTGTAGCTAGGTCCATCCTGGAGAATACGGTTGCTCCATTTAATTGATCTAACAGATCGTCTATTCGGGGCAAAGGATATTTGTTCTTCAGTGTTTGCTTATTGAGGTCCCTGTAATCGACGCAAAGTCTTAGAGTACCGTCCGATTTCGGGACAAACACCACTGCGGCTCCCCATGCTGAAAAGCTTGGTCTGATTAGACCTTTCCACAGCAATTCACGAGTTTGACTACTTAACTCATCTTTTTCTTTCGGGGCCATTCTTCTTATTGGATGTACTACTGGTCGGGCATTCGGAATTAGATCAATTCTAAATTCAATTTCTCTTTGCGACGGTAAGTTTTCTACTTCTTCAAACACATCCGCATAGTTTTTCACGACCGGTATCTTTTCTATTGAAGGGGGAGTAACTTCTAAAGAAGACCAAAATTCGGTTCTATTTATCTCTGAGCCATGGCATGGTATATATATAGGTCCAAGCTTCGTTTCGACTTTAACGATTCTTTCTGCACATCTAACTTCGGCCTTATATTTGGTTAACCATTCCATACCGAGAATAACATCGAATTCTGATAAATCCATGATGATTAACCTATGGGGAAATTTGTAGAAAGAATAGGAGATAGGTACTCTACAGTACGAACTGAGACTAACAGAACCTCCTATCGGATTTTGAACTTTAATTGGTTCCTTTAGAATTTTTTGATTCAATTTTAACTTGTGAACAATTTTACCAGAAATGAAGCTACGTGATGCACCAGTATCAAAAAGTACAGAAACAGGAATATTTTTGATAGTAAGGGTACCTCCCAAGACATCGGGTTTACCTGATCCATCGGTGATAGCTGGCGGGGTATTCCCGTCATAGACATGGGCCACTTGTGCGCTCTTCTTCAAAGGACAATTCATGCTGTAGTGCCCCTTCTTGTGGCAGTTGTAGCATTCGGCAGAGTCCTTGGCCTTTGGTTTCTTTGGGGCCTTGCATACATTAGAGAAATGACCGGGCTTCCCGCAATTGTAGCAGTTTCCTCTCGGAATCTTTGCGGGTTTTTGAGTAGCGGCCGCGGTGATGCTAGATTCGGGTTGGTCTGTTGAAGCCTTGCGCTTATTCCCTGCTTGGCGTTTAGCGCGGTCTTGGCTAGCATGCCTCTCATCCATGTCTTCGTAGTTGCAAGCCATCTCTACTAGTTCTGTAAAAGAGAGTTTGATGTTGCTCATAGCTCTATCGTGATACTTGCGCTTCAGCCCAAATATGAATCTCTTATTCTTCGCTATGTCGGTCAAAACCAGCTCTGGAGCATAGCGCGATAGCTGAGTGAACTTATTCAAATAGTCCTGAATAGAGAGGTCTCCCTGCTGGAGATTAGCAAATTGCTCCCGCATCCTCTCTAGAGCTTGTTCCGGTACAAACTTCTCATTGAATAAAGTCCTGAACTGCTCCCAAGTCCGGATAGTACCAGCTGCATCCCCAGAGGTAATGGCATCCCACCATAGCTCTGCTTCTTCCTGAAGGAGCCAAATGCCAAGTCGGGCTTTGTTGTTAGTTCCCATGCCCATTCCCTCGAAGATTTTCTCACAGGTTTTCAGCGAAGCGATAGCTTCGGTCACTGTGCCAGTGCCAGTAAAAGGTTTCCCTCCAAGATTTCTGTACCTCTTAGCTACTTTGTCGAGCTCAAAGTCTTCTGGTGCTGGTGGCGGAATAATAGGACCTTCCACTACTACGGGGATATTCCCCCGTCCTCCTGCTGCATCTCCCCGGCCTCCACGGCCTCCTCTAGCTGCTGCTCCACGCGTAGCCATCTAAGAGTACTGTATAAGCAAGAAAAAGAGTCAAGCTCACAGATTTGATAATTTTCATACATAATAAAGCAAGGGAATACAAGGAAAGATAATGATGATGTACTGATCAAATTGTTTTGCTAATCTGCTTAGCTCATTCTAGGACATTGCTAATCCTATCTCTAATGAGCTACTCGCATTAGAACACTACTGATTCCATTCTGACGAGGTGTTTAATGTGTTAGATCCCGGAACTAAGGTTAACCAAAGCTCTGATACCAACTGTGACGATCCCAAAATCCGAGGGGCGGTATTAAGGATAATCATTGGGAAATAACACATTAATCATCAAAGCAGAGTACAGATAATAGCAGAAACAATAAATAAAATAATTTTTTACATGGATATGACAGCGGAATCACAACATGTAGGAATATCAGAATAGCATAACGTGGGATATACTTAGTAAAAGAAAGGGAAGTGATCAGTCATCATCGCCAGAGGCGGAATACATACATGCAGCGACATAATAAGAGTATCAGTCTACATCGCCGAAGGCGGAGTACATATACATATAGTGAGAAATACGGAAAGTAAATCAGTCTGCATCGCCAGTGGCGGAATCATAATATAAACACAGTAATGGCGGAAAATATCTAAGTCATCTCTGTGAAGTCAGCCTCGCCAAGAGCCAAAAGTGCATGCTATGCAGCAGTGCAGAACCAAAAATCACCTGTCACCTGTGTACTAGGCTGCCCGTGTGAAAATAAGGGCACCCGCGTTTGCAAAGTGAAACAAACAACGAGTCAGTCATGGGGACTGGTATGAGGAATCTATTTAACAGTTAAACAACAGTAATAGCAAATCATAGGACCACGCCACTTTCGCGGAACGGGTTCACTCCAGTGATTGCTAGTGCATTTAAAATAGGGTAAATTCTTTTAAAACAACGCAATGCTTTTAAAAAGAATGAAGCCATTATAAGACTCAAGTCCCAACACACAATGCAACGCAAGCCGGAGGATAGAGTTTTACCTTATAATAGCCAAATATGCTTGATACGTATAAAGAGAAATCATTTGATATTATTACTAGTGCATATATGTTTCAAAAACGAATAGCATCATAAATATCAATCATAGGCGACATGAGCGTCCCATGCCACTATGTCGCCATATATAAGTTACAATCGAAGCCGTTATCTCGTATTGGAAATTGGATTTCCGTCATGAGTCGAGGCAAGGGGCAAGCTCCTCTCCGCTTCGAGACATTCTAGCAAATGCCTCGGGACTACGCACTCTGGACAACCCCTGGATCCTCCAAGGCCGGTCCTCTCTTACGTTTGAGGATTAGTTATTCCTGAACACACGTTTCCCGGTCCTTACAGACCTATAATCGAGGCGCCTCGCATTCCAACAACCATAAAGGTGAAAAGTAGATATATATGTCAGGGCTGGTAGGTCACTGACACCACCATAGCTAGAAAGAAACGTCATGTTCTCCTTGGGTCCTTATCCCGTTTTTAACTCATACCGGGGTGTGAGGTTTGTGAATCTACGCAATACACAAAGCCAGGCCACGTAGGCCTTGCTTTGATCATCATCCACAAGACTTTGCTTTGTAACAGAAGCCTTGATCACAGCAGCTTGGCATGCCACATAGGCAGTCCACTCCATACGATTAATTTCTATCGATATATAACCCCTGAGCTCGTACGTCTCAGAGAAGGGCGTTAAGCAAAAGAATAAATTCTCCGCCGCCAAACAGATATATATTTAACAGAGATCAATCAATATAGAACAAAATCCAATGTCATACACACTGTCCATTTACAAGTCCGTTCTGGGTCTGAACGAAACCGGAGGTGTCAAATTCCTCGCAAATCCGTACAATCAACACATACGTTCAGACGGCTACTACTTCCGTCCCCTTCCGGTAGCTACTCCGGTTAGGAACCTCAGTAGCGCCCATCCAACCAATACGAAGATCGTCGGTCTTGAATCGTCTTTGCATTTTCCAATTCGAATCGCTCGCTGAATTATTTGAAATGAGGGTTAGCTCGGCCTTTTCAAATAATTCACGTCATTAGAATTTAAATCGATTCAGTATGCGGTTATATCATTCGACATCCATCTTCAAGTTAGTTAGTGTTATTTTCATGTCATACACATACAACCATCAAATATCAAACAATTCAAGCACAATTGGTTTACTTGCAACCTATGTTGCTTATAATATTTTATAACGATTTTTCGCCATTTTTATTTATTTAAAAATGGCCATATTTAATTAAACGACGTTTCAGGTCGTGCCGTGGCACTGGCGCTGTTTTTCCCTAAGTTTGGTTTACACATATCGGGAAATTTAACCGTTGGATTTCTACAAAGTCTATATCAATGGGAAGATATTCCCGAAGCGAACCCAACGGTTCCAGTTTCGTGAGAATCCGACGGTCGGATCTTCCACACTAGTCGTTTGAAGTTACGGTTTCAAAATTCGAACTGCAGCGTCGTTATTCGATTAAATTTAATTATATTTATATTTATATATAAATATAAACGATTCTGGCGCTGTTTTTCTTCAGATTTGAATTAAACATTCCGGACAATCCAACCGTTGGATTTTTACAAGGTTGGTGCCGTTGGAAAGATATTTCCAAGGCGAACCCGGCGGTTGCGGTTTCAGGAAAATCCGATGGTCGGATTTCTCGTACTAATCGTTTCAAGTTTCGATTCCGAAACGCGAACTGCACGGCCTCTATTCCTTTTAATTATATTTATATTCATATATATAAATATAGTTCAATCTATAGTTTCAACTATAGTTTCTTTTATATTTTCAACTTCGTTTTCACTTCAAATATTTCACTAACGCCTTAATATTTCGAAAAATTTCGCCATAACCTCCTTTGTACGGGGAGGGGTTTGGAAATTTATTGGGCCGTATTAGGTACCCAATAAATCCTAAAAAGCATTCACATATTTTTAGTGATATATTTTGGTGTTTACGGGGGAGCATGTACTGATAATCACTCCAAAGAATAAATTCCCGTCACCCCATTTCCGTGTGGAAATAAATAGTCCATGTGCCGTATCTAATAACTAGAGCGATGTGATTATTGTCAACTCTAGACCCGTGTGGGTTTTTTATTAATTTGGCAATTTATCGTTATAATCTATATAGTCCATATCAGTCATCAGTTCAACCTGTAGTACTTAGTCATCGCCACACAAGCCTCTTGCTTGTATGGTAAATCTTCCACCTCGTCACACAAGCTCCAATTGCTTATGTGGATTATGATGAAGTATGCCTATCGTCAAGAAGTATGCCATGTAGTGTAGTTCAAAATTAATTGTTACTATCCTATGGCGTTGTTTATTATTTCACACAGAAAAACCAGCACTCCGCATCCAATGGCATTCACAGGAGTTGATATATAAATAAAATTGCGAGCCAACTCATCAAGGTTTACCTATTTGTCGGGCATGCAAATAATTTCTTTACTCAACAGCTAATCCATTTTTCCTGTTCAACACATGTATATATATGCAGAACAAGCTAATAATAATATTTCTAGCAACTATTATTTATTTCAACACGTGTGTATTTTTAACTAAGCGTATACATGATAAAAGGAATATTTTTATCATCAAAAATATTTATTCGACACTAGTGTATTTTTAACTAAGCGTATACATGATAAAAGGAATATTTTTATCATCAAAAATATTTATTCGACACTAGTGTATTTTTAACTAAGCGTATACATGATAAAAGGAATATTTTTATCATCAAAAATATTTATTCGACACTAGTGTATTTTTAACTCTTCTTATTCACTTATAAAAATATAGTTTTCATTGTCGATTCATTTTATTTTTAGACGACGATAACATTCAACACATGAAATTCAATTCGACGAACAAATTGCAATTCAACACATGAATATTCTATATCGTTTGTATATATAAAAATGTGATTTTTATCGCTAAAGCCTTTTGTTTAAATTCAAGTAATATTCAACACATGAATTTCAACTCAACGAATGAATTGCAACTCAACACATGAATATTCGATATAGTTTGTATATATATAAAAATGTGATTTTTATCGCTAAAGCCTTTTATTTAAATTAAAATAATATTCAACACATGAATTTCAACTCAACGAATGAATTGCAACTCAACACATGAATATGCGATATAGTTTGTATATATATAAAAATGTGATTTTTATCGCTAAAGCCTTTTGTTTAAATTCAAATAATATTCAACACATGAATTTCAACTCAACGAATGAATTGCAACTCAACACATGAATATTCGATATAGTTTGTATATATATAAAAATGTGATTTTTATCGCTAAAGCCTTTTATTTAAATTCAAATAATATTCAACACATGAATTTCAACTCAACGAATGAATTGCAACTCAACACATGAATATGCGATATAGTTTGTATATATATAAAAATGTGATTTTTATCGCTAAAGCCTTTTGTTTAAATTCAAATAATATTCAACACATGAATTTCAACTCAACGAATGAATTGCAACTCAACACATGAATATTCGATATAGTTATGTAAATAATTACAATGAAGGAAAATTATTCTAACACATAAATATTTCAGAAAATTTCGGCAGCATAACGGCAGGGTAGTTAAAACCGGGACCGTCCCTAGTACGGCTCCTCGCTCTACCTTAAAACCTCGCGGTTTTTGACAATGGGGATCATGCATCTAGTTCGCACGCAGGCGGCATGTTTTATTTTCAATTCCACAATCCTATTCTATTTTGTTTCAACCACAAAGGTATTTTTCAACCACAAAGGTATTTTTCAACCACAAAGGTATTTTTCAACCATAATATCAACCACAAACAATTATTTCCAACCATTCGTCAAACAATATGATATCACGTCAATCACAAGCAATAAATATCGTCCATGGTCTGTGGACGAGGGGAGTGTGTATATATATATATAATATATAATAATTCACTTGCATTTCATCACAATTTAAAGCATATATGTTTCAAACAACGCTTGTATAATTTATACATCGCTAATATAACTTATACAACACATGTACATGAGGTATACAATGCGTATATAATTTACACTTCGCTTATATAATTTATACAACGCGATTACATTCACACAAATAGTTTAGATTCCTCACATTGGTTATTGCGGTGCTAAAAATCGTAGGAAGGTCAGAAAAATCCGCGGCTTCTTCTAGAATGTAGAGAGCCTCCTTGCGGTCACGGTGTCTCCTGTTTCATCGAATTTCGTTAAAGAATGAAAAAGATATTATTTTTCAAAGTTTTGCAACGCTTTAAAGTGTTAAAACAGTTTAAAATTAAATAACCCGATAGTTCCCAAACCTGTTCAATTCTAGGTTTTGATTTTTCTTTTGATTCGTAGCTCTATAGGACGATCAGGCTGTTGGACGTCGTCGAGGGAGGAAAGAGCTTCCTAGCGGTGGTTGTCTGAGGCGATGCGATGGCGAATCCAGGCGGCGGCGGCTCCAGGAAGGCGGCGACTTTGAAGAGCTCGAACTCGTCGACGGCAGCTCTGTTGGTGACGAGGCTAGGTCGGATGTGGAGAGGGGAGTACGGCGAGCAAAAGCCTCAACAGTGGTCGGTGGCGAAGTGGCCTATGGCGATCGGAAAAAGGAGGGGAAGCGGCGAGCAACGGGGACCGTTCTTTTCGCCTGGCGGCTTTAGGGTTTTATTATTATTTTTTTTAAAAGAAAATTTCTCATTGGTCGATATTTATAGAAAAATTTTTAAATAGTGTTTTTGCAAACGGACTCCTTTTTAAACCCAACGACTGTCGCCTCCAGCTAAATACCCCCATTCCGGACACAATGGGATATGTTTCGTTGGCCATTTCGACTGTTACAGTCAGTTATTTTTCAATTTAAAATATAAAACATTCGATATTTAATTTAAACGTACATTTCAATTTGCCAGGGCCACAAACTGAATCGAAAAATTCCAGAAAAATAAATCTAGCTTTGTTTTGACGATACGGTCCTAACAAAACCAGTTTCGTCGAATTCTGAGCTCGTTTGAAAAACGGCCATTTTTAGGTCGACCCATTTTAACAGAATTTGACCAAACACGTTATCTTTTGCCCCGCTCACATACTAGCTTCAAAAATTACGAAATTTGAAACTTAGCAATAATTTGACATCCCGGACCCAACAAAAGTGGTTTCGTCGAATTCCGAGGTCGTATGCAAAATCTCAATTTTCAAGGGCTATATATACTATATAGCGACCTTTCTGAAAATTCATTTGGCCATAACTTTTGATTTCCGTTATGAAATTTCGATTTTTCAGATTCGTTAGAAAGGTATTGATAAACAGATTTAAATATTTTCAGTTTCGTTAAAATCCGTTATATTTCCCACCCGGTACAATCAGACTTAGCTTGTATTCAAAATTTCAAACTGCCATATTATACACAATTCTATATTTTATGGAAATAGGCTATTTTAATCATTCCAATTTCTTGTTAATAACCTAATTTAAAAATTTTAAACTGGTTCACATTTTCCGGGTTATTACAACACCCTAGTACTTCGTTTCTTCTCACCGTTCATGGCTACACACACCAGTATGCCGACAAACTGCTACTGTTTTCAACTCCCCCTTGTTTTCGCTTTCCCCAACCTCACGCTTCCTACCAATGTCAAAGCGCCTGTGTATACTTCCTCCTGGAAAATACAGACCATAGACTAATATATACGAAATTCCCATTCTCGAATAGATGCTCAAACTCCTTTGAACTGCACTGTCATCCAATGCCAGAAAATCCTCCACCTACTACAATGTATTTTGAAACCAAGACCATGTACAACTTTCCCACCTAGACAATGTTGTAGAACCATTTCCATCTCACCACTTTCATGCTTCTTTGTTTCAACTCTCCTCCACAAAAGCATCTACTCCACCATGACTCACCTACTGTGCATGTTATACCCATTTCCATTTAAACCGTTTTCCCTTGTCACCACGCATCCCCTACCACGTTTCCATCATCGCTTCTCCACTGTACAAGGTGAAGTTGTACCATCACTCACTTCAGATCAATGTTGACCTGCTGTCGTCTAACGTTGTTGGTGCTTGCGGCCATCCTACCATGCGCCTCCTTCCTCCTTATCCAGTCCATGCAAAAATACTTCTGTGTTTCAAATGTCATGCTGAACCCAAAACCAGCATCTTCTCGCGCCCTTTCCCCCTTCAATTCATTTATACCATCCGCTACTAGCTTATGGTCCAGGCGGATATATATATATATATATATGGTGCCTTGCCTTGGTTTCGAAAAAAACAGAGTTGAGAAGAAAAAGAAAATGGAGAAGAAGCATGACTTTCGTTTTTGGATCAGATACTTCAGAAGAGCTGTTGCATTTATAGATGATAAATACGTGGGGGGAATGGTATTGGAATATCATATTTTAATGATAGCTTTGACAGAACGGTTTGGGTTTTCTAGGTGAGTGTACTATTTTATTTTTTAGGGTGGCTGGCGTTGTACATATAGGCATGTGTGCATTCCCTTAAGCCTGAAGTTTACCTTTTTATTTTTATTTTTGATAGTATATGTATGTGTACTATTTGGCTACTCTAAAGCTTAGGGGTTGAAAATTATCTTGAACATAGGCTATGGGATTTAATTTGATGTAGACAAAACAAGGTTCTTGCACAGTAGGTAGGCTGCGAAAAGAATTCAGAACATAGGAGCATGGAGTTGAATACGGTAGGGTGAAATTTCTTTCTGCTGAGAGGATACATCAACATACGCACAGTTGACAAGAAATGGCACAGAGTACCCCTTTTACTTAGGAATGAAGCTATATATTTATTTTATATTTTATATGGTATTTAGTTCTACCACTTACCGTTGTTCACCGGTAACATTTTTAATTCGTACCGCCTCACACAGACTCCAACCGAAATGAAAATGGATGTATCACTATGTCTTAATATTCTGGTCTCAACGAAACTAATTTCACTGGAAACGGACTCTATTTTCACAACAATGATATTTTAATTCATCGGTTCACCTCTAAACATCGCCTATCGATAAAACAACTCTAATTGGCCCCAAGCTGGAAATCTAACAATAATTAATTGTACGCATTCTAATAAAACTTTTCTCGTCAAACACGGAGCTTGTTTGAAAATAAACTACTTATAAGACCTATGTACAGTCGATAAAATATATTTAAATTCAATACAAATCATATTTTAAATAAAAATAAATTATTATTATCGCATATCTCCAAATAAAATATATTTACAGCTCCAGAATGAACTAATATAAATTTTAAACTCAGTATCATATAGATATCAGGTTAAACGATAAAAAATCCTTTATATTTTATTAAATAAATGTTATCGTTTATTAACGAAATCCATAGCGACTATTCAGAAATTTGAATTGGATATATCTTGCAGTCTTTAAGTTGAAATTTCCAATTTTCTCTTCCGTAAGAAAAATATAATCAAATCGATTCAGACGTTTCTTGTTTCATAGAAATCCGACTTATATCGGATCCTGTACATTCAATAAAGTTCAAATCATAAATTTTGAACTACCGCGTCATTTCGAGCTCGTTTTAATTATATTATATTATATATATATATATATTCGAACTTGATTTTATAAAATAAATTCGATATAAAATCCATTATATTACCAAATCGATATTTAAAACCGATTTAAATATTCCAAATAAACGTCCGAAAAACTAGTACATTACAATTGTTCTTTTCAACTGCATCTTCCACATAAAATACTTGCTGCACTTGCGAAGACAGGGCATAAGGATCAGTTTTATGACACATACTAAAATTTACTCGAGTAAGACAATATGAATCTTTTTCCTCTTGGTACCAGCAACACTTAAAAAGGAACACCGTGAAAGTTCCCCAATAATATAGCTCAAAAATTTCTTCGATTAATCCATAGTAATTGACATCACCCACTATTGGGTTTTTGTCTTTCGAACTTGCAAAGCTGGTGTAACACCCCGTGTTTTCTGTTAACATTAAACTAACAAATTAAAGAATAATTAATTTAAAATGCGAGAATTAAGGAAATGGGTTACGCCATTGTGTTCGTCTCAGAATTCTGGTTGAGATAGAGTCCGAGTTTGCGTAAATTGGACTTCGTATGAAGAAGTTATGACTGTCGGATGTTTCCAGAAATTCAAATTTAAATTTAAAAGTTCAAAATAAGATTCAGACTCAGAACCGGGAAGGGCGGGAAATTTCTCGCCCCAGGCCAGGTCGACCAGAGGGTCGACCCTAGTGTCGACCTCCCCTACAGGTCGACCTGGGAGTCGACCAATGTGTCGACCTAGGGGTCGACCTACCCCCTTGGGAAGATTTGAATTAAGCCCAATTTTGAGCTGTTGCTGAGTCATTAGGGCTGAGTTGGCTATTTGGATGGTTCAGGTTGCTTCTAGGTTGATCGGATGGCCTAAATTAATCCTAATCTCTATATAAACACATGTAGACTCAAACCCTAAACCTAATCAAAATTAGAACCATGGTCGTCATGCTGTCACCCCGCAACGTAGAGTAGCCGCCACCAACTAGAAGCAAAGCTAATCAACTCAATTCAACTCAAGTCTATAACAACAACAACAACGAATTTGTCTACTTCAAAAGTGAGCTAATTCAACTACAGAACACAGATCCCAGAACTCAAGACCTTCTTTGAGTTATGAGTTCGATTTCTTTAACAAGATAATTAACAAGTTAATTAGGTTGAGTTATAATTTGGGTTATATTGCTATGTTGTGAATCATGGGAAAAAGGTGACATTTTGTGAATATATGCTAGTTGTTTATGATGATAGTTTTTTTTGGTTAATTTGAGTTGTGGATCCTTTTCATATGCCTAATCAACCTAATTCATTTCTGACATCATTCTATATACAAGTTTGGTGTAGATTATATGCTAGTTTCTATATGGATTGTACACAAGTTTACATGTGAATCAAGTAAAATGACTATATGCAAGTTTAGGTAGTAATTAGATTCACATATATGCAAGTTTACACCTTTATGTTTAGATCTATGACATACATAGTTTTATGCAAGTTTGTGACTATGGCCTATGCAAGTTTGGGTGAAAACTATATTCATACATGCAAGTTCACACCTTTAGGTCTATGTTTAGATTCATGACAATACAAAGTTTATGCAAGTTATGTTGTAATCCTTATTTGCAAGTTAGATCTATTTTGTGTGTTATGCAAATTTGTGATGTTTCTTCCCTTTTATGTGTTAGACTATTTGCTAGTCTAATATATATATATATATATATATATATATATATATATATATATATATATACATATATATGTCATGATAAGCGAACGAACAACGTGGGGACGATGGGGGTAATATTGAATATACACATATTGAGAATTGGCATGTAATGGCCTTATAAGGCATACAATTAATTTGAGGCAATAATTGGTATAATTTGTATACCTGAAATAAACGGACATAATTTAGGTGATAATTATGGACATAAGTATATTTGGAATTTATTGACAAATTTAAATAGGGATATTAATCCACTTTGTGGTTAAATAAAGATATGTAATAATTAACTGCCTGAGACACGAGGTTAGACTCGTTTGTGGGGTAAGACTGCCCGGACCCGCCCGACAAATCCAGCAACCACAAACGGTAGTCTAATGTGAGAGGTCAAAGGCACGAATTAAATGCGTAATGATTGTAAAGACACGAGGTTAGGCTCTTTTGCGGTATAAGACTGCCCAGACCCGCCCGACAAATCCAGCAACCGCAAATGTCAGTCTAATGTGGGAGGTCTTTACAAGGTTACGGTTCTAATGAATTAAGTAACACTTAACCAGATAAACATGTGGTGGGGCATGGGGGTTAAGTGGGTGGCCTTGGGTGGCTTGTGAAATACGATTAGAAACACTTAACCAAGTTGAAAACATGTAAGAAGACATGAATAGGAAGGGGTTAAGTGGGATGTACTAGAGGGGACCAAGCATAGGTGGAAAGCTTGTGTCAGGCATGAGGGCCCTTTTCAGACCAGTAACCCATTAAGTATCTTTGTGGGCTCGGCCCAAGTCAAGGACGGGACAAGCATATTGGGTTTGATTGTAAGAGGTCAAAACGGGTTAGCGGTGTTAAGTCCAACGGGGTCATGTGCGTGTGTGGGCCCGAGCTGGTAGGTAAGACGTTGTTGCATCGTGTAGGTATAAGTCGTGCATCTTTAGTGGTATCGGGTTGTCACTTTGGGGAATGAGACACCCCACCGTGAGACCAGCACGGGTATCTACGAGTTAGGGAGCCGATCGCACGGGTGTAGTGGGTACACCTAGTGGAGATAGGGGCAGGAGGCACTTATGTAGAGAGCTAGGGGTACACGAAACTACTATTATGATTACTAAGTTTAGTAGGTGGTGATCAACTTTTAGGGTGTTTGGTGTGTTGCAATGTAGTAATTATCCTATAGTGATTAGGTGCGCCTTTAACGTTATCTTTGTTCATCTTATTTCCTTTGTTTACTTTGTCATGCCCATTTGTTCACAGTCATTTCCTTATTTACCAGCTTATGCCTTACCCTAGTTACTTTAATGATTATATTGTTAAAGTTATTGCACTCGCTAGACTTTATGTCTGACCCCTTTGTTTCCACCTCTTTTCTTCCTCCCCCCCCCCCCCAAGGTGCTCAGGGTGGGACTAGTACTAGTGGAGCTTGATTTGGACTGTTTTATCTCTTTCTTTTGGAAGTTGCTTAGATTGTTGAAGTAAAGTTCAGCCTATCTTGGTTATGTCTATTATTTTATGTACTCAGAATTTATTTGTCAAGATGGATAATAAGTGTATTTGGTTTTGTAGTTGGTTTTTGATGTGATGTAACCAAACTATTTCTCCGCTGCAATAAAAGTTGTTTTTATTTTCCAAGTACCAATATATTTATCTGTCTTCTTTACTTTTCTGTTCTATACATAATAAACGCTCCACCAAAGTTAAGGCAATCCCTTTGTGAGTGACCTTAATGGAGATGGGGTGTCACAGCCGGTGGTTTTGGCATTCAAAAATACACCACTATTTTGTGTGGTACATCGAGAATCTCTAAATTTTATGTGGTGTCTATATCCATTTACTATATAACTAATAAACTTCTCAGCTACTCGAATAGGACCTAATGCAAACACCTCTAAATCTCTTGAAATATTGTACCTTTTCAGAACCTCTTCTTTTAGCCAATTCCAAAACTCTTCGAAATGTTCTCGTTCCCTCTTGTAACTTCTTGGACTTGAAAGACCATCCACAAAAGCTCGATGAACACTGAATAATAATTAAGGTAAAAAAACTAAGAAATGCAGATATTAATTTATAACTAAGGAAAATGATATAGAACTTAAGAACTTACTCAACCAAACTATCAATTTCTTTATTACCGGAATTGAACAGAATATAGCGATGCATTGCCTTCTAATTTGCTTCTTTCAAATTAAACATCTTTCCGTCTTTATTCTTCTTTGTTCCAATATGATAATCCAAATCTGTTGGATATATTCCAAAATCAATCGATATGTTTTTTGTTCCTCCATCCACGCTTAAAAATCTTGAGCAGAAGGTCACACACTCTTCTGCCAAGTAACCTTTTGCAATCGAACCTTCCGGTCTATTTCTATTTTGCACATAAGATTTCAACTTTCCAAGATATCGCTCAGTTGGATACATGCATCTAAGGTGTTCAATCCTGCCGTATTCGATTTCTCGGCATAAATGAATAGGCAAGTGTACCATTATATTCGAAAAAAGCCCGCGGAAAAATCATTTCAAAATGACAAAGTATCTAGACAATTTATTTTGCAGCCTTTTGATATCGTCCACTTTGATAACCTTGCTCCATAATCCTCTGAGGAATGCACTAAATCTGATCATTGATAACGCAACCTCGGATTTTGACGCTTTCTTCACGGAAAATTGTAGCAAATGGTGGAGTATGAAATGAGCATCATGGCTCTTATATCCCACAACCGTTCTCTCTTTTATGTGCATGTACCGATTAACATTTGAGACACAACCGTGGGGCAGTTTGGCGTTCTTCAATACAAAGAAAAAGATTCATTTTTCCTTATTTTTCATATCAAATATTGCAGCTCTAATTTCAACATGCTTTCCATCACCACATTCAACAGGATGAAGGGCCTTCCTTATGCTTAATTCCTGTAAATCCAAACAAGCGTATAGGTGATCCTTTGACATGCGGCCTATATTAAGTGAAGTACCTAATATTTTGTCGCATATGTTCTTCTCTATGTGCATGGCATCCAGGTTATGCCGAAGGGGATTATGATACCAATATGGTAAGTCAAAAAGTATTGACCTTTTTTTAAAAGGGCCATCACTTTTACCCGATTTCTTGGCCTTATCCCCAAACTGATTTTTGAACCCCCGCAATAACTCTTCAATATCTATTCTAGATAATATTTCTGGAATGCTCCCCATTTCAGTTTCGTCATTAAATCACCTCTTATCCATCCTCCACTTATGTGTCGGATCAAGAAACTTTCTATGGTACATATAACACATTTTTTTGCTATGCTTCAAATAATTTGAAGAAGTTTCATAATGGCATACTGGACACGCACGCTAGTTTCCCCTTCGTGCTCCAATCTGACAACATGGCATATCCTGGAAAATCACTAATGATTCATATGACACTTACACGTAAGTTAAAATTCCCATCAGTCAAGGAATCATAAGTTTCGATGCCAATATTCCATAACGCTTTCAGTTCCGCAATTAAAGGCTACATATATATATATGTATGTACGTATGTATCAATACCATTCTTTGGTGAATCTGGACCAGATATTAGTGTTGAAAGAATCAAATTCTCTGTAACACCCCACCTCCGTTAAGGTCACTCACAAAGGGAATGCCTTAACTTTGGTGGAGCATTTTAGTAAACAGAACAGAAACTTACAAGACAGATAAAACAGTACTTGAAAATTTTTAACTTTATTACAACGGAAACAGAAATTAGTATGGTTACATCCTTTCAATTTCAGAATTCAAGTACAAAATATCAGTCTTGTACAAAAGCATTCAAAATGCATAGTTTAAAATCATAATCCCCATGGAACGGAAGCTATACAGAGCCAAGCCATACTTTAAGCACTTCAAGCAAAGAGAAATCCGGATCAAGCTAAAGTATTTCCCTCCTTGGATAACCTGGGGGGGGAAACGGAAGAAAGAAGGCGAAACAACAAGGGGTCAGAAAAAAGTCTGGCAAGTCCAGTGATTTTCAGCATATGAACAGATAACAATAACATGATATGAACATAAAACTGGATGTGAGATAACTATAACAGGTGTAGCAGATATAACAGAAAAACAGAATGATATAAACTATTGTTTTACACTTCTCTGCACTAATACTAGTATAGCAGAATTAGGTGTCACCCTAATGTCTAAATTGAAGCAGGAACGGGTACAGAATACTTTAACAGAAACAGAATGTTAATAATGGGCCTTTACTACCCGATCAGAAACAGACAGAAGAAGAAACAGATTTATCCCTATGGAGACAGAATGTGGAATTAGGTGTACACTAGTAATGGGCCTTTACCACCCGAACAGACGGTACCACACAGAAACAGACAGGTGTTACCACCCAACAGAAACAGACGGTACCAACAGAAACAGACAGAACTAAGCGTACCCTAAAACCCTACCCCAAGCGATCGGCTCCCTAATACATAAATATCCTGTGTCGGCCCCACAGTAGGGTGTATCACTCCCTAAAGTGACAACCAATTGGCACAGACCTATTTACAGATGTCACGGCGTCTTACATCCTCAGAGGCAGACCGGGATCCATGCACGCACATGACCCGGTTGGAACGCACCATCAACACCCCTCGCCATTATCAGAATGAACCACTTATAATTAGTTCAGTAAGCGTGCCCGGACCCTACCTACTGTTGGGTCAAAGTTTTGATACCAGAAAGGGTTACTGACTAATATGGGTCCCAAACAACAGATGACACAAGTAATTCCCCTCCTAACCTTGTGTCCCCAGACTAACAGATTTCAGATTAACTTGTTTACAAGTTCAGACATACAGAATTCAGATTTACTAATTCACAAATTAAGTTAACAAGTTTTCAGACTAACAGGTCAGATGTACAGATTTTTCAGATTTGTCTAACTTTGTATTGGGCCTACAGATTCATGGACGGGTTTTACTACATCTATTAATCCTTTTGGTTTAACCCTATTTTCCCAAATACGTTTTAGACGTCATTCTTATCTTAGATTTTGCATTAATTAATTATTAATGCACAGACCTCTCACATTAGGTCGGTAGCTTGTGGCCGCTGGATATGCCGGGCGGTTCCGGGCAGACTTCTGCCACAAGCCAGACCTAACCTCGTGTCTTACGCATGTTATGACTAACTTCTCACATTAGAACCTATTGTTTGCGGCCACTGGATGTGCCGGGCAGATTTACGCCGCAAACTCATTCTAACCTCGAGTTAGCCATGTTTATCTTTGCGGCCAATTAATTAATTATTTACCGTTTATGCGCACACCCAATATATATGCCAATTCAGATTATATCAATAACAGAATGATCACATCAACTCAACTGATATAGAAGATAACAGATTTTAGCAGATTGGGTGACTTAACAGATTTAACCGATTTAGCACTTAGCAGATTTTGGCATATAATAGATTAGACATCTCAACAGACAAATTTAACAGATTTGGCATTTCAATCTAATTAGCAGTCTAGGCAATATAACAAAACTAGCAGTTTAGGCAACTTAGCAAATTAGCAGATTTAGCAAACCTAATAATTCTAAAGGTTCTATTTACATGCCTTGCCTAGTCATAAATTAGGCCTAAATTCATATGCCTACATAATTTTTCATGATTCACAACATATATTCCATGTTTGCTTAAGCGCAGAATATGGACATAATTTTCCATATAACATATGTTCCAATATAGATTATACCAAATATAACCATTAATTTCAATGCATGTCATGAATTATTATGCAAACTATCCCCAATAATATAAATCTTTAAACCATATCTTCTAAAAATCAGATCTTGCCTTTTTATATGCATTTTGTCCAAAGTCTCAAATCATATGTAATCTTTACAGTGGTTCCTCTTCTTCTTTTATCACAAAATATGCATAGGTCTAAAACTAGTTTATAACATATGCTATTTTTTTTTTAATTAATTACAGGTCTAAATTACAACATAACTATGCATACAACATGCATAAATTATATGTTCATAGTCAAATTTATGCATCCAATCCCAAGTCATATGTCCAATATATTTTATGCCTCAGACCCAAAGTCATACATTCAATTTGGTTTTGTCAAATTCTCATCATTCATCCCAAAACTTGCGTTCATACGTTTATCTCTTATGAGATTAGGCACAGGCTCGTGGTAGCCTGGCTATAGAAACAGAAAAGAAGAAAGGAATATAGAACAGTCACAGAAAACAGATCTAACAGAAGAGAATACAACCTCAAACTCAGATTTAAATGCATATCAAAATTATAATTAACGTTTATAGCGGAGAATAACTGTACTTGCCTTGATTGGATTAAAGAAAGAACTTTAACTTGTTGTAGAATCTTTGCAGAACTTTAACCTCTAGTTTGAATTGAGTTGCTTAGGCTGATGTTGATTATCTTCTAGTTTTAATTCCAGCAGAGCAGAGACGCCATTTTTATTTTTTTATTAGAAGAAGAGAGCAATGGAGGTTAGAGAATTGTGCAAGAAACCTAGGTAGAGTCTAGGGTCCTTTTTATAGAGGTTAGGAACTGATTAGGACCATTGATGTTGCTTGGATTGATCGTAGCCATTCATTCGAAAGAGAGACCAATTAGAGCCTGCCACCTAGCCCTAATGACAAAGCAGACCACAGAAAATCGACTAACAGAGAATAGGCCAGCCGGGTTGGACTGGTTTCGACCTGTCTCTGGACCAGGTCGACAGCCCTGTCGACAGCCCTGTCGACCTGGTTAGACCAGGTCGACAGCCCAGTTGACCTGGGTGCATCTGGCGGGATTTTTCCCGCCCTGGCCAATTGGGCCCGGTTTTAATTTTAAACTGTTTTATTCTGAGCTGTTCGAATTTTAAACTTAATTCAGAAACTTCCAGAGGCTATATCTTCTTCATACGGACTCCGTTTTTCGAAAACTCGGACTCTATTTCGCGTATTTTTCCGAGACGAATGCAATGGCGTATCCCGTTTCCCTTAGTTTCTTGATTTCAAATTAATTATACTTTAATTTATGACTTTCACGGTTATAGAATATACGGGGTGTTACATTCTCCCCCACTTAAAAGGATTTCATCCCCGAAATCTTCAAGTTAAGAAGAATGTGTCCTACCATCCAATCATCCATCTACTCAATCATCAACCACAGGCATCCATTGTCCTTATAGACTTCTAATGCTTTCATGTTTAAATACACAGTGTGTGTTCATGTCCGTATCTAATGCAAAATCAGGCGGCCCACTGATTCAGTCGACCTCCTTAATGCAAATCATGTTAGTGCCATGAGTCCAATATGTATGCAAATTTTCCTACTTGAGACATATCATTTCTATATGAGTGCACAACTGCTCATTCATATGCAACATCCATATGCTGATTCGACCATTTTGCATCCATAAAAATTTAAAAATGCTCACACATCCATATGCAGTATGAGAGTGCTTTCGAGCCGATCTAGTGCCTAGTGTGTGTATATGCATCCACGAGCAACCACTAGCAACCACTTGCATCCACTTGCAACCATCAAACATAACATGTCTCAAACACATGTTTACACCCATTAGTTTCTACCTAAAGTTCAAATATTCGATCGATAGGATACAGTCGAATGATGGAAGCGAGTACAGGTAGAACGAAAATTTGGTTCCCATTAGACATGGGTCCTAAGTATCGGCCCCAAAGACCGAAACCGACATCAAATTGACACCCAGAGGATTACCTTCTTTAGACAATGTCAAAACTGGAAATCCTATCAAAAGTATTTAGATATTTACAGACTACTGGTACAGATCAGGTTCCCTAATAATTCTTAGGAAGCTAAGCATGATAAAATCATACCCCACGAAAACTCAGAATGTATGCGTCATACTTGACTCCTAACACAGATATCCCTCAAACCCCAATCTCAAACAGATGATCCATAACCCTTATGGGTCTGAGTCTATAGCGGAATTCAAAGATAATACTAGTATTAAAGTGCAGAGTACCGAAAACCAAAATACCAGATTCAGAAAAAAGTCTTAACTCCATAATCAGATAAAGAAATTAAACCTACTATAGAAATTTTCCTATTTCTATCCTAGCCACTAGCCTCAAGAGTGTTCGCCTGCCCTCCTTGTCCTCGTCTCTTCGGGCAGTCCCTAGTGAAGTGTCCCATCTCCCCACAGTTGAAGCAAGCGCCCTTCCTTTTTCTGCAATCCTTGTTCAGATGAGTTGAGCTCCCACAAGTAAAGCACTTTTTCCCCTTCTTATCTTCAGACTTCTCATCCTTCTTTTGTGTTTCCTTTTTGGGCCCCGCTTTCTTATTCTGTGGTTCTTCCTTCTTTGTCTCTTTCGGGCCCTTGTCTTCCTCGTGCAATAGTGCCATATCCACCAATTTCTCGTAAGTTGCTCCCATGGGTACATGGGTCATGGCTAGGCTGTGCAGTGGCTCATTCAATCCTTTAACAAAGCGGAGAGCCTTTTTATGCTGAGTGTTGACTAAATCCAATCCGAATCTTGCTAGTTGGTTGAACTGGTTGACGTATTCCTTGACCGTCATACTTCCTTGCTTAAGAGACAAGAACTTTTCCAATTGTAAACTTCTTTCAGCTTGCAAGAGGAATTTTGTCTCAAACCTTGTTCTGAAATCCATCCATGTCTCAACCGGCCTCTCGGCGTTAGTGACTTCCCACCAGTAGGAAGCTTCGTCTTTGAGCAGCCATACTGCCAACTGTACCTTCTGCCTATCGTCCACCTCGAAGATAACGAACAGATCCTCAGTTTCTTTGAGCCAATTCCTTGCTTCTACGAATGATTCAGTTCCTTTGAAATCCTTCCCACCCATGGCCCTAAAATCTCTACAGATTTTTGAGAAAGCAATAGCACGAGGAGGGGGTGGAGGAGGGGGATCATTTGCTGGACCTGCAGCGGCGGTCCTAGCCTCAAGATATTGACGAAACCAACCGGGTACATGAATACCCTCTGGTATCTCAGATGCTTCAGACATGCTGGAACGAAAAAGGAAAGGTTCAATACAAAAAAAAGGACTGAAAGAAAGATATATGGCTCTTGGGGATCATGTTTTTTCAAAATAAACTTTATTTTTGAAAATACTTCCTTTCCAAAACCTTTTTGAAAATAGTTTTCAAAAAACTTTACCCAATCTGGTAACCTTCAGCTCTGATACCAAGTGTAACACCCCACCTCCGTTAAGGTCATTCACAAAGGGAATGCCTTAACTTTGGTGGAGCATTTTAGTAAACAGAACAGAAACTTACAAGACAGATAAAACAGTACTTGAAAATTTTTAATTTTGTTACAGCGGAAACAGAAATTAGTATGGTTACATCCTTTCAATTTCAGAATTCAAGTACAAAATATCAGTCTTGTACAAAAGCCTTCAAAATGCATAGTTTAAAATCATAATCCCCATGGAACGGAAGCTATACAGAGCCAAGCCATACTTTAAGCACTTCAAGCAAAGAGAAATCCGGATCAAGCTAAAGTATTTCCCTCCTTGGATAACCTGGGGGGGGAAACGGAAGAAAGAAGGCGAAACAACAAGGGGCCAGACAAAAAGTCTGGCAAGTCCAGTGATTTTCAGCATATGAACAGATAACAATAACATGATATGAACATAAAACTGGATGTGAGATAACTATAACAGGTGTAGCAGATATAACAGAAAAACAGAATGATATAAACTATTGTTTTACACTTCTCTGCACTAATACTAGTATAGCAGAATTAGGTGTCACCCTAATGTCTAAATTGAAGCAGGAACGGGTACAGAATACTTTAACAGAAACAGAATGTTAATAATGGGCCTTTACTACCCGATCAGAAACAGACAGAAGAAGAAACAGATTTATCCCTATGGAGACAGAATGTGGAATTAGGTGTACACTAGTAATGGGCCTTTACCACCCGAACAGACGGTACCACACAGAAACAGACAGGTGTTACCACCCAACAGAAATAGACGGTACCAACAGAAACAGACAGAACTAAGCGTACCCTAAAACCCTACACCAAGCGATCGGCTCCCTAATACATAAATATCCTGTGTCGGCCCCACAGTAGGGTGTATCACTCCCTAAAGTGACAACCAATTGGCACAGACCTATTTACAGATGTCACGGCGTCTTACATCCTCAGAGGCAGACCGGGATCCATGCACGCACATGACCCGGTTGGAACGCACCATCAACACCCCTCGCCATTATCAGAATGAACCACTTATAATTAGTTCAGTAAGCGTGCCCGGACCCTACCTACTGTTGGGTCAAAGTTTTGATACCAGAAAGGGTTACTGACTAATATGGGTCCCAAACAACAGATGACACAAGTAATTCCCCTCCTAACCTTGTGTCCCCAGACTAACAGATTTCAGATTAACTTGTTTACAAGTTCAGACATACAGAATTCAGATTTACTAATTCACAAATTAAGTTAACAAGTTTTCAGACTAACAGGTCAGATGTACAGATTTTTCAGATTTGTCTAACTTTGTATTGGGCCTACAGATTCATGGACGGGTTTTACTACATCTATTAATCCTTTTGGTTTAACCCTATTTTCCCCAATACGTTTTAGACGTCATTCTTATCTTAGATTTTGCATTAATTAATTATTAATGCACAGACCTCTCACATTAGGTCGGTAGCTTGTGGCTGCTGGATATGCCGGGCGGTTCCGGGCAGACTTCTGCCACAAGCCAGACCTAACCTCGTGTCTTACGCATGTTATGACTAACTTCTCATATTAGAACCTATTGTTTGCGGCCACTGGATGTGCCGGGCGGTTCCGGGCAGATTTACGCCGCAAACTCATTCTAACCTCGAGTTAGCCATGTTTATCTTTGCGGCCAATTAATTAATTATTTACCGTTTATGCGCACACCCAATATATATGCCAATTCAGATTATATCAATAACAGAATGATCACATCAACTCAACTGATATAGCAGATAACAGATTTTAGCAGATTGGGTGACTTAACAGATTTAACCGATTTAGCACTTAGCAGATTTTGGCATATAACAGATTAGGCATCTCAACAGACAAATTTAACAGATTTGGCATTTCAATCTAATTAGCAGTCTAGGCAATATAACAAAACTAGCAGTTTAGGCAACTTAGCAAATTAGCAGATTTAGCAAACCTAATAATTCTAAAGGTTCTATTTACATGCCTTGCCTAGTCATAAATTAGGCCTAAATTCATATGCCTACATAATTTTTCATGATTCACAACATATATTCCATGTTTGCTTAAGCACAGAATATGGACATAATTTGCCATATAACATATGTTCCAATATAGATTATACCAAATATAACCATTAATTTCAATGCATGTCATGAATTATTATGCAAACTATCCCCAATAATATAAATCTTTAAACCATATCTTCTAAAAATCAGATCTTGCCTTTTTATATGCATTTTGTCCAAAGTCTCAAATCATATGTAATCTTTACAGTGGTTCCTCTTCTTCTTTTATCACAAAATATGCATAGGTCTAAAACTAGTTTATAACATATGCTATTTTTTTTTAATTAATTACAGGTCTAAATTACAACATAACTATGCATACAACATGCATAAATTATATGTTCATAGTCAAATTTATGCATCCAATCCCAAGTCATATGTCCAATATATTTTATGCCTCAGATCCAAAGTCATACATTCAATTTGGTTTTGTCAAATTTCTCATCATTCATCCCAAAACTTGCGTTCATACGTTTATCTCTTATGAGATTAGGCACAGGCTCGTGGTAGCCTGGCTATAGAAACAGAAAAGAAGAAAGGAATATAGAACAGTCACAGAAAACAGATCTAATTGAAGAGAATACAACCTCAAACTCAGATTTAAATGCATATCAAAATTATAATTAACGTTTATAGCGGAGAATAACTGTACTTGCCTTGATTGGATTAAAGAAAGAACTTTAACTTGTTGTAGA
The DNA here is from genome assembly GCA_030737875.1 of Allium sativum. NCBI lineage: Eukaryota > Viridiplantae > Streptophyta > Magnoliopsida > Asparagales > Amaryllidaceae > Allium > Allium sativum. The sequence continues at coordinate 821,405,576 of CM060924.1, read as the reverse complement.
ATCTTTGCAGAACTTTAACCTCTAGTTTGAATTGAGTTGCTTAGGCTGATGTTGATTATCTTCTAGTTTTAATTCCAGCAGAGCAGAGACGCCATTTTTATTTTTTTATTAGAAGAAGAGAGCAATGGAGGCTAGAGAATTGTGCAAGAAACCTAGGTAGAGTCTAGGGTCCTTTTTATAGAGGTTAGGAACTGATTAGGACCATTGATGTTGCTTGGATTGATCGTAGCCATTCATTCGAAAGAGAGACCAATTAGAGCCTGCCACCTAGCCCTAATGACAAAGCAGACTACAGAAAATCGACTAACAGAGAATAGGCCAGCCGGGTTGGACTGGTTTCGACCTGTCTCTGGACCAGGTCGACAGCCCTGTCGACAGCCCTGTCGACCTGGTTAGACCAGGTCGACAGCCCAGTCGACCTGGGTGCATCTGGCGGGATTTTTCCCGCCCTGGCCAATTGGGCCCGGTTTTAATTTTAAACTGTTTTATTCTGAGCTGTTCGAATTTTAAACTTAATTCAGAAACTTCCAGAGGCTATATCTTCTTCATACGGACTCCGTTTTTCGAAAACTCGGACTCTATTTCGCGTATTTTTCCGAGACGAACGCAATGGCGTATCCCGTTTCCCTTAGTTCCTTGATTTCAAATTAATTATACTTTAATTTATGACTTTCACGGTTATAGAATATACGGGGTGTTACATTCTCTTGTTTCATACATAACCAAGGGGAAGAATGTAGTTTACCAACACAATTGTCCTTGTACTATAACTTGAATTTATTGAACGATATGGATTAAATCCATCAGATGCTAGACCCAATCTAACATTACAATTTTCTGATGAAAAATCAGGATAGCAAGCATCCATCATCTTCCATGCCACATCACCAGCCGTATGTCTTAGTTTTCCATCTTCTTTTTGTTCCACTTGGTGTCGTTTCATAAGTTTGGAAAATTCTTTGCACATAAACATCCTTTGTGACCTTGATCTTTGTGGAAAGTACCTCATAACATTTGCCGGCACTTTGGGAATTGACTTTGATGGATCATTATTATCAACGATGTCTTCGTTTTCTTTTATAGCCCACCTCGAAAAACCACAAATGTCACAAGCCTCTTTATCTTTATTCTCTACCCGATATAACATGAAATGGTTTGAGCAAGCATGTATTTTATGGTAATCAAGACCTAAATCCTTAATGACATTCTTTGCAGCGTAGGAAGATAAATGTAGCTGGGCATCAGGAAAGGCTTCTTTGATAAGCTTTAGTAATTCCCCAAATGTAGACTTGTTAATTCCATAAGCACACTTTAAATGATAAAGCCTGATTAAGAAACTTAGTCGAGAAAATTTAGTGCAACCAGAATATATTGGTTTTTTTCTTTCTTTAACATGCCGATAAAATTTCTCAGCCTCTGGATTTGGTTCTACTTCAAAGTCCCCAGGATTTTGATCAAATTTGTAACCCGCACATTTGAACATCACATCAAAATTATCCTCAAAATCCATCACCGTTGTACAATCCATATGGTCATCAACATCTAATAATTTCGTTTGTGAAACTTCACAAATCCACTCGGTATGTACTAGAGAAGGGCCATTAACAATAAAATGATCGTATATGACATTTTCATAGTACCAATTACGTTATGTACATTTTTTGCAGGGGCACTGTAACAACCCAAAATTTTGGAACCAATTTAAATTTTTTATTTTAGCTATTTTAATGGATTTTGAGAATTTAAAATGATTATTTTAAATAATAACGACTAAAAAATTATTTTAATCAAAGTTAGAATGTATAAATTTATTTTAATTATAAAACCAGCCTAAAATGGCGCGGTAGTTTGAAAATTCGATTTTAAATTTGAATTGAATGTACAGAATTCAAAATAAATCGGATTTCAGTAAAACCAGAAACATCTGATTCTGTTTAACAGTATCTTTCTAATGGATGTGAAAAAAAAATCATATTTAATGATATAAATTGTAAGTTATGTCCAGTTTAAATTCGGAATAGTCACTATGGAATTTATATATAATTTAAATATGATGTATAGCCCTTAAAAATAGCCATTTTGCAAATGACCTCCATTTTCGATGAAACCACTTTTGTTGGATCCGGAATGTAAAATTATTGTTAGGTTTCAAATTTCATAATTTTTGGAATCAATATGTGAACGTGGTGAATTTAAATGTGTTTTTGTCAGTTTTAGTTTGAATTTAATTAACTAGAAAATGACCATTTTTCAAACGTCCTCCAAATTTCGATGAAATTAGTTTGTTAGGACCGTATCATCAAAATATAGCTAGATTTCTTTTTTTGGAATTTTTGGAGTCAGTATGTGGCCCCGGTAAATTATAATGTACGTTCAAATTCAATATTGAGCACTATATATTTTAATTTTGAGAGAAACTGATTGAAACTATCGAATAGCTTACGAAACACATCCCATTGTATCCGGAATGGGGGTATTTGGCTAGAGGGGATTGTCGTTGGGTTTCATTTGGAGTTCGATGGCTAAACAAGTAATTTTAGAATTAAATATTATTTAAAATTATTATATGTATGTTCCTTTTCCAACTAAACCCTAACAAAATTCTACGGAGTCAAACCTTGTGTCGCCGCCCCAGTTCTTCTTGAACGGCTGAAACCCCTCGACCTCGTCCTCAAATTCTTTTCTCGATCCACCTCTAAATTAAATCTTTCGAACTGCAAAGTTTTTTAACCCTCTAAGATCTACATAAGGATTGGTCAAGATCGATTATCAACACCTTTACTGATCAAAATTTGACTTAAAAACCCTAGCGTTCGAATGATTTTTGATGACGTAGGAGACTTCGAGTTGGACGGCACCAACTGGGCAGAGGAGGAGGGTTCAACAGCGGTTCATATGGTGGAGGGAGATTGGGGTTCCAGCGCCTTGATCTGAGTGCGGTGGTGGAATATAGTAGGCGACGTTTTAGTTTTTTTGTTCAGGAAGAAACCGATGAAGATTAATTAGTGAATACTAATTAGGGTAATTAAAAGATTTAATTATATTTAACTAATTATTTATGTAACTAATATTTACAAGGCTACTTTTGCATATGGTTACAGAAATTAACAAATTCAGTTGCGATGGAATCGCAGAAAAGAGAACTTCGCAATGGAAAAGACTAGAACAGAAGCGAAGCTAGTGGGAAGTTCTGATTAAATTAAATGACCGGTTTAATTTAATTAGAACAATCGTTATATAACGATTTCTAAAACCGATCAATGTGAGAAATCCTTCTCACTAAATTATATTTTATCATGTTATTGTATTCATGTATAAAAATATATAGAACTGCCAGTGTAGATTTCAGTTTTAATCATTATAAATTGTATACGGTGCATTTTAGCTCACCTCCTCGTCCATAGACCATGGACGATTTAATTGACTATACTATTTTGTGATTGTGATGTGAAATGAAGTAAATAATATATATATGTGCGATGTGAATAATATATATATATATGCGAGAATAATATAAATATATATGCGATGTGAATAATATATATATATGAAATGTGAATAATATATATATATATATATATGAAATGTGAAAAATATATATAGGAAATGTAATATTTTCTAGTCATAATAGTGGCTGTCCCCAAATCTGGGGCGGAAAACCCTAGAAGCTCTGAAACATTAGCTGATGAAGACGGATGGACAAGATCAGAAAGAAAGGTGGACAGGCAGTTGCTAGTGACAAGGCAACTGAACCCTAAAACTGGAATAGGGCAGAACTAATCGCCAGAAGCCAGCGTGGGTGAACCAAAAGTTTAATCTCAGTAACTCGCGTACGTGGGTAGATGCTATTTGCAGGCGACACTCAAATAGATGGTGGAGTTGAAAATTTTGAAACCACAAAGGGAAAAAATGGGGATTTTGCAGTACTTGACGATGAGGTGTTCAAATAGGCAGAATCGATGTGGGGTAACGCCATTTATGTCTCTTTATGGGTAAAAGACCTTATTATGTTCATCTAAATGCCTATATACGAAGAGAGTGGAAGCTAGTAGGTAACTGGAACGTTTTTGCATGATAAAATGGTTTTATCTGATTAATTTGACAGGATAGATGATTGTACTAGAGTACTATAAGGTAGTCCATGGTTTATGGATAGCAAATTAATGTTCTTAAAAAATGGGAACCAAATCTCAGTCTTGGAAGGGATATGCTGGAATCTCATCCAGTTTGATTTAAAATGCTTAATTTAGACATATCGTTGTGGAACGCCAGAGGCATCAGCAAACTAGCTAGCCTGATTGGAACTCCCCTTTCAATGATGCCAACACAAGGAATGTTTCTAGACTCAAATACGCTCGTGTACTAGTGGAAATTAAGGCAAGTGATACACTTAAGAAGCAAGTGTGTGCAAGGATGGCAAATGTAATGTGTACGTGCAAGATACTGAACATGAATCAATGCCTCCTAAGTGTAATAGTTATGTGTGTTTTGGTCATTCTGATGACCAGTGTGAAGTGGTTGTCAAAGCAGTGAAACAAATGTTGCAACAAAAATTGAAAGAAACAACCAGTGACCCTCATATACAAAAAAGACAAAATGGTAGAGCATGAAGCCTCCACATCACAAGCTGCAGACCCCCCAGTCAACCTTACTATTAATTTACAAACAAGACCGGCCCAAAGCGAAACGTTCACAGCCCAGCAGCAGGATCAAGAGGAGCTGGGCCTTGGCCTTGAGGCCCATGAAAAGCTGGATTCAGCCCAAGCAAGTAAAGAATCACCAGAAAAGCAAGTACCTATAAATATGCAAGAGCAATTGGACATAGAAAGCACACCAGCAGAAGAGGTAACTGCTAACAAGTATACAAAACCAAATGACAAATATGATGAGCAATTTAAATCCAAAGAAGTGAGTAAGGCACCCAATGTGCAAGGTACAACCTCTAGGACGTTGAGGAGCAATTCTCACGCATCTAAATGTCGATCGTAAGCTAGAATGTTAGAGGTCTAAATAACGATACCCGCATGTTAGACCTCTTTAACCATAGAAGGGATTTACCCCCCTTTAATTATGGGCATTTTGGAAAATAAATTTAATGATGAAAACCTTAAATATTTTGAAATAGCTCTTGGTGATGAATGGGAATCTACTAACAATAATGATATGGAGAAAAAGGAAGTATACTTTTGATGTGGAACAAATTAGTTTGGCAAGCTCAAATTACAGAGAAGGATGCTCAACAAATAACGATCAAAGCGACAAATTGTGGGGGTTTGGTAATATTCCTAACAGCAGTATATGCTAGCAATTTGCATCTCAACGGACAACTCTTTGGAACAAATTGAAAGACATTAGTAATTCCATACAAGGACCTTGGTTGGTGATGGGGGATTTTAACGTTGTTCTCAAACAACATGAAAAGAAAGGGGGACTTACACTTAGAGTATCCAACTTGCAGAGTTCAACGCTTACGTTGTAGCAGCAGGATTGTTAGAGCATGTCCACAAAGGCCTGAAATACACATGGAGAAGTGGTGAATGCAAAAAAAATTCTTGTAAACTAAATAGAGTACTAGTGAATTCAGATTGCATTAACATGTTTTCTGATATTGCTGTTAGTATTTTATCTAACTCTACTAATGACCATAGCCCTTTACATATCATGCTCACAGAGAAACAAGGCAATGCCAAAGGAAAGCATTTTAAATACTGTAATGCTTGGCCACAAACGCAAGGATATAAGGAAGCAATACAATTATGTACTGAGTTGGAGTTGCATGGGACATGCTTCTACAAGCTTGTTCACATCTTGAAGAAAGCTAAAGCTTCCCTCGAAGAGTGGAACAGATTAAGACCGAAAGAAAATGATAACATCAAAGTGCTACAGAACCATTATGAAGACCTTTTGACCAAACTGGATGAGGACAACGTGGAAAACGATAACTGGAGAGCTTATTATAACTTACAAGGGTAACTCAAAGATGCCTTGAAAATCAAGGCAATTGAACTCAAACAAAAGGCTAAAGAGAGATGGATAACAGAAGCAGACGAGTGCACCAATTTTTTTTACACTAAAATGTCCATAAGGAAAAATGCTAATGCAATTTTTCAATGTTATGAACAAGATGGATCGATTAAAGACTCAAGTCAAGCAATGGAGGCTGATGCAATCAAATACTATTCATAATTGTATAATGGATGCAGTGATTTTGACTTACCTACTATTCAGTGCAGAAGATTGTTGAATGCTGCTGGCTGCCGGAGGCTGCGTCGTCCAGTGACCCTCATTGAAGTGAGTGAAGCTTTGACTAGCATACAAAATGATGCCAGCCCTTGGCCCGATGGATTGGGGGCTGCTTTCTTCAGATGCCATTGGGAAGACCTGAAACTACTAGTGTTAGAAGCTATTCAAGAAGCTTTCAATACTGGTAAAACCCTCAAAGAAATAAACCATACATTCATATGTATTAATCCAAAAAAAGATAACCCCACTAGAATTGAAGATTATAGGCCTATAGCGTGCTGTAATGTGATTTACAAAATCCTATCGAAGGTGATTTGCAATAGAATTAACTACATCTTATCAGACTTTATTGCTGAATGTCAAAGTGCATTCATCAAAGGGAGGAGCATAACTAATAATTCTCTACTGGATCATGAGCTTAGCAGAAACTTTAACAAGAAGGGAGTAGACAAACTATGCCTCAAAGTCGACTTGCACAAGGCATATGACAAAATCAACCGCAAATTCATCATTCATATGCTGCAAAGTATGGGCTTCCCCACTAAAATTATTGCGTTAATTGAAGAATGTATCACTACTCCTACTTTCTCCGTCCTGATTAACGACATCCCAAAGGGACACAAAAGTAGCAACAGGGGTATAAGACAGGGGGACCCTCTTTTCCCTTATTTGTTTGCAATTGCTATGGAATTTTTCTCCTTGCAAATGGAACTTAAGTGCTTCAATAAAAGAAATCAAATCTATCTATGATTTCTACCCCCATTCTTAGCCACTTAGTTTATGCATATGATTTAATTATTTGCATTCGAGCTAACAGAGAGGCTGCTCTAGCTATAAGCAAGATTTTTGAAGAATTGGAGAGATATGCTGGGTTGAAAGTGAACGAATTTAAAACTAAGTGCTACTTCAACAAGTTCAATGAGTGGAAGAGTGAGATATTACAAATATTGAAAATGCAGGAAGGAACACTGCCTGTGATGTACCTTGGTGTACCTCTTTCTTCGAATAAGATTACAGACAATGAATGTGCAGATTTAATTACAAAAATCAGAAATAAACTGCAGGGGTGGAGTTCAAAATTGTTGTCTTTTGCAGGTAGGGTGGAACTTGTGCACACAGTTATACAAGCTAAAGTTAATTTCTGGCTACAGAACTTCCAGCTACCTGATGTTTCAATAGACAAAATAGAGAAAGTATGTGCGGAATTCATATGGAAAGGCAGTATCCACAACATCAAATATTCTGATTTTTGTCGAATGAAAGAGGAAGGAGGAGTTGGATTACGTAATCTTAAAGAAATGAGAGAAGCATTCACCATAAAACAAGGATGGAAAATTATCTATTCAAGTGGTTTGTGGGCAAAATGGATGAGGCAGAGATATACGAAAGGTAATTTTTGGCAGATGGCATTTGATAATAATGCCTCACCAACGTGGAAAGCAATTATGAGAATAAGGGATAAGTTACCAGCCAATTGTACAAAAGAAATAGCTAATGGGAGGACAACAAACTTGTGGAAAGATCCCTAGATTGAAGGCAAATCATTGACTGATATAGTAGGATGGGATACGTACTAGGCATTTGGATGCCCAAATGAAACGGTGGAGGAAGTAATTGATGAGGATGGGTGGAACTGTTGTAACCTACCATGTAGTGAGGAAACTAAATCCAAAATTGAGTACATGCCACTAATGTTCAATTGAGAAGCAGACTTATAGTCACGGAAACATGTAAAAGATTTTTCAACAAAATCAGCATGGGAGGTCACAAGAGAAAACATCAAGTTAAAGCATGGCATAATTTCATTTGGGATAAAGTTAATTGTCCAAAAATGGCTACAACAACTAACAAAGCAATTTTGCCAACCAAAGACAAACTTATGAAGTGGGGTGTAATAGATAATAGTGTGTGTGTTCTATGTGACAACGAAACTGAAACACACCAACATTTATTTTTTGAACGTGAATTCTCGAAGAGGGCGTGGATCAACTGCCTTGACAAGCTTAACATCAGGGATGGTAATTTCGACCTACAAAGTAGCATAGAGTACCTGAACAGTGGAAGGCAACTGGAAAACAGCAAAGCCAAATTGTACAAGATTGCCGTCACTACTTCAATTTGGTCAATATGGAGAGAGAGAAACGCGCGCATTTTCAGACATGCAAAGCAAGCAGCGAGCAAAGTAAGCTTTTTGAACTGGATTGATATTCAAATTACGAATAAGAAAACTCGAAGAAGACTTACAAGAAGGTAGGAAGAAGCAAGAGCGGGTGCGAGAGTAGCGGATCGGAGGGATCAACAAGAAGAAACCCGATTTAAGGGAAGTAATTTTTAGCCGCCATAACCTAATTTTGAGCTCGCCTTTTCTCTGAAGACGAAGCAACTTTTGAGAATGTGGCAGAAGTAAAGGGAGGTTTGTTTCTTATATGGCAATGTATCGTGGGCCTGTTGGGCTGCGGTTTTACTATATGCTATGATCTTGTACGTAAGCTCGATTGGGCTAATCCTTGCTGGGCTGAAAAGCCTTTATAAAATTTACCCATTTTCATATATATATATATATATATATATATATATACACACACGAAATATGAATAAAATATACATATATGGAATGTGAATAATATACATCTATGAAATGTGAATAATATATATATATATATATATGAAATGTGAAAAATATATATGTTTATATATATGAAATGTGAATAATAAATATATGAAATGTGAATAAAAAATATATGAAACGTGAATAATATATATATGAAATGTGAATAAAAGACATATATATGAAATTTGAATAATATATATGAAATGTGAATAATATATATATGAAATGTGAATAAAATATATATATATATATGAAATGTGAATAAAATATATATATATATATATATGAAATGTGAATAATATATATATGAAATGTGAATAATATATATATATATATATATATATATATATATATATATATGCAATGTGAATAATACATATATGAAATGTGAATAATATATATATGAAATGTGAATAATATATATGAAATGTGAATAATATATATATGAAACGTGAATAAAATATATATATGAAATGCGAATAAAATATTTATATGCGATGTGAATAAAAATTTATATGTGATGTGAAAAATACATTTACGATATATAAAATGGTCATGTACTGAAATAAATATTGGTTGGTTAAAAATATTATTTTTAACATACATTTGAGATACATAAAATTGTCATGTAATGGAATAAGTATTGGATTGTTAAAAATATAATTTTTAACATATATATGCACGGTATAAAATTGTCATGTAATGGAATATTTAATTTTGATATAAAATTGAAATGGAAGTTGGAATCATTTAAAAACGTATTTATAAACGATTTATAAAATACGTTTTAAATGGAAATCAACGATATTATATATATATATATAATGGCTAGAATAGAATATGCCACGCATTGATTGTTCGTGAATTTCAATCATTAACTTCAAATTGATGTAACAGGAGATACGGCCGTCGGATTCTCCTAAAATTAGAACCGTTGGTTACGTATCGAAAAGAGCTATGCAACGAATATAAGAGATTTAAATTTGAATGGTTGGATTTCAAATTATGTCCAATTAAATTTCAGAAAAGTTCGTAATGGATGCAGTTCGGTGGCCGTTATTGGAAACCGACTGAAATGGCGATATTAAAAATATGGAAAAATTGTGTTAAATCATAATAAATGATTTGGAAATATTTTTGGATGAAAAATTCCATATTTGAGATGATAAAAATATATTTTTATATGAATGAACCAGTTATTAACTAGAATAATAATCCAATGTTTTTAAATAAATAAATCGGATTGAAAAAGGGGTTTTAAAATAACCAGAATTTTCCAATGAATAAAATGGAATGGATTTGAATGGAAATAATCTTGGGAATATTTCGATATTGGATTCCGTGATTATATGGATATTGTTGAGGAATTTGGAAGATATATATATATATATATATCATTACTCCTAATACGTTATTTGTTGGTTTCAGAATTTGATATTGAATATAAGCCGATATAATTTCTACTCTGAGCCTTATATTTAATATCGAATTGGATTTTGGGTTTGTCGTGAATGGTGTCTTTAATAAAACTGTTCTTAAACCTAGTTGAGAAAAGAATAAATCTTTTAATTAAGATTTAGAGGAGTTTAAAGGAATTGAATTGAAATTGGATTTTTGGTTTATCGTGAACTGTGTTTTAAATAACATTGTTCGTTAACCCAATTAACAGTGAAGATATGATTTGGAATTTATTAATCCTTTTATTAAGATTTAACGGAAATTTTCCAAAGTAAAATTTTCCAATTTAAAATATTAAATTGGAATTGAATGGAATTCGATTTGGTAATAATCGATATGAGCTTCTATAAAGGAAGACCGTTACTATTTATGGAATTTAAAAGACATTGTCATTATTCCATTTATAGTATTAGTTTGATACGGAAATTTATATCGATTATATACTGTTATGATTTCCGTGAAGATTCCATTTTGATGGAGGATGATGTTGGGTTTATCTTGAATTGTGTTTTAAATAACATTTGTTCTTTAACCTGATTAAAGGCAGGATTAATTTCCAGAAAGTTGAACAATCATTATGTAATGATTTTAGAGATTAAAACAAAGAAGAGTTTTAATAAATCTTTAATTAGATTTGAATGAATGAATGGTGATTAAATTTATCAAAACATGAGAATGGTATTAACCAAATATTCTTGGTTTTTGAAATTGATTGTGAAAGATGGATTGTTTGGATTGTGCTCGACCAGTTTATGAGCAGATATGCTTTTACATTTAACATTGGGTTGGGTAGAAATATTGGTATGCTAACATCTTGTGAAACACTTCACGATTTGACTATGATATGGGTAGCGATGTTGTTGAGTTCATTTCAAATTTAATGAATGATTTTGAAATGATATTTTTCTTAGGTGAAAAGAAACATACTCCCGATTTTGGATAGGGAATGTTTTATAAAAATGTTTTATAAAACAGGAAGGATTTCGAGGCCTAAACCCAATATTGTCGAAATGATTTCGAAATGTATTATGTGTTTAGCATTGTAGTTCATCACATAACTGATTAGTTGTTATTGATGACATATTTATTTGATGGCGGAGAATTTATTCTCTTGCTTAACACCCTTCTTTGAGATGTACGAGCTCAAAGGTTATGTGATTAATACTGACTGATCATATGTGTAAATTGCTAGTGTAAAGTTCTATATTTTGGAAAGTACTTGTGATTATTATGTTTTGAAATGATTTTCCCTACTTCGGGATATGAAATGATTTGGTATATGGCCAAAGGTTCAGGTAACCCTGGATGACTAAAAGTGTGAGGGGCGGTGGATTTTCTCCGAGGGTCGTCAGTGTAGCCTGCTCCATAGTGGGTGGTGGACATATATATCGAGTTGGAGAGGCGCGTACAGCCTTGTTTGAGGACCATGCCAGATATTTGGTTGCATACTTGTTTGTATGTATTATGATATTTTGGAATTTATATTTCCAAAGATTTTGGTTTGAGAACCCGAAGTGAAATCTACTTTGATATAAAAGTTAGATATGTATTTGAAATGATTTGAAATAAGAATTCGAGAATAAAAAAGTCCAAAGAAATAATTTCTGTAAAGTGAAATGGATTTTGAAAATTTAAGTTTGGGGATAAAGCCTAAATGGGTAGGTTGACGAATTACATGTTGTATGATGTATATTAGATCCATATTTCTATTATTGGTTGTTGTTTATGCACTAGTATTCATGGGGGTGAACCCGTTCCATGACATACGGCGTGGTCCCGTGATTTACCTTTTTTTTTGCAAGGCAAGCCGGATTATAGTGCCCGTACCACTTTTATAAAAACGAAAGAAACATGTACTCTACACATGCATAGAGCAACTATCCGGTTTGAAGTGTCCAGTCACTGTCTAGTACCAAAATAACAAAATATTACAACAACATCAAAGTTCAGCTCAAGAGGAATCCTCCTCATAGAAAGTACCCATAAATGGAGCCATAATCGCAATGTGATGAGAAAATCATTTATCCAATCCTCCACATAATTGGGCAGTCCGGAGAAAAAATGATGCTTCGATCCTAGGAGGAGTGATTTACCTTATTTTAAAGTAAAGTTAATAACTGTTTTGAGTTCTCACACCAGTCTCATGACTGACTCAGAGTTTATTGCTTCCACCTAAACTCTGGGTACCCATATTTTCCACACAGGCAGCTTGTAATTTTGGTTTTGTAGATCATTTCATTTAGTAGGACTCTGGATCGAAGCTTAAAGCTGTGTCCAGAGCATTGATAGTCTTCCGCTGTGTTAGTTTATTTGTTTCCGCAGCATTGTATTACATTTATTGTAAATTTATTTTCCGCTGTATATTATTTTCGATACTCTGATATTCTGTACTCTGATGTAACATTATTATGATGTTTATAAATGTCTTCTGTTATTTGTTCTGATGTGTTGTGCGCCCAAAGTTAGTGTATCCATCTTTTTGGTTCGATTTAAATCGGTTTTAACGATCGATTTGGATCGACCGAGAAGGAGGGTAGTTACACGCACTTCATCTCATCACCTACTTTAGAAGTGTGAAAAAGCATTTCTTAGAAAAACTTTTACCCTTCTTACATATTCTGCACTCGATCTCGAAACTCCTACCCATATGTTATACCCACTATCAAGTGCCACAATCTAATCACGGCCTAGTAAAACTAAATTTGATACCACTAACAGTTTCAAGACGCGAACAGGGGCTTCGCTGTAAGGTTTGATTAAATTATAAATAAAAACAAAACAGTTAATAATTTACAAATATACATAATCAGTGTGGGTGAAATTAGTGTATGGACGAATCAACAGTTGTTTTGATGAATTATCACTACTTTTGGAACTGAATATCAAGAGAATACATAAAACAAGCAACTAAGGATACTGAACACAAATTCATAACATTACATGGCTTGCACAAAAACAAAACAGCAAAGATACAAAGACTATACAGGTGATACAAAGACGATACAGTTGTACCTAATACAAAGAACGATGCTATAATTTAATTTTGTGTAATGATTCGGATTTCGCCTGGACCTGATCGATCGCTTAATCGACCAAGACCGTTCAAAACCCCGGATACGTTAACTTTGGGCATACAACACATTAGAACAAATAATAGAAGACCTTTATAAACATTACAATAATGTTACATCATAGTGCATCGAATATAATACAACAGCGGAAGAATAAATTTACAATAAATTTAATACAGTGCAGCGGAAACAATAAACTGATACATCCGGAAGTCTATCAATGCTCTGGACACAGCCTTAAGCTTCGATCCAAAATCTTGCTCAATATATCTACAAAATAAGCTACTCGACTGCCCATATGGAAAAGAGGGCACCCGAGTTTGCAAAGTGAAAACAAACTATGGGTTAGTCATGGGATTGGTATGAGACATCTTTTCCTAACTTATCTAACAATATGGCTAATCACAGGACCACGTCGCTAACGCGGAACGGGTTTACTCCATTGGATTGCCAGTGCATAAATTAAATTAATTTTATTCAAAAACAACGCAATGCTTTTTAGAATAATTAAATCATTGTAAGACCCAAGTCCCATCACACAATGCAATTACATTAAATTGGTATTTCATTTGTATATAAATTCTAATACATGAAATTACATTAAAATGGTAATTTCATTTTTGTATATAAATTCTAATATAAAAAATTACACTAAAATGATATTTTCACTTTGTATATAAATTCTAATATATGCAATTACATTAAAATGGCATTTTCATTTTGCATATAAAGTCTAATATATGCAATTACATTAAAATGGTATTTTCATTTTAACTCAAATCTTGTCTAACAAAAATGTAATTTTTGTTTACTCTAATCTTATTTAACATAAATGTTACTTTTTTTCACTCAAAATTTTATAAACAAAAATGTTAATTTTTGTTTCACTCATTTTAGTTTACAAAAATGTATATTTTTGTTTTTAACCTTTTTAATTAACAAAAATGTTTATTTTGTTTAATCCTTTTTAATGATCAAAAATATATTCATTCTTTTTAATGAACAAAAATGTATATTTTTGTTTAATCCTTTTTTTTAATGAAAAGAAATGTATATATTCTTTTTAATGAACAAAAAAGTATATTTTTGTCTAATCCCTTTATAATGAACAAAGATGTATATTTCTGTCTAATCCTTTATAATGAACAAAAAATGTATATCTTTGTCTAATCCTTTATAATGAACAAAAAATGTATATTTTTGTCTAATCCTTTATAATGAACAAAAATAGAATTTCTCACCTTGATTGGTTAATAACGATGGTTTTTAATAAAATTGAACCGTCATTTGATTTTATCAAAAATTCTAATGCCAAGTTTGTTCCATGTTGTAGATATCATCGCTACAAATCCAACGCAACGAAAACCATCCATTTCTAATTCAATTTGAAAGAGTTATGGTCGTTTGCAATTTTAATTATATTTAAGAATTTATATAATTAATTTAAATATTTCTCTTAACCTTTGCTTAAGAAAATATTGACCGCACTAATTTGTTATTCATCTTCTCCCTTCTGTGATAACCAAACCCAAACTTCGACCTCTTCAAACCGCTGCAGCCATCACCTCACAACGCCGGAATCCGAATAGAAAGCCACGAAGAATCTCTACGATTTGGTTTCGGAAATTGGAATTAATTGAAATGGATTGGGAATTATTGGGAATCAATTCGGAACGGTTTTAGCCATTGAAGTTGATAGTGGCGGCTAGTGTATAGAATGAATTAGGGTTTGCTTTATGAGGGAATATATAATATTATATTATTCATTTTCCAAATTTCAGAATAAAAAGGGTAGTGAATGACAATTTTTAGAAAATAAATTGGAATCTTTTCTAGATTTGCTTGATTCGACTTCAACACCAATTAAGAATAATGGTATTTATTTCCGCCTATATTCATTTCCACCCATATCCATATTTGATTGATTTTTCTTTTATTAATTAATATATCTTATTAATTTACTTGTTTACGCTTTTCACTTGCTTTCCTTGTCTAATCACAACAAGGATAAATTAATATCTTATTCATTAATATATTTGGAATATTTCTGAATCGTCCAAATTTATCATTTACATATTTCCTATTAAATAGTGTGTATATTTGCTTTAATATAAAGCTATTATGTAACAACTTATATACTTAAGAATGTTTTATTATGCAAATAAATTCAGCAAGTCTATTATTTGGCGAGTATGTATATCAACCATTTTCAGCGTGTAACCAACAAGGCAATTACAAATTCGACAGTGGGACAAAGTTTTTTTTATTCTAGAAATCATGCATGTGCATTACGAATAAATATGTTTTATGTTTAGATTGTGTTTTATAAATGTTTCCTTGAATTCCCTTTGATTACACATTATAATGACACATTTATCTTTTTTTTTTTTCAAATTTCAAAAGTAGATAACAATGAAAGAGAGAGAGGATAAAATGGAAAGAATGAATGCTAGATTAATGTTACTTATTAGAAATTAGAACTAACACTACAATATTAAATATTATTGTTAGAAATGAATGTTCACTACTTTTCACATTTTAAAATTGACTAATTAATGAAGGTTTTGAACATGTTATCTACGTTTTAAATTCCTAAAAGTTACATTTTGAATTGACAGGGAAATATTTAAGAGGACAGCCAAAGATGTATACATATACATATATATATATTGTCAGAATTAATTTCATTTATAACCTACACATTATTATCAATCAATAGATTAATAAATGTCATTAAAGTTCCTAAGGCATTTTTAATGTTAACACGTTTCAAGCTAGATTCTTTTTAAATGCATCATTCTACATTAAAATGTAATTTCTTTACTGAACCATTCTTATATTAAAAATGTAAATTTTTAAATGCGACATATTTTAATCATCATTGCTCACATGCAATAAAAATGTAAATTTTTACTGTTAAACATTTCTATTCAAACCATGGTCATTTTACATCATTTCTTATAAACAATAAAAATGTAAAATTTTATTGTTAACCCCCCTTTTTTACTTTAATAATTAAATTTAATAATGAAAATTTTAAATTCTGACGCATTTTCTAACAAAATTTCCTTAAAATAAAATTTTAAATTGGTTCTGGTTTTCTGGGTCATTACAATCTCCACCACTTAAAATCTTTTCGTCCTCGAAAAGGAACGGAGCTAAAAGTTGTTTAACTAACCAATTAAATTTTCATTCTTTTATGGGTTTCAATAATTTTATTAGTTGAGCTAACAATCACATAACACAATCATCAATTAGCTGATTAGCTTATCAAGAATATATATAACTTATATACATACAAAAAATCATATTTTCTAAAATCAGATTATATATATAATCACAAATACGTTAATTATAAACTTGTCACTCTCAACTCATTCTAGGGCATAATAACCCCATCTCTAATGAGTTTCCTCATTCTAGGATGCTATTGATCCTATCTCTAATGAGTATTCTTTTATAGGATTTTACTAATCCTACCTCTGATGATCTTTTGTTCAGTTCTAACGAGTTGTACCCCAAAGATTTGAGCAAACCAGAGCTCTGATACCAAGTGTAATGATTCGGATTTCGCCCAGACCTGATCGATCGCTAAATCGACCAAGACCGTTCAAAACTGGGATACGTTAACTTTGGGTATACAACACATTAGAACAAATAACAGAAGACTTTTATAAACATTACAATAATGTTACATCAGAGTACATCGAATATAACACAACATCGAAAGAATAAATTTACAATAAATTTAATACAGTGCAGCGGAAACAATAAACTGATACAGTGGAAGTCTATCAATGCTCTGGACACAGCTTTAACCTTCGATCTAGAATCCTGCTCAATATATCTGCAAAATAAGCTACTCGACTGCCCGTGTGGAAAAGAGGGCACCCGAGTTTGCAAAGTGAAACAAACTACGGGTCAGTCATGGGACTGTTACGAGAAATCTTTCCTAACTTATCTAACAATATGGCTAATCACAGGACCACGCCACTAATGCGGAACGAGTTTACTCCATTGGATTTTCAGTGCATAAATTAAATGAATTTTATTCAAAACAACACAATGCTTTTTAGATTAATGAAATCATTATAAGACTCAAGTCCCATCACACGTTGCAACACAAACCGGAGGATAGAGTTTTACCTTATAATGATTAAACATGCTTGATACGTAGAAAATAATATTTTAATTTTATTATTAGTGTCTAATCAGTTTTAAAATACTTCAAAGTAAATGTATCAATCCTAGACGGCATAGTACCCCATCCTACTATGTCGCCATTTATGGTTTACAATCAAAACCATAATGTCGTATTGGGAATTGGATTTCCGTCATGAGTCAAGGCTAGGGACGATCTCCTTAGCGATTCGAGACACTCTAGCAATGTCTCAGGATCCCATGCAGTGAACCCTTGGATCCTGCAAGGCCGGTCCACAAATATACCTTAGTGGATTAGTTATGCCTGAACACACGTTTCCCGGTCGTTGAACCTATAATTTGGTCACTATCGACCAATAAATCTGAGGTACCTCATAATCCATCAACCACATAAGTAAAATGTCAGGGCTTGCAAAACCCTGATACCACTTCTACCTAGAAAGAAACGTGTGCACTCCCTGCGTTCCCTTGTCCCGTTTCTGACTCTTACCGGGGTGTGAGGCTCGCGAGGTAACGATATACATAAAGCTATGCCGAAATAGGCTATGCTTTGATCATCAACCACGAAGCTCTGTTTTCAAAAAAAGCCTCGATCAATTGCATCTTGGCAGGCCACATTGACAATTCATGCCATGCGATCGATAACTACCAATATATAACCTCTGCGCTCATGCGTCTCGGAGAAGGGTGTTAAGAAAGAGAATAAATTCTCTGCCACCATAGATATATATTAAATAGAAATCAATTAGTTTACATGGAATGAAATCCAATGTCAGACGCACATCCATTTACAAGTCCGTTCTGGGTTTGAACGAAACCGGAGACACCTTATTCCTCGTCACGTATGTCCAATACGGAAGAGAGGTGCTTGCTTATCCAGACAATCAACAAGTACGTCCGGACAAACTACCACTTTTAACCCTTTACTGGGAGCTACCCAATGTCGGGCATCAGTAGTCGTCCATTCGATGTGAAGATCGCCGGTCTTCAATCACCGTCTTCAATATCTTCGATTTAAATCATCGTATAATTATATGAAATGAGATTGAACTCAGTCTTTTCAAATAATTCTCACATACATATAATTTAAAACCATTTTATATCGTTATTATTATTTTATAACAAATTATCGCTATTTTTATTTATAAAAAAATAGCTCAATTTAATTTACAACGCTTCGGGTCAATAGGCGGCCCTGGCGTTGTTTTTATCGAAATTTGATTTTTGCATATCTCGAAATCTAACCGTTGGATTTTAACAAAATTTATATCATTGGAAAGATCTTCCCAAAACAGTCCTAACGGTTCCAGTTTTGGGAAAATCCGACCGTCGGATCTTTCGGTGTAATCATTTAAAGTTACGATTCCAAAACGAGAAAAACCACGCACGATTCTTTTAATTTTAATTTATATTTATATATATAATTATATATAAATATAAACTATTCGACGATGTCATTGACGTATCTAACACATCAAATAAAAGAATGTTTTAATTTCCCTAACCATTTCAACATATTTTGTAATGTCAAATAACATATCTTTATTTGCATGACATTTGTTAATGATAAATAAAAGAAAAACTTTTATTTGTATTCCTATCCTTAATTTAACAAATAAAAAGGAATCTTTTACTTGTATATAGTTTCAGTGCATGTTTTGACAAATAAAATAATTCCTAAAAATTCTGATGTATGTATTGTCAATAAAATGATATTTAAAATTTGCATATAAATTCTAATATATGCATTGTCCATAAAATGGTATTTTAACTTTGCATACAAATTCTAATATATGCATTTACAATAAAGTGATATTTTCACTTTGCATATAAATTCTAATATATGCCTTCATAATAAAATGATATTTTCATTTTGCATATAAATTCTAATATATGTATTTGAATTAAAATGGTATTTTCACTTTGCATATAAATTCTAATATATGCAATTACATTAAAAATGGTATTTTCATTTTGTATATAAATTATAATATATGCAATTACATTAAAATGGTATTTTCATTTTATATATAAATTCTAATATATGCATTTACATTAAAATGGTATTTTTCATTTTTGCATATAAATTCTAATATATGCAATTACATTAAAATGGTATTTTCATTTTGCATATAAATTTTAATATATGCATTTACATTAAAATGGTATTTTCATTTTGCATGTAAATTCTAATATATGCAATTACATTAAAATGGTATTTTTATTTTGTATATAAATTCTAATGTATGCAAGAATGGCGATGTATAAATTATATAATTGATGTATAAGTTATATAAGCGTTGTACACCTCATGTATAAGCATTGTATAAGTTGTATATGCGATGTATAAGTTATATATACGTTGTAAAAATCATATGTGCGTTGAATGGAATTGAAATGATATTGAAATAAAATCGAAATATATTTATATACGTATATATATATATATATATATATATATATATGTATACTCCCCTCGTCCACAGACCATGGACGATATATTGGTTGTGATTGTTTGGATTTTGGTTGACGTGAAATTTGGTTGATAAATGCGAATGGTTGATAATGATTGTTTATGGTTGAAACAAAGTTGGAACTGTTTGTGGAAATATCCATTGTGATACGAAAATGATCGAAATATTTAGGTTATAAGGATAAGCCCCTAACGGAACGCTACGAGGCGTAAGGTTGTGCGAGGAGCCGTACTCGGGACGGTGCCGGTTTTAAACCCCTTGCCGTTATGCTGCCGAAATTTTCTGTAATATTCATGTGTTTGATTTATATTCATGTATTGAAATATATTCATGTGTTGGAAAAACATTCATATGACAAATAAAATGTTTGAAAGATAAAAATCATATTTTTATCATGTATATGAAGTATATAAAATATTCATGTTTGAAATAAATTGTTTTAACAATACAAATCACATTTTTATAATATATATGAATCGCTAAAAATATTCATGTTTGAAATAAATTGTTTTAACAATAAAAGTCACATTTTTATTATATATACGAAGTGTTAAAAATAATCATGTTTGAAATAAATTATTTCGACAATGAAAACCACATTTTTATAATATATATGAATCGCTAAGAATATTCATGTTTGAAATAAATTGTTTGGACAATGAAAATCACATTTTTATAATATATATGAATTGATAATGTAATAATCCGGAAATCTGGGCCAATTTAAAATTTTTATTTTGGCAATTTTAGTGAATTTTGAATATTTAAAATGAATTATTTTGAATAATAACGACGAGAAATTTAATTTGAATAGAATTACAACGTATATATTTATATAGCTCGACGTTAGAATATAAATATTTTATTTTAATTATATAACGAGCCTGAAATGGCGCGGTAGTTCGAAATTTCGATTTCAAAATTCAAATGAATGTGCAGGATGCAAAATAAATCGAATTTTAACAAAACCAAAGATATTTGAATCTAATTGAGAATATCTTTCCAACGAATCCAAAAAACTGAAATTTCATAGCGGGAATAAAAAGTTATGCCCAGTTGAAAATTCAGAATAGTCGCTATGGAATTTTGGCCCTTAAAAATAGCCATTTTGCAAACGACCTCGGTTTTTGATGAAACCACTTTTTTTGGATCCGTGACGTCAAGTTATTACTAGGTTTCAAAATTCGTAATTTTTCGAATTAATATGTGAGCTTGACAAAGGAAAAGGCGTTTGACCAGTTTCGGTTGATTTTAATCGACTAGAAAATGACCATTTTTCAAACGGTCTCAGAATTCGACGAAATTAGTTTTGTTAGGACCGTATTGTCAATATGAAGCTAGAAATATTTTTCGGGAAATTTTAGAGACGGTATGTGGCCCCGGTAAACTGAAATGTAAGTTTAAAATTGAACATATAGATTTATATTTTAAATTCAAAGGAAACTGATCGTAACGGTCGAATTGGCCTACGATACATATCCCATTGTGTTCGGAATGGGGGTAATTAGCTGGGGGTGACAGTCGGTGGGTTCGATTTGGGGTCTAAATTGAAAGGTAACTTTTTGAAAGAAGAAAACTATAATAATAAATATATATTATATTATTTCCCTCATCCCTTTATCTCTCCTTCTTTGGTCAACACCCCCCTCATTCTCGTTTCAGAAATCAAACTCCCCCAAATAAAAAAATAAAAAAACCGCTCCTGCAAATCGTCCCTCCCCTCCTCGTGATGTGCTCTGCCGCCCTAGGCACCAGCTCCGCCACCTCGCTCCACCGTCCCCCTCTCCCTCCTCTCGGCCGCGATTTCCTTCCATGCTTTGCCCTCCTCCGACGCACCACAAACCGCGCCACCCCTCCACCCCAGATCCGCCGTCGTGGTCCCCTCCGATCGGCGCCACCTCGCGAGCACTCCCCTCCCCCTCCTTTGAAAAACTGAAATTAAAGGTGAGCATTATATTTTATTCAATCCTTTTATTTTTTTTATTTTTTTTTCTTTCTTTTTGATTTTTATATATATAAATCTGTGTAACACCCCGGATTTTTCCGTTAACAGTAAATTAACAAATTAAAGTATAATTAAATTGTAACAGAAAAATTAAGGGAAACGGACATCACCATTGCGTTTGTCTCGGAATTCTGCTTGAGATAGAGTCCGAGTTTGCGCAAAACGGATAACGTATGAAGAAGATATCTTTAATTTAAATATTACAGCAAAACATGAAAAAAGAGAAGTAAGGAGAGGACAATAATTATTATTATTCTAAGACTTATTAAAAAAAGCCTCTGTAGCTCGGTTGGTTAAGGCATTGGATTTGTAGCATGGAGGTCGGGGGTTCGAACCCCGGCGGCGACATAATTTTTATCTCTGTTTTAGAGAGGGCCAACTGAGCATGCAAATACATGTACGTATACAAATTCAAATTTTGAAAGGATAAGAACGTACATATAAGGAAATAAAGAAAATATATGTATATATATGAGAATATATATATATATATGCAAAAATATATGTATACAATAGATAAAATTCAAATAGACTAAAACAGCTCAATTTAAAGTTTAATTTTTGAAAATCGAACCCAGTCCCTCCTGGCTGGCCTGGTCTGTGTTTGGTCGAATTTCTGTGGGTTGCTTTGTCATTAGGGCTAGGTGGCAAGTTTTAATTGGTCTCTCTATCTAATGAATGGCTACGATCTAACCTAGCAACATCAATGGTTCTAATCAATTCCTAACCTCTATATAAACAACCCTAGACTAAACCCTAATCTATTCATTCAAATTAAGAGCATAGCCGCCATGTTGCTGAGGAACGACAAAGAGTAGCCGCCAACTAAAGAGAGGATTAGGGAGAAAGTTCTAAAGCCTAAAGCAATTCAAGCAACCTAAAGCTAATCAATTCAACAAAGGAATCATATCTCTTAATTAGAGAATTTGCCGCAACCATTGTAAGTAGAGTATTACTTTGGTATGAACAAATGATTGTGTAGATATGTATGCTTGAATTGTGGAAATGAAATTCGTATTTGTGCGATTTATATACTTTTGGATATTCTGAATTATGTCATTCAATTATAAAGAACTACATGCGGTAGTTCTATGCAAATATACGTTTGGAATATTGCGCAAATTATGTAGTCTATGTTGAAGCTACATGTATGTAGTTGATTGAAATTCATGCAAGTTTGGGGCTTTGTTATTATGCCATCATGATGTCTATTTTGTGCATAAATCATTTTGCAAGTAATTGAGACAAGTTTGGTTGTTATAGTTCATATGAAACTATGTTGGAATTTTGACACCATAATCCATGTATTAAGTCATGCTTTTGCAAAACTTATGAATATGGCTAGGCTATGAATGATATTGGGCATAATTGAAATTCATGATTAAGTCTATCTTGTTTAAAAGAATTATATGATGACATATGTGAGACATGGCTAAGTTAGACACAAAAAATCCCTTTTTTGCAAGTTAAAAGCAAACACCATGATTAGGAATATTTATGCATAAGTATAACATCGTTATGTGATTAAATTTAATTAAGTTGAACTATGCTTTTGTGTTAGTAACAAAGTATCCTCTTTGTAAACATGTAGAAACCTTATGAACATGACTTGTTTATATTTATGCCATGCTTATGTTTGACATTATGCCATGTTTATGCTAGAAGTATTTATGCCATGCTTATGTTTGACATTATGCCATGTTTATGCTAGAAGTATTTATGCCATGCTTATGTTTGACATTATGCCATGTTTATGCTAGAAGTATTTATGCCATGCTTATGTTTGACATTATACCATGTTTATGCTAGAAGTATTTATGCCATGTTTGACATTATGCCATGTTTATGCTAAAAGTATTTATGCCATGCTTATGTTTGACATTATGCCTAAGTAAAAATATAGGTTCATGGGTCAATAATGATATCTCAATTACAAGTTCACATGCTTTGATTCATGTCACCTATGTTACCACTATGCAAGTACACCAATTTCTATTATGTATTTTCCAACGTCATATGCAAGTTCATGCGCTCACTTTCCCCTCTTTGTGTATACGCCATAAGCCTCCCCTTTTCGCATGGCTAAATTGGGCTTTAAAAGGCTAAGCCCAATATATATAAACGGACGTGTAAAACGGGGGAAAATAACGTTGGGTTAAAAATTAATCAATGAATGAAAATATGAAATAGAAGGGCCCAAAGTCAAGTATGGGTTGGGCCCATGGTTGGTGTAACCTTTACACCATTAACATAATAATGGGCCGCAAATATTTACATATAAGAAATAAAGAAGAATGACAAAATATGTAAATGTAGAAAAGACGATGTGTTTAACCCGAGGTTGGATTGAGTTGTGATGTAAACCTGCCCGGAACCGCCCGGCTGTCCAGTAGTCACAACAATACCTATCCAATGTGGGAGGTTAAACATGGAGCCCAGCAAGGACCCGAGGTTAGACTGAGTTGTGGCGTAAGACTGCCCGGAACCAACCGGCAACAGGCAGCCACAACAATACCTGTCTAATGTGAGAGGTCAGGGCCTTAATAAGACAATTAAGGCTGAGTCAGGATTGTTAGGATTAAGTGAACTAAAGACTTAATCAAAATGGAACATGCTAAACTAAACGGACTGGTGGGGTTAGGTTAGGAAACACTTAACCAACTTAGCATGTTGGCTAGAGATAGAAAACCTAGTAACGGGGGACCCTTTTCAGCAGTAACCCTAGAAGGTGTATCAGGATACCCTGAAACTAGGCAGGGTGGGGCACGATTACTAGGCTGATTGTAAGAGGTCAAAAATCGACGGCGGTGGTGTAGCAGTGTAGGTTCTAACGGAGTGCGGGCGTGCACACACTCCGGCGCAGAAAAATAAGGCACTGGACACCAGTAGCATACCTGTGCACTCTAAGGTTGTGTCGGGTTGCCACTATGGGACTTGATACACCCCATGGTGGGACCAGCATAGGTAACTACAGACATCGGGGGCCGTAAGACACATGTAACTATGCGAGTAGGAGCCGATCATCGTAGAATGGATCACATCACCCTGATTTTGGGGTGCAAATTGGAAACTAGTTTATATGGGTTCAGAGATTAACATGGGGTACGATAGTATATTCGACCCTAGATAACTTAACCAAGTTTATAATGTTGCCCACTTCCTGTTTTACTTATCATACCCGGTTCTTTATTCATAGACAAAGTAGTACTAGACTTACTCAGGCTTTATGTCTGACTCTATTTTTCTTTCGTCTTCTTTCTTCCGTTTCCCCCCCCCCCAGGTCCTCAGGGAGGGAACACAGCAGCTTGATCAGCCTCAACATCCAGCTTGAAGAAGAGAAATGTATTGCTTGGACTTTCCTGTTTTGAACTATGGCTTTGGACAATCCACTATGGGGCTTTTGCAGTTTATCTACGTTTTATTTATGCTTCTTTAAATCATGTACTCAAGACAGATTATGAAAATGTTATGCTATGTTTTTGGAAAGGATGTTGTTGTAACACGTATTTGACTCTATGAAATAAAAGTTTGTTGTTCTTCCGCTGTTTACAAATATGTGTTCTTATATCTGTCTTGTATATCTGTGACTTGTACTTATAAACCTCCACCAAAATTAGGGCATTCCCTTTGAGAGTGACCCTAACGGAGGTGGGGTGTTTCACTTGGTATCAGAGCATAGGTTTACCAGATAAGATAAAAAGTTTTGAAAAATTATTTTCAAAAAGGAAATTTAAAGAAGCATTTTTAAAAAGAAAAATATTATTTTATTCTAAAAAGGCAAAGTCCACTCCCCAAAGCCATAGGTATTATCTCTTATCCTTCGTTTTGAATCTATCCTTTTTTGTTTCAGCATGTCCCAAGAACTTAACTTGCCTGAAGGGGTACCCATACCTGGTTGGTTTAGACGTTTCTTAGAAGCAAGGGCCACTCAGCCAGGTCCTACTATTCCTCCTCCCCCAACTGAAGGGAATCATCCAGCTGCAGCAGCACCTCTTCCTCCACCTCCTCCACGAGGAAACGCGTTTGCTAAGATATGTAAGGATTTTAAAGCTATGGGAGGAAGGGATTTCCATGGAACTGAGTCCTTCGTAGCAGCTAGAAATTGGCTGAAGGAAACTGAGGATCTATTCATCATCTTTGAGGTAGAGGACAAACAAAAAGTACAATTGGCGGTGTGGCTATTGAAGGGCGAGGCTTCCTACTGGTGGGAAGTCACTAATGCTGAAAGACCAGTAGAAACATGGGAGGACTTTAGGGCAAGGTTTGAGACCAAATTTCTCTCAGATGCGGAAAGTAGTTTGCAGTTGGAGAAATTCTTATTTCTTAAGCAAGGAGACAAGACTGTTAGAGAGTATGTGAATCAGTTTGATGAGCTGGCTAGGTTTGGGCTTGACCTAGTCAACACCCCGCACAAGAAGGCTCTCCGTTTCGTCAAAGGGTTAAATGAGCCATTACACAGTTTGGCCATGACACATATACCCATGGGGGCCACGTATGAAAGATTGGTGCAAATGGCATTGCTGAATGAGGAGGATAAGGGCAAGAAGGAGGCAAAGGCAGAAAGCTCTCAAGGGAAGAAAGAGGGTTTGCAGCCTAAGAAGACAGACTTTAAGAAAGGCGGGGAAGGCAACAAAGAGAAGAGGACGTGTAATTTCTGTGGCAAAGTGGGGCACTTAGTAAAGGACTGCCGGAAAAAGAAGGCCAAGGAGAATGGTGGGTGCTTTTCTTGCGGTCAGACAGGCCACAGAGCTAAGGACTGCCCAAAGAAACGAGGGCAGGGGCAGGGGTCTGGATCCACTCCAGGGGCACAGGTTCATGTGCTGGAAGCGCCACCTTTGCAACAGCGAGGTACAAACACTTCTGTAGAAAGTGTAGTTTATCTTTATGATCACCCCGTTCGCACTTTATTTGATTCTGGCGCATCACACTCCTTTATCTCGTCTGCTTTAGTAGAATCTCTGCACCTAAAAACTAGTATGGTAGAGGACCCCTTAATTGTTTCAAACCCAATTGGGGGCCCAGCTCATTTGTATATGATCTGTTTGGATTTGAAAATTTCTATTCTAAGTGTAGAATTTGAATGTAGTGCCTTTGTTTTGGGCTTTGCGGGGTATGGTTTGATTTTGGGTATGGATTGGCTATCCAGTAATGGGGCCATCCTTGATTGTGAGAAAAGGGTTGTTAGGCTCCTAACCCAGCTCAGTAATACTTTGGAAATTTCTTGTAATCCCTCGTATGCGGTTATGCTTAGTTATCTTGAGTCGCTAGATGCCTCTGTTGAAAATTTGCAATCAGTTAGAGTGGTCCGGGAATATTCGGATGTCTTCGAAGAGGTGAAGGGCTTGCCTCCGAAGCGGGAAATAGACTTCCGCATATATCTTGTAGATAATGCAAAGCCCGTTGCGTTGCCCGTTAGACACATGGCTCCACGAGAAAGAAAAGAGCTCAGTAAACAGATTAAAGAGCTTCTAGAGAAGGGGTTCATTAGGTGGAGCATTTCAGAATAGGGCACTCCAGGAGTGTTCGCCACTAAGGCTGAAGGTTCATTTCACTTATGCATGAGTTGTAAAGAATCACCTTAGTAAGTACATTTGGCAACATAGTTGGACTTAGGAAGGGACTCCCTTGTGACCTAAAAGGAGTCCATCATGCTTAGTTTCCTAGAATCATATGTGGTGGTTGGGTTGATTAATTCTTTGGTTGTCAGTCTGATGTTCATTTTGGTCTTCGGGGCTGATGCTTAGAGAGTTCTTCTCCTAATCAATATATATGTGGCATAGATTTCCAGTTTTGACATTGCCTAATGGGCACAAAATTTTTACTTGCTTCTATCATTCGACTATACCTTTAGGTAGGACCATTTCCTATCATTGAGAAAATTTGGAAAATGACCTATAGATTAGAGCTAACCGAGATATTGGCCGGAGTCCACAACGTTTTTCACGTTTCACATCTCCGAAAATGTCTACATGAGTCTGCTGAAGTGGTAGAGCCAAATATCCTCGAAGAGGCCGAAGTGGAACGCGAAGCAACCATAAGAAAAGTTCCAACCCGCATACTAGGAACGGAAGTGAAGAAGCTACGCAACCGCGAAGTCAAACTCGTCAAAGTTCAGTGGAGCGACGCCGAGGGAGACGCGACTTGGGAAACTGAAGCTAGAATACGCACTGCTTAACCTTTTCTTTTCGAGGGTACGTCCTTGATCTTTCTTTTTCCTTAAGTTGCGCTTTTATCTATCTTTTTAGGAATATCTCCTCGACCTTATCTTTTAGATAGAAACCTTTTGGATGAAAACATGTAATTGAAACATGTTATGTATGATGGTTGCAAGTGGTTGCAAGTGATTGCTAGTAGTTGCTCGTGGTTGCATATACACACACAATCTAGGTTTTAGATCGGCTCAGTCACTTCATATTGCATATGCATATATGTTTGCACTCGTATATGGTTGAATTGTAATGTGTTGTCATATGGATGTTGCATTTGTATGGAAGATTGTGCACCCATGTAGAATCATGAATAGGAAAAATCTGCATACATAATGGATACATGGCACTTACATGATTCGCATTAAGGAGGTCAACTGAATCAGTAGACCGCCTGATTTTGCATTAGATAAGTTCATGAACACACACACTTCGCATATGATCATGAAGCATTAGAAGTCTTTTAAGGACAATGGATGCTCGTGTTTGATGGATGAGTAGATGGATGATTCAATGTTAGGATTTACATTCTTCCTAAACTTGAAGATTTCGGGGACGAAATCCTTTTAAGTGGGGGAGAATGTAACACCCCGGATTTTTCCGTTAACAGTAAATTAACAAATTAAAGTATAATTAAATTGTAACAGAAAAATTAAGGGAAACGGACATCACCATTGCGTTCGTCTCGGAATTCTGCTTGAGATAGAGTCCGAGTTTGCGCAAAACGGATAACGTATGAAGAAGATATCTTTAATTTAAATATTACAGCAAAACATGAAAAAAGAGAAGTAAGGAGAGGACAATAATTATTATTATTCTAAGACTTATTAAAAAAAAGCCTCTGTAGCTCAGTTGGTTAAGGCATTGGATTTGTAGCATGGAGGTCGGGGGTTCGAACCCCGGCGGCGACATAATTTTTATCTCTGTTTTAGAGGGGGCCAACTGAGCATGCAAATACATGTACGTATACAAATTCAAATTTTGAAAGGATAAGAACGTACATATAAGGAAATAAAGAAAATATATGTATATATATGAGAATATATATATATATGCAAAAATATATGTATACAATAGATAAAATTCAAATAGACTAAAACAGCTCAATTTAAAGTTTAATTTTTGAAAATCGAACCCAGTCCCTCCTGGCTGGCCGGGTCTGTGTTTGGTCGAATTTCTGTGGGTTGCTTTGTCATTAGGGCTAGGTGGCAAGTTTTAATTGGTCTCTCTATCTAATGAATGGCTACGATCTAACCTAGCAACATCAATGGTTCTAATCAATTCCTAACCTCTATATAAACAACCCTAGACTAAACCCTAATCTATTCATTCAAATTAAGAGCATAGCCGCCATGTTGCTGAGGAACGACAAAGAGTAGCCGCCAACTAAAGAGAGGATTAGGGAGAAAGTTCTAAAGCCTAAAGCAATTCAAGCAACCTAAAGCTAATCAATTCAACAAAGGAATCATATCTCTTAATTAGAGAATTTGCCGCAACCATTGTAAGTAGAGTATTACTTTGGTATGAACAAATGATTGTGTAGATATGTATGCTTGAATTGTGGCAATGAAATTCGTATTTGTGCGATTTATATACTTTTGGATATTCTGAATTATGTCATTCAATTATAAAGAACTACATGCGGTAGTTCTATGCAAATATACGTTTGGAATATTGCGCAAATTATGTAGTCTATGTTGAAGCTACATGTATGTAGTTGATTGAAATTCATGCAAGTTTGGGGCTTTGTTATTATGCCATCATGATGTCTATTTTGTGCATAAATCATTTTGCAAGTAATTGAGACAAGTTTGGTTGTTATAGTTCATATGAAACTATGTTGGAATTTTGACACCATAATCCATGTATTAAGTCATGCTTTTGCAAAACTTATGAATATGGCTAGGCTATGAATGATATTGGGCATAATTGAAATTCATGATTAAGTCTATCTTGTTTAAAAGAATTATATGATGACATATGTGAGACATGGCTAAGTTAGACACAAAAAATCCCTTTTTTGCAAGTTAAAAGCAAACACCATGATTAGGAATATTTATGCATAAGTATACCATCGTTATGTGATTAAATTTAATTAAGTTGAACTATGCTTTTGTGTTAGTAACAAAGTATCCTCTTTGTAAACATGTAGAAACCTTATGAACATGACTTGTTTATATTTATGCCATGCTTATGTTTGACATTATGCCATGTTTATGCTAGAAGTATTTATGCCATGCTTATGTTTGACATTATGCCATGTTTATGCTAGAAGTATTTTTGCCATGCTTATGTTTGACATTATGCCATGTTTATGCTAGAAGTATTTATGCCATGCTTATGTTTGACATTATGCCATGTTTATGCTAGAAGTATTTATGCCATGCTTATGTTTGACATTATACCATGTTTATGCTAGAAGTATTTATGCCATGTTTGACATTATGCCATGTTTATGCTAAAAGTATTTATGCCATGCTTATGTTTGACATTATGCCTAAGTAAAAATATAGGTTCATGGGTCAATAATGATATCTCAATTACAAGTTCACATGCTTTGATTCATGTCACCTATGTTACCACTATGCAAGTACACCAATTTCTATTATGTATTTTCCAACGTCATATGCAAGTTCATGCGCTCACTTTCCCCTCTTTGTGTATACGCCATAAGCCTCCCCTTTTCGCATGGCTAAATTGGGCTTTAAAAGGCTAAGCCCAATATATATAAACGGACGTGTAAAACGGGGGAAAATAACGTTGGGTTAAAAATTAATCAATGAATGAAAATATGAAATAGAAGGGCCCAAAGTCAAGTATGGGTTGGGCCCATGGTTGGTGTAACCTTTACACCATTAACATAATAATGGGCCGCAAATATTTACATATAAGAAATAAAGAAGAATGACAAAATATGTAAATGTAGAAAAGACGATGTGTTTAACCCGAGGTTGGATTGAGTTGTGATGTAAACCTGCCCGGAACCGCCCGGCTGTCCAGTAGTCACAACAATACCTATCCAATGTGGGAGGTTAAACATGGAGCCCAGCAAGGACCCGAGGTTAGACTGAGTTGTGGCGTAAGACTGCCCGGAACCAACAGGCAACAGGCAGCCACAACAATACCTGTCTAATGTGAGAGGTCAGTGCCTTAATAAGACAATTAAGGCTGAGTCAGGATTGTTAGGATTAAGTGAACTAAAGACTTAATCAAAATGGAACATGCTAAACTAAACGGACTGGTGGGGTTAGGTTAGGAAACACTTAACCAACTTAGCATGTTGGCTAGAGATAGAAAACCTAGTAACGGGGGACCCTTTTCAGCAGTAACCCTAGAAGGTGTATCAGGATACCCTGAAACTAGGCAGGGTGGGGCACGATTACTAGGCTGATTGTAAGAGGTCAAAAATCGACGGCGGTGGTGTAGCAGTGTAGGTTCTAACGGAGTGCGGGCGTGCACACACTCCGGCGCAGAAAAATAAGGCACTGGACACCAGTAGCATACCTGTGCACTCTAAGGTTGTGTCGGGTTGCCACTATGGGACTTGATACACCCCATGGTGGGACCAGCATAGGTAACTACAGACATCGGGGGCCGTAAGACACATGTAACTATGCGAGTAGGAGCCGATCATCGTAGAATGGATCACATCACCCTGATTTTGGGGTGCAAATTGGAAACTAGTTTATATGGGTTCAGAGATTAACATGGGGTACGATAGTATATTCGACCCTAGATAACTTAACCAAGTTTATAATGTTGCCCACTTCCTGTTTTACTTATCATACCCGGTTCTTTATTCATAGACAAAGTAGTACTAGACTTACTCAGGCTTTATGTCTGACTCTATTTTTCTTTCGTCTTCTTTCTTCCGTTTCCCCCCCCCCCCAGGTCCTCAGGGAGGGAACACAGCAGCTTGATCAGCCTCAACATCCAGCTTGAAGAAGAGAAATGTATTGCTTGGACTTTCCTGTTTTGAACTATGGCTTTGGACAATCCACTATGGGGCTTTTGCAGTTTATCTACGTTTTATTTATGCTTCTTTAAATCATGTACTCAAGACAGATTATGAAAATGTTATGCTATGTTTTTGGAAAGGATGTTGTTGTAACACGTATTTGACTCTATGAAATAAAAGTTTGTTGTTCTTCCGCTGTTTACAAATATGTGTTCTTATATCTGTCTTGTATATCTGTGACTTGTACTTATAAACCTCCACCAAAATTAGGGCATTCCCTTTGAGAGTGACCCTAACGGAGGTGGGGTGTTTCAATCTGAGTCTTTATATGTTAAAAACATAGTTATAAAATCAGTTTTTGATTCATAGAAAGGTATGATTTTTAGTTAATGAAAGTTAGGATTTTTATTATAGAAATTGTATAGTAAAAATATGACATGAACGGTAGTCTTAAAAATATGATTTTTCATATTTATAGGGAATAAAAGATTTGTTTTTATCGCATAAAAGATGTGTTTTATCGCATAAAAGATTTGATTTTTATCGCATAAAAGATTTGATTTTTATATAAAGAGTAGCGAGATAAAGATACGATTTTTATTATAAGAACACCGTTATAAAAATACGATTTTTAATATAAGTAGCAGTACAAAAATGTGTTTTTTATACGAAAAATATAAGAATAAAAATGTGATTTTTATTATATTAGAAACAGAATAAAATTGCGATTTTTATTTATGAAGATCGTTGGTTAAAAAAATATGATTTTTATATTATAGAAAGAATAAAAATATGATTTTTATATTATAGAAAGAATAAAAATATGATTTTTACATAAGTAGAGAATGTAATTTTTATATATTTATATAGCGAAGAAAAATTCGATTTTTATATATTTATATAGCGAAGAAAATTTCGATTTTTATATATTTATATAGCGAACAAAAATTCGATTTTTATATATTCATGTAGCCCTATAAAAATGTGATTTTTATATACATAGCAACAATATAAAAATGTGATTTTTATATATGTAGTGGCTACGGGCAATGAAATTGACAAAAGGCGAGCACGACGAAGATTTCTACATATGAAGAGTCGTGGCGTTTGGTTTAGCTAGTCGGTGAGAACTCTTCACTTTTATTTTAATTTCTAGTTTGAAATATATACTAGGATGCAGACGGTGTTTAGTAGAACCCGACACCCATCGTCCACAGACCATGGATGACTTGTTTGTTTGATTGTTGTGTAGTGAAATTTAATTGTGTGATGGTGAATGAAATAAAATGTTTTATTGTGGAAAATATTTTATAGTTAAAAATATGATTTTTAACGTATATATAAAATAAATATTTATAAACAAATCGGATGATTTGTTTATATACACTGATTTGACTGATATTGATTAGGACGAAAAAAATTACACATCGCCCAACTGCACAAATAAAAATCTGTGTTTGTTGATTTGAAACCCCACACGGGTATTGGGATGATTTTTGACGTACACTAATTCCGATTGTTTAGTTGTATGTCAATCGATGGGTTGACAGACTGTGTAAGCGTTAATTATTGTTATTTAATGCTTATGCAGTTGTGTGGTGCACTCTGGACGATGGTTGATGATTTATCGTTGCTGTTATATACATGTGTTGTAGAAAATCCATATAATTAACATTATATGGTAATTGATTGGGCCTCATTAAAATTTGGAAAATAAGGAATATTAAATAAGAAAATTCATGTGTTGAATTGAAAGAAAATCCATGTGTTGAATTGAAAATAAATTCATGTCTTGAATAGAAAATAAATTCATGGGTTGAATTGAAAATAAATCCATGTGTTGAATAGAAAATAAATTCATGGGTTGAATTGAAAATAAAATTCATTTGTTGAATAGAATAAACATTCATGTGTTGAATAAAAGCCGTGTTGATTAGATTGACATCATTTTGACGTGAATGATATTTATATCGATTTTATTCATTTTTATAATGAATATAGAAAAGGAAGAGATTTCAAAATATAACATTTTGAAAATATTATCATTTGTATATCGATGATGTGGAATATTCAATTTTGATTCGAAATTGAATATGAAGTTGAAATCGTTTCGAAAACAAATTTAAAACGATTTATATATCATTTGTATATCGATGATGTGGAATATTATCATTTGTATATCGATGATGTGGAATATTATCATTTGTATATCGATGATGTGGAATATTTTATATATAGAATGGCCTGAATAGAACGCGCCACGCCGCGGCAGTTCGCGAATTTCGACCATTGACTTCGAATTTATATTACGGGAGATCCGACCGTCGGATTCTCCTAAAACCGGAACCGTTGGGTTCGTATCGAAAAGAGCTCTCTAATGAATATTAGAGATTTGAAATCTAACGGTTGGATTTGGAATTATGTCCAAATCAAATTTGGAAAAGGTCGCTGTAAGTGCAGTTCGATGGCCGTTGATGGAGATTGATTGTACGAGCCTTGATAAAATTATTAAAAATATCAATAATTTGTGTAAATCATAAGAAATGATTTGTGAAGAATTGGGATGAAAATTTCCGAATTTGAAAAGATAAAAATAGATTTTTATCGAAATGAACTAGTTTTGAACTAGAATTAAAATCAATTTATTTTTGAAATAAATAAATTGGATTTGAAATGGTTTTAAAAGTAACCAGAATTTCCAATAATTGAATTGGAATGGATTTGAATCGAAATTGTCTTTGGAATATTTCGATGTTGGATCTCGTGATGATACAGATATTGTTATGGGAATTTGAAAGATATATTAATATCGTTATTTCCATCACGATATTTGCTGGTCGTAGAATTTGATATTGAATATAAGCCGATATATTTTCTATTCAGATCCTTGTATATAATATCAAATGTGATTTGGGTTTGTCATGAATGGTGTCTTCATTAACACTGTTCTTGAGCCCAGTTGAGAAAAAGATTAAATCTTTTTATTTAGATTTAATGAAGTGTACCAATTAAATGGTATTTAATTGGAATTGAATTTGAATTGATTTTTCGGTTTATCGTGAACGGTGTTTTAAACAACACTTGTTCTTTAACTCGATAATTAATGGAATGTGATTTTGGGTTTATAGTGAGCCGTGTTTTAAATGACATTGGTTCTTTAACCCAGTTAAAGACAGGATGTGATTTCCTAAGATAAATAATCATTAATATTGATTTTTGGGAAGATTAAAACCAAGTGGAGTTTTAATGAATCTTTAATTAGATTCAAAAGATCGAGAATGGAGTATCACCAGTTTTTCTCCAAACGATAGTTAAATCTTTAGTTAGATTTGAACGTGAAAAGGTAATTGAATTTACCGATAACACCGTGGTGTTAGATATGAAGTATGACCAGTTTTACTTCATGGGATGAATAGGTTGGGATTGGGAAATAAAATAAATGATTACTTCGGTGTGGTTCGCTAATCCCGACTAGTTTGAATTGATATTCAAAGAAGCTTAAAGAATAAATTTAAATAATTTATCTTTGATAAAATTAATGGGAATCTTTCCCAAAGTATAAGAATATTTGAATAAAAGAATATTCTGAATTGGATTGAGGCGTATGTTGTGTTTGTGTAACACTTGTTTATCCCATTCTGAATAACTGATTCGACGTGATGTCGAGGATGAAGACGGTGGTCGAAGACCGGAGGTCTTCACATCGTTTGGGTGACTACTGATGATCTTGATTGGGCTGTACACCCAAGAGGAGGGAATCAGTTGGTGATCGTCCAGACGTACTTGGAGATCGATGGATGTGCGAGGTACAAGGTGCCCCCGGTTTCGTTCAGACCCAGAACGAACTTGTAAATGGACTGTGTGTCTAACATTGGATTTTATTCTGTGTGATTGATTTCTATTAAATATATATCTTTTTTGCGGCGGAGAATTTATTCTCTTGCTTAACGCCCTTCTCTGAGACGTACGAGCTTAGGGATTATATATTGATGGATATCAAACGCATGGAGCGAATTGCCTGTGTGGCATGCCTAAGTGGCAAATAATTGAGGCTTCTGTTGAAAAGCAGAGTCTTGTGGTTGATGATCAAAGCACGGCCTGTGTGGCATAGCTTTGTGTAACGTTGATTCGCGAGCCTCACTCCCCGGTCGTGAACCAGAAACGGGAGAAGGACCTCAGGGAGGGCATGCGTTTCCTTCTAGCTAGAGGTGGTGTCAGTGCGTAAACTGGCTGACATTTATATTATTTTCACCTGTGTGGTTGTTGCTGTTGCGAGGCGCCTCGGTTTGATCGGACGATCCGGGTCCGATGGAGTCATTAGTTGGCTCATTTACGCCCCAAAGGGCGGGGAAACGCAGTGTTCAGGCATTTTAATCCACATCGGTGGACCGGCCCTGACGATCCAAGGGCTCACCTGTGTCTGGGTCCTGAGTCATGGGCTAGATTGTCTCGAATCGGTAGAGGACGATCCCTGGCCTCGGTTCACAGACGGAAATCCAATTTCCAAATACGTGACTTTGTGGTTTTGATTGTAGAGCCTAGTATTGGCGACATGATATATGGTACCCATGCCGCCTATGATTGATACTTATGATTGAAATTGTTTTGACACTATACACTTATAGTAATAAAAGATGAAATTTAGCGTATCAAGCATTCTTTGGCTATCACAAGGTAAAACCCTATCCTTTGGCTTGTGTTGCATTGTGTGATGGGACCTAGGTCTTGTAATAGCATTTTTCTTTATTTAGCATTGCGCAGTTGTTTTATGCACTGGTGTTCTTGGTAGGAAACCCGTTCTGTGTTATACAACGTGGTCCCTTGATTTACCTAACTTTAAAATAAAGATTAATAACTGTTTTAGTTCTCACACCAGTCACATGACTGACCTGGAGTTTATTGTTTTAACCTAAACTCTGGGTGCCCTTATTTTCGACACGGGCAGCTAGTAGTTTTGGTTTTGTAGATTTATATTCATAGGATCTTGATTTACAGCTGGAATGATACTCGGAAAGCTCTGTATCCGTGTATTACTTCTAGTTGTATTTTGTATTATTTTCCACTGCGATGTATTTAAATGTAATTTAAATATCTGTTATTTTCTATGTAATATTTATTCATACTCTGTATATTCTTGTAATCTGATGAAATTGTTGTAATATACAATGAAATGTTCTTCTGTTTGCGTTCTGGTTTGTCGTATTCTCAAAACAAACAGGGGTTTCGAACGGTCTTGGTCGGTTTAGCGACTGATTCAGATCGAGCGGAATTCCTGATTGTAATAGCTTGGTATCAGAGCTTTGGTTTACAGAGCTCGGAGAACAAGACACATTAGAACCATACGAAAGAATTCATCAGAGATTGGATTAGTAATATCCAATGGGAGTGACTCGTTAGAGATGGGATCAGTAGTATCCTAGAACGAGTGTGAAGAGTATATTTTTAAATTGAAAACAATTTTTGTTTTGAAAATTTAAATCATATTATACGTATTTGAATATTTATTTTAATTTGATTTGGACAATCGAGTATAGAAAGATTTTGTATATACGTCTGATCCACGTGTATTCGAAGTTTTAATATACTGGATGGATATAGGTTCACACTCTAGTCGCCCGGAGATGATTATGATGATTGATCGATCATCATCAGAATTTATGTTCGAGTGATGAAAGTGAGGTTTCTATATATATCCAATTGACTGGTGTGAGAACCAAAACTAGATAGGGCTTATTGTTGTGATTTGGCATTCAAAATCTATTTTTTGGGATATATATCAAAGTTATATATTTGAAACGTTAATCAACTAATTGATTGCTGGTTGTGTTGTTTGATTATTGGTTGATTAATTAAATGTTGAACCTTTAGCCAAATTGAACTAAATAGTGAGTTGTATTGAAAATTAGTCGCATTCGCATACAAATACATGTACTTACATTGAACAGGTCATTGCAAGGAGGCTAGAGCAGAAGAATAAAATTGTTTGCCCGACAAATAGGTACATGTTTATTGTATTTCTTGGGTTTTGGATGATTTTATGAGCCGATTGGCTAGCCGCTTGGCTTTTTCTTTTTCTTTTGGATTGAAGAAGGCCATGGGAGGCTATTTGAAAAATCCCGAAGTCCCCGGAGCAGGGGAGGTTATGGCGAAATTTTTCAAAAATTTATGGTGTTAGCCAAATTTTTGAAAAATTTGAAAAGTTCTTAGAAACTGAAAAGTTGAAGAACTTAAGCCGTAATGAAAATAATGAAAGTTGAGTTGATTAGTAAAACAACATTCGGCTTCGTTCCTTTTCGGGGATGAAAAGTTTTAAGTGGGGGAGATTGTAATAACCCGGAAATCTGAGCCAATTTAAAATTTTTATTTTGGCAATTTTAGTGAATTTTGAATATTTAAAATGAATTATTTTGAATAATAACGACGAGAAATTTATTTTGAATAGAATTAGAACATATATATTTATATAGCTCGACGTTAGAATATAAATATTTCATTTTAATTATATAACGAGCCTGAAATGGCACGGTAGTTCGAAAATTCAATTTCAAAATTCAAATGAATGTGCAGGATGCAAATTAAATCGGATTTTAACGAAACCAAAAATATTCGAATCTAATTGAGAATATCTTTCCAACGAATCCGAAAAATTGAAATTTCATAGCGGGAATAAAAAGTTATGCCCAGTTGAAAATTCAGAATATTCGCTATGGAATTTTAGCCCTTAAAAATAGCCATTTTGCAAAAGACCTCGGTTTTCGACGAAACCACTTTTGTTGGATCCGTGATGTCAAGTTATTGCTAGGTTTCAAATTTCATAATTTTTCGAATCAATATGTGAGCGTGGCAAAGGAAAACGCGTTTGACCAGTTTTAGTTAATTTTAATCGACTAGAAAATGACCATTTTTCAAACGGTTTCAGAATTCTACGAAATTAGTTTTGTTAGGACCGTATCGTCAATACGAAGCTAGAAATAATTTTTTGGGAATTTTTAGAGACGGTATGTGGCCCTAGTAAACTGAAATGTAAGTTTAAAATTGAACATATAGATTTATATTTTAAATTCAACGGAAACTGATCGTAACGGTCGAATAGGCCTACGATACATATCCCATTGTGTTCAGAATGGGGGTAATTAGCTAGGGGTGTCAGTCGGTGGGTTCGATTTGGGGTCCAAATTAAAAGGTAATTTTTTGAAAGAAGAAAACTATAATAATAAATATATATTATATTATTTCCCTCATCCCTTTATCTCTCCTTCTTTGGTCAACACCCCCCCTCATTCTCGTTTCAGAAATCGAACTCCCCCAAATAAAAAAAGAAACCGCTCCCCCAAATCGCCCCTCCCCTCCTCGCGACGTGCTCCGCCCCCCTAGGCACCAGCTCCGCCACCTCGCGCCACCATCCCCCTCTCCCTCCTCTCGGCCGCGATTTCCTTCCACGCTTTGCCCTCCTCCGACGCACCACAAACCGCGCCACCCCTCCACCCCAGATCCACCGCCGTGGTCCCCTCCGATCGGCGCCACCTCGCGAGCACTCCCCTCCCCCTCTTTTGAAAAACTGAAATTAAAGGTGAGCATTATATTTTATTCAATCCTTTTTTTTTCTTTCTTTTTGAATTTTATATATATAAATCTGAGTCTTTATATGTTAAAAACATAGTTATAAATTCAGTTTTTGATTCATAGAAAGGTATGATTTTTAGTTAATGAAAGTTAGGATTTTTATTATAGAAATTGTATAGTAAAAATGTGACATGAATGGTAGTCTTAAAAATATGATTTTTCATATTTGTAGGAAATAAAATATTTGTTTTTATCGCATAAAAGATTTGTTTTATCGCATAAAAGATTTGATTTTTATCGCATAAAAGATTTGATTTTTATATAAAGAGTAGCGAGATAAAGATACGATTTTTATTATAAGAACACCGTTATAAAAATACGATTTTTAAATATAGGTAGCAGTATAAAAATGTGATTTTTATACGAATAGTATAAGAATAAAAATGTGATTTTTATTATATTAGAAACAGAATAAAATTGTGATTTTTATTTATGAAGATCGCTGGTTAAAAAAATGATTTTTATATTATAGAAAGAATAAAAATATGATTTTTACATAAGTAGAGAATGTAATTTTTATATATTTATATAGTGAAGAAAAATTCGATTTTTATATATTTATATAGCGAAGAAAAATTCGATATTTATATATTTATATAGCGAAGAAAAAATCGATTTTTATATATTTATATAGCGAAGAAAAATTCGATTTTTATATATTCATGTAGCTGTATAAAAATGTGATTTTTATATACATAGCAACAATATAAAAATGTGATTTTTATATATGTAGTGGCTACGGGCAATGAAATTGACAAAAGGCGAGCACGACGAAGATTTCTACATATGAAGAGTCCTGGTGTTTGGTTTAGCTAGTCGGTGAGAACTCCTCACTTTTATTTTAATTTCTAGTTTGAAATATATACTAGGATGCAGACGGTGGTTAGTAGCACCCGACACCCGTAGTCCACAGACCACGGATGACTTGTTTGTTTGATTGTTGTGTAGTGAAATTTAATTGTGTGATGGTGAATGAAATAAAATATTTTATAGTGGAAAATATTTTATAGTTAAAAATATGATTTTTAAAGTATAAATAACATAAATATTTATAAACAAATTGGATGATTTGTTTATATACACTGATTTGACTGATATTGATTGTGACGAAAAAATTTACACATCGCCCAACTACACAAATAAAAATCTGTGTTTGTTGATTTGAAACCCCACACGGGTATTGGGATGATTTTTGACGTACATTAATCCCGATTGTTTAGTTGTATGTCAATCGATGGGTTAACAGACTGTGTAAGCATTAGTTATTGATATTTAATGCTTATGCAGTTGTGTGGTGCACTCTGGATGATGGTTAATGATTTATCGTTGCTGTTATATACATGTGTTGTAGAAAATCCATATAATTAACATTATATGGTAATTGATTGGGCCTCATTCAAATTTGGAAAATAAGGAATATTAAATAAGAAAATTCATGTGTTGAATTGAAAGAAAATCCATGTGTTGAATTGAAAATAAATTCATGTCTTGAATAGAAAATAAATTCATGGGTTGAATTGAAAATAAATCCATGTGTTCAATAGAAAATAAATTCATGGGTTGAATTGAAACTAAAATTCATGTGTTGAATAGAATAAACATTCATGTGTTGAATAAAAGCCGTGTTGATTAGATTGACGCCATTTTGACGTGAATGATATTTATATCGATTTTATTCATTTTTATAATGAATATAGAAAAGGAAGTGATTTCAAAATATAACATTTTGAAAATATTATCATTTGTATATCGATGATGTGGAATATTCAATTTTGATTCGAAATTGAATATGAAGTTGAAATTGTTTCGAAAACGAATTTAAAACGATTTAAAAAATACGTTTTGAAAGGAAATCGACGTAATATATATAATATATATATTTTATATATAGAATGGCCTGAATAGAAAGTGCCGTGCCGTGGCAGTTCGCGAAGTTCGACCATTGACTTCGAATTGATATTACGGGAGATCCGACCGTCGGATTCTCCTAAAACTGGAACCGTTGGGTTCGTATCGAAAAGAAATTTCTAATGAATATTAGAGATTTGAAATCTCACAGTTGGATTTGGAATTATGTCCAAATCAAATTTGGAAAAGGTCGCTGTAAGTGCAGTTCGTTAGCCGTTGATGGAAATCGACTGCACGGGCCTTGATAAAATTATTAAAAATATCAATAATTTGTGTAAAATCATAAGAAATGATTTGTGAAGAATTCGGATGAAAAATTCCAAATTTGAAAAGATAAAAATAGATTTTTATCGAAATGAACTAGTTTTGAACTAGAATTAAAATCAATTTATTTTTGAAATAAATAAATTGGATTTGAAATGGTTTTAGAAGTAACCAGAATTTCCAATAATTGAATTGGAATGGATTTGAATCAAAATCGCCTTTGGAATATTTCGATGTTAGATCTCGTGATGATATAGATACTGTTATGGGAATTTGAAAGATATATTAATATCGTTATTTCCAAGACGATATTTGTTGGTCGTAGAATTTGATATTGAATATAAGCCGATATATTTTCTATTCAGGGCTTTGTATTTAATATCAAATGTGATTTGGGTTTGTCGTGAATGGTGTCTTCATTAACACTGTTCTTGAGCCCAGTTGAGAAAAAGATTAAATCTTTTTATTTAGATTTAATGAAGTGTACTAATTAAATGGTATTTAATTGGAATTGAATTTGAATTGATTTTTGGGTTTATCGTGAATGGTGTTTTAAATAACACTTGTTCTTCAACCTGATAATTAATGGAATGTGATTTTGGGTTTATAGTGAGCCATGTTTTAAATGACATTGGTTCTTTAACCCAGTTAAAGACAGGATGTGATTTCCCAAGATAAATAATCATTAATATTGATTTTTGGGAAGATTAAAACCTAGTGGAGTTTTAATGAATCTTTAATTAGATTCAGAAGATCGAGAATGGAGTATCAACAGTTTTTCTCCAGGCGATAGTTAAATCTTTAATTAGATTTGAACGTGAAAAGGTAATTGAATTTATCGATAACACCGTGGTGTTAGATATGAAGTATGACCAGTTTTACTTCATGGGATGAATAGGTTGGGATTGGGAAACAAAATAAAAGATTACTTCGGTGTGGTTCGCAAATCCCGACTAGTTTGAATTGATATTCAAAGAAGCTTAAAGAATTTATCTTTGATAAAATTAATGGGAACCTTTCCCAAAGTATAAGAATATTTGAATAAAAGAATATTCTGAATTGGAATGAGGCGTATGTTGGGTTTGTGTAACACTTGTTTATTATATACGCGAGTTATTCAGAAAGACTGGGTTTATCCCATTCTGAATAACTGATTCGACGTGATGTCGAGGATGAAGACGGTGGCCGAAGACCGGAGGTCTTCACATCTTTGGGTGATTAATAATGATCTTGATTGGGCTGTACACCCAAGAGGAGGGAATCAGTTGGTGATCGTCCAGACGTACTTGGAGATCGATGGATGTGCGAGGTACAAGGTGCCTCCGGTTTCGTTCAGACCCAGAACGAACTTGTAAATGGACTGTGTGTCTAACATTGGATTTTATTCTGTGTGATTGATTTCTATTAAATATATATCTGTTTTGCGGCGGAGAATTTATTCTCTTGCTTAACGCCCTTCTCTGAGACGTACGAGCTTAGGGATTATATATTGATGGATATCAAACGCATGGAGCGAATTGCCTGTGCGGCATGCCTAAGTGGCAAATAATTG
The DNA here is from genome assembly GCA_030737875.1 of Allium sativum. Classification (NCBI taxonomy): domain Eukaryota; kingdom Viridiplantae; phylum Streptophyta; class Magnoliopsida; order Asparagales; family Amaryllidaceae; genus Allium; species Allium sativum. Next base: position 821,362,042 of record CM060924.1, on the reverse strand, counting down.
AGGCTTCTATTGAAAAGCAGAGTCTTGTGGTTGATGATCAAAGCACGGCCTGTGTGGCATAGCTTTGTGTAACGTTGATTCGCGAGCCTCACTCCCCGGTCGTGAACCAGAAACGGGAGAAGGACCTCAGGGAGGGCATGCGTTTCCTTCTAGCTAGAGGTGGTGTCAGTGCGTAAACTGGCTGACATTCATATTATTTTCACCTGTGTGGTTGTTGCTGTTGCGAGGTGCCTCGGTTTGATCGGATGATCAGGGTCCGATGGAGTCATTCGTTGGCTCATTTACGCCCCAAAGGGCGGGGAAACGCAGTGTTCAGGCATTTTAATCCACATCGGTGGACCAGGCCTGACGATCCAAGGGCTCACCTGTGTCTGGATCCTGAGACATGGGCTAGATTGTCTCGAATCGGTAGAGGATGATCCCTGGCCTCGGTTCACAGACGGAAATCCAATTTCCAAATACGTGACTTTGCGGTTTTGATTGTAGAGCCTAGTATTGGCGACATGATATATGGTACCCATGCCGTCTATGATTGATACTTATGATTAAAATTGTTTTGACACTATACACTTATAGTAATAAAAGATGAAATTTAGCGTATCAAGCATTCTTTGGCTATTATAAGGTAAAACCCTATCCTCCGGCTGGTGTTGCATTGTGTGATGGGACCTGGAGTTTATAGCTTCATTTTTATTTGTTTAGCATTGCGCTGTTGTTTTATGCACTAGTGTTCTAGGGAGGAAACCCATTCCGTGTTATACGGCGTGGTTCCTTGATTTACCTAACTTTAAAATAAAGATTAATAACTATTTTAGTTCTCACACCAGTCACATGACTAACCTAGAGTTTATTTTTTTAACCTAAACTCTGGGTGCCCTTAGTTTCGACACGGGCAGCTAGTAGATTTGGTTTTGCATATTTATATTCACAGGATCCTGATTTACAGCTGGAACGATACTTGGAAAGCTCTGTATTCGTGTATTACTTCTAGTTGTGTTTTGTATTATTTTCCGCTGCGATGTATTTAAATGTAATTTAAATCTCTGTTATTTTCTGTGTAATATTTATTCATACTTTGTACTTTCTTATAATCTGATGAAATTGTTGTAATATACAGTGAAATTTTCTTCTATTTGCGTTCTGGTTTGTCGTGTTCTCAAAACAATCAGGGGTTTTGAACGGTCTTGGTCGGTCTGGTAACCTTCTGCTCTGATACCAAATGTAACACCCCACATCCGTTAAGGTCACTCACAAAGGGAATGCCTTAACTTCAATGGAGCATTAGGGGTACTGGAACAGAAATATTACAAGACAAACATATATAAAACAGCGGAAGGTAAAGTAGAAGTACTTCAAATCATTTATTAAATATAATTGTTTACAATAAAAGCCCATCAACTTCCAATACCCAATTACATAGCTAAAATATCTGTCTTGCTCAAAAACAAAGAAGCATCAAAATAAATTGTAGTATTCCCCAATAAAGCAAGGCAAGCCATAGCCAAGAGAAATCCAAGCAGTACATGAAAGATCCTTGGAGCTTGGTAAGATCCGAACTAAGCTGTATTCCTACCCTGCGAGCCTGGGGGGAGGGGGAACGGAAGAAAAAGAGGCGAAACAAAACGGGTCAGTCATAAAGACTGAGTAAGTCCTAGTGACTTTCAGCATAAAAACAGGTAAAGATAACATGGCATGAAAAAACTGAAAGTAAACATAAGCATGATGACAAGATAAGCTACAGGCATGATAACTAAGAATAACATCATAGGATTTCTGTCATGTATAACATTGCAAGGTTCCCATCCAAGATGAACTAAGTATAGTTTCGTAAGATTTCTATCAAGCATCGCAAGATTTCTCTGCTTCACCGTTAAAATGATATATATTTGCTCTGCACCACCTAACTAGTGTCCCAACTAGTAATCTATATAAAATGATAAAATCATAATGTGATCCCAATCCCCGAAATTAAGGTTGCTTTCACGTGTATATCTATTATTTATTTCCTAGATCTAATCTACGGTTTTCTATCGAGCGCTTCCTAGATTCAATCAGGATTTATGCCACCTAGGTCCAACCTAGGGATTATGCTACCTATTGAACGCTTCTTGGATTTAGGGTTTATGCCACCTAGGTCCAACCTAGGGATTATGCTACCTATTGGACGATTCTTGGATTTAGGGTTTATGCCACCTGGGTCAAACCTAGGGATTATGCTACCTACGTGTATCATACGGGCCCCCAATGATTGTAGATACCTATGCTGGTCCGATCATGGGGTGTATCCAGCCCCACGGAGGCGGCTCGACACAATTCTAGAATGCATAGGGTATACTACTGGTGCCCTCCAATGCCCTGTTTTTCTGCTCTGGAGTTGCGTGCACGCCCGCACTCCATTAGAACCACACTGTGCACCCACCGCCGTCGCTTTTGACCGCTTACAATCAGCTCAGTAATCGTGCCCCACCCTGCCTAGTTTCAGGGTACCACGATACATCTAGTGCTAAAATGGGTCCCCGTTACTAGGGTTTCCTACTGGTTAAGTTTGTGGGCCTATATTTACTAATATTACCCACCAACCCGATATGTACTTAACCCTCTCCGTCCATCACGTTAAGCTGGTTAAGTGTTTTCTCTTGTTTTACTTAACCCTACCACACATCATGTTATATCGGTTAAGTGTTGTTCCTTGTGTTACTTAACCCTACCGCAAGCCTTGTTATACTGGCTAAGTTTTCTCCCTTGTGTTAACTTAACCACACCGCATGTCATGTCATATAGGTTAAGTGTATATTGACTTAGCCCACCTACTTATCATGTTGTGACGGTTAAGTGTTACCCTCTGTTGTTACTTAACCTTACCACGCATCACATTATATTGGTTAAGTGCATGTTAACTTAACCCCATCCACCAGTCATATTATAATGGTTAAGTGTTACCCTCGTGTGTTTACTTAACCCTACCACGCATCAGGTTATATCGATTGGGTGTTATCAACCTATTCAAGTTAGCCCAACCCATCCGCTAGTCATGTTATAACGGTTAAGTGTCATTAGCATAGCCACATTACTTAACCCACCCATTCATTACATATTGGTTAAGTGTCATTAGTCTAGTCATATTACTTAACCCACCCGTTGGTCTGATTAACAGTTATGTTGGTTGAGCATAAACTTATAAGTTTTACATGTTCTTAACTCATACCGGTTAGATCCACATTTATATGTCAAATTTCCATGTCATCCCACCTAACCCTCTAACCATACCCACGTCTTATTATGGTTAGTATTCCTTAATTCATTCATTATGACGAACGAATCATGACCTCTCACATTAGACCGTGCATTTTGTGGCCACTGGATTTGCTGGGCGGTTCCGGGCAGATTTACACCACAAACTGGGTCTAACCTTGTGTCATAAACCGTTACGCCTACAATTTGGCCTTCGACCTCTCACATTAGACTGACACTTTTGTAGCTACTGGATTTGCCGGGCAGTTCAGGGCAGATTTACACCACAAACTGAGTCTAACCTCGTGTCAAAGGTTCATTAATGGTCGTATTCCACCCAAAACCCCAATATCAGTTCATGTGTTTAACATATCAAAATGTTCATGATTCACATTTTTGCCCCAAAACGTATTCCCACATTATTATCATAATTCACTATAAGGTTATGCCAAGTTATAGCCTTTTATTTACAATACATGCCAATTACCCAAAACCCAACTTAGGCGCGTTCATATTAAACCTTTACTAAGTCATAAATTATCATATATGTTTCAACTCCAAATTTTACATAATTAGCATATGCCCAAGTTCTAGATTACATGTAAATTTTACATATGCCCAATTCATACCAAATTTACATATGTTCAATTTATGTCGTTTTATGTGTATGCCAATTTTATGCCATTTTACCATATCAAGTTCTAGCCAAAATTACATGTATCAAGTTTTATACCCAATAAACCCAAATCATGATTCATGATGCAGTTATCCCAAACCATAATCTTTTTATTACAATACATGCCAGTTTCCCAAGTTCATAATACATGTTTATGCCAATTTATTTACATGTTATGTATACCAAATCTCATGTTACATTACATAGATCCTATTTGTGCCAAATTCCATGTATATAATATTTATGCAAATTTTTCATAACAAAATTGTACCAAAATTTACAGATCACGCCCGAACTTGCAAATACAATGATAATATCCAATTTCATGTTATTACATCATATTCATATAGGCAATAATCCCATAATTCCCCCATATACATATCGTACGCAAATCGCGATTTTAGGCCAAGGTCCGAAATTGACCAAGGTTCATGAAAGAAAATAAATTGGGGGAGACAGAAATTGAACAAAAATGAGATCAGAGGAAAACATCATCATAGGCATAAATATTACAACTTGATGATAACGTCATTATGAATCAAGAAAACTGCTGAATATATCATAAACTTGTCATGAGCATAAAGATAGACAAGTCCCAAAACACAAGATTAAAGGAGCAACAGAAATAGATCAGAATCGATAAACATACTTAAATCCAATTCCACTTTATTCCATGGCCACATTATAATGAAATGTTTAAATCTAAAAACAACTAGAACTTACAGAGCATGGCTAATGAATTAAGAACTGAATTTGTTGTAAAAATGCCGCGGCGCTGTTAATTTATCGTCTTGAATCATTGTAGAAGCTTTAATCTTCGAATTGAATTGTGTATGAAAGCTTAGGAAATTTATTAGAGGTGGTGGCCATGATCAAGAGGGATTCCAGCAGCATTCAGGTGTATGAATGATTTGTTATGAATTAGGTTAGGTCTAAGGGTGTTTTTATAGGTGTAGCAACTAGTTTAGGCCCTTAGATTAACCCTAGAATCAATCCGGACCATCAAAACACGTCTCAGGCTTCAAAAATGAGTTATGGGTCAAAACAGGCCGACCAGGTCGACCTGTAAGGGGGGAGGTCGACACTATGGTCGACCTGGGGGGCAGGTCGACCCTATGGTCGACCTGGGGGGGGGGGGGGGTAGGTCGACCCTATGGTCGACCCCTTGGTCCAGTGCTGCCTGAAAACTACTGAAACTTGTACATGCCATAACTTCTTCATCCGGACTCCGATTTTCGAAAATTCGGACTCTATTTCATGTAAAATTTCGAGACGAACGCAATGCGTAACCCGTTTCCCCTGATTCTTATTTTAAAATTTAATTCTGCCTTGATTTCTAGTTTTAATATGTTATTAAAATTCGGGTTGTTACATTCTCCCCTCCTTAAAGGATTTCGTCCCCGAAATCTTCAAGTTAAGAAGAATGTGTCCTACCATCCAATCATCCATCTACTCAATCATCAATCATAAGCATCCATTGTCCTTAAGACATTTCTAATGTTGTATGAACATATGCAGAAAGTGTGTGTATATGTTCCTTATCTAATGCAAATGATCAGGCCTGATTGATCTTCTTAATGCAAAAATATATTTAGTGCCATGAGTCCAACATGTATGCAAATAGCCCTAATCACATAAACACTATATGCATGCACAAACATCCATCCATATGCAACATCCACATGATAACACATTTAATTTCATCCATAAACAAGTATAAACACTCATGCATATGCAATATGAAAGGCGACGGAGCCGATCTAGTGTCTAATGTGCGTGTATATGAATCCACGAGCAACCACTAGCAAACACTTGCAGCCACTTGCAACCATCAACCATAACATGTCTCAAACACATGTTTACACCCAATCGTTACTACCTAAAGATATAGTCGAATGATAGAAGCAAGTAAAAACTTTGTGCCCATTAGGAAGTGTCAAAACTGGAAATCTATGTCACATATATACTGATTAGGAGAAGAACTCCCTAAGCACCAGCCCGAAGACCGAAATCAACATCAGGCTGACACCCAAAGAATTAACCAACCAATATATATGTTTCTAGGAAACTAAGCATGATGGACTCCTTTTTGGTCACAAGAAATCCCTTCCTAAGACCAACCCATGTCCTATAAAACCCAAAAAGTTTAGTCAACCCAACAGACACCCTCAAGCCCCAACATGTATTACTAACAGATGAGTCATACTCCCTAACAAAAATAGGATGGAGAACAGGACCGAGAGGATATGCTTAAAAGATAGCATGCAAATATGCTCTACAGGAAAAGAGGGATCGAGGATATACTCTTAAAAAGAGATATGATGCGCGTGTCTAGTCTTCAATCTTCTAAGTCGCATTTCCTTGAGCTTAACTCCATTGTGCTTTGTCCGTCTTTAACTTCATAACTTATTAATTCTTATTTCCAAAATATGAGTTGGAACTCATTTCACTGTTGTCTCTCGTCCCATTTTCACTTATTCTTTTTCTAGTACACTTAGCTTAAACATAACTGCGTACTCATGGTTTCGTGCAAGCTTTCCAAAATTCACTAGTGAATCTTGGATCTCATTCACTTACTAGAAGGTATTCCAAAATGAATTATCATTTGAAAAGAGACAAATGCCAACCATGCTTCCATGTGTACTTACTAAGATGATTTTCTATGATGCATGCATAAGCGAAATGAACCATCCGCCTTAGTGGCGAACACTACTCGAGCAGATTGATAAAAGTATCAAGAGATTCTTGGTGACTAAGCATGGAAGAACCCTAAGGGTTACACTAGATTTCGAGGGTATTACCGGGGCAAGTCAAGAGTCTAACTAACCTCTTTTCATACTCGAGAATGGTATCATTTCTGGACAACCACTCCATCCCTAGAATCAACCCATTGCCCAAAAGCATAAGCATTACTTCTAAACTCAACACTTAGAATAGACATTCTCAAATCCAAACAAGTCATGAAAAAATGAGCCGATTCCCCAACAGGATTGGAGACAAAAACGGGATCCTCTACTACGCTAGTTCTAAGGTGCAGAGACTTCAACTATCGAAGCAGAATTAAAAGGATGTGATGTACAAAAACAAAGTTGTAACACCCCACCTCCGCCAAGGTCACTCACAAAGGAATGCACTAGGTTTGGAGGGGCATTATTGGTAAACATGCACAGAAATATTACAAGACAGAACATATAAAACAGCGGAAGTAAAACAAATTTCATTACTTTATAAAACATCAAGGTCTAAAGCCTTTTACATCAGAGTACATAGAAACCTGTCTTGCAAATAATAAAGAAGCATAAAACCTTTTCATAAATTATTCCCCCAAAACAAACCGGTAAAGCAGCCATAGCCAAAAGAAGTCCAAGCCATATATGATGACCTTCAAGCAGAAGAGGTCCGAACTAAACAACAGTGTTTCCTCCCTGAAAACCTGGGGGGGGGACGGAAGACAAAGAGGCGAAACAAAACGGGGTCAGTCATAAAGACTGGTAAGTCCTATCTACTTCCAGTATAAAAACAGATAAAGGTAACATGACATGCATAAACTGAAAGTAAATATAAGGATGACGACAAGATAGATAAGCTAAACCAAGGTAACCGGATGAACAACTATAGCAGGATAAACTAAGGTATCATGATAAACTACGGTGTCAAGATAAATCAAGGTATCTCATCGTCAGGTTTCTATCAAGTATACCATCCCAAGGTATCTATTATGTATAACATCCCAAGGTATTTATCATGTATATTTGCTCTGCACCTCTCGTACCAGTATCCCATCCCGCGTTATGTGTTAACTATGAATGTCCCTTGCCCAATGTCATGTAATGGTCCATGTCAACCTAATATATAGCATACGTAGGTTTTTCCCCACTCGTATGTTTCTTTCCATATGTAAGTTCAGTCCTTTGCCGTAGGCCGTACGGGCTTTCCCATGTAAATCTATACCACCTCAACGTAGTACCATTTTATCCTTGAAGTTGTTTTGGACTGCTACCTTTGATCTGGTTATGTTTTCTTATCATGAACTATCGCGTGTTCACTTAGGATTTATGCCACCCAGGACCACTAGGGATTATGCTACCTAATGAACGTTTCCGTGTCTCGGTTTGGGTTCAAGCCACCTAGGGCCACTAGGGATTATGCCACCCGTCAACCACGCCCTTTTGTCCCACGTATAAATCGGAATCGTTTTCCATATCTAGACGCACATGTATCTCAATGTGCCATCCGAGTTCCGTGCCAGGGAAAATTGAGAAATACGGAACTCGGTCGGGAGCTTTAAGTCGTCTGCTGATGCAGATATCAAGGTCTGTTTTTGTATCCGTGGCTATGGTCCCATGTGACCCCTCCCTCAACTACTGAAAGGAAATCCAAGAAAAATCATGTATGAGAACTACATCCCGGCCCCACTATAGCCCCACTTTGCTATTGGCCAACCTCACCCATAACTCGATAGAAAGTATATGGTCTGTTGGGAGTTCTCTGCCTTTCCGTACGTACATGATTGACTAAAGATGGTAGGTAGTCGGCGATGTGCTATCCAGGGCAAAAACAAGTATCGTCGACTCCACGCTAATCCATCCCAGTCTTTAGGTCGCTCGCATAGCAACCAAGGCATACTCTTGGTTCTTCTACCGCAGACCTTAACCTCTTGTGAGCCCAGGCGGATCATCTGCAACCTCACAGAGGGATACCAAGAGTATCCTCACGTCCCCCGAAGCTACCGCTTCGTCACCCAGTTCGTTGGAGCCTTTATCTAAGTCAGATAATTCGCTCCTCCACGTGTGTTCAAGCGATGACCTACCGTATCAGGTTACTCATCTATCTGTGACTGGTCCAATTTCCTTGACTAAGAATTATCACTTAGTTATCCTTAACTAAGGTTTACCACTTAGCTTCTCTTCCCGCTATCCTTGTTAACTACAATTTTCAACCTAGTCCCCTGAGCTAGGGTTTTGTCTAATGGGTTAAGTGTTGTCATTCAAGTTCATGACTTAACCCGCCTACGAATTATGTCAAGATTGGCTAAGTATTTAAGTTCAAGGCTTAGACCTACAAGTTGGTTAAGTATACCAAGAAGCTCATGACTTAACCCTATCAAGTCAAATTGGTTAAGTATTTATTTGTCTTAACCCTATCAGATTATCGTGTTAGATTGATTAAGCATAGATTATCTTAATCCCATCAGATTATCGAGTCGGATTGGTTAAGTATGGGTTAGCTTAACCCCATCCACTAATCGTATTACAATGGTTAAGTATATTTAAAAGGTCTTGTGACTTAACCCAATCAGGTCCGCATAGTAGATTGGTTAAGTATAGGTTACTTAACCTCATCAAATCATCATGTATAATTGGTTAATTATAAGTTACTTAACCCTATTAAATTACCATGTTAAGTTGGTTAAGTATTGGTTACTTAACCTCATTGAATTACCAAGTTTAGATTGGTTAAGTGTTTAACTTAACCCCACCGAATTACCGTGTTTAGATTAGTTAAGTGTAGGTTACTTAACCCCAGCTAATTTCCGTGTTTAGATTAGTTAAGTCTAAGTTACTTAACCCCATCTAATTTCCAAGTCGGATTAGTTAAGTGTAAATTACTTAACCCCATCCCCTAATTGTCTCATACGGTTAAGTGTCATTAAGAAATCAAGTCCGGTTTAACTTAACCTACCCATTCGGGTCATATCGGTTAAGTATCATTAGTCAAAATTACTTAACCTTTTTATGTGGCATTAATTAGATTAATGCACCCCAACCTCTCACATTAGACTTTGTTGTGGTTACTAGTTAAGCCGGGCGGGTCTGGGTAGATTTACACCACAACCTAGTCTAACCTCGGGTTTTAAGTGCTATATGACCAACTACTCACATTGAGTCCTATTTTTATAGCCACTAGTTAAGCCGGGCGGGTCCGGGTAGATTTATGCTACAAACTCATCCCAACCTCGAGTTGGCCACTTTCATGTTTGGTCTAGTGTAATATTACCCTTACAACCCATACGTGTCTAGTTTCAAGTCCATTGTTTACCCCACATGTCATGTCCACATTTAGGTGTATCATGAGTGTCATATTTTCATGAAATACCATGTCAAATTATCATGTCATAATCACGCTCGTCTAACCTACCCCAAATCGTGTTTCCAACCAAAGTAAAAGCGAGTCAACATAGTAAGGATACTATGCTACATATTGGCCTCAAAACATGCACGATGCCAAAAAGGGATTGGCCACAAACATGCATAGTATCATAAGGGAATTTGGCCACAAACATGCATGATAACATAAGGGGTTTGGTTTCATTTACATGCATAAGCCCCAAAGTCAAGTCTTTGCCAATGTTTCACAAGTCAAATGGTTCCCAAAGGTTCATGCTAACATTCCATAGATAAAGATTCAAACTTGCAAGATAAACTAGGTTAAACATAACATGAATGGCATGATTAAGTCGCTAAAACTTAGCCCAAGGTCATAGATCATAGAAAAGGGGCAAAATTAGGTTCACATAGGCTAGCATACTTATGTTTCATCGCATTTTATTCCATGTCACATTAGAACCACCGTTAGAATCTACAAGTAGCTAGAACTTACATAGCGAGGCTTAGGGAAGGATCATGCATCGTCCTGACGAAGAAAGGTGGCTCCTTTGTTGAAGAATCATCATGAAATTTGCGTAGCAACGTTGATCCACTCCCTTGATTTGATGTAGCAAGCTAGAACCTTTGATTCAGATCCGATTTGAATGCATAAGCTCTTGGAGTTGGAGATGGAGGCCATGATCAAGAGGGATTTGGGCAGCACTTTGTTGTTAGATTGATTTTGAGTGATTTATGTTAGGTCCTAGGGTGTTTTTATAGAGATTAGGAGTAGTTTAGGCCATAGGATAAACCCTAGGATAGATCTGAGCCCTCAAAATCCGTCACAGGCCCATAAAACATGTCTTGAGGAGCAAGCCAGGTGCACCCAGGCCCAAGTGGTCGGACCACCCAGGTCGACACCCGTGTCGACTGGGCAGTCGACACCCCGGTCGACCTGGGGCTTGTGCGGGAATTTTCCCGCCCAGTTCGTTTGGCTCCAAATTTGAATTTCGAACTGTTTTTGAACTTGAATTTTTCTGAAAACTTTGACGGGCCATAACTTGGTCATACAGACTCCGATTTTCGAAAACTCGGACTCTATTTCGCGTATTTTTCCGAGGCGAACGCAATGGCGCAACCTGTTTCTCCTGATTCAGATTTGATAATTTAATTCTGCCTTGATTCTTGTCTTAGCATGTTGTAAAAATCCGGGTTGTCACATTCTCCCTAACTTAAAGGATTTCGTCTCCGAAATCTCCAAATTAGGAAGAACATATCCTACCATCCATCATCCTTCTACTCAAAACATCATTCACAGGTAACCATTGTCCTTAGACGATTTCTAATGCCATATGAACATATGCAGAACATGTGTGTATATGCTCCTTAGCTAATGCTAATGATCAGGCCTGAATGATCTTTCTAATGCAAAATATGTTTAGTGCCATGGGTCCAACATGTATGCGAATAGTCCTAGTCATATAAACACTATATGTGTGCACAAACATTCATTCATATGCAACATCCGCATGACAACACATTCAATTTCATCCATAAACAAGTATAAATACTCGTGCATATGCAACATGAAACGTGACCGCGTCAATCTAGTATCTAATGTGTATTCGCGCATCCACGAGCAACCACTTGCATCCATTTGCAACCATATCAATCATAACATGTTTCAAATACATGTTTACATCCATAGAGTTCTATCTAAGGTTCCCAAGATAAGATCGAGGAGATAAACAAGACAAACTCCTTACGGGGTTTGCAACAGAAACAGGACCGAGAGGATATCCGCCAAGCGATAGCGTTCAAGCAAGCTCTACAGGTGGACCAAGGATCGAAGATGTACTCTTAAAAAGAGACATGATGCGTGTGTCTAAGCCGCATTTCCATGAGCTTAATTTCATTGTGCCTTGACCGTTTTTGACTTCATGATTTCGTAGCTCCTTGATTCCTATTTCCAAGGTATGAGTTGGAACTCATTTCACTATCGCCTCTTGTTCCACTTTCACTTATTCTTTCCCTAGTATACTTGGCTTAACCATATCTGCGTACTCATGCAAGCTCTCCAAAATTCACTAGTGAATTCTGGATCTCGTTTACCGATGCCAATCCATGTTACCACGTGCACTTACTAAGGTGATTCCTATAACCCATGCTCAAGCGGAATGAACCATCCGTCTTATTGGCAAACGTTACTCGATCGGATCTGAGATTTCCGATAAATGCATCAAGAGATTCTAGGTAACTAACCATGACAAAACCCAAAAGGTTATACAAGACTCCGAGGGTATTACCAAGGCAAGTTAAGAGTTTAACTACCCTCCTTTCAAAACCGAGAATGGCATCCCTTACTGGATAACCACTTCATCCCTAGAATCCATCCATAGCTCAACAATAGAAGCATTGCTTCTAATCTCAACACTTGGCATAGACGTTCTCAAATCCAAACAAGTCATTAATAAATGGACCGACTCTCCAACCAGATTTTGGGACTAAAGTGGGATCTTCTACCAATCTAGTACTAAGGTGCAGAGACTCAACTATCGAAGCGGCTTAAATGATATGATCAAAACAAAGTCTAGACGGGACGTTAGAAAAGAAAGGCTAAGCCTTTAACAGAAACGGTACCATTCCTCTTAGGTACGCTAGAAATGAGAGCATACAATTGCCCTCTCGCTGATCTTGTCCTTATCTTCCTTTGTGGATCAAGCCATACCAACAAGTTGCTTATTCTTAAGCTCATGTCCTTTATCCTTGCTCTTATTATCCCTTCTTATAACTTCGGTAACAGGTCTCTCGAGAACTTCCTCCATCGCACGGGAAAACACTTACGTAGCTAGACAAGGATTAGTCGCAGTTAAAACTACTGTGACTACAGATGGAGGAAAGAAAGGAAAAGAGGTTCAATTAAGGAAACAAAGGATAGTGCTAATGGCTTTTGGGGAATAGCCTTAAAAAAAACTTTTCTTGAAAAATGCTTCTTTGTAAACGGTTTCTCAAATAGTTTTCAGAAGGTTTTAAAAACTTTTGCCCAGTCTGGTAACCTTCTGCTCTGATACCAAATGTAACACCCCACCTCCGCCAGGGTCACTCACAAAGGAATGCACTAGGTTTGGAGGGGCATTATTGGTAAACATGCACAGAAATATTACAAGACAGAACATATAAAATAGCGGAAGTAAAACAAATTTCATTACTTTATAAAACATCAAGGTCTAAATCCTTTTACATCAGATTACATAGAAACTTGTCTTGCAAATAATAAAGAAGCATAAAACCTTTTCATAAATTATTCCCCCAAAACAAACCGGTAAAGCAGCCATAGCTAAAAGAAGTCCAAGCCATATATGATGACCTTCAAGCAGAAGAGGTCCAAACTAAACAACAGTGTTTCCTCCCTGAAAACCTGGGGGGGGGGGAACGGAAGACAAAGAGGCGAAACAAAACGGGGTCAGTCATAAAGACCGGTAAGTCCTATCTACTTCCAGTATAAAAACAGATAAAGGTAACATGACATGCATAAACTGAAAGTAAACATAAGGATGACGACAAGATAGAAAAGCTAAACCAAGGTAACCGGATGAACTACTGTAGCAGGATAAACTAAGGTATCATGGTAAACTACGGTGTCAAGATAAATCAAGGTATCTCATCATCAGGTTTCTATCAAGTATACCATCCCAAGGTATCTATTATGTATAACATCCCAAGGTATCTATTATGTATAACATCCCAAGGTATTTATCATGTATATTTGCTCTGCACCTCTCGTACCAATATCCCAACCCGCGTCATGTGTTAACTATGAATGTACCTTGCCCAATGTCATGTAATGGTCCATGTCAACCTAATATATAGCATATGTAGGTTTTTCCCCACTCGTATGTTTCTTTCCATATATAAGTTCAGTCCTTTGCCGTAGGCCGTACGGGCTTTCCCATGTAAATCTATACCACCTCAACGTAGTACCATTTTATCCTTGAAGTTGTTTTGGACTGCTACGTTTGATCTGGTTATGTTTTCTTATCATGAACTATCGCGTGTTCACTTAGGATTTATGCCACCCAGGACCACTAGGGATTATGCTACCTAATGAACGTTTCCGTGTCTCGGTTTGGGATCAAGCCACCTAGGGCCACTAGGGATTATGCCACCCGTCAACCACGCCCTTTTGTCCCACGTATAAATCGTGAATCGTTTTCCATGTCTAGACGCACATGTATCTCAATGTGCCATCCGAGTTCCGTGCCAGGGCAAATCGAGAAATACGGAACTCGGTCGGGAGCTTTAAGTCGTCTGCTGATGCAGATATCAAGGTCTGTTTTTGTATCCGTGGCTATGGTCCCACGTGACCCCTCCCTCAACTACTGAAAGGAAATCCAAGAAAAATCATGTATGAGAACTACATCCCGGCCCCACTATAGCCCCACTTTCCTATTGGCCAACCTCACCCATAACTCGATAGCAAGTATACGGTTTGTTGGGAGTTCTCTGCTTTTTCGTACGTACACAATTGACTAAAGATGGTAGGTAGTCGGCGACGTGCTATCCAGGGCAAAAAAAAGTATCGTCGACTCCACGCTAATCCATCTCAGTCCTTAGGTCGCTCGCATAGCAACCAAGGCATACTCTTGGTTCTTCTACCGCAGACCTTAACCTCTTGTGAGCCCAGGCGGATCATCTGCAACCTCACAGAGGGATACCAAGAGTATCCTCACGTCCCCCGAAGCTACCGCTTCGTCACCCAGTTCGTTGGAGCCTTTATCTAAGTCAGATAATTCGCTCCTCCACGTGTGTTCAAGCGATGACCTACCGTATCGGGTTACTCATCTATCTGTGACCGGTCCAATTTCCTTGACTAAGAATTATCACTTAGTTATCCTTAACTAAGGTTTACCACTTAGCTTCTCTTCCCGCTATCCTTGTTAACTACGATTTTCAACCTAGTCCCCTGAGCTAGGGTTTTGTCTAATGGGTTAAGTGTTGTCATTAAAGTTCATGACTTAACCCGCCTACGAATCATGTCAAGATTGGCTAAGTATTTAAGTTCAAGGCTTAGCCCTACAAGTTGGTTAGGTATACCAAGAAGCTCATGACTTAACCCTATCAAGTCAAATTGGTTAAGTATTTATTTATCTTAACCCTATCATATTATCGCGTTAGATTGATTAAGCATAGATTATCTTAATCCCATCAGATTATCGAGTCAGATTGGTTAAGTATGGGTTAGCTTAACCCCATCCACTAATCGTATTACAATGGTTAAGTATATTTAAAAGGTCTTGTGACTTAACCCAATCAGGTCCGCATAGTAGATTGGTTAAGTATAGGTTACTTAACCTCATCAAATCATCATGTATAATTGGTTAATTATAAGTTACTTAACCCTATTAAATTACCATGTTAAGTTGGTTAAGTATTGGTTACTTAACCTCATTGAATTACCAAGTTTAGATTGGTTAAGTGTTTAACTTAACCCCACCGAATTACCGTGTTTGGATTAGTTAAGTGTAGGTTACTTAACCCCAGCTAATTTCCGTGTTTAGATTAGTTAAGTCTAAGTTACTTAACCCCATCTAATTTCCAAGTCGGATTAGTTAAGTGTAAATTACTTAACCCCATCCCCTAATTGTCTCATATGGTTAAGTGTCATTAAGAAATCAAGTCCGGTTTAACTTAACCTACCCATTCGTGTCATATCGGTTAAGTATCATTAGTCAAAATTACTTAACCTTTTTATGTGGCATTAATTAGATTAATGCACCCCAACCTCTCACATTAGACTTTGTTGTGGTTACTAGTTAAGCCGGACGGGTCCGGGTAGATTTACACCACAACCTAGTCTAACCTCGGGTTTTAAGTGCTATATGACCAACTACTCACATTGGGTCCTATTGTTTGTAGCCACTAGTTAAGCCGGGCGGGTCCGGGTAGATTTATGCTACAAACTTAACCCAACCTCGAGTTGGCCACTTTCATGTTTGGTCTAGTGTCATATTACACTTACAACCCATACGTGTCTAGTTTCAAGTCCCATGTTTACCCCACATGTCATGTCCACATTTAGGTGTATCATGAGTGTCATATTTTCATGAAATCCCATGTCAAATTATCATGTCATAATCACGCTCGTCTAACCTACCCCAAATCGTGTTACCAACCCAAGTAAAAGCGAGTCAACATAGTAAGGATACTATGCTACATATTGGCCTCAAAACATGCACGATGCCAAAAAGGGATTGGCCACAAACATGCATAGTATCATAAGGGAATTTGGCCACAAACATGCATGATAACATAAGGGGTTTGGGATCATTTACATGCATAAGCCCCAAAGTCAGGTATTTGCCAATGTTTCACAAGTCAAATGGTTCCCAAAGGTTCATGCTAACATTCCATAGATAAAGATTCAAACTTGCAAGATAAACTAGGTTAAACATAACATGAGTGACATGATTAAGTCGCTAAAACTTAGCCCAAGGTCATAGATCATAGAAAAGGGGCAAAATTAGGTTCACATAGGCTAGCATACTTATGTTTCATCGCATTTTATTCCATGTCACATTAGAACCACCGTTATAATCTACAAGTAGCTAGAACTTACATAGCGAGGCTTAGGGAAGGATCATGCATCGTCTTGACGAAGAAAGGTGGCTCCTTTGTTGAAGAATCGTCATGAAATTTGCGTAGAAACGTTGATCCACTCCCTTGATTTGATGTAGCAAGGTAGAACCTTTGATTCGGATCCGATTTGAATGCATAAGCTCTTGGAGTTGGAGATGGAGGCCATGATCAAGAGGGATTTGGGCAGCACTTCGTTGTTAGATTGATTTCGAGTGATTTAGGTTAGGTCCTAGGGTGTTTTTATAGAGATTATGAGTAGTTTAGGCCATAGGATAAACCCTAGGATAGATCTGAGCCCTCAAAATCCGTCACAGGCCCATAAAACATGTCTTGAGGAGCAAGTCAGGTGCACCCAGGCCCAAGTGGTCGGACCACCCAGGTCGACACCCGTGTCGACTGGGCAGTCGACCTGCCCCCTGGGCGTGTCGACTCCCCAGTCGACACCCCAGTTGACCTGGGGCTTGGGCGGAATTTTCCCGCCCAGTTCGTTTGGCTCCAGATTTGAATTTCGAACTGTTTTTGAACTTGAATTTTTCTGAAAACTTTGACGGGCCATAACTTGGTCATACGGACTCCGATTTTCGAAAACTCGGACTCTATTTCACGTATTTTTCCGAGACGAACGCAATGGCGCAACCCATTTCTCCTGATTCAGATTTTATAATTAAATTCTGCCTTGATTCTTGTCTTAGCATGTTGTAAAAATCCGGGTTGTCACAAAAGTTCTAATGGGATGATAGAAAGGAAAAGCTAAACCTTTAACAGAAACGTTACCACCTCTCTTAGGCATGCTAGTAGTGAGAGCATAAAATTCCCCTCTCGATGATCTTGTTCTTTGCCCTTGTGCTTGTCCAATGGTACTTAACTACATGTCCCTTTTTACCATACCAACGATGTTCTTTCTTGTCATGGGTTTTATTATTCTTTTACTTTGACTTCTTCCCTTTCACCTTTTCCTCCTTCGTGGATTACGCCTTATCAACAAGTTTCTCATCCTTAGGCTTGTGTTCTTTATCCTCGTTCTTACTATCCTTGTATAGCTTGTTGACAAGTTTCTTGAAAGCTACATCCATCGCACGACAACCCTACAAAGCTTGAAATAAGATTAGTCGCAAGTAAAACTACTGCGGCTACAGATGGAGGTTGGGCACTCCTTGGTCCTCCGACATGTATCGTACGCCTACAAAACTATGGTGAAAAGGGAAGAGAGAAGAAACTCAAGGAGAGAATCAAAAGATAGTGCATATGGCTTTGGGGAATATGCCCTTCGTAAAACAAAACTTTTCTTTAAAAAAATGCTTCTTTGTAAACATTTTGAAAATAATTTCAGAAGGTTTTTAAAAGCTTTTGCCCAGTCTGGTAACCTTCTGCTCTGATACCACATGTAACACCCCACATCCGTTAAGGTCACTCACAAAGGGAATGCCTTAACTTCAATGGAGCATTAGGGGTACTGGAACAGAAATATTACAAGACAGACATATATAAAACATCGGAAGGTAAAGTAGAAGTACTTCAAATCATTTATTAAATATAATTGTTTACAATAAAAGCCCATCAACTTCCAATACCCAATTACATAGCTAAAATATATGTCTTGCTCAAAAACAAAGAAGCATAAAAATAAATTGTAGTATTCCCCAATAAAGCAAAGCAAGCCATAGCCAAGAGAAATCCAAGCAGTACATGAAAGAGCCTTAGAGCTTGGTAAGATCCGAACTAAGCTGTATTCCCACCCTGCGAACCTGGAGGGGGGGAACGGAAGAAAAAGAGGCGAAACAAAACGGGCCAGTCATAAAGACTGAGTAAGTCCTAGTGACTTTCAGCATAAAAACAGGTAAAGATAACATGGCATGAATAAACTGAAAGTAAACATAAGCATGATGACAAGATAAGCTACAGGCACGATAACTAAGAATAACATCATAGGATTTCTGTCATGTATAACATTGCAAGGTTCCCATCCAAGATGAACTAAGTATAGTTTCGCAAGATTTCTATCAAGCAACGCAAGATTTCTCTGCTTCACCGTTAAAATGATATCTATTTGCTATGCACCACCGAACTAGTGTCCCAACTAGTAATCTATATAAAATGATAAAATCATAATGTGATCCCAATCCTTGAAATTAAGGTTGCTATCACGTGTATATCTATTATTTATTTCCTAGATCTAATCTAGGGTTTTCTATCGAGCGCTTCCTAGATTCAATCAGGATTTATGCCACCTAGGTCCAACCTAGGGATTATGCTAACTATTGAACGCTTTTTGGATTTAGAGTTTATGCCACCTAGGTCCAACCTAGGGATTATGCTACCTATTGAACGCTTCTTGGATTTAGGGTTTATGCCACCTAGGTCCAACCTAGGGATTATGCTACCTACGTGTATCATACGACCCCCCAATGATTGTAGATACCTATGCTGGTCCCGCCATGGGGTGTATCCAACCTCATGGTGGCGGCCTAACACAATTCTAGAATGCATAGGGTATATTACTGGTGCCCTCCAGTGCCCTGTTTTTCTGCTCCTGAGTTGCGTGCACGCGCGCACTCTGTTAGAACCACACTGTGCACCCACCGCCGTCGCTTTTGACCGCTTACAATCAGCCCAGTAATTGTGCCCCACCCTGCGTAGTTTCAGGGTACCATGATACATCTAGTGGGTTACTGCTGAAATGGGTCCCCGTTACTAGGGTTTCCTACTGGTTAAGTTTGTGGGCCTATATTTACTAATATTACCCACCAACCCGATATATACTTAACCCTCTCCGTCCATCACGTTAAGTTGGTTAAGTGTTTTCTCTTGTTTTACTTAACCCTACCACACATCATGTTATATCGGTTAAGTGTTGTTCCTTGTGTTACTTAACCCTACCGCAAGCCTTGTTATACTGGCTAAGTGTTCTCCCTTGTGTTAACTTAACCCCACCGCTTGTCATGTCATATAGGTTAAGTGTATATTGACTTAGCCCACCTACTTATCATGTTGTGACGGTTAAGTGTTACCCTCTGTTGTTACTTAACCTTACCACACATCATGTTATATTGGTTAAGTGCATGTTAACTTAACCGCATCCACCAGTCATATTATAATGGTTAAGTGTTACCCTCGTGTGTTTACTTAACCCTACCACGCATTAGGTTATATCGATTGGGTGTTATCAACCTATTCAAGTTAGCCCAACCCATCTGCTAGTCATGTTATAATGGTTAAGTGTCATTAGCCTATCCACGTTACTTAACCCACATGTTCATATCATATTGGTTAAGTGTCATTAGTCTAGTCATATTACTTAACCCACCCATTGGTCTGATTAACAGTTATGTTGGTTGAGCCTACATTTATATTTTTACATGTTCTTAACTCATACCGGTTACATCCAAATTTATATGTCAAATTTCCATGTCATCCCACCTAACCCTCTAACCATACCCACGTCTTATTTTGGTTAGTATTCCTTAATTCATTCATTATGACGAACGAATCATGAACTCTCACATTAGACTGTGCATTTTGTGGCCACTGGATTTGCCGGGCGGTTCCGGGAAGATTTACACCACAAACTGTGTCTAACCTCGTGTCATAAACCGTTACGCCTACAATTTGGCCTTCGACCTCTCACATTAGACTGACACTTTGTGGCTACTGGATTTGCCGGGCGGTTCCAAGCTGATTTACACTACAAACTAAGTCTAACCTCATGTCAAAGGTTCATTAATGGTCGTATTCCACCCAAAACTCGAATATCAGTTCATGTGTTTAACATATCGAAATGTTCATGATTCACGTTTTTGCCCCGAAACGTATTCCCACATTATTATCATAATTCACTATAAGGTTATGCCAAGTTATAGCCTTTTATTTACAATACATGCCAATTACCTAAAACCCAACTTAGGCGCGTTCATATTAAACCTTTACTAAGTCATAAATTATCATATATGTTTCAACTCCAAATTTTACATAATTAACATATGCCCAAGTTCTAGATTACATGTAAATTTTACATATGCCCAATTCGTACCAAATTTACATATGTTCAATTTATTATATTTTACATGTATGACAATTTTATGCCATTTTACCATATCAAGTTCTAGCCAAAATTACATGTATCAAGTTTTATACCCAATAAACCCAAATCATGATTCATGATGCAGTTATCCCAAACTATAATCTTTTTATTACAATACATGTCAGTTGCCCAAGTTCATAATACATGTTTAAGCCAAATTGTTTACATGTTATACATACCAAATCTCATGTTACATTACATAGATCCTATTTGTGCCAAATTCCATGTATATAATATTTATGCAAATTTTTCATAACAAGATTATTCCAAAATTTATAGATCACACCCAAACTTGCAAATACAATGATAATATCCAATTTTATGTTGCCAATTATTACATCATATTCATATAGGCAATAATCCCATAATTCCCCCATATACATATCGTACACAATTCACGATTTTAGGCCAAGGTCCGAAATTGACCAAGGTTCATGAACAAAAATAAATTGGGAGAGATAGAAATTGAACAAAAATGAGATCAGAGGAAAACATCATCATAGGCATAAATATTACAACTTGATGATAACATCATTATGAATCAAGAAAACTGCTGAATAGATCATAAACTTGTCATGAGCATAAAGATAGACAAGTCCCAAAACACAAGAATAAAGGAGCAACAGAAATAGATCAGAATCGATAAACATACTTAAATCCAATTCCACTTTATTCCATGGCCACATTATAATTAAATGTTTAAATCTAAAAACAACTTGAACTTACAGAGCATGGCTAATGAATTAAGAACTGAATTTGTTGTAAAAATGTCGCGGCGTTGTTAATTTATTGTCTTGAATCATTGTAGAAGCCTTAATCTTCGAATTGGATTGTGTATGAAAGCTTAGGAAATTTATTAGAGGTGGCGGCCATGATCAAGAGGGATTCCAGCAGCATTCAGGTGTAAGAATGATTTGTTATGAATTAGGTTAGGTCTAAGGGTGTTTTTATAGGTGTAGCAACTAGTTTAGGCCCTTAGATTAACCCTAGAATCAATCCGGACCATCAAAACACGTCTCAGGCTTCAAAAATGAGTTATGGGTCAAAACAGTACGACCAAGTTGACCTGTAAGGGGGGGAGGTCGACACTATGGTCGACCTGGGGGGTTGGTCGACCCTATGGTCGACCCCTCGTCCAGTGCTGCCTGAAAACTACTGAAACTTGTACAGGCCATAACTTATTCATCCGGACTCCGATTTTCAAAAACTCGGACTCTATTTCATGTAAAATTTCGAGACGAACGCAATGGCGTAACCCGTTTCCCCTGATTCTGATTTTAAAATTTAATTCTGCCTTGATTTCTAGTTTTAACATGTTATTAAAATTCGGGTTGTTACATTTACAATATATACGAAGTGTTAAAAATATTCATGTTTGAAATAAATTGTTTTAACAATAAAAATCACATTTTTATAATATATATGAATCGCTAAAAAGATTCATGTTTGAAATAAATTGTTTTAACAATAAAATCACATTTTTGTTATATATATGAAGTGTTAAAAATAGTCATGTGTTGAAATAAATATTTGTTGGGTAAAAATATTATTTTTATCAAATATATGAAATGAAAATGGTTTGGAAATCGAAGAACGGATTATATATATATATATAATTAAAATAAATCAAATAACGAAGCTGCATTCGTATTTTGAAATCTTGATTTTAAACGATTGTACTAGGAGATCCGACCATCGGATTTTCCCGAAATCGAAACCGTTGGGTTCGCTTTGGAAATATCTTTTCAATGATACCAACTTTGCAAAGATCCAACGGTTAGATTGGGTGAAATGTTTAATTCAAATCTAAATAAAAACAGTGCCAGAATGGATTATATATATATATATATTATTAAAATAAATCGAATAATGACGCTGTATTTTGTATTTTGAAATCGTAACTTCAAATGATTGTACCGGGAGATCCGACCGTCGGATTTTCCCAAAACTAGAACCGTTGGGTCCGCTTTGAAAAGATCTTTCTAATGATATAAAATTTGTATAGTTCCAATGGTTAGATGTTCAAATATGTGTAAATCAAATCTGAAGAAAAACAGCGCCATGGCCACATTATGGCCTGAAGCGTCGTTTGAATAAATTGGCTATTTTTAAATAAATAGAAATAGCGATAAATCGTTATAAAATATTATAAATGATATGGAATGGAAATAAACCAAATTTACCCGGTTTATTGGATATTTGATGGTTGAATGTGTTTGACGTGAAAATTTCATTAATGAACTGAACTATGGATGTCAAATAATTTAACCATGGAAACGAATTGATTTGAATTTAAATATATGTGAATTGTTTGAAAAGGCCGAGTTAAATCTCATTTCAAATAATTGGTCGATGATGAAGACTGTGGTTGAAGACCGAAGGTCTTCACATCGTTTGGATGATTGTTGATGTCTTGATTGGGAGGCATCCAAGACAAGGTAATAAGTGGTGGTCGTCCAGACGTACTTGGAGATTGACCAGATGTGCGAGGTCCTCTCTCCTATATTGGACATACGGGAGAGGAATAAGGTGCCTCCGGTTTCGTTCAAACCCAGAACGGACTTGTAAATGGATGTGTGTTTGTAACTTGACAACGTGGCATACAGAGATGCAGTGATCAGGGCTTTTATTGAAAAGCAGAGCCTTGTGGTTGATGCTTAAAGCATGGCTTTAATACTGCTAGCTTTGTGTATAGCGTTGATTCACGAGCCTCACACCCCGGTATGAGCCAGAAACGGGAGAGGACCTCAGGGAGGACATGCGTTTCCTTCTAGCTAGGAGTGGTGTTTTGGGTTTTACATGCCCAGGCATTTTACTTATGTGGATGATGGATAGCGAGGCGCCTCGGTTATATCGGTCTCTGCGGAGCCGATGGATGGTCTTTATACAGACCAGTTTGACGCCCCGTAGGGCGGTGAAACGCAGTGTTCAGGCATTTTAATCCACTCTGTGTGGACCGGCCCTGACGATCCAAGGCTAGCCTACGCGCTTGCCTGAGACACGGGCTAGAGCGTCTTGAAGCGGTAAGGAGGATCTCTTGCCTTGGTTCATAATGGAAATCCAATTTCCAAATATGACATCGTGCGGTTTTGATTGTATACCTATATATGGAGACATAGTGGTATGGGGCACTTATGCCGTCTATGATTGATACCTATGATTGAAATTGTTTTTGAAACATATAAACACTAGTAATAATATCAAATGCTTTTGTTTTATACGTATCAAGCATATTTTGGCAATTATAAGGTAAAACTCTATCCTCCGGCTTGCGTTGCATTGTGTGATGGGAACTGAGTCTTATAATGGCTTCATTTTTGTAAAAAGCATTGCGATGTTTTAAATGATTTACTTGTTTTAAGCACTGGTTGTCCAATGGAGTAAACCCGTTCCGCATTAGCGACCTAGTCTTGTGATTGACCTTATTATGAAAATAAGTTAAGTAGATGACTGACTCGTAGTTTGTTTCACTTGCAAATTCAGGTGACCTATTTTTTACACAGGCAGCCTTGTATTCAGGTTTTAGTTGGCTCTTTCTGGATAGTTATGGAGCTGAAGATGGATTTTATCATTTCTTTCTTTTTATGTTGTTCAGCTCCGTTCTACATATTATGTTTTGATTCCGCTGTAGACATTTTATGTAAAGCTGAACTGGATTTTGTACTAAGTATAATCCTGTATTGTGTAACTATGATGTTTATATTTATCCAGTATATTCTGTTGTACATTATTTGGTGTATTTATATATTTTTGTTCTGTCGTTATTTGTTTATGTGTTATATTCCAAAGATTACCCTTGCCACCGTGGAACGGGGTTTGGGGTCATCACACGTGGTATCAGAGCTTTGGTTAAGCTTAATTCTGGAATATAACGTATTAACGAACTCGTCAGAAATAGAATCAGAAGTGTTTTATGACGAATAACTCATTTCAGATAGGATCAGTAATATCCTAGAATGAGTGTAGCAGAATGAAATACACCCCGATAGGCACATTTACATTCAAGTATATGCCACTATGCTTTAAAATACCTTTTCTGCTGACCTGACACTTTGTCTGCTATTTGCAGACATTAAAAAATGAGTGGTAGAAGTAGAAGAGGTAGGTAAGAATCAAATATTGAAGCTCTATTAATTAAGTATCGAAATCTAGATGAAGTACCGTTCTCAGGCAGTGAATCTATTATTCAAACACAAGCATGGATGCTCTCTATTGAGAAAATTTTTGAAGGTTCAAAGCTGAGAGATGATCAGAAAAGATTACTGGCATCTTGGGCACTCAAAGACGAAGCTTTAATCTGGAGGCAAGCTGTTATTAAGAATAATCCAGAAGGTAATATTACCCGGGATAGATTCAAAGAAATTTTCAATGAAAGGTTTATTCCTCCAGAGGAAACTAAGCAGTTAAGTTATGAATTCTACTATCTAATACAAGGAGATAAGATCATTCCGGAATATCATAAGAAATTCAATGAACTTTCTCGTTTTGCCCTGCATCTAATTCAAAATCCTAAGGGGAAGAATCTGAGGTTTATTAACGGGCTCCAAAGAAAGTACCACAGTAGTGTAACTGCACATGTGCAACTTCCTTTTTCTGAAATGATATGCATGGCTTACCAGTATGAAGATCTAGATAAGAAGGCCTTTTGGAAGACAAAGAAGAAAGTAGTTCTAGCAACAAAAGGAAATTCGAAACTGATAGCCCAGAGGCAAGTACGACGTCTGGGGTCAGAAGAAAACCTAAAGCCAAGAGAAAAAGGGTTAAATCTGAAAAAGAACCAATAACAACTGCCACCTGCTCTAACTGTAATCGGAAAGGGCATTTGGCAATAAATTGTGGACCCTTAAAGAAGCGATTAAAGAGTGGATCTAAATCCAAGAAGAAGTGTCAGGAGATTAGAAAATGCAATCAGTGCCATCAGGCTAGTCATATAAAGCGAGTCTGCCGGCTGTTGAAAGCGACCAAAGTAGTGCATGTAAATGAAGTGGCAGAAGCTCCGTCTCCCTCATTCAGTAAAACGAGGCCAGATGTTTTAGAAGACACGCTTATTATTAAAGACATTCCAGTTATAGTACTGTTTGATACGGGCGCGTCGCGAAGCTTTATTGCAAGTAATGCGGTTAAGAAATTGGATTTGAAATTGAAAAGGCTCAAAGCACCCATGACTGTCCATAATTCGGTTGGGGGTTCCCTCAATCTTAGTTGGATTTATGGGGTGCCTATTTCTTTTTCTCTTTATCGGTTCCCTACCATCTCGATCATCATGAATTTTACCGAATTCGATCTTATTCTAGGATTGGATTGGTTAACCAAGTATGAAGCTGAGGTCAAATGCGCCGACAGAGTTGTTAAGGCAAAGATTAAATCAGGAGACTACCATTCCATGTGAAGGTTCGAATTCTAATAGAAAAGAATTTTGGTCATCTTTGGATGTTTCTCCTACTCAAATAGAACCTATTCCTGTCATTACGGAGAATATTCCGGTTGACATTGAAAATATCCCTGTTGTCAAGATTATGCGGATGTGTTTGAAGAAGTTGTTAGGTTACCTCCACGTAGGGAAATTGATTTTAAAATCACTTTAATTCCTAATGCAAGGCCAGTAGTTCACGTTATTCGAAGGATGACCTTGAAAAAAAAGAGGAGTTGGACAATCAGACTCAACAACTTGTATGGAAGGGTCTGATCGGGCCTAGTTTCTCAGATTGGGGAGCAGTAGTAGTATTTGTCCCAAAATCAGACGGTACTCTCAGACTATGTGTGGATTATCGTGACTTGAACAAGAAGACGTTAAAGAACAAATATCCAGTGTCGTGGATTGATGATTTGTTGGATCGATTGAATGGCGCACAAGTATTTTCACGAATGGACCTAGCTACAGGCTTCCATCAGCTACGAATCACCGAAGAATGTGTTCCTTTGACAGCATTCAGAGGTCCAGACTTATTGTACGAGTGGTTAGTGATGTCGTTCGGCTTATGTAACGCTCCAGCTTATTTTGTCGATCTAATGAACTGGGTATTCAGAGAAGTATTGAATAAATTTGTACTGGTTTTCATTGATGACATATTGATCTTCTCTAAGTCAGAAAGAGAGCATGAAAAACTTTTGGAGCAAGTGTTATAAATTCTCAAAAAGAATGTTTTAAAAGCCAAATTTTCCAAATGTATATTCTAGCAAGAAGAAGTAAAGTTCCTTGGCCATGTTGTATCAAAAGAAGGAATTTTTGTGGATCCCAGTAAGGTCACAACTATTCAGAATTGGAAGCAGCCAACTACGCCCACAGAAGTTCAAAGTTTTCTTGGATTGGCTAGTTATTATCGAAAGTTTGTTAAGGATTTTTCGAAGATATCTATTTCCTTAACGAAGCTTACTAAGAAACATTCAAGGTTCAATTGGACTCCAGAATGTGAGATCCAGGAGCTGTAGTTAAGATTGGCAACTGCTCCAGTGTTAACAATTATCGATGGCAATCAAGACTTGAAAGTCTGGACCGATGCTTCTAAAGAAGGCCTTGGTGCAGTGTTAATGCAAAGAGGCCAAGTAGTCGCTTATGCTAGCCGTCAATTGAAGCCACATGAGAAAAATTATGCAACTCACGATCTTGAATTGTTAGCCATCGTGTTTGCTATGAAAATCTGGAGGCATTATCTATTGGGTGAGAAGTTCGAATTATATACTTATCATCAATCATTGAAGTATTTATTCACCCAGAAGGATCTGAATTTGTGACAGCAGCGTTGGCTAGAATTTCTCGTGGCATATGATCTTGATATTTTGTATACTCCGGGGAAAGCCAATGTTGTGTCTGATGCGCTCAGCAGAAAGAATGTGATCATCGCCAATCTTATCATTACACCATCGTTGATTGATAAAATATCTATGCATCAGAAAGATGATAGTTTTGTTAAAGAGGTGATCAAAATAATTCAAAGGGGCGAAGTCTCCAGTTTCCAAGTGGATGGTGCAGGAGTTCGGAGATTGAAAGGAAGAATTTGCGTTCCTGACCTTCTTGAGCTCAAAAGAGAAGTAATGGACGAGTGTCACAAGTCCAAGCTGAGTATCCACCCAGGGGTTAGTAAAATGTATACTGACCTCAAGCGAACCATCTGGTGGAAGGCGATGAAAAGATACATCTCTATATATATTAGCAGGTGTTCTACTTGTCAACAAGTTAAGAGCGATCAATAGAAACTCGCTGGATTGCTGCAACCGTTAGAAATTTTAGGTTGGAAGTGGGAACAAATTTCTATGGATTTCATAGATGGTTTGCCCAGAACCTGGAGAGGAAATGACAGTATTTGGGTGATCGTAGATCGTTTCATGAAGACCGCCCATTTTATACCTGTCAGGTCGAATAGAACCGCTCAGAGTCTGGCGCAAATTTATTTCCAAGAGATTGTTAAACTTCATGGAGTTCCCATGAGTATCGTTAGTGACCGTGACCCGACTTTTGCTAGAAAATTCTGGGAAGCATTCCAAGAAGAATTGGGAACGAAGCTGAACTTAAGCACCGCTTATCATCCTCAAATAGATGGCAAAACTGAGAGAGTGAACCATATTCTAGAAGATTTATTACGGGCTTGTGTTATTGATTTTGGCGGATCATGAGATGACCACTTGCATTTGGTTGAGTTCTCATACAATAACAGCTACCAAGCGAGCCTGAAAATGTCACCATTCGAAGCATTGTATGGTAGGTCGTGCGGATCTCCCGCTTGTTGGGTAGAACTTGGTAATAGACTTGTATTGGGACCAGATATGATTCGCAAAGCTGCGGATAAAGTCGATTTCATTAAGAAACGATTACTAACCACTCAAAGCCGATAGAAGAGCTATGCAGCTTCGAGAAGAAGAGATTTATCTTTTTCTATTGGTGACTATGTGTATTTGAGGGTTTCTCCGATGAAAGGAGTAGTCCGATTTGGTAAAACAGGGAAGTTGGCACCCAGATTTATTAATCCAATTCTTGTGCTCGAACGGATTGGAACACTCGCTTATAGAGTTCAATTGCCAGACTGGTTTCCTGGAGTACATGATGTGTTTCACATATCTCAACTTCGAAAGCATGTACATGATCCAGACTTGGTCACGGAAGAAGCCGCGCAACAGGATTTGGAAATTACTCTAGAATTAGCTGTGAGAAGAGAGCCGATAAAGATTATTAGCAAGGAAACTAAAGAGTTGAGGAACAAGAAGGTTCACTTAGTCAAAGTGCAATGGAGTGGAGATCCGTGAGACTGTACTTGGGAAATGAGGAGAGCATTAAGAAAGCCTATCCCAGTTGCAGGGTGGATATCTCTGATTAACTCTAGTGCAAGGTACATTTACCATAATTTGCATTTCCGTATTGTTTTCTACTTGGTTGTTGTTTCCTTTTCATGGATGTAAAACTTTTAGTTATATAGTCTGAATGATTTTAAAAGAGTATATGAATTAATTAGTATGTATTTGAAAAGTTAATCAACAAATTGATTGTTGTTTGTGTTGTCTGATTATGAATTGATTAATCAAATTATTGGAATGATAATTAATTTAATCAATAAGAAAATGATGGTAAATTTATGCAAATGAATCAAATATTGAACTGATTTGAAATTTGATTGGAATACATGCATGTACATTATATATGTTTGAACAGGTAAATGGATTTGCAGTTGAGTAAAGAATTTATTTGCGTGCCCAACAAATAGGTAAACCTTAAACGAGTTGAATGCGCAATTTTATTATTATATCAACTCCTATGAATGCCATTGGATGAGGAGTGCTGGTTGTTTTGTGTGAAATAATAAACTTCGCCATAGGATAGTAACAATTAATTTTGAACTACACTACATGGCATACTACGTGAAGATAACATACTCAATCATATACCACATAAGCATTTGGAGCTTTCGTGACGAGGTTGAAGATCTACCATTCGAGCGAGAGGCATGTATGGAGATGACTATATTACAGGTTGAACCGAAGAATGATATGGACTATATAAAATGTAACAGTAAATTGCCATATTAATAAAGACCCCACACGGGTTTGGAGATGACAGTAAACACTTCTCTTTGGTCATTAAGGCACAAAAAACCATTTATAGGGTGACAAGAATTTATTCTCTGGAGTTATGATCTATACACACTCCCTTGTGGACACCGGAATATATCACTATAAATATGTGTATGCTTTTTAGGATTTATTGGGTACCTAATACAGCCCGATAAATTTCCAAACCCTCCCCGTACAAAGGAGGTTATGGCGAAATTTTTCGAAAATTTAGGGTGTTAGCCAAATTTTTGAAGAATTAGGAAATTCTTAGAAACTGAAAAGTTGAAGAATGGAAGCTAGAATGAAAGTTGAGTTGGTTAGTTAAACAACTTTCAGCTTCGTTCCTTTTTGGGACGAAAAGATTTTAAGTGGGGGAGATTGTAACAACCCGGAAAATCAGAACCAATTTAAAAATTTTAATGTGGCTATTTTAGGGGATTTTGAATATTTAAAATAAATTATTTTAAATAATAACGACCAAAAATTCATTAGGATCGAAGTTATAGTGAATATATTTATTTTAATTATAAAACAAGACATTATATGGCGCAGCAGTTTGAAAATTTGAATTCGAACTTTGACTAACTGTACAGAATGCAAAATAAAATGGATTTTAGTGAAACCAAAATTATTTAAATCTATTTAAGAATATCTTTCTAACGAATCTGACAAATCGAAATTTCATAGCGGGAATCAAAAGTTATGGCTAAATGAATTTTCAGAAAGGTCGCTATGGGATTAATATAGCCCGTGAAAATAGACATTTTGTAAACGACCTCCGTTTTTGACGAAACCACTTTTGTTGGATCCGAGATGTCGAATTATTGCTAGATTCCAAATTCCATAATTTTTGAGTTAATATGTGAGTGTGGCAAAGGAAAATGTGTTTGGTTGATTTTAGTCAATTTGGATCGACCAGAAAATGACCAATTTTCAAACGGTCTCCAAATTCGACGAAATCAGTTTTGTTAGGACCGTATCGTCAATACATAGCTAGATTTATTTTTTTGGAATTTTTGGAATCAGTATGTGACCCCGACAAATTAAAATGTGCGTTCAAATCTATATTTGAATGTTTTATATTTTAATTTGAGGAATAACTGACTGAAACAGTCCAATGGGCCTACGAAACATATTTCATTGTGTCCGGAATCGGGGTAATTAGCTAGGGATAAAAGTCGTTGGGTTTGGATTGGAGTTCGTTTGGAGAAACGGATATTTTTGGAATTATATATAGCACGGGCCAATCGTATTTTTTTATAAGAAAATAAATAAAGAAAATCGCTTTCTCTCTCCCCGATGCCGATAGAAGGCGAAAAACTGCTCCGTTCTTCCTGGACAATTTCCGGCCGATCCCTTCACCAAAACACCTCACCCCAGTTGAACTTTTTGAAGAACATCTCCTCCTCTTCAAATCAGTACCAACCTCTCCTCCTCTCGTCGCGTGTGCAAGGAGAATCAACGCCCCAAACTTCACCACTTTCAGTCGTGCCCTCCCTGGTGGATCGAACTGGGCGCCTCCACCACGCGCAGGAGCACGACTCCAAGCCCTACGACGCTGCACAAGCTGATCGACCTCTCGTTCAACGGTTTACACGAAAATCAAAAACCTAGTTTTGAACCTCATTGACAGGTAACGGCTGTTTTATTTTGAAAAGAAAATAACACATTAAAAGCGCTACGGATTTTGATTTCATGATAAAAATCATATCATTTTGCTATGTTGTCGAAATCCAGTGAAACAAGAGACACCGGGATCGTGCGGACGCCTTCTACATTCTAGAAGAGACCAGAGAATTTTTGGAGCTTCCTACAATTTTTCGAGGAGTGGAACCTAATGTGAGATTTCTAAATTATAAACGATATGGAATGGCGATGTATAAATTATATAATCGATGTATAAGTTATATAAGCGTTGTACACCTCATGTATAAGCATTGTATAAGTTGTATGTGCGATGTATAAGTTATATATACATTGTAAAAATCATATGTGCGTTGAATGGAATTGAAATGATATTGAAATAAAATAGAAATATAATTATATACGTATATATATATATACAATTCCCTCGTCGACAGAACATGGACGATATATTGGTTGTGATTATTTGGATTTTGGTTGACGTGAAATTTGGTTGATAATAGAGAATGGCTGATAATGATTGTTTGTGGTTGAAACAAAGTTGGAATTTTTGTGGAAATATCCATTGTGATATGAAAATGATCGAAATATTCAGATTATAAGGTTAAGCCCCTTAGGGAACACTGCGAGGCATAAGGTAGTGCCAGGAGTCGTACTCGGGACGGTACCGGTTTTAAACCACCTGTCGTTATGCTGCCGAAATTTTCTGAAATATTCATGTGTTTGATTTATATTCATGTATTGAAATATATTCATGTGTTGGAAAAACATTCATATGACGAATAAAATGTTTGAAAGATAAAAATCATATTTTTATCATGTATATGAAGTATATAAAATATTCATGTTTGAAATAAATTGTTTTAACAATACAAATCACATTTTTATAATATATATGAATCGCTAAAAGTATTCATGTTTAAAATAAATTGTTTTAACAATAAAAATCACATTTTTATTATATATACGAAGTGTTAAAAATAATCATGTTTGAAATAAATTGTTTCGACAATGAAAATCACATTTTTATAATATATATGAATCGCTAAAAATAATCATGTTTGAAATAAATTGTTTGGACAATGAAAATCACATTTTTATAATATATATGAATCGCTAAAAATATTCATGTCTGAAATAAATTGTTTTAACAATAAAAATCACATTTTTATAATATATATGAATCGCTAAAAATATTCATGTTTGAAATAAATTGTTTTAACAATAAAAATCACATTTTTATAAAATATACGTAGTATTAAAAATAATCATGTTTGAAATAAATTGTTTCGACAATGAAAATCACATTTTTATAATATATACGAAGTGTTAAAAATATTCATGTTTGAAATAAATTGTTTTAACAATAAAAATCACATTTTTATAATATATATGAATCGTTAAAAATATTCATGTTTGAAATAAATTGTTTTAACAATAAAAATCACATTTTTGTTATATATATGAAGTGTTAAAAATAGTCATGTGTTGAAATAAATATTTGTTGGGTAAAAATACTATTTTTATCAAATATATGAAATGAAAATGGTTTGGAAATCGAAGAACGGATTTTATATATATATATATAATTAAAATAAATCGAATAACGAAGCTGCAGTTCGTATTTTGAAATCGTGATTTCAAACAATTATACCGGGAGATCCGACCATCGGATTTCCCCGAAATCGAAAACGTTGGGTTCGCTTTGGAAATATCTTTCCAACGATACCAACTTTGCAAGGATACAACGGTTAGATTGGGTGAAATGTTTAATTCAAATCTGAATAAAAATAGCGCCAGAATGGATTATATATATATAATTAAAATAAATCGAATAATGACGCTGTAGTTCGTATTTTGGAATCGTAACTTCAAACGATTATACCGGGAGATCCGACCGTTGGATTTTCCTGAAACTGGAACTGTTGGGTCCGATTTGAAAGGATCTTTCAAATGATATAAAATTTGTAAAGATCCAACAGTTAGATGTTCAGATATGTGTAAATCAAATCTGAAGAAAAACAGCGCCATGGCCACGTTATGGCCTGAAGCGTCGTTTGAATAAATTGGCTATTTTGAATAAATAAAAATAGTGATTAATCATTATAAAATATTTTAAACGATATGGAATGGAAATAAACCGAATTTACCCGGTTTATTGGATATTTTATGGTTGAATGTGTTTGACGTGAAATTTTCATTAATGAACTGAACTATGGATGTCAAATAATTTAACCATGTAAATGAATTGATTTGAATTCTAAATATACGTGAATTATTTGAAAAGGCCAAGTTAAATCTCATTTCAAATAATTGGATGACGATTAGAGATCGACGATGAAGACGGTGGTTGAAGACCGGAGGTCTTCACATCGTTTGGATGATTGCTGATGTCTTGATTGGGAGGCATCCCAAGACAAGGTAACAAGTGGTAGTCGTCGAGACGTACTCGGAGATCGACCGGATGTGCGAGGGCCTCTCTCCTGTATTGGACATATGGGAGAGGAATAAGGTGCCTCCGGTTTCGTTCAGACCCAGAACGGACTTGTAAATTGGATGTGTGTTTGACGTTGTAGCTTGACAACGTGGCATACAGAGATGCGGCGATCAGGGCTTTTGTTGAAAAGCAGAGCCTTGTGGTTGATGATCAAAGCATGGCTTTAATACAGCTAACTTTGTGTATAGCGTTGATTCGCGAGCCTCACACCCTAGTTTGAGCCAGAAACGGGAGAGGACCTCAGGGAGGACATGCGTTTCCTTCTAGCTAGGAGTGGTGTTTTGGGTTTTACATGCCCAGGCATTTTACTTATGTGGATGATGGATAGCGAGGCGCCTCGGTTATATCCGTCTCTACGGAGCCGATGGATGGTCTTTATACAGACCAGTTTGACGCCCCATAGGGTGTAAAACGCAGTGTTCAGGCATTTTAATCCACTCTGTGTGGACCGGCCCTGACGATCCAAGGCTAGCCTACGCGCTTGCCTGAGACACGGGCTAGAGCGTCTTGAAGCGGTAAGGAGGATCTCTTGCCTTGGTTCATAATGGAAATCCAATTTCCAAATATGACATCGTGCGGTTTTGATTGTATACCTATATATGGAGACATAGTGGTATGGGGCACTTATGCCGTCTATGATTGATACCTATGATTGAAATTGTTTTTGAAACATATAAACACTAGTAATAATATCAAATGCTTTTGTTTTATACGTATCAAGCATATTTTGGCCATTATAAGGTAAAACTCTATCCTCCGGCTTGCGTTGCATTGTGTGATGGGAACTGAGTCTTATAATGGCTTCATTTTTGTAAAAAGCATTGCGATGTTTTAAATGATTTACTTGTTTTAAGCACTAGCAATCCAATGGAGTAAACCCATTTCGCGTTAGCGGCGTGGTCCTGTAATAGGCCTTATTATTAAAATAAGTTAAGTAGATTTCCCATACCTGTTCCATGACTGACTCGTAGTTTGTTTCACTTGCAAACTCGGGTGCCCTATTTTCGTCACGGGCAGCCTTGTATTCAGGTTTTAGCTGGCTCTTTCTGGATAGCTATGGAGCTGAAGATGGATTCTATCATTTCTTTCTTTTTATGTTGTTCAGCTCAAGTTGTACATATTATATTTTGATTCCGCTGTAGACATTTTGTGTAAAGCTGAACTGTATTTTGTACCAAATATGAACCTGTATACTGTGTAACTCTGATGTTTATATTTATCCAGTGTATTCTATTGTACATTATCTGGTGTATTTATATATTTCTGTTCTGCTGTTATTTGTTTATGTGTTATATTCCAAAGATTACCCTTGCCACCGTGGAATGGGGGTTTGGGGTCGTCACACTCCAACTCCAAGGATAAATATCGAAATTGGAATACTTGGTCTAACCCGAGCAATAATGCAAACAACTCGGATCAGGACTAACATTTTCATGGAAGTAAATCAACTCAAATGAAATGTTCGATGAAATGTATTTGGTAACTTAAACGATGTTTGGGATCGCCATCCTATAAGGATCCATCAAAATAATACTATATTGTATAATGCATTACATACAATGGTGTCTATTAGTAAAGTTAAAATATCAAAATAGCTTAAGCTGGATTAACTTTATTACCCTTACACTGTTCAAATATTCCCATAGTATATACATTACTGTAATTCCTCCATAAACTAGAGGGCTATTGAAGGGCACTCCATATGAAATAGTACAAAACAAAGTCGTAGTAGTCTCGTATAAGGCATGTGACAAGGAACACAAGGAATGCCAGGGTGGATTCACCGTTTGCAGAGCCGGACTGGTGGTAACGCATAACACCCACTACCGCCCACCTCGAAACACACTCCCATAATAAAAAAGGCCTAATCGAATCTCAACGATAATAGAATGGTATCGAAGAAGTGCGCTCGATAGTAGGTATGACCGCACTTGGTCTCGGCGTAGCTCCTGTTTTAGTCACACCAAGCTGACTTAAGGTAGTCAGGGTCTCGTAATTAATATGAAATAGAAAATATAGTTGATCGCCACCCATCCTACTTCATTCTGGAACTCCACCACGTACATAGTTGTTAAAATGGTTTTTGGTATTAGCAGAGAGTATGACAATATCCGATCTCGGTCTCTTTAACAACCAAACATTTACATTTTTCACACCGTGGCCATAATTTTATAAATCACTTTATAAAATAGTTTATACAAAATCTCATATTCAAATTTGAAATCAAATTTAAATATCTAATTTCGATTATACTTAAATTGAAAACAACTCAAATCACTTAAATTAAATCGATTTAAAACCATATCGTAAAGATCTCAAGTATAATACAAACTAATACTATAATAATTAAATTCGATTTACTATTTTTCGAAAATATTTTCATAACGATTTCAGTCCAAAATCGACTTATAGAAAACATATCCCAAATTTCATTTAAATTAATACTAAAATATTTAATTTCAAAGATATTTTAGCTCGATTTATATTCGAAAATCCAAGTTTCAAACTATTCAAGAATTCGCTCTAAGGCGATTCAAAATTCAACATTTAGGTCCAAATTCAATATATATACAATTCAAATCGAAAACTTACAATTTCAACTCAACAAATCATATCGTACTTTGTAATTCGAGTCATATATTCGAAATCGTTATTTATAATGTCAACAATTCATATAACCTGGTTTTACCCTTTAAAGCATTCGTTTAGTCGATTTATGAAATCCAACACTTAGGATCAATTCCCTTTTATATAATTCAAACGAAATCTTATATTTCAATTTAAACCAAATTGTATCTTGTCTAATAATTCAAGTTATAATGTTCAAAGTCGTTACTTAAATTCAAATCACAAGATTTAAACCATTCTTATAAATTCAATTTCACAAATTCCTTAATTCAAACCAAACAATTTATAAAATCAGTTCCATACATAAATATTTATATATTCCAATTCATATTCAAACACTTTAAAAATTGAATTCAATTCAAATTTATTATAAATTCAAATAAAAATCTATTTACGAAATTCACATTCATTCTTATAAAAAATTCAATATTTAAACCAATTGAAGTTTCGCATTCAGTTGACTTATAATCGAATTTGTTCATATCCATTATAAATTCAAATACATTTTCATCAAATTAGAAATTAAAATTTGAAATCAGTTCCACGATTCAAATTCACCCCTTATAAGCTCAAATCGATCAAATTCAAGTTCTTATCTAATATGAGTTTGTTCGTTAAACCAATATCGTTATTTACATTCAAATCGCAGAAACCTTAACTTTTCCATTTTCGAGTTTATTATTAAAGTTTGTAAAATATATATGAAGAAAAATTAACTTTTAAAATAGATATATATATACATAAGTTTATAAAATTCTAAAATTAACTAGAAAATAGATTATAAACGTATACAAGTTTAAAATAATATAGAAATAGGTTTAAAAGAAATATATATTATAATTTAAAAGTTTAAAATGCTTATACAATTAAATTATATGGTTAAAAATAAATAAAATCATAAGTAAAATCTTAAATAAACATTTAGATCCATATTTACTCATATATTCATTTTAAACGTATAATTTAGAATTTACAAAACTTAATTTTAAAAATCTTTGAAAACGTATATATAAAAATATAGGATCTTAAGTTATTACTTTAGAAATCAGTTTCCAAATAATTTTACTACGAAAACGTTACCAACGGTATCCGTATATAGTTTTCTATCCTATGGTCAAGTGATACGAGTATTTATCATTTTATTTCGCAATTTATAATTTCTACGAGCCTAACATTTCAACCCGTAATCTCAAATTCAATAAAAATCGTTTAGGTCTATCATTTTAACCCATAACAATTTTTCCTTAATCTAAGGTCTATTCGGGTATGCATCATTTTAACCCTTAATGATTTTTCCTAAACTAGGGATATCAATAACATAAACAAATCAATACATAGCATCAGTCACATCATCAGTGCACCCTACGTGTCATATATGAAACTGTTCATATTAAATAAACAATTACTACTACAATCCTATACATTTCATAACAGTTCATTTGTGTTGATCTAACAACCATAAAACAATGTAGGTCAAGTGTGAGATAAACTCACCTTTCGTGGCATAAAGAAGGAGACGACCAACGGATTGAAACGAAATTGAAACGACGATTCTAGGCATGATACAAAATGGATTCAACTCGGTAACCACTCAATATTATTTTGTTTCTATGAGAGGAGGCTAGGGAATTTCTCGACGGATCAGTACGCTTATTGTGTTTTGGGACAGCACGATAAATTTTAAAAAACAAATTTTATATTTATATACAGATACACATCGTAAAATATAACATATATATATTTATAATTCAACGCAAACCTGTATAAATATTATAAAATATATATTTAAACACACACTGTGAATACACACATACCCATCAAAACTGTATACTACATGTACACATATATATTTCAAAACTAATAAAATTTCAAAACAGTTCACACCAAATCATTATAATATATATAAATAGACAACTAAAATAAATAAAAATATGTATGTATAATACTCAACACAGAAATATATACACAATATAAACACATACACACGAAATCAACATATACACACTACACTCATACGCACACGTAGTAACCCACGCAGATAACTACACATTCATGAGCATCACACACGCACTATAAAATACACATACACAACGTTATGGAAACACTCACATATACATATACACGATACAAAAATAACACACACATACCCCCCCAGTTTCACACATACGCACAAATACACGCAACATGAACTCACGCAAATACACCGCTATACCAACACTCATGCCATGCAACACAGTAACTAAACAAACCACCCAAAACTAAATGCACACACTAACATATACACAAAAACACAATGTATATTGTAAAACCCTAAATTTTCTATGTTTATTAAAGTAACGAATTAAAGAATACTTAATTTTAAAAGTGAGAATTAAGGGAAATGGGTTATGCCATTGTGTTTGTCTCAAAATTCTGCTTGAGATAGAGTCCGAGTTTGCGTGGATCAGACTCCGTATGAAGAAGTTATGGAGTCCAGAAGATTTCATGTTAAATCAGAAATTAAATATAAATATGTAAATAATAATTAAATATCCCAAACCAAGTTCAAAATTCGAAATTCAAGCAGAATAGGCTGAGTGGGAAAATTCCCACTCAGGGGTCGACCCCCCCAAGCGGAGTCGATACAGGTGTCGACCCCCCTATAGGGGAGTCAACATAGGTGTCGACCCCCGTCCCCTGTAGGGGTCAACTCCTGCATTCTGATCCAGACAGTGACGATTTTTGACTTGTTACTGAGTCACTAGGGCATAGGTGGCGGTTCCTGGATAACTCTATCTTGTCTGGATGGTCCTGATTGCTCCTAGGTTGATCTAACGGCTTATATTAGTTTAAACTTCTATATAAACAACCCCAATCCTCAACCCTAAACCACACAAAAATTCATTCTAAAAGTCGTCATGTTGTCCATGGTCAACCTAGACTAGCCGCCATTCTTCTCCAATTAGAAAGCAAGTTAGAAGCTATGAATCGAATCAAATCAAATCTAAATTAGAGAATCGATAGTCTACTTCAAGGGATAGCTATACAGTTTCAGAATACAGATCCCAGAACACAAGATCGTTCTTAGTTATCTTTTAGATGTGAACAAATTAAAGTCATGATTTGTAATAAAGTAAAAATTTGAACTGTGCCTAGTAGTATGATAATAGTGATGCTGATTCATGTCTATTCTTATGATAATTCTATCATATATGCCTGTGAGACTATTGCGGTTTATTGAACCTATCATGTTGTATAGAATTTGGTGAATGAACCAATTATGTTGTATAGTAACTTGGGAATGAAACTATTATGTTGTATATAAGTTTGGGGATTCTATCATGTTACGCTACATGCAAATTTATAGGCTTAGTCATGTCATATATGCCTAAATGTTTAGATCCACACGCCTCTATGTTAGATCTATGTTAACTTGATTCCACACAAATGCAAGTTCACGTCTACACGCCTAATTAAGTTTGTGTAGTTCTGTGTAAACTCCTATTTATATGCTTATGATTCATGTTGAATAGATCTAAATTGCAAGTTCATAATTAAATATATATTGTTCTATGCCAAATTCATATGACATATGTTTAGTTGGATCCATATTATGCTTGTTGGAATGTTACATGTTCCTTCCTTTTCCCCTTTTGTTTATGAGTGAGGCTAAATTGCGAAGCCTAACATTCTATGTGATTTATGCGAACGTATAACGGGGGTAACGTTGGGAAAATTATAAATTTGCATATTATTGGCATAGTTTGGTAGCATGAATGGTAATATTTATTTACCTAAAAATTTTGAACATTATTTAGAGGGAAAATAGGGCATGACTTGAATGACAACAATTTGTGAATAATTTACATATAAACAAAACGGGTAAATATGTAAATTAAGCAAAAGAAGAATATGCCTAACCTGAGGTTAGATTGAGTTACGGTGTAAGACTGCCCAGAACCGCCCAGCACATCTAGCAACTGTAACAATATAGATCTAATGTGATAGGTTAGCGCATTAAGCCCAAAAGAACCCGAGGTTAGACTGAGTTGCGGTGTAAGACTGTCCGAAACCGACCGACACATCTAGCGATCGCAACAATACATGTCTAATGTGAGTCGTTGCTGCTTTAATGAATAAATTAAAGCTAAAACAGGAATGGTACGGTTAAGTTAATTAAGGCAACACTTAACCAGTACAACATGTTAACTAAACTGATGGGTGGGGTTAGGTTAATTTGAGAATACTTAACCATTTTAACATGTTGATTAGGAAACCCTAGTAACGGGGACCCATTTCAGTAGTAACCCACACAGATGTATCATGATACCCTGAACTAGGCAGGGTGGGGCATGATAACTGGGCTGATTATAAGCGGTCAAAACAACGGCGGGTGGTGCATCAGTGTAGGTTCCGACGGAGTACGGGCGTGCACGTACTCCGGAGTGGAAAAAGTAGGCACTGGGCATCAATAGTTATACACTGTGCATCTTGAATTGTGTCGGGTTGCCACCATAGAATTTGATACACCCCATGGAGGGACCAGCACAGGTATCTACAATCAGGTGGGGCCGAATGACATAAGTGGTATATGTATACGAGTAGGAGCCGATCGATAAAAAGGGGATCACTTTGTTATGAACACGTGAGGCTGGTTGAAACAATTGTTAGTAGGTGCAGAGAAATAGAAATGGGTGCGATAGTACATTCAGTTTAAACTGCCTTATCATGGTCTATGTTATCTTGTTATTCTGGTATTGTCATATTTTCAGTTTATTCTTGTCATGTTCCTTTTTCTTGTTCACATACTGAAAAATCACTGGACTTACCAGACTTATGTCTGACCCATTTTTCTTTCGTCTACTTTTCTTCCGCCCCCCCCCCCCCCCGGTCCGCAAGGAGTGAATACTTCAGCTTAGTTCAGACCTTTTGCAAGCTTGAAGAGAGTAGATGTATTGCTTGGACTCTCCTTTCTTGGGCTATGGCTTTGGATACACTCTTAATGGGGATTATGCTACTTTATTATCGTTTTATGCTTCTTTATGTTTCAATCAAGACAGAGATTTTGTTGTAATAATTTGGAAGTTGTTTTGAGACAGTTTGTTGTAATGTTTTGACTGAACCATGTGCCTATGAAATAAATTTAGTTTTTCCACTGCTTATATGTCTGTCTTATAAATTATCTGTATCTTTTACCTATAGCGCTCCACCAAAGTTAAGGCATTCCCTTTGTGAGTGACCTTAACGGAGGTGGGGTGTTTCACTTGGTATCAGAGCAAAGGTTTACCATATCATATAAAAGTTTTTGAAAACTAATTTTCAAAATGAAGTTTAAAGAAGCATTTTCAAGAAAAAGTATTGGTTTTATTTTAAAAGGCATAATCCCCAAAGCCATATGCACTATCTTTCTATCCTTTGTTTTGAATCTTTTCTTTTTCGTTTCAGCATGTCTGGGGATCTTAACCTTCCAGAGGGCGTACCGGTACCTGGCTGGTTCAGAAGGTACCTAGAGGCTAGGGCTAATAACGCAGGCCCAGTAGATGTTCCTCCTCCCCTAGCTGTAGCGGTTCCTCCTCCTCCTCCGCGTGCAAATGCCTTCTCAAAGATATGTAGAGACTTTCGATCCATGGGTGGAAAGAACTTCAATGGAATTGAATCATTCGTGGAAGCAAGTAACTGGCTCAAAGAAACTAAGGATTTTTTTGTTACCTTCGAAGTGGACGATAGGCAGAAGATACAATTAGCCGTATGGTTGCTTAAAGACGAAGCCTCTTATTGGTGGGAAGTTACTAATGCTGAAAGACCAATTGAAACTTGGGTGGATTTCAGAATGAGGTTTGAAATGAAATTCCTCTCACAAGCTGAACGAAGCCTACAGATGGAGAAGTTCTTAGCTCTCAAATAGGGAAGTATTCGGTCAAGGAATACGTCAACCAATTCAACCAGCTGGCTAGATTCGAATTGGAGTTAGTGAAAACTCCACATAAGAAGGCTCTCTGATTCGTTAAAGGGTTGAATGAGCCACTGCACAGCGTAGCTATGTCCCATATACCAATGGGTACAACTTATGAGAGACTGGTGGACATGGCTCTATTACAGGAAGAAGATAAGGATGGCAAGAAAGAGACAAAGGTGGAAGCACCTCAAGATAAGAAAGTGGAAGGATCACTGAACAAGAAGACGGATTCCAAGAAGGGCGGGAAGAAGAACAAAACCCATGACAAGAGGAAGTGTAATTTTTGTGGCATTCCTAGACATCTGGTTTAGGACTGTAGAAAGAAGAAGAAGAGGAAGATGGGTGGTTGTTTTCAGTGTGGTGAGATAGGACACATGGCTAAGGACTGCCCAAGAAAGCAAGGGCAAGGGCAGAGAGCTGGATCCACTTCTGGAAGGCAAGTTAACGTTCTCATTGCACCTCCGCAAGAACAAGGTAGAAATATTTCTGTTTAGAATTTAGTTTATCTTTTTGATCATCCTGTTCGTACACTCTTTGATTCTGGCGCATCACACTCTTTTATATCTACTGCTTTAGTTGAATCTCTGCACATAGACACCAGTATAGAAGAGGATCCCTTGGTTGTTTCAAATCCAATTGGGGGTTCAGCTTATTTATCAATGATTTGTTTGGATTTGAAAATTTCTATACTAAGCGTTGGGTTTAGATGTAATGCCTATGTTTTGGGCTTCATGGGCTATGGGTTAATTCTAGGCATGGATTGGTTATCCAGTAATGGTGCCGTCCTCGATTGTGAAAAGAGAGTGGTTACACTCATGACTCGCCTCAGTAACAGTCTCGAAATCTCTTGTAATTCCATGAACTCTGTTATGCTTAGCTATCTAGAATCTCTTGATGCATTTGTTGAGAATTTGCAGTCTGTTAGAGTAGTCCATGAATACTCGGATGTATTTAAAGAGGTGAAGGGCTTACCTCTGAAGCGGGAGATAGACTTCCGCATATACCTCGTTGATAATGCAAAACCCGTTGCTTTACCCGTTAGACACATGGCTTCAAGGGAGAGGAAAGAGCTCAGCAAGCAAGTTAGAGAGCTGCTGTAACGACCCGGAAATCGGAGCCAATTTATTTATTTTTTTTGGCAATTTTAGCGAATTTTGATTATTTAAAATGAATTATTTTAAATAATAATGATGAGAAATTTATTTTGAATAGAATTCGAACGTATATATTATATAGATC
Source organism: Allium sativum (assembly GCA_030737875.1). Classification (NCBI taxonomy): domain Eukaryota; kingdom Viridiplantae; phylum Streptophyta; class Magnoliopsida; order Asparagales; family Amaryllidaceae; genus Allium; species Allium sativum. Next base: position 821,318,353 of record CM060924.1, on the reverse strand, counting down.
GTCGTTAGAATATAAATAGTTATTTTAAATTATAAAAGGAATTGAAAATGGCGCGGTAGTTCGATAATTTGATTTCGAATTTCAAATGGATCTATAGGATTAAAAATAAACCAGATTTTAGCGAAACCAAAAATATTAGAATCTATTTGAGAATATCTTTCCAACGAATCCGAAAAATCAAATTTTCATAGCGGGAATCAAAAGATATGTCCCATTTGAAAATTCAGAATAGTCGCTATGGAATTCTGGCCCTTAAAAATGGAAATTTTGCGAACGACCTCGGATTTCGAAGAAACCACTTTTGTTGGATCTGGAATGTCTGGTTACTGCTAGATTCCAAAATTCGTAATTTTTCAAATCAATATGTGAGCGTGGCAAAGGGAAACGCGTTTGACCAGTTTCAGTTGATTTTAATCGACTGGAAAAAGGCCATTTTTCAAGCGGTCTCAGAATTTGACGAAATTAGTTTTGTTGGGACTGTATCGTCAATACGAAGCTAGAAATAATTTTTCTGGAATTTTTGAAGTCCGTATGTGGCCCCGGTAAATTGAAATGTGCGTTTAAATTGAATATATAAAGATTTATATTTTAAATTTGATGGAAACTTAGCGTAACAGCCGAATTGGCTTGCGAAACATATCCCATTGTGTTCGGAATGGGGGTAATTAGCTAGAGGCGACAGTCGTTGGGTCTCGTTTGGTGTTCGAAGTAAAAGTCAACTTTTAGAAATAAAAATAATATAAAATTAAAATAAATAAACCCCCCCTCTCACTTCCTTTCTCTCTCCCCGAACATTTCTGAAATAAAAAAAAAAGAAAAAGAAAGAGGAAACAGCCGCCACCGCCGTTCCTCATCCACCGCCACGTCGTCGCCCCCCCCCCCCCCCCTCCGCCATCGCCGACTCTGGCGACCCCCTCTCCCCCACGATCTCCCTCTCCTCTTCTACCCGAAAATAAAGCCCCGTAAACCCTAAATCACCCAAACCTGCAACCCACCTCCGCCCTAGCCTGTCGCGACCACCACCCACCTCCCCCATGGCTCTACCTCGCCTGCGCCACCCTGTTTGACCCCAGCGCACCCCCTGACCCTCCGACGAGCCCATCACCTCCCCTCAGACCCAAAACAGCAGAAGAAACCCCCCCCCCCCCAACTCTTGCGCCACGTCAGCCCCTCCCCCGAGCCATCTCCGCCACCAAACAGCCAAAAGTAAGCTTTTATTTATTTTATTTTTAAATTCTGAATTTATTTAAGTTAAGAACATATTTTAAAAATCAGTTTTATATGTGTATTTAACGTTAAATAAAATCTATGATTTTTATGTATGTGCGCGAATAAAAATGGGATTTTTAACAACAAAAAGAGGTGATTTTGAAAAGCAAGAAGATTAAAAATATAATTTTTATTATAGAAGAAGATTAAAAATATAATTTTTATTATAGAAGAAGATTAAAAATATAATTTTTATTATAGTAGAAGATTAAAAATATAATTTTTATTATAGTAGAAGTATTAAAAATATGATTTTTATATAATAGAGAATATAAAAATATTATCTTTATATATATAGCGAAATAAAAATCTGATCTTTCTTATATGTATGTTGAAATATAAATGTGATTTTTATAGAGATGATATATAAATAAAAATTCAATCTTTATATAAGAAGTAGAAATATAAAAATATAATTTTTATATTGAAATAAGCGTTGTAAAAATATATAAAGTAGAAATAAAAATATGATTTTTATTTATTGAAAGGAAGTGATAAAAATATAATTTTTATTTGAACAGCGTGAAAAGGACTGAATTGGAATTTCAACCAATCCAGACAGTTCAGCACTTCAACAGCAAAGCACGGCGGAGTGGAACCCTCTGTGTGAACTTCTCACTTTTTAATTTAATTTTCTAGTTAAAATATATACTAGGATGCAGACGGTGTTTAGTAGCACCCGACACCCATTGTCCACAGACCATGGACGGCTTGTATGCTTGTTTGTTTGATTTTAATGTGTAGTTGATTGTGTAATGTGATGTGAAATGAAATAAAATATTTATATAGTTAAAAATATTTTGTAGTTAAAAATAGAATTTTTAACGTATATATGAAATGAAATAGATTAATATAAATAAATCGAACGATTTGTTTATATACACACATTTGACTGATACTGATTAGGACGATAAATTTTACACATTGCCCAACTGCACAAATAAAATCTGTGTTTGATTGTTTGAAAACCCCACACGGGTACTGGGATGATATATGACATACACTAGTCCAAATAATTAGCTGTATGTTGATCGATTGATTGACAGGCTGCTATAAGCGTTAAATATTTATATTGGATGCTTATACAGTGTAGAACGCACTCTGGATGATGGGTGATTATTTATCGTTGTTATTTTATACATGTGATGTAGAAAATCCATATAATTAACATTATATGGTAATTGATTGGGCCTCGTTCCAGTTTTGAAAAAGAAATATTTGAAATAGAATATTCGAAAATAGAAATATATGAAGTCGTGTTGATTAGATTTACGCCATTTTGACGTGAACGATATTTATATCGATTTTATTCATTTTATAATGAACATCGAAAGTGATTTCAAAATCAGATATTTTGAATAGAAATGAATTCGAATTGAAATTGAATAGAAATGAATTCGAATTTAATTTGAATAGGATTGAATTCGAATTGAAATTGATTAGAAATGAATTCGAATTGAATTCGAATTGAAATTGAATAGAATTCAAAACGAACTGAAATTGAATAAAAAATTGATTTGAATTGAAATCAATTTGAAATGAATTTAAAACGAGTTTTTATTGGAAAGATTCAAATTTGATTTGAATTTGAGACGGAAGTTGAAATCGTTTTGAAAACGAATTTAAAACGATTTATAAAATTCGTTTCGAAAGGAAATCGACAAAGTAAATATTATATATATTATATAATGGCCTGAATAGAACGCACCGCGGCAGTTCACGAATTTCGACCATTGACTTCGAATGGACATTGCGGGAGATCCGACCGTCGGATTCTCCTAAAATCGTAACCGTTGGGTTCGTATCGAAAAGAGATTTCTAACGAATATTAGAAATTTTGAATCTAACGGTTGGATTTGGAATTATGTCCAAATCAAATTTGAAATAGGTCGCTGTAAGTGCAGTTCGATGGCCGTTGATGGAAATCGACTGTACGGGCCTTGATAAAATTATTAAAAATAGTAATAATTTGTGCACAATCATAAGAAATGATTTGTGAAGAATTGGGATGAAAAACTCCATATTTAAAAAGATAAAAATAAATTTTTATCGAAATGAACTAGTTTTGAACTAGAATTATAATTCTAATTTTTTTTAAATAAATAAATTGAATTTGAAAAGGGTTTTAAAAGTAACCAGAATTTCCAATAATTGAATTGGAATGGATTTGAATCGAAATTGTCTTTGGAATATTTCGATGTTGGATTTCGTGATGATACAGGTATTGTTATGGGAATTTGAAAGATGTATTTATATCGTTATTTCCAATACGTTATTTGTTGGTCGTAGAATTTGATATTGAATATAAGCCGATATATTTTCTATTCAGAGCCTTGTATTAAATATCAAATGTGATTTGGGTTTGTCGTGAATAGTGTCTTCATTAACACTGTTCTTAAGCCCAGTTGAGAAAAAGATTAAATATTTTTATTTAGATTTAATGAAGTGTAACAATTAAATAATATTTAATTGGAATTGAATTGGTATTGATTTTTGGGTTTATCGTGAACAGTGTTTTAAATAACACTTGTTCTTTAACCCGATAATTAATGGAATGTGATTTTGGGTTTATCGTGAACCGTGTTTTAGATGACACTGATTCATTAACCCAGTTAATGATTAAAACTAAGTGGAGTTTTAATGAATCTTTAATTAGATTGAAAAGATCGAGAATGGAGTATCACCAGTTTTACTCCAAGCGATAGTTAAATCTTTAATTAGATTTGAATGTGAAATGGTAATTGAATTTACCGATAACACCGTGGTGTTAGATATGAAGTATTACCAGTTTTACTTCATGGGATGAATAGGTGGGGATTGGGAAATAAAATAAATGATTACTCCGGTGTTGTTCGCTAATCCCGACTAGTTTGAATTGATATTCAAAGAAGATTAAAGAATAAATCTGAAGAATTTATCTTTGATAAAATTAATGGGAACCTTTCCCAAAGTATAAGAATATTTTAATAAAAGAATATTCTGAAATGGAGTGAGACGTATGTTGTGTTTGTGTAACACTTGTTATAATATACGCGAGTTATTCAGAAAGACCGGGTTTATCCCATTCTGAATAACTAATTTGACGTGGTGTCGAAGATGAAGACGGTGGTTGAAGACCGTAGGTCTTCACGTCGTTTGGATAATTATTGATGATCTTGATTGGGTCGTACACCCAAGAGGATAGAATCAGTTGGTGATCGTCCAGACGTACTTGGAGATCGATGGATATGCGGGGTACTAGGTGCCTCCGGTTTCGTTCAGACCCAGAACGAACTTGTAAATGGACTGTGTGTCTGACATTGGATTTCAGTCTGTGTGATTGATTTCTATTAAATATATATCTGTTTGGCGGCGGAGAATTTATTCTCTTGCTTAACGCCCTTCTCTGAGACGTACGAGCTCAGGGGTTATATATTTATGGATATCCATCGCATAGAATGAATTGCCTGTGTGGCATGCCTAAGTGGCAATGGATCAAGGCTTCTGTTGAAAAGCAAAGTCTTGTGGTTGATGATCATAGCATGGCCTGTGTGGCATAGCTTTGTGTAGCGTTGATTTGCGAGCCTCACACCCCAGTTGTGAACCAGAAACGGGAGAGGACCTTAGGGAGGGCATGCGGTTACTTCTAGCTAGAAGTGGCGTCAGTGGTTTTACACGCCCTGACGAGTTTGACTTATGTGGTTGTTGCTGTTGCGAGGCGCCCCGGATATATCAGTGACTATGTGAAGCCGATGGAGTCATTTGTTGGCTCATTTACGCCCCAAAGGGCGGGGAAACGCAGTGTTCAGGAATTTTAATCCACATCGGTGGACCGGTCCTGACAATCCAAGGGTCACTCGAGCTCTGATCCTGAGACTCGGGCTAGACAGTCTCGAATCGGTGAGGACTATCTTTTGCCTCGGTTCATATATGGAAATCCAACTCCCAATACTTGACTTTGCGGTTTAATTTGTAGAGCCTAGTATGGCGACATAGTAGCATGGGATGCTATGCCGTCTATGATTTATACATTATAATTGAAATAGTTTTCTTCACTTATAGCAATAGTAAAAGATCAAATTTCACGTATCAAGCATTATTTGGCTGTTATAAGGTAAAACCCTATCCTCTGGCTTGCGTTGCATTGTGTGATGGGACCTGGGTCTTATAATAGCTTCATTGTTCTTTATTTAGCATTGCGCTGTTGTTTTATGCACTGGTATTCTTGGGAGGAAACCCGTTCCATGTCATACGGCGTGGTCCCTTTATTTACCTAACTTTAAAATAAAGATTAATAACTGTTTTAGTTCTCACACCAGTCACATGACTGACTTGGAGTTTATTGTTTTAACCTAAACTCTAGGTGCCCTTATTTTTGACACGTGCAGCTAGTAGTTTTGGTTTTGTAGATTTATATTCACAGGATCCTGATGTACAGTTGGAACGATACTCGGAAAGCTTTGTATCCGTGTATCTCCTTCTAGTTGTGTTTTGTATTATTTTCCGCTGCGATGTATTTAAATGTAATTTAAATCTCTGTTATTTTCTGTGTAATATTTATTTATACTCTGTATATTCTTGTAATCTGGAGGAATTGTTGTAATATACAACGAAATGTTCTTTTGTCTGCGTTCTTTTGTGGCTTGTCCTCGACTCAATCCGGGCTTTCCTCACCGGGGAAGTTACGGGTTCTTACAGTGGTATCAGAGCTTGGGTTTACAAAGCTCAGAGAACAAGACACATTAGAACCATACGAAAGAATTCATCAGAAATTGGATTAGTAATATCCAACGGGAATGACTCGTTAGAGATGGGATCACTAGTGTGCTAGAACGAGTGTGAAGAGTATATTTTTAAATTGAAAACGAATTTTGTTTTGAAAATTTAAATCGTTTTATACGTATTTGAATATTTATTTGTATTGATTTGGACAGTCCAGTATATATAGACTTTGTGTATACGTCTGATCCACGTGTATTTGAAGTTTTAATATACTGGATAGATCTAGAATTACACTCTAGTCGCCCGGAGATGGTACTGATGATTGTCATGACATCATCAGTATTTATGTTCGAGTTTCGAAGGTGGAATTTCTATATATTTCCTATTGAGTGGTGTGAGAACCCAAATTAGATAGGGCCTATTGTTGTGATTTGGCATAAAAAAATCTAATTTTTTCATTATATATCAAAGTTATGAATTTGAAACATTAATCAACTAATTGATTGTTGATTGTGTTGCTTGATTATTGTTTGATTAATTAAATGTTGAACTTTTAGCCAAATTGAACCAAATAGTGAATTGTATTGAAAATTAGTCGCATTTGCGTGAATATACACGTACTTACATTGAACAGGTCATAGCAAGGAGGCTAGAGCAGAAGAATAAAATTGTTTGCCCGACAAATAGGTACATGTTTACCATAATTTACTGTTTTGTTTGGGTGATGATGATTTTATGAGCCGATTGGCTAGCCGCTTGACTTTTTCTTTTTCTTTTGGATTGAAGAAGGCCATGGGAGGCTATATGAAATATCCCGAAGTCCCCGGTGCAGGGGAGGTTATGGCGAAATTTTTCGAAAATTTAGGGTGTTAGCCAAATTTTTGGAAAATTTGAAAAGTTCTTAGAAACTGAAAAGTTGAAGAACTTAAGCCGTAATGAAAATAATGGAAGTTGAGTTGGTTTGTTAAACAACTTTCGGCTTCGTTCCTTTTCGGGGATGAAAAGTTTTAAGTGGGGGAGATTGTAACGACACGGAAATCCGAGCCAATTTAAAAAATTTATTTTGGGAATTTTAGCGAATTTTGATTATTTAAAATGAATTATTTTAAATAATAACAACGACAAATTTATTTTGAAAAGAATTCGAACGTATATATTATGTAGATCGTCGTTAGAATATAAATAATTATTTTAAATTATAAAAGGAATTGAAAATGGCGCGGTAGTTCGATAATTCGATTTCGAATTTCAAATGGATCTATAGGATTCAAAATAAACCAGATTTTAGCGAAACCAAAAATATTAGAATCTATTTTGGAATATCTTTCCAAAGAATCTGAAAAATCAAAATTTCATAGCGGGAATCAAAAGATATGCCCAGTTGAAAATTTAGAATAGTCGCTATGGAATTCTGGCCCTTAAAATGGAAATTTTGCTAACGACCTGGGATTTCGACGAAACCACTTTTGTTGGATCCAGGATGCCAGGTTATTGCTAGATTCCAAAATTCGTAATTTTTCAAATCAATATGTGAGCGTGGCAAAGGAAAACGCGTTTGACCAGTTTCAGTTGATTTTAATCGACTGGAAAAAGGCCATTTTTCAAGTGGTCTCAGAATTTGACGAAAATAGTTTTGTTAGGACCGTATCGTCAATACGAAGCTAGAAATAATTTTTTTGGAATTTTAGAAGTCTGTATGTGGCCCCGGTAAATTGAAATGTGCGTTTAAATTGAATATATAAAGATTTATATTTTAAATTTGATGGAAACTTAGCGTAACAGCCGAATTGGCTTGCGAAACATATCCCATTGTGTTCGGAATGGGGGTAATTAGCTAGGGGCGACAATTGTTGGGTCTCGTTTGGTGTTAGAAGTAAAAGTCAACTTTTAGAAATAAAAATAATATAAAATTAAAATAAATAAACCCCCCCTCTCACTTCCTTTCTCTCTCCCCGACCATTTCTGAAATAAAAAAAAGAAGAAGAAAGAGGAAACAGCCGCCACCGCCGTTCCTCATCCACTGCCACATCGCCGCCCCCCTCCCCTCTGCCATCGCCGACTCTGGCGACCCCCTCTCCCCCACGATCTCCCTCTCCTCTTCCACCCCAAAATCAAGCCCCGTAAACCCAAAATCACCCAAACCTGCAACCCACCTCCGCCCTAGCCTGTCGCCACCACCGCCCACCTCCCCCACGACTCCACCTCGCCTGCGCCACCCTGTTTGACCCCAACGCACCCCCTGACCCTTCGACGAGCCTATCACCTCCCCTCAGACCCAAAACAGCAGAAGAAACCCCCCCTCAACTCTTGCGCCACGTCAGCCCCTCCCCCGAGCCCTCTCTGCCACCAAACAGCCACAAGTAAGCTTTTATTTATTTTATTTTTAAATTCTGAATTTATTTAAGTTAAGAACATATTTTAAAAATCAGTTTTATATGTGTATTTAACGTTAAATAAAATCTATGATTTTTATGTATGTGTGCGAATAAAAATGGGATTTTTAAAAACAAAAAGAGGTGATTTTGAAAAGCAAGAAGATTAAAAATATAATTTTTATTATAGAAGAAGATTAAAAATATAATTTTTATTATAGAAGAAGATTAAAAATATAATTTTTATTATAGTAGAAGATTAAAAATATAATTTTTATTATAGTAGAAGTATTAAAAATATGATTTTTATATAATAGAGAATATAAAAATATTATCTTTATATAGGTAGCGAAATAAAAATCTGATCTTTCTTATATGTATGTTGAAATATAAATGTGATTTTTATAGCGATGATATATAAATAAAAATTCAATCTTTATATAAGAAGTAGAAATATAAAAATATAATTTTTATATTGAAATAAGCGTTGTAAAAATATATAAAGTAGAAATAAAAATATGATTTTTATTTATTGAAAGGAAGTGATAAAAATATAATTTTTATTTGAACAGCGTGAAAAGGACTGAATTGAAATTTCAACCGATCTAGACAGTTCAGTAGTTCAATAGCAAATCACGACGGAGTGGAATCCTCTGTGAGAACTTCTCACTTTTTAATTTAATTTTCTAGTTAAAATATATACTAGGATGCAGACTGTGTTTAGTAGCACCCGACACCCGTCATCCACAGACCATGGACGACTTGTATGCTTGTTTGTTTGATTTTGATGTGTAGTTGATTGTGTAATGTGATGTGAAATGAAATAAAATATTTATATAGTTAAAAATATTTTGTAGTTAAAAATAGAATTTTTAACGTATATATGAAATGAAATATATTAATATAAACAAATCGAACGATTTCTTTATATACACACATTTGATTGATATTGATTGGGACGATAAATTTTAGACATCGCCAAACTGCACAAATAAAATCTGTGTTTGATTGTTTGAAAACCCCACACGGGTATTGGGATGATATATGACATACAGTAGTACTAATAATTAGTTGTATGTCGATCGATTGCTTGAAAGGCTGCTATAAGCGTTAAATATTTATATTGGATGCTTATACAGTGTAGAACGCACTCTGGATGATGGTTGATTATTTATCGTTGATATTTTATATATGTGATGTAGAAAATCCATATAATTAACATTATATGGTAATTGATTGGGCCTCGTTCCAATTTTGAAAAAGAAATATTTGAAATAGAATATTCGAAAATAGAAATATATGAAGCCATGTTGATTAGATTTACGCCATTTTGACGTGAACGATATTTATATTGATTTTATTCATTTTATAATGAACATCGAAAGTGATTTCAAAATCTGATATTTTGAATAGAAATGAATTCGAATTGAAATTGAATAGAAATGAATTCGAATTGAAATTGAATAGAAATGAATTCGAATTTAATTTATATAGGAATGAATTCGAATTGAAATTGATTAGAAATGAATTCGAATTGAAATTGAACAGAGTTGAATTCGAATTGAAATTGAATAGAATTCAAAACGAACTGAAATTGAATTAAAAAATATCAATTTGAATTGAAATGAATTTAAAATGAATTTTTATTGGAAAGATTCAATTTTGATTTGAATTTTAGACGGAAGTTGAAATCGTTTTGAAAACGAATTTAAAACGATTTATAAAATTCGTTTCGAAAGGAAATCGACGAAGTATATATTATATATATAATATAATGGCCTGAATAGAACTCGCCGCGCCACGGCAGTTCACGAATTTCGACCATTGACTTCGAATGGACATTGCGGGAGATCCGACCGTCGGATTCTCTTAAAACCGGAACCGTTGGGTTCGTATCGAAAAGAGCTTTCTAACGAATATTAGAAATTTGAAATATAAAAGTTGGATTTGGAATTATGTCCAAATCAAATTTGAAAAAGGTCGCTGTAAGTGCAGTTCGATGGCCGTTGATGGAAATTGACTGTACGGGCCTTGATAAAATTATTAAAAATAGTAATAATTTGTATAAAATCATAAGAAATGATTTCTGAAGAATTGAGATGAAAAACTCCATATTTGAAAAGATAAAAATAGATTTTTATCGAAATGAACTAGTTTTGAACTAGAATTACAATTCTATTTTTTTTTTAAAATAAATAAATTGAATTTGATAAGGGTTTTAAAAGTAACCAGAATTTCCAATAATTGAATTGGAATGGATTTGAATCGAAATTGTCTTTGGAATATTTCGATGTTGGATTTCGTGATGATACAAGTATTGTTATGGGAATTTGAAAGATGTATTTATATCGTTATTTCCAATACGATATTTGTTGGTCATAGAATTTGATATTGAATATAAGCTGATATATTTTCTATTCAGAGCCTTGTGTTTAATATCAAATGTGATTTGGGTTTGTCGTGAATAGTGTCTTAATTAACACTGTTCTTAAGCCCAGTTGAGAAAAAGATTAAATATTTTTATTTAGATTTAATGAAGTGTAACAATTAAATAATATTTAATTGGAATTGAATTGGTATTGATTTTTGGGTTTATCGTGAACAGTGTTTTAAATAACACTTGTTCTTTAATCCGATAATTAATGGAATGTGATTTTGGGTTTATCGTGAACCGTGTTTTAAATGACACTGATTCTTTAACCCAATTAAAGATTAAAACTAAGTGGAGTTTTAATGAATCTTTAATTAGATTGAAAAGATCGAGAATGGAGTATCACCAGTTTTACTACAGGCGATAGTTAAATCTTTAGTTAGATTTGAACGTGAAATGGTAATTGAATTTACCGATAACACCATGGTGTTAGATATGAAGTATTACCAGTTTTACTTCATGGGATGAATAGGTGGGGATTGGGAAATAAAATATATGATTACACCGGTCTGGTTCGCTAATCCCGACTAGTTTGAATTGATATTCAAAGAATATTAAAGAATAAATTTGAAGAATTTATCTTTGATAAAATTAATGGGAACCTTTCCCAAAGTATAAGAATATTTGAATAAAAGAATATTCTGAAATGGAATGAGGTGTATGTTGTGTTTGTGTAACACTTGTTATTATATACGCGAGTTATTCAGAAAGACCGGGTTTATCCCATTCTGAATAACTAATTCGACGTGGTGTCGAAGATGAAGACGGTGGTTGAAGACCGGAGGTCTTCACGTCGTTTGGATAATTATTGATGATCTTGATTGGGTCGTACACCCAAGAGGATAGAATCAGTTGGTGATTGTCCAGACGTACTTGGAGATTGATGGATATGCGGGGTACTAGGTGCCTCCGGTTTCGTTCAAACCCAGAACGAACTTGTAAATGGACTGTGTGTCTGACATTGGATTTCACTCTGTGTGATTTATTTCTATTAAATATATATCTGTTTGGCGGCGGATAATTTATTCTCTTGCTTAACGCCCTTCTCTGAGACGTACGAGCTCAGGGGTTATATATTGATGGATATCCATCGCATGGAATGAATTTCCTGTGTGGCATGCCTAAGTGGCAATGGATCAAGGCTTCTGTTGAAAAGCAAAGTCTTGTGGTTGATGATCAAAGCACGGCCTGTGTGGCATAGCTTTGTGTAGCGTTGATTCGCGAGCCTCACACCCCGGTTGTGAACAAACGGGAGAGGACCTCAGGGAGTGCATGCGTTTCCTTCTAGCTAGAAGTGGCGTCAAAGGTTTTACACGCCCTGACGAGTTTGACTTATGTGGTTGTTGCTGTTGCGAGGCGCCTCGGATATATCGGTGACTATGTGAAGCTGATCGAGTCATTTGTTGGCTCATTTACGCCCCAAAGGGCGGGGAAACGCAGTGTTCAGGAATTTTAATCCACATCGGTGGACCGGCCCTGATGATCCAAGGGTCACTCGAGCTCTGATCCTGAGACTCGGGCTAGACAGTCTCGAATCGGTGAGGACTATCTTTTGCCTCGGTTCACAGATGGAAATCCAACTTCTAATACGTGACTTTGCGGTTTTATTTGTAGAGCCTAGTGTGGCGACATAGTAGCATGGGATGCTATGCCGTCTATGATTTATACATTATGATTGAAATTGTTTTCTTCACTTATAGTAATAATAAAAGATCAAATTTCACGTATCAAGCATTATTTGGCTATTATAAGGTAAAACCCAATCCTCCGGCTTGCGTTGCAATATGTGATGGGACCTGGGTCTTATAACAGCTTCATTGTTCTTTATTTAGCATTGCGCTGTTGTTTTGTGCACTGGTATTCTTGGGAGGAAACCCGTTCCGTGTCATACGGCGTGGTCCCTTGATTTACCTAACTTTAAAATAAAGATTAATAACTGTTTTAGTTCTCACACCAGTCACATGACTGACTTGGAGTTTATTGTTTTAACCTAAACTATGGGTGCCCTTATTTTTGACACGGGCAGCTAGTAGTTTTGGTTTTGCAGATTTATATTCATAGGATCCTGATGTACAGCTGGAACGATACTTGGAAAGCTTTGTATCCGTGTATCTCCTTCTAGTTGTGTTTTGTATTATTTTCCGCTGCGATGTATTTAAATGTAATTTAAATCTCTGTTATTTTCTGTGTAATATTTATTTATACTCTGTATATTCTTGTAATCTGGAGGAATTGTTGTAATATACAACGAAATGTTCTTCTGTCTGCGTTCTTTTGTGGCTTGTCCTCGACTCAATCCGGGCTTTCCTCACCGGGGAAGTTACGGGTTCTTACAACTGCTAGAAAAGGGGTTCATAAGGCGGAGTATTTCTGAATGGGGTGCTCCAGTAGTATTCGCAACCAAAGCGGATGGTTCACTTCGCCTATGTGTTGACTATAGGGAGCTAAACAAGCTGACTAAGAGGAATAGGCACCCACTTCCAAGAATAGATGACTTATTCGATCAACTTGTAGGTGCATCGATTTTCTCCCAAATAGATCTAACTACCGGGTTTCATCAACTAAGAGTGGCTGAAGACAGCATTATTAAGACCGCGTTCAGAACCCCGGATGGTTTTTTCGAATGGCTTGTCATACCTTTCGGCTTGACAAACGCACCCGCTTATTTCGTTGACTTAATGAGCAGGGTGTTCAGGGAATTCCTTAATAAGTTTGTGGTGGTCTTCGTGGATAACATTTTGATTTCTCGAAGAGTGAGGAAGATCATGCTCTGCATTTAAGGGAAGTCGTGGATACTCTTCGTTCACATCAGCTAAAAGCCAAATTCTCCAAATGCCATTTCTGGAGAGAAGCAAGATTCCTTGGACATGTGGTGTCCAAAGAGGGGATAGCTATGGACCTCATAAAAGTAGTTGCAGTGCAAGATTGGAAGGTTCCACGGAATGCGACCGAAGTCCAAAGCTTTCTCGGTATAGCGGGCTTTTACCGAAAGTTCATTAAAGACTTTGCGAAAATCTCTGCTCCACTTACAAGGTTGACAAAGAAGAACCTAACTTTCGCTTGGGATTTGGATTGCGATGTTGCTTTCCAACGTTTGAAAAGGGCTCTAACAACAGCCCCAGTTCTGACATTGCCTGATGGGAGAAAAATGTTTACCGTATACATAGACGCATGCGGTACAGGATTGGGCGTTGTCTTGATGCAAGAAGGCAAGGTTGTTTGTTATGGGGGAAGGCAGTTGGGAGTACATGAGAAGAACTACCGAACACATGACTTGGAGCTAGCTGCTATTGTTTTCGCTCTTAAATCATGGCGTCATTACCTGCTAGGAGAAAGGTTTGAATTTTTTACTAACCATAAATCGTTAAAGTACCTTTTCTTACAGAAGGATCTAAACTTAAAACAACAAAGGTGGATAGAGTTTCTTGCCTCATATGATTTTGAGATTTCTTATACCCCTAGCAAGGGCAATGTAGTAGCAGATGCCTTGAGTAGAAAGAAGCTGACCTTAAGCCCTCTCTTTGTAAAAAGGCAAAGCTTGGAGTACATAGCAAACTTTGACTTCAGACCCTCCTCTGAATTTGTACTTGGTTTGTTAGCGTCACTAGAAGTGCGGCCTACTCTTTTGGACTCAATAGGAACCACACAACATGAAGACCATCAACTAGTAGATGTAATGGATAAGCTAACTAGGGGTGAGACTTTTAGTCACCTCAATAGATACTCCATCGATGACAAGGGATGGTTGAGACGGGAAGGAAGACTATGCGTCCCACAAGCAAGGGATTTGGTGAAGACGGTTCTCGAAGAAGCACACCATTCTAAGTTGACCATACACCAAGGTGGAGACAAGAAGTATAAAGACATAAAAAGGGTTTTCTTTTGGAATGGCATGAGGAGGGATGTAGCTGAATTCGTCTCTGAGTGCTTGATATGCCAGCAAGTCAAGGCGAAGCAGAAGAAGCCTGGTGGTTTGCTTCATCCTCTAGAGGTCCCATAATGGAAGTGGGATAGCATTTCGATGGACTTTGTTGACTGGTTGCCTAGAATAAGAAGGGGCAATACCCATATTTGGTTAATAGTGGACAGGTTCACTAAAAGCGCTCACTTTATACCTGTTAAGAGTAGAAGGATTGTCTCGTCTTTAGCATCCATTTATCTTAAAGAGATAGTTCGATTCCATGGGATACCCTCCAGCATAGTGAGTGATCGAGATCCTATCTTTATGAGCGAGTTTTGGAGGAGCTTGCAAGAGGCTGTAGGCACACAATTATGCTTAAGCAAGGCCTATCACCCCCAAAACAATGGTCAGACGGAAAGGGTGAACAGAGTATTAGAAGACCTCTTGAGATTGTGCATTCTTGATTTTGAAGGAACATGGGAGGATCATCTTCCTTTGGTGGAATTCGCTTACAACAATAGCTACCAAGCCACCATAGGCATGGCACCCTTCGAAGCTTTATATGGAAGACCATGTCGATCACCAACTTGTTGGTGGGAGTCTACAGAAAAGCTCATTCTTGGGCCAGACATGATTAGAGAAACTTCAGAGAAAGTGGACTTGATACGAAGAAGAATGAAGACTGCCCAAGATAGACAGAAGTCCTACACAGACAAAGAAGGACCGACCTTGAGTTTGAGGTTGGAGACAGGGTGTTCCTTAAGGTATCTCCTTTGAGGAATATCATTCGCTTTGGGTCCATAAGAAAGTTGGCACCAATATTTGTAGGACCATTTCCTATCACTAAAAAGATTGGGACGATGGCTTACAGAGTGGAGCTACCCGAAAGAATGGCTAGAGTTCATAATTTTTTTCATGTTTCTTAACTGCGAAAGTGCTTACATGAGTCTTCGGAAGTTGTGGAGCTAAGCATACTAGAGGAAGTTGAAGTGGAATGAGAAGCGACTGTAAGAAGAGTTCCAACTCCTATCTTGCGTACAGAAGTCAAAAAGCTACGCAACCGTGAAGTCAAGCTTGTTAAAGTTCAATGGAGTGGCTACCCTTTTCTTTTTTTGGGTACATCCTTGATCTCTTTTTCCTTAAGTTTATGCATGCTTGTATCTACCTTTTGAATATATCTCCTCGGTCTTATTCTTTATCCTTAGGTAGAAACCAATGGATGTAAACTTGTATTTGAAACATGTTATGATTGATGGTTGTAAGTGGTTGCTAGTGGTTGCTCGTGGATGCATATACACACACATTAGGTGTTAGACCGACTCAGTCACTTTCATATTGCATATGCATATATGTATTTGTATATGGATTGAACTTGATGTGTTATCATATGAACGTTGCATTTGTATGAATGATTGTGCACTCATGTAGAAAGAATGATTAGGAATAATTGCATACATAATGGACTCATGACACTGACATAATTCGCATTAAGGAGGTCAACTGAATCAGTAGACCGCCTGATTTTGCATTTGGTAAGGACATGTACACACACTATGCATATGATCATGAAAGCATTAGAAGTCTTTTTAAGGACAATGGACGCCTGTGTTAGATGGTTGAGTAGATAGACGATTGGATGGTAGGATATACATTCTTCTTGACTTGAAGATTTCGGGGATGAAATCCTTTAAGGAGGGGAGAATGTAACAACCTGAATTTTCTATGTTTATTAAAGTAACGAATTAAAGAATACTTAATTTTAAAAATGAGAATTAAGGGAAACGGGTTACGCCATTGCATTTGTCTCAAAATTCTGCTTGAGATAGAGTCCGAGTTTACGTGAATCGGACTCCGTATGAAGAAGTTATGGAGTCCAGAAGATTTCATGTTAAATCAGAAATTAAATATAAATATATAAATAATAATTAAATATCCTAAACCAAGTTCAAAATTCGAAATTCAAGCAGAATAGGCTGAGCGGGAAAATTCCCGCTCAGGGGTCGACCCCCCTCCCCCCAAGGGGGAGTTGACATAGGTGTCGACCCCCTATAGGGGAGTCGAAATAAGTGTCGACCCCCCTGTAGGGGTCGACTCCTGCATTCTGATCCAGACAGTGACGATTTCTGACTTGTTGCTGAGTCACTTGGGCATAGGTGGCAGTTTCTGGATAACTTTATCTTGTCTTGATGGTCCTGATTGCTCCTAGGTTGATCTAACGGCGTATATTAGTTTAAACTTCTATATAAACAACCCCAACCCTCAACCACACAAAAATTCATTCCAAGAGTCGTCATGCTGTCCATTGTCAACCTAGAGTAGCCGCCATTCTTCTCCAATTAGAAAGAAAGTTAGAAGCTATGAATCGAATCAAATCAAATCTAAATTAGAGAATCGATAGTCTACTTCAAGGGATAGCTATTCAGTTTCAGAATACAGATGCCAGAAAACAAGACAGCTCTTTTGTTTGTAAGTTTAGTTATCTTTTAGATGTGAACCAATTAAAGTCATGATTTGTAATAAAGTGAAAATTAGAACTGTGCCTAGTTGTAAGATAATAGTGATGTTGATTCATGTACATTCTTGTGATAATTCTATCATATATTTCTGTGAGACTATTGCGGTTTATTGAACCTATCATGTTGTATAGAATTTGGTGAATGAACCAATCATGTTGTATAGTAATTTGGGAATAAAACTATTATGTTGTATATAAGTTTGATGATTCTATCATGTTACATTACATGCAAGTTTATAGGCTAAGTCATGTCATATATGCCTAAATGTTTAGATACACATGCCTCTATGTTAGATCTATGTTAACTTGATTCAACCCAAATGCATGTTCACATCTATACGCCTAATTAAGTTTGTGTAGTTCTATGTAAACTCCTATTTGTATGCTTATGATTCATGTTAAATAGATCTAAATTGCAAGTTCATAATTAAATGTATATTGTTCTATGCCAAATTCATATGACATATGTTCAGTTAGATCCATATTATTCTTGTTGGAATGTTACATGTTCCTTCCTTTTCCCCTTTTGTTTATGAGTTAGGCTAAATTGCGAAGCCTAACAAATTATGTGATTTATGCGAACGTATAACGGGGGTAACGTTGGGAAAATTATAAATTTGCATATTATTGGCATAGTTTGGTAGCATGAATGGTAAAATTTATTTACCTAAAAATTATGAAATTGATTTAGAGGGAAAATGGGGCATGACTTGATTGACAACAATTTGTGAAAAATTTACATATAAACAAAAAGGGTAAATATGTAAATTAAGCAAAAGACGAATATGCCTAACCCGAGGTTAGTTTGAGTTACAGTGTAAGACTGCCCGGAACCGCCTGGCACATCCAGCAACCGTAACAATATAGATCTAATGTGAGAGGTTAGCGCATTAAGCCCAAAAGAACCCGAGGTTAGACTGAGTTGCGATGTAAGACTGCCCGGAACCGACCGGCACATCCAGCGACCGCAACAATACATGTCTAATGTGAGTGGTTGGTGCTTTAATGAATAAATTAAAGCTAAAACAGGAATGGTAGGGTCATGTTAATTAAGGAAACACTTAACCAATACAACATGTTAACTAAACTGATGGTTGGGGTTAGGTTAATTTGAGAACACTTAACCATTTTAACATGTTGATTAGGAAACCCTAGTAACGAGGAACCCATTTTAGCAGTAACCCACACTGATGTATCATGATACCCTGAACTAGGCAGGGTGGGGCACGGTTACTGGGCTGATTATAAGCGGTCAAAACAACGGCGGGTGGTGCGTCAGTGTAGGTTCCGATGGAGTACGTGCATGCACGTACTCCGGAGTGGAAAAAGCGGGCACTGGGCATCAGTAGTTATACACTGTGCATCTTGAATTGTGTTGAGTTGCCACCATAGGATTTGATACACCCCATGGTGGGACTAGCACAAGTATCTACAATCAGGTGAGGCCGAATGACAGAAATGCTATACGTATACGAGTAGGAGTCGATCGATAAAAAGGGGATCACTTTGTTATGAACACGTGAGGCTGGTTGAAACAATAGTTAGTAGGTGCAGAGAAATAGAAATGGGTGCAATAGTACATTCAGTTTAAACCACCTTATCTTGGTCTATGTTATCTTGTTATTCTGGTATTTTCCTATTTTCAGTTTATTCCTGTAATGATCCTTTTTCTTGTTCACATGCTAAAAAAATCACTGGACTTACTAGACTTATGTCTGACCCATTTTTCTTTCGTCTTCTTCTCTTCCGTCCCCTCCCCCCAGGTCCGCAGGTAGGGAATACTTCAGCTTAGTTCAAACCTTTTACAAGCTTGAAGAGAGTAGATGTATTGCTTGGACTCTTCTTTCTTGGGCTATGGCTTTGGATACACTCTTAATGGGGATTATGCTACTTTATTATCGTTTTATGCTTCTTTATGTTTCAATCAAGACAGAGATTTTGTTGTAATAATTTGGAAGTTGTTTTGAGACTGTTTGTTGTAACGTTTTGACTGAACCACGTGCTTATGAAATAAATTTAGTTTTTCCGCTGCTTATATGTTTGTCTTGTAAATTATCTTTATCTTTTACCTATAGTGCTCCACCAAAGTTAAGGCATTCCCTTTGTGAGTGACCTTAACGGAGGTGGGGTGTTTCATATATACCCCCCCCCCCACATAAATCCATCCACTCACAGTTTCAACACTCACACAAATGAGAGGAAAAAACACGCAAAGGGAAGGAGTTTGGCTCGATGGAAATTGGCAGTTGGGAAACTCACTTGGTCAGTGGGCATCACAGTGGGTTTGGTAGCTCAGTTCGGAACAGCAGGGTCAACGTATGGCTTGGCTGGAGCTGGAGTCGCGGAGGGCGATGCGGAGTGGAAGGCGGGCTTCAAGCGTGACTCATGGAGGACGGTATGTGCTGATGGGGTTGGCTAATGGAAGGCTTCGATGACGGTTTTAGTCGGAGGTTGTCGTCATGGGAGAGCTCAAGAGTAGTAGGTCAACGCGGGGAAGATGCGGCTTGGGTCAACATTGTGGGGAGGCTCACGGGTTGTTGAGATTTGCGGTTGATGGGAGTGTCGGTGGCACAAGGTCAAGGTGGAGGCTGTCTTGAGGTGGTCGGATCGTCGGCGCAGGTGAGAGGGAGGTCGGCTTGTGAAGTGATCGGAGCAGGAGGATGGGTTTTGTCGCGAGGAAATGTGATGAGGGGAAAAAGAAATGACGCAACTAGGAAAGAATGGTGACGATGGGAAATAAAATAAGCATAAGGCGTTTGAAAAAGGAAAGTAGCTTTTTGTTTTTCCCCTTTATATATATGAAAATTTTGGCAAAATAAAATAGGGTGGCTTCCTTCTATTGGGAAGGTACACCATACACGGCCTCAAGCCTGAGAAGGAACAACGAAGTAGTGGGATTGGTTTGAAAAGAGACGAACAACTATTTACTAAAAATAAATGCATCGAAAATATAAAAGTTGAAACTATACCTTGAATTTTGAACACCCAGAACATTTGATTTTGAATTTCAAAACAAACAAATGCGTTTTAGAAATGAGATGGTTACGAAGTTTTAAACTGATGGGTTACGATCATGAAATTTAAACAAACGAAAATATAAATTGAAACCGACAGTTTTAAATTCAAACGGAACAAACGTTTATTTTAAACATATGGAAAATGGATTTTGATAATTAAAAATTAAACGATGTTTTTAGTGAACGGAATTAAAATAAAATTAGAATAGATAAAATTTTAAATAAAAATTGGAAATAGAAATTGACAAACGATCTTGAAAATATATAACGAACATTTTGAAATAGTTTGAAATTAAATCAAAGATAAAATTCTAATAATATTGAAAACAATTTACATAATAATACGAGTTTGATATTTTAAATTAAAATCGTAAGAAATAAATTTCAAATCCAAATGAATAAAGTCGATAAATTAAATAAATAAGATCTGAAATAACAAATACTGATTTGCATTATAGAAATGTATTTAATAGAAATAGAATTCATTTGTTACATAAAATCCAAAATAAATATAATTTAAATCAAAAATCAAAATAGTTATCTCAATAAAATCCAACAAATTGAGTTTTAAACAAATAAAAATAAACGAAAATCAAAATTTAAATTAAATAATTAAATAAAAATACACTTAAAATTGAGGTTGTTACAATCTTCCCTACTCAAACCTTTTAGTCCCCGAAAAGGATCGAGGTAGAGAAATAGTAATTAAATAACTAATATATTAAACCCATGGTTTATATTTATTCTTATACGTATATATATACAATATGAAATATTTTCAAATAATTCAAAATAGTTTTGAGTATTCACTAGACGTCTCGATTGGCAATATATATCTATCCCATTTTCGTTACTTAAAAATGGATATAGATGATGTCGCGGTCATCACAAAATCATTTCCAAGCGACTAGAGTGTGACTCTATATCTATCTAATACATATGGGATTTAAAATATATGTTGATGAGATGTATACCCAAATCACAAAGTATTCGACATGCCAACTTTAATATGAGGTAAATACTCAAAACATCTTTATATATATAAACAGAATATAAACCAAAATTATCAAATCATATATTATAAATAATATATTTCAAATCATAAATTAAAAATTTAAGTAGCGAAAATTAAATCCCTCCCCCACTCATTTATTTATTGAAATTCAATCCCAATCCTAAAAAAATATACTAACAATATTATTATTAAATCAAGTACATAACAAAATTATTCTATACTATTTTCAAACCCATGTTATCGATATCTATATAATAAATTTCCTTGGTGTTTATGTAGGAGACAGAGAGTGGTTCAGATTTAAACGAACTAAAGACATCAAACGGCTGTCAATCATCCGAATTAGCAACGAATTAAGTGGGTTATCTGTTCTTAAACCGTGTGGTAGCACCAAATTTTCTAACCAGCGTTAACATATCATCTTTCCCATGACTAATTCCTCCCCACAATCGATAATCACAATTTAGTTCTTCTTCCCACACGATTACTATATTATCTTCCGTCTATCACACCGCCTCACTCTTTCCTCTCCATAATTAATCGATTCCCTTATTAAAATCCATTTTATTTCGACGAAAATAGGGAAATTGCAACGAATTTGCTACAGCAACCGAGAATGAGAAGAATAAAGGGACCAGAGAGAGATAAGTAAATCACGAACGAATTTATGGGGATCTGGATTCTTGCTCGGCACCGCAACTTTTATCTGCTTAGATTTAGTGGATTTAGCATTTTCGATTAAACAGAAGCAAGTTACCGTTGAAAAATTCGATTTTGGAGCTTTGTTTTAACAGGTTGACATTTTTTTTGTTATTCTTACTTATATTAAATTTCAAACTATTTAGGGTTTAGTTGAATAAATTCTACTCATATGTTTGGTAATATTAACTTCATTACATTTAATATTTGAAATTTGGTATTGTTTGATTTATTAAAAATTTATGAATTGGAATTTGCTGATGTTATAGGTTCTAGTTACAAAAACTATTTCTCTATCACCATCAACCCTTGCATCAGTTGCTAGGCTAATTTAAGATATAGGACGACAATGGTCAGTTGTTTGATTGATTTAATATTGGGGACAACATAGCTGAGGTATGTATATCATATCCTTCAGATTTAATACATTTTTAATCTTCCTAAATTCAAGTTATTTTCGGGCACATTTTTTTACTTTACCTAAAGATGGGTTATGGCTTAAAATACAAGGATATGAGATATGAATGAGTCTAATTATATTTACTTTTGGTTCACGTATATAAATTGACAATTGCGTTGGATATATCGGTTCAATGTATGACTTCTACAATTTTTTTCTTTTTCATTTTTTCAAAGTCCCAATTGCTCTTTACGCATTTCAGTGGTTTTTCCCTATCATTATATATATATAGCTACTCAATCAAAGGACGTTTTGACTACACTTGTCGATCTTCTTCGTCGTTGTTTGTGATATGTTCAAAATTCTTAGTTTAGATGGAACCCCAAACTTTAATACATATCTATCTTTTAGGAAACTAATAGCATAATTAAGTATAAATATATAAATAAAGTTGGAATAGATTAGGAATTCCATTTAAAACAACATTTGTATTTTTCTAATATATTTTTCATATAAAAATGCTTTAATATTTTAAAAGACAACTTAATTAACTTATTAGTATGTTATTTATTTATTAACCCACCTCTTATAATTATTTAGTATAATAATTTTGTTGTTCGGTAGTCATAATAGTCATCCGTTTTCGTATATGACTAATGTGGAATCCAATTGGATATTCTACACATTGTATTATTAGAACATAACACTCAGACCAACTACCCTACTTATTGGATTCTTTCGACTTCAGAATTGGAATTTTTTGAATATTATTATGTTAAGTTTTCTTTTCAATTTTTTTACTAGCTAATATATTTTACACATATGCCATTATTAAGTATTTAAAGTAGTGTTTTCGCAGTAATTTTGATAATAAATTGAAGTTATCATGTGTCATTTCAGTCTCATTGCTATGGAAATGAACTATGTCCTTATTTACTTCCAATTACCTATTTGTTTATACTGTAATTGGATGTACCATATTTATTACAAGTTGAAAAAAAATCTTTTTACCTATTTGCATAGAATTAAGACTTGAAATTGGACAAAAAAGAATTCCTTCTATTTTGAAAAGCATAGAAGTACAAGTTTCAAAAACTATGATGTAAAAAGTAGTAAGTAGGAATGAATATGCATTTACATATTCTATAAATCAGGATAAAATACCATATACATGTTTATTATGCTAAATTACGCATAATACGAACTCTTATCTTCATATCTATACACATAATGCTAAAATATCTTTTCACACAAGTGTATACTATTACGTTAGTGTACATGTGCTTATACACATTTAGGTGTTTTTTTTGCTCCTTTAGAGAAGATACACATTTATCCTTAATTCATGTTTTATATAGTTATCTTGATATCTCTTACAACATATATAAATAAAAAAATCCTTACCTTTATTAAACTATATCATAACATGTAAGTCACGAGACAACTATTTTGAACCAAAATAATGCTTGAATTTGGTGTCATTTTCTTGGAAGAAGTGTGATCTACAAGATATTTTACAAGTTTACCATATTAAAAAAGGATATTGTTCGAAGAATAACTAATCATTATTGACTGTTTCATTGAAACAATAGTATTCAACATTTAATCCCTAGAAATTGGTTATGTTAGTGCTGAATACAAAATATCCTTTTTTTTCTCTCATACAAAGTGCATAGATCTTCTAAACTTATGCTTTGTATATATTTACTATTTCCTCTTGGATATCATATGATACACACCATCATGCTCTCAACTACTTGACCACTGTTACTGAACCAAATTATCCGCCTACATGTAGATTCTATGCTCTTCAGTACCATCATATGATCGGTGATAAAAACAAGCGTCAAGCACAAGTTTCATGATTTCTACCAAAAATGGATATTGAGATAAGATGACACAATGATGTAGCTATGATACGGTGTTGCTCATGTTTTCAGAATCGAAGTTAACCGAATATGATTGATATTGGTGGCTATAGTGGTTTTCCATTAAATTGGGCAACATGGAAGAGCTACAATATTTTTGGCACAACCAGAAAAGGGTTTATGAGATAGAGATTTATATCTATTTACACAATATTTTTAGCACAACAGTTCACGTGCGAAGCGCGAGCCTTGATAACGCGCGAAGCGTGTGCCATCATCACGTGCGAAGCACATGCCGTTACGCTCGTTCAACTTATAAAACTTGTTTAATTCCGTAAGTATACCATATATGTACATCACAAATTTAAAATCTTTATAAACCCATTAAAATTTACAAATTCCAATATATACGTACATTTATAAACTATATCATTATATATTTCAACCAAGATAAAATCATTTCCTTACAAAAAGCCACATCTTTAAATTTTATTCAAAATATATAGTTTATAATATAAAATCTTAAAGTATAAACATCAAATCTTTTCAAAATATTGGTCTTATCAAAGCAAAATGTTATTTCAAATATACATCTTCCAAAAATATATGTCAGAATTTCACTATTATATCAAGAGAATTATAATACCTATTCAAACCAATACATAGATAGAAATGAACTCGCTGGAATACTTATACTCCTCTTCTACTTCTTACCTTGTTATGAATAAGGATAAGTTATAGAATTCGAGTTAAAAGATGAACGAACGAAAGAACCTAATCAAAGAGAATCCACGAAGGAGGCTGGATTCAAATGGAAAGGAAATTTCAGAAAAGATTTAAATACTAAACAAAATTTTATATCCGAAAATATTTGTTTTAAAAAACTTTAAAACCATTTTAAAATCTATTTATACTTTCAAAATATGCTCTCTCTCTCTCTCTCTCAAGAAGGACTCTGTAATTGATTCCACTCATTCTAGGGTATCACTACCCTATCTCTAATGAGATTTTACCCCATAGGCTAAAGCTTTGATAAACCAAAGTTCTGATACCACCTGTAACGACCCGCCTTTTTGACCTTGCCGAATCGACAAAACATGTCAACTTGAACCGTCCAAATCGACGGACTGTCATTAGCTTCTGGGGAAATAGAATAAATCACAGAATTGTAGATCATGGACACGGATATAGAGCAATATATTATCTCGCAGCGGAAAATAAATAATACAATAGTAATTCATAAAGCTTCTAAATAAATTTTACATCAGAGTTTACATAAATAATACAGCAGAAGTTAAATATAATGAAATTCCTAATAAATAAATATCGAAATTGTAAAACTTGATCTAACCCGAGCAATAACGCAAAACAAAACAACTCGGATCAGGACTAACATTCTAATGGAAGTAAGTCAACTCAAATGAAATGTTTAATTAAATGCATTCAGTAACTTAAAGGATGTTTGGGATCACCATCCTCTAAGGATCCGTCAAACTAATACTATATAGTATAATACGCTATATACAATAGTGTCTATTAGTAAAGTAAAAATATCAAAATAGCCTAAGCGGGATTACCATTATTACCCATTCACCGTTTATATATTCCCATAGTATATATAGTATCATAATTCCTCCATAAACTGGAGGGATATCAGAGGTAAAACAATACAAAACAAAGTCATCGTAGGCTTGTATAAGGCATGTGACAAGGAACGCAAGGAATGCTAGGTGGATTCACTGGTTGCAGAGCCAGACTGGTGGTAACGCATAGCAACCACTACCGTCCACCTCGAAACACACTCCCATAATCAAAAAGGCCCAATCGAATCTCAACGGTAATTGAATGGTATCGAAGAAGTGCGCTCGATAGGAGGTATGACCTCACTAGGTATCGGCGTATCTCCTGTTTTAGTCACATCAAGCTAACTCAAGGTAGTCAGGGTCTCGTAATTAATATGAGATAGAAAATATAGTTGATCGCCACCCATCCTACTTCATTCTATAACTCCACCGCATACACAGTTGAAAAAATGGTTTTTGGTATTGGTAGAGAGTATGAAAATATCTGATCCTGGTCTCTTTAACAACCAAACGTTTACATTTTTCACACCGTGGCCATTATTTTATAGATCACTTTATAAGATAGTTTATATGAAATCTCATATTCAAATTTGAAATCAAAATTAAATACCTAACTTTGATTATACATAAATTGAAAACAACTCATATCACTTAAATCAAATCGATTTAGAACCATATCGTAAAGATCTCAAGTATAGTACAAACTAATACTATAATACTTAACTTCGGTTTATGTAATTTCCGAAAGTATTTGCATAACAATTTCAATCCAAAATCGACTTATACAAAACATATCCCAAATTTCATTTAAATTAATACTAAAATAATTAATTTCGATGATATTTTAGTTCGATTTATATTCGAAAATCCAAGTTTCAAACTATTTAAGAATTTGTTGTAAGTCAATTCAAAATTCAACATTTAGGTCCAAATTCAGTATATACAATTCAAATTAAAAACTTACAATTTCAACTTAACAAATCATATCGTACTTTGTAATTCGATTCATATCTTTGAAATCGTTACTTATAATTTCAACAATTCATATACTCTGGTTTTACCCTTTAAAGCATTCGTTTAGTTGATTCATGAAATCCAACATTTAGGTTCAAATTCCCTTTATATAATTCAAAATGAAATCTTATATTTTAATTTAAACCAAATTGTATCTTATCTAATAATTCAAGTCATACTGTTCAAAGTCATTACTTAAATTCAAATCACAAGATTTAAACCATTCTAATAAATACGATTTCACAAATTCCTTAATTAAAACCAAACAATTTATAAAATCAGTTCCATACATAAAAATTTATATATTCTAATTCAAATTCAAACACAATAAAATTCAAATTCAATTCAAATCGATTATAAATTCAAATAAAAATCGATTTACGCAATTCACATTCATTCTTATAAAAAATTCAATATTTAAACCAATTGAAATTTCGCATTTAGTTGATTTATAATCGAATTCGTTCATATCCATTATAAATTCAAATACTTTTTCATCAAATTCGAAATTCAAATTTAAATTCAATTCCACAATTCAAATTGACCTCTTATAAGCTCAAATCGATCGAATTCGAATTCTTATCTTATATGAGTTCATTCGTTAAATCGATATCATTATTTACATTCAGATCTTTAAACCGTGAATTCAAATTGCGGAAACCTTAACCTTTCCATCTTTGTGTTTATTATTAAAGTTTGTAAAATATATATGAAGAAAAATTCACTTTGGAAATATATATATATAAGTTTATAAAATTATAAAATTAATTAGAAAATAGATTATAAACATATACAAGTTTAAAATAATATAGAAATAGGTTTAAAAGAAATATATATTATAATATAAAAGTTTAAAATACTTACATGATTAAATTATATGGTTTAAAATAAATAAAATTATAAATAAAATCTTAAATAAACATTTAAATCCATATTTACTCATAAAATCATATTAAACATATAATTCAAAATTTACAAAACTTAAGTTTAAATATCTTTAAATATATATATATATATATAGAATCTTAAGTTATTACATTAGAAAGAAATTTCGAAATCATTTTACTTTGAAACGTGCCTAGTGGTGTTCGTATATAGTTTTCTATCTTATAGTCAAGTGACACGGATATTTATCATTTCAATCCGCAATATATTTCTACGGGTCTATAATTTTGAACCGTAATCCTATATTCAATAAAAATTGTTTAGGTCTATCATTTCAACCCATAACAATTTTTCCCTAATCTAATGTCTATTCGGGTATGTATCATTTCAACCCTTAGTGATTTTTCCTAAACAATCAATTACATAAACAAATCATTACACAGCATCAATCACATCATCAATGCACCCTATGTGTCATATGAATATCGTGTCATATATGAAAATGTTCATATTAAACAAACAATTTCTGCTAACAATCCTATACGTTTCATAACATTTCATTTGTGTTGATCTAACAACCATGAATCTATGTAGGTCAAGTTGAGATAAACTCACCTTTCATGGCATAGAGAAGGAGACGACCAATAGATTGACACGAAATTGAAACGATGATATCCAGGCACGATTCATAATAGATTCAACTTGGTAACCACTCAATATTATTTTATTTCTATGAGAGGAAGCTAGGGAATTTCTCGACGGATAAGTTTGATTATCGGGTTTTGGGACGGTTTCGGAACTCAACGCTAAACTCACTTCAAAAACAAACATGATAAATTTTACAAAACAAATTTTTTATTTATATACTGATACACATCGTAAAATATAACACATATACATAATTCAATGCAGACCAGTATAAATATTATAAAATATATATTTAAACACACACCGCGAATACATACATACCCATTGAAACATTATACTATATGTACATATATATATTTCAAAAATAATAAAATTTCAAAACAGCTCACACCAAACCATTATAATATATATAAATAGACAACTAAAATAATATATATATATATATGTATGTATGTATAATACTTAACACAGAAATATATACACAACATAAACAAACACACAAAAAATCAACACATACACACACGTAGTAACCCACGCAGATAACTACACACGCATAAGCATCACACATACACTATACAATACACATACACAATGATATGGAAACACTCATATACACCTATACACAATACAAAAATAACACACACCCAGTTTCACACATATGCACAAATACACACAACACGAACTCAAGGAAAGACACCCTCATACCAACACTCACGCCATGCAACACAATAAATAAACAAACCACCCAAAACTAAACACACGCACTAGCATATACACACAAACATAAGGTATACACCACCCCACATAAATCCATCCACTCACACAGTTTCAACACTCACACAAATGAGAGGGAAAAACACGCAAAGGGAAGAAGTTTGGCTTGGTGTAAATCGGCAGCCGGGAAACTCAGTTGGCCAGTGGACATCATAGTGGGTTTGGTAGCTCAGTTCAGAACAACAGGGTCGATGTGGGAGACGGCTAGAGCTTGCGATGCGGAGACGCAAGTGGAGTGGAAGGCGGGCTTCAGGCGTGACTCTTGGAGGAGGGTATGTGCTGATGGGGTTGGCCAATGGGAAGGCTTCGGCCACAGTTTCAGTCGGAGGTTGTCGTTGCGGGCGAGCTCGAGGGTAGCAGGTCGACACGGGGAAGATGCGACTTGGGTCAACATAATGGGGAGGCTCACGAGCTATTGAGATGAGCGGTTGATGGGAGGGTCAGTGGCACAAGGTCAAGGCGGAGATTGTCTTGAGGTGGTCAGATGTTCGGCACAGGTGAGAGGGAGGTCGGCCTGTGAAGTGATCGGAGCAGGAGGATGGGTTTTGACATAAGGAAATGTGATGAGGGAAAAAAGAAATGATGCAAATGACAAAGAAGGGTGACGATGGGAAATAAAATAAGCAGAAGGCATTTGAAAAATAAAGCAGCTTTTTCTTTTTCCCCTTTATATACACGAAAATTTTGGCAAAATTAAATAGGGTGTGTAGCTACCCTCCCTGTTGGTCGATCCAAATCGATCGTTAAACCGACTTAAATCGAACCAAAAAGGCGGATATGCTAACTTTGGGTGCACAACACATCAGAAATAAACATCATAATAATGTTACATCAAAGTACAAAATATCAGAGTATCGAAAATAATATACAGCGGAAAATAAATTTACAATAAATGTAATATAATGCAGCGGAAACAAATAAACTAACACAGCGGAAGACTATCAATGCTCTGGACACAATTTTAAGCTTTGATCCAGAATCCTGCTAAATGAAATAATCTGCAAACCCAAAACTACTAGCTGCCCGTGTGGAAAATATGGGCACCCAAAGTTTTGGCGAAAACAATAAACTCCAGGTCAGTCATGGGACCGGTGTCAGAACTCAAAACAGTAATTAAATTTTATTTGAAATGTGAAGCTTATGACGGGACCACGCCGTATGTCATGGAACGGGTTTACCCCCATGAATACCATTGCCTAAACAATAATAAATAATAGAGATATGGATCTACAATGCGTCAATCAACATGCGATTTTCCAATCTACCCATTTAGGATTTATTCCCAAACTTAGATTTCAAAATCCAATTCACTTTACATAAATTATTCCATTGGACTTTATTTACCGATTTCTTATTTCAAATCATTTGAAATACATATCTAGTTTTATATCAAAGTAGATTTCACTTCGGGATCTCAAACCAAAATCTTTAGAAATATGAATTCCAAAACATCACAATGCATACAAACAAGCATGCAACCAAATATCGCACTCCCCGTCGACAAGGAAAAGGGTACGTACCTTACCAATTCGATATATATATATATATATATATATATATATATATATATATATATATATATATATATATATATATATATATGCACCTCCCATGATGGAGCAGGCTACACTGACGATGCTCTATTCCACACTCTAGGGAACTACACCGCCATCTCACCCATACTTTTAGTCCTTAAGTTACCCGAATCTTTAGCCACATACTAAATCATTTCATATCCCGAAGTAGGGAAAATCATTTCACAACATAACATGTAACAACCCGGAAAATCAGAACCAATTTAAAATTTTTATTTTGGCAATTTTAATGAATTTTGAATATTTAAAATGAATTATTTTAAATAATAACGACTAGGAATTTATTTTGAATAGAATTACAATGTATAAATTTATTTAAATCGAAATTAGAATATAAATATTTATTTTAATTATAAAAGGAATTGGAAATGCGGCGGTAGTCTGAAAATTCGATTTTGAATTTCAATTGAATGTACAGGATTCAAAATAAACTGGATTTTAGTGAAACTAGAAATATTTGAATCTGTTTGAAAATATCTTTTTAACGAATCTGAAAAATTCAAATTTCATAGCGGGATTAAAAAGTTACGCCCAGTTGAAAATTCAGAATAGTCGCTATGAAAATATAGCCCTTAAAAATAGCGATTTTGCAAACGACCTCCGTTTTCGACGAAACCACTTTTGTTGGATCCGGAATGTCAAGTTACTGCTTGATTCCAATTTTCATAATTTTTGGAATCAATATGTGAGTGTGGCAAAGTAAAACGTGTTTTGACAGTTTAAGTCAATTTGGATCGACCAGAAAATGGTCATTATTCAAACAGTCTCCAAATTCAACGAAATCTGTTTTGTTAGGACCATATCGTCCTAACAAAGCCAGATTTATTTTTCTGGAATTTTTGAAATCAGTATGTGGCCCTGGCAAATTAATATATACGTTTAAATCTAAAATTGAATGTTTTATATTTTAATTTGAACAATAACTAACTGAAATAGTCGAATGAACTTACGAAACATATTCCATTGTATTCGGAATGGGGGTACTTAGCTAGGGGCGATAGTCGTTGAGTTCGATTTGGAGTTCGTGATGGTTTTGATTTATAAAAACGAATAAAAAATTAAATTATTATTATATACAATAACCCGTTGGAAAAGCAAAACCCTAGCACCCTATTATACTGCCGCCGCTTGAATAGAACGGGCAAACCAAATCCTCCCATAATCTCGCCTAATTTTCTTCTAATCTATGCTATGATTTTCGAAATGTTCAAAGGGGAAGTGAAAGAGGATGGTGAGATCTACATCTTGAACGGATGTGATTAATTTTCATGGCCTAAATAGCTCGATTTTTGAGCCTGAAGGGGAGCGTTCGCCATTGTTTTGCGTGCGCCAGGGGGCACTGAGCCCTATGCGGTTCACGACATCGGAGGAGTCGCTGACGGCGGATGAAGTGGTGGGGTCCAATTTGGTTCAGGTGGACCATGGCGCGTGCAAGGAGGAGAGAGGAGAGACGAGCTTCTTGGGATTGGAGGATCAGGTTTTATCTGTAGGGAATGAAGAGGAAGGGTAATTAAACGCTTAATGACCATGATTAGTGATTAATTATATATAAAATTGTTTTAAAATGTTGTAAAATCCATAACTTATTCATACAGAAACTAAATTGAATGATTTTCGTTGCGTTGGGACCCTCTAGACGAGCACTACAGCATGAAACAGTGCAGAACAAGAACATAAGCAAATATAATTTTTGATTAAATTAAACATTGGGTTTAATTTAATTAAAATAATCGTTTTTAACGATTTCAAAATCGGTCAAGGTGAAAACTTATCACTATAATTTTCTTTGTACAGTTATTTGTTTATAACTACATATATGAACTGCTCCCCGTCGTCCACAGACCATGGACGGCTTGTTTGTTTGATTATATTGTGTTGTTGAAATTTATTGTGATGTGAAATGGACTGTATAAAATATTCATGAGTTGAAATAGATATTTTATCATTAAAAATATAATTTTTAACGTGTATATGTAATAAATAAATATTCATTCACAAATCGGACAATTGGTTTATGTACACTCATTTTACCGATATGGATTGGGATGATATATTTTACACATCGCCCAACTGCACAAATAAAATTTGTATTTGTTGATTGAAACACACACGGGTATTTGGATGATATTTGACGTACACTAATCCCAATTTTTTAGTTGTATGTCAATCGATTAGTTGACATACTGTTGTAAGCGTTAAATATTTATATTTAATGCTTATGCAGCGTAAAATGCACTCTGGATGATGGTTGATTGTTTATCATTGTTGTTCTATACATGTGTTGTACGAAATCCATATAAATAAAATTATATGGTAATTGACTGTGTCTGATTCCAATTCAGAACTGAAGAATATTTTAAAATAATGAATATTTCAAAATAATATTCAGAAAAGAATCAAAATATGATTTTAATGTCCGATTTGGGATGGACACGAATATATTTAAATATATAAAGCCGTGTTGGTTAGATTAATGTCGTTTTGACGCAAACGATATTTATATCGGTTTTATTCATTTTTATAATGAATATCGAAAAAGAAGTGATTTCAAAATCGGATATTTTGAAAATATTATCGTTTATATATTAATGATATGGAATATTCAATTTTGATTTGAAATTGAATATGAAGTTGAAATCGTTTTGAAAACGAATTTAAAATGATTTATAAAATACCTTTTAAATGGAAATCGACGAAATATTATATATATATATATATATATTATATATATTTAATGGCCTGAATAGAACGCGCCGCGTCGTGGCAGTTCACGAATTTCGACCATTGACTTCGAATGGACACTACGGGAGATCCGACCGTCTGATTGAGACGACTCGAACCTCCCAGTGAAGGAAAGCCCAGATTGCTTCGAGAACACGACAAATTAGAACACAAACAGAAGAACATTTCATTTCTTATTACAACAATTTCATCAGAATACAAGAATATATAGATTATGAATAAATATTACACATTTACTAAATATCAGAGATTTACTGGTTACAATGCAGCGGAAAATAATACAAAACACAACTGAAAAGAATATACGGATACAGAGCTTTCCCAATATCATTCCAGCTGTAAACCAGGATCCTGTGAATATAAATCTTCAAAACCAAAACTACTAGCTACCCGTGTGGAATATAGGGGCACCCAGAGTTTAGGTTAAAACATTAAACTCCAGGTCAGTCATGTGACTGGTGTGAGAACTAAAACAGTTATTAATCTTTATTTTAAAGTTCGGTAAGTCAAGGGTCACACGCCGTACAACACGAAACGAGTTTCCTCCCAAGAATACTAGTGCATAAAACAAGCAGCGCAATGCTAAACAAAGAACAATGAAGCTATTATAAGACTCAGGTCCCATCACACAATGCAACGCAAGCCGGAGGATAGAGTTTTACCTTATAACAGCCAAATATGCTTGGTACGTGAAATTTCATCTTTTATTATTACTATAAGTGAAGAAATCAACTTCAAATATAAATGTATCAATCATAGACGGCATAGTGCCCCATCCCACTATGTCGCCATACTAGGCTCTACAATCAAAACCGCAAATGTCACGCATTGGAAGATGGATTTCCTTCTGTGAACCAAGGCAAGGGATCGTCCTTACCGCTTCGAGGCAATCTAGCCCATGTCTCAGGCAAGCGCGTAGACAAGCCTTGGATCGTCAGGGCCGGTCCACCCGAAGTGCAAAAGGGTGAATTAAAATGCCTGAACATGCGTTCCCCTGCCCTATGGGGCGTAAGTCTGGTATGTATAAAGACCATATCATCCATCAGCCCGTAGTGCCAATATAACCGAGGCGCCTCGCTATCCATCATCCACATAAGTAAAACGCCTGGGCGTGCAAAACCTAGACACCACTCCTTACTAGAAGGATACGCATGCCCTCCGTGATGTCCTGTCCCGTTTCTGGTTCACACCGGGGTGTGAGGCTCGCGAATTAACGCTACACAAAGCTATGCTATATTAAAGTCGTGCTTTAATCATCAACCACAAGACTCTGCTTTTCAACAAAAGCCTTGATCATTTGCATCTCAGCATGCCACACAGAATGAAATCCGATGTCAGACACACATCCATTTACAAGTTCGTTTTGGGTCTGAACGAAACCGGAGGCACCTTATTCCTCGTCCCATATGTCCAATACAGGAGAGAGGCCCTCGCATATCCGGTCGATCTCCAAGTACGTATGGAAGGATCTCCACTTATTACCTTGTCTTGGGTGTACAGCAAAATCAAGACATCAGTAATCATCCAACTGATGTGAAGACCTCCGGTCTTCAACCACCGTCTTCATCGTCGACTCATCGCTGATTCAATTATTCAGAATGGGATAAACCCGGTCTTTTTGAATAACCCGCATATATAATAAACATATGCTATAAAAACACAACATACGCCTCATTCCAATTCTGAATATTCTTTTATTTAAATATTCACATCATTAGGGAATAGGTTCCCATTAATTTTATCAAAGATAAATTCTTTTAAATTTATTCATTAATCTTCCTTTGGATAACAAACCATATTAAGGTTTTCCAAACTAGTCGGGATTAGCGAACCACGCCGAAGTAATCATTTATTTTATTTCCCAATCCCAACCTATTCATCCGATGGAGCAAAACTAGTGATACTCCATATCTAACACCACTGTGTTATCGGTAAATATTAATTACCATTTCACGTTCAAATTTAATTAAAGATTTAACTATCGCCTGGAGCAAAACTGGTGATACTCCATTTTCGATCATTTTCTTAAATTCGATAAGTTAATGAAGACACCATTCACAACAAACCCAAAATCCCATTTGATATTAAATATAAGGCTCTGAATAGCAAATATATCGGCTTACATGCAATATCAAATTCTGAAATCAACAAATATCGTATTGGGATAACAATACACATATCTTCCAAATTCCTCCACAATGTCTGTATAATCACGGAATCCAATATCGAAATATTCCAAAGATAATTTCGATTCAAATCCATTCCAATTCATATATTGGAAATTTTGGTTATTTTTAAAACCATTTCAAATCCAATTTATTTATTTAAAATATTGGATTATAATTCTAGTTCGTAACTAGTTCATTTCGATAAAAAAATATTTTTATCTTTTCAAATATGGAATTTTTCATCCCAATTCTTTCCAAATCATTTATTATGATTTTACACAAATTATTAATATTTTTAATAATTTTATCAAGGCCCATACAGTCGATTTCCATAAACGGTCATCGAACTGCACTCAAAGCGACCTTTTCCAAATTTTATTTGGACATAATTCCGAATCCAACCGTTAGATTTCAAATATCTAATATTCGTTAGAAAGCTCTTTTCGATACGAACCCAACGGTCCCTGTTTCAGGAGAATCCGACGGTCGGATCTCCCGTAACGTCCATTCAAAGTCAATGGTCAAAATTTGCGAACGGTCGCGTTCTATTCAGGCCATTCAATATATATTATATATTTTTTATATATTTTTGTCAATTTCCATTCAAAACGTATTTCATAAATCGTTTTAAATTCGTTTTAAAAAATGATTTCAACTTCATATTCAATTTTAAATCAAAACTGAATATTCCATATCATTAATATATAAATGATAATATTTTCAAAAGATTAGATTTTGAAATCAATTCCATTTCAGTATTCATTATAAAAAAAATAAAATCGATATAATTATCGTTCGTGTCAGAATGACGCATATCTAATCAATACGGCTATATATATTTAAATATGTTCGTGTCCATCCCAAATAGGACATCAAAATCATATTTTGATTCTTTTCTAAATATTATTTGAAAATATTCGTTATTTTAAAATATTCGTTATATTAAAATATTCTTTCTTTCTGAACTGGAATCAAACACAGTCAATTACCATATAATCTGATTTATGTGGATTTCATACACACATGTATACAACAATAATCAAACACAGTCACCCATCATCCAAAGTGCATTCTACACTGCATAAGCATTAAATATAAATATTTAACGCTTACAACAGCCTGTCAACCAATCGATTGACATACCACTAAATAGTTGGGATTAGTGTACGTCAAATATCATCCCAATACCCGTGTGGGGTTTTAATCCACAAACACAGAATATTATTTGTACAGTTGGGCGACGTGTAAAATTTATCGTCCCAATCCATATCAGTCAAATAAGTGTACATAAACAAATCATCTGATTTGTAAATGAATATTTATTTTATTCATATACACGTTAAAAATTATATTTTTAACGATAAAATATTTATTCAACACATGAATATTCTATTCGGTTCATTTGTCTAATAAAAATGGTATTTTTATTGTTCTAATACATTTTAGAAAATTTTGGTGGCATAACGGCGCGATACTAGAAACGGGATAAGGTCTAGCCTTATCCCTCGCTTAATAATGGTGCACGTCATACCCAAACCAAATTATATCAATTCATTTCACACCCCAAACCAATATTCAAACAAATGTATCATCAACACAAACAGCCAAACAAGTCGTCCATGGTCTGCGGACGATGGGGAACAGTTCATATATGCAGTTACATAATAAATAACTGTATAAAGAAAATTATAGTGAGGAGTTCTCACCATAGGGATCCACTCCGCCATTCTTTAGCGGATGATGGTTTGGATTTACTCGACATTCCAACTCTATCTTTCCACGCTGTTCATAAATAAAAATCTCATTTTTATTTCACCACTACATGGATAAAAATCACATTTTTATCTCTTCGCTATATTTATAAACATCAGATTTTTAATTCGCTACATATATAAAAATAATATTTTTGTATTCTCTATAATATAGAAATCAAATCTTTATGGTTCTAAAAATCAAATCTTTTTAATTATAAAAATTTAATCTTTCATGATATAAAAATATAATCTTTCTATATTATAAAAATATCATCTTTCTACATAAAAATATAATCTTTCTGTATTTCAATAATAAAAATCTCGTCTTTTCATTGATAAAAATCTCATTTTTATTCCTATATCATTATGCATAAAAATCTGCAGTTTAAACAATGTTGTTACATATTAAAATCTGAAATTAAAATCATGTTAATTTAAATAAAAACTGATTTTAAAGCTAATGTTATATTTAAATAAATAAAAAAATACCTTCACTAACCAACACTAATCACGTTTTCCCTCCTTCTACCTCAGTTCCAGGTCTTCACGCTCGAACCCATCAGCACTTTTTCCCCAATCCCTTGCTCATGCCATCCAAGGAGGCCCGGGGTGGAGAAGGCGGTCGATGGAGAAGGGGAAGCGGTAGGGGGGTCGCGCAGGCGGCTATATGTGGCTGTGTTGGCGTCAGGTAGCGGTTTGGGGTGCTAATGTTTGGGTTGGAGGCTCGGGCGTTGAAATCGAGAGGAGGGAGAGAGAAGCGCGAGAGGGGGAAAGGGGGAGGGGGAAAGGGGGAGGCGGAAGGAGGCGCGGACTCTGGCGTGCGACTAACGGTAGAACGGAGCTCCGCCCCTTTCTCCCAAAAAGTTACTTTACAATTCGAATTCTAAACGAGACCCAACGACGGTTGCCTTTAGCTAATTACCCCCATATCGAACACAATGGAATATGTTTTGCAATCCCATTCGACTGTTACGATCAGTTTCCGCCAAATTTAAAATATATAGCAATATATTCAATTTTAAACGCATATTTCAATATATTGGGGTCACACACGGAACCCAAAAATTCTAGAAAAATTATTTCTACCTTCGTATTGATGATACGGTTCTAACAAAACTAATTTCATCAAATTTGAAGAGCGTCTGAAAAATGGTCATTTTCCAGTCGATTAAATTCAACTGAAATTGGTCAAACGCGTTTAAATTCGCCACGCTCACATATTGATCCCAAAAATTATGAAAATTGGAATCTACCAATAATTTTAAATCTCAAATCCAAAAAAAGTGGTTTTGTCGAAAACGGAGGTCGTTTGCAAATTCGCTATTTTTAAGGGCTATATTTCCGTAGCGACTATTCTGAATTTTCAACTGGACATAACTTTTTATTCCCGCTATGAAATTTCAATTTTTCGAATTTGTTGGAAATATATTTTCAAATAGATTCAAATAGTTTTGGTTTCGCTAACATCTGGTTTATTTTGAATCCTGTACGTTCATTTGAAATTCGGAATCGAATTTTCAAACTACCGCGCCATTTTCAATTCCTTTTATAATTAAAATAAATATTTGTATTCTAACTTCGATTCAAATAAATATATATGTTCTAATTCTATTCAAAATAGACTTCTAGTCATTATTATTTTAAATAAATCATTTTAAATATCCAAAATTCATTAAAATTGGTAAAATAAAAATCTTAAATTGGAACTGATTTTCCGGGTTGTTATACGGATTCTCCTAAAACCGAAACCGTTGGTTCGTATCGAAAAGTGCTTTCTAACGAATACAAGAAATTTGAAATCTAACGGTTGGATTTGGAATTATGTCCAAATCAAATTTGGAAAAGGTCGTTGTAAGTGCTGTTTGATGGCCGTTTATGGAAATCGACTGTACGGGCCTTGATAAAATTATTAAAAATATCAATAATTAGTGTAAAATCATAATAAATGATTTAGAAAGAATTGGAATGAAAAATTCCATGTTTGAAAAGATAAAAATATATTTTTATCGAAATGAACTAGTTATAAACTAGAATTATAATCCAATTATTTTTAAACAAATAAATTGGATTTGAAATGGTTTTAAAAATAACCAGAATTTCCAATATACGAATTGGAATGGATTTGAATCGAAATTATCTTTGGAATATTTCGATATTGGATTTCATGATTATATGAACATTGTGGAGGAATTGGGAAGAGATATATATATATATATATCATTATTCCCAATACGATATTTGTTGGTTTCAGAATTTGATATTGAATATAAGCCAATATATTTTCTATTCGGAGCCTTGTATTTAATATCAAATTGGATTTTGGGTTTGTCATGAACGGTGTCTTCATTAACACTATTCTTAAACCCAGTTGAGAAAAGATATAAATCTTTTTATTAAGATTTAATGAAGTTTACCAATTAATTACCATTTAATTGGAGTTAAATTGAAATTGATTTTTGGGTTTATCGTGAACGGTGTTATAAATAACACTTGTTCTTTAACCCGATTAACAATGGAATGAGATTTTGGGTTTTTCGTGAATGGTATTTTTAATAATACCGTTCTTAAACCCAATGGAGTTAAGAAAATTAGAAACTAATTGGAGATTAGCTAAGTTGAATGGTTTCCTGGGTATTGATCTAATGTTGGTTTCAGCCTTCGGGATTAATACTTAGGGAATTGTTCTCTTACTAATTTACGGTTAGAGATTGATGGGATGGGGTCTTCAGTAACACTGTTCTTGAACCCCATGTGAAGAGAATAAATCTTTTAATTAAGATTGTTAGAGTTTCCAATTGTATTTAATAATTGGAATAAAATGGAATGTGAATTGGGTTTATCATGAATTGTGTTTTAACGACATTCCTTCTTTAACCCGATTTACAGTGAAATGTGATTTTGAATTTATAAATATTTTGTTAAGATTTAAAGGAGATTTTCCAAAGTAAAATTTTCCAATTTAACATATTAAATTGGAATTGAAAGGAATTTGATTTGGTAATAATCGAGGTGAGCTTCTATAGAGGAAGACTGTTAATATATGTGAAATTAAAAAAGGCTTTGTCCATATTCCATTTCTACTATCGGTTGGATATGGAAGTTTATATTGATTATATATATCGATCTGTTTTCCATGAAAATTCCATTGTTAATGGAATGAGATTTTGGGTTTATCGTGAGTTGTGTTTTAAATGACATTAGTTCTTCAACCTAGTTAAAGATAAGATTAATTTCTTAA
Source organism: Allium sativum (assembly GCA_030737875.1). Lineage (NCBI taxonomy): Eukaryota > Viridiplantae > Streptophyta > Magnoliopsida > Asparagales > Amaryllidaceae > Allium > Allium sativum. The sequence goes on along the minus strand of CM060924.1, from coordinate 821,277,764 downwards.
CTTTGAAGAAAATCATTAACTAATGATTTTTGGAGATTTGAAACAGAATTAGAGTTTTAATTATCTTTAATTAGATTGAAATGTGAATCTGATAACTAAAATTATCAAATTCAAGAAATGATCGAGAATGGAGTACCACCAGTTTTGCTCCAAGCGATAGTTAAATCTTTAATTAGATTTGAACATGAAATGGTAATTAATATTTACCGATAACGCTGTGGTGTTTGATATGGAGTATTACAAATTTTTCTCCATGGGATGAATAGGTTGGGATTGGGTAACACTTCGGTAAGGTTCGCTAATCCTGACTAGTTTGGATAAACCAAAATTTGGTTTGAATTGATATCCAAAGGAAGATTAAAGAATAAATTTGAAGAATTTATCTTTGACAAAATTAATGGGAACCTTTCCCCAAGGATATGAATATTTAAATAAAAGAATATTCAGAATTGGAATGAGGCGTATGTTATGTTTTTATAGCATGTGTTTACTATATACGCGAGTTATTCAGAAAGACTGGGTTTATCCCATTCTGAATAACTGAATCGGCGATGAGTCGACGATGAAGACGGTGGTTGAAGACCGGAGGTCTTCACATCGTTTGGATGATTACGGATGTCTTGATTGGGTTGTACACCCAAGACGAGGTAATAAGTGGTGATTGTTCCAGACGTACTTGGAGATCGACCGGATATGCGAGGGCCTCTCTCTTGTATTGGACATATGGGACGAGGAATTAGGTGCCTCCGGTTTGGTTCAGACCCAGAATGAACTTGTAAATGGATGTGTGTCTGACATCGGATTTCATTCTGTGTGATTGATAGACATCGGTTGCACAGCGTGAATTGCCTGTATGGCATGCTGAGATGCAAATAATCAAGGCTTATGTTGAAAAGCAGAGTCGTGTGGTTGATGATCAAAGCACGGCTTTAATATAGCATAGCTTTGTGTAACGTTAATTCGCGAGTCTCAAACCCCGGTGTGAACCAGAAATGGGAGAGGACCTCAGGGAGGACATGCGTTTCCTTCTAGCTAGGAGTGGTGTCTGGGTTTTGCACGCCCAGATGTTTTACTTATGTGGATGATGGATAGCGAGGCACCTCAGATATATCGGCACTGCGGGGCCGATGGATGGTATGGTCTTTATACAGACCAATTTTACTCCCCATAGGGCGAGGAAACGTATTTCAGGCATTTTAATCCACATCAAGTGGACTGACCCAAACGATCCAAGGGTCACTCGAGCTCTGATCCTGAGGCTCAGGCTAGAGAGTCTCGAAGCGGTAAGAACGATCCCTTGCCTTGGTTCACAGATGGAATCCAACTTCCAATACGACATTTTGGGGTTTTAGTTGTATACTATTGGCGACATGATATATGGTACCCATGCCATCTAGGATTGATACATTTATATTTGAAGTTGTTTTCATACACTTTACACTGTAAAAGTATCAAAATGATTTGTTTTAAATGTACCAAGCATGTTTGGTTATTATAAGGAAAACCCCTATCCTCCGGCTTGCGTTGCATTGTGTGATGGTACCTGGATCTTATAATAGCTTCTTTTTTTTCAAAAGCATTACGATGTTTATTCTATGCACTGGTATTCTTGGGAGGAACCCCGTTCCGTGTTATACAGCGTGGTCCCTTGATATATTTGATTTTAAAGTAAAGTTTTAAATAACTGTTTTAGTTCTCACACTAGTCACATGACTGACCTGGAGTTTATTTGTAATAACCCGGAAATGCGAGCCAGTTTAAAAATTTTATTTTGGCAATTTTAGCGAATTTTGAATATTTAAAATGAATTATTTTAAATAATATCGACGAAAAATTTATTTTGAATATAATTCGAACGTATATATTGTATAGATCGTCGTTAGAATATAAATAATTATATATAATTAAAAAAGGAACTGAAAATGGCCCTGTAGTTCAATAATTCGATTTCAAATTTCAATTGAACGTACCGGGTGCAAAATAAACCGGATTTTAGTAAAACCAAAAATAATAGAATCTAATTGAGAGTATCTTTCCAACGAATCCGAAAAATCAAAATTTCATAGCGGGGATCAAAAGATATGTCCAGTTGAAAATTCTGAATAGTCGCTACGGAATTCAGGCCCTTAAAAATAGCCATTTTGCAAATGACCTCGGATTTCGACGAAACCACTTTTGTTGGATCCGTGATGTCAAGTTATTGCTAGATTCCAAATTTCATAATTTTTCGAATCAATATGTGAGCGTGACAAAGGAAAACGTGTTTGACCAGTTTCAGTTGATTTTAATCGACTGGAAAATGGCCATTTTTCCAACGTTCTCAGAATTCGATGAAATTAGTTTCGTTAGGACCGTATCGTCAATATGAAGCTAGAAAATATTTTTCTGGAATTTTTCGAGTTAGTATGTGTCCCCGGTAAAATGAAATGCGCGTTCAAATTCAATATATAGAGTTATATGTTGATTTTGACGAAAACTGATCGAAACGATCGAATCAGCCTACGATACATATCCCATTGTGTTCGGAATGGGGGTAAAACGCTAGGGACGACAGTCGGTGGGCTCAATTTTGAGTTCGAATTTTAAAGTAACTTTTTGGAGGAAAAAAATAAATAAATAAAATAAATAAAATAATAATTAAACCTAGTCAACCCCCTTACCCTCACGTTCTCTCTCTCCCTCCTCATCAGTTCAATCGAACGAAACGAAAAAAAAAACCCCGATCTCTCAATTCACCCACCGCCATCGACTTCGGCGCGCCACCACCCCCGTCGCGCCCACCTCCACTGACTCTCCCCCCCTTCCGCTTCTTCCTCCTGCCGCACTCCCTCTCTCCTCTGGACCCACACGCTGCACCCAATTCGAAGCCCTTCCACCCGAGACAGCCTGCCGCAAGTCAACCCCTCCACCTCCGGCCACTGCTTCCACCGCCGCCTGCAAAGACCACCGACCTCCTCCAACGAGCCGCAGCCCCTCCCCTCTTCCAAATTTCAACGTAAGTCTTCTTATTTACACATTTTTGTTTATTTACTTTTATTTATTCTAGCAAATATAAAACATACGATTTATATCAATGAAAGGTTTGATTTTTATGTCAATGAAAGGAGTAATTTTTATATGAACGGTATAAATATAAAAATGTGATTTTTATAATGTTAGCCTCACGATAAAAATGTGATCTTGATACGGGAAGTGATATGATAAAAATGCGATTTTTATACATATGATTTTGAAATAAAAAGATAATCGTTTATGTATATGTAGCGAAATAAAAATCTGATTTTTATTATATATATGTTGAGATAAAGATGTGATTTTTTTTTTTAAGTGATAAAATAAAAATTAAATCTTTATAAATGAAAAGGCGAAATATTTATAAATAAAAAGGCGAAATATTTATAAATAAAAAGGCGAAATATTTATAAATGAAAAGGCGAAATCTTTATATGAAGAATAGCGTGATAAAAATATAATCTTTATTGTATGAACATCGATGTAAAAATATAATTTTTATCTATATAGTAGCGAGGTAAAAATAGAATTTTTATCTATATAGTAGCGATGTAAAAATAGAAATTTTATCTATGTAGTAGTAGTATAAAAATATAATTTTTATATACATAGCAACAATATAAAAATGTGATTTTTATATATGTAGTGGCTACGGGCAACGAAAGTGACAAAAGGCGAGAACGACAAGATTTTCTACATATGAAGAGTCGTGGCGTTTGGGATAGCTATTGGTGAGAACTTCTCACCTTTTAAATTTTCTTTTTCTAGTAATATTATAATATATACTAGGATGCAGACGGTGTTTAGTAGCACCCGACACCATCGTCCACAGACCATGGACTTGTTTGTTTGGTTGTGTAGTTGGTTAGATTAGTTGATTGTTTGGTGAAATTGAGTGGATTTGATTGATATGTGTATGGCGTGGGTCATTATTAGATCGGGGATAAGGCTAGGCCTCGTCCCGTTTCTAGTATCGTGCCGTTATGCCGCCAAAATTTTCTAAAATAAGTTAGAAAAATAAAGATATCATTTAATTTAATAAATGAACCGAATAGAATATTCATAGGTTGAGTAAAATATTTTAGTCGTTAAAAATATAATTTTTAACGTGAATGTGAATAAATAAATATTCATTTACAAATCGAATGGTTTGTTTATGTACACTAATTTGACTGACATTGATTTCGACGATAAATTTTACACATCGCCCAACTGCACAAATAGAAATCTATGTTTGTTGATTTGAAACCCCACACGGGTATTGGGATAAAATACGACATACACTAATCCCAATAATTAGTTGTATGTCGATTGAAGGATCGACATGCTGTTATAAGCGTTAGATGCCTCATTCCAATTTAGAAAATAAAGAATATTATAAAATAAAGGTTCATGTGTTGACAGTACTCATCCGTTGAGATTAGTCATGTGTTGAACGAAATATTTTAATAATAAAATTTACATCTTTATCATTATAAAATAAAGGTTCATGTGTTGACAGTACTCATCCGTTGAGATTAGTCATGTGTTGAATGAAATATTTTAACAATAAAATTTACATTTTTATCATTATAAAATAAAGGTTCATGTGTTGACAGTACTCATTCGTTGAGATTAGTCATGTGTTGAACGAAATATTTTAACAATGAAATTTACATCTTTATCATATGTAAAATTATAAACTAATTGGAAAATAGATAAGATGAGTGGTCTCCTGGATATTGATCTGATGTTGGTTTCGGCCTTCGGGGTTAATATTCAGGGAATCGTTCTCTTACTAATTTACAGTTGGAGTCTGATTTAAATCAAACGATAGATACCATGATTTTTATAAAATATATTGAATAACAAAAATAGTCACACGTGGACAGTACTCATTCGTTGAGATTAGTCATGTGTTGACAAAAATATATATTCATGTATTGAATAGGATAAATATTCATTTGTTGAATAGAATAACGGAATTATTGAAATATATAAAGTCGTGTTGATTAGAGATGCGCTATTTTGACGCGAACGATATTTATATCGATTATATTCGATTTTGAATTGAATTGAATATATAACGATTTCGAATTGAATTGAATATATAACGATTTCAAATTGAATTGAATATATAACGATTTCAAATTGAATTGAATATATAACGATTTCGAATTGAATTGAATATAAAACGAATTCGAATTGAATTGAGGACAAATTGAAATAGAATAAGAATCGATTTGAAATGAATTCAAATTGAATCGAAATTTGAAATGAAGTTGAAATTGTTTTGAAACGAATTTAAAACTATTTATAAAATTTTTTTCAAATAGAAATCGATGAAATATATATTATATATATTATACATATAATATATAATGACCTGAATAAAACGCGCCGCGCCGCGGCAGTTCGTAAATTTCGACCATTGACTTCGAACGGACATTACGGGAGATCCGACCGTCGGATTCTCCTAAAACCGGAACCGTTAGGTTCGTATCGAAAAGAGCTTTCTAACGAATATTAGAAATTTTAAATCTAACGGTTTGATTTGGAGATACGTCCAAATAAAATTTGGAAAAGGTCGCTGTAAGTGTAGTTCGATGGCCGTTGATGGAAATCGACTGTACGGGCCTTGATAAAATTATTAAAAATATTAATAATTTGTGTAAAATCATAATATGTGAATTGGAAAGAACTGGGATGAAAAATTCCACATTTGAAAGGATAAAAATATATTTTTGTCGAAATGAACTAGTTTTGAACTAGAATTAAAAGCAATTTATTTTTGAAATAGATAAATTGAATTTGAAAGTGATTTTAAAAATAATCAATATTCCCAATATGTGAATTGGACTGGAGTTGAATCGAAATTATCTTCGAATATTTTGATGTTGGATTTCGTGACTATACAGATATTGTTATGGGAATTTGAAAGATATATTTTATATCGTTATTTCCAATACGATATTTGTTGGTTTCAGGATTTGATATTGAATATAAGTCGATATATTTTCTATTCAGAGCCTTGTATTTAATATCAAATGTGGTTTGGGTTTATCGTGAATCGTGTTATAGATGACATTGGTTCTTTAACCCAGTTAAAAACAGGATATTGATTTTTGAAAAGATTAAAACTAAGTGGAGTTTTAACGAATCTTTAATTAGATTGAAATATGAATTGATAATTTAAATTATCAAATCCGAAAGGTGATCGAGAATGGAATACCACCAGTTTTGCTCCAAAGCGATAGTTAAATCTTTAATTAGATTTAAACGTGAAATGGTAATTAAATTTATCGATTACACCGTGGTGTTAGATATGGAGTATTACCAGTTTTGCTCCATGGGATGAATAGGTTGGGATTGGGAAATAAAATAAATAATTACTTCGGTGTGGTTCGCTAATCCCGACTAGTTTGAAATGACATCCAAAGGAAGATTAAAGAATAAATTTAAAGAATTTATCTTGGATAAAATTAATGGGAACCTTTCCCTAAGAATGTGAAATTTAGAAACTAGCTGTAGGTTAGTTAAGAAGAATGGTTTCCTGGGTATTGATCTGATGTTGGTTTCGGCCTTCGGGGTTAATATTTGGGGAATTGCTCTCTTACTGATTTACGGTTAGTGACTAATGAATTGGAATGAGGCGTATGTTGTATTTATGTAACATTTGTTTTTAATATACGCGGGTTGTTCGGAAAGACCGGGTTTATACCCATTTTGAATAACCGATTCGACGATAAGTCGAAGATGATGACAGTGGTCGAAGACCGGAAGTCTTCACATCGTTTGGATTATTACTGATGATCCTGATTGGGCTGTACACCGAAGAGGATGGAAATAGTGGGTGGTCGTCCAGACGTACTTGGAGATGGACGGATATGCGAGGAAAGTGCCTCCGGTTTCGTTCAGACCCAGAACGAACTTGTAAATGGATTGTGTGTCTGACATTGGATTTTATTCTGTGTTGATTGATTTCTGTTAAATATATATCTGTTTGGCGGCGGAGAATTTATTCTATTGCTTAACGCCCTTCTCTGAGACATACGAGCTTAGAGGTTATATATCGATAGATATCAATCGCATGGCATGAATTGCCTGTGTGGCACGCTGAGTTGCATGGATCAAGGCTTCTGTTGAAAAGCAAAGTCTTGTGGTTGATGATCAAAGCACGACCTTTGTGGCATAGCTTTGTGTATAACGTGAATTCGCGAGCCTCACACCTCGGTATGAGTCAAAAACGGGATAAGGACTGCAGGGAGAGCACGACGTTTCTTTCTAGCTTTGGTGGTGTTAGTGACTTACCAGCCCTGACATTCATATACTTTTCACCTATGTGGTTATTGGATGAGGCGCCTCGATTTTAGGTCTGTTAGTATCGGGAAACGTGTGTTCAGGAATTGCCAATCCTCAAACGTAAGAGAGGACCGGCCTTGAAGATCCAAGGGTTACCCAGAGTGTGTAGTCCTGAGACATTTGCTAGAGTGTCTCGAAGCGGAGAGGAGCTTGCCCCTTGCCTCGACTCATGACGGAAATCCAATTTCCAATACGTGTATTTCGGTTTTATTTGTAGAGCCTAGTATGACGACATGATAGATGGTACCCATGCTGCATAGGATTAATATTTTTGATTGAAATTGTTTTGACACTATACACTTATTATAGTATCAAATGATTTGTTTTAAACGTATCAAGCATGTTTGGCTATTACAAGGGAAAACCCTATCCTCCGGCTTGCGTTGCATTGTGTGATGGGACCTGGGTCTTATAATAGCTTCATTTTTCGAAAAAGCAATGCGTTGTTTATCATATGCACTGGTATTCTTGGGAGGAAACCCATTCCGTGTCATACGGCGTGGTCCCTTGAATTACTCTCCTTTAAAGTAAAGCTTTAAATAACTGTTTTAGTTCTCACACCAGTCACATGACTGACCTGGTGTTTATTGTTTTAACCTAAACTCTGGGTGCCCTTATTTTCGACACGGGCAGCTAGTAGTTTTGGTTTTGCAGATTTATATTCACAGGATCCTGGTTTACAGCTGGAATGATATCCGGAAAGCTCTGTATCCGTATATCACCTTCAGTTGTGCTTTGTATTATTTTCCGCTGCTATGTAATTTATTGTAATCTCTGATATTTATCGAATGTATATTTATTCATACTCTGTATATTCTTGTATCTGATGAAATTGTTGTAATTAACAATGAAATGTTCTTCTGTTTGCGTTCTGATTTGTCCTGTTCTCGAAAACGATCAGGGGTTTCGAACGGTCTAGATCGGTTTAACGACTGATTCGGATCGAGCGAAATTCCCGGCCGTTACATTTGGTATCAGAGCTTTGGTTTACAGAGCTCGAGAACAAGACACATTAGAACCATACGAAAGAATTCATCAGATATTGGATTAGTAATATCCAATTAGAATGACTCGTTAGAGATAGGATCAGTAGTATCCTAGAACGAGTGTGAAGAGTATATTTTTCTAATGAAAACAATTTTATTTTGAAAATTTAAATTGTTTTATACGTATTTGAATAATTTATTTATATTGATTTGGACTATCTAGTATATAAAGGTTTTGCATATACGCATCATGAACGTATATTCGAAGTTTTAATATACTGGATAAATATAGAATCACATTCTAGACACCCGGAGATGATTCTGATGATTGATATATCATCATCAGAATTTGTGTTCGTGTTTCGAAGGTATGATATCTATATATTTCCATTAGACTGGTGTGAGAACCAAAACTTACATAGATAGATTTATTTGTTGTGATTTGGCATCAAAAACATGATTTCCTGTATATGTATCAAAATTATGAATTTGAAACGTCAATCCACTAATTGATTGATGTTTGCATTGTTTGTTTATTTGTTTAATAATTTTGAACCATTTAGCCTAATTGTATCAAATATTGAACTGTATTGAAAATTGGTCGCATTTGTTTGCATATACATGTACTTACATTGAACAGGTCATAGCAAGGAGGCTAGAGCAGAGAATAAAATTTGTTTGCCCGATAAATAGGTACATGTTTACTATAATTTAGTGTTTTGTTTGGGTGATGATGATTTTATGAGACTATTGGCTAGCCGCTTGGCTTTTTCTTTTTCTTTTTGTGATCAGAAGGCCTATATGGCAATTTTGGGATTTTCCCGTGCTCCCGGTGCAGGGGATGTTATGGCGAAATTTTTCGAAAATTTAGGGTGTTAGCCAAATTTTTTAAGAATTTGAAAATTCTTAAAAACTGAAAAGTTAGAGAATGGAAGCCAAATCGAACGTAGAGTTGATTGATCAAGCAAATTTCGGCTTTGTTCCTTTTCGAGGACGAAAAGTTTTAAGTGGGGGAGATTGTAATAACCCGGAAATGCGAGCCAGTTTAAATTTTTTATTTTGGCAATTTTAGCGAATTTTGAATATTTAAAATGAATTATTGTTAATAATATCGATGAAAAATTTATTTTGAATATAATTCGAACGTATATATTATATAGATCGTCGTTAGAATATAAATAATTATATATAATTAAAAAAGGAATTGAAAATGGCCCTGCAATTTGATTTCAAATTTCAATTGAACGTACCGGATGCAAAATAAACCGGATTTTAGCGAAACCAAAAATAATAGAATCTAATTGAGAGTATCTTTCCAACGAATCCGAAAAATCGAAATTTCATAGCGGGGATCAAAAGATATGTCCAGTTGAAAATTCTGAATAGTCGCTATGGAATTCAAGCCCTTAAAAATGCCATTTTGCAAACGACCTCGGATTTCGACGAAATCACTTTTGTTGGATCCGCGATGTCAAGTTATTGCTAGATTCCAAATTTCATAATTTTTCGAATCAATATGTGAGCGTGACAAAGGAAAACGCGTTTGACCAGTTTCAGTTGAAACTTAATTAGGCTCACATCCGGTCATAAACTTATTGTAAATTAGGTCCCTGTTTTCAAAACTTATAAAATAATAATTAAAAAAAAATCGTAAATTAGTAATAAAATATGTTACGCATTATAAAAAAATTCAGTTCAAAAAACAACAAAAATAATGTCAGAAAGAAGAAAACAGCAAAAAAACTGCAGTTAAATGCATAATATTATGCACCTTTTTGATTTTATTGCATGCATATATGCAATTATTGCAGTTCTTCCAGCGGATAGATTTAACATAATTTTTCAGTTCATTTTTATTTGCATCCAAATGTGCAAATTTCACAAAAAAATGCACACATGTGTGCAACATTTTTATAGGATAAAAAGTAGGGACCTAATTTATAAAAAAAAAACAAAGTTCTGAAAAATTTTAAACCCGCCCCCTATTTTATTTTTTCCGCCTTTTTGTATTTTTTTTTAAAAAATGTGCGTACGTTCATAAAAAATAAAATTTCTAAAATATGGAAATAATGTCAGGAATCTACGGAAATCGAAAAATATAGTTGCATACATTTATGCAAATATTACTGATAATTGCATATATGTATGCAACTTTTCCGTAAGTTATTTTCAGATTAAAATCAGAAAATAAACCTGCACAAATGTATGCAAGTATTTGAAATTTTTGCGCACATGTATGCATTTATTTGCATGAATAAAAATCAACGAAGATGTATGTAGTGAAAAATATGCACGGATGTATGCAGGAAAGTGATATATGTGCATACTATTATGCTTTTAACTGGAAATTTCGTTTTTTTTTTGTTTTTTTGATTTTTGATGCCTTCTTTGATGGTTTTTTGTTCTGAATTTTTTAGTGTTTACATGTTTTATTTAAATACGAATTTACGTGATTTTTTTATATTTTTTATGACTTTTCAAAAAATAGGGACCTAATTTACAATAAGTTTATGACCGTGTTTTTTTTATATTTTGAAACTTAATAGGGACCTCTAAAAAACGCACCCTGATTTTAATCGACTGGAAAATGGCCATTTTTCCAACGGTCTCAGAATTCGACGAAATTAGTTTTGTTAGGACCGTATCGTCAATACGAAGCTAGAAAATATTTTTCTGGAATTTTTCGAGTTAGTATGTAGCCCCGGTAAAATGAAATGAGTGTTCAAATTCAATATATAGAGTTATATGTTGATTTTGACGAAAATTGATCAAAACAATCGAATCAGCCTACGATACATATCCCATTGTGTTCGAAATGGGGGTAAAACGCTAGGGACGACAGTCGGTGGGCTCAATTTTGAGTTCGAATTTTAAAGTAACTTTTTGGAGGAAATAAATAAATAAATAAATAAAATAATAATTAAACCTAGTCAACCCCCTTACCCTCACGTTCTCTCTCTCCCTCCTCATCAGTTCAATCGAACGAAACGAAAAAAAACTCGATCTCTCAATTCACCCGCCGCCATCGACTTCGGCGCGCCACCACCCCCGTCGCGCCCACCTCCACTGGCTCTCCCTCCCTTCCGCTTCTTCCTCCTTCCGCACTCCCTCTCTCCTCTGGACCCACGCGCTGCACCCAATTCGAAGCCCTTCCACCCGAGACAGCCTGCCGCAAGTCAACCCCTCCACCTCCGCCCACTGCTTCCACCGCCGCCTGCAAAGACCCCCGACCTCCTCCAACGAGCCGCAGCCCCTCCCCTCTTCCAAATTTCAACGTACGTCTTCTTATTTCACATTTTTGTTTATTTACTTTTATTTATTCTAGCAAATATAAAACATACGATTTATATCAATGAAAGGTTTGATTTTTATGTCAATGAAAGGAGTAATTTTTATATGAACGGTATAAATATAAAAATGTGATTTTTATAATGTTAGCCTCACGATACAATTGTGATCTTGATACGGGAAGTGATATGATAAAAATGCGATTTTTATACATATGATTTTGAAATAAAAAGATAATCGTTTATGTATATGTAGCAAAATAAAAATCTGATTTTTATTATATATATGTTGAGATAAAGATGTGATTTTTTTCAAGTGATAAAATAAAAATTAAATCTTTATAAATGAAAAGGCGAAATATTTATAAATAAAAAGGCGAAATATTTATAAATGAAAAGGCGAAATCTTTATATGAAGAATAGCATGATAAAAATATAATCTTTATTGTATGAACATCGATGTAAAAATATAATTTTTATCTATATAGTAGCGATGTAAAAATAGAATTTTTATCTATATAGTAGCGATGTAAAAATAGAATTTTTATCTATGTAGTAGTAGTATAAAAATATAATTTTTATATACATAGCAACAATATAAAAATGTGAGTTTTATATATGTAGTGGCTACGGGCAACGAAAGTGACAAAAGGCGAGAACGACAAGATTTTCTACATATGAAGAGTCGTGGCATTTGGGATAGCTATTGGTGAGAACTTCTCACCTTTTAAATTTCCTTTTTCTAGTTATATTATAATATATACTAGGATGCAGACGGTGTTTAGTAGCACCCGACACCATCGTCCACAGACCATTGACTTGTTTGTTTGGTTGTGTAGTCGGTTAGATTAGTTGATTGTTTGGTGAAATTGAGTGGATTTGATTGATATGTGTATGGCGTGGGCCATTATTAGATCGGGGATAAGGCTAGGCCTCGTCCCGTTTCTAGTATCGTGTCGTTATGCCGCCAAAATTTTCTAAAATAAGTTAGAAAAATAAAGATATCATTTTATTTAATAAATGAACCGAATAGAATATTCATAGGTTGAATAAAATATTTTAGTCGTTAAAAATATAATTTTTAATGTGAATGTGAATAAATAAATATTCATTTACAAACAAACGGTTTGTTTATGTACACTGATTTGACTGACATTGATTGGGACGATAAATTTTACACATCGCCCAACTGCACAAATAAAAATCTATGTTTGTTGATTTGAAACCCCACACGGGTATTGGGATAAAATACGGCATACACTAATCCCAATAATTAGTTGTATGTCGATCGATGGATCGACAGGCTGTTATAAGCGTTAGATATCTATATTTGATGCTTATACAGTGTAGTGCACTTTGGATGATGGTTGATTACTTATCGTTGCTATTATATACATTTGTCGTATGGAATCCATATAATTAACTTTATATGGTAATTGATTGGGCCTCATTCCAATTTAGAAAATAAAGAATATTATAAAATAAAGGTTCATGTGTTGACAGTACTCATCCGTTGAGATTAGTCATGTGTTGAACGAAATATTTTAACAATAAATTTTACATCTTTATCATCATAAAATAAAGGTTCATGTGTTGACAGTACTCATCCATTGAGATTAGTCATGTGTTGAACGAAATATTTTAACAATAAAATTTACATCTTTATCATTATAAAATAGAGGTTCATGTGTTGACAGTACTCATTCGTTGAGATTAGTCATGTGTTGAACGAAATATTTTAACAATGAAATTTACATCTTTATCATATGTAAAATTAGAAACTAATTGGAAAATAGATAAGATGAGTGGTCTCCTGGATATTGATCTGATGTTGGTTTCGGCCTTCGGGGTTAATATTCAGGGAATCGTTCTCTTACTAATTTACGGTTGGATTCTGATTTAAATCAAACGATAGATACCATGATTTTTATAAAATATATTGAATAAAAAAAATAGTCACACGAGGACAGTACTCATTCGTTGAGATTAGTCATGTGTTGACAAAAATATATATTCATGTATTGAATAGGATAAATATTCATTTGTTGAATAGAATAACGGAATTATTGAAATATATAAAGCCGTGTTGATTAGAGATGCGCTACTTTTACGCGAACGATATTTATATCGATTATATTCGATTTCGAATTGAATTGAATATATAACGATTTCGAATTGAATTGAATATATAACGATTTCAAATTGAATTGAATATATAACGATTTCGAATTGAATTGAATATAAAACGAATTCGAATTGAATTGAGAACAAATTGAAATAGAATAAGAATCGATTTGAAATGAATTCAAATTGAATCAAAATTTGAAATGATGTTGAAATTGTTTTGAAACAAACTTAAAACTATTTATAAAATTTGTTTTAAATAGAAATCGACGAAATATATATTATATATATAATATATAATGACCTGAATAAAACGCGTCGCGCCGCGGTAGTTCGTAAATTTCGACCATTGACTTCGAACGGACATTACAGGAGGTCCGACCATCGGATTCTCCTAAAACCGGAACCGTTGGGTTCGTATCGAAAAGAACTTTCTAACGAATATTAGAAATTTGAAATCTAACGGTTGGATTTGGAGATACGTCCAAATCAAATTTGGAAAAGGTCGCTGTAAGTGTAGTTCGATAGTCGTTGATGGAAATCGACTGTGTGGGCCTTGATAAAATTATTAAAAATATTAATAATTTGTGTAAAATCATAATATGTGAATTGGAAAGAACTGGGATGAAAAATTCCACATTTGAAAGGATAAAAATATATTTTTTATCGAAATGAACTAGTTTTGAACTAGAATTAAAATCAATTTATTTTTGAAATAGATAAATTGAATTTGAAAGTGATTTTAAAAATAATCAATATTCCCAATACGTGAATTGGACTAGAGTTGAATCGAAATTATCTTCGGAATATTTCGATGTTGGATTTCGTGACTATACAGATATTGTTATGGGAATTTGAAAGATATATTTTATATCGTTATTTCCAATACAATATTTGTTGGTTTCAGGATTTGATATTGAATATAAGTCGATATATTTTCTATTCAGAGCCTTGTATTTAATATCAAATGTGGTTTGGGTTTATCGTGAATCGTGTTTTAGATGACATTGGTTCTTTAACCCAGTTAAAAACAGAATATTGATTTTTGAAAAGATTAAAACTAAGTGGAGTTTTAACGAATCTTTAATTAGATTGAAATATGAATTGATAATTTAAGTTATCAAATCTGAAAGGTGATCGAGAATGGAATACCACCAGTTTTGCTCCAAAGCGATAGTTAAATCTTTAATTAGATTTAAACGTGAAATGGTAATTAAATTTACCGATAACACCGTGGTGTTAGATATGGAGTATTACCAGTTTTGCTCCATGGGAAGAATAGGTTGGGATTGGGAAATAAAATAAATAATTACTTCGGTGTGGTTCGCTAATCCCGACTAGTTTGAAATGACATCCAAAGGAAGATTAAAGAATAAATTTAAAGAATTTATCTTGGATAAAATTAATGGGAACCTTTCCCTAAGAATGTGAAATTTAGAAACAAGTTGTAGGTTAGTTAAAAAGAATGGTTTCCTGGGTATTGATCTGATGTTGGTTTCGGCCTTCGGGGTTAATATTTGGGGAATTGCTCTCTTACTGATTTACGGTTAGTGACTAATGAATTGGAATGAGGCGTATGTTGTGTTTTTGTAACACTTGTTTTTAATATACGCGGGTTGTTCGGAAAGGCCGGGTTTATACCCATTTTGAATAACCGATTCGACGATAAGTCGAAGATGATGACGGTGGTCGAAGACCGGAAGTCTTCACATCGTTTGGATTATTACTGATGATCCTGATTGGGCTGTACACCCAAGAGGATGGAAATAGTTGGTGGTCGTCCAGACGTACTTGGAGATGGATGGATATGCGAGGAAAGTGCCTCCGGTTTCGTTCAGACCCAGAACGAACTTGTAAATGGATTGTGTGTCTGACATTGGATTTTATTCTGTGTTGATTGATTTCTGTTAAATATATATCTGTTTGGCGGCGGAGAATTTATTCTCTTGCTTAATGCCCTTCTCTGAGACGTACGAGCTTAGAGGTTATATATCGATAGTTATCAATCGCATGGCATGAATTGCTTGTGTGGCACGCTGAGTTGCATGGATCAAGGTGTAACACCCCACGTCCATTAGTGTCACTCACAAAGGGAATGCACTAAGTTCTGTGGAGCATTTAGGGTAAAAGATGCAGATAAATTACAAGACAGACAGAAATTAAACAGCGGAAAATAAAACTTTGCTTTATTGATAAAATAGTTTGTACAATGATTTCTTTACAATATCAGAGTATCATCTATCTTACAAAATAAAGAAGCATAAAACAACATTTATATTCCCCAATTTTAGCAAGAGCCAACCATAGCATCCGAAAAGAGAATCCAAGCAAACTTCGACAAATCTTCAAGCTAGGAAAGAGTGGCAGTCCAACTTAACCTGAGCTAAACTATTCCCTCCTTTACTACCTGGGGGGGGGGGGAACGGAAGAAAAGAAGACGAAAGAAAACAGAGTCAGACGTAAAGTCTGAGTAAGTTCAGTAACTTCTAGCATGTGAACATGGAAAAACAAAATGACATGAATTAACTGAATACAAGATTACACCATGACGATAGGGTCAACAAGATTAGACAAGGTAATCACAAGATATGCTAAGATAAGATAAACAGGATACGCTCTAATATTTTCGCCGCTTCGCTATTTCCTTGTTGTACTGGTTTCTATATCTCTGCACCGCCTATCTAGTGTCCCAACTGGTAATGCTAACGTGATCCCAATCCCTGTATTTTCCATCGCCTTCAGCCATCCATTTATTTATTTGTTACCTAGATTTAATCTAGGGTTTTCTACCAAGTGCCTTCTAGATTCAACTAGAGTTTACGCTGTCTGCTGAATGCTTCTCGGATTCAGGATTTATGCCACCTAGTTCAACTAGGAATTATGCTACCTGTCGAACGATGCCCCCAAGTCTAGGACACACTACCTAGAGTGGTATATGTTCCTATACTTCCCCACGCATGTATCGCGAATCGTTGTCGCTTGTCTAGATGCACATGTCCCGTAATGTGTGACCCAAGTCCTATGTCAGGGCAAATCAAGGAATACAGAACTCGGTCGGGAGCTTTCAGATATCTGCCGATGCAGATGCTAAGGTCTGTTTTTATTTCAGTGGCTATGGTCCCACTTGACCCCTCCCTCAACTAATGAAAGGCACACCTTGCAAAATGAGAACTATACGCCGGCCCCCGGTGCCCCACTATCCTATGGCCATCCTCACCCATAACTAGATAGCAAGTATATGGTCTTTTGGAGTTCTCCGCCTTTCCGCTTCACGTATCTCGATTGACTCAAGATGGATGGTAGACAACGAGTCGCTATCACAGGGCTACCGTTTGCTCGCCGAATCACGTCGGTCCATCCTAGTCTTTATGTTGCCATGTATTGCAACCAAGGCATACCCCTGGTTCTTCTTCGCAGACCTTAACCTCTGTGGGCCCAGGCGGATCATCTACAGCCTCACAGAGGGATACCAAGAGTACCCTCACGTCCCCTCGAAGCCTCGGGCTTCGTAACCCAATTCGTTGGAGCCTTCTTTCTACTCAGACGGACATTCGCTCCTTCCCGTGTTATACTAAGAATTACTACTTAGTTTTACTAACTAAGATTTACCACTTAGTTTCCAGAATCGTTGTTTTATTAACTAAGGTTTACTACTTAGTTCCATTCCCCGTCAATTTGGATTGGTTAAGTGTCATTAGTCAATTCAAGCCAACTTAACCCTCTTCATTCATCATGTTATACTGGTTAAGTGTTATCAGGAATTCATGTTGACTTAACCCCACCACAAACCAAGTTATATTGGTTAAGTATTTCTTATTACTTAACCCTACCCATTCACCCTGTATTGGTTAAGTGTTCCTTTTTAACTTAACCTTGCCCGTCTGTCTTAACTAACATGTTATTAATGGTTAAGTATTATCCCTTCATGTTTAGACTTAACCCTATTCTTTTATCACAACCTGATGGTTAAGTGTTCAGGTTTACTTAACCCTACGGTTTAGCCCAGCTAACATATCAAATTGGCTAAGTGTATTAGATTTTACTTAACCCCAACCTCTAGTCTAGTTAACATATTAATTTGGCTAAGTGTATTAACTTTACTTAACCCCTACAAGTCTCGTTTTGCTACCTTGAGTTTGGTTAAGTGTCTCTATGGACTTTGCCCTCCCATTCTAGCTTAACTGTGTTAAGTTGATTAAGTGTTCCTATGGACTTAACCCTCCCACTCTAGCTTAACTGTGTTAAGATGGTTAAGTGTTCCTATGGACTTAACCCTCCCATTCTAGCTTAACTGTGTTAAGTGTCAGTCTGAACCTAACCCCACCTATCAGTCTAGTTATCATGTTGAATTGGTTAAGTGTCTTAGTTAACTTAACCCTACCATTCTTGTTCTAGCTTTTAACTAAATAAATTAAAGCCGCTACCACTCACATTAGACAGGTATTGTTGCGACTACTGGATGTGCCGGTTGGTTCCGGGCAGGTTTACATCGCAACCCAGTCTAACCTCGGGTTAGGCATATTCGTGTTTTCTAAGTTCAAAGGGTTTGATTAATTTTTAAATCAGATTGGTTTTAAAAGTAACCATCCCGTCCGTCGGATCAGTTAGGGATAGCCAGGGAGAGCAGGAAACTTGTGTTTTCCAAACCCAAGCCTAGACACTATCGTCTCTGTCACCCTAGAACTTTCTGGTGTACCATTAAAAGAGATGTCGTTAATAAACCTTTAATTTGTCTAAATCTACATTTCCTCATTTAGGCTAAATTCTATAAGTAAATTATTCCTAATTTACTTATTTCCTAATTACCCTTTTAATGTAAACTGTCAACATTTATTCTTATGGTCCATTTTCCCCTCTATATCATATTTATGCCTTTTGGTATGTAAACTATACCAATTAAGTGTCACTAACCATGATTTTGCTAAACCTGACGGATATTCCCAATTATGGCCAATTTCAAATTTATACCAATATACTTATTATGCCAAATTAGCTAATCCAATCCTGATTTAACATTCTAATTACAGTTCATGTCAAACTAGACTTATTATTCTAGTTCATAACTCATGTAAATGCTAGATTTACAAGTCAATACTAGACTCAAATTACACATCCTATAATTCATGTTAAATTTATCCAACTTGTATTTCTATGAACATGCCATAATTCATGTTCCCAATTTATGCCAAATTCCAAGTTTATAACTATGTTTTTAGTACATTTCACATTATGCCCAAATCGTATTCCCACCGTTCGTATAATTGCGATTAAATCTAGATTATGGATAAATCTAGACTCGTAGAAAATAGGGAATGAACCAAAGATGCTACGAAAAAGAATGGACATAAAAACTGGCATAAAAGGTTTGAATAACGACGTAGGTTCAAGAACATGGGTAGACCTAACTTAATAGGTAAATTCCCAAGGTCTAAAACCAAGAATAGACAGAATAAAGGCGTAGGTTCAAGAACATGGGTAGACCTAACTTAATAGGTAAATTCCCAAGGTCTAAAACCAAAGAAAACAAAGAATAGACAGAATAGATAATCGGGTTTAGACCCAATTTCACAGTCATAAAACTTAAACACTTTCCTAGTCATGAACCATAGGTGCTTAATCACAGTTGTCCCATTTATGCAATAGACAATAGTTTTGCTTCCTAATCAAAGGTATAGGCTTGTGTTTATAGTCATGGAAATAATTCTCATAGTCACAGTCACAGTCATAGGCAATGTTCATAGTCATAGGCAATGTTCATAGTCATAGGCATATGGTTTTCAGGTCTATAGTTTCATAGTCACGGTCTTATTTGTCCTCGAATCATAACACTTCTTAATTAGGTTCAAGAGTATAGGCACTGATTCGAATAGAGAGAGAGAGAGATTTGGAATATTCTTTTATTCCTTTAATTTCATGTCACGAACATAGAAAAACGTTCAACTCTAGAAATTACTGACTTACAGAGATTAGATTAGAACAGAAAGATGGCGTTGCTATGATTCGTAGAAAAACAGTCGTTGTAGTCGTTCGAATCTTCACTTGAATTCTAGCTTGAATCTCCTCTTTGAAAGTCTTTGAGCAGCACCTCCTCGTCTTGATTTATTTTATATATATTATTTTATTTATTATTTAATTAAGAGGAGGAGAGGAAGCCATGTTCACTAAGAATCTTTGCAGCATAAGGGTAGAGAAGAATTGTGAATAGAGAAGGAGTCTAGGGCTGTTTATATAGTGTAGAAGTCAACGAATCTGGTCAGGATGGCGTCCGAATACAGAAGAACGAACCAGGTGCAGAAAACAGGAAAAAGCAGGGGGGTCGACCCCCAGGTCGACTACCCAGTCGACCTGGGTGACCCAGGTCGACTACCCAGTCGACCTGGGTGCCTTGGACGGGAAAATTCCCGCCCAACCCAATCTGGGTCCGATTTGAATTTTGAACTTGACCTGTTTTGAAATTTGAACTTCGCTGAATCTTCCGGAGGCCATATCTTCCTCATACGGACTCCGATTTACGCAAACTCGGACTCGTTTTCATGCAGAATTCCGAGATGAACGCAATGGCGCAGCCCGTTTTCCTTGATTTTGATTTTAACTTTTAATTCTGCCTTGATTTGTGAATCTTAGTGTTACATAATTACGGGGTGTTACATTCTCCCCCAATTAAAAGGATTTCGTCCCCGAAATCTTCAAGTTAGGAAGAATGTGTCCTACCATCCAATCACCCATCTACTCAACCATTCAATCACAGGCATTCAATGTCCTTAAAAGATTTCTAATGCTTTCATGTTCATATGCATAGTGTGCGTATATGTCTTTATCTAATGCGAAATCAGGCGGTCTACTGATTCAGTTGACCTCCTTAATGCGAATCATGTCAGTGCCATGCGTCCAACCATGTATGCAAGCATCCCTAGTTACGTAAATACTACATGTGTGCACAGCCATTCATCCATATGCAACATCCATATGATAATGTATCAAGCTCAACTTACAAACAAATACATATCTGTAAATGCAATATGAAAGCATCCGAACTGATCTAGTGCCTAATACGTATGCATATGTATTCACGAGCAACCATTTGCAACCACTTGCAATCATCAACCATAACACGTTTCAAATACATGTTTACATCCAAAAGAGTTTCTACCTAAGGATCGAAGATTCGTCCTAGAGGATATATTCTTGGAAAGGGTGGAACAATTATGCGTAAAGCTCCTAAACAAAGAAATCAAGGATGCACCCATAAAGAAAAGGGTATGATGCTAGTATCTAGCCTTCTTGAGCTTTACTCCACTGTATCTTAACTATTTTAACTTCACGGTTGTGAAGTTCTGGATCTCCATTTCCAAAATAAACAGATGTTAACTATGATACCAAGTATACGTACTAAGATGATTAGAGGTTTCCCTCTTATCCGCCATGCCATAACTATGAGAGTCGAAAGGTCACTACGTGCTCTTTGGAGTGCCTGCTACAACTATTCATCTCTCCCGCAAACCATCCAAACCGAACTCGACATTCCTCAAGTACATGCCCCAAAGGCCTAAACTAATATCAAACAAGCACCCAAGGAATATCTCCCCCGAATTTAGACGATCTACGTGAGATGATATAAGCAAACTCGATAGTTATTCTCAAATCCCTACTAACCAAAAATAAACTGGTCAGACCACCAATTGGATTTGAGACTCTAGTGGGATCTTTCTACTATACAAGTACTATGGTGCAGATACTCAACTATGGAAGTGGATATGAACAAATGCGTAGCGCTAAAACCTAAGGAAATAGCACGAACAGAAAACTAGACTCTTCCAACCGGACTACATTTCTCCTAGGTACGCTTGGTGGCGAAAGCATGTACTTGTTCTTCTGAAAATCTCGTCATCGTTCTTTCCCTTGTCCTTAAGTATATGCCCTATCATACCCTAGTAAAGATACTTCCTCTTGTCTTAGGTTTTATAGTTTCTTCCTCCTTCATGTGCTAAGTCTACATCCATGAATTCCTTATCCTAGGGTTATGCTCCTTAGCCAACTCCTCATCCCCTTCCGTGTGTGGTCATGTTGACAAATCTCTCGAAAACTGCCTCCATCGTCCGGAAAACCCTATAAGCTTCGAAAGAAAACCGCCCGTAGATGAAACAAATATGGCTATGGATGGAAGCCGGGTACTACTTTGCCCTTCGATGAGGTTACCTCCCAGAAAGCCAGGAGCCCCAGAGACCCAAGAAAGAAGGAGACAAGAATTGAAACAGAGGAAGAGAAGATAGTGCGTATGGCTTTGGGGAATATGTCTTTAAAACAAATCTTTTCTCTCGAAAATGCTTCTTTAAAAACCGTTTTGAAAATAATTTTTCAAATCCTTTATCTGATCTGGTAACCTTCAGCTCTGATACCACGTGTAACACCCCACGTCCGTTAGTGTCACTCACAAAGGGAATGCACTAAGTTCTGTGGAGCATTTAGGGTAAAAGATGCAGATAAATTACAAGACAGACAGAAATTAAACAGCGGAAAATAAAACTTTGCTTTATTGATAAAATAGTTTGTACAATAATTTCTTTACAATATCAGAGTATCATTTGTCTTACAAACTAAAGAAGCATAAAACAACATTTATATTCCCCAATTTTAGCAAGAGCCAACCATAGCATCTGAAAAGAGAATCAAAGCAAACTTCGACAAATCTTCAAGCTGGGAAAGAGTGGCAGTCCAACTTAACCTGAGCTAAACTATTCCCTCCTTTACTACCTTGGGGGGGGGGGGGGGACGGAAGAAAAGAAGACGAAAGAAAACAGAGTCAGACATAAAGCCTGAGTAAGTTCAGTAACTTCTAGCATGTGAACATGGAAAAACAAAATGACATGAATTAACTGAATACAAGATTACACCATGACGATAGGGTCAACAAGATTAGACAAGGTAATCACAAGATATGCTAAGATAAGATAAACTGGATACGCTCTAATACTTTCGCCGCTTCGCTATTTCCTTGTTGTATTGGTTTCTATATCTCTGCACCGCCTATCTAGTGTACCAACTAGTAATGCTAACGTGATCCCAATCCCTGTATTTTCCATCGCCTTCAGGCATCCATTTATTTATTTGTTACCTATATTTAATCTAGGGTTTTCTACCAAGTGCCTTCTAGATTCAACTAGAGTTCACGCTATCTGCTGAATGCTTCTCGGATTCAGGATTTATGCCACCTAGTTCAACTAGGAATTATGCTACCCGTCGAACGATGCCCCCAAGTCTAGGACACACTACCTAGAGTGGTATATGTTCCGACACTTCCCCACGCATGTATCGCGAATCGTTGTCGCTTGTCTAGATGCACATGTCCCGTAATGTGCGACCCGAGTCCTGTGTCAGGGCAAATCAAGGAATACAGAACTCAGTCGGGAGCTTTCAGATATCTGCCGATGCAGATGCTAAGGTCTGTTTTTATTTCAGTGGCTATGGTCCCACTTGACCCCTCCCTCAACTAATGAAAGGCACACCTTGCAAAATGAGAACTATACGCCGGCCCCCGGTGCCCCACTATCCTATGGCCATCCTCACCCATAACTAGATAGCAAGTATATGGTCTTTTGGAGTTCTCTGCCTTTCCGCTTCACGTATCTCGATTGACTCAAGATGGATGGTATACGACGAGTTGCTATCACAGGGCTACCGTTTGCTCGCCGAATCACGCCGGTCCATCCTAGTCTTTAGGTTGCCATGTATTGCAACCAAGGCATACCCCTGGTTCTTCTACGCAGACCTTAACCTCTGTAGGCCCAGGCGGATCATCTACAGCCTCACAGAGGGATACCAAGAGTACCCTCACGTCCCCTCGAAGCCTCGGGCTTCGTAACCCAATTCGTTGGAGCCTTCTTTCTACTTAGACGGACATTCGCTCCTTCCCGTGTTATACTAAGAATTACTACTTAGTTTTACAAACTAAGATTTACCACTTAGTTTCCAGAATCGTTGTTTTCTTAACTAAGGTTTACTACTTAGTTCCCTTCCCCGTCAATTTGGATTGGTTAAGTGTCATTAGTCAATTCAAGCCAACTTAACCCTCTTCATTCATCCTATTATACTGGTTAAGTGTTATCAGGAATTCATGTTGACTTAACCCCACCACAAACCAAGTTATATTGGTTAAGTATTTCTTATTACTTAACCCTACCCATTCACCCTGTATTGGTTAAGTGTTCCTTTTTAACTTAACCTTGCCCGTCTGTCTTAACTAACATGTTATTAATGGTTAAGTATTATCCCTTCATGTTTAGACTTTACCCTATTCTTTTATCACAACCTGATGGTTAAGTGTTCAGGTTTACTTAACCCTACGGTCTAGCCCAGCTAACATATCAAATTGGCTAAGTATATTAGATTTTACTTAACCCCAACCTCTAGTCTAGTTAACATATTAATTTGGCTAAGTGTATTAACTTTACTTAACCCCTAGAAGTCTCGTTTTGCTACCTTGAGTTTGGTTAAGTGTCTCTATGGACTTAGCCCTCCCATTCTAGCTTAACTGTGTTAAGTTGATTAAGTGTTCCTATGGACTTAACCCTCCCATTCTAGCTTAACTGTGTTAAGTTGGTTAAGTGTTCCTATGGACTTAACCCTCCCATTCTAGCTTAACTGTGTTAAGTGTCAGTCTGAACCTAACCCCACCTATTAGTCTAGTTATCATGTTGAACTGGTTAAGTGTCTTAGTTAACTTAACCCTACCATTCTTGTTCTAGCTTTTAACTAAATAAATTAAAGTCGTTGCCACTCACATTAGACAGGTATTGTTGCGACTACTGGATGTGCCGGTTGGTTCCGGGAAGGTTTACATCGCAACTCAGTCTAACCTCGGGTTAGGTATTCGTTTTTTCTAAGTTTAAAGGGTTTGATTAATTTTCAAATCAGATTAGTTTTAAAAGTAACCATCCCGTCCGTCGGATCAGTTAGGGATAGCCAGGGAGAGCAGGAAACTTGTGTTTTCCAAACCCAAGCCTAGACACTATCCTCTCTGTCACCCTAGAACTTTCTGGTGTACCATTAAAAGAGATGTCGATAATAAACCTTTAATTTGTCTAAATCTACATTTCCTCATTTAGGCTAAATTCTATAAGTAAATTATTCCTAATTTACTTATTTCCTAATTACCCTTTTAATGTAAACTGTCAACATTTATTCTTATGGTCCATTTTCCCCTCTATATCATATTTATGCCTTTTGTTATGTAAACTATACCAATTAAGTGTCACTAACCATGATTTTGCTAAACCTGATGGATATTCCCAATTATGGCCAATTTCAAATTTATACCAATATACTTATTATGCCAAATTAGCTAATCCAATCCTGATTTAACATTCTAATTACAGTTCATGTCAAACTAGACTTATTATTCTAGTTCATAACTCATGTCAATGCTAGATTTATAAGTCAATACTAGACTCAAATTACACATCCTATGATTCATGTTAAATTTATCCAATTTGTATTTCTATGAACATGCCATAATTCATGTTCCCAATTTATGCCAAATTCCAAGATTATAACTATGTTTTTAGTACATTTCACATTATGCCCAAATCGTATTCCCACCGTTCATATAATTGCGATTAAATCTAGATTATGGATAAATCTGGACTCGTAGAAAATAGGGAATGAACCAAAGATGCTACGAAAAAGAATGGACAAACTGGCAAAAAAGGTTTGAATAACGACGTAGGTTCAAGAACATGGGTAGACCTAACTTAATAGGTAAATTCCCAAGGTCTAAAACCAAGAATAGACAGTTTAAAGGCGTAGGTTCAAGAACATGGGTAGACCTAACTTAATAGGTAAATTCCCAAGGTCTAAAACCAAAGAAAACAAAGAACAGACAGAATAGATAATCGGGTTTAGACCCAATTTTACAGTCATAAAACTTAAACACTTTCTAGTCATGAACCATAGGTGCTTAATCACAGTTGTCCCATTTATGTCATAGACAATAGTTTTGCTTCCTAATCAAAGGTATAGGCTTGTGTTTATAGTCATGGAAATAATTCTCATAGTCACAGTCACAGTCATAGGCAATGTTCATAGTCATAGGCAGTGTTCATAGTCATAGGCAATGTTCATAGTCATAGGCAATGTTCATAGTCATAGGCATATGGTTTTCAGGTCCATAGTTTCATAGTCACGGTCTTATTTGTCCTCGAATCATAACACTTCTTAATTAGGTTCAAGAGTATAGGCACTGATTCGAATAGAGAGAGAGAGAGAGAGAGAGAGATTTGGCATATTCTTTTATTCCTTTAATTTCATGTCACGAACAGAGAAAAACGTTCAACTCTAGAAATAACTGACTTACAGAGATTAGATTAGAACAGAAAGATGGCGTTGCTATGATTCATAGAAAAACAGTCGTTGTAGTCGTTCGAATCTTCACTTGAATTCTAGCTTGAATCTCCTCTTTGAAAGTTTTTGAGAAGCACCTCCTCGTCTTGATTTATTTTATATATATTGTTTTATTTATTATTTAATTAAGAGGAGGAGAGGAAGCCATGTTCACTAAGTATCTTTGCAGCATAAGGGTAGAGAAGAATTGTGAAAAGAGAAGGAGTCTAGGGCTGTTTATATAGTGTAGAAGTCAACGAATCTGGTCAGGATGGCGTCCGAATACAGAAGAACGAACCAGGTGCAGAAAATAGGAAAAAGCAGGGGGGGTCTACCCCCAGGTCGATTACCCAGTCGACCTGGGTGACCCAGGTCGACTACCCAGTCGACCTGGGTGCCTTTGGCGGGAAAATTCCCGCCCAGCCCAATCTGGGTCCGATTTGAATTTTGAACTTGATCTGTTTTGAAATTTGAACTTCGCTGAATCTTCCGGAGGCCATATCTTCCTCATACGGACTCCGATTTACGCAAACTCGGACTCGTTTTCATGCAGAATTCCGAGACAAACGCAATGGCGCAGCCCGTTTCCCTTGATTTTGATTTTAACTTTTAATTCTACCTTGATTTGTGAATCTTAGTGTTACATAATTACGGGGTGTTACACAAGGCTTCTGTTGAAAAGCAAAGTCTTGTGGTTGATGATCAAAGCACGGCCTTTGTGGCATAACTTTGTGTATAATGTGAATTCGCAAGCCTCACACCTCGGTATGAGTCAAAAACGGGATAAGGACTGCAGGGAGAGCACGGCGTTTCTTTCTAGCTTTGGTGGTGTCAGTGACTTACCAGCCCTGACATTCATATACTTTTCACCTATGTGGTTGTTGGATGAGGCGCCTCGATTTTAGGTCTTTTAGGACCGGGAAACGTGTGTTCAGGAATTGCCAATCCTCAAACGTAAGAGAGGACCGTCCCTGAAGATCCAAGGGTTACCCAGAGTGTGTTGTCTTGAGGCATTTGCTAGAGTGTCTCGAAGCGGAAAGGAGCTTGCCCCTTGCCTCGACTCATGACGAAAATCCAACTTCCAGTACGTGTATTTCGGTTTTATTTGTAGAGCCTAGTATGACGACATGATAGATGGTACCCATGCCGCCTAGGATTAATATTTATGATTGAAATTGTTTTGATACTATACACTTATTATAGTATCAAATGATTTGTTTTAAACGTATCAAGCATGTTTGGCTATTATAAGGGAAAACCCTATCCTCCTGCTTGCGTTGCATTATGTGATGGGACCTGGGTCTTATAATAGCTTCATTTTTCGAAAATGCATTGCGCTGTTTATCCTATGCACTGGTATTCTTGGGAGGAAACCGTTCCGTGTCATACGGCGTGGTCCCTTGAATTACTCTCCTTTAAAGTAAAGCTTTAAATAACTGTTTTAGTTCTCACACCAGTCACATGACTGACCTGGAGTTTATTGTTTTAACCTAAACTCTGGGTGCCCTTATTTTCGACACAGGCAGCTAGTAGTTTTGGTTTTGCAGATTTATATTCACAGGATCCTGGTTTACAGCTGGAATGATATCCGGAAAGCTCTGTATCCGTATATCACCTTCAGTTGTGCTTTGTATTATTTTCCGCTGCTATGTAATTTATTGTAATCTCTGATATTTATCGAATGTATATTTATTCATACTCTGTATATTCTTGTATCTGATGGAATTGTTGTAATTAACAATGAAATGTTCTTCTGTTTGCGTTCTGATTTGTCCTGTTCTCAAAAACGATCAGGGGTTTCGAACGGTCTAGATCGGTTTAACAACTGATTCGGATCGAGCGAAATTCCCGGCCGTTACATTATTATTTTAACCTAAACTCTGGGTGCCCCTATTTTCCATGGGCAGCTAGTAGTTTTGGTTTTGCAGATTTATATTCACAAGATCCTGGTTTACAGCTGGAATGATAGTCAGAAAGCTCTGTATCCGTGTATCTCTTTCACTTGTGTTTTGTATTATTTTCCACTGCATTGTAATTTGTAAATCTCGGATATTTTTCTGATGTATAATATTTATTCATACTCTATATATTATTGTACTCTGATGTAAATTGTTGTAATAAGCAATGAAATGTTCTTTTGTTTTTGTTCTGAATTGTCGTGTTCTCAATTCAATTCGGGTTTTCCTTTACGGGGAAGTTCGGGTCGTTTCAGGTTGAATCAGAGCTTTGGTTTACAGAGCTCGAGAACAAGGCATGTTAGAACCAAACGAAAGAATTAATCAGAGATTGGATTAGTGATATCCAATGAGAATGACTCGTTGGAGATGGGATCAGTAGTATCCTAGAATGAGTCGGAAGAGTGTTGTTTTTCAAATAAGGATGAAAACAATTTTTGTTTTGAAAATTTAATCTAATTATACGTATTTGACTATTTTATTTTATTTTGGACAATTGAGTATATGAGATTTTGCATATACGCGTCATGAACGTATATTCAAAGTTTTAATATACTGGATAGATATAGAATCACACTCTAGTCGCCCGGGAATGATTCTGATGATGGGTACCCATCATCAGTGTTATGTTTGAGTTTCGAAAGTGGGATATCTATATATTTCCAATTGACTGGTGTGAGAACCAAAACTAAATAGGGTTTATTATCTGTGAATTGACATCAAAAATACGATTTTTGTATATATATATAAAAGTTATGTTTTTGAAACGTTAATCAACTAATAGATTGCTAATTGTTGATTTCGTTGTATGATTATTCATTTGAACCAACATGTAGATGTATGGTAAATTTGGGCCAAATTGATAAAATATTGAACTGAATTGAAAATTTGTTGGAATTGCATACATGTACATGCATATATACATTGAACAGGTCATAGCAAGGAGGCTAGAAAAGAGGAATAAAATTGTATGCCCGACAAATAGGTACATGTTTACTAATTTATTGGGTTTGGATGATTTTTTGAGCCGCTTGGCTTTTTCTTTTTGAGATGAGAGGGCCTATGTGGTGGTTTGGGGATTTTCCCGGTGCTCCCCGTACAAAGGAGGTTATGGCGAAATTTTTCAAAAATTTAGGGTGTTAGCCAAATTTTTGAAGAATTGGAAAATTCTTAGAAACTGAAAAGTTGAAGAATAAAAGCCAGAATGAAAGTTGAGTTGATTAGAAAAACAACTTTCAGCTCCATTCCTTTTCGAGGATGAAAAGATTTTAAGTGGGCGAGATTGTAACAACCCGGAAAATCAGAATCAATTTAAAAAATTTATTTTGGCGATTTTAATGAATTTTGAATATTTAAAATGAATTATTTTAAATAATAACAACTAGGAATTTATTTTGAATAGATTTAGAATGTATAAATTTATTTAAATCGAAATTATAATATAAATATTTATTTTAATTATATAAGGAATTGGAAATGGCGTGGTAGTTTGAAAATTCGATTTCAAATTACAATTGAATGTACAAGAATCAAAATATACCGGATTTTAGTGAAACCAGAAATATTTAAATTTGTTTGAAAATATCTTTCTAACGAATCTCAAAAATCCAAATTTCATAGCGGGAATAAAAAGTTAAGCCTAGTTGAAAATTCAGAATAGTCGCTATGAAATATAGCCCTTAAAAATAGCGATTTTGCAAATGACCTCTGTTTTCGACGAAACCACTTTTGTTGGATCCGAAATGTCAAGTTATTCATTGATTCCAATTTTCATAGTTCTTGGAATTAATATGTGAGCGTGGCGAAGTAAAACGTGTTTTGACAGTTTCAGTCAATTTGGATTGACCAGAAAATGGCCATTTTTCAAACGGTCTCCAAATTCAACGAAATCAGTTTTGTTGGGACCGTATCGTCCCAACATAGCCATATTTATTTTTCTGGAATTTTTGAAATCAGTATGTGCCCCCGGCAAATTAATATGTAAGTTCAAATCTAAAATTGAATATTTTATATTTTAATTTGAAGAATCACTGACTGAAACAGTGGAGTGGGCTTATGAAACATATTCCATTGTATCCGAAATGGGGGTATTTAGCTAGGGGCGACAGTCGTTGAGTTCGATTTGGAGTTCGTGATGGTTTTGACTTATAAAAATGAATAAAAAATTAAATTATTATTATATATAATAACCCTTTGGAAAAGCGAAACCTTAGGACCCTATTATACAGCCGCCGCTTGAATAGAACGGGCGAACCAAATCCTCCCATAATCACCCCTAATTTTCTTTTAATCTAAGCTTTGATTTTCGAAATGTTCAAAGGGGAAGTGAGAGAGGATGGTGAGATCTACATCTTTAATGGATGAGATTAATTTTCATAGCCTAAATAACTCGATTTTCATGCCTGAAGGGGGAACGTTCACCATCGTTTTACGTGCGCCAAGGGGCACCGAGCCCTGCGCGGTTCACGTCATCGGAGGAGTGGCTGACGGCGGATGAAATGGTGGGGTCCGGTTTGTTTCAAGTGGACCATGGCGCGTGCAAGGAGGAGAGAGGAGAGACGAGCTTCTCAGGTTTGGAGGATCATGTTTTATCTGTAGGGAATGAAGAGGAAGGGTAATTAAACCTTTAGTGACCATGATTAGTGATTAATTATATATATAATTGTTTTAAAATGTTGTAAAATCCATAACTTATTCATACAGAAATGAAATTGAACGATTTTCATTGCGTTGGGACCCTCTAGACGAGCACTACAGCATGAAACAGTCCAGAGCAGGAACATAAGCAAATACATTTTTTGATTAAATTAAACACTGGGTTTAATTTAATTAAAATACTCATTTTTAACGATTCCAAAACCGGTCAAGGTGAGAACTTCTCACTATAATTTTCTTTGTACAGTTATTTGTTTATAACTGCATATATGAACTACTCCCCGTCGTCCACAGACCATGGACGACTTATTTGTTTGATTGTATTGTGTTGTTGAAATTGATTGTGATGTGAAATGGACTGTATAAAATATTCGTGAGTTGAAATAAATATTTTATCATTAAAAATATAATTTTTAATGTGTATATGAAATAAATAAATATTCATTTACAAATCGGACGATTTGTTTATGTACACACATTTTACCAATATGGATTGGGACGATATATTTTACACATCGCCCAATTGCACAAATAAAATCTGTATTTGTTGATTGAAACCCCACACGGGTATTGGGATGATATTTGATGTATACTAATCCCAATTGTTTAGTTGTATGTCAATCGATTGTTTGACAGACTGTTTTAAGCGTTAAATATCTATAATTTATGCTTATGCAGTGTAGAATGCACTCTGGATGATGGTTGATTGTTTATCATTGTTGTTTTATACATGTGTTGTATGAAATCCATATAAATAACATTATATGGTAATTGACTGTGTCTGATTCTAGTTTAGAACTGAAGAATAATTTAAAATAACAAATATTTTAGAATAATGAATATTTCAAAATAATATTCAGAAAAGAATCAAAACATGATTTTGATGTCTGATTTGGGATGAACACGAATATATTTAAAAATATAAAGTTGTGTTGATTAGATTAATGCCATTTTGACGCGAACGATATTTATATCGATTTTATCCATTTTTATAATGAATATCGAAAAGGAAGTGATTTCAAAATCTGATATTTTGAAAATATTATCATTTATATATTAATGATATGGAATAATCAATTTTGATTTGAAATTGAATATAAAGTTGAAATCGTTTTGAAAACGAATTTAAAACGATTTATAAAATACGTTTTAAATGGAAATCAATGAAATATATAATATATATAAATATATATATTATATTTAATGGCCTGAATAGAATGCGCCGCGCCGCGGCAGTTCGCGAATTTCGACCATTGACTTCGAATGGACATTACGGGAGATCCGACCATCGGATTCTCCTAAAACCGGAACCGTTGGGTTCGTACCGAAAAGAACCTTCTAACGAATACAAGAAATTTGAAATCTTATTGTTGGATTTGAAATTATTTCCAAATCAAATTTGGAAAAGGTCATTGTAAGTGCAGTTCACTGGCCGTTTATGGAAAATTGACTGTACGGGCCTTGATAAAATTATTAAAAATATCAATAATTAGTTTAAAATCATAATAAATGATTTGGAAAGAATTAGGATGAAAATTTCCATGTTTGAAAAGATAAAAATATATTTTTATCGAAATGAACTAGTTATGAACTAGAATTATAATCCAATTATTTTTAAATAAATAAATTGGATTTGAAATGGTTATAAAAATAACCAGAATTTCCAATATATGAATTGGAATGGATTTAAATCGAAATTATCTTCGGAATATTTCGATATTGGATTCCATGATTATACGAACATTGTGGAGGAATTGGGAAGATATATATATGTATTTTTATATCGTTATTCCCAATACGATATTTGTTGGTTTCAGAATTTGATATTGAATATAAGCCGATATATTTTCTATTCAGAGCCTTGTATTTGATATCAAATTGGATTTTGGGTTTCTCATGAACGGTGTCTTCATTAACACTGTTCTTAAACCCAGTTGAGAAAAGATATAAACCTTTTTATTAAGATTTAATGAAGTTTACCAATTAATTAACATTTAATTAGAGTTAAATTGAAATTGGTTTTTGGGTTTATCATGAACAGTGTTTTAAATAACACTTGTTCTTTAACCCGATTAACAATGTAATGAGATTTTGGGTTTTCTTGAATGGTATCTTTAATAATATCGTTCTTAAACCCAATGGAGTTAAGAAAATTAGAAACTAACTGAAGATTAGCTAAGTTGAATGGTTTCCTGGGTATTGATCTGATGTTGGTTTCGGCCTTCGGGATTAATACTTAGGGAATTGTTCTCTTACTAATTTACGGTTAGAGACTGATGGGATGGGGTCTTCAGTAACACTGTTCTTGAACCCCATGTGAAGCGAATAAATCTTTTAATTAAGATTGTTAGAGTTTCCAATTATGTTTAATAATTGTAATAAAATGTAATGTGAATTGGGTTTATCGTGAATTGTGTTTTAACGACATTCATTCTTTAACCCGATTTACAGTGAAATGTGATCTGGAATTTATAAATCTTTTGTTAAGATTTAAAGGAGATTTTCCAAAGTAAAGTTTTCCAATTTAACATATTAAATTGGAATTGAATGGAATTCGATTTGGTAAAAATCGAAGTGAACTTCTGTAGAGGAAGACTGTTAATATATGTGGAATTTAAAAAGGCTTTGCCGTTATTCCATTTCTATTATCGATTGGATGTGGAAGTTTATATCGATTTGTTTTCCATGAAAATTCCATTGTTAATGGAATGAGATTTTGGGTTTATCGTGAGTTGTGTTTTAAATGACATTTGTAACACCCCGTAATTCTGCGACATTAAGATTCTCAAATTAAAGTATAATTAATTTTTAAAAGAAAAATTTAAAGAAAAAGATCCATGCAGTTGTTTAATTTAAGTATTGTAACTAACATGAAAAAGAGAAGTAAGGAGAGAACAATAATTATTATTGTTCTAAGACTTATTAATAAAAGCCTCTGTAGCTCAGTTGGTTAAGGCATTGGATTTGTAGCATGGAGGTCGGGGGTTCGAACCCCAGCGGCGGCATAATTTTTTTATCTTTGTTTTAGAGAGGGCCAACTGAACATGCAAATATATGTACGTATACAAATTCAAAATTTGAAAGGATAAGAACGTACATATAAGGAAATAAAGAATATATATATATACACATATGAGAATATAAATATATATATATATATATGCAAAAATATATGTATACGAAAGATAAAATTCAAGATAAGGCTACAGTCAATGAAATATGGCAACATCATTTGAATTTTGAAAATAAAATGAAAGTTGTGCGTATATATATATATATATATATATATGCGTAAAATGGTCGTTAGAGGAATTGTATACATATAAGAATATTTCATGTGAATAAAACAGTTAAATAAATTCTAGAAATTCAAAAGTTTGAAAATCAAACTTTTACGCCAAAATAGCTTGTGGGACCCAATGCTGACTCAGCACTGCGTGTATGATAAGGTTTGGCTAGATTCATCTACGTACCTGGACTATTTTCTTAACTAGGTTCAATGCTGACTCGGCGCTGCGTGTACGATAAGGTCTTGAGCAGCTATATAAACAGCCCTAGTCTTCATTCTCTTTGCACCAATTCTCTTCTATCCTTATGCTGCTAAGATTCATGGCTTCTTCCCCTCTTCTAAATTTTCTTAAATAAATAAAATAAAATATGATTCAAGACGAGGAGATGCTGCTAAAAGACTTTTAAGGAGGGATTCAAATCAAAGTTTCAAGTGAAGAATTCAAAGGCTAGCTCAAACAAGTTTCAAGCAACGACGCACGAATCATAGCCACGCTTTCCTTCTTTTCTAGATCTATTTTCTGTAAGTTGGTTATTTCTAGATCTGAATATTTTGTTTTATTTGTGACATGAAATTAAAGGAATAAAGGAATATGCCAAATCTCTCTCTCTCTCTCTTCGAATCTGTGTTTATACTCTTGGACTGAATTAAGAACTGTTATGATTCGAGGACAAATAAGACTGTAACCGTGACTTTGACTATAGAACTGTGGCCTTTGAAAGCATATGCCTTTGGACTATGACATAAGCCTTTGATTTTCGGACATATAAACATTGCCTATGACAATGACTTAGGACTATGGGAATTATTTTCCCTTTTGGACTATGAACATCGCCTATATTGCCTATGACCATGGACATTACTTATGACTAAGAACATAAGCCTTTGAATTGGACATAAACTATTGCTTATGACATAATGAGGACAATTGTGATTTTGACACCCATGATTCATGATTAGGAAAATATTGCTTTAGTTTGGTGATTGTGAAATTGGGTCTAAACCCAATTATTTATTCTACCTGTTCCTTGGTTTTTTTCTTTGGTTTTAAGACAGTGGGAATTTACCTATTAAGTTAGGTCTACCCACATTCTTGAACCTATTTTGCCCATTCTTTGGTTTTAAGACAGTGGGAATTTACCTATTTAGTTAGGTCTACCCATATTCTTGAACCTACATTGTTATCCAAACCTTTTTATGCCAATTATTCCTTCTTGTCATTTTGATTCATTCCCTTTTTATCTACGAATCTAGATTTATTTATAATCTAGGTTGAATCACGATTATTCGAACGGTGGGAATGCGATTTGGGGAAAAACATGGAAATGAATATGAACGTAGTTGTAAACTTGGAAATTGGCATAATTTGGAATATGTATTATGACATGCATATTAAAATGAAAATGGGGAAATTTGACATGGATTAGGGAATATGTGATTTTGACATATTAAATTTAGCGTTAGTAAGTAAGCTAAATTTTAGGCATAAAGTGTAAACTAGAAAAATAACTCTAGTTTTGCCATAAATTGTGAATTAGGATGTTAAACCAAGATTGGGTTAATTAAGGTTGATTTGGAATAAGTATATTAGCACAATTTTGAATTTATTCATAATTGTGAGCAATTGTCATGTTTAGAATAAATTATGGTTAGCGACACTAAATTTGGTATAATTTACATACCAAAAAGTATAAATATGATAAATAAGAGAGAACGGGCCATAATAATAAATGTGACAATGTACATTAAAAGAGTAGTAATGAAATAAGTAAATTAGGAGTAATTTACTTATAGAATTCGTCATAAATGTTAAATTGTTCATTTACCACAAAATATGTAACTTGGTTAAGTTTTGGCCATAAATTATAAACTAGGATATTTAATCTAGTTTCGGCAATGAAATAGGAAATGGCCTAAACTGCATGTTGGGTTAGGACATGGGCCTAGAATATAAGTATACTAGTAGGCTTGACAAATAAATATAGGCCAAATTTGTCTAAAAAGGGGAAATGGGCTTTTGAAATAAATTGTTAACAATTTATAAACAAAAGAAAAGTATTTTGATAACATCCCTTTTTATAACACATAGACCAGAAGGTTCTAGGGTGACAGAGAGGATAGTGTCTAGGCTTGGGTTTGGAAAATACAAGTTTCCTGCCCTCCCTGGCTATCCCTAACTGATCCGAAGGACGGGATGGTTGTTTTCAAAACCATATTTGGAAATTAATCAAAAACCCTTTGAACTTAGAAAACATGAATATGCCTAACCCGAGGTTAGACTGAGTTGCGGTGTAAACCTGCCCGGAACCGACCGGCACATCCAGTAACCGCAGCAATATCTGTCTAATGTGAGAGGTTGCGGCTTTAATTTATTAATTAAAGCTAGAACAAGAATGGGAGAGTTAAGTCCATAGGAACACTTAGCCAACCTAACACGGTTAAGCTAGAATGGGAAGGTTAAGGAACACTTAACCAACTTAGCACAGTTAAAGCTAGAATGGGAGGGTTAAGTCCATGGGAATACTTAGCCAAATTAACATGTTGACTAGACTAGAAGGTGGGGTTAAGTAAAGTTAATACACTTAGCCAATTTAACATGTTAATTAGACTAGAGGTTGGGGTTAAGTAATACACTTAGCCAAATTAATATGTTAACTGGACTAGACCATAGGGTTAAGTAAACTTGAACGCTTAACCATCAGAATATGATAAATGAATAGGGTTAAGTAAAAAGCATGAAGGGATAACACTTAACCAGTGTAATAGGATAAGGGAAGAGTGTTAAGATAGCTTGAATCGACTAAAGACACTTAACCAACCCAACCTGGCGAGAAAGAAAACTAAGTAGTAGACCTCAGTTGAAAAAGGGACTAAGTAGTAAAACTTAGTTAAGAAAACAAGGAATTTGGAAACTAAGTGGTAAACCTTAGTTAGTAGAACTAAGTGGTAATTCTTAGTATAACACGAAGGAGCAGACATCCATCTGGTTTTAAGAAGGCTCCAACGAATTGGGTTACGAAGCCCGAGGCTTCGAGGGGACGTGAGGGTACTCTTGGTATCCCTCTGTGAGGCTGCAGATGATCATCCTGGGCTCACAGAGGTTAAGGTCTGCGTTAGAAGAACCGAGGGTATGCCTTGGTTGCAATATATATGTGGCAACCTAAAGACTAGGATGGACCAGCGTGATTCGGCGAGAAGACGGTAGCCCTGTGATAGCAACTCGTCGTCTACCATCCATCTTGAGTCAATCGAGATACGTGAAGCGGAAAGGCGGAGAACTCCAAAAGACCATATACTTGCTATCTAGTTATGGTTGCGGATGGCCATAGGATAGTGGGGCACCGGGGGCCGGCGTATAGTTCTCATTTTACAAGGTGTGCCTTTCATTAGTTGAGGGAGGGGTCAAGTGGGACCATAGCCACAGGAATAAAAACAGACCTTAGCATCTGCATCGGCAGATATCCGAAAGCTCCCGACCGAGTTCTATATTCCTTGATTTGCCCTGTCACAGGACTCGGATCGCACATTACAGGACATGTGCCTCTAGACAAGCGATAACGATTCGCGATACATGCGTGGGGAAGCCTAGGAACATATACCACTCTAGGTAGTGTGTCCTAGACTTGGGGGCATTGTTCGACATGTAGCGTAATCCCTAGTTGGACTAGGTGGCATAAACCCTGAACTCGAAAAGCGTTCAGCAGATAGCGTAAAACTATAGTTAAATCTAAGAAGCACTTGATAGAAAACCCTAGATTAGATCTAGGTAATAAATAATAAATGTATGCCTGAAGACAATGGAAACTACAGGGGTTGGGATCACGTTATCGTTACTAGTTGAACACTAGTTAGGTGGTGCAGAGATATAGAAACCAGTATAACAAGTAAATAGCGAAGCAGCGAAAGTATTAGAGCGTATCCAGTTTATCTTAGCACATCTTGTGACTACCTTGTCTCATCTTGTTGACCCTATCGTCATGGTGTAATCTTGTATTCAGTTAATTCATGTCATTTTGTTTTCCATGTTCACATGCTAGAAGTTACTGAACTTACTCAGGCTTTATGTCTGACTCTGTTTTTCTTTCGTCTTCTTTCTTCCGTTCTCCCCCCCCCCCCCAGGTTGTTAAGGAGGAAATAGGATAGCTCAGATTTGTTTTGGGATGATTTCTCTTTCCAAGCTTGAAGAATCTTGGATGCATCGGCTTTGGATTGCTATGGCTGGCTTTTGTTACATTGGGGAATATAAATGTATTTTATGCTTCTTTATTTTGAAAAGACAGTTGATACTCTGATATTGTAATGGAACCTTGTACAAATTATTTTGTCAATAAAGCAAAGTTTTATTTTCCGCTGTTTAATGTTTGTCTATCTTGTAATTTATCTGCATCTTTTACCCATAATGCTCCACAGAACTTAGTGCATTCCCTTTGTGAGTGACACTAACGGATGTGGGGTGTTACACGTGGTATCAGAGCTGAAGGTTACCGGATCAGATAAAAGATTTGAAAAATTATTTTCAAAAGGATTTTAAAGAAGCATTTTTAAAAGAAAGGATTTGTTTTAAAGGCATATTCCCCAAAGCCATACGCATTGTCTCCTCTTCCTCTGTTTGAATTCTTGTCTCCTTCTTTCTTGAGTCTCTGGGGCTCCTGGCTTTCTGGGAGATAACCTCATCGAAGGGCGAAGTAGTGCCCGACTTCCATCTATAGCCGTAGTTGTTTCACTTACGGCCAGTCTTGTTTCAAGCTTAGTAGGGTCTTCGGTATGATGGAAGCTGCTTTCGAGGGATTTGCCAACATGGTTATACACAGAAAAAGGTGAGGAGTTTGGCGAAGGAGCACAACCCTACGATGAGGAATTCATGGAGATAGGTTTAGCTCACGAAGGAGGAAGAAATTATAAAAGAGGAAGTATCTTTACTCGGGTATGATAGGGCATATAATTAAGGACAAA
Source organism: Allium sativum (assembly GCA_030737875.1). Classification (NCBI taxonomy): domain Eukaryota; kingdom Viridiplantae; phylum Streptophyta; class Magnoliopsida; order Asparagales; family Amaryllidaceae; genus Allium; species Allium sativum. The sequence continues at coordinate 821,238,787 of CM060924.1, read as the reverse complement.
ATTTTCAGAAGGGCAAGTACATGCTGAGCGTACCTAGGAGATAGGTGGTAAAAGTTTCTGTTGGAAGAATCTAGTTTTTCTGTTCGGATTTAGCGCTTCGCATTTGTTCATATTTTCTTCCATAGTTGAGTCTCTGCACCTTAGTACTTGTATAGTAGAAAGATCCCACTAGAGTCTCAAATCCAATTGGTGGTCCGACCAGTTTATTTTTTTAGTAGGGATTTCAGAATAGCTATCGAGTTTTCTTATATCATCTCACGTAGATCGTCTAAATTCGGGGAGATATTCCTTGGGTGCTTGTCTGATATTGGTTTAGGCCTTTGGGCTTGTACTTGAGGAATGTCGAGTTCGGTTTGGATGGTTTGCGGGAGAGATGAATAGTTGTGGTAGGCACCCCAAAGAGCATGTAGTGACCTTTCGACTCTTATAGTTATGGCATGACGGATAAGTGGGAAACCTCTAATCATCTTAGTACGTATACTTGGTACCGTGATTGACATCTGTTTATTTTGGAATTGGAGGTCGAAAACTTCACAATCGTGAAGTTAAATTGGTTAAGATACAGTGGATTAAAGCTCAAGAAGGCTAGATACTAGCAACATGCCCTTTTTCCTTAAGGGTGCATTCTTGATTTCTCTGTTTAGGAGATTTACGCGTAGTTGTTTCTCTCTTTCCAAAGTATACCTCTAGGTCGTATCTGCAATCCTTAGGTAGAAGCCAATGGATGTAAACATGTATTTGAAACATGTTATGGTTGAATGGTTGCAAGTGGTTGCAAATGGTTGCTTGTGGATGCATATGCATACGTATTAGGCACTAGATCAAGTTCGGACGCTCTCATATTGCATTTACATATATGCAATTGTTTATAAGTTGAACTTGATATGATATCATATGGACGTTGCATATGGATGAATGGTTGTGCACGCATATAGTATTTACATGACTAGGGATGTTTGCATGCATGATTGGACGCATGGCACTAACATGATTTGCATTAAGGAGGTCAACTGAATCAGTAGACCGCCTGATTTCGCATTAGATAAAGACATATACACACACTATGCATATGAACATGAAAGCATTAGAAATCTTTTAAGGACAATGAATGCCTGTGATTGAATGGTTGAGTAGATGGGTGATTGGATGGTAGGACACATTCTTCCTAACTTGAAGATTTCGGGGACGAAATCCTTTTAAGTGGGGGAGAATGTAACACCCCGTAATTCTGCGACATTAAGATTCTCAAATTAAAGTATAATTAATTTTTAAAAGAAAAATTAAAAGAAAAAGATCCATGCAGTTGTTTAATTTAAGTATTGTAACTAACATGAAAAAGAGAAGTAAGGAGAGAACAATAATTATTATTGTTCTAAGACTTATTAACAAAAGCCTCTGTAGCTCAGTTGGTTAAGGCATTGGATTTGTAGCATGGAGGTCGGGGGTTCGAACCCCGGCGGCGGCATAATTTTTTTTATCTTTGTTTTAGAGAGGGCCAACTGAACATGCAAATATATGTACGTATACAAATTCAAAATTTGAAAGGATAAGAACGTACATATAAGGAAATAAAGAATATATATATATATATACATATGAGAATATAAATATATATATATATATGCAAAAATATATGTATACGAAAGATAAAATTCAAGATAAGGCTACAGTCAATGAAATATGGCAACATCATTTGAATTTTGAAAATAAAATGAAAGTTGTGCGTATATATATGCGTAAAATGGTCGTTAGAGGAATTGTATACATATAAGAATATTTCATGTGAATAAAACAGTTAAATAAATTCTAGAAATTCAAAAGTTTGAAAATCAAACTTTTACGCCAAAATAGCTTGTGGGACCCAATGCTGACTCAGCACTGCGTGTATGATAAGGTTTGGCTAGATTCATCTACGTACCTGGACTATTTTCTTAACTAGGTTCAATGCTGACTCGGCGCTGCGTGTACGATAAGGTCTTGAGCAGCTATATAAACAGCCCTAGTCTTCATTCTCTTTGCACCAATTCTCTTCTATCCTTATGCTGCTAAGATTCATGGCTTCTTCCCCTCTTCTAAATTTTCTTAAATAAATAAAATAAAATATGATTCAAGACGAGGAGATGCTGCTAAAAGACTTTTAAGGAGGGATTCAAATCAAAGTTTCAAGTGAGGAATTCAAAGGCTAGCTCAAACAAGTTTCAAGCAACGACGCACGAATCATAGCCACGCTTTCCTTCTTTTCTAGATCTATTTTCTGTAAGTTGGTTATTTCTAGATCTGAATATTTTGTTTTATTTGTGACATGAAATTAAAGGAATAAAGAAATATGCCAAATCTCTCTCTCTCTCTTCGAATCTGTGTTTATACTCTTGGACTGAATTAAGAACTGTTATGATTCGAGGACAAATAAGACTGTAACCGTGACTTTGACTATAGAACTGTGGCCTTTGAAAGCATATGCCTTTTGACTATGACATAAGCCTTTGATTTTGGGACATATAAACATTGCCTATGACAATGACTTAGGACTATGGGAATTATTTTCCCTTTTGGACTATGAACATCGCCTATATTGCCTATGACCATGGACATTACTTATGACTAAGAACATAAGCCTTTGAATTGGACATAAACTATTGCTTATGACATAATGAGGACAATTGTGATTTTGACACCCATGATTCATGATTAGGAAAATATTGCTTTAGTTTGGTGATTGTGAAATTGGGTCTAAACCCAATTATTTATTCTACCTGTTCCTTGGTTTTTTTCTTTGGTTTTAAGACAGTGGGAATTTACCTATTAAGTTAGGTCTACCCACATTCTTGAACCTATTTTGCCCATTCTTTGGTTTTAAGACAGTGGGAATTTACCTATTTAGTTAGGTCTACCCATATTCTTGAACCTACATTGTTATCCAAACCTTTTTATGCCAATTATTCCTTCTTGTCATTTTGATTCATTCCCTTTTTATCTACGAATCTAGATTTATTTATAATCTAGGTTGAATCACGATTATTCGAACGGTGGGAATGCGATTTGGGGAAAAACATGGAAATGAATATGAACGTAGTTGTAAACTTGGAAATTGGCATAATTTGGAATATGTATTATGACATGCATATTAAAATGAAAATGGGGAAATTTGACATGGATTAGGGAATATGTGATTTTGACATATTAAATTTAGCGTTAGTAAGTAAGCTAAATTTTAGGCATAAAGTGTAAACTAGAAAAATAATTCTAGTTTTGCCATAAATTGTGAATTAGGATGTTAAACCAAGATTGGGTTAATTAAGGTTGATTTGGAATAAGTATATTAGCACAATTTTGAATTTATTCATAATTGTGAGCAATTGTCATGTTTAGAATAAATTATGGTTAGCGACACTAAATTTGGTATAATTTACATACCAAAAAGTATAAATATGATAAATAAGAGAGAACGGGCCATAATAATAAATGTGACAATGTACATTAAAAGAGTAGTAATGAAATAAGTAAATTAGGAGTAATTTACTTATAGAATTCGTCATAAATGTTAAATTGTTCATTTACCACAAAATATGTAACTTGGTTAAGTTTTGGCCATAAATTATAAACTAGGATATTTAATCTAGTTTCGGCCATGAAATAGGAAATGGCCTAAACTGCATGTTGGGTTAGGACATGGGCCTAGAATATAAGTATACTAGTAGGCTTGACAAATAAATATAGGCCAAATTTGTCTAAAAAGGGGAAATGGGCTTTTGAAATAAATTGTTAACAATTTATAAACAAAAGAAAAGTATTTTGATAACATCCCTTTTTATAACACATAGACCAGAAGGTTCTAGGGTGACAGAGAGGATAGTGTCTAGGCTTGGGTTTGGAAAATATAAGTTTCCTGCCCTCCCTGGCTATCCCTAACTGATCCGAAGGACGGGATGGTTGTTTTCAAAACCAGATTTGGAAATTAATCAAAAACCCTTTGAACTTAGAAAACATGAATATGCCTAACCCGAGGTTAGACTGAGTTGCGGTGTAAACCTGCCCGGAACCGACCGGCACATCCAGTAACCGCAGCAATATCTGTCTAATGTGAGAGGTTGCGGCTTTAATTTATTAATTAAAGCTAGAACAAGAATGGGAGAGTTAAGTCCATAGGAACACTTAGCCAACCTAACATGGTTAAGCTAGAATGGGAAGGTTAAGGAACACTTAACCAACTTAGCACAGTTAAAGCTAGAATGGGAGGGTTAAGTCCATGGGAATACTTAGCCAAATTAACATGTTGACTAGACTAGAAGGTGGGGTTAAGTAAAGTTAATACACTTAGCCAATTTAACATGTTAATTAGACTAGAGGTTGGGGTTAAGTAATACACTTAGCCAAATTAATATGTTAACTGGACTAGACCATAGGGTTAAGTAAACTTGAACGCTTAACCATCAGAATATGATAAATGAATAGGGTTAAGTAAAAAAGCATGAAGGGATAACACTTAACCAGTGTAATAGGATAAGGGAAGAGGGTTAAGATAGCTTGAATCGACTAAAGACACTTAACCAACCCAACCTGGCGAGAAAGAAAACTAAGTAGTAGACCTCAGTTGAAAAAGGGACTAAGTAGTAAAACTTAGTTAAGAAAACAAGGAATTTGGAAACTAAGTGGTAAACCTTAGTTAGTAGAACTAAGTGGTAATTCTTAGTATAACACGAAGGAGCAGACATCCATCTGGTTTTAAGAAGGCTCCAACGAATTGGGTTACGAAGCCCGAGGCTTCGAGGGGACGTGAGGGTACTCTTGGTATCCCTCTGTGAGGCTGCAGATGATCATCCTGGACTCACAGAGGTTAAGGTCTGCGTTAGAAGAACCGAGGGTATGCCTTGGTTGCAATATATATGTGGCAACCTAAAGACTAGGATGGACCAGCGTGATTCGGCGAGAAGACGGTAGCCCTGTGATAGCAACTCGTCGTCTACCATCCATCTTGAGTCAATCGAGATACGTGAAGCGGAAAGGCGGAGAACTCCAAAAGACCATATACTTGCTATCTAGTTATGGTTGCGGATGGCCATAGGATAGTGGGGCACCGGGGGCCGGCGTATAGTTCTCATTTTACAAGGTGTGCCTTTCATTAGTTGAGGGAGGGGTCAAGTGGGACCATAGCCACTGGAATAAAAACAGACCTTAGCATCTGCATCGGCAGATATCCGAAAGCTCCCGACCAAGTTCTATATTCCTTGATTTGCCCTGTCACAGGACTCGGATCGCACATTACAGGACATGTGCATCTAGACAAGCGATAACGATTCGCGATACATGCGTGGGGAAGCCTAGGAGCATATACCACTCTAGGTAGTGTGTCCTAGACTTGGGGGCATTGTTCGACATGTAGCGTAATCCCTAGTTGGACTAGGTGGCATAAACCCTGAACTCGAAAAGCGTTCAGCAGATAGCGTAAAACTATAGTTAAATCTAAGAAGCACTTGATAGAAAACCCTAGATTAGATCTAGGTAATAAATAATAAATGTATGCCTGAAGACAATGGAAACTACAGGGGTTGGGATCACGTTATCGTTACTAGTTGAACACTAGTTAGGTGGTGCAGAGATATAGAAACCAGTATAACAAGTAAATAGCGAAGCAGCGAAAGTATTAGAGCGTATCCAGTTTATCTTAGCACATCTTGTGACTACCTTGTCTCATCTTGTTGACCCTATCGTCATGGTGTAATCTTGTATTCAGTTAATTCATGTCATTTTGTTTTCCATGTTCACATGCTAGAAGTTACTGAACTTACTCAGGCTTTATGTCTGACTCTGTTTTTCTTTCGTCTTCTTTCTTCCGTTCTCCCCCCCCCCCCCCCCCCAGGTTTTTAAGGAGGAAATAGGATAGCTCAGATTTGTTTTGGGATGATTTCTCTTTCCAAGCTTGAAGAATCTTGGATGCATCGGCTTTGGATTGCTATGGCTGGCTTTTGTTACATTGGGGAATATAAATGTATTTTATGCTTCTTTATTTTGAAAAGACAGTTGATACTCTGATATTGTAATGGAACCTTGTACAAATTATTTTGTCAATAAAGCAAAGTTTTATTTTCCGCTGTTTAATGTTTGTCTGTCTTGTAATTTATCTGCATCTTTTACCCATAATGCTCCACAGAACTTAGTGCATTCCCTTTGTGAGTGACACTAACGGATGTGGGGTGTTACAACATTATTTCTTTAACCAAGTTAAAGATAAGATTAATTTCTTAACTTTGAAGAAAATCATTAACTAATGATTTTTGGAGATTTTAAACTGAATTAGAGTTTTAATGATCTTTAATTAGATTGAAATGTAAATCTGATAACTAAAATTATCAAATTCAAGAAATGATCGAGAATGGAGTATCGCCAGTTTTGCTCCAAGCGATAGTTAAATCTTTAATTAGATTTGAACATGAAATGGTAATTAATATTTACCGATAATACTGTGGTGTTAGATATGGAGTATTACCAGTTTTGCTCCATGGGATGAATTGATTGGGGTAGGGAAATTTAACAAATGATTACTTCGGTAATGTTCGCTAATCCCGACTAGTTTGGATAAACCATAATTTGGTTTGAATTGATTTCCAAAGGAAGATTAAAGAATAAATTTAAAGAATTTATCTTTGATAAAATCAATGGATCCTTTCCCAATGGATATGAATATTTAAATAAAAGAATATTCAGAATTGGAATGAGGCGTATGTTGTCTTTTTATAGAACTTGTTTATTATATATGCGAGTTATTCAGAAAAACCGGGTTTATCTCATTCTGAATAACTGAATCGGCAATGAGTCGACGATGAAGACGGTGGTTGAAGATCGGAGGTCTTCACATCGTTTGGATGATTACTGATGTCTTGATTGGGCTGTACACCCAAGACGAGGTAATAAGTGGTGATCGTTCCAGACGTACTTAGAGATCGACCGGATATGCGAGGGCCTCTCTCCTGTATTGGACATATGGGACGAGGAATAAGGTGCCTCCGGTTTCGTTCAGACCCAGAACGAACTTGTAAATGGATGTGTGTCTGGCATCGGATTTCATTCTGTGTGATTGATAGACATCGGTTGCATAACATGAATTGCCTGTGCGGCATGCTGCGATGCAAATGATCAAGGCTTCTGTTGAAAAGTGGAGTCTTGTAGTTGATGATCAAAGAACAGCTTTAACATAGCATAGCTTTGTGTAGCGTTAATTCGCGAGCCTCACACCTCGGTGTGAACCAGAAACGGGAGAGGACCTCAGGGAGGACATGCGTTACCTTCTAGCAAGGAGTGGTGTCTGGGTTTTGCATGCCCAGATGTTTTACTTATGTGGATGATGGATAGCGAGGCGCCTTGGATATATCGGCACTACGGGGCCGATGGATGGTATGCTCTTTATACAGACCATTTTTACGCCCCATAGGGCGGGGAAACGTAGTGTTCAGGCATTTTAATCCACATCGAGCGCCCTGACGATCGAAGGGTCACGCGAGCTCTGATCCTGAGGCTCGGGCTAGAGAGTCTCGAAGCGGTAAGGAAGATCCCTTTCCTTGGTTCACAGATGGATTCCAACTTCCAATACGACATTTTACACTTTTAGTTGTATACTATTGGCGACATGATATATGGTAATCATGCCGTCTAGGATTGATACATTTATATTTAAAGTTGTTTTCGTACACTTTACACTATAATAGTATCAAAATGATTTGTTTTAAACGTACTAAGCATGTTTGGCTATTATAATGGAAAACCCTATCCTCCGGCTTGCGTTGCATTGTGTGATGGGACCTGGGTCCTATAATAGCTTCATTTTTTCAAAAAACATTGCTAGGTATATTCTATGCACTGGTATTCTTGGGAGGAAACCCGTTCTGTGTTAAACGGCGTGGCCCTCTCGATATATCAGATTTTAAAGTAAAGTTTTAAATAACTGTTTTAGTTCTCACACCAATCACATGACTAACCTGAAGTTTATTGTTTTAACCTAAACTCTGGTGCCCCTATTTTCCACGGGCAACTAGTAGTTTTGGTTTTACAGATTTATATTCAGAGGATCCTGTGTAACGACCCGGAATTTTCGGGCCAATTTAAAATTTTTAATTTAGAAATTTTAACGAATTTTGGATGTTTAAAACAACTTATTTTAAATAATAACGGTGAAAAATTTATTTTAAAACGAATAAATTTAATTTAATTATAAAAAGAGTTTAAAACAGCGCTGCAGTTTGAAAATTTGAATTTGAACTTTGACTAAATGTATAGGATTCATTTTAAGTCAAAATTGAGCGAAACCAGAAATATTTAAATTTGTTTAATCATATCTTTCTAACGAATGTAAAAAATTGAAATTTCACTTTGAAAATAGATAGTTATGTCTAGTTTAAAATTTTGAAAAGTCGCTGTAAAATTTAATTATATTTTAATATAATATATTAGCCTTGAAAATAGTCATTTTTCAAACGACCTCGGTTTTCGACGAAACCACTTTTGTTGGAACCGGAATGTCAAATTATTGCTAAGTTTCAATTTTCATAATTTGTGACGGCCGGGAATTTCGCTCGATCCGAATCAGTCGTTAAACCGATCTAGACCGTTCGAAACCCCTGATCGTTTGAGAACAGGACAAATCAGAACACAAACAGAAGAACATTACATTGTTATTACAACAATTCCATCAGAATTCAAGAATATACAGAGTATAAATGAATAAATTACATTCGATAAATATCAGTGATTACAATAAATTACATAGCAGCGGAAAAATAATACAAAGCACAACTGAAGGTGATATACGGATACAGAGCTTTCCGGATATCATTCCAGCTTTAAACCAGGATCCTGTGAATATAAATCTGCAAAACCAAAACTACTAGCTGCCCATGCAGAAAATAGGGGCACCCAGAGTTTAGGTTGAAACAATAAACTCCAGGTCAGCCATGTGAATGGTGTGAGAACTAAAACAGTTATTTAAAACTTTACTTTAAAAGAGAGTAATTCAAGGGACCACGCCGTAAAACACGGAACGGGTTTCCTCCCAAGAATACCAATGCATAGAATAAACAACGCAATGCTTTTTCGAAAAATGAAGCTATTATAAGACCCAGGTCCCATCACACAATGCAACACAAGCCGAAGGATAGGGTTTTCCCTTATAATAGCCAAACATGCTTGGTACGTTTAAAACAAATCATTTGATACTATAATAAGTGTATAGTGTCAAAACAATTTCAATCATAAATGTAAATCATAGGCGGCATGAATGTCCCATACACCTATGTCGCCATACTAGTTCTACAATTAAAACCGAATTACACGTATTGGAAATTGGATTTCCGTCATGAGTCGAGGCAAGGGGCAAGCTCCTCTCCGCTTCGAGACACTCTAGCAAATGCTCAGGACTACACACTCTGGGCAGCCACTTGGATCGGTTGGGCCGGTCCTCACTTACGTTAGAGGATTAGTTATTCCTGAACACACGTTTCCCTGTCCTTACAGACCTATAATCGAGGCGCCTCATTCCAACAACCACAAAGGTAAAAAGTATATAAATGTCAGGGCTGGTAAGTCACTGACACCACCAAAGCTAGAAAGAAACGTCATGTTCTCCCAACGGCCCGTATCCCGTTTTTAACTCATACCGAGGTGTGAGGCTCGCGAATTCACGTTATACACAAAGCTGCCACGTAGGCCGTGCTTTGATCATTAACCACAAGACTTTGCTTTTCAACAGAAGCCTTGATCCATGCAACTCAGTATGCCACACAGGCAATTCATGCCATGCGATTGATATCTATTGATATATAACCTCTAAGCTCATATGTCTCAGAGAAGGGCGTTAAGCAAGAGAATAAATTCTCCGCCGCCAAATAGATATATATTTAACAGAAATCAATCAACACAGAATAAAATCCAATGTCAGACACACAATCCATCTACAAGTCCGTTCTGGGTCTGAACGAAACCGGAGGCACTTTCCTCGCATATCCATCCGTCTGGACGACCACTAACTATTTCCATCCTCTTGGGTGTACAGCCCAATCAGGATTGTTAGAAATTATCCCAACGATGTGAAGATTTCCGGTCTTCAACCACCGTCTTCATCTTCGACATATCGTCGAATCGGTTATTCAGAATGGGTATAAACCCGGCCTTTCCGAACAACCCACGTATATTAAAACAAATGTTACACAAACACAACATACGCCTCATTCCAATGTAGAATATCCTTTTTATTCACTAAATCACATTCTTAGGGAAAGGTTCCCATTAATTTTATCCAAGATAAATTCTTTAAAATTTATCCTTTAATCTTCCTTTCGATGTCGTTTCAAACCAAATTATGGTTTTCTAAACTAGTCGAGATTAGCGAATCACACCGAAGTAATTATTTATTTTATTTCCCAATCCCAACCTATTCATCCCATGAAGCAAAACTGGTAATACTTCATATCTAACACCTCGATGTTATCTGTAACACCCCACCTCCGCTAGGGTCACTCGCAAGGGAATGCACTAGCTTTAGAGGGGTATTATTGGTAAACATGCACAGAAAATATCACAAGACAGAACATATAAAATAGCGGAAGTAAAATAGAACTTTCATAAACTTTAATAATTAAGGTCTAAAGCCTTTTACATCAGAGTACATCAAAACCTGTCTTGCAATAATAAAGAAGCATAAAAACCTTTTCATAAATTATTCCCCAAGTAAAACAGTAAAGTGGCCATAGCCAAGAGAAGTCCAAGCCATCCATGATGACCTTCAAGCAGAAGAAGTCCGAACTAAACAGCATTGTTTCCTCCCTGTAACCTGGGGGGGGGAAACGGAAGAAAAGAGGCGAAACAAAACGGGTCATTCAAAAAGACTGAGTAAGTCCTATCTACTTCCAGTATAAAAACAGGTAAAGGTAACATGACATGCATAAACTGAAAGTAAACATAAAGATGACTACAAGATAGATAAACTAAATCGGGGTAACAGGCTGAACTACTGTAGCCAGCTAAACTAAGGTATCGTGATAAACCACGGTGTCATGATAAATCAAGGTATCACATCGTCAGGTTTCTACCAAGTATACTATCCCAAGGTATCTACCCCGTCTAATATCCCACGGTATCTATTATGTATATTTTTCCTGGTTCTAACATGTATATCTGCTCTGCACCCCTCGTACTAGTATCCCAACCTTGTTATGTGGTAACCATGAACGTCCCTTACTCAAAATCGTGTAATGGTCCATGTCAACCCAATATATCGCATATATAGGTTACTCAACTCGTATGTTACTTTCCATGTATGTAAGTTCAGTCCTTTGCCGTACCTCGTACGGGCTTCCTCATGTATTATCCTTGAAATCGTTTGGACTGTCACCCTTGTTCTAGCTAGGCTCTTCCATATGAATCATCGTTTGGACTACTAGGACTTACGCCACCTAGCACCACTAGGGATTACGCTTACCAATTGCACGCTTTCGTATTTCGGTTTGGGTTAAACCACCTAGGCCACTAGGGATTACGCTAACCCTCAACCGCGTCCTTTTTCCCACGCATTCATCGTGAATCGTTTTTCTATTACTGCATGCACATGTATCACATCGTGCCACCCGAGTCCTGTCACAGGGCAAACCAAGAAATACAGGACTCGGTCGGGAGCTTTAGATTTATCTGCCGATGCAGATACTAAGGTCTGCTTTTCTACACGTGGCTATGGTCCCACGAGACCCCTCCCTCAACTAGTGAAAGGCAACACAAGAGAAAATCTTGCATGAGAACTACACTCCGGTCAGCCCACATCCTACGACCTACCTCACCCATAATTAGATAGCAAATTATGGTCTGTTGGGTGTTCCCTGCCTTTCCGTACGTACACGCTTGACTCAAGATGGTAGATGATCGACGAACTTGCTATCTCGGGCACCTTATGTATTCGTCGACTCACTGCTATCCACCCCAGTCTTTAGGTCGCTCGCATAGCAACCAAGGCATATTCTTGGTTCTTCTACCGCAGACCTCAACCTCTCGTGAGCCTAGTATAATGACCTGGCAGCTCACAGAGGGATCCCAAGAATATCCTCACGTTCCCCAAAGCCGCTGCTTCGTTACCCAATTCGTTGGAGCCTTTATCTAAATCAGATAGCCTGCTCCTTCACGCATACTTAAACGTTGACCTAACGTATCGGGTTACTAATCTTATCTAAGAAATGGTCCGAATTTCCTTGACTAAGAATTATTACTTAGTTTCCCTTAACTAAGGTTTACCACTTAGCCTTATTTCCATAATCCTTGTTAACTTTGGTTATTTACCTAATCCTCCGAATTAGGGTTTATCTAATGGGTTAAGTGTCGCTTAAGTTCACAACTTAACCCATCTACAAAACATGTCGAAAACTGGCTAAGTATCCAAGTCCAAGACTTAACCCTACAGACCATGTGTCAAGTTGGTTAAGTATATCAAGCAATCCATGACTTAACCTCGTCTAATTATCATTTTAGATTGGTTAAGTGTATATTAATTTGACCCCATCAGATTACCGAGTCAAATCGGTCAAGCGTATTCGAAACGATTCGTGACTTAGCCTTATCATGTTTTCACGTTAGGTTGGTTAAGTATAGGTTAACTTAACCTCATCAAATTAACAAGTTAGATTGGTTAAGTATAGGTCACTTAACCTCATCAAATCATTGTGTTAAATTAGTTAAGCGTTTAACTTAACCCCATCAAATTACCAAGTGGGATAAATTAAGTCTAGGCTAACTTAACCCCATCTGATTACTATGCTTAGATTAGTTAAGCCTAATCTTAACCCCATCCATTAACTGTATTATACGGTTAAGTGTCATTAAGAAAATTTACTTAACCTTATCACGTTATCGTGTTGGATTGATTAGGTGTTGGTTAACTTAATCCCGTCCACTAGTCGTATAAAAATGGTCAAGTGTCATTAGGCAAATCAAGTTACTTAACCTACCCAAGCTTATCATGTTTTGTTAAGTATCATTAGCCTAATCAAATTACTTAACCCATTTGTCCATATCATATTTGGTTAAGCCTCATTAATCAAATTAACTTAACCCTATTATGTGGCATTAATTTAATTAATGCACCCTCAACCTCTCACATTAGACCTTGTTGTGGTTACTAGTTAAGCCGGGCGGGTCCGGGTAGATTTACACCACAACCTAGTCTAACCTCGGGTCTTAAGCGCGACATGACCAACTTCTCACATTGGGTCCTATTGTTTGCAACTACTAGTTAGGCCGGTCGGTTCCGGGTAGTTTTACGTTGCAAACTCAACCCAACCTCGAGTTGGCCACACTCATATTATCTAAGTTCATCGTGTTTCCAAAACATGTTACAAGCTTTTCGAGCATTTGGGTAGACCTAACTTAATAGGTAAATTCCCAAAGGGTAGACCTAACTTAATAGGTAAATTCCCAAGCTCATGTTTTTATGCATACTTACATGCCAACTTCCATGTTATCTTTCAAGCCATATTTCCAAGTATAAGTACATGTCATATTCAAGTTAAGATTTTGCGACATGTTCATGTTTATCTAACTACCCAAAAATCGTGTTTTCCCAACGCAAGCAAAGCGAGTCAACATAGTAAGAATACTATGTCACATATTGTTCTCAAAACATGCATGATGCCAAAAAGGGATTGGCTTCCACATGCATAACATCATAAAGGGATTAGCCATGAACATACATAGTGTCATAAGGTAATTTGGCCACAAACATGCATATTACCAAAAAGGGTTTGGCCATAAACATGCACAACTTAAAACAGGGGATTGGCCACGAGCATGCATAATCTCATAAAAGATTTGGCCACAAACTTGCATGTTAGCATGAGGGGTTTGGGTTCATAAACATGCATAAGCCCCAAAATCTTGCCTTAGTCAATGTTTCATAAGTAAAGTGGTTCCTAAAGGTTCATGCTAGCATTTCATGCATAAAGATCCAAACTTGCAAGTTAAACTAGGTTATGCATAGCATGAGAGGCATGATTAAGTCACTCACATGGCCTAAGATCATAAATATGAACACAAGAGGCATGGTAAGGTTCATATAGATTCGCATAATCATGTTTAGCCTCATTTTATCCCATGTCAACATTAAAAATACCGTTTTGATCCAAAAGTAGCTAGAACTTACATAGTTAGGCCTAAGGGAAGGAGCATGAATCATCTTGGCTAAGAAAGGTGCCTCCTTTGTAGAAGAATCGTCATGGAACTCGCATAGCAATGTTGATTTGGCCTTGATTTGGTGTAGCAAGCTTGCACCTTTTGATTTGAACTTGATTTGAGTGCATAGGCTTTAGGGATTTGAGATGGAGGCCATGAGAGTAGAAATTTGGCCATAGTTTAGTTACATGAGTGAATAATGAGGGTTTAGGGGTAGGTTTAGGGTCTTTTTATAGAGATTAGGATAGTTTTAGGCCCTTAGATTAACCCTAGGACCAACCTGAACCGTCAGATTTCAAACCAGGCCCAAAAACCTAGCCAAGATAGAAAATAGGTGCACCAGACCAGAATCAGCCGACAGGGCAAGTCGACAGCCCTGTCGACATGCCTGTCGACATGCCTGTCGACATGCATGTCGACATGCCTGTCGACATGGCTGTCGACATGTCTGGGCGGGAATTTTCCCGCCTGGCCCCATGTCTGCATGTTTCGAAATTCAAATTTCCCGAAAACTTCTTTGGGCCTTAACCGGGTCATACGGACTCCGATTTTCGAAAACTCGGACTCTATTTCGCGTATTTTTCCGAGACGAACGCAATGGCATAGCCCGTTTTACTTGATTCAGAATTTAAAATGAAATTCTGCCTTGATTCTCGTTTTAACATGTTATTGAAATACGGGTTGTTACATTCTCCCCACCTTTTAGGATTTCGTCCCCGAAATCTCTAAGTTAGGAAGAACATATCCTACCATCCATCATCCATCTACTCAAACCATCATCCACAAGCAACCATTGTCCTTAGACGACTCCTAATGCTTTATGAATGTATGCAAAACGTGTGTGTACATGTTCCTTAGCTAATGCTAATGATCAGGCCTGAAAAATCTTTTGAATGCAAAAATATGTTTAGTGCTATGAATCCATCATGTATGCAAATAGTCCTAGTCATATACACTATATGCGTGCACAAACATTCAACCATATGCAACATCCGTATGATAACACATTCAATTTCATCCATAAACAAGTATAAATACTCGTGCATATGCAATATGAAATGTGACCGAGTCGAGCTAATATCTAATGTAAATTCGCGCATCCACGAGCAACCACTTGCAACCATTTGCAACCATATCAACCATAACATGTTTCAAATACATGTTTACATCCATAGGGTTCTACCTAAGAATCCTTGAAACAGGGTCGATAAGATAAACAAGACAAACTCCTTACGGGGTTTGTAACAGAAAATAGGACCGAGAGGATGTCCACAAAAGATAGCCTACAAGTAAGCTCTACAGAAAACAGGGATCAAGGATATACTCCCAAAGAGAGATATCATGTGCGCATCTAGTCTTCATCCTTCTGAGTCGCATTTTCTTGAGCTTAGTTCCATCGTGCCTTGACCGTCCTTTAACTTCACGATTTCGCAGCTTCTTATTTCCTGTTTCCATATCATGAGTTGGAACTCATTTCCTCGTGGCCTCTCGTTCCACTTGCACTTATTCTTTCCCTAGTATACTTGGCTCAACCCTATCTACGTACTCAAGCCAGCTCTCCAAAATTCACTAGTGAATTCTGGATCTCGTTTTCCGATGCCAATCCAAATTGCCAAGAGTCCTTACTAGGGTGATTCCCATAACTCATACATAATCGAAACGAACCATCCGCCTTAGCGGCGAATTCTATTCAAACGGATTACCAACAACTGCATCCTGGGATTCTAGGTAACTAGCCATAACAGAACCCAAAAGGTTACACGAGACTTCGAGGGTATTACCACAGCAAGCCAAGAGTCTAACTACCCTCCTTTTAAAACCGAGAGTGGCACCCCTTACTGGATAACCACTTCATCCCTAGAATCCATCCACAACTTATAAACATAAGCATTATTTCCAAGCTCAACACTTGATATAGACATTCTCAAATCCAAACAAGCTATGAATAAATGGACCGATCTTCCAATAGGACTTGAGACAAAAGCGGGATTCTCTACTACGCTAGTACTAAGGTGCAGAGACTCAACTATCGAAGCGGACTTAAAAGATGCAGTTATCAAAACAAAGTCCCGATGGGATGATAGAGAAGAAAAACTAAACCTTTAACAAGATCGTTACCCTCCTTCCGAGGTACCCTAGCAATGAGAGCATACTATTGCCCTCCGAATGATCTTGTCCCTGTTCCATGATACTTAACTATCCATCCCGTTTCACCCTGCCAAAGGTACTCTCTCGTCATGGGTTTCATTGTTCATCTTTCTCCCTCCTTTGAGGACTAAGCCATACCAACAAGTTGCTCATCCTTAAGCTCGTATCCTTTATCCTCTTCCTCACTATCCTTTCTTATAACGCGGCCACTGGTCTCTCGAGAACCACCTCCATCGCATGGAAAGCACTTTCGTAGATAGAAAAGACTAGTCGCAGTTAAAACCACTGTGACTACAGATGGAGGAAAGAAAGGAAAAGAGATTCAATTAAGGAAACAAGGATAGTGCTAATGGCCTTTGGGGAATAGCCTTTTTCTTTTAAAAGAAAACTTTCTTGAAAAATGCTTCTTTATAAACGATTTTCAAATAGTTTTCAGAAGGTCTTTAAAAACTTTTGCCCAGTCTGGTAACCTTCTGCTCTGATACCAAATGTAACACCCCACCTCCGCTAGGGTCACTCGCAAGGGAATGCACTAGCTTTAGAGGGGTATTATTGGTAAACATGCACAGAAAATATCACAAGACAGAACATATAAAATAGCGGAAGTAAAATAGAACTTTCATAAACTTTAATAATTAAGGTCTAAAGCCTTTTACATCAGAGTACATCAAAACCTGTCTTGCAATAATAAAGAAGCATAAAAACCTTTTCATAAATTATTCCCCAAGTAAAACAGTAAAGTGGCCATAGCCAAGAGAAGTCCAAGCCATCCATGATGACCTTCAAGCAGAAGAAGTCCGAACTAAACAGCATTGTTTCCTCCCTGTAACCTGGGGGGGGAAACGGAAGAAAAGAGGCGAAACAAAACGGGTCAGTCAAAAAGACTGAGTAAGTCCTATCTACTTCCAGTATAAAAACAGGTAAAGGTAACATGACATGCATAAACTGAAAGTAAACATAAAGATGACTACAAGATAGATAAACTAAATCGGGGTAACAGGCTGAACTACTGTAGCCAGCTAAACTAAGGTATCGTGATAAACCACGGTGTCATGATAAATCAAGGTATCACATCGTCAGGTTTCTACCAAGTATACTATCCCAAGGTATCTACCCCGTCTAATATCCCACGGTATCTATTATGTATATTTTTCCTGGTTCTAACATGTATATCTGCTCTGCACCCCTCGTACTAGTATCCCAACCTTGTTATGTGGTAACCATGAACGTCCCTTACTCAAAATCGTGTAATGGTCCATGTCAACCCAATATATCGCATATATAGGTTACTCAACTCGTATGTTACTTTCCATGTATGTAAGTTCAGTCCTTTGCCGTACCTCGTACGGGCTTCCTCATGTATTATCCTTGAAATCGTTTGGACTGTCACCCTTGTTCTAGCTAGGCTCTTCCATATGAATCATCGTTTGGACTACTAGGACTTACGCCACCTAGCACCACTAGGGATTACGCTTACCAATTGCACGCTTTCGTATTTCGGTTTGGGTTAAACCACCTAGGCCACTAGGGATTACGCTAACCCTCAACCGCGTCCTTTTTCCCACGCATTCATCGTGAATCGTTTTTCTATTACTGCATGCACATGTATCACATCGTGCCACCCGAGTCCTGTCACAGGGCAAACCAAGAAATACAGGACTCGGTCGGGAGCTTTAGATTTATCTGCCGATGCAGATACTAAGGTCTGCTTTTCTACACGTGGCTATGGTCCCACGAGACCCCTCCCTCAACTAGTGAAAGGCAACACAAGAGAAAATCTTGCATGAGAACTACACTCCGGTCAGCCCACATCCTACGACCTACCTCACCCATAATTAGATAGCAAATTATGGTCTGTTGGGTGTTCCCTGCCTTTCCGTACGTACACGCTTGACTCAAGATGGTAGATGATCGACGAACTTGCTATCTCGGGCACCTTATGTATTCGTCGACTCACTGCTATCCACCCCAGTCTTTAGGTCGCTCGCATAGCAACCAAGGCATATTCTTGGTTCTTCTACCGCAGACCTCAACCTCTCGTGAGCCTAGTATAATGACCTGGCAGCTCACAGAGGGATCCCAAGAATATCCTCACGTTCCCCAAAGCCGCTGCTTCGTTACCCAATTCGTTGGAGCCTTTATCTAAATCAGATAGCCTGCTCCTTCACGCATACTTAAACGTTGACCTAACGTATCGGGTTACTAATCTTATCTAAGAAATGGTCCGAATTTCCTTGACTAAGAATTATTACTTAGTTTCCCTTAACTAAGGTTTACCACTTAGCCTTATTTCCATAATCCTTGTTAACTTTGGTTATTTACCTAATCCTCCGAATTAGGGTTTATCTAATGGGTTAAGTGTCGCTTAAGTTCACAACTTAACCCATCTACAAAACATGTCGAAAACTGGCTAAGTATCCAAGTCCAAGACTTAACCCTACAGACCATGTGTCAAGTTGGTTAAGTATATCAAGCAATCCATGACTTAACCTCGTCTAATTATCATTTTAGATTGGTTAAGTGTATATTAATTTGACCCCATCAGATTACCGAGTCAAATCGGTCAAGCGTATTCGAAACGATTCGTGACTTAGCCTTATCATGTTTTCACGTTAGGTTGGATAAGTATAGGTTAACTTAACCTCATCAAATTAACAAGTTAGATTGGTTAAGTATAGGTCACTTAACCTCATCAAATCATTGTGTTAAATTAGTTAAGCGTTTAACTTAACCCCATCAAATTACCAAGTGGGATAAATTAAGTCTAGGCTAACTTAACCCCATCTGATTACTATGCTTAGATTAGTTAAGCCTAATCTTAACCCCATCCATTAACTGTATTATACGGTTAAGTGTCATTAAGAAAATTTACTTAACCTTATCACGTTATCGTGTTGGATTGATTAGGTGTTGGTTAACTTAATCCCGTCCACTAGTCGTATAAAAATGGTCAAGTGTCATTAGGCAAATCAAGTTACTTAACCTACCCAAGCTTATCATGTTTTGTTAAGTATCATTAGCCTAATCAAATTACTTAACCCATTTGTCCATATCATATTTGGTTAAGCCTCATTAATCAAATTAACTTAACCCTATTATGTGGCATTAATTTAATTAATGCACCCTCAACCTCTCACATTAGACCTTGTTGTGGTTACTAGTTAAGCCGGGCGGGTCCGGGTAGATTTACACCACAACCTAGTCTAACCTCGGGTCTTAAGCGCGACATGACCAACTTCTCACATTGGGTCCTATTGTTTGCAACTACTAGTTAGGCCGGTCGGTTCCGGGTAGTTTTACGTTGCAAACTCAACCCAACCTCGAGTTGGCCACACTCATATTATCTAAGTTCATCGTGTTTCCAAAACATGTTACAAGCTTTTCGAGCATTTGGGTAGACCTAACTTAATAGGTAAATTCCCAAAGGGTAGACCTAACTTAATAGGTAAATTCCCAAGCTCATGTTTTTATGCATACTTACATGCCAACTTCCATGTTATCTTTCAAGCCATATTTCCAAGTATAAGTACATGTCATATTCAAGTTAAGATTTTGCGACATGTTCATGTTTATCTAACTACCCAAAAATCGTGTTTTCCCAACGCAAGCAAAGCGAGTCAACATAGTAAGAATACTATGTCACATATTGTTCTCAAAACATGCATGATGCCAAAAAGGGATTGGCTTCCACATGCATAACATCATAAAGGGATTAGCCATGAACATACATAGTGTCATAAGGTAATTTGGCCACAAACATGCATATTACCAAAAAGGGTTTGGCCATAAACATGCACAACTTAAAACAGGGGATTGGCCACGAGCATGCATAATCTCATAAAAGATTTGGCCACAAACTTGCATGTTAGCATGAGGGGTTTGGGTTCATAAACATGCATAAGCCCCAAAATCTTGCCTTAGTCAATGTTTCATAAGTAAAGTGGTTCCTAAAGGTTCATGCTAGCATTTCATGCATAAAGATCAAAACTTGCAAGTTAAACTAGGTTATGCATAGCATGAGAGGCATGATTAAGTCACTCACATGGCCTAAGATCATAAATATGAACACAAGAGGCATGGTAAGGTTCATATAGATTCGCATAATCATGTTTAGCCTCATTTTATCCCATGTCAACATTAAAAATACCGTTTTGATCCAAAAGTAGCTAGAACTTACATAGTTAGGCCTAAGGGAAGGAGCATGAATCATCTTGGCTAAGAAAGGTGCCTCCTTTGTAGAAGAATCGTCATGGAACTCGCATAGCAATGTTGATTTGGCCTTGATTTGGTGTAGCAAGCTTGCACCTTTTGATTTGAACTTGATTTGAGTGCATAGGCTTTAGGGATTTGAGATGGAGGCCATGAGAGTAGAAATTTGGCCATAGTTTAGTTACATGAGTGAATAATGAGGGTTTAGGGGTAGGTTTAGGGTCTTTTTATAGAGATTAGGATAGTTTTAGGCCCTTAGATTAACCCTAGGACCAACCTGAACCGTCAGATTTCAAACCAGGCCCAAAAACCTAGCCAAGATAGAAAATAGGTGCA
Source organism: Allium sativum (assembly GCA_030737875.1). Taxonomy (NCBI): domain Eukaryota; kingdom Viridiplantae; phylum Streptophyta; class Magnoliopsida; order Asparagales; family Amaryllidaceae; genus Allium; species Allium sativum. The sequence goes on along the minus strand of CM060924.1, from coordinate 821,217,901 downwards.
CCAGACCAGAATCAGCCGACAGGGCAAGTCGACAGCCCTGTCGACATGCCTGTCGACATGCCTGTCGACATGGCTGTCGACATGTCTGGGCGGGAATTTTCCCGCCTGGCCCCATGTCTGCATGTTTCGAAATTCAAATTTCCCGAAAACTTCTTTGGGCCTTAACCGGGTCATACGGACTCCGATTTTCGAAAACTCGGACTCTATTTCGCGTATTTTTCCGAGACGAACGCAATGGCATAGCCCGTTTTACTTGATTCAGAATTTAAAATGAAATTCTGCCTTGATTCTCGTTTTAACATGTTATTGAAATACGGGTTGTTACATTATCGGTAAAATTAACTACCATTCCACGTTCAAATCTAATTAAAGATTTAACTATCGCTTTGGAGCAAAACTGGTGATACTCCATTCTCGCTCATTTCCAAATTTGATAATTTAGATTATCAATTCACATTTTAATCTAATTGCAGATTCATTAAAACTCCTTTTACTGGGTTAAAGAACTAATGTTATTTAAAACACAGTTCATGACAAACCCAAATCACATTCTATTTACTATCGGGTTAAAGAACAAATGTTATTTAAAACACTGTTCACTATAAACCCACTAATCAATTCTATTTAAAACCCATTTTAAATCCAATTTATTTATTTAAAAATAATTGGGTTTTAAATTCTAGTTCAAAATTAGTTCCTTTCGATAAAAATCTATTTTTATCTTTTCAAATATGGAGTTTTTCATCCCAATTTTTCCCAAATCATTTCTTATGATTTTACGCAAATTATTACTATTTTTAATAATTTTACCAAGGTCCACACAGTCGATTTCAATCCACGGCCATCAAACTGCACTTACAGCGACCTTTTTCAATTTTGATTTGGACGTATCTCCAAATCCAACCGTTAGATTTCAAATTTCTAATATTCGTTAGAAAGCTCTTTTCGATACGAACCCAACGGTTCTGGTTTTAGGAGAATCCGACGGTCGGACCTCCCGTAATGTCTGTTTGAAATAAATGGTCGAAATTTACGAACTGCCGCGGCGCGGCGCGTTCTATTCAGGCCATTATATTATATATATATATATATAATATATTTCGTCGATTTCTATTTAAAACAAATTATATAGATAGTTTTGAATTCGTTTCAAAAACATTTTCAACTTCCATTTCAATTCAAATCAAAATTAACTTTTGCTTTATAAATTTGTTTTAAAATTCATTTCTATTCAATTCAAATTCGGTTCAAATTGGTTTTCTATTCAATTCAAATCAAATTCATTATATATTCAATTGAAATCAAATTTGGTTTCTATTTAATTCAATTCAATTCGTTTTCTATTCAATTCGAATTCAAATTGGTTTTCTATTCAATTCAAATTCAAATTGGTTCTCTATTCAATTCATTTCGAAATCGCTTTATATTCAATTCATTTCGAAATCGTTTCATATTCAATTCATTTCGAAATCGTTTCATATTCAATTCATTTCGAAATCGTTTCATATTCAATTCATTTCGAAATCGTTTTATATTCAATTCATTTCGAAATCGTTTTATATTCAATTCATTTCGAAATCGTTTCATATTCAATTCATTTCGAAATCGTTTTATATTCAATTCAAATTTGTTTTAAATTCAATTCAAATTTGTTTTAAATTCAATTCAAATTTGTTTAAATTCAATTCAAATTTGTTTTAAATTCAAAAACGAATATAATCGATATAAATATCGTTCACGTCAAAATAGCGCATCACTAATCAACATGGCTTTATATTCAACAAATGGATCTGTATTTCTTTCAATACACGACTTTATATCTTTGTCAACACACGACTAATCTCAGCGAATGAGTACTGTCCACGTGTGACTATTTTTGTTATTTAATATATTTTATGAAAATTAAGGTATCTATCGTTTGATATTAAATCAGACTCCAACCGTAAATTAGTAAGAGAACGATTTCCTGAATATTAACCCCGAAGGCCGATACCAACATCAGATCAATACCCAGGAGACTGCTCATCTTATCTATTTTCCAGTTGATTTCTAATTCTATATATGATAAAGATGTAGATTTTATTGTTAAAATATTTCGTTCAACACATGACTAATCTCAACGGATGAGTACGGTCAACACATGAACCATTACTTTATAGTGATACAAATATAAATTTTATTGTTAAAATACTTCGTTCAACACATGACTAATCTCAACGGATGAGTACAGTCAACACATGAACCTTTATTTTATAATATTCTTTACTTTTAAAATTGAAATGAGGCCCAATCAATTACCATATAATATTAATTATATGGATTTTCATACATCACACGTATATAATAGCATTGAAAAATAATCAACCATCAACCAAAGTGCACTACACTGTATAAGCATCAAATATACATATCTAACGCTTATAACAGCCTGTCAATCAATCGATCGACATGTTTAATCAATCAGGATGAGTGAACTTCAAATTTCATCCCAACACCCGTGTGGGGTTTCAAACAATCAAACACAGATTTTATTTGTGCAGTTGGGCGATGTGTAAAATTTATCGTCCCAATCAATGTCCTTCAAATAGGTGTACATAAACAAACCGTCCGGTTTGTAAATGAATATTTATTTATTCACATTCACGTTAAAAAATTATATTTTTAACGATAAAATATTTTATTTCAACACATGAATTTCTATTCAGTTCATTTACACAATAAAAATGATATTTTTATTTTTCTAACATATTTTAGAAAATTTCGGCGGCATAACGGCACGATACTAGAAACGGGACAAGGTCTAGCCTTATCCCCGGTCTAGTGAAGGCCCACGCCATTCACACATCAATCAAATCCATTTCATTTCACCAAACAATTCAATTCAATCCAATCAAATAATCTAACTAATTTTTGCAATCAAACAAACAAGTCCATGGTCTGTGGACGATTGTGTCGGGTGCTACTAAACACCGTCTGCATCCTAGTATATATATATATATATATATATATATATATATATATATATATATAACTAGAAAAAGAAATTGAAGAGTGAGAAGTTCTCACCGAAAGCTATCCAATCATCTTGACTCTTCTTTTGTAGAAGTCTTCGTCGTTCTCGCCTTTCGTCACTTTCGTTGCCCGTATTCACTACATATGTAAAATTGAATTTTCACTTCGCTATTCAATATATAAAAATCGAATTTTTACTTCGCTATTCAATATATAAAAATCGAATTTTTACTATGCTATTCAATATATAAAAATCGAATTTTTACTATGCTATTCAATATATAAAAATCGAATTTTTACTATGCTATTCAATATATAAAAATCGAATTTTTACTATCACGCTATATGGATAAAAATTCTATTTTTACATTGCTACTATATAGATAAAAATTATATTTTTACCTCGCTATTCTCTATATAAAGATTTCGCCTTTTCAAACATAAAGATTTCGCCTTTTTAAATATAAAGATTTCGCCTTTTCAAACATAAAGATTTCGCCTTTTCAAACATAAAGATTTCGCCTTTTCAAATATATCATTATAAAAATCACATTTTTATTCATCTACACATATAAAGATGATATTTCTAATATTCCTATCATGTAAAAATTATATTTTTAATTCTCTACATAAACAAAAATCATATTTTTACATCTTCTATATAGTAAAGACTATATTTTTAATACTTTAAAAATATAAAAATCATATTTTTATTACCATAAAAATATAAAAATCGTATTTTTATTTTCATACACATAGAAAAATCATGTTTTCTATTCTCAAGGAATTCATATTCAATCGAAGAACTTATTCATAGATTAAATACATATATTTTATAAATCAAAGACTGAAAGAAAGAAAGAAAAACTAACAGTAAAAATTTTCTAGGGTTTCAGGGCCTCGGAGGGGCTGAGCGCAGGCAGAGCAGGGGGTTCGGGGGGAGGTTGTGGCGACTGCGTCGGATTTGGGTGGCTCGATTCGGGGAATTAGGGTTTGCTGTCACGAGGAGGAGAGGGCGAGGCGGGTCGGAAGGGGGCGTGGTGCTCGGGGTCACGGGTGGTGGAAGGCCGGCGGCCAGTGGGGTGACGGGCGAAGGAATTTGGGCTGGAAAGGGGAGCGGGGCTCGCTGCAATCGAGAGGAGGGGACGGAAACGAGGGGGAGTCGGAGGGGGAGGCGTTGGGCGCTGCGTCGCCGAAGGCTGGACGCGGTGGCGGGGAGTCGATCGCCAGTGGAAGGGGGGCGCGTCTGTCCGTCCGATCTTTCCTTTCTTTATTTTTTTTTTGACTGTCGCTTGACCAAGAAGGAAAGGGGAGGGAGAGAATATAAGGGGAATTTAATTATTTATTTAATTTAATTTTTTATATAAAGTTGACTTTTTCATACGACCTCTAAACGAGGCCCACCGCCTGTCGTCCATAGCTAATTACCCCCATTCCGAACACAATGGGATATGTATCGTAAGCTGATTCTATAGTTTCGATCAGTTTTCGTCAAAATCAACATATAACTCTATATATTGAATTTGAACACGCATTTCAATTTACCGGGGTCACATACGAACTCTATAAATTCCAGAAAAATATTTCCTAGCTTCGTATTGACGATACGGTCCTAACAAAACTAGTTTCGTCGAATTCCGAGACTGTTAGAAAAATGGCCATTTTTCAGTCGATTAAAATCAACTGAAACTGGTCAAACGCGTTTTCCTTTGCCACGCTCACATATTGATTCGAAAAATTATGAAATTTGGAATCTAGCAATAATTTGACATCACGGACCCAACAAAAGTGGTTTCGTCGAAATCCGAGGTCGTTTGCAAAATGTCTATTTTTAAGGGCCTGAATTCCATAGCGACTATTCAGAATTTTCAACTGGACATATCTTTCGATTCCCGCTATGAAATTTTGATTTTTCAGATTCGTTGGAAAGATATTATCAATTAGATCCTATTACTTTTGGTTTCACTAAAATCCGGATTGTTTTGCACCCGGTACATTCAATTGAAGTTTGAAATCGAATTATTGAACTACCGCGCCATTTTCAATTCTATTTATAATTATATATAAATATTTATATTCTAACGACGACGCGTATAAATATATACGTTCGATTAATATTCAAAATAAATTTCTAGTCGATATTATTTAAAATAATCTATTTTAAATATCCAAAATTCGCTAAAATCGCCAAAATAAAATTTTTAAACTGGTTCACAATTTCCGGGTTATTACAATCTCCCCCACTTAAAACTTTTTGTCCCCGAAAAGGAACAAAGTCGAAAGTGGTTTGATTAATCAAATCTACGTTCGATCTGGCTTCCATTCTCCAACTTTTCAGTTTCTGAGAATTTTCAAATTTTCAAAAATTTGGCTAACACCCTAAATTTTCGAAAAAATTCGCCATAACCTCCCCTGCACCGGGAGCCACGGGAAAATCCCGAAATTGCCATATAGGCCTTCTGATCTCAAAAAGAAAAAGAAAAAGCCAAGCGGCTAGCCAATAGGCTCATAAAATCATCATCACCCAAACAAAACAGTAAATTATGTAGTAAACATGTACCTATTTGTCGGGCAAACAAATTTTATTCTTCGGCTCTAGCCTCCTTGCTATGACCTGTTCAATGTAAGTATATGTATGTGCAAGCAAATGCGACCAAATTTCAATACAGTTCAATATTCGGTTCAATTAGGCATAATGGTTCAAAAATTATCAAACAACACAAACATCAATCAATTAGTGAATTAGAGTTTCAAATCCATAAAATTTGATACATATACAGAAAATCTTGTTTTTGATGCCAATTCACAACAATGTGTTCTAGCTATATAAGTTTTGGTTCTCACACCAGTCACATGACTGACCTGGAGTTTATTGTTTTAACCTAAACTCTGGGTGCCCCTATTTTCCGCACGGGCAGCTAGTAGTTTTGGTTTTGCAGATTTATATTCACAGGATCCTGGTTTAAAGCTGGAATGATATCCGGAAAGCTCTGTATCCGTATATCACCTTCAGTTGTGCTTTGTATTATTTTTCCGCTGCTATGTAATTTATTGTAATCTCTGATATTTATCGAATGTAATTTATTCATTTATACTCTGTATATTCTTGAATTCTGATGGAATTGTTGTAATAACAATGTAATGTTCTTCTGTTTGTGTTCTGATTTGTCCTGTTCTCAAACGATCAGGGGTTTCGAACGGTCTAGATCGGTTTAACGACTGATTCGGATCGAGCGAAATTCCCGGCCGTCACATTTTGGTATCAGAGCTATGGAATTCAGGCCCTTAAAAATGAGAATTTTGCAAACGACCTCGGATTTCGACGAAACAACTTTTTTGGATCCGCAATGTCAAATTATTGCTATATTCCAAATTTCATAATTTTTCGAGTCAATATGTGAGCGTGGCAAAGGAAAACGCATTTGACCGGTTTCAGTTGATTTTAATCGACTGGAAAATGGCCATTTTTCAAACGGTCTCAGAATTCGACCAAACTAATTTTGTTAGGACCGTATCGTCAATACGAAGCTAGAAAATATTTTTATGGAATTTTTCTAGTTAGTATGTGACCCCAGTTAATTGAAATGCGCGTTCAATTTCAATATATAGAGTTATATGTTGATTTTGGTGAAAACTGATCGTAACGATCGAATCAGCCTGCGATATATATCCCATTGTGTTCGGAATGGGGGTAATACGCTATGGACGACAGGCGATGGCCCTCGTTTAGAGGTCATATGTGAAAGTCAACTTTTTGAAATAAAATAAAATATAAAAATTCTCTCTCCCTCCCCTTAAATCACTCTGCCCCCCCCCCCCCCCCGTATCATTTCAAAAACGAAAAAAAAGAGAAATCGCGATTCCAAATTCCTGTCGCCCCCTCCGATTGGCCACCCCCGCCTCCTCCCTACGCCTACGCTGATCACCACCGCCCTCCCTCTCCGACCCCCTCCTCTCATCCGCTGACGCTGCCCTCCCTCTTCTCTCCTCCTTATTAAACCCAAATCGAAAACGAGACCCTAGCCGCTGATGCCGCCGCCACTTCCAGTCAAAGCCGCGCCTCCCCCGCAACCTACCGACTCCGGCGCCCCCTCAGTCCCATCTCCGAATGGTGAGTCTTTATTTAATTAGTTTTTGTATGTATAGTAATATAAATTCAGTTTTTACATATTATATAAATAAAAGTTTAGATTTTTATAGGAAGAAAATATGGTCTTCACTATGAAATAGATATCATAAAGTTTAGATCTTTAGGGAGGAAAAGAAATGATCTTTATACATGAAAAGAATAGATTTTTATATGCAAAAAGTTTTGATTTTTTTTTATCTAGGTGAAGTGGCGATCAAAAGTATAATTTTTATAATGTGTTCATGAGGAGAAAATTTTGATTTGTATATGAATAACATAATAAAAATATAATTTTTATTATAGGAGAAGCGAAATAAAAATTCAATCTTTATATTTGAAAAGGCAAAACATTTATGTAGAGAATAGCGTGATAAAAATAGAATTTTTACCTATGTAACATCGATGTAAAAATAGAATTTTTATCTATATAGTAGCGTAGTAAAAATTCGATTTTTCTATATTGAATAGCATAGTAAAAATTCGATTTTTATATGTTGAATAGCATAGTAAAAATTCGATTTTTATATAATGAATAGCATAGTAAAAATTCGATTTTTATATATTGAATAGCATAGTAAAAATTCGATTTTTATATATTGAATAACGAAGTAAAAATTCGATTTTTATATATTGAATAACAAAGTAAAAATTCGATTTTTACATATGTAGAGAATACGGGCGACGAAGATGACAAAAAGGCGAGAACGATGAAGATTTCTATAAATGAAGTGTCGTGAAGTTGGGATAGCTATCGGTGAGAACTTCTCACTCAAATTTCCTTTTTTGCTCTAGTTGTATATATATATACTAGGATGCAGACGGTGTTTAGTAGCACCCGGCACCCGTCATCCGTCATCCACAGACCATGGATGGCTTGTTTGTTTAATTGTTTGGTTGTGTAGTTGGTTAGATTATTTGGTTTGAATTGAATTGTTTGGTGAAATGAAATTGATTTGATTGATGTGTGAATGGCGTGGGCCTTCACTAGACCGGGGATAAGGCTAGGCCTCGTCCCGTTTCTAGTATCGTGCCGTTATGCCGCCGAAATTTTCTAAAATAAGTTAGAAAAATAAAGAAAACATTTTATTTAATAAATGAACTAAATAGAATATTTTCATAGGTTGAATAAAATGTTTTATCGTTAAAAATATAATTTTTAACGTGAAAGTGAATAAATAAATATTTATAAACAAATCGGCCGATTTGTTTAAATACACCGATTTGACTGATATTGATTGGGTCGATAAATTTTACACATCGCCCAACTGCACAACTAAAATCTGTGTTTGATTGTTTGAAACCCCACACGGGTGTTGGGATGAAATTTGAAGTTCACTCATCCTGATTGATTAAATATGTCGATCGATTGATTGACAGGCTGTTATAAGCGTTAGATATCTATATTTGATGCTTATACAGTGTAGTGCACTTTGGTTGATGGTTGATTATTTTTCAATGCTATTATATACGGTTGATGTATGAAAATCCATATAATTAACTTTATATGGTAATTGATTGGGCCTCATTCCAATTTAGAAAATAAAGAATATTATAATATAAAGGTTCATGTGTTGACTGTACTCATCCGTTGAGATTAGTCATGTGTTGAACGAAATATTTGAAACGAAATATTTGAAATAGAAATATTTGAAAACGAAATATTTGAAAATGAAATATTTGAAATAGAAATATTTGAAAAGGAAATATTTGAAATAGAAATATTTGAAAATAGAAATATATGAAGCCGTGTTGATTAGATTGACGCCATTTAGACGTGAACGATATTTATATCGATTTTATACATTTTAAAATGAATATTGAAAAGTGATTTCGAAATCGAATATTTTGAAATGAAATTTGAATTGAATTGAATAGAAAACCAATTTGAATTGAATTGAATAGAAAACCAATTTGAATTGAATTGAATAGAAAACCAATTTGAATTGAATTGAATAGAAAACCAATTTGAATTGAATTGAATAGAAAACCAATTTGAAAAGAAATTGAATTTGATTTGAATTGAAAAGAAATTGAATTTGATTTGAGTAGAAAAGAAATTGAATTTGAAGTGCATATATAACGAATTCGAATTTAATTGAATTGAAAAGAAAATGAATTCGAATCGAATTAAAATCGATTTGAATTGAAATCAAATAGAAATGAAAGTAAAAAGAATTTAGAATAGAAAATTCAATTTTGATTTGAATTTGAAATAAAGGTTGAAATTGTTTTTGAAATGAATTCAAACGATTTATAAAATTCGTTTTAAATAGAAATCGACGAAATATATATTATATATAATATAATGGCCTGAACAGAACGCACCGCGCCGCGGCAGTTCGCGAATTTCGACCATTGACTTCGAACGGACATTACGGGAGATCCGACCGTCGAATTCTCCTAATACCGGAACCGTTGAGTTCGTATCGAAAAGAGCTTCCTAACGAACATTAGAAATTTGAAATCTAACGGTTGGATTTGGAGATACGTCCAAATCAAATTTGGAAAAGGTCGCTGTAAGTGCAGTTCGATTGCCGTTGATGGAAATCGACTGTACAGGCCTTGATAAAATTATTAAAAATAGTAATAATTTGTGTAAAATCATAAGAAGTGATTTGGGAAAAATTGGGATGAAAAACTCCATATTTGAAAAGATAAAAATAGATTTTTATCGAAATGAACTAGTTTTGAACTTAAATTAAAACCCATTTATTTTTAAACAAATAAATTGGATTTGAAATGGGTTTAAATAGAATTGATTCATGGGTTTATCGTGAACTGTGTTTTAAATAACACTAATTCTTTAACCCGATAATAAATAGAATTGATTCATGGGTTTATCGTGAACTGTGTTTTAAATAACACTAGTTCTTTAACCCGATAATAAATAGAATGTGATTTGGGTTTATCGTGAACTGTGTTTTAAATGACACTAGTTCTCTAACCCTGTAAAAGGAGTTTTAATGAATTTGCAATTAAATTGAAATGTGAATTGATAATCTAAATTATCAAATTTAGAAATTGAGCGAGAATGGAGTATCACCAGTTTTGCTCCAAAGCGATAGTTAAATCTTTAATTAGATTTGAACGTGAAATGGTAATTAATTTTACCGACAACACCGTGGTGTTAGATATGGAGTATCACCAGTTTTGCTCCAAAGCGATAGTTAAATCTTTAATTAGATTTGAACGTGAAATGGTAATTAATTTTACCGACAACACCGTGGTGTTAGATATGGAGTATTACCAGTTTTGCTTCATGGGATGAATAGGTTGGGATTGGGAAATAAAATAAATAATTACTTCGGTGTGGTTCGCTAATCTCGACTAGTTGGAAAAACCATAATTTGGTTTGAAATGACATCCAAAGGAAGATTAAAGGATAAATTCTAAAGAATTTATCTTGGATAAAATTAATGGGAACCTTTCCCTAAGAATTGAAATTTAGAAACTAGCTGTAGGTTAGTTAAGAAGAATGGTTTCCTGGATATTGATTTGATGTTGGTTTCGGCCTTCGGGGTTAATATTTGGGGAATTGTTCTCTTGCTAATTTACGGTTAGTGACTGATGAATTGGAATGAGGCGTATGTTGTGTTTGTGTAACATTTGTTTTTAATATACGCGGGTTGTTCGGAAAGGCCGGGTTTATACCCATTCTGAATAACCGATTCGACGATAAGTCGAAGATGAAGTCGGTGGTTGAAGACCGGAAGTCTTCACATTGTTTGGGTGATTACTGATGATCTTGATTGGGCTGTACACCCAAGATGAGGGAATCAGTTAGTGGTCGTCCAGACGTACTTGGAGATGGATGGATATGCGAGGAAAGTGCCTCCGGTTTCGTTCAGACCCAGAACGAACTTGTAAATGGATTGTGTGTCTGACATTGGATTTTATTCTGTGTTGATTGATTTCTGTTAAATATATATCTGTTTGGCAGTGGAGAATTTATTCTCTTGCTTAACGCCCTTCTCTGAGACGTACGAGCTTAGAGGTTATATATCGATAGATATCAATCGCATGGCATAAATTGCCTGTGTGGCACGCTGAGATGCAATGATCAAGGCTTCTGTTGAAAAGCAAAGTCTTGTGGTTGATTATCAAAGCACGACCTACGTGGCAGCTTTGTGTATAACGTGAATTCGCGAGCCTCACACCTCGGTATGAGTCAAAAACGGGATAGGGACTGCAGGGAGAGCACGAGTTTCTTTCTAGCTTTGGTGGTGTCAGTGACTTACCAGCCCTGACATTTATATACTTTTCACCTTTGTGGTTGTTGGAAGAGGCGCCTCGATTTTAGGTCTGTAAGGACCGGGAAACGTGTGTTCAGGCATAACTAATCCTCTAACGTAAGTGAGGACCGGCCCTGAAGCATCCAGGATTGCCCAGAGTGTGTAGTCCTGAGGCATTTGCTAGAGTGTCTCGAATGCGGAGAGGAGCTTGCCCCTTGCCTCGACTCATGACGGAAATCCAATTTGTAATATGTGTATTGCGGTTTTAATTGTAGAACTAGTATGGCGACATGATAGATGGTACCCATGCCGTCTATGATTTATATTTATGATTGAAATTGTTTTGACACTATACACTTATTATAGTATCAAATGATTTATTTTAAACGTACCAAGCATGTTTGGCTGTTATAAGGTAAAACCCTATCCTCCGGCTTGCGTTGCATTGTGTGATGGGACCTGGGTCTTATAATAGCTTCATTTTTCGAAAAAGCATTGCGTTGTTTATTCTATGCACTGGTATTCTTGGGAGAAAACCCGTTCCGTGTTATACGGCGTGGTCCCTTGAATTACTCTCTTTTAAAATTGAATTAAATAACTGTTTTAGTTCTCACACCAGTCACATGACTGACCTGGAGTTTATTGTTTTAACCTAAACTCTGGGTGCCCCTATTTTCCGCACGGGCAGCTAGTAGTTTTGGTTTTGCAGATTTATATTCACAGGATCCTGGTTTACAGCTGGAACGATATCCGGAAAGCTCTGTATCTGTATATCACCTTCAGTTGTGCTTTGTATTATTTTTCGCTGCTATGTAATTTATTGTAATATCTGATATTTATCGAATGTAATTTATTCATTTATACTCTGTATATTCTTGTATCTGATGGAATTGTTGTAATAGCAATGAAATGTTCTTCCGTATGCGTTCATTTGTGTGTTGTTCTCATGGCCGAGAATTTCGCTCGATCCGAATCAGTCGTTAAACCGATCTAGACCGTTCGAAACCCCTGATCGTTTGAGAACAGGACAAATCAGAACACAAACAGAAGAACATTACATTGTTATTACAACAATTCCATTAGAATTCAAGAATATACAGAGTATAAATGAATAAATTACATTCGATAAATATCAGAGATTACAATAAATTACATAGCAGCGGAAAAATAATACAAAGCACAACTGAAGGTGATATACGGATACAGAGCTTTCCGGATATCATTCCAGCTTTAAACCAGGATCCTGTGAATATAAATCTGCAAAATCAAAACTACTAGCTGCCCGTGCGGAAAATAGGGGCACCCAGAGTTTAGGTTAAAACAATAAACTCCAGGTCAGTCATGTGACTGGTGTGAGAACTAAAACAGTTATTTAAAACTTTACTTTAAAAGAGAGTAATTCAAGGGACCACGCCGTAAAACACGGAACGGGTTTCCTCCAAGAATACCAGTGCATAGAATAAACAACGCAATGCTTTTTCGAAAAATGAAGCTATTATAAGACCCAGGTCCCATCACACAATGCAACGCAAGCCAGAGGATAGGGTTTTCCCTTATAATAGCCAAACATGCTTGGTACGTTTAAAACAAATCATTTGATACTATAATAAGTGTATAGTGCCAAAACAATTTCAATCATAAATATAAATCATAGGCGGCATGAATGTCTCATACCACTATGTCGCCATACTAGTTCTAAAATTAAAACCGAATTACACGTATTGAAAATTGGATTTCCGTCATGAGTCGAGGCAAGGGGCAAGCTCCTCTCTGCTTCGAGACACTCTAGCAAATGCTCAGGACTACACACTCTGGGCAGCCACTTGGATCGGTTGGGCCGGTCCTCACTTACGTTAGAGGATTAGTTATTCCTGAACACACGTTTCCCGGTCCTTACAGACCTATAATCGAGGCGCCTCATTTCAACAACCACAAAGGTGAAAAGTATATAAATGTCAGGGCTGGTAAGTCACTGACACCACAAAAGCTAGAAAGAAACGTCGTGTTCTTCCAACGGCCCGTATCCCGTTTTTAACTCATACCGAGGTGTGAGGCTCGCGAATTCACGTTATACACAAAGCTGCCACGTAGGTCGTGCTTTGATCGTTAACCACAAGACTTTGCTTTTCAACAGAAGCCTTGATCCATGCAACTCAGTATGCCACACAGGCAATTCATGCCATGCGATTGATATCTATCGATATATAACCTCTAAGCTCATATGTCTCAGAGAAGGGCGTTAAGCAAGAGAATAAATTCTCCGCCGCCAAACAGATATATATTTAACAGAAATCAATCAACACAGAATAAAATCCAATGTCAGACACACAATCCATCTACAAGTCTGTTCTGGGTCTGAACGAAACCGGAGGCACTTTCCTCGCATATCCATCCGTCTCCAAGTACGTCTGGACGACCACTAACTATTTCCATCCTCTTGGGTGTACTGTGACGGCAAGGAATCTCGCTCGGTCCGAACCAGTCGCTAAACCGACCCAGACCGTTCGAAACGCCCTATCGTTTGAGAACACGACAAATCAGGACGCATACAGAAGAACATTTCATTGTATATAACAACTATGCATCAGATTACAAGAATATACAGAGTATAAATGAATATATATTACACAGAAATATCAGAGATTTAAATTACATTTAAATACATAGCAGCGGAAAATAATACAATACACAACCAGAAGAGATATACGGATACAAAGCTTTCCGGATATCATTCCAGCTGTAAACCAGGATCCTGTGAATATAAATCTGCAAAACCAAAACTACCAGCTGCCCGTGTCGAAAATAGGGGCACCCAGAGTTTAGGTTAAAACAATAAACTCCAGGTCAGTCATGGGACTGGTGTGAGAACTAAAACAGTAAATCTTTATTTTCAAAGTAAGGTAAATCAAGGGACCACGCCGTATAACACGGAACGGGTTTCCTCCCAAGAATACCAGTGCATAAAAACAAACAGCGCGATGCTAAATAAAGAAAAATGAAGCTGTTATAAGACCCAGGTCCTATCACACAATGCAACGCAAGCCGGGGGATAGGGTTTTTACCTTATAACAGCCAAAGAATGCTTGATACGTTTAAAACAAATCATTTGTTTCTATTATAAGTGCATAGTGTATAAAACAACTTCAAATCATAAGTATCAATCATAGGCGGCATAAGCGCCCCATCCCACTATGTCGCCATATATAGGATTACAATTAAAACCGCAAATGTCACGTATTTGGAAATTGGATTTCCATCTATGAACCGAGGCAAAAGATAGTCCTCAACCGATTCGAGACTGCCTAGCCCGAGTCTCAGGATCAGAACGCATCGACCCTTGGATCGTCAGGGCCGGTCCACACGGAGTGGATTAAAAATGCCTGAGCACTGCGTTTCGCCGCCCTTTGGGGCGTAAGCGAGCCAACTAAATGACTCCATCGGTTCGAGAACGACCGATCAATCCGAGGCGCCTCGCAACAGCAACAACCACATAAGTCAAACTCGTCAGGGCGTGTAAAACCACTGACGCCACTTCTAGCTAGGAGGAAACGCAGGCCCTCCCTGAGGTCCGTCTCCCGTTTTTGGTCCATACCTGGTGTGAAACACGCGAGGTAAACGTTACACAAAGCTACGCCACAAAGGCCGTGCTTTGATCATCACCACAAGACTTTTCTTTTCAACAGAAGCCTTGATCATTTGCATCTTAGCATGCCACACAGGCAAACCATCCTATGCCACCGATATCAGTCACACAGAATGAAATCCGATGTCAGACACACAGTCCATTTACAAGTCCGTTCTGGGTCTGAACGAAACCGGGGGCACCTAGTACCCCGCATATCCATCGATCTCCAAGTACGTCTGGACGATCACTAACTGTTTCCATCTTCTTGGGTGTACAGCCCAATCAAGATCATCAGTTATCCCCCAAACGACGTGAAGACCTCCGGTCTTCGACCATCGTCTTCATCTTCGACTTATCGTCGTATCAGTTACTCAGAATGGGATAAACCCGGTCTTTCCGAATAACTCGCGTATATTTTAAATAAGTGTTACACAAACACAACATACGCCTCATTCCAATTCATTAGTCACTAACCGTAAATTAATCAAGAGAATAATTCCCCAAATATTAACCCCGAAGGCCGAAACCAACATCAGATCAATATCCAGAAAACCCTTCTGCTTGGCTAACCGACAGTTAGTTTCTAAATTTCACGTTCAAATCTAATTAAAGATTTAACTATCGCCTGGAGCAAAACTGGTGATACTCCATTCTCGATCTTTTCAATCTAATTAAAGATTCATTAAAACTCCACTTAGTTTTAATCTTCGACTGGGTTAAAGAATCAGTGTCATTTAAAACACGGTTCACGATAAACCCAAATCACATTCCATTAATTATCGGGTTAAAGAACAAGTGTTATTTAAAACACTGTTCACGATAAACCCAAAAATCAATATCGATTCAATTCCAATTAAATATCATTTAATTGGTACACTTCATTAAATCTAAATAAAAAGATTTAATCTTTTCTCAACTGGGTTCAAGAACAGTGTTAGTGAAGACACCATTCACGACAAACCCAAATCACATTCATTAATTATCGGGTTAAAGAACAAGTGTTATTTAAAACACTGTTCACGATAAACCCAAAAATCAATATCAATTCAATTCCAATTAAATATCATTTAATTGGTACACTTCATTAAATCTAAATAAAAAGATTTAATCTTTTCTCAACTGGGTTCAAGAACAGTGTTAGTGAAGACACCATTCACGACAAACCCAAATCCCATTTGATATTCAATATAAGGCTCTGAATAGAAAATATATCGGCTTATATTCAATATCAAATTCTACGATTAACAAATGTCGTATTGGAAATAACGATATAAATATATATCTTTCAAATTTCCGTAACAACATCCGTATAATCACAAATTCCAACATCGAAATATTCCGAAGACAATTTCGATTCAAATCCACTCCAATGCAATCATTGGAAATTTTGGTTATTTTCTAAA
Source organism: Allium sativum (assembly GCA_030737875.1). Lineage (NCBI taxonomy): Eukaryota > Viridiplantae > Streptophyta > Magnoliopsida > Asparagales > Amaryllidaceae > Allium > Allium sativum. Next base: position 821,201,500 of record CM060924.1, on the reverse strand, counting down.
CCCTTTTCAAATTCAATTCATTTATTTAAAAATAAATAGAATTATAATTCTAGTTCAAAACTAGTTCATTTCGATAAAAATCTATTTTTATCTTTTCAAATAGGGAGTTTTTCATCCCAATTCTTTCTAAATCATTTCTTATGATTTTACACAAATTATTACTATTTTTAATAATTTTATCAAGGCCCGTACAGTCGATTTCCATCAACGGCCATCGAACTGCACTTACAGCGACCTTTTTCGAATTTGATTTGGACATAATTCCAAATCCAACCGTTAGATTTCAAATTTCTAACCTTCATTAGAAAGCTCTTTTCGATACGAACCCAACGGTTCCGGTTTTAGGAGAATCCGACGGTCGGATCTCCCGTAATGTCCGTTTGAAATAAATGGTCGAAATTCGCGAACTGCCGCGGCGCGGCGCGTTCTATTCAGGCCATTATATTATATATATAATATATATAATATATACTTCGTCGATTTCTATTTAAAACGAATTATATAAATAGTTTTGAATTCGTTTCAAAATCTATTTCAACTTCCATTTCAATTCAAAGCAAAATTGAATTCTTCTTTATAGATTCGTTTCAAAATTCATTTCTATTCAATTCAAATTTCAATTCAATTTGAATTCGCTTTCAATTCACTTTCAATTCAATTCGAATTCGTTTTCAATTCAATTCATTTCGAAATCGTTTTCAATTCAATTCATTTCGAAATCGTTTTCAATTCAATTCATTTCGAAATCGTTTTCAATTCAATTCATTTCGAAATCGTTTTCAATTCAATTCATTTCGAAATCGTTTTCAATTCAATTCATTTCGAAATCGTTTTCAATTCAATTTGAATTCGTTTTCAATTCAATTCATTTCGAAATCGTTTTCAATTCAATTCATTTCGAAATCGTTTTCAATTCAATTTGAATTCGTTTTCAATTCATTTCATTTCGAAATCGTTTTCAATTCAATTTATTTCGAAATCGTTTTCAATTCAATTCATTTCGAAATCGTTTTCAATTCAATTCATTTCGAAATCGTTTTCAATTCAATTTATTTCGAAATCGTTTTCAATTCAATTCATTTCGAAATCGTTTTCAATTCAATTTGAATTCGTTTTCAATTCATTTCATTTCGAAATCGTTTTCAATTCAATTTATTTCGAAATCGTTTTCAATTCAATTCATTTCGAAATCGTTTTCAATTCAATTTATTTTCGTTTTCAATTCATTTCATTTCGAAATCGTTTTCAATTCAATTTATTTCGAAATCGTTTTCAATTCAATTCATTTCGAAATCGTTTTTAATTCAATTTGAATTCGTTTTCAATTCATTTCATTTCGAAATCGTTTTTAAAATCGATATAAATATCGTTCACGTCAAAATGGCGTCAATCTAATCAACACGGCTTCATATATTCCTTTATTTTCAAATATTCTATTTCAAATATTCCTTTTTCAAATATTTCTTTTTCAAAACTGGAATGAGGCCCAATCAATTACCATATAAAATTAATTATATGGATTTTCATACAACACATGTATATAATAGCATTGAAAATAATCAACCATCAACCAAAGTGCACTACACTGTATAAGCATCAAATATAGATATTCAACGCTTATAACAGCCTGTCAATCAATCGATCGACATATTTAATCAATCAGGATGAGTGAACTTCAAATTTCATCCTAACACCCGTGTGGGGTTTCAAACAATCAAACACATATTTTATTTGTGCAGTTAGGCGATGTGTAAAATTTATCGACCCAATCAACGTCATTCAAATAGGTGTACATAAACAAACCGTCTGGTTTGTAAATGAATATTTATTTATTCACATTCACGTTAAAAATTATATTTTTAACGATAACACATTTTATTTTAACATATGAATTTCTATTCAGTTCATTCGTTAAATAAAATGCTATTTTTATTTTTTTCTAACTTATTTTAGAAAATTTCGGCGGCATAACGGCACGATACTAGAAACGGGACAAGGCCTAGCCTTATCCCCGGTCTAGTGAAGGCCCACGCCATTCACACATCAATCAAATCAATTCGTTATGCAAACCACAAACTTTGAAGTAAGGATCTAACCTAGCCTTACTCCTTCGCCTTATAACGGCGCACGTCTAATCCTAACCAATTTATCGATTCGATTTTTCACACCACAAACCACATTCAAACCAATATCGCAATCAATCACCAAACAGTCAAACAAACAAGTCCATGGTCTGTGGACGATTGTGTCGGGTGCTACTAAGCACCGTCTGCATCCTAGTATATATATATATAACTAGAAATAAAATAGAAAGGTGAGAAATTCTCACCTATAGCTATCCTAGCTCCACGGCTCTTCTTTTTTGAATCTTCGTCAGCTTCGTCGCCCGTAGCCACTACATATATAAAAATCGAATTTTGACTTCGTTATTCAATATATAAAAATCGAATTTTTAGTTTACTTCTCAATATATAAAAATCGAATTTTTAGTTTACTTCTCAATATATAAAAATCGAATTTTTAGTTTACTTCTCAATATATAAAAATCGAATTTTTATTTTACTTCTCAATATATAAAAATCGAATTTTTATTTTGAAGTTCAATAGATAAAAATCATATTTTTATTGCGATGCCATATAGATAAAAATTCCATTTCAAAAATATCGACTTCGCCTTTTCTAATAAAAAGTTTTCCTCTTTTCTAATAAAGATCAAAATTTTTTTTTCCTTTTAAAGTTAAAACCCTTTCCTTTTTAAAGTTAAAACCTTTTTCTATTTTAAAGTTAAAACCCTTTTCCTATTTTAAACCTTAAAATAAAATTAGTTTTCACTTTATATAAAATTTCAGATTTCACTTTATTTAAAATTCCAGTTTTCACTTTATTTAAAATTCCAGTTTTCACTTTATTTAAAATTCCAGTTTTAACTTAAAATAATATTCAGTTTTAACTTAAAATAATATTCAGTTTTAACTAAAAAATAAAATTCAGTTTTTAACTAAAAATAAAATTCAGTTTTTAACTAAAAATAAAATTCAGTTTTTAACTAAAAATAAAATTCAGTTTTTAACTAAAAATAAAATTCAGTTTTTAACTAAAAATAAAATTCAGTTTTTAAGAAAATAAAATAACAAAAACAGTTTTAAAGAAAATAAAATAAAAAAACAAGATCAGGGGACTTACAGTTCGAATTCGACAGAGGGGGGGGTTTTCCGCGCTGTCTGCGTCGACTGGGGGGGGGCGCCTGGTCGGAGGAGGAAAGGTGGGTGCGAACGGGGGAGGCGCTTCAAGGGGGGCGCGGCCTCTTCGTCGGCGTCGAGGGCTTCAAGGGGGCTCGAGCGATCGGGGGGGCTTCTTCGCAGATGTCGCGACGAGGGGGGGCGCGGCTTCCTTCGGCGGCGTTCGCCTGAGGGGGGGGGGGGAAGCTCTTCGTCGGCGTCCAGACGAGGGGGGGGGGCGGGTCTCGATTCGCTTAGGTTTTCTTTTTTTTTTTTTTTTCGTTTCGTTTTCTGATTTTAATTATAATGAACGGGAGGGGGGCCAAGCAGAAGATAAGGAGGGAAAGTATATTTTTTTTTTTTTTTTAATTATTTAATTATTAAATTTCGCAAAAGGTTGACTTTTACATATGACCTCGAAACGAGGCCCACCGCATGTCGTCCATAGCGTTTAACCCCCATTCCGAACACAATGGGATATGCATCGTAGGCTGATTCGACTGTTTGAATCCGTTTCTTTTGAATTTACATTTAAATCATTATATTGAATTTTAAACGTACATTTCAAATTACCGGGGCTACATACGAACACGAAAAATTCCAGAAAAATATTTTCTAGCTTCGTATTGACGATACGGTCCTAACAAAACTAGTTTCGTCGAATTCTGAGATCGTTAGAAAAATGGCCAATTTCCAGTCGACTAAAATCAACTGAAACTGGTCAAACGCGTTTTCCTTTGCCACGCTCACATATTGATTCGAAAATTTATGAAATTTGAAACCTAGCAATAATTTGACACTGCGGACCCAACAAAACTGGTTTCGTCGAAATCCGAGGTCATCTGCAAAATGTCCATTTTTAAGGGCCTGAATTCCATAGCGACTATTCAGAATTTTCAACTGGACATATCTTTTGATTCCCGATATGAAATCTTGATTTTTCGGATTCATTGAAAAGATACTATCAATTAGATCCTATCATTTTTGGTTTCACTAAAATCCGGATTGTTTTGCACCCGGTACATCCAATTGAAGTTTGAAATCGAATTATCGAACTACCGCGCCATTTTCAATTCTATTTATAATTATATATAATTATTTATATTCTAACGACGACGCGTATAATATATACGTTCGATTTCTATTCAAAATAATTTCTCGTCGATATTATTTAAAATAATTCAATTTAAATATTCAAATTCAGCTAAAATTGCCAAAATAAAAATTTCAAACTGGCTCGCATTTTACGGGTTGTTACAATCTCCCCCACTTAAAACTTTTCGTCCCCGAAAAGGAACAAAGTCGAAAGTGGTTTGATTAATCAACTCTACGATCGATCAGGCTTCCATTCTCCAACTTTTCAGTTTCTGAGAATTTTCTAAAATTTCAAAAATTTGGCTAACACCCTAAATTTTCGAAAAATTTCGCCATAACCTCCCCTGCACCGGGAGCATCGGGGAATTTCAAACAGCTTCCCCGGTCCTTCAGATCTCAAAAAGAAAAAGAAAAAGCCAAGCGGCTAGCCAATAGGCTCACAAAATCATCATCACCCAAACAAAACAGTAAATTATGTAATAAACATGTACCTATTTGTCGGGCAAACAAATTTTATTATCTGGCTCTAGCCTCCTTGCTATGACCTGTTCAATGATATATATGTATGCAAGCAAATGCGACTAATTTTCAATATAATTCAATATGCGGTTCAATTAGGCTAAATGGCTAAAAATTAGCAAACAAATAAACGAACAACACAAACATCAATCAATTAGTGAATTAGAGTTTCAAATTGATAACTTTGATACATAGTCAAAAATCAGGTTCTTGATGTCAAATCACAACAATAAGCCCTATCTAATTTTGGGTTCTCACACCAGTCAATAGGAAATATATAGATATCACACCTTCGAAACACGAATACCAATTCTGATGATGTTCGAACTATCATCAGAATCATCTTCGGGCGACTAGAGTGTGATTCTATATCTATCCAGTATATTAAAACCTCGAATAGACGCTAGCTAGGCGCATACGCAAAATCTTTATATATTGGACTGTCCTAATCAATATAAATAAATAATCAAATACGATTAAGTGATTTTAAATTTTCAAAACAAAATTTGTTTTCATTTGAAAAATATACTCTTCACACTCGTTCTAGGATACTACTGATCCTATCTCTAACGAGTCATTCTAATTGGATATTACTAATCCAACATCTGATGAATTCTTTCGTATGGTTCTAATGTGCCTTGTTCTCTAGCTTTGTAAACCAAAGCTCTGATACCACGTGTGACGGCAAGGAATCTCGCTCGGTCCGAACCAGTCGCTAAACCGACCCAGACCGTTCGAAACGCCCTATCGTTTGAGAACACGACAAATCAGGACGCATACAGAAGAACATTTCATTGTATATAACAACTATGCATCAGATTACAAGAATATACAGAGTATAAATGAATATATATTACACAGAAATATCAGAGATTTAAATTACATTTAAATACATAGCAGCGGAAAATAATACAATACACAACCAGAAGAGATATACGGATACAAAGCTTTCCGGATATCATTCCAGCTGTAAACCAGGATCCTGTGAATATAAATCTGCAAAACCAAAACTACCAGCTGCCCGTGTCGAAAATAGGGGCACCCAGAGTTTAGGTTAAAACAATAAACTCCAGGTCAGTCATGGGACTGGTGTGAGAACTAAAACAGTAAATCTTTATTTTCAAAGTAAGGTAAATCAAGGGACCACGCCGTATAACACGGAACGGGTTTCCTCCCAAGAATACCAGTGCATAAAAACAAACAGCGCGATGCTAAATAAAGAAAAATGAAGCTGTTATAAGACCCAGGTCCTATCACACAATGCAACGCAAGCCGGGGGATAGGGTTTTTACCTTATAACAGCCAAAGAATGCTTGATACGTTTAAAACAAATCATTTGTTTCTATTATAAGTGCATAGTGTATAAAACAACTTCAAATCATAAGTATCAATCATAGGCGGCATAAGCGCCCCATCCCACTATGTCGCCATATATAGGATTACAATTAAAACCGCAAATGTCACGTATTTGGAAATTGGATTTCCATCTATGAACCGAGGCAAAAGATAGTCCTCAACCGATTCGAGACTGCCTAGCCCGAGTCTCAGGATCAGAACGCATCGACCCTTGGATCGTCAGGGCCGGTCCACACGGAGTGGATTAAAAATGCCTGAGCACTGCGTTTCGCCGCCCTTTGGGGCGTAAGCGAGCCAACTAAATGACTCCATCGGTTCGAGAACGACCGATCAATCCGAGGCGCCTCGCAACAGCAACAACCACATAAGTCAAACTCGTCAGGGCGTGTAAAACCACTGACGCCACTTCTAGCTAGGAGGAAACGCAGGCCCTCCCTGAGGTCCGTCTCCCGTTTTTGGTCCATACCTGGTGTGAAACACGCGAGGTAAACGTTACACAAAGCTACGCCACAAAGGCCGTGCTTTGATCATCACCACAAGACTTTGCTTTTCAACAGAAGCCTTGATCATTTGCATCTTAGCATGCCACACAGGCAAACCATCCTATGCCACCGATATCAGTCACACAGAATGAAATCCGATGTCAGACACACAGTCCATTTACAAGTCCGTTCTGGGTCTGAACGAAACCGGGGGCACCTAGTACCCCGCATATCCATCGATCTCCAAGTACGTCTGGACGATCACTAACTGTTTCCATCTTCTTGGGTGTACAGCCCAATCAAGATCATCAGTTATCCCCCAAACGACGTGAAGACCTCCGGTCTTCGACCATCGTCTTCATCTTCGACTTATCGTCGTATCAGTTACTCAGAATGGGATAAACCCGGTCTTTCCGAATAACTCGCGTATATTTTAAATAAGTGTTACACAAACACAACATACGCCTCATTCCAATTCATTAGTCACTAACCGTAAATTAATCAAGAGAATAATTCCCCAAATATTAACCCCGAAGGCCGAAACCAACATCAGATCAATATCCAGAAAACCCTTCTGCTTGGCTAACCGACAGTTAGTTTCTAAATTTCACGTTCAAATCTAATTAAAGATTTAACTATCGCCTGGAGCAAAACTGGTGATACTCCATTCTCGATCTTTTCAATCTAATTAAAGATTCATTAAAACTCCACTTAGTTTTAATCTTCGACTGGGTTAAAGAATCAGTGTCATTTAAAACACGGTTCACGATAAACCCAAATCACATTCCATTAATTATCGGGTTAAAGAACAAGTGTTATTTAAAACACTGTTCACGATAAACCCAAAAATCAATATCGATTCAATTCCAATTAAATATCATTTAATTGGTACACTTCATTAAATCTAAATAAAAAGATTTAATCTTTTCTCAACTGGGTTCAAGAACAGTGTTAGTGAAGACACCATTCACGACAAACCCAAATCACATTCATTAATTATCGGGTTAAAGAACAAGTGTTATTTAAAACACTGTTCACGATAAACCCAAAAATCAATATCAATTCAATTCCAATTAAATATCATTTAATTGGTACACTTCATTAAATCTAAATAAAAAGATTTAATCTTTTCTCAACTGGGTTCAAGAACAGTGTTAGTGAAGACACCATTCACGACAAACCCAAATCCCATTTGATATTCAATATAAGGCTCTGAATAGAAAATATATCGGCTTATATTCAATATCAAATTCTACGATTAACAAATGTCGTATTGGAAATAACGATATAAATATATATCTTTCAAATTTCCGTAACAACATCCGTATAATCACAAATTCCAACATCGAAATATTCCGAAGACAATTTCGATTCAAATCCACTCCAATGCAATCATTGGAAATTTTGGTTATTTTCTAAACCCTTTTCAAATTCAATTCATTTATTTAAAAATAAATAGAATTATAATTCTAGTTCAAAACTAGTTCATTTCGATAAAAATCTATTTTTATCTTTTCAAATAGGGAGTTTTTCATCCCAATTCTTTCTAAATCATTTCTTATGATTTTACACAAATTATTACTATTTTTAATAATTTTATCAAGGCCCGTACAGTCGATTTCCATCAACGGCCATCGAACTGCACTTACAGCGACCTTTTTCGAATTTGATTTGGACATAATTCCAAATCCAACCGTTAGATTTCAAATTTCTAACCTTCATTAGAAAGCTCTTTTCGATACGAACCCAACGGTTCCGGTTTTAGGAGAATCCGACGGTCGGATCTCCCGTAATGTCCGTTTGAAATAAATGGTCGAAATTCGCGAACTGCCGCGGCGCGGCGCGTTCTATTCAGGCCATTATATTATATATATAATATATATAATATATACTTCGTCGATTTCTATTTAAAACGAATTATATAAATAGTTTTGAATTCGTTTCAAAATCTATTTCAACTTCCATTTCAATTCAAAGCAAAATTGAATTCTTCTTTATAGATTCGTTTCAAAATTCATTTCTATTCAATTCAAATTTCAATTCAATTTGAATTCGCTTTCAATTCACTTTCAATTCAATTCGAATTCGTTTTCAATTCAATTCATTTCGAAATCGTTTTCAATTCAATTCATTTCGAAATCGTTTTCAATTCAATTCATTTCGAAATCGTTTTCAATTCAATTCATTTCGAAATCGTTTTCAATTCAATTCATTTCGAAATCGTTTTCAATTCAATTCATTTCGAAATCGTTTTCAATTCAATTTGAATTCGTTTTCAATTCAATTCATTTCGAAATCGTTTTCAATTCAATTCATTTCGAAATCGTTTTCAATTCAATTTGAATTCGTTTTCAATTCATTTCATTTCGAAATCGTTTTCAATTCAATTTATTTCGAAATCGTTTTCAATTCAATTCATTTCGAAATCGTTTTCAATTCAATTCATTTCGAAATCGTTTTCAATTCAATTTATTTCGAAATCGTTTTCAATTCAATTCATTTCGAAATCGTTTTCAATTCAATTTGAATTCGTTTTCAATTCATTTCATTTCGAAATCGTTTTCAATTCAATTTATTTCGAAATCGTTTTCAATTCAATTCATTTCGAAATCGTTTTCAATTCAATTTATTTTCGTTTTCAATTCATTTCATTTCGAAATCGTTTTCAATTCAATTTATTTCGAAATCGTTTTCAATTCAATTCATTTCGAAATCGTTTTTAATTCAATTTGAATTCGTTTTCAATTCATTTCATTTCGAAATCGTTTTTAAAATCGATATAAATATCGTTCACGTCAAAATGGCGTCAATCTAATCAACACGGCTTCATATATTCCTTTATTTTCAAATATTCTATTTCAAATATTTCTTTTTCAAATATTTCTTTTTCAAAACTGGAATGAGGCCCAATCAATTACCATATAAAATTAATTATATGGATTTTCATACAACACATGTATATAATAGCATTGAAAATAATCAACCATCAACCAAAGTGCACTACACTGTATAAGCATCAAATATAGATATTCAACGCTTATAACAGCCTGTCAATCAATCGATCGACATATTTAATCAATCAGGATGAGTGAACTTCAAATTTCATCCTAACACCCGTGTGGGGTTTCAAACAATCAAACACATATTTTATTTGTGCAGTTAGGCGATGTGTAAAATTTATCGACCCAATCAACGTCATTCAAATAGGTGTACATAAACAAACCGTCTGGTTTGTAAATGAATATTTATTTATTCACATTCACGTTAAAAATTATATTTTTAACGATAACACATTTTATTTTAACATATGAATTTCTATTCAGTTCATTCGTTAAATAAAATGCTATTTTTATTTTTTTCTAACTTATTTTAGAAAATTTCGGCGGCATAACGGCACGATACTAGAAACGGGACAAGGCCTAGCCTTATCCCCGGTCTAGTGAAGGCCCACGCCATTCACACATCAATCAAATCAATTCGTTATGCAAACCACAAACTTTGAAGTAAGGATCTAACCTAGCCTTACTCCTTCGCCTTATAACGGCGCACGTCTAATCCTAACCAATTTATCGATTCGATTTTTCACACCACAAACCACATTCAAACCAATATCGCAATCAATCACCAAACAGTCAAACAAACAAGTCCATGGTCTGTGGACGATTGTGTCGGGTGCTACTAAGCACCGTCTGCATCCTAGTATATATATATATAACTAGAAATAAAATAGAAAGGTGAGAAATTCTCACCTATAGCTATCCTAGCTCCACGGCTCTTCTTTTTTGAATCTTCGTCAGCTTCGTCGCCCGTAGCCACTACATATATAAAAATCGAATTTTGACTTCGTTATTCAATATATAAAAATCGAATTTTTAGTTTACTTCTCAATATATAAAAATCGAATTTTTAGTTTACTTCTCAATATATAAAAATCGAATTTTTAGTTTACTTCTCAATATATAAAAATCGAATTTTTATTTTACTTCTCAATATATAAAAATCGAATTTTTATTTTGAAGTTCAATAGATAAAAATCATATTTTTATTGCGATGCCATATAGATAAAAATTCCATTTCAAAAATATCGACTTCGCCTTTTCTAATAAAAAGTTTTCCTCTTTTCTAATAAAGATCAAAATTTTTTTTTCCTTTTAAAGTTAAAACCCTTTCCTTTTTAAAGTTAAAACCTTTTTCTATTTTAAAGTTAAAACCCTTTTCCTATTTTAAACCTTAAAATAAAATTAGTTTTCACTTTATATAAAATTTCAGATTTCACTTTATTTAAAATTCCAGTTTTCACTTTATTTAAAATTCCAGTTTTCACTTTATTTAAAATTCCAGTTTTAACTTAAAATAATATTCAGTTTTAACTTAAAATAATATTCAGTTTTAACTAAAAAATAAAATTCAGTTTTTAACTAAAAATAAAATTCAGTTTTTAACTAAAAATAAAATTCAGTTTTTAACTAAAAATAAAATTCAGTTTTTAACTAAAAATAAAATTCAGTTTTTAACTAAAAATAAAATTCAGTTTTTAAGAAAATAAAATAACAAAAACAGTTTTAAAGAAAATAAAATAAAAAAACAAGATCAGGGGACTTACAGTTCGAATTCGACAGAGGGGGGGGTTTTCCGCGCTGTCTGCGTCGACTGGGGGGGGCGCCTGGTCGGAGGAGGAAAGGTGGGTGCGAACGGGGGAGGCGCTTCAAGGGGGGCGCGGCCTCTTCGTCGGCGTCGAGGGCTTCAAGGGGGCTCGAGCGATCGGGGGGGCTTCTTCGCAGATGTCGCGACGAGGGGGGGCGCGGCTTCCTTCGGCGGCGTTCGCCTGAGGGGGGGGGGGGGAAGCTCTTCGTCGGCGTCCAGACGAGGGGGGGGGCGGGTCTCGATTCGCTTAGGTTTTCTTTTTTTTTTTTTTTTCGTTTCGTTTTCTGATTTTAATTATAATGAACGGGAGGGGGGCCAAGCAGAAGATAAGGAGGGAAAGTATATTTTTTTTTTTTTTTTTAATTATTTAATTATTAAATTTCGCAAAAGGTTGACTTTTACATATGACCTCGAAACGAGGCCCACCGCATGTCGTCCATAGCGTTTAACCCCCATTCCGAACACAATGGGATATGCATCGTAGGCTGATTCGACTGTTTGAATCCGTTTCTTTTGAATTTACATTTAAATCATTATATTGAATTTTAAACGTACATTTCAAATTACCGGGGCTACATACGAACACGAAAAATTCCAGAAAAATATTTTCTAGCTTCGTATTGACGATACGGTCCTAACAAAACTAGTTTCGTCGAATTCTGAGATCGTTAGAAAAATGGCCAATTTCCAGTCGACTAAAATCAACTGAAACTGGTCAAACGCGTTTTCCTTTGCCACGCTCACATATTGATTCGAAAATTTATGAAATTTGAAACCTAGCAATAATTTGACACTGCGGACCCAACAAAACTGGTTTCGTCGAAATCCGAGGTCATCTGCAAAATGTCCATTTTTAAGGGCCTGAATTCCATAGCGACTATTCAGAATTTTCAACTGGACATATCTTTTGATTCCCGATATGAAATCTTGATTTTTCGGATTCATTGAAAAGATACTATCAATTAGATCCTATCATTTTTGGTTTCACTAAAATCCGGATTGTTTTGCACCCGGTACATCCAATTGAAGTTTGAAATCGAATTATCGAACTACCGCGCCATTTTCAATTCTATTTATAATTATATATAATTATTTATATTCTAACGACGACGCGTATAATATATACGTTCGATTTCTATTCAAAATAATTTCTCGTCGATATTATTTAAAATAATTCAATTTAAATATTCAAATTCAGCTAAAATTGCCAAAATAAAAATTTCAAACTGGCTCGCATTTTACGGGTTGTTACATGTACAGCCCAATCAGGATCGTCAGTAATTATCCCAACGATGTGAAGATTTCCGGTCTTCAACCACCATCTTCATCTTCGACATATCGTCGAATCGGTTATTCAGAATGGGTATAAACCCGGCCTTTCCGAACAACCCGCGTATATTAAAACAAATGTTACACAAACACAACATACGCCTCATTCCAATGTAGAATATCCTTTTTATTCACTAAATCACATTCTTAGGGAAAGGTTCCAATTAATTTTATCCAAGATAAATTCTTTAAATTTTATCCTTTAATCTTCCTTTGGATGTCGTTTCAAACCAAATTATGGTTTTCTAAACTAGTCGAGATTAGCGAATCACACCGAAGTAATTATTTATTTTATTTCCCAATCCCAACCTATTCATCCCATGAAGCAAAACTGGTAATATTCATATCTAACACCTCGATGTTATCGGTAAAATTAATTACCATTCCACGTTCAAATCTAATTAAAGATTTAACTATCGCTTTGGAGCAAAACTGGTGATACTACATTCTCGCTCATTTAATCAATTCTATTTAAAACCCATTTTAAAACCCATTTTAAATCCAATTTATTTATTTAAAAATAATTGGGTTTTAAATTCTAGTTCAAAATTAGTTCCTTTCGATAAAAATCTATTTTTATCTTTTCAAATTTGGAGTTTTTCATCCCAATTTTTTCCAAATCATTTCTTATGATTTTACGCAAATTATTACTATTTTTAATAATTTTATCAAGGCCCGCACAGTCGATTTCCATCAACGGCCATCGAACTGCACTTACAGCGACCTTTTTCAAATTTGATTTGGACGTATCTCCAAATCCAACCGTTAGATTTCAAATTTCTAATATTCGTTAGAAAGCTCTTTTCGATACGAACCCAACGGTTCCGGTTTTAGGAGAATCCGACGGTCGGATCTCCCGTAATGTCTGTTTGAAATAAATGGTCGAAATTTACGAACTGTCGCGGCGCGGCGCGTTCTATTCAGGCCATTATATTATATATATAATATATATTTCGTCGATTTCTATTTAAAACAAATTATATAGATAGTTTTGAATTCGTTTCAAAAACATTTTCAATTTCCATTTCAATTCAAATCAAAATTAACTTTTGCTTTATAAATTCATTTTAAAATTCATTTCTATTCAATTCAAATTCGGTTCAAATTGGTTTTCTATTCAATTCAAATCAAATTCGTTATATATTCAATTGAAATCAAATTTGTTTTCTATTTAATTCAATTCAATTCGTTTTCTATTCAATTCGAATTCAAATTGGTTTTTTATTCAATTCGAATTCAAATTGGTTTTCTATTCAATTCATTTCGAAATCGCTTTATATTCAATTCATTTCGAAATCGTTTCATATTCAATTCATTTCGAAATCGTTTCATATTCAATTCATTTCGAAATCGTTTCATATTCAATTCATTTCGAAATCGTTTTATATTCATTTCGAAATCGTTTTATATTCAATTCATTTCGAAATCGTTTCATATTCAATTCATTTCGAAATCGTTTTATATTCAATTCAAATTTGTTTTAAATTCAATTCAAATTTGTTTTAAATTCAATTCAAATTTGTTTAAATTCAATTCAAATTTGTTTTAAATTCAAAAACGAATATAATCGATATAAATATCGTTCACGTCAAAATAGCGCATCACAAATCAACACGGCTTTATATTCAATAAATGGATCTGTATTTCTTTCAATACACGACTCTATATCTTTGTCAACACACGACTAATCTCAGCGAATGAGTACTGTCCACGTGTGACTATTTTTGTTATTTAATATATTTTACGAAAATTAAGGTATCTATCGTTTGATATTAAATCAGACTCCAACCGTAAATTAGTAAGAGAACGATTTCCTGAATATTAACCCCGAAGGCCGAAACCAACATCAGATCAATACCCAGGAGACCACTCATATTATCTATTTTCCAGTTGATTTCTAATTCTATATATGATAAAGATGTAGATTTTATTGTTAAAATATTTCGTTCAAAACATGACTAATCTCAACGGATGAGTACGGTCAACACATGAACCTTTACTTTATAGTGATACAGATATAAATTTTATTGTTAAAATACTTCGTTCAACACATGACTAATCTCAACGGATGAGTACAGTCAACACATGAACCTTTATTTTATAATATTCTTTATTTTTCAAATTGGAATGAGGCCCAATCAATTACCATATAATATTAATTATATGGATTTTCATACATCACACGTATATAATAGCATTGAAAAATAATCAACCATCAACCAAAGTGCACTACACTGTATAAGCATTAAATATAGATATCTAACGCTTACAACAGCCTGTCAATCAATCGATCGACATGTTTAATCAATCAGGATGAGTGAACTTCAAATTTCATCCCAACACCCGTGTGGGGTTTCAAACAATCAAACACAGATTTTATTTGTGCAGTTGGGCGATGTGTAAAATTTATCGTCCAAATCAATGTCCTTCAAATAGGTGTACATAAACAAACCGTCCGGTTTGTAAATGAATATTTATTTATTCACATTCACGTTAAAAAATTATATTTTTAACGATAAAATATTTTATTTCAACACATGAATTTCTATTCAGTTCATTTACACAATAAAAATGATATTTTTATTTTTCTAACATATTTTAGAAAATTTCGGCGGTATAACGGCACGATACTAGAAACGGGACAAGGCCTAGCCTTATCCCCGGTCTAGTGAAGGCCCACGCCATTCACACATCAATCAAATCCATTTCATTTCACCAAACAATTCAATCCAATCAAATAATCTAACTAATTTTATCAATCAAACAAACAAGTCCATGGTCTGTGGACGATTGTGTCGGGTGCTACTAAACACCGTCTGCATCCTAGTATATATATATATAACTAGAAAAAGAAATTGAAGAGTGAGAAGTTCTCACCGAAAGCTATCCAATCATCTTGACACTTCTTTTGTAGAAGTCTTCGTCGTTCTCTCCTTTCATCACTTTCGTCGCCCGTATTCACTACATATGTAAAATTGAATTTTCACTTCGCTATTCAATAAATAAAAATCGAATTTTTACTTCACTATTCAATATATAAAAATCGAATTTTTACTATGCTATTCAATATATAAAAATCGAATTTTTACTATGCTATTCAATATATAAAAATCGAATTTTTACTATGATATTCAATATATAAAATAGAATTTTTACTATGCTATTCAATATATAAAAATCGAATTTTTACTATGCTATTCAATATATAAAAATCGAATTTTTACTATCACGCTATATGGATAAAAATTCTATTTTTACATTGCTACTATATAGATAAAAATTATATTTTTACCTCGTTATTCTCTATACAAAGATTTCGCCTTTTCAAATATAAAGATTTCGCCTTTTCAAACATAAAGATTTCGCCTTTTCAAATATAAAGATTTCGCCTTTTCAAACATAAAGATTTCGCCTTTTCAAACATAAAGATTTCGCCTTTTAGAACATAAAGATTTCACCTTTTCAATTATATCATTATAAAAATCACATTTTTATTCTTCTACACATATAAAGATGATATTTCTAATATTCCTATCATGTAAAAATTATATTTTTAATTCTCTACATAAACAAAAATCATATTTTTACATCTTCTATATTGTAAAGACTATATTTTTAATACTTTAAAAATATATAAATCATATTTTTATTACCATAAAAATATAAAAATCATATTTTTATTTTCACACATAGAAAAACCATGTTTTCTATTCTCAAGGAATTCATATTCAATCGAAGAACTTATTCATAGATTAAATACATATATTTTATAAATCAAAGACTGAAAGACAGAAAGAAAAACTTACAGTAAAATTTTTCTAGGGTTTCAGGGCCTCGGAGGGGCTGAGCACAGGCGGAGCAGGGGGTTCAGGGAGAGGTTGTGGCGACTGCGTCGGATTTGGGTGGCTCGATTCGGGGAATTAGGGTTTGCTGTCACGAGGAGGAGAGGGCGAGGCGGATCGGAAGGGGGCGTGGCGCTCGGGGTCACGGGTGGTGGAAGGCCGACGGCCAGTGGGGTGACGGGCGAAGGAATTAGGGGCTGGAAAGGGGAGCGGGGCTCGCTGCAATCGAGAGGAGGGGACGGAAACGAGGGGGAGTCGGAGGGGGAGGCGTTGGGCGCTGCGTCGCCGGAGGCTGGACGCGGTGGCGGGGAGTCGATCGCCAGTGGAAGGGGGGCGCGTCTGTCCGTCTGATCTTTCCTTTCTCTATTTTTTTTTTTTGACTGTCGCTTGACCAAGAAGGAAAGGGGAGGGAGAGAATATAAGGGGAATTTAATTATTTATTTAATTTAATTTTTTATATAAAGTTGACTTTTTCATACGACCTCTAAACGAGGCCCACCGCCTGTCGTCCATAGCTAATTACCCCCATTCCGAACACAATGGGATATGTATCGTAAGCTGATTCTATCGTTTCGATCAGTTTTCGTCAAAATCAACATATAACTCTATATATTGAATTTGAACACGCATTTCAATTTACCGGGGTCACATACGAACTCTATAAATTCCAGAAAAATATTTCCTAGCTTCGTATAGACGATACGGTCCTAACAAAACTAGTTTCGTCGAATTCCGAGACTGTTAGAAAAATGGCCATTTTTCAGTCGATTAAAATCAACTGAAACTGGTCAAACGCGTTTTCCTTTGCCACGCTCACATATTGATTCGAAAAATTATGAAATTTGGAATCTAGCAATAATTTGACATCACGGACCCAACAAAAGTGGTTTCGTCGAAATCCGAGGTCGTTTGCAAAATGTCTATTTTTAAGGGCCTGAATTCCATAGCGACTATTCAGAATTTTCAATTGGACATATCTTTCGATTCCCGCTATGAAATTTTGATTTTTCAGATTCGTTGGAAAGATATTATCAATTAGATCCTATTACTTTTGGTTTCACTAAAATCCGGATTGTTTTGCACCCGGTACATTCAATTGAAGTTTGAAATCGAATTATCGAACTACCGCGCCATTTTCAATTCTATTTATAATTATATATAAATATTTATATTCTAACGACGACGCGTATAAATATATACGTTCGATTAATATTCAAAATAAATTTCTAGTCGATATTATTTAAAATAATCTATTTTAAATATCCAAAAATCGCCAAAATAAAAATTTTAAACTGGTTCACAATTTCCGGGTTATTGCATAATTTTTCGAATTAATATGTGAGCGTGGTAAAAGAAAATGTGCTTCGACTATTTCAGTCAAATTTAGTCTCGTTAGAACCGTATCGTCAAAACATAGCTAGAAATAATTTTTCTGTAATTCTCTGAGTTAGTATTTGGCCCAAGTAATTTAAAATATACGTTGAAATTTAATAATTAAATGATTTATAATTAAATTTAAGGAAAAACATATGGTAACAGCCAAATTGGGTTACGAAACATGTTCCATTGTGTCCGGGATGGGGGTTATTAGCTAGGAGCGGCACTCGTTGGGTTGAGTTTGGTGTTCGTATTGATAAATAGGAATTTTTGAATTAAAATTAAATAAAATACGCTAGGAATACACTGTAAATACCATCGAAATACGCTATATAGTAAACCCTAAACACAGCCGCCGTATTTCTCATTTCAACGGCCAAAAACTCCATAATTTCAATCCTTAATCTTCACCAATCCGCTCAATAATTTCGAGAATTCCAAATACCAATTCAAAGAGGATCGAGAGATCTTTATATCCGTACGGTTGGATCCACCCTGGTGGCGCAAATTCCGAGGTTCGACCCCAAGAACCGCCGCCGCATCAAGCGGGTTTTCCCCCTCCAGGGACCACCGAACTCGCCGCCGTTCAGGGGGGGTGGCGCGCCCCTCCAAGTGCTCTGTCGTGGTGAATGCCGATTACCCTCTTGTGCCTCGAACCGCGTGTAAACCGAAGACCCAGGTTTGAACCCAACATGGTGACCATCGGCCTGAATCTGTGAGGAAGAAGATGGTATATTATTTAGTTAATTAATTAATTTATTTTCTTTAAAATTTGGTCAACTTTCATAAAATCGTAACTTATTCATATGAGGTCGGAATCGGGCAAACTGAATTGCGTTGGACTCGTGTCGAAAAGCACTTCGTGATGACGCTGACTAGATCGAAAACAGAGAAAACCAGAATTTGGGAAAAATTCCAATCTGAACCGAGGAATTAAAAGCTATCAGTGAGATTTCTCGTTTTAACTTTTAAATAAAAAATTATATATATATATATGTGAACTGTTTCTGATTGATCTTAATTGTGATTGTAATATTTTTTGTGCCGTGAAAATTTTGTATGGATTGATTTACTGTGTTGATGCTGCTTTGTCGAATTATATTTGGTTAGAATATAAATATCGATTTGGTTTGAAATATGTTATATGAATAAATATAACATTTTTGTTATAAAATGCAGAATGAGATTAAAAAGGACATTTTTGATTAGAACTGTCTAATTAGATTTAAAATATCATTTTTGCTAGAATTGACATATTTCATTGTCATTTTGTTTGAGATTTAAAGGAACAAATTTCATTGTCATTTAGTTGTAATAAAAATGAGGCAAATCTATCATATTTGTTTGTAGTATAAAAAAAATTAGGCAAATTTGTCATATTTGTTTACATTATAAGAATGAAGATTAGAAATGAACATTTTTGTGTCATTTAAAAGATTAAAATAGGAATAAACATTTTTGTGCATAAGAAAAGAGATTAAAACAAAAATATGCATTTTTGTCTACATTAAAAGGATTTGTCAAGACATGATTAAAAAAGGAAAATTAACATTTTTGTTTACTGTAAAAGGATGAAAATAGAATAACCTATTTTTATCAAAATATGATTAGTGAAAAGAATAACATATTTTTGACAAAATATGATTAGTGAAAAGAAAATTACATTTTATTAAAGGAATGATTAGTGAATTAAAATAGTATTTTTGTGAAAGAATGATCAAAGAAATAAAAATCACATTTTTGTGGAAACATGATTATGAAAATAAAAACAACCTTTTTATTTGAAATATGTTTTGCACATCAAATTAACATTTTTGATTAGAAGTTGGTTAGAAAAATAAAAAGAAACATATTTGACAAAGTATGCTTTTAGGAATAGAAAGGAGTATTTTTGCCAAGATATGCTTATTGAAATAAAAGACACATTTTCTGTCAAAACATGATTATTGAGATAAATTAACACCTTTGTAAATTAGATTAAGTTGGAGAATGAACACTTTTTGTTAATTAGATTAAGTTGGACAAATTTAACACTTTTGTTAATAAGATTATGTTAGATGAAATAAAAGAGACATTTTTGTCAGATTTAAAAGAGTGAATTAATAAGAAAGATTTGAACAAAATCATGTTTTGATTACGTAAGAAAGATTTGAACAAAATTATCAGTTTGGTCATTTTAAAAAGAATGATATAAAAAGAGCCATTTTATACTTTTAAAGAAATGATATGAAAAGAGGCATTTTTGTTTATTTAAAAGAATTAGACAAAAATTTGCATTTTTGTTTATTAAAAGGAATTAAAACAAAATTATCATATTTTGTTACATTGAAAAGAATAAACAAGATTATCATATTTTGCTAAAACTTGTTTTGTGAAAGAAAAATAGCATTTTTGTTATGAATTGTCTTGTAAGTGGAAATTAACAATTTTTTTTAATCAAATGTCCCATTAGAGGAAATTAACATTTTATTATCAAATGTTACATTAGAATAAAAAAATACATTTTTTTTAGAAGATGTAATTAGAATACATTTTTATTAGAAAATGTAATTAGAATCAAGAATACATTTTTATTATAAAATGTAAGGAAAATAAATTATACATTTTTGGTTAAAATGTTTATATAGAATAAAACCAGCCTTTTTGGGTTAAAATGTTTACATGAAGTAAAAATACACATTTTTGTCGCATATAAAGGAATGAGTTCAAAAGGATCAATTTTTGGTTACACATAAAAGAATGAATTTGGAAGGATCACTTTTGTCACAGATAAAAGAATGAATGAATTAGAAATGATTATTCTTGTCACATTAAAAAGAAAGATTTGAAATGTTTATTTTTATACATTAAAAAGAAGGAAATTGAAATGTATATTTTTATACATTAAAGAAGAAAATATTCATTTTTATGTTAAAACATGTTAGCGAGGAAAATATTCATTTTTATGTTAAAACATGTTAGCGAAGCAGAATATACATTTCTATTTGAAAATGTAAATTAGAATAAAAAGGACATTTTTGTTAGAAAATATTTATTACAATGAAAAGTCACATTTTTATTTGCATTCCTTGTTGCAAATAAAACTAGAAACGAAAAGTCACCTTTTATTTGCATTCCTTGTTGCAAATAAAACATGCATAAAATGTCACATTGAAATTTTGATACATTTTTTGTCATAAAATGTCATATGAAAATTTTGCTACAAAAATGTTAGAAATAGAATTTACATTTTATTGTAAGAAGAAGAAAAACCCTGTCATTCATATGTGTGAAATATATGTCTGCGATGTTGAAGTGTTAAACGTATTACTGATAATGTTAGAATATTCAAATTGAATATTACACTTCCATTTACAAGTTACCCGACTTGTTTATGTGATTGGGACGATTATTTTCACACATCGCCCAAGTGCACACATAATTTATTATTTGTTTGATGGATGAAACCCCACACGGGTATTGGGATGATACTGGACACACTAATCCCAATATTTAGTTTTCTGTCAATCGATGGATTGACAGTCTGTGAGGAGCGTTATTTATTTACTTTAATGCTCACACAGTTATAAATTCCACTTTGGTCGTCATTTGGATGTTTAATAATTATTTATCATGATTGTTGATTATATACAATATATGGTTGTTGATTGAGTCACATTCCAATAAAGGGTATTCTAGAAAAGAATATTTTAGAAAAAGAATATATTTTAGAAAAATATATTTATTGATTTGAACTAGTTATCAACTAGAGTAAATCGTTAAATTTAGATTTAATGAAGTTTTCCAATTTGTTAATATTTAATTGTAATTAAATTGAATAAATTGAATTTTGGGGTTTGTCGTGAATAGTGTCTTAAATAACGCTGTTCTTAAACCCCGTATGAAAAGAATAATCCTTTAATTTAAGATTATTAAAAGTTTTCAATTATATCTAGTGACTGAAATAAGATGAAATGTGAGTCGGGTTTATTGTGAACTGTGTTTTTAAGTGACATATGTTCTTTAACCCAACTGATAGTGAAAATAAGATTTAGAATTTATAAATATTTTATTAAGATTTAAATGGAAATTTTCCAAAAGTAAAGTTTTCCAATTTAATAATAG
Organism: Allium sativum; assembly: GCA_030737875.1. Classification (NCBI taxonomy): domain Eukaryota; kingdom Viridiplantae; phylum Streptophyta; class Magnoliopsida; order Asparagales; family Amaryllidaceae; genus Allium; species Allium sativum. The sequence goes on along the minus strand of CM060924.1, from coordinate 821,179,534 downwards.
AATTCGAATTAATTATAACCGAGATAAGCTTCTGTAAAAGAAGACCGATACTACATATGGAATTTAAGAGGCCTTGCCGTTATTCCATTTATATTATTGGTTGGATACAGAAATTTATAACGATTATATATTGATTTGTTTTCTGTGAAGATTCCATATTTTATGGAAGACGATTTTGGGTTTACCGTGAATTATGTTTTAAATGACATTAGTTCTTTAACCTAGTTAAGAATAAGATTCATTTCTTAAATCTAAAGAATCATTTAATAATGATTTTTGATATTTAAAACCAAATGGTGTTTTGAATAAATCTTTAAAAGAAAGATTTAAGAGTAAATGTAAAGAGTTTATCTTTGATAGAATAATTTGAATATTTTATTTAAAAGAATATTCTGAATTGGAATGAGGCGTTGGATGTGTTTTTATGGTACTCGATTTTTAATTATAAAAATACGAGAGTTATTCAAAAAGACCAGGTTTAGCCCATTCCGTATAATTACTACGACGATGAAGAGTCGAAGTTGAAGACGGTGATTGAAGACCGACGATCTTCACATCGAATGGATGTGTTGCTACAAAGAGCCTTGATGGGAGTAGCTACCATGAAGGAGCATCAATGGTGGCCGTCCGGACTATTGTTGATTGTTCGGATTTGGTTTTCGCTCAGACCCAGAGCATAAGCTAGTAAATGGATGCGTGTCTGACATTGGATTTCGTTCCATGTGAATTAAATCGATTTCTATTGATGTATGTCTGTTGGGTGGTGGAGAATTTATTCTCTACTTAACACCCTGGTATATATTAATAGTGATTGATCGCATGGCGTGAATTGTCAATGTGGCACGCCAAGATGCAATTGATCAAGGCTTTTGTTGAAAAGAAGGGCCTTGTGGGATGATCAAAGTATAGCCTATTACAGCATATCTTTGTGTATATCGTGACTTCGCGAGCCTCACACCCCGGTTTGAGTCAAAAACGGGATATGGACCATAGGGAGTGCACACGTTTCTTTCTAGCTAGTGGTAGTGTCAGTGCTTAAACTGGCTGGCATTTTACTTATGTGGATGATGGATTTTGAGGCGCCTCGGGCTTTTATAGGCCGATAGTGGTCATATTATAGGTTCAAAGGAACCGGGAAACATGTGTTCAGGCATAACCCATCCACTGCCGATAGGCAGGGACCGACCCTATCACTCCAAGGGTTGCCCATATGTGTGATCCTGAGGCATTTGCTAGAGTGTCTCGAATCGGAGAGGAGCTTTCCCCTAGCCTCGACTCATGATGGAAATCCAATTCCCAATACCACCTTGCGATTTTGATTGTAGAACTAGTATGGCGACATAGTAGGATGGGGTACTATGCCGTCTATGATTGATACATTATGATTGAAATGTTTATTATATATATACCCATATATATACACAATAATATTAAATCCGTTTTATCGTATCAAGCATCTTTTGACCATTATAAGGTAAAACCCTATCCTCCGGTTTGCGTTGCATTGTGTGATGGGACTTGGGTCTTATAATGGTTTCATTTTTCTAAAAAGCATTGCGTTATTTAACGTTTTACTTTATTTTATGCACTGGCAATCCAATGGAGTAAACCCGTTCCGCGTTAGCGGCGTGGTCCTGTGATTAGCATTATTAGGTAAGTTTAGTTAAGATTTCTCATACCAGTCCCATGACTGACCTGTAGTTTGTTTCACTGGCAAACTCGGGTGCCCATATTTTCCACACGGGCAGTCGAGTAGCTTTTTCCAGACATATTTACAAGATCCTGGCTTACAGCTGAAGCGGTATTCGGAAAGCTCTGTATCCGTGTATTCCCTCCAGTTGTATATTTGTATTATTTTTCCGCTGCTATTTAAATGTAATTTAAAACTCTGATATTATTGTATTTCTATTATGGAATAAGTATTCATACTCTGTTACATTCTTGTACTCTGATGTAATTGTTGTAATCAGCAATAAAATGTTCTTCAGTTTGTGCTCTGATGTGTGTTGTTCTCAAAGCAATCCATGCTTTCCATGACTGGGAAGTTTGGGTCGTTTCAGTTGGTATCAGAGCTTTGGTTTACAGAGCTCGAGAACAAGACACATTAGAACCGAACGAAAGAATTCATCAGAGATTGGATTCGTAATATCCAATAAGAATAACTCATTAGAGATGGGATCAGTAGTATCCTAGAACGAGTGTAAAGAGTATTATTTTCTTTAAAGTAAAAACAAATTTAGTTTTGAAAATTTTATCTTAAAATACGTATTTGAGTATATTATTATATTTTAATGTGGACAATCGAGTATATAAAGATTTCGAATATACGAGTAATTAACGGATATTCGAAGTTTTAATATACTGGGTAGATATGGAATCACACTCTAGTCGCCCGGAGATGGTTCTGATGATTGCTAGCGTCATCAGAGTTTATGTTCGAGTTTCAAAAGTGGAATTTCTATATATATCCATTGACTGGTATGAGAACCAACACTTAGTCAGTACACATTGCTGTGATTTGCACTAAAATATGATTTTTGGCTATATATAAAAGTTATATATATTTGGAAAGTTAATCACCTAATTGATTACTGGTTGTGATGTTTGATAATTAGTTTCACTAATTAAAATACTAGAATAATAATTAATTGAACCAATAAATAAAAATTTATTTAAGTTAGTTAATTTAACAACTTTAAGCTACATTCCTTTTCGAGGACGAAAAGATTTTAAGTGGGGGCGATTGTAACGACCCGGAATTTTTGAGCCAATTTAAAATTTTTAATTTAGAAATTTTAATGAATTTAGGATGTTTAAAACAACTTATTTTAAATAATAACGATGAAAAATTTATTTTAAAATGAATAAATTTAATTTAATTATAAAAGGAGTTTAAAACAGCGCTGTAGTTTGAAAATTTGAACTTTGACTAAATGTATAGGATTCATTTTAAGTCAAAATTGAGCAAAACCAGAAATATTTAAATCCGTTTAATCATATCATTCTAACGAATGTAAAAAATTGAAATTTCACTTTGAAAATAGAAAGTTATGTCCAGTTTAAAATTTTGAAAAGTCGCTGTAGAATTTAATTATATTTTAATATAATATATTGGCCTTGAAAATAGTCATTTTTCAAACGACCTCGGTTTTCGACGAAACCACTTTTGTTGGAAACGGAATGTCAAATTATTGCTAAGTTTCAATTTTCATAATTTTTCGAATTAATATGTGAGCGTGGTAAAAGAAAATGTGTTTTGACTATTTCAGTCAAATTTAATCGACTTGAAAATGGCCATTTTTCAAATAGTCTCAGAATTCGACGAAATTAGTCTCGTTAGAACCGTATCGTCAAAACATAGCTAGAAATAATTTTTCTGTAATTCTCGGAGTTAGTATGTGGCCCCGATAATTTAAAATATACGTTGCAATTTAATAATTAAATGATTTATAATTAAATTTAAGGAAAAACATATCGTAACAGCCGAGTTGGGTTACAAAACATGTTCCATTATGTCCGGGATGGGGGTTATTAGCTAGGGGCGACACTCGTTGGGTTGAGTTTGGTGTTCGTATTGATAAATAGGAATTTTTGAATTAAAATTAAATAAAATACGCTAGGAATACACTATAAATACCATCGAAATACGCTATACAGTAAACCCTAAACACAGCCGCCGTATGTCTCATTTCAATGGCCAAAAACTCCCGAATTTCAATCCTTAATCTCCACCAATCCGCTCAATAATTTCGAGAATTCCAAATACCAATTCAAAGAGGATCGAGAGATCTTTATATCCGTACGGTTGGATCCACCCTGGTGGCGCAAATTCCGAGGTTCGACCCCAAGAACCGCCGCCGCATCAAGCGAGTTTCCCCCCTCCAGGGACAACTGAACTCGCCGCCGTTCAGGGGGGTGGCGCACCCCTCCAAGTGCTCCGTCGTGGTGAATGCCGATTACCCTCCCGTGCCTCGAACCGCGTGTAAACCGAAGACCTAATTTTGAACCCAACGTGGTGACCATCGGCCTGAAACTATGAGGAAGAAGATGGTATATTATTTAGTTAATTAATTTATTTATTTTCTTTAAAATATGGTCAACTTTCATAAAATCGTAACTTATTCATATGAGGTCGGAATCAGACAAACTGAATTGCGTTGGACTTGTGTCGAAAAGCACTTCGTGATGATGCTGACTAGATCGAAAACAGAGAAAACCAGAATTTGGGAAAAATTCCAATCTGAACCGAGGAATTAAAAGCTGTCGGTGAGATTTCTCGTTTTAACTTTTAAATAAAAATTTATATATATATGTGAACTGATTCTGATTGATCTTAATTGTGATTGTAATATTTTATGTGCCGTGAAAATTTTGTATGGATTGATTTACTGTGTTGATGCTGCTTTGTCGAATTATATTTGGTTAGAATATAAATATCGATTTGGTTTGAAATATGTTATATGAATAAATATAACATTTTTGTTATAAAATGCAGAATGAGATTAAAAAGGACATTTTTGATTAGAACTGTCTAATTAGATTTAAAATATCATTTTTGCTAGAATTGACATATTTCATTGTCATTTTGTTTGAGATTTAAAGGAACAAATTTCATTGTCATTTAGTTGTAATAAAAATGAGGCAAATCTATCATATTTGTTTGTAGTATAAAAAAAATTAGGCAAATTTGTCATATTTGTTTACATTTAAGAATGAAGATTAGAAATAAACATTTTTGTGTCATTTAAAAGATTAAAATAGGAATAAACATTTTTGTGCATAAGAAAAGAGATTAAAACAAAAATATGCATTTTTGTCTACATTAAAAGGATTTGTCAAGACACGATTAAGAAAGGAAAATTAACATTTTTGTTTACTGTAAAAGGATGAAAATAGAATAACCTATTTTTATCAAAATATGATTAGTGAAAAGAATAACATATTTTTGACAAAATATGATCAGTGAAAAGAAAATTACATTTTATTAAAGGAATGATTAGTGAATTAAAATAGTATTTTTGTGAAAGAATGATCAAAGAAATAAAAATCACATTTTTGTGGAAACATGATTATGAAAATAAAAACAACATTTTTATTTGAAATATGTTTTGCACATCAAATTAACATTTTTGATTAGAAGTTGGTTAGAAAAATAAAAAGAAACATATTTGACAAAGTATGCTTATAGGAATAAAAAGGAGTATTTTTTCCAAGATATGCTTATTAAAATAAAAGACACATTTTCTGTCAAAACATGATTATTGAGATAAATTAACACCTTTGTAAATTAGATTAAGTTGGAGAATGAACACTTTTTGTTAATTAGATTAAGTTGGACAAATTTAACACTTTTGTTAATTAGATTAAGTTAGATGAAATAAAAGAGACATTTTTGTCAGATTTAAAAGAGTGAATTAATAAGAAAGATTTGAACAAAATCATGTTTTGATTACGTAAGAAAGATTTGAACAAAATTATCAGTTTGGTCATTTTAAAAAGAATGATATAAAAAGAGCCATTTTTATACTTTTAAAGAAATGATATGAAAAGAGGCATTTTTTTTTATTTAAAAGAATTAGACAAAAATTTGCATTTTTGTTTATTAAAAGGAATTAAAACAAAATTATCATATTTTGTTACACTGAAAAGAATAAACAAGATTATCATATTTTGCTAAAACTTGTTTTGTGAAAGAAAAATAGCATTTTTGTTATGAATTGTCTTGTAAGAGGAAATTAACAATTTTTTTTTTTATCAAATGTCCCATTAGAGGAAATTAACATTTTATTATCAAATGTTACATTAGAATAAAAAAATACATTTTTGTTAGAAGATGTAATTAGAATACATTTTTATTAGAAAATGTAATTAGAATCAAGAATACATTTTTATTAGAAAATGTAAGGAAAATAAAGTATACATTTTTGGTTAAAATGTTTATATAGAATAAAACCAGCCTTTTTGGGTTAAAATGTTTACATGAAGTAAAAATACACATTTTTGTCGCATATAAAGGAATGAGTTCAAAAGGATCAATTTTTGGTTACACATAAAAGAATGAATTTGGAAGGATCACTTTTGTCACAGATAAAAGAATGAATGAATTAGAAATGATTATTCTTGTCACATTAAAAAGAAATATTTGAAATGTATATTTTTATACATTAAAAAGAAGGAAATTGATATGTATATTTTTATACATTAAAGAAGAAAATATTCATTTTTATGTTAAAACATGTTAGCGAGGAAAATATTCATTTTTATGTTAAAACATGTTAGCAAAGCAGAATATACATTTTTGTTAGAAAATGTAAATTAGAATAAAAAGGACATTTTTGTTAGAAAATGTTTATTACAATGAAAAGTCACATTTTTATTTGCATTCCTTGTTGCAAATAAAAGTAGAAATGAAAAGTCGCCTTTTTATTTGCATTCCTTGTTGCAAATAAAACAAGCATAAAATGTCGCATCTAAATTTTGATACATTTTTTGTCATAAAATGTCATATGAAAATTTTGCTACAAAAATGTTAGAAATAGAATTTACATTTTATTGTAAGAAGAAGAAAAACCCTGTCATTCATATGTGTGAAATATATGTCTGCGATGTTGAAGTGTTAAACGTATTACTGATAATGTTAGAATATTCAAATTGAATATTACACTTCCATTTACAAGTTACCCAACTTGTTTATGTGATTGGAACGATTATTTTCACACATCGCCCAAGTGCGCACATAATTTATTATTTATTTGATGGATGAAACCCCACACGGGTATTGGGATGATACTGGACACACTAATCCCAATATTTAGTTTTCTGTCAATTGATGGATTGACAGTCTATGAGGAGCGTTATTTATTTACTTTAATGCTCACACAGTTATAAATTCCACTTTGGTCGTCATTTGGATGTTTAATAATTATTTATCATGATTGTTGATTATATACAATATATGGTTGTTGATTGAGTCACATTCCAATAAAGGGTATTCTAGAAAAGAATATTTTAGAAAAATATATTTATTGATTTAAACTAGTTATCAACTAGAGTAAATCATTAAATTTAGATTTAATGTAGTTTTCCAATTTGTTAATATTTAATTGTAATTTAAATTGAATAAATTGGATTTTGGGGTTTGTCATGAATAGTGTCTTAAAAAACGCTGTTCTTAAACCCCGTATGAAAAGAATAATCCTTTAATTTAAGATTATTAAAAGTTTTCAATTATATCTAGTGATTGAAATAAGATGAAATGTGAGTCGGGTTTATTGTGAACTGTGTTTTTAAGTGACATATGTTCTTTAACCCAACTGACAGTGAAAATATGATTTAGAATTTATAAATCTTTTATTAAGATTTAAATGGAAATTTTCCAAAAGTAAAGTTTTCCAATTTAATATATTAAATTGGAATTGAATAGAATTCGAATTAATTATAACCGAGATAAGCTTCTGTAAAAGAAGACCGATACTACATATGGAATTTAAGAGGCCTAGCCGTTATTCCATTTATATTATTAGTTGGATACAGAAATTAATAACGGTTATATATTGATTTGTTTTCTGTAAAGATTCCATATTTTATGGAAGACGATTTTGGGTTTACCGTGAACTATGTTTTAAATGACATTAGTTCTTTAACCCAGTTAAGAATAAGATTTATTTCTTAAATCTAAAGAATCATTTAATATTGATTTTTGATATTTAAAACCAAATGGTGTTTTGAATAAATCTTTAAAAGAAAGATTTAAGAGTAAATGTAAAGAGTTTATCTTTGATAGAATAATTTGAATATTTTATTTAAAAGAATATTCTGAATTGGAATGAGGCATTGGATGTGTTTTTATAGTACTCGATTTTTAATTATAAAAATACGAGCGTTATTCAGAAAGACTGGGTTTAGCCCATTCTGTATAATTACTACGACGATGAAGAGTCGAAGTTGAAGACGGTGATTGAAGACCGACGATCTTCACATCGAATGGATGTGTTGCTAAAGAGACCCTTGATGGGAGTAGCTACCTTGAAGGGGCTTCAGTGGTGGCCGTCCAGACTATTGTTGATTGTTCGGATTTGGTTTTCGCTCAGACCCAGAGCATAAGCTAGTAAATGGATGCGTGTTTGACATTGGATTTCGTTCCATGTGAATTAAATCGATTTCTATTTATGTATGTCTGCTGGGTGGTGGAGAATTTATTCTCTACTTAACACCCTGGTATATATTAATAGTGATTGATCGCATGGCGTGAATTGTCAATGTGGCACGCCAAGATGCAATTGATCAAGGCTTTTGTTGAAAAGCAGGGCCTTGTGGGATGATCAAAGTATAGCCTATTACGGCATAGCTTTGTGTATATCGTGACTTCGCGAGCCTCAGACCTCGGTATGAGTCAAAAACGGGATATGGACCGTAGGGAGTGCACACGTTTATTTCTAGCTAGTGGTAGTGTCAGTGCTTAAACTGGCTGGCATTTTACTTATGTGGATGATGGATTTTGAGGCGCCTCGGATTTTTATAGGCCGATAGTGGTCATATTATAGGTTCAAAGGAACCGAGAAACGTGTGTTCAGGCATAACCAATCCACTGCCGATAGGCAGGGACCGGCCCTACCACTCCAAGGGTTGCCCATAGGTGTGATCCTGAGGCATTTGCTAGAGTGTCTCGAATCGGAGAGGAGCTTGCCCCTAGCCTCGACTCATGATGGAAATCCAATTCCCAATACGGCCTTGCGATTTTGATTATAGAACTAGTATGGCGACATAGTAGGATGGGGTACTATGTCGTCAATGATTGATACATTATGATTGAAATGTTTATTATATATATACTCATATATATACACACTAATATTAAATCCTTTTATCGTATCAAGCATCTTTTGACCATTATAAGGTAAAACCATATCCTCCGGTTTGCGTTGCATTGTGTGATGGGACTTGGGTCTTATAATGGTTTCATTTTTCTAAAAAGCATTGCGTTGTTTAACGTTTTACTTTATTTTATGCACTGGCAATCCAATGGAGTAAACCCGTTCCGCGTTAGCGGCGTGGTCCTATGATTAGCCTTATTAGGTAAGTTAAGTTAAGATTTCTCATACCAGTCCCATGACTGACCTGTAGTTTGTTTCACTGGCAAACTCGGGTGCCCATATTTTCCACACGGGCAGTCGAGTAGCTTTTTGCAGATATATTTACAGGATCCTGGCTTACAGCTGAAGCGGTATTCGGAAAGCTCTGTATCTGTGTATTCCCTCCAGTTGTATATTTGTATTATTTTTCCGCTGTTATTTAAATGTAATTTAAAACTCTGATATTATTGTATTTCTATTATGGAATAAGTATTCATACTCTGTTACATTCTTGTACTCTGATGTAATTGTTGTAATCAACAATAAAATGTTCTTCAGTTTGTGCTTTGATGTGTGTTGTTCTCAAAGCAATCCATGCTTACCTTGATTGGGAAGTTTGGGTCGTTTCATCCTGGTTTACAACTGGAATGATATTCGAAAAGCTCTGTATCCGTGTATCTCTTTCAGTTGTGTTTTGTATTATTTTCCGCTGCATTGTAATTTGTAAATCTCTGATATTTGTCTGATGTATAATATTTACTCATACTCTGTATATTCTTGTACTTTGATGTAAATTGTTGTAATAAGCAATGAAATGTTCTTCTGTTTGTGTTCTGATTTGTCGTGTTCTCAATTCAATCCGTGTTTTCCTTTATGGGGAAGTTCGGATCGTTTCATAATAATCATAAGTACTTTCCAAAATATAGTACTTTTTCACACATATGATCAGTCACTATTAATCACATAACCTTTGATCTCGTACGTCTTAAAGAAGGGTGTTAAGCAAGAGAATAAATTCTCCGCCACCAAACAGATACATCATCAATAGAAACTAATTGCTTACGTAATGAACTACAATGTCAAACATAATACATTTCTAAATCATTTCTCAACATTGGGTTGGCCCTCGAAATCCTTTCTGTTTTATAAAACATTCCATTCAAAAATCGGTAATACATTTTTTTCACTTAAGAAAAATCTCATTTCAAAATCATTCATTAAATTTGAAATGAACTTAACAACATCGCTAAACATCTCATAGTCAAATCGTGAAGTGTTTCATAAGACGTTAGAATACAGACATCTCTACCCGACCCAATGCTAAATATAAAAGCATATATTGCGCATAAACTGGTCGAGCACAATCCAAACAATCAATCACAATCAATATTAACAACCAAGCATATTTGGTTTTATACCACTTCTCGTGTTTTGGCCAATTTAATTACAATCTATTCATTCAAATCTAATTAAAGATTTATTAAAACTCCAATTGGTTTTAAACTCACAAGTCATTTCTTAATGATTATCCAACTTTCTGGAAATTGATCCTGACATTAACTCGGGTTAAAGAACAAATGTTGTTTAAAACACAATTCACGATAAAGCCAAAATCATCTTCCATTAACTATGGAATCTTCATGGAAATCAAAACAGCATATAATCGATATAAATTTCCGTATCAGACTAATAATATAAATGGAATAACGACAAAGCCTTTTAAATTCCATATATAGTAATGGTCTTCATTCACAGAAGCTCATCTCAATTATTACTAACTCGAATTCCATTCAATTCCAATTTCTTTTATTAAATTGGAAAAACTTTACTTTGGAAATTTTCCATAAATCTTAATAAAAAGATTTATAAATTCCAAATCATATCTTCATTGTTAATTAGGTTAAAGAACGACTGTTATTTAAAACATTGTTCACTATAAACCCCAATATCCAATTTGATATTAAATATAAGGCTCTGAATAGAAATACTATCGACTTATATTCAACATCAAATTCTTAAACCAACGGATATCGTATTGGGAATAACGATATATATCTATCTTCCAAATTCCTCCATAATATCCGTATATTCACGGAATCCAATATCAAAATATTCTGAAGATTATTTCCATCCAAATCCATTTCAATTTATTCATTGGAAAATTCTGGTTATTTTAAAACCCCTTTCAATCCAATTTATTTATTTGTAAATATTGGATTATTATTTTAGTTAATAACTAGTTCATTTCGATAAAAATATATTTCTGTCTTTTCAAAACTGGAATTTTTCATCCAAACTCTTTCCAAATCATTTATTATGATTTCACACAATTTTTCCATATTTTAATAATTTTATTAAGGCCTTTACAGTCGGTTTCCTATAATGGCCACCGAACTACATCCATAGCGACCTTTTCTGAAATTGATTTGGACATTTCCAAATCTTACCATTATATTTCAAATCTTTTATATTCCCTTTTCGATGTGAACCCAATGGTTCCGGTTTTAGGAGGATCCGACGGTCGGATCACCCATTACGTCAACTTGAACTTAATGGTCAAAATTCGCGAACGGTTGCAGCGCGGCGCATTCTATTCAAGTCATTAAATAAATAAATATATATATATATATATTGCCAATTTCAATTTAAATCGTATTTTATAAATCGTTTACAAATTCGTTTATAAACGATTCCAACTTCCATTTCGATTTTAAATCAAAATTGAATAATCCATTACATGACAATTTTATATATCACATATATAAGTAAAAATTATATTTTTAACAAACCAATTTTTATTTCAGTACACGCCCCATTTATATATTCCATATGTACGTTAAAAATAATATTTTTAGCGAACAAATATTTATTCAATTACATGACCATTTTATATATCTCATATATAATTTGTACAAAGCATTTATATGATTTATACAACGCATATATATGATTTATACAACGCATATATATTTTATACAACACATATATATATATTTTATTCACATCTTATATATATATTTTATTCTCATCGCATATATATATATATTTCATTCACATCTCATATATATATATATATATATATTTCATTCACGTCTCATATATATATTTTATTCACATCAAATATATATATTTTATTCACATCGAATATATATATAAATTTTTTATTCACATCGTATATGTATATTTATTTCACAACACATATATATAATTTCACAACGCATATATACATATATATGTATATATGTATGTATGTATGTATATATATATAATTATCACAATGCATATATATATATATATATATATATATATAATTTTCACAGCGCATATATATTTATTTCACATCGCATATATATTTTATTCACATCGCATGTAACAACCCGTATTTTTGAATAACATGTTATAACATAAATGGAGGCAGAATTAAACTGTAAAATCTGAATCAAGGGAAACGGGCTATGCCATTGCGTTCGTCTCGGAAAAATACGCGAAATAGAGTCCGAGTTTTCGAAAATCGGAGTCCGTATGACCAAGATATGGCCTCGCGAAGTTTCACGAAAAATTCCCAAATTAAAGTATACTTAATTAAGTGAAATGGGTTGCGCAGAGATATATATATATATATTGATATATATATATATAATTGAAAATTAAATAAATAAATATGCAAAAATGTTCAAAACAGCGAATTGGGAGAGGGGAATAACCGAACCGGCCGATTTTTGAGGTCGACCCGAGCCCGCTGGGTCGACTAGGGGTTAATCCAGGGTGTTTGGCTGTCAACCCGTGGGCCGATTCGCTCAAATGCAGATTTTGCATTTGAATGGTTCTCATGGTTCATCTTTAATCTAAAGGCCCTAGATGGTTCCTACACTTGACTTCTTCCCCAAGACATGCTTTGATGGCTTGGATTGAATCTAGGTTTAATCCTATGGCCTAAAACACTTGCCTAATCTATAAATAAGCCCCTAACCCTCTCCTAAATCCTCATTATTCATTCATGTAACTAAACTATGGCCAAATTTCTACTCTCATGGCCTCCACTCAACTATCCTAGCCTCCACTTCATTTCTATGAGAGGTTTCATGATCATGAGAGTGTTAGAGAGTCCCTATGTTAGTATGAGAGCTTCTCAAGTTGATTTCAAGGCAAAAGCTTTGATCTTTGTTCATAAAGATGGTGTTTTGATGGGTTTGGAGCATCCATCTTTGGGTTTTTGGGTGATGGCATGCATAGTCTTCATCACAAGCTTTAGTTTAATCGATTTAGGCCTTCATAGCAATGTAAGCCCTTCTCCTACTATTAGATATGAACTTTAAACTTAATATGACATGTTGTAAGTGGGTTTAAACATTAGTATGTAGCATGCTATCATCTTATGCAAGCTTATAAAGTCATTACCTTGGTCTTGTGGTCATAAAGCTTTGACCTTTATGTTGAAATGTTGCATTATGCAACATGAGAATCTTCATAATCATTATGTCACCTTGCATATGAAGTCATAATCCTTATATGATGATATATGCGAGTTTCTAGCCATCATTCCATGTCTTTTGTCACCATGATTCGCTTATGTACCAAGTTTGGGTTTATGCATGTTTTTGAGGCTTAAGAATGTAACATGCAAGCTAATGAACACATTTGTGCCTCATTTGCCACCATGATTAACTTGTGGCTTAATACCCATTTGTGTCATTCCTTTGCCAAGTCTCTTCTTTTAATCCGTCACGTTGTTGCGAACGTATATGCTAGTTTAAAAAAAGCGTTGGGGTCACATTATGGGGAAACATAATGACATGAATATGACTTGGGTAAATGGGTATAAACATGACAACATGTAATGTTAAATATGACATGTGTTTATACTTGAAAACATGATTTGAAATATAACATGGAAGTGGACATGTAAGTATGCATAAAAACATAAGCTTGGGAATTTACCTATTAAGTTAGGTCTACCCATTGGGAATTTACCTATTAAGTTAGGTCTACCCAATTGCTTGAAAACTTGACTATGAACATGACACTAGACTAAACATGAAAGTGGCCAACTCGAGGTTGGGTTGAGTTTGCAACGTAAAACTACCCGGAACCGACCGGCCTAACTAGTAGTTGCAAACAATAGGACCCAATGTGAGAAGTTGGTCATGTTGTGCTTGAACCCGAGGTTAGACCAAGTTGTGGTGTAAAGCTACCCGGAACCGACCGGCTTAACTAGTAACCACAACAAAGTCTAATGTGAGAGGTTGGGGTGCATTAAGTAATTAATGCCACATAATAGGGTTAAGTTAATTTGATTAATGAGGCTTAACCAAATATGACATGGACAAATGGGTTAAGTAATTTAATTTGACTAATGACACTTAACCGACATGACAGGGTTGGGTAGGTTAAGTAACTTGATTTGCCTAACGACACTTGACCATTTTTATACGACGAGGGGACGGGATTAAGTTAACCAACACTTAATCAATCCAACACGATAACTTGATAAGGTTAAGTAAATTTTCTTAGTAACACTTAACCGTTTAATACAGTTAATGGATGGGGTTAAGTCAACTCAGACCTAACTAATCTAAACATGGTAATTGGACGGGGTTAAGTTAATTTACACTTAACTAATCCAACTCGTTAGTTTGATGTGGTTAAGTGACCTATACTTAACGAATCTAACGTGAAAACATGATAAGGCTAAGTCACGAATCACTTGAATACGCTTGACCGATTTGACTCGGTAATTTGACAAGGTCAAGTTAATTTATATAATTAACCAATCTAAAATGATAATTAGACGAGGTTAAGTTATGGATTGCTTAATATACTTAGCCAACTTGACACATGGTTTGTAGGGTTAAGTCTTGGACTTGGATACTTAGCCAATTTTGACATGGTTTGTAGACGGGCTAAGTTATGAACTTAAGTGACACTTAACCCATTAGATAAACCCTAATTCGGAGGATTAGGTAAATAACCATAGTTAACAAGGATTATGGAAATAAGGCTAAGTGGTAAACCTTAGTTAAGGGAGACTAAGTAATAATTCTTAGTCAAGGAAATTTGGACCATTTCTTAGATAGATTAGTAACCCAATACGTTAGGTCAACGTTTAAGTATGCGTGTAGGAGCAGGCTATCTGATTTAGATAAAGGCTCCAACGAACTGGGTAACGAAGCAGCGGCTTCGGGGAACGTGAGGATATTCTTGGGATCCCTCTGTGAGCTGCCAGGTCATTATACTAGGCTCATGAGAGGTTGAGGTCTGCGGTAGAAGAACCAAGAATATGCCTTGGTTGCTATGCGAGCGACCTAAAGACCGGGGTGGATAGCAGTGAGTCGACGAATACATAAGGTGCCCGAGATAGCAAGTTCGTCGATCATCTACCATCTTGAGTCAAGCGTGTACGTACGGAAAGGCAGGGAACACCCAACAGACCATAATTGCTATCTAATTATGGGTGAGGTAGGCCGTAGGATGTGGGCTGGCCGGAGTGTAGTTCTCATGCAAGATTTTCTCTTGTGTTGCCTTTCACTAGTTGAGGGAGGGGTCTCGTGGGACCATAGCCACGTGTAGAAAAGCAGACCTTAATATCTGCATCGGCAGATAAATCTAAAGCTCCCGACCGAGTCCTGTATTTCTTGTTTTGCCCTGTGACAGGACTCGGATGGCACGATGTGATACATGTGCATACAGTTATAGAAAAACGATTCACGATGAATGCGTGGGAAAAAGGGCGCGGTTGAGGGTTAGCGTAATCCCTAGTGGCCTAGGTGGTTTAACCCAAACCAAAATACGAAAGCGTGCAATAGGCAAGCGTAATCCCTAGTGGTGCTAGGTGGCGTAAGTCCTAGTAGTTCAAACGATGATTCATATGGAAGAGCCTAGCTAGAACAAGGGTGACAGTCCAAACGATTTCAAGGATAATACGACATGAGGAAGCCCGTACGAGGTACGGCAAAGGACTGAACTTATATACATGGAAAGAAACATATGATTTGAGTAACCTATATATGCGATATGTTAGGTTGACATGGACCATTACACGATTTTGAGTAAGGGACATTCATGGTTAACACATAACAAGGCTGGGATACTAGTACGGAGGGTGCAGAGCAAATATACATGTTAGAACCAGGAAGAATATACGGAATAGATACCGTGGAATGTTAGACGGGGTAGATACCTTGGGATAGTATACTTGATAGAAGTCTAACGATATGATACCTTGATTTATCATGACACCGTAGTTTATCATGATACCTTAGTTCAGTAGTTATCCTGTTATTCTGATTTAGCTTATCTATCTTGTTATCATGCTTATGTTCATCTCAGTTCCTCATGCCAGTTAACTTTACTAGTTTATATGCTGATAGTAGATAGGGCTTACCAGTCTTTATGACTGACCCCGTTTTCTTTCGCTTCTTGTCTTCCGTTTCCCCCCAGGTTACAGGGAGGAAATACTGTTGTTTAGTTCAGACTTCTTCTGCTTGAAGGTCATCATGGATGGCTTGGACTTTTCTTGGCTATGGCTACTTTACTGTTTTATTTGGGGAATAATTTATGGAAAAGTCTTA
Source organism: Allium sativum (assembly GCA_030737875.1). Classification (NCBI taxonomy): domain Eukaryota; kingdom Viridiplantae; phylum Streptophyta; class Magnoliopsida; order Asparagales; family Amaryllidaceae; genus Allium; species Allium sativum. Next base: position 821,163,114 of record CM060924.1, on the reverse strand, counting down.
ATGCTTCTTTATTATTACAAGACAGGTTTTGATGTACTCTGATGTAAAAGGCTTTAGACCTTAATTATTAATGTTTATGAAAGTTCGATTTTACTTCCGCCATTTTATATGTTCTGTCTTGTGATATTTCTGTGCATGTTTACCAATAATGCCCCTCTAAAGCTAGTGCATTCCTTTGCGAGTGACCCTAGCGGAGGCGGGGTGTTACATTTGGTATCAGAGCAGAAGGTTACTAGACTGGGCAAAAGTTTTTAAAGACCTTCTGAAAATTATTTGAAAAACCGTTTACAAAGAAGCATTTTTCAAGAAAATTTTCTTTTAAAAAGAAAAGGGCTATTCCCCAAAGGCCATTAGCATTATCCTTGTTTCCTTGATTGAATCTCTTTTCCTTTCTTTCCTCCATCTGTAGTCACAGTGGTTTTGACTGCGACTAGTCTTTCTAGCTGCGTGAGTGTTTCCCGTACGATGGAGGTGGTTCTCGAGAGACCGTTGCAGAGTTATGCATGAAAGGATAGTAAGAAGAAGGATAAAGGATACGAGCTCAGGGATAAGCAACATGTTGGTATGGCTGAGTCCTAAAATGAGGGAGAAAGATGAACAATGAAACCCATGACGAGAGAGTACCTTTGGCATGGTGAAACGGGACGGATAGTTAAGTATCATGGAACAGGGACAAGATCATTCGGAGGGCAATAGTATGCTCTCATTTCTAGGGTACCTCAGAAGGAGGGTAACGATCTTGTTAAAGGTTTAGCTTTTCTTCTCTATCATCCTGTCGGGACTTTGTTTTGATCACCGCATCTTTTAAGTCCGCTTCGATAGTTGAGTCTCTACACCTTAGTACTAGCGTAGTAGAGGATCCCATTTTTGTCTCAAGTCCTATTGGAAGATCGGTCCATTTACTCATGGCTTGTTTGGATTTGAGAATGTCTATATCAAGTGTTGAGCTTGGAAATAATGCTTATGTTTATAAGTTGTGGATGGATTCTAGGGATGAAGTGGTTATCCAGTAAGGGGTGCCACTCTCGGTTTTAGAAGGAGGGTAGTTAGACTCTTGGCTTGCTTTGGTAATACCCTTGAAGTATCGCGTGACCTTTTGGGTTCTGTCATGATTAGTTACTTAGAATCCCTAGATGCCTTTATTGGAAATTTGAAGCCCGATCGGATGGTGTTCGCCGATAAGACGGATGGTTTATTTCACTTATGCATGGGTTATGGAAATCACCCTAGTAAGTGCACTTGATAACCCGGTTGGCATCTGTTTACTTTCAAGAGAAAGTTCTACTACGTGGAATACCTTATGGTACGAGGTCCGAGATTCACTAGTGAATTTTGGAAAGCTTGCATGAGATCATGAGTACGCAGTCATGTTTGCGCTAAGTGTGCAACTGGAACGAGAGGCGACGAGGAAATGAGTTCCAACTCATGTTATGGAAACAGGAAATAAGAAGCTACGAAATCGCGAAGTTAAAGGACGGTCAAGGCACAATGGAATTAAGCTCAAGGAGATACGACTTTGATGGTCAAAGACTAGATACGCGCATGATATCTCTTTTTGAGAGTATATCCTTGATCCCTGTTTTCCTGTAGAGCTTGCTTGTAGGCTATCTTTTGTGAATATCCTCTCGTTCCTATCTTCTGTTACAAACCCCGTAAGGAATTTGTCATGTTTATCTTCTCGACCCTGTTTTAGGGAATCCTAGGTAGAACCCTATGGATGTAAACATGTATTTGAAACATGTTATGATTGATATGGTTGCAAGTGGTTGCTCGTGGATGCGCGAATACACATTAGATACTAGCTCGACTCGATCACATTTCATATTGCATATGCACGAGTATTTATACTTGTTTATGGTTGAAATCGAATGTATTATCATGCGGTTGTTGCATATGAATGAATGATTGTGCACGCATATAGTATCTATATGACTAGGACTATTTGCATACATGTTGGATTCATGGCACTATACATATTTTTGCATTAGAAAGATTATTCAGGCCTGATCATTAGCATTAGCTAAGGAACATGTACACACACGTTTTGCATATATTCATACAGCATTAGAAATCATCTAAGGACAATGGTTGCTTATGGATGATGTTTTGAGTAGATAAATGATGGATGGTAGGATAGGTTCTTCCTAACTTGGAGATTTCGGGGACGAAATCCTAAAAGGTGGGGAGAATGTAACAACCCGTATTTTTGAATAACATGTTATAACATAAATGGAGGCAGAATTAAACTGTAAAATCTGAATCAAGGGAAACGGGCTATGCCATTGCGTTCGTCTCGGAAAAATACGCGAAATAGAGTCCGAGTTTTCGAAAATCGGAGTCCGTATGACCAAGATATGGCCTCGCGAAGTTTCACGAAAAATTCCCAAATTAAAGTATACTTAATTAAGTGAAATGGGTTGCGCAGAGATATATATATATATATATTGATATATATATATATATAATTGAAAATTAAATAAATAAATATGCAAAAATGTTCAAAACAGCGAATTGGGAGAGGGGAATAACCGAACCGGCCGATTTTTGAGGTCGACCCGAGCCCGCTGGGTCGACTAGGGGTTAATCCAGGGTGTTTGGCTGTCAACCCGTGGGCCGATTCGCTCAAATGCAGATTTTGCATTTGAATGGTTCTCATGGTTCATCTTTAATCTAAAGGCCCTAGATGGTTCCTACACTTGACTTCTTCCCCAAGACATGCTTTGATGGCTTGGATTGAATCTAGGTTTAATCCTATGGCCTAAAACACTTGCCTAATCTATAAATAAGCCCCTAACCCTCTCCTAAATCCTCATTATTCATTCATGTAACTAAACTATGGCCAAATTTCTACTCTCATGGCCTCCACTCAACTATCCTAGCCTCCACTTCATTTCTATGAGAGGTTTCATGATCATGAGAGTGTTAGAGAGTCCCTATGTTAGTATGAGAGCTTCTCAAGTTGATTTCAAGGCAAAAGCTTTGATCTTTGTTCATAAAGATGGTGTTTTGATGGGTTTGGAGCATCCATCTTTGGGTTTTTGGGTGATGGCATGCATAGTCTTCATCACAAGCTTTAGTTTAATCGATTTAGGCCTTCATAGCAATGTAAGCCCTTCTCCTACTATTAGATATGAACTTTAAACTTAATATGACATGTTGTAAGTGGGTTTAAACATTAGTATGTAGCATGCTATCATCTTATGCAAGCTTATAAAGTCATTACCTTGGTCTTGTGGTCATAAAGCTTTGACCTTTATGTTGAAATGTTGCATTATGCAACATGAGAATCTTCATAATCATTATGTCACCTTGCATATGAAGTCATAATCCTTATATGATGATATATGCGAGTTTCTAGCCATCATTCCATGTCTTTTGTCACCATGATTCGCTTATGTACCAAGTTTGGGTTTATGCATGTTTTTGAGGCTTAAGAATGTAACATGCAAGCTAATGAACACATTTGTGCCTCATTTGCCACCATGATTAACTTGTGGCTTAATACCCATTTGTGTCATTCCTTTGCCAAGTCTCTTCTTTTAATCCGTCACGTTGTTGCGAACGTATATGCTAGTTTAAAAAAAGCGTTGGGGTCACATTATGGGGAAACATAATGACATGAATATGACTTGGGTAAATGGGTATAAACATGACAACATGTAATGTTAAATATGACATGTGTTTATACTTGAAAACATGATTTGAAATATAACATGGAAGTGGACATGTAAGTATGCATAAAAACATAAGCTTGGGAATTTACCTATTAAGTTAGGTCTACCCATTGGGAATTTACCTATTAAGTTAGGTCTACCCAATTGCTTGAAAACTTGACTATGAACATGACACTAGACTAAACATGAAAGTGGCCAACTCGAGGTTGGGTTGAGTTTGCAACGTAAAACTACCCGGAACCGACCGGCCTAACTAGTAGTTGCAAACAATAGGACCCAATGTGAGAAGTTGGTCATGTTGTGCTTGAACCCGAGGTTAGACCAAGTTGTGGTGTAAAGCTACCCGGAACCGACCGGCTTAACTAGTAACCACAACAAAGTCTAATGTGAGAGGTTGGGGTGCATTAAGTAATTAATGCCACATAATAGGGTTAAGTTAATTTGATTAATGAGGCTTAACCAAATATGACATGGACAAATGGGTTAAGTAATTTAATTTGACTAATGACACTTAACCGACATGACAGGGTTGGGTAGGTTAAGTAACTTGATTTGCCTAACGACACTTGACCATTTTTATACGACGAGGGGACGGGATTAAGTTAACCAACACTTAATCAATCCAACACGATAACTTGATAAGGTTAAGTAAATTTTCTTAGTAACACTTAACCGTTTAATACAGTTAATGGATGGGGTTAAGTCAACTCAGACCTAACTAATCTAAACATGGTAATTGGACGGGGTTAAGTTAATTTACACTTAACTAATCCAACTCGTTAGTTTGATGTGGTTAAGTGACCTATACTTAACGAATCTAACGTGAAAACATGATAAGGCTAAGTCACGAATCACTTGAATACGCTTGACCGATTTGACTCGGTAATTTGACAAGGTCAAGTTAATTTATATAATTAACCAATCTAAAATGATAATTAGACGAGGTTAAGTTATGGATTGCTTAATATACTTAGCCAACTTGACACATGGTTTGTAGGGTTAAGTCTTGGACTTGGATACTTAGCCAATTTTGACATGGTTTGTAGACGGGCTAAGTTATGAACTTAAGTGACACTTAACCCATTAGATAAACCCTAATTCGGAGGATTAGGTAAATAACCATAGTTAACAAGGATTATGGAAATAAGGCTAAGTGGTAAACCTTAGTTAAGGGAGACTAAGTAATAATTCTTAGTCAAGGAAATTTGGACCATTTCTTAGATAGATTAGTAACCCAATACGTTAGGTCAACGTTTAAGTATGCGTGTAGGAGCAGGCTATCTGATTTAGATAAAGGCTCCAACGAACTGGGTAACGAAGCAGCGGCTTCGGGGAACGTGAGGATATTCTTGGGATCCCTCTGTGAGCTGCCAGGTCATTATACTAGGCTCATGAGAGGTTGAGGTCTGCGGTAGAAGAACCAAGAATATGCCTTGGTTGCTATGCGAGCGACCTAAAGACCGGGGTGGATAGCAGTGAGTCGACGAATACATAAGTTGCCCGAGATAGCAAGTTCGTCGATCATCTACCATCTTGAGTCAAGCGTGTACGTACGGAAAGGCAGGGAACACCCAACAGACCATAATTGCTATCTAATTATGGGTGAGGTAGGCCGTAGGATGTGGGCTGGCCGGAGTGTAGTTCTCATGCAAGATTTTCTCTTGTGTTGCCTTTCACTAGTTGAGGGAGGGGTCTCGTGGGACCATAGCCACGTGTAGAAAAGCAGACCTTAATATCTGCATCGGCAGATAAATCTAAAGCTCCCGACCGAGTCCTGTATTTCTTGTTTTGCCCTGTGACAGGACTCGGATGGCACGATGTGATACATGTGCATACAGTTATAGAAAAACGATTCACGATGAATGCGTGGGAAAAAGGGCGCGGTTGAGGGTTAGCGTAATCCCTAGTGGCCTAGGTGGTTTAACCCAAACCAAAATACGAAAGCGTGCAATAGGCAAGCGTAATCCCTAGTGGTGCTAGGTGGCGTAAGTCCTAGTAGTTCAAACGATGATTCATATGGAAGAGCCTAGCTAGAACAAGGGTGACAGTCCAAACGATTTCAAGGATAATACGACATGAGGAAGCCCGTACGAGGTACGGCAAAGGACTGAACTTATATACATGGAAAGAAACATATGATTTGAGTAACCTATATATGCGATATGTTAGGTTGACATGGACCATTACACGATTTTGAGTAAGGGACATTCATGGTTAACACATAACAAGGCTGGGATACTAGTACGGAGGGTGCAGAGCAAATATACATGTTAGAACCAGGAAGAATATACGGAATAGATACCGTGGAATGTTAGACGGGGTAGATACCTTGGGATAGTATACTTGATAGAAGTCTAACGATATGATACCTTGATTTATCATGACACCGTAGTTTATCATGATACCTTAGTTCAGTAGTTATCCTGTTATTCTGATTTAGCTTATCTATCTTGTTATCATGCTTATGTTCATCTCAGTTCCTCATGCCAGTTAACTTTACTAGTTTATATGCTGATAGTAGATAGGGCTTACCAGTCTTTATGACTGACCCCGTTTTCTTTCGCTTCTTGTCTTCCGTTTCCCCCCAGGTTACAGGGAGGAAATACTGTTGTTTAGTTCAGACTTCTTCTGCTTGAAGGTCATCATGGATGGCTTGGACTTTTCTTGGCTATGGCTACTTTACTGTTTTATTTGGGGAATAATTTATGGAAAAGTCTTAATGCTTCTTTATTATTACAAGACAGGTTTTGATGTACTCTGATGTAAAAGGCTTTAGACCTTAATTATTAATGTTTATGAAAGTTCGATTTTACTTCCGCCATTTTATATGTTCTGTCTTGTGATATTTCTGTGCATGTTTACCAATAATGCCCCTCTAAAGCTAGTGCATTCCTTTGCGAGTGACCCTAGCGGAGGCGGGGTGTTACATCGCATGTATTTTTTTTCACAACACAATCATATCACACAAATCATCCAAGGTTTGTTCAAAAAGTAGTGTCAGGAGCCACTAAGCCCCGTCTACAACCTAGGATATAATAACAGAATGAAAATAGTTTGAGTGAGGGGGTTCTCACATTGGTTTCCACTCTGCCACTCTTTATGTGAAGACTTTATACTGTTCTAATTTTAAATTGCCTCAAATTCTAACTTTCTCTGTTTTGATACTGGTCAATTCCATGTTGTAGAGTTTATCGCCACGATCGCAACGCAACTGAGTTTACAATTTTCTGAGCTCGTATGAAAAAGTTACGATATTTTAAACATTTCATTACAAAAATTAATACAATTTATTAAATTTCTAATTTAATTACCATCCTTAATCATTCCCTTTATCGTTTGTAATAACCCAGAAAATCCGAACCAATTGAAATTTTTTATTTTGGCAATTTTAATGAATTTTGAATATTTAAAATGATTTATTTTAAATAATTACGACGAGAAATTTATTTTGAATAGAATTAGAACATATATATTTATTTGAATCGATGATAGAATATAATTATTTGTTTTAAATTATAAAAGGAATTGAAAATGGCGCGGTAGTTTGAAAATTCGATTTCAAATTTCAAATGAATGTACAGGATTCAAAATAAACCGGATATTAGCGAAACCAAAAATATTTGAATCTAAATGAAAATATATTTCCAACGAATCCAAAAAATCAAAATTTCATAGCGGGAATAAAAAGTTACGCCCAGTTGAAAATTTATAATAGTCGCTATGGAAATCTAGCCCTTAAAAATAGCCATTTTGCAAACGACCTCCGTTTTCGACGAAACCACTTTTGTTGGATCCATGATGTCAAGTTATTGCTAGATTCCAAAATTCATAATTTTTGGGATCAATATGTGAGCGCGGCACTGGAAAACGTGTTTTGACAGTTTCAGTCAATTTCGATCGACCAGAAAATGGCCATTTTTCAAACGGTCTCCAAATTTGACGGAATTAGTTCTGTTAGGACTGTATCGTCAATACGAAGGTAGAAAATATTTTTTGGGAATTTTTAGAGTACGTATGTGGCCCCGGTAAATTGAAATGTGCGTTCAAAATAATATATAGATTTATATTTTGATTTTGATGGAAACTGATCGAAACAGTCGGATTAGCTTATGGGACATATCCCATTGTGTTTGAAATGAGGGTAATTAGTTATGGACGACAGTCGGTGGTTTTCGTTTGGAGGTTGAAATAAAAAGTTGATTTTTAGGGTAATAAAATAAAATAAATTGATTAAGAAATAACCCTTACCCTTAACCTTATCCCCCTAACTCTATTCCTCTCTCCCCATTCGTTGTTTCAATTGAAGTAAAAATAAACTCCATCGCGCCTTCTGATCTGCTCCATCGCCCCTCCCGTCGCCGCCAGATCCGACCTCCGCCTCGCCCCTCTGGTCTCCACCGACGCCCCCTCCGGTCCCTCTCTCTCTCCTCTTATGTACGACGGCTGCCCCCAAACCCTAGCCCAAGCCCCAAATCAGTTCGGACACGCAACCCACCACCCCGCCTTGGCCAATGCACAGTCGTCGCCCCTCCTTGGGTGCGCCGCCGTTGGCGAAGACCCCCTCCCCCCTCCGGCGAAGGAGCAGCAAACCTCCCCTTCCGATTTGAACACTGTAAGTATTGTTTTTTTAATTTAATTATATACATTGTTTTATTTTTTGATTTAATATAAATTAAATAATGGTTGAAGATTTGATTTTTTACAAGCGAAAAGATATGATTTTTAATCGTGAAAAGGTTAAATTTTTAATCGAATAAAGAAGTAATTTTTATACATATAGTAACGATGAAAATGTGATTTTATATATGTATAGTAACGATATTAATGTGATTTTTATATATGTAAGGTAAAAATAAAAATGTGACTTTTATATATGTAAAGTAACAATAAAAATTCGATTTTTACATGTATGGTTAAGGTATAAAGATTTGATTTTTAATAGAAGCAAAATTAGATTTTTCATTGTAGAAAAATTAGATTTTTCATTGTAGAAAATTTAGATTTTCATTTTGAAGTAGCAAAAATAAAAATTCGATATTTATATAAGAAGTAGAAATATAAAAATATAATTTTTATATAGAAAGAAGCGTTGTAAATATATGAAGTAGAAATAAAAATATGATTTTTTTATTTATTAGAATGAAGCGATAAAAATATGATTTTTTATATATGAACAACGTGAAAAGGATGCGTTGGAATTTTGGGCAAATTCGAACCGTTCAGAAATAGAGAATGGCAGAGTGGATCCCAAAGGTGAGAACTCCTCACTATAATTTTCTTATACAGTTATTTATTTTATAACTGCATATATGAACTGTTCCCCGTCGTCCGCAGACCATGGACGACTTGTTTGATTTTTTGTTGAGTAGATTATTTGGTTGAATTTGGTTGTTTGGGTGAAATGAATTGATTAGAATTTTTAGGTGTATATGGCGAGAGCCAATATCAGGAGAGGGGTAATGCTAGACATTACCCGATTTTGATATCGCGTCGTTATGCCACCAAAAATTTCTAAAATATGTTAGAACAATAAAAATATTATTTTTATTGTGTAAATGAATAAAATAAATATTTTATTGTTAAAAATTTAATTTTCAACGTGTATGAGTAAAATAAATTCTCATTTACAAATCAGACGATTTGTTTATGTACACCCATTTGATTGATATGGATTGGGACGATAAATTTTACACATCGCCCAACTGCACAAATAAAGATTCATTATTTGTTGATTGAAACCCCACACGGGTATTGGGATGATATCGGACATACACTAATCCCAATATTTAGTTGTATGTCAATCGATTGGTTGACAAGCTGTGTAAGCGTTGAATACTTATATGTAATGCTTATACAGTGTAGAATGCACTCTGGATGATGGTTGATTGTTTATTATTGTGGTTATACACATTTGTTGTGTGAAATCCATATAAATCAAATTACATGATAATTGACTGTGTCTGATTCCAATTCAGAAGAAAAGAATATTTTTAAAATAATGGACATTTTAAAATGACAAATATTTTAAAATAATATTCGGTAAAAGATCGAAATCTGATTTTGATGTCCGATTTGGGATGGACACGAATATATTTAAATATATAAAGCTGTGTTGATTAGATTAACGCCATTTTGACGTAAACGATATTTATATCGATTTTATTCACTTTTATAATGAATATCGAAAAGGAAATGGTTTAAAAATCTAATGTTTTGAAAATATTATCATTTACATATCGATGATATGGAATATTCAATTTTGATTAGAAATTGCATATGAAGTCGAAATCATTTTGAAAACGAATTTAAAACGATTTATAAAATACGTTTTGAATGGAAATCGATGAAATATATATAAAATATTATATATATATATATATATGCCTGAATAGAACGCGCCGCGCCGCGGTAGTTCGCGAATTTCGACCATTGACTTCGAACGGACATTACGGGAGATCCGACCGTCGGATTCTCCTAAAACTGGAACCATTGGGTTTGTATCGAAAAGAGATTTCTAATGAATATTAGAGATTTGAAATATAATGGTTGGATTTGGAATTATATCCAAATCAAATTTGGAAAAGGTCGCTGTAAGTGCAGTTCGATGGCCGTTTATGGAAATCGACTGTACGAGCCTTGATTAAATTATTAAAAATATCAATAATTAGTGTAAAATCATAAGAAATGATTTGGAAAGAATTGGGATGAATAATTCCATATTTGAAAAGATAAAAATAGATGTTTATCGAAATGAGCTAGTTTCGAACTATAATTATAATCCAATTATTTTTAAAATAAATAAATTGGATTTGAAATGGTTTTAAAAATAACCAGAATTTCTAATATATAAATTGGAAATGGATTGGATTGAAGTTCTCTTCGGAACGTTTCGATGTTGGATTTCGGGATTATACCGATATTGTTATGGAAATTTGAAAGATATATTTATATCGTTATTTCCAATACGATATTTGTTGGCTGTAGAATTTGATATTGAATATAAGCCCATATATTTTCTATTCAGAGCCTTGTATTTAATATCAAATTGGATTTTGGGTTTGTGTGAATTGTGTTTTAAATGACACCATTCTTAAACCCAGTATGAAAAGAATAAATCTTTTAATTAAGATTATTGGAGTTTCCAGTTAATTAACATTTAATTGGAATAAAATGGAATGTGAATTGGGTTTATCGTGAACTATGTTTTAATGACATTTGTTCTTTAACCCAATATACAGTGAAATGTGATTTGGAATATATAAATCTGTTGTTAAGATTTAAAGGAGATTTTACAAAGTGAAGTTTTCCAATTTGACATATTAAGTTGGATTGGAATGGAATTCGATTTGGTAGTAATCGAAGTAAATTTCTTTAGAGGAAGATTGCTAATATATATGGAATTTAAAAGGCTTTGCCGTTATTCCATTAATGGAATGTGATTTTGGGTTTATCATGAGCTGTGTTTTAAATGACATTAGTTCTTTAACCCAGTTAAAGTGCAGGATTTATTTCCTGGATTTTATTAATCATTAAGTAATGATTTTTGGAAATTAAAACTGAACTAGAGTTTTAATGAATCTTTAAATAGATTGAATGGTGAATTTGATAACTAAAATTATCAAGTTCAAGAAATGATCGAGAATGGAGTATCACCAGTTTTGCTCCAAGCATAGATAAATCTGTAATTAGATTTGAATGTGAAATGGTAATTATTTTTACCGATAACACCGTGGTGTTAGATATGAAGTACTACCAGCTTTACTTCATGGGATGAATAGGTTAGGGTTGGGAAATTTAACAAATGATTACTTCGGTAAGGTTCACTAATCCCGACTAGTTTGGATAAACCATAATTTGGTTTGAACTGAAATCCAAAAGAAGATTAAAGAATAAATTTAAAGAATTTATCTTTGATAAAATTAATGCGAACCTTTCCCAAAGTATAAGAATATTGGAATAAAAGAAATATTCTGGATTGGAATAAGGCGTATGTTGTGTTTTTATAACAATTGTTTATTATATACGCGGGCTATTCGGAAAGACCGGGTTTATCCCATTCTGAATAACTGAATCGACGATGTGTCGAGGATGAAGACAGTGGTTGAAGAATGGAGGTCATCATATCGTTTGGATGATTACTGATGTCTTGATTGGGTTGTATACCCAAGACAGGGTAACAAGTGGTGATCGTCCAGACGTACTTGGAGATCGACCGGATATGCGAGGACCTCTCCCCTGTATTGGACATATGGGAGAGGAATAAGGTGCCTCAGGTTTCGTTCAGACCCAGAACGAACTTGTAAATGGATGCGTGTCCGACATCGGATTTCATTCTGTGTGATTGATAAACATCGGTTGCATAGTGTGAATTGCCTGTGTGGCATGCTGAGATGCAAATGATCAAGGCTTCTGTTGAAAAGCAGAGTCTTGTGGTTGATGATAAAAGCATGGCTTTAATATAGAGTAGCTTTTTGTAGCGTTAATTCGCGAGCCTCACACCCCGGTGTGAACCAGAAATGGGAGAGGACATCAGGGAGGGCATGCGTTTCCTTCTATCTAGGAGTGGTGTCAGCGTTTTACTAGCCCTGACATTTTACTTATGTGGATGATGGATTGCAAGGCGCCTCGGTTATTTCGGTCTCTGCGGAGCCGATGGTATGGTCTTTATACAGACCTACTTTACGCCCCATAGGGTGGGGAAGCATTGTGTTCAGGCATTTTAATCCACATCGAGTGGACCGGCCCTGATGATCCAAGGGCTTGTCTGCGCGCTTGGCAGAGGCTCGGGCTTGAGAGTCTCGAAGCGGTAAGAACGATCCCTTGCCTTGGTTCACGGATGGAAATCATACTTCCAATACGTGAAATTGCGGTTTTGATTGTAGAGCCTAATATTGGCGACATGATATATGGTACCCATGCCGTCTAGGATTGATACATTTATATTTGAAGTTGTTTTATACACTATGCACTTATAATAGTATCAAATGATTTGTTTTAATGTACCAAGCATGTTTGGCTATTATAAGGGAAAACCCTATCCTCCAGCTTGCGTTGCATTGTGTGATGGGAACTGTAACACCCCGTGATTTTAAATATTAAAATTAACAAATTAAAGAATACTTAATCTCAAATGTGAGAATCAAGGGAAATGGGTTGCGCCATTGCGTTCGTCTCGGAATTCTGCTTGAAATAGAGTCCGAGTTTGTGTGAATTGGACTTCGTATGAAGAAGTTATGGCCTTCCGAAGTTTTAGAAATTTAAATAAAAACAATTCAGAAAATTAAATACAAAGGCAGGTCGACCAGGAGGTTGACCTACCCCAGGCCAGGTCGACCAGGGGATCGACCTCCCTATATACAGGTCGACCTGAGGGTCGACCTCCCCCTCGAGTTAGATCTAAAATCTAACGTTTTTCTTTGTGAGATGATTCTGACTCTTTTCTAAGTCATTTAGGGCTAATGTGGCTATTCTATCTTGTCTGAATGGCTTTGATTTGCTCTAGGTTAATCTGACGGTTCCTATTAAATCAAACTTCTATATAAGCAACCTAGATCAAAACCCTAAAGCCACACAAAAATATTCCTAAGACCGTCATGCCGTCAATGGTAAACCTAGAGTAGCTGCCATTCTCTTTCAACTCAAAAGCAAGATAGAAGCAAGAATCCAATTAAATCAAATCTAATTTAGAACAACGATTAGTCTACATCTAAGGCGAGCAATTCAGTTTCAGAATTCAGATCCCAGAAAGACAAGTCTATTCTTTTGTTTGTGAGTATAATAGCTTTCACAAAATAATTAATTAATTTAATTATGATAAGTTATAATTGGGAATATGAGAATATGATTTTGAATCATGTGATGTTGAATTATATGCAAGTTTGTGATGTTGGATTACATGTTCTTATGTGAATTATATGCAAGTTTGTGATGTTGGACTATATGTTCTTATGTGAATTATATTCAAGTTTGTGATGTTGGACTATATGTTCTTATATGAATCTTATGCAAGCTTGGGATATTAAGACATGTGTGAATCTTATGCAAGTTTGGGACGTTAAAACATACGTGGATCATGTATATACATATGCTAGTTTATGTGACATTAATCTTTATGTTTAGATCCATATGCAAGTTCACACCTTTATGCTTAGACCCTTGTGCTAGTTTACACCTTTATGTTTAGATCCTTATGCAAGTTTACGCCTTTATGTTTGGATCTATATTTAGATCCATGGAAGTATATAGTTATGCAAATTTATGTTTGCCTATGTTGGTTTTGAATGTGAATCATATGTTAGTTTGAATGTAACTCATATGCAAGTTATAGGAAAACCATATACATATATGCAAGTTCACTATTACATGTCTAGATATATATTTAGATCCATGATAGTTTATGTAAGTTTATGTATACTCATTGCCTATGCAAGTTATTGGCTATGCAAACTTATGTCATGATTCTTAGACTTATTCTATGTGTTCTACGTGTTGTGATGTTGCTTTTCTTGTATAAGTTAGACTATATTGCGAGTCTAACATATGTTATAACATACGAATAGCGCGGGGACAATGGAAAAATATTAAATATACATAATTGTGAATTGGCATAAAATGGCCTTAAAAGGCATATAATTAATTTGAGGCACTAATTTGCATAATTGGTATTTATGGACATAATTTAAGTGACAATTATGGACATAAATAAATTTGGAATCTATTGACAAATTTGAATTGGGATATTAATCCAATTTGGGGTTAAATAAAGATGTGTAATAATTAACCGCCTAAGACACGAGGTTAGACTCGTTTGTGGTGTAAGACTACGCGGACCCACCCGGCAAATCCAGCAACCACAAACGGTAGTCTAATGAGAGAGGTCAAAGGCACGAATTAAATGTGTAACGATTGTAAAGACACGAGGTTAGGCTCTTTTGCGGTATAAGACTGCTCGGACCCGCCCGGCAAATCCAGCAGCCACAAATAACAGTCTAATGTGGGAGGTCTTTACAAGGTTACGGTTCTAATGAATTAAGTAACACTTAACCATATAAACGTGTGGTGGGGCATGGGGGTTAAGTGGGTGGCCTTGGGTGGCTTGTGAAATATGATTAGAAACACTTAACTAAGTTGAAAACGTGTAAGAAGACATGAATAAGAAGGGGTTAAGTTGGAAATTCTAGTGGGGACCAAGCATAGGTGGAAAGCTTGTGTCAGGCATGAGGGCCCTTTTCAAACTGGTAACCCATTAAGTATCTTTGTGAGCTCAACCCAAGTCGAGGACGGGACACGCTTACTGGGTTTGATTGTAAGAGGTCAAAACGGGTTAGCAATGGCAACGCAAGTCCAACGGGGTCATGTGCGTGCGTGGGCCCGGGCTGGTAGGTAAGACGTTGTTACATCGTGTAGATATAAGCCATGCATCTTTAGTGGTATCGGGTTGCCACTTTGGGGAGTGATACACCCCACTCTAGGACCAGAATGGGTATCTACGAGTTAAGGAGCCGATCAAATGGGGAAGGTAACGGGTACGACTAGCGGAGATAGGAGCAGACGGCACCTATGAAGACAGCTAGAAGTATTACTACCATATTATGAATAAACATTGTAATTAGAATGGGAAGGGTAGTGGGTACAACTAGAGGAGATAGGGGCAGATGGCACCTATGAAGGCAGCTAGGGGTACACGAAACTACCATTATCATTATTATGTTCTGTAGGAGGGATCAACTTTTAGGGTGACTAGTAATGGTGCGGTGTAATTAGCATTAGTGCAGTATAGTAATTATCCTATAGCGATTAGGAGCGAGATTAATGCCAGAATATTCGTCTTGTTTGCTTTGCCTTGCCCATTTGTTTCACAATCATTCCTTGTTTTACCATTTTATGCCTTATCCTAATTACTTTAATAATTGTATTGTTAAAGTTATGGTACTCGCCAGAATTCATGTCTGACCCCCTTTGTTTTCGCCTCTTCTCTTCCTCCCCCCCCCCCTCCCCCGGTTCTCAGGGTGGGACTAGTACTCGCTGAGCTTGATTTGGATCTCTTTCTCTCTCTTTTGGAAGAGCTTGGATTGCTGAAAGTAAAGTTCAGCTCATCTCTTTTATGGCTACTTATGTTGGGGTTATGCTTCTTACTTTATGTACTCAGAAAACAAATTTGTCAAGATGGATATTAAGTGTACTTGGTTTTACTGTTGGTTTATGGAGTTGTTGTAATCAAACTATTTCTCCATTATAATAAAATTTGTTTTAAAATTTTCAAGTACCAATATTTGTTTATGTCGTGTTATATTCTGTTATATACATTAATAATGCTCCACGAAAATTAATGCATTCCCTTTGTGAGTGAGATTAACGGACGTGGGGTGTTACGCGTGGTACTAGAGTTGAAGGTTAATTGAACAGATAAGAGATTTTGAAAAACTATTTTTCAAAAGCATTTTATAAAGAAATATTTTCAAAAGTATGTTTTAAGGAGAGTATTTTCAGGAGAAAAGTTTGTTTTAGAAGAACATAACCCCCAAGAGCCATGTATCTTTCTTTCGATTCTTTGTTTTGAATCTCTTCCTCTTTCCTTTTTGAATTTCTTCCTCCATGTATAGACGATATTCCTATGATATGTAAGAACTTCCGTACGTTGGGCGAAAGAACCACTTCATGGGACTGGGACGTTTGTCAAAGCCAGAAGGAAGTGGAGGACTTTTTGGTACCCTGAAGATAGAAAATGGGAGGAAGGTTCAATTAGCTGCTTGGTTAATAAAGGATGAAGCCTCATTTTGGTTGGAGGTCATGAATGGAGGATATAGAGAAGAGACATGGATAGGGCACACGATAAGAAAATAGATCCAAAGAAAGGCGGTAAGGATAACAAGGGGACAAGAGAAAAGAAGTGCCACACTTGTGAAATACCTGACTACTTAAAGAAGAAGAAGACTAGTTGTTATCATTACGGAGAGACAGGACATCTTATTAGGATTGTCCAAAGAGGCAAGGGCAAGGGTAAGGACAAAGTACAAGATCTTCTAGAGGGCAGATGCGTTCCCTCACAGCTGGTATACCTGATAGAAGTAGAAACATCTCCGTTGAAATTTGGTTTTCCTTTTTGATCATCCTGTTCGAACTTTGTTTGATTTTGGCGCTTCACATTAGTTTGAATCTACTTCGTTAGTTGAAACACTACACCTAAATACTAGTCTAGTTAGGGATCCCATGGTAGTCTCAAATCCTATTGGTGGTTCAGCTCATTTATTTACGGTGTGTCGGGATTTGAGAGTGTCTATCTTGGGCGTTGGGTTTGAATGCAACGCCTATGTTCTTGACTTCATGGGCTATGGCTTGATTCTAGGCATGGATTGGCTAGCCAGATACGGTGCCATCCTAGTAGGCCCGGCCCTGGCCCAAGGCCACCAAGGCGGTGGCCTTGGGCCTCCGATTTTGCCGGGCCTCAGATTTTTGAATTTCTGCATAGAAATAAGCCATATAGTGATGTTTTCAGAATGTAGCATAGCCCAGTGGTAATGCATTGGTCTTTATACAGCACAGACCTGAGTTCAAATCCTGCTGAGCCTCAATTTTTAAACACCTACCACAACTTACCATTTTGGGCCTCAATTTTGCCTTGGGCCTCACTTTCCTCAAGGCCGGCCCTGCATCCTAGACTGTGTAAGAAGGGTAGTTAGATCGTTGACTCGTTGTGGAAAGACCCTTGATATTTCTTGTGACCCTAGGGGTTCAGTGACGCTTAGCTACCTAGAATCTCTTGACGCGTCCAATGATGATTTGGAATTTGTTCGTGTGGTACATGAGTATGGTGACGTCTTAGATGAACTTCGGGGTTTACCCCCAAGGCGTGAGATAGACTTTCGTATATACCTAGTAGATAATACAAAGCCAGTTGCATTACCAGTACGACACATAGCACCGAGAGAGAGAAGAGAAGTGAGGTCCTTAGGACACATGGTCTCTAAGGAAGGGATGGCTGTGGATCCCGTAAAGGTGATGGCAATCCAAGATTGGAAAGATCCTAGAAACGCAACGGAAGTAAGAAGCTTTCTAGGGCTGGCGGGCTATTATAGGAAGTTCATTAAGGACTTCGCGAAGATATCAGCCCCACTTACTCTGTTAAAGAAGAATAACTTGACTTTTTCTGGGGATGTTGACTGTGACGATGCTTTTCAACGTTTGAAGAGGGCTTTGACGACAGCTCCATTTTGACCTTGCTAGATGGGAGCAAACCGTTTACAGTATATATCGGTGCTTGCGGGATAGGGCTTGGAGCAGTTTTCGATGCAAGAGGAAAAGGTGATATGTAAAAGGCGGTAAGTACGAGCATCGCTTATCGTCCATAGACAAATGGACGGACAAGAAGGGGTGAATAGAGTCCTGGAAGATCTTTTGAGGTTATGTATCCTAGATTTTGGAGGGACATGAGAAGAGGCAACTAGCTTAGTAATGTTCATGACGTGTTTCATGTGTCGCATTTGAGGAAGTGTTTATATGATACGGCGCAAGTAGTGGAGCCGAGCACGCTCAAAGAAGTGGAAGTAGAGAGAAGTGCCACGGTTAAACGAGCTCCTACATGCATCCTTGGGTCGGAGATATTAAAGCTATGCAACAAAGAAGTCAAGTTAGTCAAGGTGCAATGGGGAGATGATCAAGGAGACGCACTTGGGAGACGGAAGACAAGATGCGTACGTTGTACCTTTTCCGATTTGAGGATATGTTCTTAGCATCTCCTTTTTCTATCGCTTTGTTTATACTTGTTCAATCGTTTAGTATGTCCTCTCGATTATATCTTCGATCTTTAGATAGGAAAAATCCTATGGTTGAAAACATGTGTTTGAGACATGTTATGTTTGGTGGATGCAAGTGGTTGCTTGTGGATGCATGTACACACACAGTAGGCACTAGATCAGCTCAATCACCTTCATGTTGCATATAAATGTGTGTGCATATTTAAGTTAATGGATGTATTATGGTTGTGTTATCACATGGATGCTGCTTTTTGATGAATGGTTGGGCACACATATAGAAGTAATATGTATCGTTAGGATTCTTTCGCATACATAATGGACGCATGGCACTATCATGATTTGCATTAAGGAGGTCAGTTGAATCAGTAGACCACCTGATTTTTGCATTAAATAAGGAACATACACACACACTTTTTGCATATGTTCATACAACATTAGAAATATTGTAAGGACAATGGATGCCTGTGCTTGATGGTTGAGTAGATGGATGATTGTATGTTAGGATATGCATTCTCCTTAACTTAGAGATTTCGGGGGCGAAATCCTTTAAGGAGGGGAGAATGTAACACCCTGTGATTTTAAATATTAAAATTAACAAATTAAAGAATACTTAATTTCAAATGTGAGAATTAAGGGAAACGGGTTGCGCCATTGCGTTCGTCTCAGAATTCTGCTTGAAATAAAGTCCGAGTTTGTGTGAATTGGACTTCGTATAAAGAAGTTATGGCCATCTGAAGTTTCAGAAAATTAAATAAAAACAATTCAGAAAAATAAATACAAAGGCAGGTCGACCAGGGGGTCAACCTACCTCAGGCCAGGTCGACCGTGGGTCGACCTCCCTATATACAGGTCGACCTAGGGGTCGACCTCCCCCTCGGGTCAGATCTAAAATCTGACGTTTTTCTTTGTGAGACGATTCTGACTCTTTGCTGAGTCATTTAGGCCTGATGTGGCTATTCTATCTTGTCTGAATGGCTTTGATTTGCTCTAGTTTAATCTGATGGTTCATATTAAATCAAACTTCTATATAAACAACCTAAATCCAAACCCTAAAGCCACACAAAACATTCCTAAGACCGTCATGCCGTCAATGGTAAACCTAGAGTAGTCGCCGTTCTCTTTCAACTCAAAAGCAAGATAGAAGCAAGAATCCAATAAAATCAAATCTAATTTAGAACAACGATTAGTCTACATCAAAGGCGAGCAATTCATTTTCAGAATTAAGATCCCAGAAAGACAAGACTATTCTTTTGTTTGTGAGTATAATAGCTTTCACAAATTAATTAATTAATTTAATTATGATAATTTATAAATGGGACTATGAGAATATGATTTTGAATCATGTGATGTTGAATTATATGCAAGTTTGTGATGTTGGATTACATGTTCTTATGTGAATTATATGCAAGTTTGTGATGTTAGACTATATGTTCTTATGTGAATTATATGCAAGTTTGTGACGTTGGACTATATGTTCTTATATGAATCTTATGCAAGTTTGGGATATTAAGACATATGTGAATCTTATGCAAGTTTGGGATGTTAAAACATATGTGTATCATGTATATACATATGCTAGTTTATGTGATTGTAACCTTTATGTTTAGATCCATATGCAAGTTCACACCTTTATGTTTAGATCCTTATGCAAGTTTACACCTTTATGTTTAGATCCTTATGCAAGTTTACACTTTTATTTTTAGATCCTTATGCAAGTTTACACCTTTATGTTTGGATCTATATTTAGATCCATGGCAGTATATAGTTATGCAAATTTATGTTTGCCTATGTTGGTATTGAATGTGAATCATATGTTAGTTTGAATGTAACTCATATGCAAGTTATAGGAAAACCATATACATATATGCAAGTTCACTATTTCATGTTTAGATCTATATTTAGATCCATGATAGTTTATGTAAATTTATGTATACTCATTGCCTATGCAAGTTATTGGCTATGCAAACTTATGTCATGATTCTTAGATTTATTCTATGTGTTATGCTAGTTGTGATGTTGCTTTTCTTTTATAAGTTAGACTATATTGTGAGTCTAACATATGTTATAACGTACGAATAGCACGGGGACAATGGGAAAACATTAAATATACATAATTGTGAATTGGCATAAAATGGCCTTAAAAGGCATATTATTAATTTGAGGCATTAATTTGCATAATTAGTATTTACGGACATAATTTAAGTGACAATTATGGACATAAATAAATTTGGAATCTATTGACAAATTTGAATAGGGATATTAATCCAATTTAGGGTTAAATAAAGATGTGTAATAATTAACAGCCTAAGACACGAGGTTGGACTCGTTTGTGGTGTAAGACTGCCCGGACCCGCCCGGCAAATCCAGCAACCACAAACGGTAGTCTAATGTGAGAGGTCAAAGGCACGAATTAAATGCGTAACGATTGTAAAGACACGAGGTTAGGCTCTTTTACGATATAAGACTGCCCGGACCCGCCCGGCAAATCCAGCAACCACAAATAACAGTCTAATGTGGGAGCTCTTTACAAGGTTACGGTTCTAATGAATTAATTAACACTTAACCAGATAAACATGTGGTGGGGCATGGGGGTTAAGTGGGTGGCCTTGGGTGGCTTGTGAAATACGATTAGAAACACTTAACCAACTTGAAAACGTGTAAGAAGACATGAATAAGAAGGGGTTAAGTGGGAAATTCTAGTGTGGACCAAGCATAGGTGGAAAGCTTGTGTCAGGCATGGGGGCCCTTTTCAAACCAGTAACCCATTAAGCATCTTTGTGAGCTCGACGCAAATCGAGGATGGGACAAGCTTACTGGGTTTGATTGTAAGAGGTCAAAACGGGTTAGCGGTGGCAACGCAAGTCCAACGGGGTCATGCGTATGCATGGGCCCGGGCCGGTAGGTAAGACGTTGTTGCATCGTGTAGATTTAAGCTGTGCATCTTTAGTGGTATCGGGTTGCCACTTTGGGGAGTGATACACCCCACTGTGGGACCAGCACGGGTATCTACGAGTTAAGGAGCCGATCGAATGGGGAAGGTAGTGGGTATGACTAGCGGAGATAGGAGCAGACGACACCTATGAAGATAGCTAGAAGTATAACTACCATATTATGAATAAACATTGTAATTAGAATGAGGAGGGTAGCGGGTACAACTAGTGGAGATAGGGGCAGACGACACCTATGAAGGCAGCTAGGGGTACGTGAAACTACCATTATCATTATTGTGTTCTGTAGGCGGGATCAACTTTTAGGGTGACAAGTAATTATGCGGTGTAATTAGCATTGGTGCAGTATAGTAATTATCCTATAGCGATTAGGAGCGAGATTAACGCCAGAATATTCCTCTTGTTTGCTTTGCCTTGCCCATTTGTTTCACAGTCATTCCTTGTTTTACCATTTTATGCCTTATCCTAATTACTTTAATAATTGTATTGTTAAAGTTATGGTACTCGCCAGACTTCATGTCTAACCCCCTTTGTTTTCGCCTCTTTTCTTCCTCCCCCCTCAGGTTCTCAGGGTGGGACTAGTACTCGCAGAGCTTGATTTTGATCTCTTTCTCTCTCTTTTGGAAGAGCTTGGATTATTGAAAGTAAAGTTCAACTCATCTCTTTTATGGCTACTTACGTTGGGGCTATGCTTCTTACTTTATGTTCTCAGAAAACAAATTTGTCAAGATGGATATTAAGTGTACTTGGTTTTACTGTTGGTTTTGGGAGTTGTTGTAATCAAACTATTTCTTCGCTGCAGTAAAAGTTGTTTTAAAATTTTCAAGTACCAATATTTGTATTTGTCTTGTTATATTCTGTTCTATACACTAATAATGCTCCACGAAACTTAATGCATTCACTTTGTGGGTGATATTAACGGACGTGGGGTGTTACAGGATCTGGGTCTTATAATAGCTTCATTTTTCCAAAAAGCATTGCGTTGTTTTGTTATATGCACTGGTATTCTTGGGATGAAACCCGTTCTGTGTTATACGGCGTGGTCCCTTGATTCACCAAATTTTAAAGTAAAGTTTTAAATAACTGTTTTAGTTCTCACACCAGTCACATGACTGACCTGGAGTTTATTGTTTTAACCTAAACTATGGGTGCCCCTAATTTCCACATGGGCAGCTAGTAGTTTTGGTTTTGCAGAGTTATATTCACAGGATCCTGGTTTACAGCTGGAATGATATTCGGAAAGCTCTGTATCCGTATATTCTTTCCAGTTGTGTTTTGTATTATTTTCCACTGCATTGTAATTTTTAAGTCTCATATACTTAAAGAATGTATTTTATTTGTTCATACTCTGTATATTCTTGTACTCTAATGTAAATTGTTGTAATAAGCAATGAAAAGTTCTTCTGTTTTCTGATTTGTCGTGTTCTCAAGACAATCTGTTCTTCCTCTTCTCCTCGGAGACCGGGGAAGTTCTAAGTCCTTTCAGGTGGTATCAGAGCTCTGGTTTACAGAGCTCGAGAACAAGGCACATTAGAACCATACGAAAGAATTCATTAGAGATTGGATTAGTAATACCCAATAAGAATAACTCGTTAGAGATGGGATCAGTAGTATCCTTGAAAGAGTGTGAAGAGTATATTTTTGAAATGAAAACAAATATTGTTTTGAAAACTTAAACTATTTCATACGTATTTGAATATTTGTTTGTATTGAATTTGGACAATCCAATATATAAATATTTTGCATATATGCCTTGCAAACGTGTATTCGAAGTTTTAATATACTGGATATATATAGAATCACGCTCTAGTCGCCCGGACATGATTCTGGTGATGCCCGGGCATCATCAGTAATTGTGTTCGAGTTTCGAAAGTGGGATTTCTATATGATTCCAATTTCCTGGTGTGAGAACCAAAACTAGATAGGGCTTATTGTTGTGATTTGGCATCAAAAATCTGATTTTTGGACTATGTATTAAAGTTATGAATTTGAAAAGCTAATCAACTAATTGATTGATGATTGTGTTGTGTGATTATTTATTTAAATCAACATGTGAAAGAACAGTACATATAACCCAATTGTATCAAATATTGAACTGTATTGAAATTATTTGCAAATGCATGCATGTACATATATATGTGTGAATAGGTTATAGCAAGGAGGCTAGAGCAAAGGAATAATATGCCCGACAAATAGGTACATGTTTACTAATTTATTGGGATTGGATGATTTCATGAGCCGCTTGGCTATTTCCTTTTCTTTTTGATTGGAGAGGGCCTGTGTGGCGGTTTGGGGATTTTCCTGGTGCTCCCGTACAAAGGAGGTTATGGCGAAATTTTTCGAAAATTTAGGGTGTTAGCCAAATTTTTGAAGAATTGGAAAATTCTTAGAAATTGAAAAGTTGAAGAATGAAAGCCAAAATGAAAGTTGAGTTGGATTGTAAAACAACTTTCAGCTACCTTCCTTTTCGAGGACAAAAAGATTTTAAGTGGGGGAGATTGTAACAACCCCGAAAATCCAAACCAATTGAAAAATTTTATTTTCGCAATTTTAATGAATTTTGAATATTTAAAATGATTTATTTTAAATAATTACGATAAGAAATTTATTTTGAATAGAATTAGAATGTATATATTTATTTGAATCGACGTTAGAATATAATTATTTATTTTAAGTTATAAAAGGAATTGAAAATGGCGCGGTAGTTTGAAAATTCGATTTCAAATTTCAAATGAATGTACAGGATTCAAAATAAACCGGATTTTAGCGAAACCAAAAATATTTGAATCTAAATGAAAATATATTTCCAACGAATCCGAAAAATCAAAATTTCATAGCGGGAATAAAAAGTTAAGCCCAGTTGAAAATTCAGAATAGTCGCTATGGAAATCTAGCCCTTAAAAATAGCCATTTTGCAAACGACCTCCGTTTTCGACGAAACCACTTTTGTTGGATTCGGGTTGTCAAGTTATTGCTAGATTCCAAAATTCATAATTTTTGGGATCAATATGTGAGCGCGGCGCAGGAAAACGTGTTTTGACAGTTTCAGTCAATTTGGATCGACCAGAAAATGGCCATTTTTCAAACGGTCTCCAAATTTGACGAAATTAGTTTTGTTAGGACCGTATCATCAACACGAAGCTAGAAAATATTTTTTGGGAATTTTTAGAGTCCGTATGTGGCCCTGGTAAATTGAAATGTGCGTTCAAAATCAATATATAGATTTATATTTTCATTTTGATGGAAAATGATCGAAACAGTCTGTGACGACCCAAACTTCCCAGTAAAGGAAAGGCTGGATTGCTTTGAGAACAACACACATCAGAGCATAAACCGAAGAACATTTTATTGCTGGTTACAACAATTACATCAGAGTACAAGAATATTACAGAGTATGAATACTTATTACACAAAGAAATACAATAATATCAGAGATTAAAATTACATTTAAATAGCAGCGGAAAAAATTACAAATACACAACCGAAAGGAATACACGGATACAGAGCTTTCCGAATATCGCTTCAACTGTAAACCAGGATCTTGTAAATATCTGCAAAAAGCTACTCGACTGCCCGTGTGGAAAATATGGGCCCCCGAGTGTGCCAGTGAAACAAACTACAGGTCAGTCATGGGACTGGTATGAGAAATCTGACTTAATTTATCTAATTAATATGGCTAATCACAGGACCACGCCGCTAATGCGGAACGAGTTTACTCCATTGGATTGCCAGTGCATAAACTACAGTAAATCGTTAAACAACGCAATTCTTTTTAGAAAAAAAATGAAACCATTATAAGACCCAAGTCCCATCACACAATGCAACGCAAACCAGAGGATAGGGTTTTACCTTATAATGGCCAAAAATGCTTGATACGATAAAAACGGATTTGATATTATCATTAGTGTATATATGTTTCCAAAAACAATTTCAATCATAATATATCAATCATAGACGGCATGAGTACCATATATCATGTCGCCATACTAGTTCTACAATCAAAACCGCAAGGTCGTATCGAAAGTTGGATTTCCATCATGAGTCGAGGCTAGGGGCAAGCTCCTCTCCGATTCGAGACACTCTAGCAAATGCCTCAGGATCCCCCGTAGTGAACCCTTGGATCTTCAGGGTCGGTCCCTACCTAAGGGTAGTGGATTAATTATGCCTGAACACACGCTTCCCGGTCCCTTTGGACCTATAGTATGACCACTAACGGCCTATAAAAATCCGAGGCGCCTCAAAATCCATCATCCACATAAGTAAAATGTCAGCCAGTTTAAGCACTGACACCACTCCTAGCTAGAAATAAACGTGTGCACTCCCTGCGGTCCCAATCCCGTTTTTGACTCATACCGGGGTGTGAGGCTCGTGAAGTCACGCTATACACAAAACTATGCCGTAATAGGCTATACTTTGATCATCCCACAAGGCCCTGCTTTTCAACAAAAGCCTTGATCATTTGCATCTGGGCGTGCCACATTGACAATTCACGCCATGCGATCAATCACTATTAATATATACCAGGGTGTTAAGTAGAGAATAAATCCTCCACCACCAAACAGACATACATTAATAGAAATCGATTTAATTCACATGGAACGAAATCCAATGTCAGACACGCATCCATTTACTAGCTTTGCTCTGGGTCTGAGCGAAAACCAAATCCAAACAATCAACAATAGTCCGGACGGCCACCACTGAAACCCCTTCAAGGTAGCAACTCCCATCAAGGGTCTCAGTAGAAACACATCCATTCGATGTGAAAATCGTCGGTCTTCAATCACCGTCTTCAACTTCGACTCTTCATTGTCGTAGTAATTATTCGGAATGGGTTAAACCTGGTCTTTCCGAATAACTCGCGTATTTTATAATTAAAAATCAAGTACTATAAAGACACATCGAACGCCTCATTCCAATTCAGAATATTCTTTTAAATAAAATATTCACATTATCTTATCAAAGATAAATTCTTCAAATTTATTCTTAAATCTTTCTTTTAAAGATTTATTAAAACCCCAATTTGGTTTTAAATATCACAAATCATTATTCGATGATTAATTAAATTTAATAAATTAATCTTATCTTTAACTGGGTTAAAGAACTAATGTCATTTAAAACATAGTTCACGGTAAACCCAAAGTCATCTTCCATAAAATATGGGATCTTCACAGAAATCAAATCAATATATAATCGTTATAAAATTCTGTATCCGACAAATAATATAAATGGAATAACGGCAAAGCCTCTTAAATTCCATATGTAGTATCGGTCTTCTTTTACAGAAGCTTATCTTGGTTGTTATTAATTCAAATTCCATTCAACTCCAATTTAATATATTGAATTGGAAAACTTGGTTTTTGGAAAATTCCCATTTAAATCTTAATAAGAGATTTATAAATTCCAAATCATATTTTCACTGTCAGTTGGGTTAAAGAACACATGTCGCTTAAAAACATAGTTCACAATAAACCCAACTCACATTTCATCTTATTCAAATTACCAAGTATAATTGAAAACTTTTAATAATCTTAAATTAAAGATTATTCTTTTCATAAGGGGTTTTAAGAACAGTGTTATTTAAGACACTATTCACGACAAACCCAAATCCAATTTATTTAATTTAATTCTAATTAAATATTAGCAAATTGGAAAACTTCATTAAATCTTAATTTAATGATTTATTCTAGTTAATAACTAGTTCATTTAAATAAAAATATATTTTTCTAAAATATGTTCTTTTTCTAAAATATTTTACAAAATATTCTTTTACTAGAATATTCTTATTGGAATGTGACTCAATCAACAACCATATACTGCATGAAACCAACAAGCATGATAAATAATTATCAATCATCCAATTAATCAACCAAAGTGGATTCTACACTAAATATTGGGACTAGTGTAGGTCAAATATCATCCCAACACCCGTGTGGGGTTTCATCCAACAAACAAATAATAAATTATTTGTGCACTTGGGCGATGTGTAAGAATTATCGATCCAATCACATAAACAAGTCGGACAACTTGTAAATGGAAGTGTAAAATTCAGTTTTGAATACAATAATGTTATATTAAATAAATCAACACTTCATCAACACATACATATATTCCAAGCCATCATTAACATCATATTTTAACATATGATCTTTTTATTGTGACTAATCGTCAAATAAAAATATTAACTTTCCTATCTTTGTGTAATCCTTTTTCAATGACCAAAAGTATAAATGTATATTTTGGTGAAATCCTTTTAAATGACCAACAGTGAATATTTTGGTCACATTCTTTTAAGTGTGACAAAAATGTCTCTTTTATTCCTTCTTTTAAATATGACAAAAAAATGTAATTCTGCCTAATTCCCTTTAATGTACAAAATGTGATACTCTTGTTTAATTCATTTCTAATGTACAAAATGTGATAATTTTCCTCATCTTCTCAAGTAAACAAAAATGTTATTTTTGTCTTCATTCTTTTTAATGTATAAAGAATATACATTTCAAGTTCATTCTTTTTAATGTATAGAAAGTATATATTTCGGTTAGACTCTTTTTAACGACCAAAAATATTCATTTTCATTTGATCCTTTTTAATATATAAAAATGTTATTCTTATATAATTCTTATTTAAGGACAAAAATGTGATTTTTGTAAAATCCTCATTAAGTGACAAAAATGTATGTTTTTGTCAAACTCTTTTTTTAATACACTAAAATGTTCATTTTAGTTTAATTATGAAAATTGAAACTTAGCAATAATTTGACATTCCGGTTCCAACAAAAGTGGTTTGGTCGAAAACCGAGGTCGTTTGCAAAATGGCTATTTTCAAGGCCAAAATATTTAATTAAAATATATATAAATTCCACAGCGACTTTTCTAGATTTTAAACTGATCATAACTTTCTATTTTCAAAGTGAAATTTCAATTTTTCAGATTCGTTAGAAAGATATTATTAAGCAGATTCAAATATTTCTTGTTTCGTTCAATTCTGATTTAAAATGAATCCTGTACACTCAATCAAAGTTCAAATTCAAATTTTCAAACTGCAGCGCTGTTTTAAATTCCTTTTATAATTAAATTAAATTTATTCGTTTTAAAATAAATTTTTAGTCATTCTTATTTAAAATAAAATATTTAAAATATTAAAATCCACTAAAATTTCTAAAATAAAAATTTTAAATTGGCCCTAAAATTCCGGGTTGTTACACAGTCGGATTAGCTTACGGGACATATCCCATTGTATTCGAAATGCGGGTAATTAGTTATGGATGACAGTCGGTGGGTTTCGTTTGGAGGTCGAAATAAAAAGTTGCTTTTTGGGGTAATAAAATAAAATAAAATAATTAAATAATAACCCTTACCCTTAACCTTATCCCCCTAACTCTATTCCTCTCTCCCCGTCGGTTATTTCAATCGAAGTAAAAAAAACTCCATCGCGCCCTCCGATCCGCTCCATCGTCCCACCCGTCGCCGCCAGATCCGACCTCCACCTCGCCCCTCTGGTCTCCACCGACGCCCCCTCCGGTCCCTCTCTCTCTATCCTCTTATGTAAGACGGCTACCCCCAAACCCTAGCCCAAGCCCCAAATCAGTTCGGACCCGCAACCCACCACCCCGCCTTGGCCAATGCACCACTGCCGCCCCTCCCTGGGTGCGCCGCCACTGGCGAAGACCCCCTCCCCCCTCCGGCGAAGGAGCAGCAAACCCCTCCCCCCTTCCGATTTGAACATTGTAAGTTTTATTTTTTTTATTTTTTTATTTTATTTTAATTTAATTATATACATTGTTTTATTTTCTGATTTAATACAAATTAAATAATGGTTGAAGATTTGATTTTTTTTACAAGCGAAAAGATATGTTTTTAGTCGTGAAAAGGTTGGATTTTTAATCGAATAAAGAAGTAATTTTTATACATATAGTAATGATAAAAATGTGATTTTTATATATGTATAGTAACGATAAAAATGTGATTTTTATATATGTGATTAATGATAAAAATGTAATTTTTAGATATGTAAAGTAACGATAAAAATTCGATTTTTACATGTATGGTTAAGGTAAAAAGATTTGATTTTTAATACAAGAAAAAAAAGATTTTTCATTGTAGAAAATTTAAATTTTTCATTGTAGAATAATTAGATTTTTCATTGTAGAAAAATTAGATTTTCATTTTGAAGTAGCGAAAATAAAAATTCAATCTTTATATAAGAAGTAGAAATATAAAAATATAATTTTTATATAGAAAGAAGCGTTGTAAATATATGAGGCAGAAATAAAAATATGATTTTTATTTATTGGAATGAAGCGATAAAATATGAATTTTTTTATATATGAACAGCATGAAAAGGATACATTGGAATTTTGGGCAAATCCGAACCGTTCAAAAATAGAGAATGGCGGAGTGGATTCCAAATGTGAGAACTCCTCACTAAAATTTTCTTATATAGTTATTTATTTTATAACTACATATATGAACTGTTCCCATCGTCCACAGACCATGAATGACTTGTTTGATTGTTTGCTTTGGTTGAGTAGATTATTTGGTTGAATTTGTTGTTTGGGTGAAATGAATTGATTAAAATTGTTAGGTGTGTATGGAGAGAGCCAATATCAGGAGAGGGGTAATGCTAGACATTATCCGATTTTGATATCGCGCTGTTATACCGCCAAAATTTTCTAAAATATGTTAGAACAATAAAAATATTATTTTTATTGTGTAAATGAATTGAATAAATATTTTATTATTAAAAATATAATTTTTAACGTATGTATGAATAAAATAAATATTCATTTACAAATCAGACGATTTGTTTATGTACACCCATTTGACTGATATGGATTGGGACGATAAATTTTACACATCGCCCAACTGCACAAATAAAGGTTCATTATTTGTTGATTGAAACCCAACACAGGTATTGGGATGATATCGGACATACACTAATCCCAATAATTAGTTGTATGTCAATCAATTGGTTTACAAGCTCTGTAAGCATTGAATACTTATATGTAATGCTTATACAGTGTAGAATGCACTCTGGATGATGGTTGATTGTTTATTATTGTTGTTGTACACATTTGTTGTGTGAAATCCATATAAATCAAATTATATGGTATTTGACTATGTCTGATTCCAATTCAGAAGAAAAGAATATTTTTAAAATAACGGACATTTTGAAATGATGAATATTTTGAAATAATATTCAGTAAAAGATCAAAATCTGATTTTTGATGTCCGATTTGGGATGGACACGAATATATTTAAATATATAAAGCCATGTGATTAGATTAACGCCATTTTGATGTGAACTATATTTATATCAATTTTATTCATTTTTACAATGAATATCGAAAAGGAAATGTTTTCAAAGTCTAATGTTTTGAAATTATTATCATTTATATATCAATGATATGGAATATTCAATTTTGATTAGAAACTGAATATGAAGTTGAAATCGTTTTTTTGAATAGAAATCGACGAAATATATATATATATATATATATATATATATATATATATATATATAATGGCCTGAATAAAACGCGCCGCGGCAGTTCGCGAATTTCGACCATTGACTTCGAACGGACATTACGTGAGATCCGATCGTCGGATTCTCCTAAAACCGGAACCGTTCGTTTCGTATCGAAAAGAGCTTTCTAAAGAATATTAGATATTTGAAATCTAACGGTTGGATTTGGAATTGTGTCCAAATCAAATTTGGAAAAGGTCGTTGTTAGTGCAGTTCGATGGCCGTTTATGGAAATCGACTGTACAGGCCTTGATAAAATTACTAAAAATATCAATAATTAGTGTAAAATCATAAGAAATGATTTGGAAAGAATTGGGATGAAAAATTCCATATTTGAAAAGATAAAAATAGATTTTTATCGAAATGAACTAGTTTTGAACTAGAATTATAATCCAATTATTTTTAAAATAAATAAATTGGATTTGAAATGGTTTTAAAAATAACCAAAATTTCTAATATATAAATTGGAAATGGATTTGGACCGAAATTGTCTTCGGAATGTTTCGGTGATGGATTTCAGGATTATACCGATATTGTTATGGAAATTTGAAAGACATATTTATATCGTTATTTCCAATACGATATTTGTTGGTTGTAGAATTTGATATTGAATATAAGCCCATATATTTTCTATTCAGAGCCTTGTATTTAATATCAAATTGGATTTTGGGTTTGTGTGAACTGTGTTTTAAATGCCACCGTTCTTAAACCCAGTATGAAAAGAGTAAATCTTTCAATTAAGATTATTGGAGTTTCCAGTTAATTAACATTTAATTGGAATAAAATGGAATGTGAATTGGATTTATCGTGAACTGTGTTTTAACGACATTCGTTCTTTAACCCGGTTTACAGTGAAATGTGATTTCGAATTTATAAATCGGTTGTTAAGATTTAAAGGAGATTTTCCAAAGTAAAGTTTTCCAATTTAACATATTAAATTGGAATAGAATTCGATTTGGTAGAAATCAAAGTGAATTTCTGTGGAGGAAGACGGCTAATATATATCGAATTTAAAAGACTTTGGCTTTATTCCATTTATACTATTAGTCGGATATGGAAGTTTATATCGATTATATATATATTAATTTGTTTTCCGTGAAGATTCCATATTAATGGAATGTGATTTTGGGTTTATCGTGAGCTGTGTTTTAAATGACATCAGTTATTTAACCCAGTTAAAGAGCAGGATTTATTTCCTGGATTTGAATAATCATTAAGTAATGATTTTTGGAAATTAAAAACTGAATTAGAATTTTAATGAATCTTTAAATAGATTGAAAGGTGAATTTGATAACTAAAATTATCAAATTCAAGAAATGATCGAGAATGGAGTATCACCAGTTTTGCTCCAAGCGATAGTTAAATCTGTAATTAGATTTGAATGTGAAATGGTAATTAATTTTACCGATAACACTGTGGTGTTAGAAATGAAGTATTACCAGTTTTACTTCATGGGATGAATAGGTAGGGGTTGGGAAATTTAACAAATGATTACTTCGGTAAGGTTCGCTAATCCCGACTAGTTTGGATGAACCATAATTTGGTTTGAATTGAAATCCAAAAGAAGATTAAAGAATAAATTTAAAGAATTTATCTTTGATAAAATTAATGGGAACCTTTCCCAAAGTATAAGAATATTGGAATAAAAGAAATATTCTGGATTGGAATAAGGCGTATGTTGTGTTTTTATAACACTTGTTTATTATATACGCGGGTTATTCAGAAAGACCGGGTTTATCCCATTCTGAATAACTGAATCGACGATGTGTCGAGGATGAAGACGGTGGTTGAAGACCGGTGGTCTTCACATCGTTTGGATGATTACTGATGTCTTGATTGGGCTGTACACCCAAGACAAGGTAATAAGCGGTGATCGTCCAGACGTACTTGGAGATCGACTGGATATGCGAGGACCTCTCCACTATATTGGACATATGGGGGAGGAATAAGGTGCCTCCAGTTTCGTTCAGACACAGAACAAACTTGTAAATGGATGTGTGTCTGACATCGGATTTCATTATGTGTGATTGATAGACATCGGTTGCATAGCGTGAATTGCCTATGTGGCATGCTGAGATGCAAATGATCAAGGCTTCTATTGAAAAGAAGATCCTTGTGGTTGATGATCAAAGCACGACTTTAATATAGCGTAGCTTTGTGTAGCATTAATTCACGAGCCTCACACCCCGGTGTGAACCAGAAACGGGAGAGGACATCAGGGAGGGCATGCGTTTCCTTTTAGCTAGGAGTGGTGTCAGCGTTTTACTAGCCATGACATTTTACTTATGTGGATGATGGATTGCGACGCGCCTCGGTTATTTTGGTCTCTGCGGAGCCGATGGTATGGTCTTTATACAGACCAATTTTACGCCCCATAGGGCGGGGAAACGTAGTGTTCAGGCATTTTAATCCACATCGAGTGGACCGGCCCTGACGATCCAAAGGCTTGTCTGCGCACTTGCCTAAGGCTTGGGCTAGAGAGTCTCGAAGCGGTAAGGACAATCCCTTGCTTTGTTCACAGATGGAAATCCAACTTCCAATACGTGATATTGCGGTTTTGATTGTAGAGCCTAGTATTGGCGACATGATATATGGTACCCATGCCGTCTAGGATTGATACATTTATATTTGAAGTTGTTTTATACACTATGCACTTATAATAGTATCAAATGATTTGTTATAACGTATCAAGCATGTTTGGCTATTATAAGGAAAAACCCTATCCTCCGGCTTGCGTTGCATTGTGTGATGGGACCTGAGTCTTATAATAGCTTCAATTTTTCAAAAAGCATTGCGCTTTTTTGTTATATGCACTGGTATTCTTGGGAGGAAACTCATTCCGTGTTATACGGCCTAGTCCCTTGGTTTACCAAATTTTAAAGTAAAGTTTTAAATAACTGTTTTAGTTCTTACACCAGTCACATGACTGACCTGGAGTTTATTGTTTTATCCTAAACTCTGGGTGCCCCTAATTTCCACACGGGCAGCTAGTAATTTTGGTTTTGCAGATTTATATTCACAGGATCCTGTTTTACAGCTGGAATGATATTCGAAAAGCTCTGTATCTATATATTCTTTCCAGTTGTGTTCTGTATTATTTTTCGGTGCATTGTAATTTGTAAATCTCTGATATTTAACGAATGTATTTTATTTGTTCATACTCTGTATATTCTTGTACTCTGAAGTAAATTGTTGTAATAAGCAATGAAATGTTCTTCTGTTTGTGTTCTGATTTGTCGCGTTCTCAAGGCAATACGTTCCTCCTCTTCTCCTCGGAGACCGGGAAAGTTCCGGGTCCCATCAAGTGTCCTCTCTGGTTCAAATTTCTGGACCGCTGTAACCCATTCATCGTTCCTCAATTTCACCATCGCATGCTTCTAGGAGGCCGCCGTTGTCAATCCAGTGCCGCCACACCCACGGCCATCGCGCTGCCATCTAGCGCCGCCCTACCTGGTCCCTGTAAGGACCCGAACTTCCCCGGTAAGGAAAGCCCGGATAATTCGAGAACAACGCACAAAAGAACACAGATAGAAGAACATTTCATTGTTATTTACAACAATTCCATTAGAA
Source organism: Allium sativum (assembly GCA_030737875.1). Classification (NCBI taxonomy): domain Eukaryota; kingdom Viridiplantae; phylum Streptophyta; class Magnoliopsida; order Asparagales; family Amaryllidaceae; genus Allium; species Allium sativum. The sequence goes on along the minus strand of CM060924.1, from coordinate 821,128,644 downwards.
TACAAGAATATACAGTGTATGAATGAATAAAATACATTCGATAAAGATCAGAGATTACAATAAATTACATAGCAGCGGAAAAACAATATAAAACACAACTGAAAGTAATATATGGATACAGAGCTTTCCGAGCATCGTTCCTGCTATAAATCAGGATCCTGTGAATATAAATCTGCAAAACCAAATCTACTAGCTGCCCGTGTCAAAATAAGGGCACCCAGAGTTTAGGTTAAAACAATAAACTCCAGGTCAGTCATGTGACTGGTGTGAGAATTAAAACAGTTATTAATCTTTATTTTAAAGTTAGGTAAATCAAGGGACCACGCCGTATAACACGGAACGGGTTTCCTCCCAAGAATACCAGTGCATAAAACCAACAGCGCAATGCTAAATAAAGAAAGATGAATCTATTATAAGACCCAGGTCCTATCACACAATGCAACGCAAGCCGAGGGATAGGGTTTTTACCTTATAATAGCCAAAGAATGCTTGATACGCTAAATTTCATCTTTTGATTCTTAATCAGACTCCAACCGTAAATTAGTAAGAGAACGATTCCCTAAGTATTAACCCCGAAGGCCGAAACCAACATCAGACTAATACCCAGGAAACCACCCATCTTAGCTCGTTTCCAGTTAGTTTCTGATTTTATATACAATCATAAATATCAATCATAGGCGACATGAGCGTCCCATACCACTATGTCGCTATATATAGGTTTACAATCAAAACCACACATGTCGTATTTGTAAATTGGATTTCCATCTGTGAACCGAGGCAAAAGATAGTCCTCACCAAATTCGAGACGCTCTAGTCCGTGCCTCAGGCAAGTACTTAGTCACGCCTTTGGATCGTCAGGGCCGATCCACTGATGTGGATTGAAATGCCTGAACACTGCGTTTCCCCGCCCTTTGGGGCGTAAATGAGCCAACGAATGGCTCCATCGGCTTCACATAGTCACCGATATATCCGAAGCGCCTCGTAAACCAACAACCACATAAGTCAAACTCGTCAGGGCATGTAAAACCAATGACGCCACTTCTAACTAGAAGGAAACGCATGCCCTCCCTGATGTCCTCTCCCGTTTCGGGTTCACAACCGGGGTGTGAGGCTCGCGAATTAACGTTACACAAAGCTGTGCCACACAGGCTATGCTTTGATCATCAACCACAAGACTCTGCTTTTCGACAAAAGCCTTGATCATTTACATCTTAGCATGCCACACAGGCAGACCACTCCATGCAACCGATATCCATCAATCACACAGAATGATATTCAATGTCAGACACACAGTCCATTTACAAGTCCGTTCTGGGTCTGAACGAAACCGGAGGCACATTGTACCTCGCATATCCATCGATCTCCAAGTACGTCTGGTCGATCACTAACTGATTCCCTCCTCTTGGGTGTACGGCCCAATCAAGATCATCAGTAATTATCTAAACAACGTGAAGACCTCCATCTTCAACCATCGTCTTCATCTTCGACTTATCGTCGTATCAGTTATTCCGAATAGGGTAAACTAGGTCTTTCTGAATAACTCGCGTATATAATAAACAAGTGTTACACAAACACAACATACGCCTCATTCCAATTCATCAGTCACTAACTGTAAATTAATCAAGAGAATAATTCCCCAAATATTAACCCCGAAGGCCGAAACCAACATCAGATCAATACCCAGGAAACCATTCTGCTTAGCTAACCCACAGTTAGTTTCTAAATTTCACATTTTTAGGGAAAGGTTCCCATTAATTTTATCAAAGATAAATTCCTCAAATTTATTCTTTAATCTTCTTTTGAATATCACTTCAAACTAGTCGGGATTAACGAACCTTACCGAAGTAATCATTTTTTTTATTTCCCAACCCCAACCTATTCATCCCATGAAGTAAAACTGGTAATACTTCATATCTAACACCACGTTGTTATCGGTAAATTTAATTACCATTTCACATTTAAATCCAATTAAAGATTTAACTATCGCCTGGAGCAAAACTAGTGATACTCCATTCTCGATCGTTTCAATCTAATTAAAGATTCAATAAAACTCCACTTGGTTTTAATCTTTAACTAGGTTAAAGAATCAGTGTCATTTAAAACACGGTTCACGATAAACCCCAAAATTACATCACATTTCAGTCAGTCCTTAACCGTAAATTAGCGAGTGAGCAATTCCCTTAGTATTAACCCCGAAGGCCGAAACCAACATCAGATCAATACCCAAGAAACCATTCAACTTAACTAATCCCCAGTTAGTTTCTGATTTTCTTAATTCTGTTGGGTCTAAGAACAGTATTATTGAAGATACCATTCACGACAACCCAAAATCACATTCTACTAATTATCGGGTTAAAGAACAAGTGTTATTTAAAACACCGTTCACGATAAACCCAAAAATCAATTCAAATTCAATTCCAATTAAATACCATTTAATTGGTACACTTCATTAAATCTAAATAAAAAGATTTAATCTTTTTCTCAACTGGGTTTAAGAACAGTGTTAATGAAGACACCATTCACGACAAACCCAAATCCCATTTGATATTAAATACGAGGCTTTGAATAGAAAATATACCGGCTTATATTCAATATCAAATTCTACGACCAACAAATATCGTATTGGAAATAACGATATTAATATATCTTTCAAATTCCCATAACAATATCTGTATCATCACGAAATCCAACATTGAAATATTCCGAAGACAATTTCGATTCAAATCCATTCCAATTTAATTATTGGAAGTTCTGGTTATTTTCAAAACCATTTCAAATCCAATTTTTTTTATTTTAAAAATAAATAAATTATTATTCTAGTTCAAAACTAGTTCATTTCGATAAAAATCTACTTTTATCTTTTCAAATATGGAGTTTTTCATCCCAATTCTTCACAAATCATTTCTTATGATTTTACATAAATTATTACTATTTTTAATAATTTTATCCAGGCCCGTACAGTCGATTTCCATCAACGGCCATCGAACTGCACTTACATCGACCTTTTCCAAATTTGATTTGGACATAATTCCAAATCCAACTGTTAGATCTCAGATTTCTAATATTCATTGGAAAGCTCTTTTCGATACGAACCCAAAGGTTCCGGTTTCAGGAGAATCCGACAGTCGGATCTCCCGCAATATCCATTCGAAGTCAATGGTCGAAATTCGCGAACTGCCGTGGCGCGGCGCGTTCTATTCAGGCCATTATATATATGTAATATATATATTATATATATTTCGTCGATTTCCTTTTCAAACGTATTTTATAAATCGTTTTAAATTCGTTTTCAAAACGGTTTCAATTCAATTTCAATTTAATTCGAATTTCAATTCATTTCAATTTAATTCGAATTTCAAATCTATTCAATTTAATTTAATTCGAATTTCAAATCTATTCAATTTAATTCGAATTTCAAATCTATTCAGTTTAATTCGAATTTCAAATCTATTCAGTTTAATTCGAATTTCAAATCTATTCAATTTAATTCGAATTTCAAATCTATTCAATTTAATTCGAATTTCAAATCTATTCAATTTAATTCGAATTTCAAATCTATTCAATTTAATTCGAATTTCAAATCTATTCAATTTAATTCGAATTTCAAATCTATTCAATTTAATTCGAATTTCAAATCTATTCAATTTAATTCGAATTTCAAATCTATTCAATTTAATTCGAATTTCAATTCATTTCAATTTAATTCGAATTTCAAATCACTTTCAATATTCATTGAAAAATGAATAAAATCGATATTAATATCGTTCACGTCAAAATAACGTCAATCTAATCAACACGACTTCATATATTTCCATTTTTCAAATATTCTGTTCAAATATTTCTTTTTTTCAAATATTTCCATTCAAATATTTCTTTTCCAAATATTTCTATTCAAATATTTCTTTTTCAAATATGGAATGAGGCCCAATCAATTACCATATAATGTAAATTATATGGATTTTCTTTAACACATGTATAAAATAACAACGATAAATAATCAACCATCATCCAGAGTGCACCATACAACTGCATAAGCATTAAATATAAATAATTAACGCTTACACAGTCTGTCAACCCATCAATTGACATATAACTAAACAATCAGGATTACTGTACGTCAAATATCATCCCAATACCCGTGTGGGGTTTCAAACAATCAAACACAGATTTTATTTGTGTAGTTGGGCGATGTGTAAAATTTATCGTCCCAATCAATATCAGTCAAATGTGTGTATATAAACAAATCGTTTGATTTGTTTATATTAATTCATTTCATATACACGTTAAAAATTCTATTTTCAACTATAATATTTTATTTCATTTCACATCACACAATCAACTACACATCAAAATCAAACAAACAAGCATACAAGCCGTCCATGGTCTGTGGACGACGGGCGTCGGGTGCTACTAAACACCGTCTGCATCCTAGTATATATTTCAACTAGAAAACAAATTAAAAGTGAGGAGTTCTCACCGAGGGTTCCACTCCTCCATTCTTTATTTCTGAATTTCTGATCGATTGGATTTGCCCCAAATTCCTACGCCATCCTTTTCACACTGTTCATATATAAAAATCACATTTTTAATATGATGTTCATTTTAAAAAATCACGTTTTTATATTGGCACTTTATATATATATTATATATTCTTACAACGCTTCCTTTTGTATAAAGATTATATTTTTACATCACTGCTTCATGTATAAAAATCGCATTTTTATATCGTTATACATAAAATAAAAACGCCTTTTTATTATATCGCTACCTATACAAAGATCAAATTTTTACTTTGCCACACATATAAAAATCGATTTTTTATCTTCACTTTATATATATATAAATCGAATTTTTATCTTCACTTCATATATATAAAAATCGAATTTTTTATCTTCACTTCATATATATAAAAATCGAATTTTTATCTCATAAAAAACCTCACTTTACACGTACAAAAATCCTAACTCTTCATATTTAAAAATCTCTTCTCTTCTCATGCTTAAAGATCTCGTCTTTGTCTAGTTAAAAATCACTTCTTTGTTTAGTTAAAAATCAGCTCCTTTTCAGTTTTAAAAATCAACCTTTTTCAGTTTTTGAAAATCAACCTAAACCAAAATTAGTTTTTGAACCTAAACCAAATCGGGGATTTTTTTCTCTTTTTTTTTTAAACCCTTGCTATTCATATTAAAACTGAAAAAGAAAATAAATGTAAATAAATAATAATAAAAAATATATCACTCACTGTTTTCCGTCATTGGGGGCTGGAGAAGAGGCGTTGGGGTCAAGGGGTGGAAGGGGGTGTCGCACGCGCGGTGGTGGGCCGGGGGAAGGCCGTCGGCGGCGGGTTTCCGGTCTAGGGCGTGGGTCCTCACCGTTTGGGGATTCTAGAAGGAAGAGGAGAGAGGAGGGAGGGCTGGGCGCGAGGTGGGGGGGTCTTGTCGGAGGCGGGCGCCTCCTGGTGGCTGGGCGGCGGACGAGCTCGAGGGGGGGTCGTCGATCTGAGCGGTTCCCTTTTTTTCTTTCGGTTTTGACAGAGTGAGGAGAAAGAGAAAGGAGAGGGGGCTATTGGTATATATATATATATTCTCTTAGATGTTGACTTTTTATCCGAACCCCAAACAAGACCCAACGACTGTCAACCTTAGCGTAATACCCCCATTCCGAACACAATGGGATATGTATCGTAGGCCAATTCGACCATTAAGATCAGTTTTCGTCAAAATCAAAATATAACTCTATATATTGAATTTGAACGCACATTTCAATTTACCGGGCCCACATACAGACTCTAATAATCCCCAAAAAATATTTTCTAGCTTCGTATTGACGATACGGCCCTAACAAAACTAATTTCATCGAATTCTGAGACAGTTGGAAAAATGGCCATTTTCCAGTCGATTAAAATCAACTGAAACTGGTCAAACGCGTTTTCCTTTGCCACGCTCACATATTGATTCGAAAAATTATGAATTTTGAAACCTAGAAATAATTTGACATCACGGATCCAACAAAAGTGGTTTTGTCGAAAACCGAGGTCGTTTGCAAAATTTCCATTTTTAAGGGCCAGAATTCCATAGAGACTATTCTGAATTTTCAACTGGATATATCTTTTGATTCCCGCTATGAAATTTCGATTTTTCGGATTCGTTGGAAAGATATTCTCAAATAGATTCAAATATTTTTGGTTTCGCTAAAATCCGGTTTATTTTGCATTCTGCACATTCATTTGAATTTTGAAATCGAATTATCGGACTACCGCGCCATTTTCAATTCCTTTTATAATTATAAATAATTATTTATATTCTAACGTCGAGCTATATAAATATATACGTTCGATTTCTGTTCAAAATAAATTTCTCGTCGTTGTTAAAATAATTCATTTTAAATACTCAAAATTCACTAAAATTGCCAAAATAAAAATTTTAAATTGGCTCGGATTTCTGGGTTATTACAATCTCCCTCACTTAAAACTTTTCATCCCCGAAAAGGAACGAAGCCGAAAGTTGTTTAACTAATCAACTCAACTTTCACTATTTTCTTTACGGATTAAGTTCTTCAACTTTTCAGTTTTTAAGAACTTTTCAAATTTTTCAAAATTTTGGCTAACAACCTAAATTTTCGAAAAATTTCGCCATAACCTCCCCTGCACCGGGGACTTCGGGATATTTCATATAGCCTCCCATGGCCTTCTTCAATCCAAAAGAAAAAGAAAAAGCCAATCGGCTCACAAAATCACCCAAAACTCAAGAAATACAATAATCATGTATCTATTTGTCGGGCAAACAATTTTATTCCTCTTCTCCAGCCTCCATGCTATGACCTGTTCGATGTAAGTACATGTATATGTATGCAAATGCGACAAATTTTCAATACAACTCACTATTTGGTACAATTTGGCTAAATGGTTCAGCATTTTCATTAATCAAACAACAATCAAACCACACAACCATCAATCAATTAGTTGATTATCGTTTCAAATTCCTAACTTTGATATATAGTCAAAAATCACATTTTTGGTGCCAAATCACAACAATAAGCCCTATCTAATTTTGGTTCTCACGCCAGTCAATAGGAAATATATAGATATCACACCTTCGAAACTCGAACACAAACCGCCGATGCTATATAGTCATCAATAGTTTCATCTCCGGGCGACTAGAGCGTGATTCTATATCTATCCAGTATATTAAAACTTCGAATACACGCGGATCAGACGTATACAAAAAATCTTTATATACTGGACTGTCCAAATCAATACAAATAAATATTCAAATACGTATACCCTGGTTTAAATTTTCAAAACAATATTGTTTTCATTTGAAATATATACTCTTCACACTCGTTCTAGGATACTACTGATCCTATCTCTAACGAGTCATTCCCATTGGATATGACTAATCCAATCTCTGATGAATTCTTTCGTATGGTTCTAATGTGTCTTGTTCTCTGAGATTTGTAAACCAAAGCTCTGATACCAACTGTAAGGACCCGAACTTCCCCGGTAAGGAAAGCTCGGATAATTCGAGAAAAACGCACAAAAGAACGCAGACAGAAGATTATTTCATTGTTAATTACAATAATTCCATCAGAATACAAGAATATACGGTGTATAAATGAATAAAATACATTCGATAAATATCAGAGATTACAATAAATTACATAACAGCGGAAAAACAATAAAAAACACAACTGAAAGTAATACACGGATACAGTGCTTTTCGAGCATCGTTCAAGTTCTAAATCGGGATCCTATGAATATAAATCTGCAAAACCAAAACTACTAGCTGCCCGTGTCAAAATAAGGGCACCCAGAGTTTAGGTTAAAACAATAAACTTCAGGTCAGTCATGAGACAGTTGTGATAACTAAAACAGTTATTAATCTTTATTTTAAAGTTAGGTAAATCAAGGGACCACGCCGTATAACACGGAATGGGTTTCCTCCCATGAATACCAGTGCATAAAACAAACAGCGCAATGCTAAATAAAGAAAGATGAAGCTATTATAAGACCCAGGTCCTATCACACAATGCAACGCAAGCCGGGGGATAGGGTTTTTACCTTATAATAGTCAAAGAATGCTTGATACGCTAAATTTCATCTTTTGATTCTTAATCAGACTCCAACCGTAAATTAGTAAGAGAACGATTCCCTAAGTATTAACCCCGAAGGCCGAAACCAACATCAGACTAATACCCAGGAAACCACCCATCTTAGCTTGTTTCCAGTTAGTTTCTGATTTTATATACAATCATAAATATCAATCATAGGCAACATGAGCGTCTCATGCCACTATGTCGCCATATATAGGTTTATAATCAAAACCGCACATATCATATTTGGAAATTGGATTTCCATCTGTGAACCGAGGCAAAAGATAGTCCTCACCGAATTCGAGACGCTCTAGTCCGTGTCTCAGGCAAGTACTTAGTCAAGCCTTTGGATCGTTAGGGCCGGTCCACCGATGTGGATTAAAATGCCTGAACACTGCGTTACCCCGCCCTTTGGGGCGTAAATGAGCCAACGAATGGCTCCATCGGCTTCACATAGTCACCGATATATCCGAGGCGCCTCGCAAACCAACAACCACATAAATCAAACTCATCAGGGCATGTAAAACCACTGATGCCACTTCTAACTAGAAGGAAACGCATGCCCAACCTGATGTCCTCTCCCGTTTTTGGTTCACAAACGGGGTGTGAGGCTCGCGAATTAACGTTACACAAAGCTGTGCCACACAGGCTGTGCTTTGATCATCAACCACAAGACTCTACTTTTCAACAGAAGCCTTGATCATTTGCATCTTAGCATGCCACACAGGCAGACCACTCCATGCAACTGATATCCATCAATCACACAGAATGATAACCAATGTCAGACACACAGTCCATTTACAAGTCCATTCTGGGTCTGAACGAAACCGGAGGCACCTTGTACCTCGCATATCCATCGATCTCCAAGTACGTCTGGTCGATCACTAACTAATTCCCTCCTCTTGGGTGTACAACCCAATCAAGATCATCAGTAATTATCTAAACAACGTGAAGACCTCCGGTCTTCAACCATCGTCTTCATCTTCGACTTATCGTCGTATCAGTTATTCCGAATAGGGTAAACTAGGTCTTTCTGAATAACTCGCGTATATAATAAACAAGTGTTACACAAACACAACATACGCCTCATTCCAATTCATCAGTCACTAACTGTAAATTAATCAAGAGAATAATTCCCCAAATATTAACCCCGAAGGCCGAAACCAACATCAGATCAATACCCAGGAAACCATTCTGCTTAGCTAACCCACAGTTAGTTTCTAAATTTCACATTTTTAGGGAAAGGTTCCCATTAATTTTATCAAAGATAAATTCCTCAAATTTATTCTTTAATCTTCTTTTGAATATCACTTCAAACTCGTTGGGATTAACGAACCTTACCGAAGTAATCATTTGTTTTCATTTTCCAACCCCAACCTATTCATCCCATGAAGTAAAACTAGTAATACTTCATATCTAACACCACGGTGTTATCGAAAAATTCAATTACCATTTAAGGTAATCTAATTAAAGATTTAACTATCGCCTGGAGCAAAACTGGTGATAATCCATTCTCGATCGTTTCAATCTAATCAAAGATTCATTAAAACTCCACTTGGTTTTAATCTTTAACTAGGTTAAAGAATCAGTGTCATTTAAAACACGGTTCACGATAAACCCCAAAATCACATCACATTTCAATCAGTCCTTAACCGTAAATTAGCGAGAGAGCAATTCCCTAAGTATTAACCCCGAAGGCCGAAACCAACATCAGATCAATACTCAAGAAACCATTCAACTTAACTAATCCCCATTTAGTTTCTGATTTTCTTAATTCCGTTGGGTCTAAGAACAGTATTATTAAAGATATCGTTCACGACAACCCAAAATCACATTCTACTAATTATCGGGTTAAAGAACAAGTGTTATTTAAAACACTGTTCACGATAAACCCAAAAATCAATTCAAATTCAATACCAATTAAATACTATTTAATTGGTATACTTCATTAAATCTAAATAAAAAGATTTAAACTTTTTCTCAACTGGGTTTAAGAACAGCGTTAATGAAGACACCATTCACGACAAACCCAAATCCCATTTGATATTCAATACAAGGCTCTGAATAGAAAATATACCGACTTATATTCAATATCAAATTCTATTACCAACAAATATCGTATTGGAAATAACGATATTAATATATCTTTCAAATTCCCATAACAATATTTGTATCATCACGAAATCCAACATCGAAATATTGCGAAGACAATTTCGATTCAAATCCATTCCAATTTAATTATTGGAAGTTCTGGTTATTTTCAGATCCAATTTATTTATTTTAAAAATAAATAAATTATTATTCTAGTTCAAAACTAGTTCATTTCGATAAAAATCTACTTTTAACTCTTCAAATATGGAGTTTTTCATCCCAATTCTACACAAATCATTTCTTATGATTTTACACAAATTATTACTATTTTTAATAATTTTATCAAGGCCCGTACAGTCGATTTCCATCAACGGCCATCGAACTGCACTTACAGCGACCTTTTCCAAATTTGATTTGGACATAATTCCAAATCCAACCATTAGATCTCAGATTTCTAATATTCATTGGAAAGCTCTTTTCGATACGAACCCAACGGTTCCGGTTTTAGGAGAATCCTACGGTCGGATCTCCCGCAATATCTATTCGAAGTCAATGGTCGAAATTCGCGAACTGCCGCGGCGCGTTTTGTTCAGGCCATTATATATATATATTATATATTATATATATTTCGTCAATTTTCTTTTAAAACGTATTTTATAAATCGTTTTAAATTCGTTCTCAAAATGGTTTCAATTCAATTTTAATTTAATTCGAATTTAAATTCATTTCAATTTAATTCGAATTTCAATTCAATTTAATTTAATTCGAATTTCAAATCTATTCAATTTAATTCGAATTTCAAATCTATTCAATTTAATTTGAGTTTCAAATCTATTCAATTTATTTCGAGTTTCAAATCTATTCAATTTAATTCGAATTTCAAATCTATTCAATTTAATTCAAATTTCAAATCTATTCAATTTAATTAGAATTTGAAATCTATTCAATTTAATTCGAATTTCAAATCTATTCAATTTAATTCGAATTTCAAATCTATTCAATTTAATTCGAATTTCAATTCAATTTAATTCGAATTTCAAATCACTTTCAATATTCATTGAAAAATGAATAAAATCGATATAAATATCGTTTATGTCAAAATAACGTCAATCTAATCAACACGACTTCATATATTTCCATTTTTCAAATATTTTTTTTTTTCAAATATTTCTATTCAAATATTTCTTTTCCAAATATTTCTATTCAAATATTTCTTTTTCAAATATGGAATGAGGCCCAATCAATTACCATATAATGTAAATTATATGGATTTTCCACAACACATGTATAAAATAACAACGATAAATAATCAACCATCATCCAGAGTGCACCACGCAACTGCATAAGCATTAAATATAAATAATTAACGCATATACAATCTGTCAACCCATCGATTGACATACAACTAAACAGTCGGGATTAGTGTACGTCAAATATCATTCCAATACCCGTGTGGGGTTTCAAACAATCAAACGCATATTTTATTTGTGCAGTTGGGCGATGTGTAAAATTTATCGCCCCAATCAATATCAGTCAAATGTGTGTATATAAACAAATTGTTCGATTTGTTTATATTAATTCATTTCATTTCATATACACGTTAAAAATTCTGTTTTCAACTATAAAATATTTTATTTCATTTCGCATTACACAATCAACTACACATCAAAATCAAACAAACAAGCATACAAGCCCTTCATGGTCTGTGGACGACGGGTGTCAGGTGCTACTAAACACCGTCTGCATCCTAGTATATATTTCAACTAGAAAACAAATTAAAAGTGAGGAGTTCTCACCGAGGGTTCCACTCCTCCATTCTTTATTTCTGAATTTCTGATCGATTGGATTTGCCCGAAATTCCTACACCATCCTTTTCACGCTGTTCATATATAAAAATCACATTTTTAATATGATGTTCATTTTAAAAAATCACGTTTTTATTTTGGCACTTTATATATATAAATTATATATTCTTACAATGCTTCCTTTTGTATAAAGATTATATTTTTACATCGCTGCTTCATGTATAAAAATCGCATTTTTATATCGTTATACATATAATAAAAACGCCTTTTTATTATATCGCTACCTATACAAAGATCAAATTTTTACTTTGCCACACATATAAAAATCGATTTTTTATCTTCACTTCATATATATATAAATCGAATTTTTATCTTCACTTCATATATATAAAAATCGAATTTTTTACCTTCACTTCATATATATAAAAATCGAATTTTTATCTCATAAAAAACCTCACTTTACACGTACAAAAATCCTAACTCTTCATATTTAAAAATCTCTTCTCTTCTCATGCTTAAAGATCTAGTCTTTGTCTAGTTAAAAATCACTTCTTTGTTTAGTTAAAAATCAGCTCCTTTTCAGTTTTAAAAATCAACCTTTTTCAGTTTTTGAAAATCAACCTAAACCAAAATCTGTTTTTGAACCTAAACCAAATCGGTTTTTTTTTCTTTTTTTTTTTTAAAACCCATGTTATTCATATTAAAACTGAAAAAGAAAATAAATGTAAATAAATAATAATAAAAAATATATCACTCACTGTTTTCCGTCATTGGGGGCTGGAGAAGAGGCGCTGGGGTCAGGGGGTGTCGCACGCGCGGTGGTGGGACGGGGGAAGACCGTCGGCGGTGGGTTTCCGGTCTAGGGTGTGGGTCCTCGCGGTTTGGGGATTCTAGAAGGAAGAGGAGAGAGAAGGGAGGGTTGGGCGCGAGGTAGGGGGTCTTGTCGGTGGCGGGCGCCTCCTAGTGGCTGGGCGGCGGACGAGCTCGAGGGGGGTCGTCGATCTAAGCGGTTCCCTTTTTTTTCTTCTTTCGGTTTTGACGGAGTGAGGAGAAAGAGAAAGGAGAGGGGGCTATAGGTATATATATATTATTATATTTTTTTTTTATTCTCTTAGATGTTCACTTTTTATCCGAACCCCAAACAAGACCCAACGACTGTCGCCCCTAGCGTAATACCCCCATTCCGAACACAATGGGATATGTATCGTAGGCCAATTCGACCATTAAGATCAGTTTTCGTCAAAATTAAAATATAACTCTATATATTGAATTTGAACGCACATTTCAATTTACCGGGCCCACATACAGACTCTAATAATTCCCAAAAAATATTTTCTAGCTTCGTATTGACGATACGGTCCTAACAAAACTAATTTCATCGAATTCTAAGAGCGTTGGAAAAATGGCCATTTTCCAGTCGATTAAAATCAACTAAAACTGGTCAAACGCGTTTTTCTTAGCCACGCTCACATATTGATTCGAAAAATAACGAATTTTGAAACCTAGCAATAATTTGACATCACGGATCCAACAAAAGTGGTTTCATTGAAAACCGAGGTCGTTTGCACAGTTTCCATTTTTAAGGGCCAGAATTCCATAGCGACTATTCTGAATTTTCAACTGGACATATCTTTTGATTCCCGCTATGAAATTTCGATTTTTCGGATTCCTTGGAAAGATATTCTCAAATAGATTCGAATATTTTGGTTTCGCTAAAATCCGGTTTATTTTGCATTCTACACATTCATTTGAATTTTGAAATCGAATTATCGAACTACCGCGCCATTTTCAATTCCTTTTATAATTATAAGTAATTATTTATATTCTAACGTCGAGCTATATAAATATATACGTTTGAATTCTATTCAAAATAAATTTCTCGTCGTTATTATTTAAAATAATTCATTTTAAATACTCAAAATTCACTAAAATTGCCAAAATAAAAAATTTAAATTGGCTCGGATTTCCGGGTTATTACAGTCCCACTCGCATGCGTCTTTCATCCCCAAAACCCATTCGAACGTGGCAACTTTCAGCCATGAAGTATCAACAACCACCGCCCTATAAACGATCAGATTCGTATGAAAATGTGGAGATCAAGATCCTCTACAATATTCGCTTTATAAGTTGTTGAAATTACTGAAGGGATTGAGAGTATTTGATGGGTTTTTTCGGTTGTTCTCAGCCACCCAACGAGAATGACAACGCAAAGAATAATAGGCTAGGGTTTTAGTGAGTGGAGGCCCTTTTATACCACATTTTAATATATTATTTAATTCTCTTATTTCCAAAAATTGAAGTTAAACGCTCCGAACTCCAAATCAAACCCAACGACTGTCGCCCTAGCTAAATACCCCATTCTGAACACAATGGGATATGTTTCGTAAGCCAATTCTACTATTTTTACCAGTTTTCATTAAAATTACAATATCAATTAATATAACGTACAAAATTGATTTCAACGTATATTTTAATTTACTGGGGTCACATACTGACTCCAAAAATTTCAGAAAAATAAATCTTGCTATGTTTTGATGATACGGTCTAACAAAACTAATTTCATTGAATTTGAGGCAGTCTGAAAAATGTTCAATTTCAAGTCGATTAAATTCACACTGGAATTGCCAAACGTGTTTAAATCCACCACGCTCACATATCAATTCCAAAAATTATGAAAATTGGAATATACCAATCATTTGACATTACGGATCCCACAAAAGTGGTTTCGTCAAAAACGGAGGTCGTTTGCAAAATGGCTATTTTTAAGGGCCATATGTTATATTAAAATATATATAAATTCCATAGCGACTATCTTGAATTTTAAACTGGACATAACTTTCAATTTATATTATGAAATATGGATTTTTCACATTCGTTAGAAAGATATAATTAAAAAGATTCTAACGTTTCTGGTTTTACTAAAATTCGATTTATTTTGAATCATGTACATACATTTGAAATTTAAAATCGAATTTTCAAACTACCACGCCATTTTAGGCTCGTTTTATAATTAAAATAAATTTATTCGTTCTAACTTCGAATTAAATAAATTTTTATTCGTTGTTATTTAAAATAAATCATTTTAAATATTCAAAATACATTAAAATAACTAAAATAAAAAAAATTAATTGGTTCTGAAAATCCGGGTTGCTAAAATCACCCCCACTTAAAATATTTTCGTCCTCAAAAAGGAACGTAGCTGAAAGTTGTTTAACCAACCAACTCAACTTTCATTATGGCTTTCATTCTTCAACTTTTCAGTTTCTAAAAATTTTCAAATTTCTCAAAAATTTGGCTAACACCCTAAATTTTCGAAAAAATTCGCCATAACCTCCTTTGTACAGGTGGATATTTAAAACCGCAAATAGCCCCCATAGGGCCCTCATCAATCCAAAAGAAAATGAAAAAGGCAAGCGGCTAGCCAATCGGCTCATAAATCATCAAAACCCAAGAAATACAGTAAACATGTACCTATTTGTCAGGCATACAATTTTATTCCCCTTCTTAGCTTCCATGCTATGACCTGTTCATTGTATATACATATGTACATATATGCAATTTCAATCAATTTTCAACTCAGTTCAATATTTGATTCAATTTGGCTAAAATTTACTATTCTTTCTCATATTGGTTAAATTAATTATCATTCCAATATTTTTATTAGTTAAACTAATAACCATACATCACAACCAGCAATCAATTAGTTGGCTAACTTTTCAAATATATATATAACTTTTATATATTCAAAAATCTTATTTTCTAAGATCGGATTATATATATAATCATAAATACGTTAATAATAAACTTGTCACTCTCAACTCATTCTAGGGCATTACTAACCCTATTTCTAACGAGTTATTCTCATTCTAGGATATTACTAATCCAATCTCCGATGAGTCTTTTATTCTGTTCTAACGATTTGCAACCAAAAGATTTGAGTTAACCAAAGCTTTGATACCATATGTAGCTACCCTCCCTCTCGGTCGATCCAAATCGATCGTTAAACCGACTTAAATCGAACCAAAAATGCGGATATGCTAACTTTGGGCGCACAACACATCAGAACAAAGAACAGAAGAATTTTATAAACATCATAATATTGTTACATCATAGTACATAATATCAGAGTATCGAAAATAATATACAGTGGAAAATAAATTTACAATAAATGTAATACAATGCAGCGGAAATAAATAAACAAACACAGCGGAAGACTATCAATGCTCTGGACACAGCTATAAGCTTTGATCCAGAATCCTGCTAAATGAAATAATTTGCAAAACCAGAACTACTAGCTGCCCATGTGGAAATATGGGCACCCAGAGTTTAGGCGAAACCAATAAACTCCAGGTCAGTCATGGGATAGGTGTGAGAACTCAAAAACAGTAATTAAATTTTATTTGAAATGTGAAGCATATCACGGGACCACGCTGTATGTCACGGAACGGGTTTACCTCCATGAATACCAGTGCCTAAACAATAACCAATAATGGAGATATGGATCTACAATGCATCAATCAACATGCGATTTTCCAAACTACCAATTTAGGATTTATTCCCAAACTTAGATTTCAAAATCCAACTCACTTTACAGAAATTATTCCTTTGGACTATATTTCACGATTTCTTATTTCAAATCATTTGAAATACATATCTAGCTTTATATCAAAGTAGATTTCACTTCAGGATCTCAAACCAAAATCTTTGGAAATATGAATTCCAAAACATCACAATGCTTACAAACAAGTATGCAACCAAATATCGCGCTCCCCATCGACAAGGCAAAGGGTATGTACCTTACCAACTCGATATATATATATATATATATGTGCACCTCCGACGATGGAGCAGGCTACACTGAGGATGCTCCATTCCACGGTCGGGGGAACTACACCGCCATCTCACCCATACTTTTAGTCCCTGGTAGCCACATACTAAATCGTTTCATATCCCGAAGTAGGGAAAATCATTTCATAACATAATAATCACAAGTACTTTCCAAAATATAGTACTTTACATTAGAAAATTCACACATATGATCAGTCACTATTAATCACATAATCTTTGAGCTCGTACGTCTCAAAGAAGGGTGTTAAGCAAGAGAATAAATTCTCCGCCACCAAACAGATACATCATCAATAGCAACTAATCGGTTACGTAATGAACCATAATGTCAACCATAATACATTTCTAAATCATTTCTCAACATCGAGTTAGCTTTCGAATTCCTTTCTGTTTTATAAAACATTTTTATAAAACATTCCCTGTCCAAAATCGGGAATACATTTCTTTTCACTTAAGAAAAAACTCATTTCAAAATCTGTAACAACCCGTATTTTTATAACGTGTAATAACCATAAATCAAGGCAGAATTAATTTTTAAAATAAGAATCAAGGAAAATGGGTTACACCATTGCGTTCGTCTCGAAATTCTACTTGGAAACGAGTCCGAGTTTTCGAAAATCGGAGTCCGTATGACCAAGTTATGACCCTTCGAAGTTTTCAGAAATTTTCAAGTTCAAAACAGCTCAGAATTCGAATTCAAATTTCGAATTCAAACCCCAGAATGGACTGGGTGGGAAATTTCCCACCCAGGACCAGGTCGACCTGGGGGTCGACTATGTAGTCGACCTGCCCAGGACCAGGTCGACCATAGAGTCGACCTGGTGACAGAACCCATTTTTGAGTCTGAGTTCGTTTTGATGTTTCTGGACTCATTTCTGTCTACATTCGTTGGCCTGACCCTATATAAACAGCCCCTAACACTAGTCTCTCTACACAAAGTTCTCTCTGACCTTATGCTGCTCTAATTCTGGTTGAAAAGTTAGAGAAAGAGACTACTTCTTCTACGTCGAAACTACGTTAAGAGAATTGCTGATTTGGAGACTTCTGTTAGAACTCGACTAAGCATATAAAGATTCAACATCGACTTTCTTTTTCTAATTCTCGAACCATGATCAGTAACCCCCAGTTACTTTTAGATTTAAACTGTAAACGTAATATGAATATGTTGTAAATTGAAATTCGACCTGTGTATGATGACTATTTTACATCCATTCTTGTTCATCTTGGATCTTGACTTTCGGGTATATTACTATGACATTGATTTGGGGCCTATTCATGTTGTAAATCAAAAAGAAAAACCCCTCATATTATCATGCCTGCAATGTTGAATCTGCTATTGGTCACAAGTTTATGACTATCACCTTATGTCAACCATTACCATGACTATCATCTTATGTCAACTGTTATCTTGACTAGTACCTCATTTTGCTAGATTTGGAATCTTTATGTTTGAGGCCGACATTGCATATGCTAGTAATGTTATAATCATTTATCTCAAGTTATACCATGCAATGCTAGTAATCACTTTTGCCACCTTATACTCGTCCCTTTTTATGTTATTCCCCAATTAGATTTGTTTGTATCGATTCGAGTTTACGTGCGATGGGAATACGATTTGGGTAGATTAGGTAAAACATGAATTGGCTTTGAACTTGAACATGAACGTTATTATAACTTGAACCCGTATATGGACAAGAAAATGACATGAAATTTACATGAAACCTGACATGAAACTCGACATGAATTTTGACATGAAAAACTTGAACATGGACATGACACTTAGATAAACTTGAAAATGGCCAACTCGAGGTCGGGTTGAGTTTGCAGTGTAAATCTGCCTGGAACCGCCCGGCGAATCCAGTAACTGCAAACAATAGGATCCAATGTGGGTAGTTGGTCATATCGCACCTAGAACCCGAGGTTAGACTATGTTGTGGTGTAAATCCGCCTGGAACCGCCCGGCAAATCCAGTGACCACAACAACTAGTCTAATGTGAGAGATTAGGGTGCATTAATGAATTAATGCCACAAGATAGGGTTAAGTCATGAACCACTTGAATATACTTAACCAAATTGACACGATGATTTGATAGGGTTAAGTCATGAACCACTTGAATATACTTAACCAATTTGACACGATGATTTGATAGGGTTAAGTCATGAACCGCTTGAACACACTTAACCAACTTGATACATGATTTGGATAGGGTTAAGTCACGAATTTGAATGACAACACTTAACCCATTAGAAACCCTAGTTACGCGGTCCTTTTCAGCAGTAATCCACTTAGATGTATCACGATACCCTGGGACTAGGCAGGGTGGGGCACGATTACTGGGCTGATTGTAAGCGACCAGAACGACGGCTGAGTAGGTGCGCCATTGTAGATTCAGGCGGACTATGGTCATGCACGTAGTCCGGAGTTGAAAAAGCAGGCATTGGGCACCCGTAGGTTTACACTATGCGTGCTTGATTCGTGTCGGTGGTTGGCATCCTAAGGCTTGATACACCCTACGGTTGACCTAGCACAGGTGACTACATTTCGTGATTGGGCCATATGACACAGACACTTGACGAGGTAGGACTTGTAGGGAGCCGATCGATTAGTAGATCGTATTGTAGGACCTCATAATGGGTCACTTCATGATATTGGGCCAAGGGATCATTTCATGATTAATACATGACATGGGTTAGAACACTAGTACAGTTGGTGCAGCGAACCTTGAACATGCGATGCTATACTTGAGTTATCTCGTTATCTTAGTTTATCATGCCAGACTTATCATCATCCTTATGTTTATTTTCAGTTTATACCTGTCTTGTTACCTTTACTAGTTTTTATACTGAAAGTCATTAGGACTTACCAATCTTTATGAGTGACCCTTTTTCTTTCGCCTCTTTTTCTTTCGTTTTCCCCCATCCCCCAGGTTCTCAGGGAGGAAACACTAGCTCTTAGCTTGGATTTAGCTTGCTTTCTGACAGCTCATGTACGGTTTGTCTTGAGCTATGCTATGGCTGCACTTCTGCTATGTTTGGGGAATAATTTACTTTTGCTACTTTAAGTTTATGCTTCTTTATCTAGAACTTGATGTAATGGAATAATTTGTACCTTGGATATATGAGGTTTTGACTCTTTTCTTGAAAGTAATGAAATTTGGTTTTTAATTTCTACCGCTGCTTATTTTATGTAGTGTCTTGTGATATCTCTGTGTATGCTTACCTAGATAATACTCCACCAAAACTAGTGCATTCCCTTTGTGAGTGACCCTAGCGGAGGTGGGGTGTTACATTTGGTATCAGAGCAGAAGGTTACCAGACGGGACAAAAGTTTTTTTTAAAAAAAACTTCTGAAACTATTTTCAAAACCATTTATAAAGAAGCATTTTTTTTCGAGTAAAGTTTTACTTTTAAGAAAAAGCTATTCCCCAAAAGCTATTAGCACTTTCCTTTGTTTCCTCGTTTGAATCTTTTTCTTTTCGTTTTTCAGCATGTCTGATCTTAACCTTCCTGAGGGAATACCCGTACCTGGATGGTTCCGAAGGTACTTAGAAGCTAGGGCCAACGGCGCGGGCCCGACAGACATCCCTCCTCCTCCTCCTCCAGTGGCCGCGGTTCCTCCTCCTCCTGGTACCGCCTTTGCCAAAATATGCAAAGACTTTAAAGCAATGGGCGGCAAGAACTTCGTTGGAACTGAAACCTTTATTAAGGCACGAAACTGGCTAAAGGAGACTGAAGACTTGTTTATTATCTTTGATGTGGAGGACCATAGGAAAGTTCAGTTGGTAGCATGGTTGTTGAAAGAGGAAGCTGCATTTTGGTGGGAAGTCATCAACGCTACCAGGCCAATTGAGACTTGGGCAAACTTTAGAGAGAGGTTTGGGCTCAAATTCTTATCATCAGCAGAAGAGTACCTTCAGATGGAGAGATTCCTAGCACTCAAGCAAGGGGACATGTCTGTTAGGGAGTACGTGAATAAGTTTAATCAGCTTGCTCGGTTCGGTTTGGACTTGGTTAACACGGCCCAGAAAAAGGCTGTACGCTTTGCTCGAGGACTGAACGAGCCACTACACAGTTTGGCCATAACTCATATACCCATGGGGGCGACCTTTGAAAGCTTGGTGGATATGGCTCTGCTTCATGAGGAAGACAAGAATAGCAAGAAGGAGGTTAAGCCTAATGAGACTCAGAATAAGAAAGTTGACTTCAAGAAGGGAGGCAACAAGAATAACAATAATAACAAGGGCAACAACAACAATAATAACAAGGCACATGAGACAAGGAAGTGTAACTTTTGTGGGATTACAGGACATCTAGCCAAGGACTGTAGAAAGAAGAAGAGAAAGTTGGGTGAATGCTTTCATTGTGGAGATACTGGACACATCATCAAGGATTTCCCTAAGAAGCAAGGACAGGGGCAAGGGCAGACCTAGCGAGCAGGACCTTTTGGA
Source organism: Allium sativum (assembly GCA_030737875.1). Lineage (NCBI taxonomy): Eukaryota > Viridiplantae > Streptophyta > Magnoliopsida > Asparagales > Amaryllidaceae > Allium > Allium sativum. Next base: position 821,107,364 of record CM060924.1, on the reverse strand, counting down.
GGGAAGTTGCATGCTCTCAACACCGCTCCAGCACCGGACCGAGGTAGTAATATTTCCGTAGAAAGCCTTGTTTATATTTCTGAATTTCCTGTTCGAACATTGTTTGACTCTGGCGCATCGCATACTTTTATTTCTTCTGATGTTGTTGAAAATCTACACCTAAGTACTAGTCTAGTTGAGGATCCCGTTATAGTTTCAAATCCAATTGGGGGCTCCAGTCATTTATCTATGATTTGTGTGGATTTGAGAATTTCTATCTTAAGCGTAGAATTCGCGTGTAATGCTTATGTTCTCGGATTTATGGGATACGGATTGATTCTAGGCATGGATTGGCTCTCCAATTATGGAGCCATTCTAGATTGTGAACGAAGGGTAGTGAGGCTCATGACTCGCCTTGGTAATACCCTTGAAATTTCTTGTAACCCTAAGGGTCCCGTCATGTTGTGTTATCTAGAATCTCTTGACTCGTCCATCGACAGTTTGCAATATGTAAGAGTGGTCCGAGAATATCCAGAAGTCTTTGATGAGGTGAAGGGGTTACCCCCTAAATGCGAGATAGACTTCCGAATTTATCTTGTTGATAATGCCAAGCCAGTTTCATTGCCCATTAGGCACATGGCCCCACGAAAAAGAAGAGAGCTCAGTAAACAAGTTAAGGAGTTGCTTGAGAAGAATTTCATAAGACGAAGCATTTCTGAATGGGGTGCTCCGGTGGTATTCGCTACTAAGGCGGATGGTTCGCTTCGTCTATGCGTAGATTATCGTGAGTTAAACAAGCTGACGAAGAAGAATAGGCACCCACTGCCAAGAATCGATGATTTGTTTGACTAGCTTGTAGGAGCATCTGTTTTCTCTCAACTCGATCTAGCCACAGGATTCCATCAGCTTAGAGTGGCTGAGGATAGCATTGACAAAATTGCGTTTAGGACTCCAGATGGGTTCTTCGAATGGCTCGTCATGCCGTTTGGGTTAACGAATCCACTCGCGTATGTTGTAGATTTGATGAGTAGGGTGTTTCGGGAGTTCCTTAACAAGTTTGTAGTGGTTTTCGTAGACGATATTTTGATCTTCTCAAAGGATGAAGAAGAGCATGCTAGACATCTTAAGGAAGTCATGGATACGCTTAGAGCACACCAGTTAAAGGCTAAGTTCTCCAAATGCCATTTTTGGAGGAAGGAAGTTCGGTTTCTTGGACATGTAGTTTCTAAGCAAGGCATAGCCGTGGACCCCGCAAAGGTAGTTGCGGTGCAAGACTGGAAAATTCCTAAGAACGCAACTGAGGTAAGAAGATTTCTCGGTTTGGCAGGCTACTATAGGAAGTTCATTAAGGACTTCGCTAAGATTTCAGCCCCTCTTACTAGGTTAATGAAGAAAAACCTAGCGTTTGCATGGGACATAGAATGTGAGATTGCTTTTCAGAGACTTAAGAGAGCCCTCACCACAGCTCCAGTTTTGGCATTACCCGGTGGAGGTAAGATGTTTACCGTGTACACAGATGCCTGTGGTACGGGATTAGGCGCAGTCCTAATGCAAGAAGGGAAAGTAATATGCTATGGGGGTAGACAACTTAAAGTTCATGAGAAGAACTATCCCACACATGACTTGAAGTTGGCGGCGATCGTTTTTGCACTTAAAACTTGGCACCATTATCTTCTAGGGGAGAGGTTCGAGCTGTATACCGACCACAAATCACTTAAGTACCTCTTCTCATAGAAAGATTTGAATCTGGGACAACAGCGGTGGATGGAATTCTTGGCATCATATGACTTCGATATAGCTTATACCCCTGGCAAGGGTAACGTGGTGGCAGATGCGCTAAGTAGGAAAGGGTTGACTTTGAGCCCCTTGTTTGTTGAAAGGAAAAGCCTTGAGTTTATATCAACCTTTGATTTTACACCTGCTGTTGAGTCATTGGCTGCTACGCTAGCATCTCTTGAGTTAAGACCTACACTTCTAGATCAAGTAGGGACTTCACAGAAGGAAGACACACAGATAGTCAAAATCATGGACAAGCTGATTAGTGGTGAGACGTCAAGTCACCTCGGTAGGTATGCTATAGATGACAAGGGATGGCTAAGGCGTGATGGAAGGCTATGTGTCCCACAAGTGGGAGACTTAGTAAGGAAAGTTCTCGAAGAGGTGCATCACTCGAAAATGACTATACATCCCGGAGGGGATAAGAGTACAGAGATATGAAAAGCATTTTCTTTTGGACTGGAATGAAAAAGGACGTGGCAGAGTTCGTTTCAAAGTGCATGGTGTGTCAACAAGTAAAGGCCGAGTCGAAGAAGCCCGGAGGGCTATTACATCCTTTGGAGGTTCCGCAATGGAAATGGGAGAGTATCTCGGTGGATTTCGTGGATGGACTGCCTAGGTCAAGGAAGGGAAATACTAGCATATGGGTCATAGTTGATAGACTCACGAAAAGTGCTCACTTCATTCCGGTGAAAAGCAAGAGGACCGCATCATGGCTAGCGTCTATCTACCTTCGAGAGGTAGTACGGTTGCACGGGGTTCCCTCTAGTATAGTTAGTGATCGTGACCCGATTTTCACTAGCCAGTTTTGGAATAGTCTGCAAGAAGCAATGGGTACACAACTGAGCTTAAGCACGGCCTATCACCCGCAGACAGATGGACAAACCGAAAGGGTAAATAGGGCACTAGAGGATCTTTTGATACTATGCATTCTTGACTTTGGTGGTCCTTGGGAAGACCATCTTCCTCTTGTGGAGTTTGCATATAATAATAGTTACCAAGCTAGCATCGGAATGGCACCGTTCGAAGCCCTGTATGGAAGACCGTGCAAGTCACCAACTTGTTGGTGGGAGATGACAGACAGACTTATACTTGGGCCCGACATGATAAGGGACACTTCTGAGAAGATTGAGTTGATACGAAAACGGATGAAAACGGCCCAAAATAGACAGAAATCTTATGCGGACCAGAGAAGGACAGACCTAGAGTTCGAAGTCGGAGACATGGTCTTTATAAAAGTTTCTCCTTTACGCAATGTAGTTCGTTTTGGAGCAGTTGGAAAACTAGCACCAAGATTCGTAGGACCATTCCCTATCACTGAGAGGATTGGGCAGATGGCCTATAAGGAAGAATTACCCGAGAGTCTAGCCGGAGTACACAATGTCTTTCATGTCTCACATCTCCGGAAGTGCTTACACGAATCAGTCGAAGTGGTTGAGCCAAGCATCCTTGAAGGCGTAGAAGTAGAAAAAGAAGCAACATTGAGGCGAGTTCCGATTCGTATCTTAGGAACGGAGATCAAGAAGCTAAGGAATCGAGAAGTCAAGCTAGTTAAAGTTCAGTGGAGTGAAGCCCAAGAAGACGCAACTTGGGAAACCGAAGAGGAGATACGCGCACTTTACCCATTTCTTTTTGAGGGTACATTCTCGATCTTTTTTTCCTATAAATTTGAAAACCTTTTCGTATCATGCTTTTACTACCTACGTTTGTCTTGTTATCTTCTCGATCTTGTCTTGAGAACCTTAGGAAGAACCATATAGATGTAAACATGTGATTGAAACATGTTATGGTTGATGTTTGCAAATGGTTGCAAGTGTTTGCAAGTGATTGCTAGTGGATGCATGACACACATTAGGCACTAGATCGGCTCAGTCACATTTTCATGTTGCATATGCATGAGTGCTTATACTTGTACATGGATGGAACTTGTTATGCTATCACTTGGATGTTGCATATGAATGAATGTTTGTGCACTCATGTAGAGATTATAAATTATGTTAGGAATTTGCATACATGTTGGATTCATTACACTAACATATTTTGCATTAAGGAGGTTTACTGAATCAGTAACCGCCTGATCTTTTGCATTAGATAAGTACATATACACACACTTTCTGCATATGTTCATATAGCACTAGAAATCTTTTAAGGACAATGGTAGCCTGTGGATGATGCTTTGAGTAGATGGATGATTGGATGGTAGGATATATTCTTTCTAACTTAGAGATTTCGGGGACGAAATCCTTTAAGGAGGGGAGAATGTAACAACCTGTATTTTTATAACGTGAAATAACCATAAATCAAGGCAGAATTAATTTTTAAAATAAAAATCAAGGGAAACGGGTTAAGCCATTGCGTTCATCTCGAAATTCTTCTTGTAAACGAGTCCGAGTTTTCGAAAATCGGAGTCCGTATGACCAAGTTATGACCCTTCGAAGTTTTCAGAAATTTTCAAGTTCAAAACAGCTCAGAATTCGAATTCAACCCCCAGAATGGACTGGGCAGGAAATTTCCTGCCCAGGACTAGGTCGACCTGGGGGTCGACTATGTAGTCGACCTGCCCAGGACCAGATCGACCATAGAGTCGACCTAGGGGTCGACCTGGTGACAGAACCCATTTTTGGGTCTGAGTTCGTTTTGATGTTTCTGACCTCATTTCTGTCTACATTCATTGGCCTGACCCTATATAAACAGCCCCTAACACTAGTCTCTCTACACAAAATTCTCTCTGACCTTATGTTGCTCTAATTCTGGTTGAAAAGTTAGAGAAATAGACTACTTCTTCTACGTCGAAACTACGTTAAGAGAATTGTTGATTTGGGGACTTCTGTTAGGACTCGACTAAGCATATAAAGATTCAACATCGACTTTCTTTTTCTAATTCTCGAACCACGATCAGTAAGCCCCAGATACTTTTAGATTTAAACTGTAAACGTAATATGAATATGTTGTAAATTGAAATTGGACTTGTGTATGATGACTGTTTTACATCCATTCTTGTTCATCTTGGATCTTGACTTTTGGGTATCTTACTATGACATTGATTTGGGGCCTATTCATGTTGTAAATCAAAAAGAAAAACCCCTCATATTATCATGCCTGCAATGTTGAATCTGCTATTGGTCACAAGTTTATGACTATCACCTTAAGTCAACCGTTACCATGACTATCATCTTATGTCAACTGTTATCTTGACTAGTACCTCATTTTGCTAGAATTGGAATCTTTATGTTTGAGGCCGATATTCCATATGCCAGTAATGTTGTAATCATTTATCTCAAGTTATACCATGCAATGCTAGTAATCACTTTTGCCACCTTATACTCGTCCCTTTTTATGTTATTCCCTAATTAGATTTATTTGTATCGATTCGAGTTTACGTGCGATGGGAATACGATTTGGGTAGACTAGGTAAAACATGAATTAGCTTTGAACTTGAACATGAACGTTATTATAACTTGAACCCGTATATGGACAAGAACTTGACATGAAATTTACATGAAACCTGACATGAAACTCGACATGAATTTTGACATGAAAAACTTGAACATGGACATGACACTTAGATAAACTTGAAAATGGCCAACTCGAGGTTGGGTTGAGTTTGTAGTGTAAATCTGCCCGGAACCGCCCGGCGAATCCAGTAACTGCAAACAATAGGATCCAATGTGGGTAGTTGGTCATATCTCATCTAGAACCCGAGGTTAGACTATGTTGTGGTGTAAATCTGCCCGGAACCGCCCGGTAAATCCAGTGACCACAACAACTAGTCTAATATGAGAGGTTGGGGTGCATTAATGAATTAATGCCACATGATAGGGTTAAGTCATAAACCACTTGAATATACTTAACCAATTTGACACGATGATTTGATTGGGTTAAGTCATGAACCACTTGAATATACTTAACCAATTTGACACGATGATTTGATAGGGTTAAGTCATGAACCGCTTGAACACACTTAACCAACTTGATACATGATTTGGATAGGGTTAAGTCACGAATTTGAATGACAACACTTAACCCATTAGAAACCCTAGTTACGCGGTCCTTTTCAGCAGTAACCCAAATAGATGTATCACGATACCCTGGGACTAGGCAGGGTGGGGCACGATTACTGGGCTGATTGTAAGCGACCAGAACGATGGCTGAGTAGGTGCGCCATTGTAGGTTCAGGCGGACTATGGTCGTGCACGTAGTCTGGAGTTGAAAAAGCAGGCATTGGGCACGGGTAGGTTTACACTATGCGTGCTTGATTCGTGTCGGTGGTTGGCATCCTAGGGATTGATACACCCTAGGGTGGACCTAGCACAGGTGACTACATTTCGTGATTGGGCCGTATGATACAGACACTTGACGAGCTAGGACTTGTAGGGAGCCGATCGATTAGTAGATCGTATTGTAGGACCTCGTAATTGGTCACTTCATGATATTGGGTCGACGGATCATTTCATGATTAATACATGACATGGGTTAGAACACTGGTACAGTTGGTACAGCGAACCTTGAACATGCGATGCTATACTTGAGTTATCTCGTTATCTTAGTTTATCATGCCAGACTTATCATCATCCTTATGTTTATTTTCAGTTTATACCTGTCTTGTTACCTTTACTAGTTTTTATACTGAAAGTCACTAGGACTTACCAGTCTTTATGACTGGCCCTTTTTCTTTCGCCTCTTTTTCTTTCGTTCCCCCCCCCCCCCCCCCCAGGTTCTCAGGGAGGAAACACTAGCTCTTAGCTTGGATTTAGCTTGCTTTCTGACAGCTCATGTACGATTTGGTCTTGAGCTATGCTATGGCTGCACTTCTGCTATGTTTGGGGAATAATTTACTCTTGCTACTTTAAGTTTATGCTTCTTTATCTAGAACTTGATGTAATGGAATAATTTGTACCTTGGATATATGAGGTTTTGACTCTTTTCTTGAAAGTAATGAAATTTGGTTTTTAATTTCTACCGCTGCTTATTTTATGTTCTGTCTTGTGATATCTATGTGTATGCTTACCTAGATAATACTCCACCAAAACTAGTGCATTCCCTTTGTGAGTGACCCCAGCGGAGGTGGGGTGTTACAAAATCATTCATTAAATTTGAAATGAACTCAACAACATTGCTAAGCATCTCATAGTCAAACCATGAAGTGTTTCACAAGATGTTAGCATACAGATATCTCTATCTGACCCAATGTTAAATGTAGAAGCATATCTTGCTCATAAACTATTCGAGCGCAATTCAAACAATCAATCAATCACAATCAATATCAACAACTAAGCATATTTGGTTTTATACCACTTCTCATGTTTTGGCCAATTTAATTACAATCCGTTCATTCAAATCTAATTAAAGATTTATTAAAAATCTAATTGGTTTTAATCTCACAAGTCATTTCTTAATGATTATCCAACTTTCTCGAAATTAATCCTAACACTCAGGTTAAAGAACAAATGTTGTTTAAAACACAATTCACGATAAAGCCAAAATCATCTTCCATTAACTATGGAATCTTCATGTAAATCATAACAGTATATAATCGATATAAATTTTCGTATCAAACTAATAATATAAATGGAATAACGACAAAGCCTTTTAAATTCCATATATAGTAACGGTCTTCATTCACAGAAGCTCATCTCGATTATCACTAAATCGAATTCCATTCAGTTCCAATTTCTTTTATTAAATTGGAAAAACTTTACTTTGGAAATTTCCATTAAATCTTAATAAAAGGATTTATAAATTCCAAATCATATCTTCACTTTTAATTGGGTTAAAGAATGACTGTTATTTAAAACATTGTTCACTATAAACCCTAAATCCAATTTGATATTAAATATAAGGCTCTGAATAGAAATAACACCGACTTATATTCAACATCAAATTTTGAAACCAATGGATATCGTATTGGGAATAAAGATATATATCTATCTTACAAATTACTCCATAATATCTGTATATTCATGGAATCCAATATCGAAATATTTCGAAAATTATTTCCATCCAAATCCATTCCAATTTATTCATTGGAAAATTCTGGTTATTTTAAAACCCCTTTCAATCCAATTTATTTATTTGTAAACATTGGATTATTATTCTAGTTAATAACTAGTTCGTTTCAATAAAAATATATTTTTATCTTCTCAAAACTGGAATTTTTCATCCAAACTCTTTCCAAATCATTTATTATGATTTCACACAATTTTTCCATATTTTTAATAATTTTATTAAGGCCTTTACAGTCGGTTTCCAATAACGGCCACCAAACTACATCCATAGCGACCTTTTCTAAAATTGATTTGGATGTACTTCCAATTCTTACCATTATATTTCAGATCTCTTATATTCATTGGAAAGCCCTTTTCGATATGAACCCAATGTTTCTGGTTTTAGGAGAATCCGACGGTCGGATCTCCCGTTACGTCAGTTTGAAGTTAATGGTCGAAATTCGCGAACAGTCGCAGCGCGGCGCGTTCTATTCAAGCCATTAAATATATATAATATATATATGGTCGATTTCCATTTAAAACGTATTTTATAAATCATTTATAAATTTGTTTTAAAAACGATTCCAACTTCCATTTCGATTTTAAATCAAAATTGAATATTCTATTACATGACAATTTTGTATATCACATATATAAGTTAAAAATTATCTTTTTAACAAACCAATTTTTATTTCAATACACGCCCATTTTATATATTCCATATATACGTTAAAAATAATATTTTTAGCGAACAAATATTTATTCCATTACATGACCATTTTATACATCTCATATATAATTTATACAACACATATATGTAATTTATACAACGCATATATATGATTTATACAACGCATATATATTTTATACAACGCATATATATTTTATTCACATCTCATATATATTTTTTATTCTCATCGCATATATATATATATTTCATTCACATCTCATATATATATTTTATTCACATCGCATATATATGTTTTATTCACATCGAATATATATATTATTCGCATCGAATATGTATATTATTCACATCAAATATACATTTTTTATTCACATCGCATATGTATATTTATTTCACAACGCATATATATATAATTTCACAACGCATATATATATATATATAATTTTCACAACGCACATATATATAATTTTCACTATGCATATATATTTATTTCACATCGCATATATATTTTATTCATATCGCATGTATTTTTTCACAACACAATCATATCACACAAATCATCCAAGGTTTGTACAAAAAGTAGTGTCAGGAGCTACTAAGCCCCGACTGCAACCTAGGATATAATAACAGAATGAAAATAGTTTGAGTGAGGGAGTTCTCACAATGGTTTCCACTTCGCCATTCTTTATATGAAGATTTTATACTATTCGGATTTTAAATTGCCTCAAATTCTAACTTGCTCTGTTTTGATTCTGGTCAGTTTCATGTTGTAGAGTTTGTCGCCACGATTGCAATGTAACTGAGTTTGCAATTTTCTGAGCTCGTATGAAAAAGTTACGATATTTTAAACATTTAATTACAAAAATTAATATAATTTATTAAATTATTAATTTAATTACCATCCTTAATCACTCCCTATATCGTTCCTCTCCCATTCAAATTTGTGGACCGCCGTAACCCATTCATCGTTCCTTAATTTCACCGTCGCACACTTCTCGGAGGCCGTCGTCGTCAATCCAACGCTGCCACACCCACCGCCATCGCGTTGCCTTCCAGCGCCGCCCTACCTAGTCCCACTCACACGCATCTTTCATACCCAAAACCCATTCAAACGTGGCAACTTTCAGCCACGAAATCTCAACATCCACCGCCCTATTAACGATCAGATCCGTATGAAAACGTGGAGCTCAAGATCCTCTACAGTATTCGCTTTACAAGTTGTTGAAATTACTGAGGGGATCGAGAGCATTTGATGGTTTCTTTTCGGTTGTTCTCAGCCATCCAACAAGAATGACGGCGCAAAGAACGATATGCTAGGGTTTTAGTGAGTGGATGCCCTTTTATACTACATTTTAATATATTATTTAATTCTCTTATTTCCAAAAATTGAAGTTAAACGCCCTAACTACAAATCAAACCCACGACTGTCGCCCCCAGCTAAAAACCCCCATTCCGAACACAATGGGATATGTTTCATAAGCCAATTCTACTGTTTCGATCAGTTTTCATTAAAATTACAATATTAATTAATATAACGTTCAAAATTGATTTCAACGTACATTTTAATTTACCGGGGCTACATACTGACTCCAAAATTTCCAGAAAAATAAATTTAGCTATGTTTTGACGATACGGTCCTAACAAAACTAATTTCGTCGAATTTGGAGACCGTTTGAAAAATGGTCAATTTCAAGTCGCTTAAATTCAAACTGAAATTATGAAACGCGTTTACCACGCTCACATATCAATTCCAAAAAATTATGAAAACTGGAATATAGCAATCATTTGACATTCCAAAACCAGTAAAAGTGGTTTTATCGAAAACGGAGGCCGTTTGCAAAATGGCTATTTTTAAGGGCCATGTATTATATTAAAAAATATATAAATTCCATAGCGACTATTTTGAATTTTAAACTGGACATAACCTTCAATTTATATTATGAAATCTGGATTATCCACATTCATTAGAAAGATATAATTAAACAAATTCTAACGTTTCTGGTTTTACTAAAATCCGGTTTATTTTGAATCCTGTACATTCATTTGAAAATTAAAATCGAATTTTCAAACTACCACGCCATTTTAGGCTCATTTTATAATTAAAATAAATTTACTCGTTCTAACTTTGATTTAAATAAATTTTTATTCGTTATTATTTAAAATAAATCATTTTAAATATTCAAAATACATTAAAACACCTAAAAAAAATTAAATTGGTTCTGAAAATTCGGGTTGTTACAGGGTGGCTTCCTACTATTGGGAAGGTACACCGTACACGGCTTCAAGCCTGAGAAGAAACAACAAAGTAGTGGGATTGGTTTGAAAAGAGACAAACAGCTATTTACCAAAAATAAATGCATCGTGAATATAAAAGTTGAAACTGCACCATGACTTTTGAAAACCCAGAATGTTTGATTTTCAATTTAAAAACAAATGAACGCGTTTCAAAAATGAGATGGTTACGAAGTTTTGAACTGATGGGTCACGGTCACGAAATTTGAACAAACGAAAATATAAAAAAGAACCGATAGTTTTAAATTCAAACAGAACAAACATTTATTTTGAACAGATGGGAAACGGATTTCGTTAATTAAAAAGTTGAACGATGTTTTTAGTCAACGGAATAAAAATAAAATTAGAATAGATAAAATTTTAAATAAAAATTGGGTATAGAAATTGACAAATAGTTTTGAAAATATATAACGAACAATTTGAAAATAGTTTGAAATTAAATCAAAGATAAAATTCTAATAATATTGAAAATAATTTACATAATTATACGAGTTTGATATTTTAAATTAAAATCTTAAGAAATAAATTTCAAATCCAAATAAATACACCCGATAAATTAAATAAATAAGATCTAAAATAACAAATATTGATTTTCATTATAAAAATATATTTAATCGAAATAGAATTCATTTGTTACATAAAATCCAAAATAAATATAATTTAAATCAAAAAATCAAAATAGTTATTTCAATAAAATCCAACAAATTGAATTTTAAATGAATAAAAATAAACAAAAATTTAAATTTAAATTAAATAATTAAATAAAAATACACTAAAAATTGAGGTTGTTACACTAATCTACCCACTCTTGATAAAAATTTGTTATTCCAACTAGATAATCTATTATTACTTTTATCAATAATAAAAACCAATCTTCATGCTTAAGTTTTGAAGGTCTAAATTTAAAACCCAAATAATCAAAAGGGAACTTCATAGTACAATAGTTTAAGGTATCAGCAACTTGATTCTCGACATAGTCAAAATCATTAAGAATCAGAACCAAACTTTTATCAAAATTGATTTTGAGACCAGATAACAACTCAAAACAATAAAGAATAAACTTCAAAGTTATAATATGCTTTGGTAAGTGGGAGGAAAATAATAATGTATCATCTGCAAATTGAAGTATAGATATTTCATTATTAAAATCCTCATTACCTACAAATCCTAAAACTCCTTTTCTCACTGCTCTCTTAATAATTTTGGTGAAGACATCACCAGCGAGATTAAACAGAAGGGGAGATAAAAGATCACCTAGGTGCCTATCTGAACATTAATGACCCTTGAAAAGGTTGCGACCCTTTAACCAAGACGTGCACGAATGTGCGTACACAATTAAAATGAAACAATTGTATTCATTCAATTGAACGGACATGCCAGATTAAAAATAACTCGTTTCAGCGTAATAGACTCAAACTGCAATCAGCGACCTATTTGACCAGAGACCCCAAGAGTCATAAGGCCAAACTATTGACACTAATATAATATTGTGTCATCGACCCCAAAAGTCCCAAGGCACTAGGCCCAATTTTTGACACTAATATAATAATTGTAATGACCCGAGGATTTCGACCCTGAAAATCGACACAAAACACCATGTCGAACATTAAAGCATCGAAAACACAAGAAAGTTAATAGAAAGAAATTAGAGGGTGAGATAAGAAATAAAGAAATATTAGAATAGAAGAAGAAGAACCAACATTACACAGAGTCTCACATCGCAGCGGAACAAAATATAATATAGAAATAAATTTTTACTGAGAGTTTGAAATAAAACTTACAATCATCAGAGTACATCACACATCTGAACAGTTATAATAATCTGTCCTCATATACAACACACAACGGATTAACAATCATATTGTCACACGTCTGAACACATCCAGCTCATCTCTAGATTTCGAAGCATCCGAAAACATGAACCTGTACAACCCGGTCTAACCCGAGCATTACAAACGATGGGTCAGTCTGGTGAACCAGACTGAGAAAAACACACTAAGTTTAAAGGTATCACACAACTTGATTTTAAAGTAAAAATCTTTTCGAAAGAAAAGGATAATCGCAAGACCAAATCCACACATAAATACGGACGGTTTTTACCTTATGATAACCCAAAGCATTTTTGAAATCAATATCTTCTCTGATATTATAATAGTGTCTAAATACAAATAAATATCAATCTAGTAGAACTCTTGCATCTCACTCTCTACATATATAGTATACAATCAAAACCGCGGGCTCTTATTGGAGACTGGATTTCCTGGCAAGGTATGGGACCACCTTCCCGACAATGTACCTATGGAGTTGAATACATTGGGATTCAACAAGAATATCTTGCAACCCAGGCTAAACATGACTGGCCCCTCGCTTTCTCTTGAGAGTATCGAATATATCATTACCACGGTTGGGGGCCAGCCAACCGAACCGATAGCATAAATACAAAAATTAAAATGGGACAATCGAAGGCATTTGATTTCACCAGATTAGGTAATGATATACCCTTTTGATGGGTACAACCCACATAGTCATGCGACCTACCCGATTTTATGCCATTTCCCGGTTGATGAGGCTAGAGGTTAAGCTTATTCTTTAGAACAACATATTTCCATCCACTTTGAATGCCACATAGTCAGATCTTCTGGATACCACTTAATTGATTTCCACAAAAAACTCTGAGCGTTAAGCTAAGAGAAGGGGTACTGCCTTCTCCGCCACCAACAGAAATACGTTTGTAAATATTCAATGTATGTGACTCCTTTAGAAATACTCTGTCAGACACACATCCATACAAGTCATCCATGAATAGGATGAACCGAAGGCACCCTCCTACTACATCCTATATAGGTATCACCCCAAGAATCAGTAGCGAGTAGTCCTTGCAATCTGTAGATTCCAATCACGACAGAATCACTACCGAAATATCTCTAATTGCTAAACCAGAGAAATTCAACCAGTAGTTCTTCCGTTTATGAAGAACCACGGTCTTCAATGCTCCATCTTCAATTAACATCTTCCACGTATTTGCTGGTCAGAATGGTTTTCGAATATAATTCGATCTCGGTCTTTCCGTACCAACAATCGTATTTGGCCAGATTTGATAGTCGGTTATTTAATTATCAAATAAACAATCATGTGAATGAAATGAGTTTACTGATTCAGTACTTGGCATTACTTGGCCTCTTAGATTGAACATCTGCTCATTTTATTCTTAAAATCTTCCAATATTTGGAGTTTATCTTTTACTTCTTATTATAAATAAGAATTTCCTTAAAAATCATTTCATTTGCTTATAAACTTTTCTGATAGAGTTTATAATGTTATTTACGGAAATTATAACTTACGCTTCCCTCAATTGTTCGCATTTATAAACTTATATCATTCTCGGATAATCGTGAAGTCGTTCAAGTTGGGGTATTTTATTTACCTCTCAGACCTTGACCAACAACATTCATATCTTCAGAATAGATAGAACTTTATTAACCCCATGTTTTCCTTTGAAAACCTTATTTAAATCTCAACAATTTTTACTTAATTCATTATTAAGTAAACTATTTTTATACTTCTCTATTAATCTTTAATAATCCTTCATAACGTTATACTCGAGCTTGGATTCCCTTATAAATAGAACCCATTATAAAATTCCTTCACCATCTCTTTAAAAAATATTCTTCACTTGTTTGCAACAAAAATACTATATTGTGTTTTAAAATCATAAATAACTGTCTTTAACAATCTAATATAAATATCTTTACAAATCTCATATAAATATTTTTATAAATCTAACCTACTTGACATCTCGTGTCAATCCTTATATTTATTTTTGTTAAACAATTGAATTTTACCATATGTAACAAACGTTACAGATTTCATTTCAAAACCTTTTATTTTCTTTATATATACTCTTTTCAAAACATTGCGACAACTTACGCATTGCCAAAAATCCATTAACGATCTTTCTAAGGATCTGCAGTTATAAATAAAATAGTTTAATATATTATTTGTAACGATTGTTACACATTCATTTTCAAAACTCTTACCTCATTTACAAATCTCATTTGTAAATTATTATCGGCAACTAACATTTTCATTACATTTTACACTTAACTTCCATTTACAAAATCGTTTGTAAATCATTTACAACAACTTATTATTCGTTGCCATTTCTAAAATCTTTTACTTAACTTATATTCTCGCCTTTGAATAAATCTCATTTCGTTAACCATTCCGAACTTCGGAATATCACATTCCGAACCTTGGAACAATTTCACTCCCATTTTATACCATTATCCAGTTTTCCAATTTCCTTTTTCCAACTTCAAATATTAAGTAAATATTTAATTTAAGCCATCATATTCGCTTAAAAACTACTTTTATAACATCGTTATAAAAACTCAGTTTTTATATAAAACCTGTTTATAACTCCTTTCACCATTTAATTCGATTTCATTTCAACTTCAATAATTTTTTTAATGAATTAAAAAGTAATCTATATAATTATTATTAATTAAAAAATAATTTACTTCAATCATTAACTACAGTAGCAATAGTTAATTTCTTAATTAACTAAAATAAATAATAATTATTTTTAAAATCTTATTAAAATTAAAACAATTATTCATTGAACTATTTTATTAAATTAATTCAAAAAAATTAATTTAATAACTATTTTCAGTTAAAAACAGTTGATTTAGTCAACTCAATACATGATTAATTCGTTAATCAATTCCAATTGGTCCTTCCTTTAAATTAATTAATAATATAATTAATTTAAATAATATAATTTAATTGTTTCTTGAAAATAATTATCCAACCCTTAACAGTTAGGTTAATTTTTTATTCTCTTGTTTATAATATGATTAACATAAGCATTTACTTTATAAAATCATTTAATACTGGCTTATAAATTTAAATAATGAGTAATTATTTCCCTTTTTTTAACCTTTATTCAAAATAATACAGATTTAAATAAATCTATCTCCAGTTATAAAAATAAATTTTATAACTTCACTTATGTCAAATTATTTGATGGTAAATCAATATTTGGAAAATGATTGATTTATAGGTCATATACTGCCAATTACTCAACCAATATTGCCCATTGGTTTAAACAAATCAAAATTTGAATTTCATGTCAACGGTCAACAACCAAATCAATAATCTAATCATAACAGTTCATATAATGGTAACATGAAAATAAATATCATTAAATATATTTGAGGAATCCCGTTGGATCCTTCTAACCTATACTTCCCTGCATTCACATAGATTACTTCCAATAATATCATTCAATTCAAATTAACTGATAATTTCAATAGCAAAAAATAACGACTATTTAACATCATCCAATTAACAAACAATTCAAACAATTTAACAAGTTTATTTTATAAACTTGACCAACAAGGTAAGTTACCTTCATTGGGACTGGTCGTTAAAATAACGATTTGGTTTTACTGAAATCAAACAACGTTTAATTCCATCGATTCAATCAACATATGAATATATAATTAATAAACAGTCAATCATTAGCCAATCATAGCAATCACTAGCAACCATAACACACAATAATAAAAACCCAACTTATATAAAATATAAGTGGGAAATAATGAGTAAGTTTAACTCACCTTGACTCCATTTATCGCTGAAGTGGTTCAGTTACAGTTAAATTAAACAGTTGTTTTAATTTAACTGTAAATTCCTGTGGTTTCCAATTCTGTCCAAACAGTTTCATGACGTAGTGTCCGTTCCCACGATCATAACATAACTTGTTTCGTTCCATTATGATAAGATAGGTACAAGTTATAAATATTATACGTATATGATTTAATTAAAATTAGTTAATTCCTTATCATATTATCATTAAACAGATTACTTTTAATTAAACAGGTCAGACAAATTTGCTCCTTTGAATCGTTCTAGAATACTGCTTCCCAATCTTAATGTCTCTTCATCCTGTCAGAACGTTTCCATACTCATTTAAAAATTATAATATGAATAATTTGACTAATGATTCCTTAATTATATAATTAATAACGTTTAGTTACTTCATTAATCAATCAACACAGGCCAATACTCCTATTTTGTTCTTAAACCCGATTGTGCTGTTCTCATTCATTCTGCTGCTCTGCACCATTTAAAAACCAATATAAGTAATGCCTATTTTTTTAATTAGATAATAACATTCTAAATAAAAATTAAACCGATTGCTTTAGTTTTTAGTGATACCCAGGTCGATCTTTCCATTATCATTCTCATTTGATTCTCTTCGTTCAAGGTTCAGAACAGCCGACTTCCCCTTGTTTCCATTTTTAGTTAACCCAGTTATTTTGGTTCCTAGTTGAAAACGAGTGCTCTAGTACCCCCACGCGATGCCAGTACGCTGCTTCATCACGCCCCATTCTTGTTCAAAATTGATATTAATATACTTAACTGCCTTTGATTAATTAATAATTAAGGTTTTAATTAACGGTTAATCACTTCGTTTACCAAAAATAGGCAGTGACAAAACCTTCGTTAACGTCTACTTCTCGTTTGGTTACAGGTGCTCCATTCTTCTCGTTCCCATCCTCTAAACCTTCGCATGCACAAACTGACCGTCGTTGCTCCTCCTTGGTTTGATCGGACCCTCATCAGAGACTGCCAGTCCCACCGCCTCGCTGACCTCCTCCTTCGACCAGAGCTTGGCCCCTCCCGGTGACGCATTCTGCCTCCAGCGTGCCCAAAACTGATGGCAGCTTCGACACAAAAATCGATCACCACGATAGGTGATAGCAGATCATGACCGTTAGTATTAAAGACCTATAGCTGGTTAATTTTGTCGTTGAGTTATTTTGGATTCGATGAATGAATTAGGAGATTTTAGAGGAAGAAAATTGGAGTTCCTGGTCCGTTCGTGGGTATGTGGCGGTTGTTACAATTCGTTGACTGCGAATTCCAGTTTGACCGCAATAGGGTTTGTTGCATTTGTTTATATAGAGGATGGAAGAAAATTTAATATTATTTTATTATACATAACTTTGCAATGAAAAAATGTTTCAAAACAACTACAATCGACTGCTGTTTTTTCGATAAAAATACCAATCTTAGCATAAAAAAATATTCTGCACCTAATGGGACATGCTTCGTCAAATTTTGAGGTCGTTTGTGGAAAGTCCTTTATAATTATCGATGAAAAATCAAGCGTTTAAAATTCCTATTGTTACAGAAAAAGTCCAATAAATATGAGGCATTGACATTTTACTGGACCTCTTCCTAACGGATCCAATGGAATTTGTTTCGTTAAATTTGGAGTTTGTTTGGCCAATCGTTTATTCGTTGAAAGTTACCCCTGTCTAAATTATATAAATAATTAAACAGAAACAAAGACGTTTTTGACCACCGAAGTCACATACGACATCGGATTGCGACGAAATTTGATTTTCTTACAATAATTTAACGATACGGTTCCAATGAAACTAAATTCACCAGACCTTTTGCAAAACTAGCTATTTTTAACGCTTATATAATATTGATAAAATATTAATTAAATTTTCAAATAATTCAATAAAATAATAATAAATTATTTTTACCATATATATCCAAACAGAATATATATTCAACTTCAAATATAAATTATACAACTCAATATCATCAATTCCGAGTTAACCGCTATCCAATTTATATTAAAAATCCTTATTTAATAATTAATAAACGTTATATTTTAATAATGATTTTCATAGCGACTATTTTAAAATTTGATTTGAACATAACTAAAAATCTATAACACGAAATCTGGATGTTTCTCTTCCATATGAAAATTATAATCAACAAGATTCCAGCATTTATTGTTTCACAGAAATCCGACTTATATCGAATCATGTATTTCCACTTGGAGTTCAAAATTCAATATTACGAACTGGCGCGCCATTTCAAGCTTGATTTATATAATACGAGCATCACGGCACGTGCTCCGCGCGTGGTCACGGCACGCGCTACGTGTGTGGAATATTGTTCCTACAAATATTCTATACATATGTCAATATTGCAGATTTATGCATACTTTGCACATATCCAAAGTTCAACATAAGATCTAGCGCGTAAAAAAGGACTGAGAGAATATCTTGTTAATTTAACATGAGTCAATCAATGATATATACCTTTATTAAAAATAACAATTTAAATCTGTTTATCTTGGTTTCGATAGGAAGTTTGGACATCTAAATCTTGAATATACTGCATTTGCATTCAAATACAAAATGGATAGTGCATATCTTATATTTTTCCAGTTCTAAAGAATTTGGAGGAGAAAGGGGGTGGCAGGGCTTCAGCACCCGATCAAAAAATATGAATTTGAGAGCTATGACCTATAAGTTTATTTATAGATGTCCAAATTTGTTGTATCCATCCGATATAAGATAATAAAATCCGAGTCATTCAACAAAATAAAAATATGTTGTTAGAATATGGCATGATATATTTCTTGCCCATTTTATTTTTATGCATATTTATTTGCTCGATAGTTTCTTTTTATTTTCCTATTTTCATTACTGCGCATTAATTTTCTTCTGTTTCTAATTCATGCATGTTAATTCATGTGACCTTATTCAAAACATTTATTTTTGTTTCTATTTTTATTGAAAAAAAATCCATTCTTAGCACACATTAAATTTCAAATTCAAATGCGATTATTTCTGGAATTAATACGCGTGCACATACTCTTGAAATAAATATGTCCACACATATTTACATGTATTTGTTTCAATTGTTTTGATTTAGAACGTTACTTGACTAACATAAATAAACTCCCTTTTATTGTGTGATTTAATTCCATTTACGATGCGCATTTATTTTCAAATTCAAACATGCATTACTTCTAAATTTTATGCTCTATATATTTATATGAAGTAAATATATACATGTGTATTAACATGCATGTTACCCTTCTAGATTTAATTGTCTGCTTTGAAATTTTAACGTTATTCCCATTTATGTCTCTATTAATGTCATTAACGACGCGCATGGCTAATTAAAGGAACATTGCTATTTAACTTTAATTACTTTCCGTTTCTTTCTTGATTTAATTCCTTTTATCATATGTGTTTGTTTTTGGTAAACGGCATTTTCGTCAGTTCAGGTGTACACCAAAAAAATGTGACACCAAACATATTCCGATTATTAGTAAAGATGTGTTTGTTTTTAGTAAAGGGCATTTTCGTCAGTTCAGGTGTACACCAAAAAAATGTGACACCAAACCTATTCTGATTATTAGAAAAGAAGATATAAATTTAACGTTCAAACTTCGTTTTAATTAAACGAATTCAATATTAAAACCCAATAATATTCCAAATATAATATTTAAAATAATAAACTAAATTAAATATTTGACAACAAAAAATACGGGACATTACAATAATATTGTGTCATGGACCCTAAGCGTCCAAAGGCACTAACCCCAATTTTTGATATTAATATAATATTGTGTTTGGGCTTAGCCACAATATGTTTACAAGCCATTTTATCCTTTATCTATATAAGCCTATAGAGAAGTAGTTATTCATATTTCATAATGTGGGACTTTGGTTTACTTTCTTCTTTTCTTTCAAAATTCCTCTTTCTCTTGCTCATTCATTTCCAACTAAACTTTATCACTTTGTTAATTGCGTTTGATTTATAGGATTGCAATCAACAAAGGGTTACCATTCATTTAGTACAATACTATGTACATTAAAAAAAGGACGTTGTTTCTTAACATTTCAATACTAATATATTGTTTGTGCGAAAATGAAGTACTACATCATTTCAAAGCAAGTGAAAATATTTAAGGTGGAACAATAGCACACATAAAAGGCTTTACCTTCAACCAAAAGTCATGAAATTTGATGTAATAACCGGAATGATAAGTCCGCCACATAGGTAAAAGCCAACGCTGTGACTGTTGTTGTAAATGATTTCGGGAGAACAGCTGAGAGCAAAATAAAATAAATTGGGTACTGATAACATAGCATGGCGGAGATCTGGAGTTGAAGATATGATGATGGTGGAGGAGCGCAGGCCGACGTAGATGGGGGTAAAAGACCCAAATTTGAGAAATGCGAATATTAGGGGTTTTCGAGGAGAAAGGGGAAGGAAAGTTGGGTATATGAAATGAAACGTGAATGGTTAGTGATTGCATACGAAAGAACCATTAGAAAGTGTGATGGTTGAGTATTAGATTTATTAGGATGTTTGCGAGCCCACTGAAATTCAATTCAATAATTATATAGTATAGTATAGATTTGAAAACTGGATTAGTGATCTATTTTCTTAATTTTCATGTAAATTCCTAAAACGTGTTATATTATGAACCAAGGGAGTACATAAATCATTTATGATCGTAATTTTGGTTTTTTGGTACATTTTATAGTTAATTGAACTGTATTTTTTTTTTGGCTTTTTAAAAACATAAACGACTATTGGATAGGAAAAGTATTTGATAACTTTATGTATTCATTGATGTGGGTATTCCATATCATAGACAGATTTCATATGCAATATCTATATGGAATCAATGTCTGAAAATGTTTGTAAATTGATCTAAAAGTGAGACAGTCCAAAGAAATGTTGGAAATTCTGTAATGGTTAACTATTCACCGTAGATCTGTGTAGGGGAACGATTGTGTTTAAATTATTGTATTTGTGTTTAAATTATTGAAATGTTCTTGTTTTATTTCCACCTGGTTAATTATGGAGTATATCATATCCGTTAAAGTGAAAACTAATAATAATAGTACTCTCGTTTCAACTATTTTTCTTTTCATTTTCACTCTCTTTGGGAAGCGGTCACCCATAAATTTTCTGCTGTGGAAAAAGTCCCATCCAAATAGTTTAGCAATTAAAAGCACTGTATACTTAGAAGCGAGTACAGCTATGAGTCGTGCTGTTTAAAGGTAACCCTGAAACAAAAATGAACCCGGAGCAGCGATGTACCAACAAAGCTGTGAACTGTGCTCATCACTGTACTACACATGTACTTTACCATCATGTTCTGTTCTGTGTAGAAAAACATTTGGAACGTCCGTAATAAAGTCTGCTTTTTTCACAAGTGATTATTGTCAAAGGCTTAATTTGTGAGACACTTTCCCAAAACAACACACCGAAGGAGGGAGGAAAAAAGGAAACCCTATTCTCGACCTCACGCAGTTTTGAAATTTTGCTACATACATACAGTGAAGCAGAGAGTACCGTTGGATATAGAGCCCAATCGCACAATACAAGTTTGTTGACCCCATTTTAATTGAAGTCATCATAACACCACTAACAGTGTTAGTGGTGTGCGGTTGTGATTGACTTCTGAATTTCTTTCATTAAATCTCAGTCGCATACCACTAATATCGTTAGTAATGTCATGGTGACCTGAATTAAAATGGGCCAAAAAACACGTATTGGGAACTAGCTCTCCCAATCGCATCTGTTGAATTTATTTTGGTGTCACATCGGATTATTATTAGATTCGTGAATTGATGTTGAATTCAGGCAGCCTCTATGTCCAGGTTTTCCATTGCGATGACCACAGTACAACACTGTACTTCCATCGAATTAGATTCCGCTCTCCTTTCTTTGTTTGAGAAATAAATAACGATAAGGATTAAAGGATGCTTCATCACACGTTCTGACACAGCGCCAGGGCTAACGCAATATAAATGTGGGCGACGGTCAATGGGCCGTGGGCCATCTACACGGATTTCATAAAACAAATTTGGTGAAGGCCGATTTTGAATCAACGCCACACGCCTCTGAGTAGAAATATACGTTTGTAAACAACTGCTATGCAGCCTATGCTGCGGTTTATATTCATATAAGTCTGTATTCTCCAATCTCTTAAAATTGGGTCTTCGGCCATTACCCAAACTGACCAGGCCCATAGTAACAAAATAATAACGATGCTTTGTCTTTGGAGAGTATTAGCATAAAACTAATAATAACAACCACGCTAACAATCGGTCTTTGGGAGATGATTGAAATAACCCACGTTTCCATCCAAGAGGAAACAAACTTTAGAAATCAACATCAACGAATTTCCCATAAAAGAATTTGGATATCAAGCATCTATTTCTTCAAAACTCTGTGAATGGTCGCCAGACGAGTTTGCAAAGATTTTCTACCATTGGATTGAATTTTAAAAGATAAGAGAAAAAGTACAAGTCAAAAAGAAGTTTTTTTTGGAATTTTGTTTGCAATTTGTTTGACGAACGACATTCAAAATTTCTTTCTAAAATGATTGATACTTGTCTAGGAAAAGAATAAATTTCAACTTGTCAACATTGAAAAGAAATAATGGCCGATTTACATGCAAAATAGCAAAGTGCGAGCTAACGACATGGGTATGGTAATGCATTTACAATAGTTTATATAAATATCTTGGTTTAATTATAAAGTCTGCATCAAATACAACTTGATCAATCACATGCATTATACTTGGCTGAGCACGACAATCAACCTTTCAACATGCAACGTTGCTACGATATATTATTTAAGAAGGACAAATAGGGGCACGTGCAACAACACTCAGCTTTGCAATTCCTACATAGGGAGATGGGTGGCGGATCAAGTCTCGATAGTTCAGATGCATAAGAAGATACCCTATCCACCACCAGTATCGATGGCGGGTCAGACGGGAAGTTCAAGGGGAAGAAAAAACCATCCACCGATTATAGTAAACATTATGAACATATTAATTAAAATTCGTCTACCGTGAAACAAACAACACTTAAATACATTGAAGCAAAGGAAGCAAAACTTAAGAGGGATATTAAAAAACAATGAAGTCGTGCTGAATTGAAGCAGGAACGACCTGAAGAGTTAGATTTAAGAAGACAAGAACTGGCTCTTCCACAAAATACCGATGATTTGCTTCTATTGACTTGTAACTTGAATTCCCTCAATCCAAAGCAAAGGAGGCACAGAGAAAACGAATTAAGGAGTTTAACAGCACAAATCGGAAATTTGTAGGGAACTATGTACGTACAAGTGCTTTGGATAAGAACATATGACATTCCCATTATAGTTTATGTAACAATCTGAAACTTTGAGTAGGAAATATTTGGATAACGAGATTATTTAAATATTTAAATCTTGGATTTAATTTTATAAAAATGGTTTTATAACCTTGTTAAATCCCTTTATAAATAATAATAAATGAGGAGAAAACATGTTGTTGAAGATAAGTAGTTCGAAGAAATATTGATAATGTGACCAAAAACTGTTTTGTCGATAAACGACGTTTTACTTGTTGAAAGTTGTTAGAACATCATGTGTACGTCGTTACAATAGAATAACACATACATGTATATACATATCTTACAAACAAAACAAATGGTATATGTATTTTTTTTTAAAATAAGATAGGTGGCATGAAGTAAGGACACGTGTCATCAAATGAACGGTACACACGTCTTAAGATTAAAGGAAATAAAGACACATTACTCTATTAGTTGTCCATGTATAGAAACATCTTAAGACACCTAAGAGGGCATGTGTCTACATCCTAAAGCTTGCACCAAGATTAGGTGGACAAATATCCAAAACCAAATTACCAAACTAGCCTTAAGGAATCCTATATAAAGGGTAGAAATGTTCTTTAGTTTTCATACATTCCCAAAACAAAGGAAGGTAAGATAAAGAAGAGAAGTTTAAGAGAAGCCAAGAGAATAAATACAAGTTCAAGCTACAGTTCTAAGATGAGAAAAACTATTTAAGTACATGTATTCATTTCATACTACGAAGAAAAGTTGTGAAAATTGAGAATGAATAATAGGTCTCGAATCTATGAAAATGACGTTCGTTATATGGAACCATAACTTCTTTATTTCTTAATGAAGTTTGATTTCTTTGATTTTCTGGAAAGCTAACACAAAGGCCTACAACTTTCTTGTTAACCACCTTTTCAAATTTGATGATTGGTATATCTAAAAACTGGATGCAAAGTCTGGTAAAAATCTGCCCGAAATGGACATGTTAAAAATGCTCCGTGTCGTTGAACTTTATACATTAAATTGGAAAATAATTTTAACAGGTTTCTTTTGAAATTAAGTAGACTAAGAAAGCGTCTTACTATAGAAAATTTGAAGTCAAAATCTATAGTTATCATAGAAGAATAGAGTCAAACATTTTGCCGAAAAACCGAATTTCTGAAATTCATAGCATTTCTCAAACACTATCTTTTCTCTAAATTATTTATAAAGCACACTTACAAGATGAGAACTTTTCTGAGCATTTCGAAAGCGCTGTCTTTTCTATGAATTATTTATAAAGCCCTCTAACAAGCCCAGAACTTTTCACAGCGCACCAGAAACACTGCAGTAGCTGTTTTGAACCGTTATAAACTACCCAAAACTTTTCATAGGGCAATTCAAACGCTGTAATATATGTTTTGAGTCTAGAACTATTATAAACTATCCATAACTTTTATGGCACAGTTGAAATGCTATAATAACTATTTTGAGTATAAATCCATCTTTTCATAATGCTTTATAAATGCTGCAGTTTTTATTCTAACATATACGACTGATGATTGAGGACATTTATGACTTAGTATGACTAAAACTTTCTATAGCATTTTCTAAAATGCTATCTTTTTAGTTTGAAAAAAATTTAACGGGGTATAAATGACGTTTAACTTAACTAGTTTCCTTCAATACTTGAAGATCTTTCCAAACATATATTAGAGAGATACAAAGGTTGTTTGAAATTATTCATGAAGGAGTTTGTGCATAAGGAAGTTGATTAGTATTTAAAATAGAAGATGTTTATTTTTTGAAAGAAAGTATTGCAAGAGATATATAGATGTCTTTCAAAATGAGTATTTACAAATTATTTTAAACCTAGTTAATATAAAGAGTATTCTGAAAATAAATATTGATTTTAAATGTTTTGTGTAAAAAAAACTACGTTGGCTTGATCCTGTATCTAATTGCTTACCCTATTAGATAAAGATACATAGGCAGTCACAAGGAGTAGTGATGCAACTGCTTTATTTAAATATATTTTTTGTTTACTACTTGTTATAACATCTTGTGTTGGTGCATCTTTCATGTTTATCATTTAAGCCATACTGACGTATTTATCGAGTGTGCAGGAATGAATATCGATGTCCATCTCGTCAGGGTTACATAACGATAGATTATGGTATTTGTGTTTAATTCATACTTAAGCACACACGATGAATTAGATGAATATTATGATAAGTGCTATTGATTGAATTTTTTATTTATTTATTTAGTGATGTTGTATATATTTACCAAATATGATGGTAGCTGTCATTGTTTGTTTTGGACGGACGGATTTTCGACAAATTTGGGTGGTCCTTAATTTCCGAGGCGTTACAAGTTGGTATTATAGCTTAGGTTAGATGCCTAAATAAAATTTCATCTACGATTAGTAAATCATCCTAGAAATTTTAAAATGAAGCTACCTTAATTTGATAAATAAAACTTGATAGGGTGAGGCACTATACCTCTGACCAGGGTTATGGGTAGTATTTATTTTGTGTGTTTAACTTTTGTTTAGTGTTTATACTAATAAGAATAATGTGTTGATTCGTTATCAAACACCACATAGAGAGGTCTCACGAAATTGTAAGTACATATGATTAGTTATAAAGTAACAAACGAATGAACGAAGTGGCTTATAAAGGGAGTTATATAGTAGCATGAAATGGATGCACTAGAGTGGCAAAAGAAATATGGAGTAACCTCTTGTCGAGGAAGGAATTTAATGAGCTTAGGCAAATAAAATTGAGGAAAATCATGAGAAGTAAATTGAACATTACATTTATGCAAAAATCAAGGTGAGAAATCTATTTAAGTAATTATATCACTACGTAATGTGATATTAATTGTTTAGCATTGATAATGCTAGATCAAAGTTGTTATAACACCTCTCAGCAATTCAGTCAACTTTTTTAAATCTCATAGGATTTTCGATCTATTTAATGTTCTGGAATGATAACTCGAAGAATTACAACTTTTACGAGCATGATTATTTTTTCAAATTGGAAAGCTTAATAGCTGATATCGATGTGCAAGTAGATTTTATGACTGCGATAAAATGATTAAGAGGACCATTCACAAACACCTCATAATTTTGGTTCCTTGATTGGGTTTGGTCAAAATTTATCTTATTGGGAAGCTAGATTAATTATGTAGAATACTTACGTCACACACATTTTAAATTTTGAAAGTTTGTATCTCAAAACATTGTTGCAAATTACCATGTGTTTGAAAAAAAGAGGCTGACGTCATTCAATGCGAATGTCGTAACTAGATTTTGAGATACATTGAGTACTTTAAAAAGACTGATGTGGGATATAAAAAAGGTTCATACTTAATACCTTATAGATGATTTTTGAAGTTAAGAGTGTGGTTTATTTTCAAAAGAAAATTGTTCTATGTTGGAGTAATGATTACAAAGTATATAAGTGCTTTGAGAGAATACTTTGCTTATACTTATGAAATATTTTTATGGTTATTACATCAGTTATGGTTACCTTGAAATGACGACGACGACGTGCGGTATAAGACAACAGATCTTGGGTAGTGCACTATTACTCTATGTTGGTATTGAGCTGAATAGAGTACATCCCTACTTAGCGAGTGGATGTCAACCGCAATATGATGGTTACCTTCAGATGATGATGATGATGATGATGATGTGTGGTATAAGATAACAGATCTTGGATAGTGCAACTATTACTCTATGCGGTATTGAGCCAGTAGAGTGCGTCCCTACTTAGCGAGGGGATGCCGACTACATTAGAATAAAATACCCTAAACTGATTGTGTGGCTTGGATCCACTTTGGTGAAAATAATCATGTTATTTTTCTTTAAAATCCAATAAGAAAAAACTTATTTGAAGATATTATTTGGGATGTCTATCTTGAAATCTTACTCTCCGGTACATTTCGATGGGTAACGCAACAAGGAGAGTACATCATTGCTTGATGCGTCGACAACAACGAAATAGGATGAAATATCCTACATTGAGTGTGCGATATAGATCCACTTAGATGAATAATATGTTGCTTTGGTAAAAGTATTTGTTATCAGAATTGCTATTACAAACTTGTTTGATTTATTCATGGATATCACTTGAAAGTCTATCTTGAATATCATTTTGAACTTTGATATGATATTATACTGATGAAGTTAATTAATGCTCCTTAAGATATGACTGCCACAATTACTTTTTGGTACATTACGAAGGGTACCGCAACAGGAAGATTATGTATTTACTTGATGATTTGATATTGGCCGCAATTATATAAAAGAAAAAAAGAGAGGGGAGTCCTATAATCTACCCTAAATTGAGTATATATTCACGGGAAGGAGACTTGGTAACGATGTGGATTGAAATCAACATGATCCTGAATTTGGGCATAAGAAGAAATTATGGCGGGCCTGATCTAGAATAGCTTGCAGATTGATGGAATGTTGATCATGAATTGTGTATATAATAAGAATACCACTTCGGGTAAGCCCAACTACTTATGTTTCTATCCCTTAGTATATAGTCGAGAAGTTATAATCATATAATATCCAGGTATGCCTTATGTTATAATTCTAAATTTCAATTTATGAAATTGGCTTGAAAGTACACTTTCAAGACAAATGCCTTGGATACATAAAGATTATTTTGTTGAATATTTGGCTTTCTTACTACATGGAATTCTAGGGACAAAATTCCTTTTAAGGAGAAAAGAATGTAACAGTTTGAAACTTTGAGTAATAAATATTTGAATAACGAGATTATTTAAATATTTAAATCTTGGATTTAATGTTATCAAATTGGTTTTATAACCTTGTTAAATCCCTTTATAAATAATAATTAATGAGCAGAAAACATGTGGTTGAAGATAAGTAGTTTGAAGAAATATCGATAATGTGACCGAAAATTGTTTTGTTGATAAACAACATTTTACTTGTTGAAAGTTGTTAGAACATCATGTGCATGTCGTTACAATAGAAGGAAGAATATATGTATATTAATATCTTATAAACAAAACAAACGGTATGTGTGTGTGTGTGTATATTAAAATAGGAAATGAAATAAAGACACATAACCCTATTAGGTGTCCATGTATAGAAACATCTTAAGACACCTAAGGGGGCATGTGTCTACATTCTAAAGCTTGCATAAAGATCAGGTGGACAAGTGTCCAAAACCAAATTACCAAACTAGCCTTAAGGAATGCTATATAAAGGGTGGAAATGTTCATTTATTTTCATACATTCCCAAAACAAAAAGATGGTAAGATAAAGAAGAGAAGTTTAGGAGAAGCCAAGAGAATAAATACAAGTTCAAGCTACAATTCTAAGGTGAGAAAAGCTATTTAAGTACATGTATTCATTTCATACTTTGAAGATAAGTTGTGAAAATTAAGAATGAATGATATGTCTCGAATCTATGAAAACAACGTTCGGTATTTTGACCATAGCTTCTCCATCTCTTAATGAAAATTTTAATTTCTTTGATGTTCTAGAAAGCTGACTCAAAATCCTACAACTTTCATGTTTACCACCTTTTCTAATTCGATGATTGGTATATCTAAAACCTGGATGCAAAGTCGGGTAAAAATCAACCCGAAATGGACATGTTAAAAATGCTCCATGTTGTTGAATTTTATACATTAAATTGGTAAATAATTTTAACAGGTTTCTTTTCATGAAAATTAAGTAGACTAAGAAAGCTTCATAATATAGAAAATTTGAAATAAAAAATTATAGTTATCATAGAGAAATAGAATCAAACATTTTGCCGAAAAGCTGGTCAAAAAATTGAATTTCTGAAGTTCGTAGCATTTCTAAAATGTTGGCATTTTTCTGAATTACTTATAAAGCACTCTAACAAGCTAAGAAGTTTCCGTAGCATTTCAAAAGCGCTTCTTTTCTCTGAGTTATTTTTAAAGAACTCTAACAAGCCCAGAGCTTTTCACAGCACCCCAGAAACGCTGTAATAGTTGTCTTGATCAATTATAAACTACCCAGAACTTTTCTTAGTGCAACAGAAGCGTTGTAATATCGTTTTTGGGTCTAAAACAATTATAAACTTCAATAAACTTTTCTTGGCGCAACAGAAACGCTATAATAGATGATTTTGAGTCTAAAACCATCTTTTCATAATGTTTCATAAATGTTGTAGTTTTTATTTTAACATATACGACTGATGATTGAGGACATTTATGACTCAGTATGACTAAACTTTCTATAGCATTTTCTAAAATGCTTTCTTTTTGGTTTGAAAAAAAAGGAGGTATAAATGATGTTTAACTTAACTATTTTCCTTCAGTACTTAAAGATCTTTCCAAACATATATTAGAGAGATACAAAGGTAGTTTGAGATTGTTCATGAAGGAGTTTTTGCATAAGGAAGTTGATTAGTATTTAAAATTGAATATGTTTATATTTTGAAAGGAAGTGCTGCGAGAAATATATATGTCTTTCAAAATGAGTATTTACAAAGTGTTTTACCCCTACTTAATATAAAGAGTATTCTGGAAATAAATATTGATTTTAAATGTTTTATGTAAAGAAGAACTACGTTGGCTTGATCCTGTATCTAATTGCTTACCTAGTTAGATAAAGGTATGTAGGCTATCACAAGGCGTAGTGATGCAGCTGCTTTACTAATAAAATATTTTTTGTTTACTACTTGTTATTATGTCTTGTGTTGGTGCATCTTTCATGTTTACCATTTCAGGACGTATTTATCGAGGGTGCATCGATGTCCATCTCGTCAGAGTTGCATAATGGTAGATTATGGTATTTGTGTTTAATTCATATTTAAGCACACAGGGTGAATTTAATGAATATTATGATAAGTTCTATTGATTAAAAATTGCTTTTATGTATTTAGCGATGTTGTATATATTTACAAAATATGATGGTAGTTGTCATTGTTTGTTTTGGACGGACAAATTTTTGACAAATTTGACTGGTCCATAATTTTCGAGGAGTTACAGCCTAGGAGAATCAGATTGTAGTTACTACATCTTGAGTGGAGATAAGTTACTTGTATGTTAATTAGAGTCCGAAACCACTTAAGTGCTAATGAAGGTTGTATCAATTATAGTGGCAATATTTTTCATTAGCCCGATCGCAAAGAATTTTACACTTCCATACTTATAAGTTCTCTGAATCCAATATTTATTGTTAAATCATATAATTCCATTACTTGCATAGGACTTAATGGGTTGCCACTAACTTTCTCTTATATTATTCTGACATGGTTAAAATATCCAGCTAAGCAACACGATATATTGGAAGTATTTGCTTCTCTTTTTATCTACAATCACAATGACTTTCTGTCTATTTCCAAACTAAAGGCATAAAAAATGTAATTGCAACTTGGTGGCCTCTTAGTTATTCAACAAAAATATGATGTGTTGTGCACTTAGAGAATATCATGATATATCCAAAAATTAATATCAACAATTATAGCAATTTTACATATGAAACAGGATACTAATGTATCGTACAAATTAATGTCAATCGGTAGCAATTCGACATTTGTTTACTAAGTACTATAATGTGGCATCATATCTATTAACTGACCTTATGGACCGACTATCAAAAGAAGTCCAAGCTCACACGACACGGCCCATCACGTGGATCAACAGCCTAGAAGCATTGCTGAAACACTTAGGACTCGAGTCCAGATGGAGTCGTACGAGTATAGTTGTCCTACCTCGGTCAAGCTTCTCCAATATGATCAAGTGCTCGCCTCAGTCAAGCTTCTCCAATATGATTAATTGCTCGGGAATGGTATTCTCCCCACTGCAATATTTCATATCAAAAAAAAGTATCCCCGGCCTCAACAACTTCTCAGAAACTCTAACATGTCCAATTCATATTCCTCTACATCACTAAATTCGGATCCCGGCCTCATCTTTTTGTATCCCTGATTCATCCCTTCTTTTCGTATCCTGCTCCTTTAGTTCCCAAACTCTCAAGTGCGGGAATACTAAGTACCTGGATATGAAGTAGGACAAAGTGAGCAAATATGAAGAACTTCG
The DNA here is from genome assembly GCA_030737875.1 of Allium sativum. NCBI lineage: Eukaryota > Viridiplantae > Streptophyta > Magnoliopsida > Asparagales > Amaryllidaceae > Allium > Allium sativum. The sequence goes on along the minus strand of CM060924.1, from coordinate 821,075,622 downwards.
AAGCGAGGCAAGGAACAACGCTAATCCCCGGGATACGTATTAATCCCGAGATGCGTACCGATCTCGGTGTATGAAATGTGGACGTGGGTCTCATACCTCACCTAGCCCATCGGTTCCACTTCCTGCAGCTTCTCTATAAATACTCTCGACCCTACAGTGTGAAAAGGATTGGCTCCAAGCTCTTTGAACACTTTAGGAAGAAGAAGACCTTCCTACAACCTCCTAAGCATACTCCATCACTCTGGAAAGAAGGAGAAGCTACTTCTTGGACACTTGGACCATTTTGAGCTGCATAGGCATTTCTAGAATAGGGATCTTACCTCCATTTTGGACATACTAGAACCTTGTTTACACCAATGTCATAGTAATGACATGGAACTATTGGTCCGACCATTGTAAACTTGTACAAAGAGCATAATAAAAGGGAAAAGCCATTCTAAGTGGACATAGACCTTCGCAGGCCGAACCACTATAAACACTATGTCACTTAATTTCCTGCACATATTCTCTACTTTGGATGATTAGTTTCATTGCCTGGAACTCGTTGGATGTTGCACCAACGTTTGTGCATCAACATTTTGGTTCTTTCACTGAGAAACTAAAGACTTCTCCTTTCCTACCGTTCGTTCACCGAAACTTGGAAACGCTATTTAGGTGTTTCAAAGGCTTACCAACCAAGTTAACCGATAATGGTGACCAAAGGAAAGGCTATCTTGGCCGAACCATCGACGGTTGATCATAACTCGAAATATACTACTCATCCTCAACTCAACAAAGTTCTGACCAACCTAAAAATTGCTACTCCCTCCGTTCCTAGGTCCCTGGTTATCCGAACTCAATTTATCGATATCGAAAGAAATGCAAAGAAGCCTCGGTAAAAAAATCAAGAAAAATCTTGAATTGACGCAACGACTTCGTGAACACGCTCAACGAGACATCCTTCGCCTTCAAGCGAACATAGGCATTTAACCACCTCTGAATCACGTCTCCTCGAGCTTCGTTCTTGCTTCTCCCCACCAAAACTGAAGCCTTGATCAGACAATCAACCATGATGTTCTGGAATCACCATCAGAGAGGGAATGCGTAATCCCGATCGTTCCAAACTTGGGTCTAATCTCGATCAAACTGTTAGCGGTCATCACCCTACTTGGCTAGATTGACTTGTCGTGATTCAGAACTTGACAACCACACTTCAAATGGCAAACCATGCTCAAATTCCCGCTTATCGACCTCACAAATTCAGAGAGCTGAGGTCGAAGACTCTTTAGATAAAACCGACATTCATCTGAGAAGGCGTACAAGGCTACTTACTACCGAGTTTGATCGCGACAACTGGGATTTAACGGAGATCCGAACCCTCGTTCTTTCCAAACCGATTCATAGCATCATGAAAGAATCTTGGGGTCATGCCACTGACGATTGGGAAACTAGTGCGAGGCAATAACCCCTTCCTCGAAGATGTGGTCGATGCCGAATGGTCCAAAATTTTCAACATGATGTAGATAGAGGCTTACTCGGGGAGATCCAACCCTCAAGACTTCGTAATCCATTACGAATTGCGTATGGATTCTGCTTATGCCACAGATGTCGTGAAGTGCAAGTGCTTCCTCGTTTTTCTAGAAGGCATGCCTTTATTAAGGTTCACCCAACTCCCATTGGGAACCATTTCAACCTTCAATCAGCTTGCGAGGCATTTAATCAAGCAATTCGGTATGCACATATTCCAAGGCAGCGGGGAAAGCCTGAAAAGCTATCTCGAAAGATTAGACAACGCAATGGCGGATGTTGAAGATCTGTGTCCCTGAACTGTCCTATCCCAACTTTATAATGGCATTCATCCTGATTCTGAATTTAGAGTGTGGATTGACCAAAAGAAACCAGAGAATTTGGAAGTCTTCTACGAGAAAGCCAATTATTTCCTATTCCAAGAAGAAGCACAGAGGAATCGAGCTCCTCGTAAAAACATTGCATTTTCAAAATGAAGCCCAAATCTTTAACGACTCCAGTCCCAATGCATCAAGCGAACCTGCTCAAGATGGAAACAACAGAGGTATTCGCAACAAGTAGAGGAAACACTTTAGCGTTCCATCTTTCTACGAGTACACCCCGCTCAATGACTCCCTCGAGAACATTTACTTCAGAACCTGTAATATCCTACAATACAAGAAGCCATTTCCAAGAGGGTCGTCGGATGAAAAGAGAAAAACTAGAAAGTATTGATGGTTTCACAGCGTCCATGGTCACGTCACAAATGAATATCGTCACTTACAAGACAACATCGAAAAGTTCATCCACTAGGGAAAGCTTAAGCAGTACACACAAGGTCCCCCATATGAAATTTACGAGCCGTCCAACGCTCACCAAGAATTTCAATCAACCAGGACCTTGCCTAGAAACTAGATCTCCCGGGATCATCCTTTAAACTTAGAAAGACTACAATAGAAGTAATCGGATTCGTTACCAGCGCCACAACACACGACTTGTCTTATGTGAGTTACACCTCATATGAACTTAGTTATACTTGTTCCCTAAAGTAGTTTGATTGTATGTTGTAATTTTGACAAGTTGCTTGGGTTTTCATATAATGGAATTAGCTGTAATCCATGTGAGAAGTGCCAAAACATTAGTCTCAGCCTCCGATATTCATTCATGGATCGCTGGAGTACCGCTACCTCAAGTACAATCAAACAGACTCATCCATACTCACCACCGAACCTGGGGGCTAGTATTTTAAGTTCAAAAGGTTTAACCTCACCTACATACGCTCCAGCATACTCTGGCGGCGATATGGTGACACAATCACTAAGTCCAACGTATTTATCCTGACCTACCAACGCTCCGGCGTACTCTGGCGACGGTCCGTTCGCATCATTATTAAACCTAATGGTTAGTACATGACCTATCTATGCTCAAGCATGTTTTGGAGTCTATCCATTGGCACCAATTGCACAAGCGTGATAGCGAACGCTTGCTTGGCTAACTGTGATCCTCAGAGTTGGATCCGAGTACATAAAATTGGTAAACAAACGATGTTCTCTGACTCTAACTCGAATTAAAAGATGGGGGAGTATACAGGACGAACCAACAATGTTCACTCCTGACTTCACAATGCCTCAAGATTGGCGATTGAAAAGGAGTCTTAAGAGTGAAGCTAGTCTTCTCGAACTTCGCACGACTTGAGTTTCTCGAGAGTAGAGTTTCAACCAACCTGAATCTAAGTGCAACACTGAGCCACTTTACACTAGCACAACTTACGGAAAGTGTAAGAGTACTCAAGCACTTAGAACTACAATTTCCATCGATGCGGTGGTCTTTTAGGTCATTGTCGGAGAAACTGGTTTACAGCTCACTCCCACCTTTGCCTCCTTCATTGGAGACAGAACGAGAATGAAAAGAAAACCCTATTCTCATATAAATACCTCCTTTTTATTGTCGTCATAGCTATCCTACTTCACCTGATCTCCAGCCACCTCCCAATCATCTAAGGGTACATCAGGAAGCCTATCGGAGGCACAATCGGGAACGGGCTTGGGTACCAACCCTCCTAAGTTCCCGTGACAGTCTCCATCAATGCATTAGTCTCTAAGGTCGTCACTGTAGAAACTGGTTCGCAAGTCACTCCCAACCTCGCCTCCCCCATCGGAGGCAAGACAGAAATGAGAAGCATACCATCTTCTCCAATAGACACCTCCTTTTCGCTGTCGTGATGGCCATCTGCCTTAACCTGAGCTTCATCCACATCCCAATCAGCCGAAGGCACGTCAGGAACCACTACCGGGGGCACATTCGGAAGCAGGCACAGGGGCATCAGTCCCTTACCAGTTCCCGCGACTATCTTCATCCACACAGTGGTCTCTGAGGTCGTTGCTAGAGAAACTGATTTGCGAGTCACTCCGAACCTCGTCTCCTCCATCATAGGCGAGATGGGAATGAGAAGCAAAACCTCTTCTCCAATGGACACCTTGTCTTTGCTATCATAATGGCCATCTGCCTCCACCTAAGCTCCAGCCTTAACCCAATCAGTTGGGGCACGTCGAGAAGCACTAACGAGGGCACAATAGAGAGAAAGCCTGGGGCACTACACCTCCACTAGTTCCTGCTTCCTCACTACAATCATCTTCTCTTCGACAACGAAGTAACTTTTTGGAAGCTGACCCACTACGCCGAGAAGATGGTCCAAAATCATATTCTTGATACCACATAAGTCAACTTTGACGTCCAACGAGGCCGAGACTCTCTACAAACAAACATTACGGAATGCGGTGACAACCTTTAGTTCATAGCTAAAACCATAGTCGCCGCTGACCACAGACGCAATACGTGGAACAAATTGTGATAACGATGTGATTGGATTAAGATTCGAATCCTGGAATTTATGACTCAACTATATAATCACATCTAATATGCATATCTGAATCACCAGTTCAAACAAGTTCGCTTCTCGAGCGTCGCGCACGTGACATCACATGACGATCCAAACTTGCCAACTAAAACTCAGGATCAAAGAGAACAATTCAACTTCCAACTCTGAAAAAGCAGGAAAATTGACTAAGTTCCCAGGATGCAAAGTTAAAAATTCATATCCTCACGCACTTGCCACATGATATCGTGTTTTCCCAATGCAAATCTGAAGTCTCGAGACTCCTCCAACAAACTCAAATATAAGTGTAACGAAAATTTAATTTACATGATTACAATGCTGGAAAATGTAAAGAGTGCTTGAACACTTAGAACGACATGTGATGTAAGAAAAGTAAACAAACTTTCTTTTATATGTCAAATCACATTATTTTACAAATGACACAATGTACATCAAACCCATATCGTGCCTCCAAAAAGAGAAGGCCGTACTTGCACATTCTATCAACCGAAAAAACAAAGACTTATCTGCAACAATCACATGTACAAGCTGCCTCTCTTCCCCTTCTTCTTCTTAGACTCGATCTCAGGTAGATCGTCCTTCTTCTTTCTCTTCCTTCTCATCTCACCACTCCCTCTGGATCCTTTCTGCTCCTTCAGTGGAGTTGGAAAAGGGCAAGGCTAAACTCATATCTGTCGTTTAGGGAGGCAGGGAGGACTCACATTGGTGTTTCTTTTTCAGTGATGTCAATGGTCTCGGATTCAGGGAGGATCGCCTTCAGTGGAGGAGGGACATGTAACACCCCGCATTTTATGATAATTAAATATTTAAATAGTGCATTTGTGTATATATATGCATGGACATAAATATTTAAAATAATAATATATGATTGCATGTAATAAATACATGTATTGAGAAAGAAGAAATCAGTTGCATGCAGTGTAATTATGTTGCATGCAATGGTTTACAAATATTATGCATTAATAAATAAAAGAAAAAGATGCATGCAAATTGATAAGGTTACATGCAATGGTTTAAATGAAATATTGTAATAAACATGAAAAAGAGGAATAAGATAAGAACAATGACCACCATTGTTCTAAGCCTTGTTAAGAAAAGCCTAAGTAATTTAGTTGGTTTGAACATGTGACTTTCAAGTGAGAGGTGCAAGGTTCGTTCCGTGCCAGCACCATATTTTTGTTTTAAGACAAATAGCTAAAATAACACATGTTCATAAGAGAAAATATGTATAAACACGCATACACAACACCAAAATGACCATTTTGAAACGTTAATAAAATGTTGCTAAAAAATTTAGAAACACTATTTAGGTGTTGCGAGTTAGTATGTTGCAGATTTTTGAAACACCTATATTATGCTTCAGATTAATAAATTAAAACACTTAACTGGTGTTTCAGATTGACAAATTGAAACTTTTAGCAGGTGTTTCAAATTGATAAACTACAACACCAAACGAGTGTTTCAAATTGATAAACTGCAACACTTAACGAGAGTTTCAACTTGATAATCTGCAATACTTAATTAGTGTTTCAACTTGATAAACCACAACACTTGACGAGTGTTTCAACTTGATAATCTGAAATAATTAACGAGAGTTTCAAATTGATAATCTGAAACACTTAACGAGTGTTTCGACTTGATAATTTGCACACTTACTAAGCGTTTCAAACTGACAATCAGAAATACTTATTATATGTTTCAAACTGATAATTTATCACACCCCTGATGCATTGCAAATTCGTGATATGAAAATCATTTTAAATTATGCAATTGGTGCCTTCAATGACATAGACAGATCCAATCATTCTCCATATTATAAGCTAAAAAGTATGAAAAGAATTTCATAAGAAAATTTATCATAGGAAAAATACTATAAAAAAAGATAAATTATATCTTTAAAGAAACAAAAAAATACAAATATATCGCAATGAATCCAAATTACAAAAAAAAACATAAGTTTGATAATATAATAAAATAATAGGTAAAGATAACCAAATTTCCATGCAATCACTTTCAAAGTACCCTGATTCTTCATGTTATCTTTTTTAAGTCCACATCTGCAAAATGGAAAAAAAAATCATGTACTGCTAGAATATTAGACATCGTAAGAGTAATATAGTTGATACAGAACATAGTTGCATTTTTTTTTTTTGGTTTTTTGTTTTCTAATCCCATACGGCCGTCAATTACATTACAAATCAAGGAAGATAGATATATCATAGAAATTAGGCATAGGATGTCCTGTAAATTTAAACCGCTTCATTTTCAACTGATATATTATTATATTGCGCAATCAATTTGAAATGTCGATGTTAACACGGTGTCCTAAATTCATAAAAAATTACAACACTATATAGTCGCTGAAAAAAGATACAGCAATGTTTCTGTAACCTCCTTTTATAATGTTACATACTCCTTGTATAATTTCAATCACTAAACCAATTAAAACAACCATGAATGTTAATGCATTAAAAAAAATTGCAAACGTTTACTTATCTTAACGTCAGTACTCTGGGCTACAAAACAATCGAGCTAAAATATTAGTAAACGAAGCGATTTCCACTATTTTATTATTATAATATAATGAAAGTACATGCAGTTAAGTCTCACCTAATACGATACTAATAGGGATGACTACACAAAAAAGTTAGGAACTATATTTTTCTTTTTCTCTAGCCACTAAAAGACAATGTATGTTCCATTACAATGAAAACATATCCACCTAAGTCTTGCCTAAAAAATAACAATACAACTGATAAACTTACCAATCATAAGATATTTTGAGTTATGGTGTTGTGATCACTATCCAAATTCCTATCTTAGGAACATGAGAAGTGAAACTGTAATATAAAATATGCACTGAAAAAAGTAAAAAACCAGTACCTATCCAAATTCCCTATTTACAAAAAAAGAAACTTTGAAACCCTTTTTTCAATCGAGTACCATAGCCAAACTTCTCAATCATCGGACAACCCCGATTGTGAGTGTGGTCTTGCAATAGATGCACCCCTTTAGCTGAATCTAACCTTATCATTTAGTTGTGTTATTAGCAGCTCTAATTCCTTTTCAAGCATTAGATCATTTCGATGGGATAAATTCTCATTAAAGATTGTTGAAATCTCATTACCAACATTAGGTAACTGGGACTTTAGATGACTAGTTTCTTCTTTGAGCTTGTTTACTACTGATTCTGGTCTTAAATAAAATGATAACACATCAAAGCCATATATATGGTTTTGAAAGACCAAGTGATATGAATTCCATAGAACTATTCAAGCATATGGCAAACTTAGTTAAACGTAGTTTGAAGTAAATAGATACATATATATATATATATATATATGTGTTAACGAAAGTTTGGAACATTTTTTTCATCTCTTATAATGAGATACAATTTCTTTGATAGGTTAAGAAAAGGCACAAACCAAATCTATGCAGGTTAAACAGTTTTCAGTAGTAACTGAGCATAGACTACCTGTGAAGTATCTTGAAGTCCCACTAACTCCTGACCATATCCATGTTGTATGCTGTTCACAGCTGTTAAACAAAATTATCAGTAAATTTGAAAGTTAGGATTGCAATTTTTAAACTATAGCTTGTAGAGCTGAGCTAATGCATAGTACAATCACCCCAGTAGTGTTGTACTTCATATATATATATATATATATATATATATGCATACTTACATATATACATATATATATATATTATTAGAAAATAAAATAGAAGAAACAAGATTGAAGAGAAGTTTTATTATTGATTTATTGTAATTGTAAGATGATACAAATTATATATAGGAGTCATATATTTATAATACAAGAAATAAATGTAAATAGGCTTGTTATAATAGGCATGTGACCATTGCTATGTTATAATGGGAATGTGACCATTGCATTCCCACTATTCTTTCTTTCCTTTATTACCGCCCCTCAAATTAAGGTTAGGTTTTACTACCTTAATTTGCCGAGAAATATTCCATCTTCTACTTCATATTTGTTTGCAATTCTTCAATTCCAAGTGCTTCTTTGAATCTATGAAAGTTTTTAGCTGAAAGTGATTTTGTTAGAATGTCAGCCTTCTGATAATAAGATGGAATGTGATTCACTTGTAAATTCTTCTTTTGGACTTGCTTTCAAACAAAATAAATGTCAATTTCTATGTGTTTGGTTCGATTATGCTGAATAGGGTCTGTTGTCATGTAGATTGTGCTTAGATTATCACAGCAAATTATAGGGTTCATGTTGGATGATAGCTTTAACTCCTTTAATAATGATTGCAACCCTAAGATTTCTGCTGTAGTGCTAGCAACACTCCTATACTCTGCTTCCGTACTAGATCTCGAGATGGATGTTTGCTTTTAGAACACCATGAAATAAGAATTTCTCCTACATAAATGCAGTGACCAGAAACTAATTTTCTATCGTCTATATCTGTAGCCCAGTCTGCATCTGAGTACGCTGTAATGCTTAAGTCTCTGCTACCTTTTAATGATATGCCAGAGTTGATTGTTGCTTTTAAATATCTGAATATTCGTTTCACTGTTTTGCTCACTTTTGGGTTCCTGCAAAAATTGAGACACTTTGTTAACACTAAAAGAAATATTTGGTCATGTTATAGTAGCATAATGCAATGCTCCTACAACACTTCTATATTGTTTAATATTTAAGATAGCTTCCCGCTTGTTTTTTGATAAGTACTGGTTTGAGATCATCGGAGTTGGTTGACCATTTGCTTCAATCATACTTGTCTTGTTTAGAAGCTCTGCAATGTACTTTCTTTGACAGAGATGAATTTCTTTATCTAATTTCCTTTTGACTTCTATTCCAAGAAAATAAGATAAGTCACCCAAATCTTTTATTGAGAACCGATTGTTCAAATAATCTGTCAATTTTCTGAATTAAGTTTCACTACTACTTGTAATAATTAAATCATCCACATATATTAATATATAAGTGGTAGATGATTCACTGATTTTTGTGAATAGTGATGTTTCAGATCTGGTAGGTGAATAGCCTAGTGTTAAACTTGCTTTTAGTCTTTCAAACCATACTCTGGGAGTTTGTTTCAGGCCATAGATTGTTTTATTCAGTTTGCATAACAATGTTGGATCTTGTGTATAGCCTTGTGGTTGTTGCATGAATATTTCTTCATGAAGATTTCTATTTAAAAATGCATTGTTGGCATCTAGCTGCTTGATTTTCCAATTATTGCTTAATTCTATAGTCAATATAAGTGTAATTGTTGAGGGTTTTACCACTGGTGAGAAAGTTTCATCATAATCAAAGCCAAATTCTTGTGTAAACCCTTGCAACAAGTCTTGCGTTATATTTGTTGATAGACCCTTTGGATTCTTTTTCAGTCTATACACCCACTTGCACACAATTATATTCTTGCTGCTTGGTGGATTTACTAGTTCCCATGTACAGTTATTCATCAGTGCTTGATATTCTTCATCCATTGCCTTCCTCCATTCTTTGTGTTTCACTGCTTGTTGATAACTATTTGGCTCTTCTTCATTCATGACTGCAGTATAAGTCTTTGGTTTGAATATTCCCCTTTTTGATCTGGTTATCATTGGAAGTCCAGTTTGATGATGTGGTGATTGAGTTGGTGAGTCATTTGTCTATTGCTAGCATTTTGATTGCTCACATTGCTAGCTTCTGATTGCCTGCAACTTGATTCTGCAGGTGATTGAATGGCGTGGCTAGTTTGCACTGGCTGATCATCACTAGTTTCACTATCACTGTGATGGCCTTCAGAGTTACTACTAGCAGCCTTGTCATCATTCTCTTGATGCCATGTGTCAGCAATACTATGCAGATCAGGTATACTAACCTTTGGATTATATATTTTGGTCATGGTTTGTAAATCTGATCAGTTATAACAAAAAATATTTTCTTCGAAAATAACATGTGAAGTGACCCGAACTTCCCCGGTCTCCATAGAGAAGAGAAAGAATGAATTACTATGAGGACAAGACAAATGAGAACGCAAACAGAAGAACATTTCATTGTTTATTACAACAATTACATCAGAATACAAGAATATACAGAGTATGAGTGAACAAAATACATTCGATAAATATCAGAGAATACAATAAATTACATAGCAGCGGAAAATAATACAAAACACAACTAAAGGAGATATACGGATACAAAGCTTTCCGGATATCATTCCAGCTGTAAGCCAGGTTCCTGTGAATATAAATCTGCAAAACCAAAACTACTAGCTGCCCGTGCGGAAAATAAGGGCACCCAGAGTGTTTAGGTTAAAACAATAAACTCCAGGTCAGTCACGTGACTGGGGTGAGAACTAAAACAGTTATTAATCTTTACTTTAAAGATAGGTAAATCAAGGGACCACGCCGTATAAAACGGAACGTGTTTCCTCCCAAGAACACCAGTGCATAAAACAACAACGCAATGCTAAATAAAGAAAAATGAAGCTATTATAAGACTCAGGTCCCATCACACAATGCAACGCAAGCCGGAGGATAGGGTTTTTACCTTATAATAGCCAAGAATGCTTGATATGTTTAAAACAAATTATTTGATACTATTATAAGTACATAGTGTATAAAACAACTTCAAATCAAAAGTATCAATCATAGACGGCATAAGTGCCCCATCCCACTATGTCACCATACTAGGCTCTACAATCAAAACCGCAAAGTCACGTATCGGAAGTTGGATTTCCATCTGTGAACCGAGGCAAAAGATAGTCATCACTGAATTCGAGACGCTCTAGCCCATGTCTCAGGATCAGAGCTCGAGTGACCCTTGGAGCGACAGGGTCGGTCCACCGATGTGGATTAAAATGCCTTAACACTGCGTTTCCCCACCCTATGGGGTGTCAACGAGCCCAATGACTCCATCGGCTCCACATAGTCACCGATATATCCGAGGCGCTTCGCAACAGCAACAACCACATAAGTCAAACTCGTCGGGGCGTGTAAAACCACTGACGCCACTTCTAGCTAGAAGGAAACGCATGCCCTCCCTGAGGTCCTCTCTCGTTTCTGGTTCACAACCGGGGTGTGAAGCTCGCGAATCAACGCTACACAAAGCTATGCCACACAGACCGTGCTTTGATCATCACCCACAAGACTTTGCTTTTTAACAGAAGCCTTGATCATTTGCCACTTAGTCATGCCACACAGGCAATTCACTCCATGCATTTGATATCCATCAATATATAACCCCTGAGATCGTACGTCTCAGAGAAGGGCGTTAAGCAAGAGAATAAATTCTCCGTCGCCAAACAGATATATATTTAATAGAAATCAATCACACAGAATAAAATCCAATGTCAGATACACGGTCCATTTACAAGTCCGTTCTGGGTCTGAACGAAACCGAAGGCACCTAGTACCCCGCATATCCATCGATCTCCAAGTACGTCTGGACGATCACTAACTGATTCCCTCCTTTTGGGTGTATGGCCCAATCAAGATCATCACTAATCACCCAAACGACGTGAAGACCTCCGGTCTTCGACCACCGTCTTCATCCTCGACACCACGTCGAATCAGTTATTCAGAATGGGATAAACCCGGTCTTTCTGAATAACCCGCGTATATAATAAACAAGTGTTACACAAACACAACATACGCCTCATTCCAATTCAGAATATTCTTTTATTCAAATATTCTTATACTTTGGGAAATGTTCCCATTAATTTTATCAAAGAAAAATTCTTTAGATTTATTCTTTAATCTTCTTTGAATAACAATTCAAACTAGTCGGGATTAGCGAACCACACCGAAGTAATCATTTATTTTATTTCCCAATCCTAACCTATTCATCCAAGTAAAACTGGTCATACTTCATATCTAACACACCGGTGTTATCGGTAAATTCAATTACCATTTCACGTTCAAATCTAATTAAAGACTTAACTATCGCCTGGAGAAAAACTGGTGATACTCCATTCTTGATCACTTCAATCTAATTAAAGATTCATTAAAACTTCACTTAGTTTTAATCTTCCCAAAAATCAATATCGATTCAATTCCAATTAAATATTATTTAATTGGTGCACTTCATTAAATCCAAATAGAAAGATTTAATCTTTTTCTCAACTGGGTTTTAGAACAGGGTTAATGAAGACACCATCCACGACAAACCCAAATCACATTTGATATTAAATACAAGGCTCTGAATAGAAAATAGTAACACCCCACACCCGCTACGGTCACTCACTAAGGGAATGCCATAACATCGGTGGAGTATTTTAAGTGAATATAGAACAGAAAAATTACAACAAGACAGATATAAGTAATACTTGAGAATTTAAAACATCATTTCATTGCGGCGGAAAGTAAAACATGTAAAACCATAAACAAGAGTCAAGTACATAATATCCATCCTGATAAAACAAAAGTACATAATCCCACTACATAACTTAATAGCCATACTAGAAAAGATAAACTGAGCTTTACATCCACGGTCCAAGCTCCAAAAGATAGATAAAGCAGTCTGATCAAAGCCCACTAGTGCTAGGCCCACTCTGATAACCTGAGGGTTGGGAAAAAGATAAAAACAACGGGGTCAGACATAAGTCTGAGCGAGTCCTATAACTTTAACAATACAATCATTAAAGTAACCAGAGTAAGACGTAAGCTTGATATACGGTAACGACTGGGGATAAATGGCTACACTAAGCAGCCAACTAGATTTAGGATGAACTAAGATAACCGTAAAGACGCGCCTATCCACCCAAGGATAATTACTATATTGCACCACCCCAGATCTACCCACCCAAGGGTAATTCCTACACTGCACCACACCAGTTCTACCCACCCAAGGGTAATTCCTACTTAAGGTTGATCCCACTAAGTGTACTTAGTAATTTTTAATAGTAGTTTCGTGTACCCCTAGCTGACTACATAGGTGCCGTCTGCCCCTATCTCCACTAGGTGTACCCACTACTCCCCAAGCGATCGGCTCCCTAACGTAGTTACCCGTGCTGGCCCCACAGTGGGGTGTATCATTCCCCAAAGTGGTAACCTGATAATATCAACGGTGCACGGCTTATACCTACACGATGCAACAACGTCTTACTTACCAGCCCGGGTCCACACACGCATATGAAACCCGTTGGACTTACGTTGCCACCGCTACCCCGTTTTGGCCTCTTATAGTCAAGTCCAGTACGCGTGTCCCGTCCTCGACATGGGTCGAGCCCAATAAGATACATATGGGTTACTGGTTGAAATGGGCCCCCACAAGCTACTACTTAAGCTTGTCATTTTATCTAGTGCATCCCACTTAACCCCTTTTTATAATCGTGCCCACTTACATGTTAAGGTTTGGTTAAGTCATCTAATCATATTTCAATTGCCACTCAAGGCCCCCACAAGCTACTACTTAAGCTTGTCATTTAATCATATTTCAATTGCCACTTAAGGCCCCCACAAGCTACTACTTAAGCTTGTTATTTAATCATATTTCAATTGCCACTTAAGGCACCCACTAGATTTCCACATGCCACCCAAGGCACTTACTTGATTCCCACATGCCACCCAAGGCACTTACTTAACCCTTTAATCATGTTTAATTACATGTTCCACTTTGGTTAAGTATTCTAATCGTATTTTCTATTGCCACCCAAGGCAACCCACTAGTTTCCTCATGCCACCCAAGGCACCCCCACTAGTTACTACATGCCACCCAAGGCACCCACTTAACCCCTCATGCCCCACTACATGCTAATTTGGTTAAGTGTTTCTTAATTAATTAAGATCGTAACCTTTGTAAAGACCTCTCACATTAGACTGTCTTTTATGGCAGCTGGATATGCCGGTTGGTTCCGGGCAGCCGTACACCATAACAGAGTCTAACCTCGTGTCTTTACACTTGTCATGTATTTAGTTTATGACTAAGACCTCTCACATTGGGCCAATCATTTGTAGCCGCTGGATTTGCCGGTCGGTTCCGGGCAGTCTTATGCTACAAAAAAAAAGTCCAACCTCGTGTCTTAGTAGATTAATTACACCTAATTAATCACCCCCATAATTTGTATTAATTATCCCTAATTAATTAAAAATATTTAAGAGTATGGGTAGACCTAACTCAATAGGTAAATTCCCAATTCCATAATATGGGTAGACCTAACTTAATAGGTAAATTCCCAATTATGTCTATCCACTTTATGGTATGTTTAATCATACCCACTTCACACTATTTTATGTGTTCATTAATTTTTACCCCATCGTCCCCTCGTAAATACGTTAACATGACATACTTCAAAAGAGAAGATTCATCATACACACAATGGGTTCAACTTAGCATATCATTAGCATTATCATGGGTTTAAAAGGTGTCAACTTGCATATATGACCATAAACCCAACTTGCATAAATAACCAACCCAAACTAGCATGAATCACATATGTCATAAAGATGGTAACTTGCATAAATGTTCATGTCATAGACCTATCATAAAGGTGTCAACTTGCATACATGTCATAGGTCTAAAAGGGATGAACTTGCACATGTACTTATGTCATACAAAGGGGTAAACTTGCATAGCATGTCACATGTTAACTTGCATATAACCAAACACATAACTTGCATAACATGTTACATATGAACTTGCATATAATCATGCACATAACTTGCATATAACCAAACACATAACTTGCATAACATGTTACATATGAACTTGCATATAATCATGCACATAACTTGCATATAACCAAACACATAACTTGCATAACATGTTACATATGAACTTGCATATGTATGTATGACATACAAAGGTAAACTCGCATATGTTATGCATATCACTAATCCAAACAACTTGCATAGATTATGCATATTATAGATCCAAACTCATAGGTTAAACTTGCATGTCATGTCACTTATTTCACACATGATTCTAGCATAAAACCAAGCATTTAACTTGCATAAAACCAAACACTTAGCATGCATAAAACCGAATACTTAGCATGCATAAAACCCACCACTTAACATGCATAAACCCAAACACTTAACTTGCATAAACATAGTGTCATCATGAATAAGTGTTAAACATAGTGATTAGCAAACTAGCATCATAACATATGACCTAAAACCCATTGATCCGCAAGCAAAACCATATGATCTCATCACATCTCATCTACTTAGTTTAGCTATTGGTTATTAAAGTGATAGAAACTCACCACTAAACTCCAATAAGCAAACCCTTGCCAAAAATCACCCAAAAACTCTAGCCTTGAAAATAAAGCTTGCAACTTGATGATGAATGCAAGCTAATGATCACTCATACATCTTAAAAATGCTTGTATGAACATGAAAGCCTTCATAGAAATAAATTAGAAAGAGGATGGAGGCTAGGGTTTTGTGTGGAGGCCATGATCATAGAAAATTTTGGCATAGTTTAGTTAGAGGATAGGATTATGATCATTTAGGTCTAGCTTAGGGTCTTATTTATAGGATTAGGATGTGTTTTAGACCCTTAGATTAACCCTAGGTTAGTTTAGGTCCGTCAGATTTCGTCCCAAGCCCTCCAACCCAGCCCAAAACTCAATCAGGTGCACCCAGGCCAGAATCAGCCGACAGGGCAAGTCGACAGCCCTGTCGACTGCCAAGTCGACAGCCCTGTCGACTGCCAAGTCGACAGGCAAGTCGACAACCCTGTCGACAGCCAAGTCGACTTGGCCGGGCGGGAGTTTTCCCGCCTGGCCCCCATTTCTGCATGTTTCGAAATTCAAATTTCCCGAAAACTTCTTTGGGCCTTAACCGGGTCATACGGACTCCGATTTACAAAATTTCGGACTCTATTTCGCGTATTTTTCCGAGACGAACACAATGACGTAACCCATTTCCCCTGATTCTCACATCTGAGATTATTAATTCTGTAATTAGTGAATATCAGTGTTAACTAAAATTCGGGGTGTTACATTCTCCCCTCCTTAAAGGATTTCGTCCCCGAAATCTCCAGGTAAAGGAGAATGCATATCCTACCATCCAAACAACCATCTACTCAATCCATCAAACACGGGCATCCATTGTCCTTAAAACAATTTCTACTGATGTATGAGCATATGCAAAAAAAAGTGTGTGTATATGTTCCCTATCTAATGTATGAACATATGCAAACCGTGATAGTGCCATGCATCCAATATGTATGCGAAAGAATCCTATCGACACATACTATATTTACATGAGTGCGCAATCATTCACCAAAATGCATCATCCATATGATAACACAACCATTATACATCCATAAATATAGCTACCTACACACAATTATATGCAATATGCAATATGAAGTGATTGAGCCGATCTAGTGTCTAGAGTGTGTGTATATGCATCCACGAGCAACCACTAGCAAACACTTGCATCCACATGCATCCATCAATCATAACATGTCTCAAACACATGTTTCAACCATAGGTTTACCCTATCTAAAGGTCAAAGGCACTAACAAGAGGACATACTAAAGATAAGATAAGTACTAGACAAACGATAAAGGAGAAGTTAAAAGACATACCCTCAAAAAGGAATGGGTATAATGAACGCCTTTTCGCTTCCGTCTCCCAAGTAGCGTTGCTCTCATCTTCTCCCCATTGCACTTTGACTAGTTGAACCTCCCTGTTTCTCAACCTCTTAATCTCTGACCCAAGGATGCGTGTAGGAGCTCGTCGAATAGTCGCATCACGCTCTATCTCTACTTCTCTAAGCAAGCTCGGCTCTACCACCTCTGCGGTCTCATGTAGGCACTTCCTCAAATGTGACACATGGAATACATCATGTACACCACTAAGTCTGTCGGGCAACTCCACTCTATAGGCCATCTGTCCAATCCTTTCCTTAATAGGAAACGGTCCAACAAACCTTGGTGCTAACTTCCCAACAGATCCAAAGCGAACCACATTCCGTAACGGAGATACTTTGACAAAGACCATGTCCCCAA
Source organism: Allium sativum (assembly GCA_030737875.1). Taxonomy (NCBI): domain Eukaryota; kingdom Viridiplantae; phylum Streptophyta; class Magnoliopsida; order Asparagales; family Amaryllidaceae; genus Allium; species Allium sativum. Next base: position 821,058,321 of record CM060924.1, on the reverse strand, counting down.
CATCAAACTCACTATGCTGGAAGGTACACCATGCAATCTAACAATCTCTCGAATGTAGATTGAAGCTAGCCATTGAGCAGTCCTCTTACTCTTCACGGGTATAAAATGGGCACTCTTAGTAAGTTTGTCTACCCCAACCCAAATTCCTGTATTACCCTTCCTCGATCTTGGTAATCCATTGACGAAATCCATCGAGACACTATCCCACTTCCATAGCAGAACCTCCAATGGGTGAAGCAACCCACCGGGTTTCTTTTGCTCCGCTTTTACTTGTTGGCACACCAAGCATCTAGCGACATACTCGGTCGCGTCTTTCTTCATACTGGCCCAAAAGAAAACTCGCTTCATGTCTTGGTACATCTTGTCCCTACCGGGATGAATGGTCATCTTCGAACGATGTGCATCATCAAGTATAGCCTTCCTCAAACCCTCATCTTGCTGTACACAAAGTCTACCGTCTCTACGCAACCACCCCTTACCACCTAGGGTGTACCTACTCAAATGGCTGGACGACTCCCCCTCCTCATGAGCTTCTCTACTAACTCAACCAACTGTGGGTCGTCTCGCTGCGTTCCGCCAATCCGCCCCAAAAGAGTAGGCCTAACCTCCAAGGAGGCTAGCAAACCGGGTACAAAGTCAACGGAAGGTCTAAAGTCAAACATAGAAATAAACTCTAAGCTCCGTCGTTCAACGAACAGTGAACTCAAGGACAACCTTTTTCTACTTAAGGCGTCCGCTACCACGTTACCCTTGCCATGGATATACGCTATCTCAAACTTATAAGATGCTAAGAATCCCATCCAAAATCATCACAACTGTCCATCTCTCACGCAGACCACCCTAGTCGAACTCGACATCCCCCAAATGCAAGCCCCAAAGGCCTAAACCAATATCAGACAAACACCCAAGGGATACCTCCTTCGAATTCAAACGACCTACGTGAGATGATACTAGTAAAAACGGCTAAATAATTAAGCCCTTGTCCAACTCTGGATGTCCTTGCCAGTCTCTCTCCAAAACCACCGTTTATTCCATAACTGGCTTTGCTCAACCTATTGAGCACATACGAAAACTTATTTCGCTCCTAGAAAAGACCATCACGAACTTATTTAGGTACTCCCTAAACACCTTTCTCATCAAATCAATAAACTATGCGGGGGCGTTCGTCAAACCAAATGGCATCACCAGCCACTCATAAAAAAACCATCCGGAGTCCTAAAGGCAGTCTTCTCTATACTATCCTCGGCCACTCTCAACTGACGAAACCCCGTGGCTAAGTCCAACTGCGAAAATACTGAGGCGCCAACTAACTGATCAAAGAGATCATCAATCCTCGGCAATGGGTGTCTATTCTTCTTTGTGAGTTTATTTAGTTCTCTTTAGCCTACACAAAGTCTGAGGGACCCATCCGCCTTCGTGGCAAAAACTACTGGAGCACCCCACTCCGATATATTTCGTCTTATGAACCCCTTCTCAAGCAAATCGCCTACTTGCTTATAGAGTTCCCTCCTCTCACGAGGAGCCATGTGGCACACTGGCCAAGATACTGGTTTGGCATTGTCTACCAGATATATTCGGAAGTCAATCTCCCGCTCTGGAGGTAAGCCCTTCACCCCCTCAAACACATCCGAGTATTCCCGGACCACTCTAACAGATCGCAAACTCTCGACCGATGTGTCAAGCGATTCTAGATAACTTAGCATAACAGATTCCATGGGATTACAAGAGATCTCGAGAGTGTTACCCAAGCGGGTCATAAGCCTGACAACTCTCCCTTCAAAATCAAGAACGGCACCCCTACTGGATAACCAGTCCATGCCCAAAACTAACCCATAGCCCGTGAAGCCCAAAAAGCATCACATCTAAACTCAACGCTAAGTATAGAAACTTTCAAACCCAAACACATCATGGAGCCCCCAATTGGGTTTGAAACAACCAAGGGATCATCAACTAAACTGGAGTCTAAGTGCAGTGACTCAACTAACAACGATGAGATAAACGAACTCGATGCGTCAGAATCAAATAAAGTTCGAACCGGATAATAAAGAAATCCAAATTCTAACCTAGACGGTCCTATCCCCATCTGGTACACTAGCAGTGAGGGAATACAACTACCCTCCAGGAGATTCCATACCTTGCCCATGCCCCTTTGGACAATCCTAATAAGGTGTCCTATTCCTCCGAAAGGATACCTACTAGCCCTCTTCTCCCCATTCTCCACTCGTAACCTCCCATCAAAATGAGGTTTCGTCCTTCATTAAACAACAACTATTTAAGCCTTCCTCCCATCGTCTATCCAATAGGTACCTACAAGTCCTCCTCCTTCTTTAACCAACTTCTAGTCCGACTAATGTCTAAGTCCCTTGAAGTGGTTTTCCATTCTTATCTATCTTAGAAAGATCATCTATACGCAGAGGGGAAACTCAAAACGAGAGAGGAAGAGATTCAAAACGGAGAATTTGAAAGATATAGATATGGCTATTGGGGATTATGCTTTTCTTTCAAAAGCTTTTCTCTTAAAAGACATGTTTTTGAAAATACTCCTTTCAAAAATATTCTTAGAAAATAGTTTTTCTAAAAAATTTATCTGTTCTGGTAACCTTAAGCTCTGATACCACGTGTAACACCCCACACCCGCTACGGTCACTCACTAAGGGAATGCCATAACATCGGTGGAGTATTTTAAGTGAATATAGAACAGAAAAATTACAACAAGACAGATATAAGTAATACTTGAGAATTTAAAACATCATTTCATTGCAGCGGAAAGTAAAACATGTTTGGTTACACCAAAACCATAAACAAGAGTCAAGTACATAATATCCATCCTGATAAAACAAAAGTACATAATCCCACTACATAACTTAATAGCCATACTAGAAAATATAAACTGAGCTTTACATCCACGGTCCAAGCTCCAAAAGATAGATAAAGCAGTCTGATCAAAGCCCACTAGTGCTAGGCCCACTCTGATAACCTGAGGGTTGGGAAAAAGATAAAAACAACGGGGTCAGACATAAGTCTGAGCGAGTCCTATAACTTTAACAATACAATCATTAAAGTAACCAGAGTAAGACGTAAGCTTGATATACGGTAACGACTGGGGATAAATGGCTACACTAAGCAGCCAACTAGACTTAGGATGAACTAAGATAACCGTAAAGACGCGCCTATCCACCCAAGGATAATTACTATATTGCACCACCCCAGATCTACCCACCCAAGGGTAATTCCTACACTGCACCACACCAGTTCTACCCACCCAAGGGTAATTCCTACTTAAGGTTGATCCCACTAAGTGTACTTAGTAATTTTTAATAGTAGTTTCGTGTACCCCTAGCTGACTACATAGGTTGCGTCTGCCCCTATCTCCACTAGGTGTACCCACTACTCCCCAAGCGATCGGCTCCCTAACGTAGATACCCGTGCTGGCCCCACAGTGGGGTGTATCATTCCCCAAAGTGGCAACCTGATAATATCAACGGTGCACGGCTTATACCTACACGATGCAACAACGTCTTACTTACCAGCCCGGGTCCACACACGCATATGAAACCCGTTGGACTTGCGTTGCCACCGCTACCCCGTTTTGGCCTCTTATAGTCAAGCCCAGTACGCGTGTCCCATCCTCGACATGGGTCGAGCCCAATAAGATACATATGGGTTACTGGTTGAAATGGGCCCCCACAAGCTACTACTTAAGCTTGTCATTTTATCTAGTGCATCCCACTTAACCCCTTTTTATAATCATGCCCACTTACATGTTAAGGTTTGGTTAAGTCATCTAATCATATTTCAATTGCCACTCAAGGCCCCCACAAGCTACTACTTAAGCTTGTCATTTAATCATATTTCAATTGCCACTTAAGGCCCCCACAAGCTACTACTTAAGCTTGTTATTTAATCATATTTCAATTGCCACTTAAGGCACCCACTAGATTTCCACATGCCACCCAAGGCACTTACTTGATTCCCACATGCCACCCAAGGCACTTACTTAACCCTTTAATCATGTTTAATTACCTGTTCCGCTTTGGTTAAGTATTCTAATCGTATTTTCTATTGCCACCCAAGGCAACCCACTAGTTTCCTCATGCCACCCAAGGCACCCCCACTAGTTACTACATGCCACCCAAGGCACCCACTTAACCCCTTATGCCCCACTACATGCTAATTTGGTTAAGTGTTTCTTAATTAATTAAGATCGTAACCTTTGTAAAGACCTCTCACATTAGACTGTCTTTTATGGAAGCTGGATATGCCGGTTGGTTCCGGGCAGCCTTACACCATAACAGAGTCTAACCTCGTGTCTTTACACTTGTCACGTATTTAGTTTATGACTAAGACCTCTCACATTGGGCCAATCATTTGTAGCCGCTGGATTTGCCGGTCGGTTCCGGGCAGTCTTATGCTACAAAAAAAAAGTCCAACCTCGTGTCTTAGTAGATTAATTACACCTAATTAATCACCCTCATAATTTGTATTAATTATCCCTAATTAATTACAAATATTTAAGAGTATGGGTAGACCTAACTCAATAGGTAAATTCCCAATTCCATAATATGGGTAGACCTAACTTAATAGGTAAATTCCCAATTATGTCTATCCACTTTATGGTATGTTTAATCATACCCACTTCACACAATTTTATGTGTTCATTAATTTTTACCCCATCGTCCCCACGTAAATACGTTAACATGACATACTTCAAAAGAGAAGATTCATCATACACACAATGGGTTCAACTTAGCATATCATTAGCATTATCATGGGTTTAAAAGGTGTCAACTTGCATATATGACCATAAACCCAACTTGCATAAATAACCAACCCAAACTAGCATGAATCACATATGTCATAAAGATGGTAACTTGCATAAATGTTCATGTCATAGACCGATCATAAAGGTGTCAACTTGCATACATGTCATAGGTCTAAAAGGGATGAACTTGCACATGTACTTATGTCATACAAAGGGGTAAACTTGCATAGCATGTCACATGTTAACTTGCATATAACCAAACACATAACTTGCATAACATGTTACATATGAACTTGCATATAATCATGCACATAACTTGCATATAACCAAACACATAACTTGCATAACATGTTACATATGAACTTGCATATAATCATGCACATAACTTGCATATAACCAAACACATAACTTGCATAACATGTTACATATGAACTTGCATATGTATGTATGACATACAAAGGTAAACTCGCATATGTTATGCATATCACTAATCCAAACAACTTGCATAGATTATGCATATTATAGATCCAAACTCATAGGTTAAACTTGCATGTCATGTCACTTATTTCACACATGATTCTAGCATAAAACCAAGCATTTAACTTGCATAAAACCAAACACTTAGCATGCATAAAACCGAATACTTAGCATGCATAAAACCCACCACTTAACATGCATAAACCCAAACACTTAACTTGCATAAACATAGTGTCATCATGAATAAGTGTTAAACATAGTGATTAGCAAACTAGCATCATAACATATGACCTAAAACCCATTGATCCGCAAGCAAAACCATATGATCTCATCACATCTCATCTACTTAGTTTAGCTATTGGTTATTAAAGTGATAGAAACTCACCACTAAACTCCAATAAGCAAACCCTTGCCAAAAATCACCCAAAAACTCTAGCCTTGAAAATAAAGCTTGCAACTTGATGATGAATGCAAGCTAATGATCACTCATACATCTTAAAAATGCTTGTATGAACATGAAAGCCTTCATAGAAATAAATTAGAAAGAGGATGGAGGCTAGGGTTTTGTGTGGAGGCCATGATCATAGAAAATTTTGGCATAGTTTAGTTAGAGGATAGGATTATGATCATTTAGGGCTAGCTTAGGGTCTTATTTATAGGATTAGGATGTGTTTTAGACCCTTAGATTAACCCTAGGTTAGTTTAGGTCCGTCAGATTTCGTCCCAAGCCCTCCAACCCAGCCCAAAACTCAATCAGGTGCACCCAGGCCAGAATCAGCCGACAGGGCAAGTCGATAGCCCTGTCAACTGCCAAGTCGATAGGCAAGTCGACAGGCAAGTCGACAGCCCTGTCGACAGCCAAGTCGACTTGGTCGGGCGGGAGTTTTCCCGCCTGGCCCCCATTTCTGCATGTTTCGAAATTCAAATTTCCCGAAAACTTCTTTGGGCCTTAACCGGGTCATACGGACTCCGATTTACAAAATTTCGGACTCTATTTCGCGTATTTTTCCGAGACGAACACAATGACGTAACCCGTTTCCCCTGATTCTCACATCTGAGATTATTAATTCTGTAATTAGTGAATATCAGTGTTAACTGAAATTCGGGGTGTTACATATCGGCTTATATTCAATATCAAATTCTACGACCAAAAAATATCGTATTGGATATAACGATATAAATATATCTTTCAAATTTCCATAACACTATCTGTATAATCACGAAATCCAGCATCGAAATATTCCAAAGACAATTTCAATTCAAATCCATTCCAATTTAATTATTGGAAATTCCGGTTACCTTTAAAACCATTTCAAATCCACTTTATTTATTTTAAAAAAATAAATAGAATTATAATTCTAGTTCAAAACTTGCTCATTTCGATAAAAATCTATTTTTATCTTTTCAAATATGGAATTTTTCATCCCAATTCTTCACAAATCATTTCTTATGATTTTGCACTAATTATTGATATTTTTAATAATTTTATTAAGGCCCGTACAGTCGATTTCCATCAACGGCCATCAACTGCACTTACAGCGACCCTTTCCAAATTTGATTTGGACATAATTCCAAATCCAAGCGTTTGATTTCAAATCTCTAATATTCATTAGAAATCTCTTTTCGATACGAACCCAACGGTTCCGGTTTTAGGAGAATCCGACGGTCGAATCTCCCGTAATGTCCACTCGAAGTCAATGGTCGAAATTCACGAACTGTCGCAGCGCGGCGCATTCTATTCAGGCCATTATATATATATATATATATATAATATTATATATATTTCATCGATTTCCTTTTAAAACGTATTTTATAAATCATTTTAAATTCGTTTTCAAAACGATTTCGACTTCATATTCAATTTCTAGTCAAAATTGAATATTCCACATCATCGATATACAAATGATAAGATTTTCAAAACGTTAAATTTTGAAATCATTTTCTTTTCTATATTCATTATAAAAATGAATAAAATCGATATAAATATCGTTCACGTCAAAATGGCGTCAAGCTAATCAACACGGCTTTATTCAACACATGAATGTTTATTCTATTCAACACATGAATTTATTTTCTATTCAACACATGAATTTATTTTCTATTCAACACATGAATATATATTTCTAACTTTCCAAATTGGAACGAGGCTCAATCAATTGCCATATAACGTTAATTTTACGGATTCCCTACAACACATGTATATAACAACAACGATAAATCTTCAACCATCATCCAGAGTGCACCACACAACTGCATAAGCATTAAATATAAATAATTAATGCTTACACAGTCTGTCAACCCATCGGTTGACATACAACTAAATAATCGGGATTAGTGTATGTCAAATATCATCCCAATACCCGTGTGGGGTTTCAAATCAACAAACACAGATTTTATTTGTGCAGTTGGGCGATGTGTAAAATTTGTCGTCCCAATCAATATCAGTCAAATTAGTGTATATAAACAAATCGTATGATTTGTTTATTACTATTTATTTTATATACACGTTAAAAATCATACTTTTAACTATAAAATATTTTCCACAATAAAATATTTTATTTCATTCCACATCACCCAATCAAATTTCACCACATAGCAATCAAACAAACAAGCCATCCATGGTCTGTGGACGACGGGTGTCGGGTGTTACGAAACACCGTCTGCATCCTAGTATATATTTCAAACTAGAAATAAATTAAAGGTGAGGAGTTCTCACCGACTAGCTAAACCAAACACCACGACTCTTCATATGAAGGAAATCTCTGCCGTGCTCGCCTTTTGTTACTTTCGTTGCCCGCATCCACTACATATATAAAAATCACGTTTTTATATTCTACTTTATATAAAAATCATATTTTTATTCTTCCTATGATATAAAGATTGAATTTTTATTATCTATATAATATATAAATCATATTTTTAATATCTACATAATATAGAAATCATTTTTTATATCGTTAACTTCATAATCAAAATCGTATTTTTAAAACACTTCTCATATATGTATAAAAATCCGATCTTCCTTCGCTAATATCATATATAAAAATCTGATCTTTCTTTGCTAATGTTACATATAAAAATCCGATCTTTCTTCACACTTCATATAAAGAAAAAACCTCGCCTTTGTATATATAAAAAATCTACCTTTCATGTAAATAAAAATTCCTATTTTCCTATAATTAAAAAAATCATGTTTTATACGCTAATACTTATACCAAAAATCGAATTTTTAATAACACAAATTAAATTAAAACTCGCATTGTTTGTTCGGGAGGGAGGAGGAGGGGCCTGGCCTGCAGTGTCGGCGGCCAGGGTGGCTGAGGCGTTGGGGAGCGGCGCTGGAGGCGTCAGGCTGTCGGGGTTGGTTTTCGGGCGGATTGGGTTTCGATTGGGGGGGGGGATGAAGAGGGGCTATGGCGTCGGAGGGGGTTAGGTCTCGTCGGAGGCGGAGCTAGGGCCCCAGCCTTAGGCGCCGCGGCGGCTTGCCATCAGGGCAACGACGGCGAGATCGAAATCGTTTTTTTTTCTTTTTTCTTTTTTTCGAAACGAGCGTTGACTGTGAGATATGAAGAGAGATAGAGGGGAAAGGATATTATATATATAAATGTTTAACTAATTTAATTTTCCATAAAGTCACTTTTTCATTTGAACCTCAAATCGAACCCACCGACTATCGTCCATAGCACATTACCCACATTCCGAACACAATGGGATATGTATCTTAAGCTGATTCGACTGTTTCGATCAGTTTCCATCAAAATATAAATCTATATATTGCATTTGAACGAACATTTCAATTTACCGGAGCTACATATTAACTCTAAAAATTCCCAAAAAATATTTTCTAGCTTCGTATTGACGATACGGTCCTAACAAAACTAATTTCGTCGAATTCTCAGACCGTTTGAAAAATGGCCATTTTCCAGTCGATTAAAATCAACTAAAATTGGTCAAACGCGTTTTCCTTCGCCACGCTCACATATTGATTCGAAAAATTACGAATTTTGGAATCTAGCAATAATTAGACACCCTGGATCCAACAAAAGTGGTTTCGTCGAAAACCGAGGTCGTTTGCAAAATTTCCATTTTTAAGGGCCAGAATTCCATAGCGACTATTCTGAATTTTCAACTGGGCGTAACTTTTTATCCCCGCAATGAAATTTCAATTTTTCGGATTCGTTGGAAAGATATTCTCAATTAGATTCAAATATTTTTGGTTTCGCTAAAATCCGGTTTATTTTGAATCCTGTACATTCATTTGGAATTTGAAATCGAATTTTCAAACTACCAAGCCATTTCAGGCTCGTTATATAATTAAAATAAAATATTTATATTCTAACGACGATTCAAACAAATATATACGTTCTAATTCTGTTCAAAATAAATTTCTCATCGTTATTATTTAAAATAATTCATTTTAAATATTCAAAATTTATTAAAATTGCCAAAATAAAAATTTTAAATTGGCTCAGATTTCTGGGTTGTTACAATCTCCCCCAATTAAAACTTTTCGTCCCCGAAAAGGAACGAAGCCAAAAGTTGTTTCACAAATCACCTCAACTTTCGTTATTTTCATTACGGCTTAAGTTCTTCAACTTTTCAGTTTCTAAGAATTTTCAAATTTTTCGAAAAATTTGGCTAACGCCCTAAATTTTCGAAAAATTTCGCCATAACCTCCCCTGCACCGGGGACTTCGGGATATTTCAAATAGCCTCCCATGGCCCTCATCAGTCCAAAAAGAAAAAGAAACAGCCAATCGGCTCATAAAATCATCCAAAACCCAATAAATTACTAAACATGTACCTATTTGTCGGGCAAACAATTTTATTCCTCTTCTCTAGCCTCCTTGCTATGACCTGTTCAATGCAAGTACATGTACAAGTATGCAAATGCGACAAATTTTCAATACAATTCACTATTTGGTTCAATTTGGCGAAAGGTTCAACATTCAATTAATCTAAACAGTAATCAAACAACACAACCATCAATCAATTAGTTGGTTATCATTTCAAACTCATAATTTTGATACATAGTCCAAAAATAAGATTTTTGATGCCAATTCACAACAATAGGCCCTATCTAATTTTGGTTCTCACACCAGCCAATAGGAAATATATAGAAATCCCACTTTCGAAACTCGAACATGAATACTGATGACGCGATCGCTATAGCGATCATCAGAACCATCTTCGAGCGACTAGAGTCTAATTCTATATCTATCCAGTATATTAAAACTTTGAATACACGTGGATCAGACGTATAGGCAAAATCTTTATATATTGGATTGTCCAAATACAATACAAATAAAAATTCAAATATGAATAATTGAATTAATTTTTTCAAAACAAAATTTGTTTTCACTTTTATTTTAAAAACATCACTCTTCACACTCGTTCTAGGATACTACTGATCCTATCTCTAACGAGTCATTCTCGTTGGATATTACTAATCCAATCTCTGATGAATTCTTTCGTTTGGTTCCAATGTGTCCAGATCTCGAGCTTTGTAAACAAAAGCTCTGATACCAAAATGAAGTGACCCGAACTTCCCCAGTCTCCGAAGAGAAGAGAAAGAACGAATTACTTTGAGGACAAGACGAATGAGAACGCAAACAGAAGAACATATCATTGTTTATTACAACAATTACATCAGAATACAAGAATATACAGAGTATGAGTGAATAAAATACATTCGTTAAATATCAGAGATTACAATAAATTACATAGTAGCGGAAAATAATACAAAACACAACTGAAGGAGATATACGGATACAAAACTTTCTGAATATCATTCCAGCTGTAAGCCAGGTTCCTGTGAATATAAATCTGCAAAACCAAAACTACTAGCTGCCCATGCGGAAAATAAGGGCACCCAGAGTTTAGGTTAAAACAATAAACTCCAGGTCAGTCATGTGACTAGTGTGAGAACTAAAACAATTATTAATCTTTACTTTAAAGTTAGGTAAATTAAGGGACCACGCCGTATAACACGGAACGTGTTTCCTCCCAAGAACACCAGTGCATAAAACAACAGCGCAATGCTTAATAAAGAAAAATGAAGCTATTATAAGACTCAGGTCCCATCACACAATGCAACGCAAGCCGGAGGATAGGGTTTTTACCTTATAATAGCCAAGAATGCTTGATACGTTTAAAACAAATTATTTGATACTATTATAAGTGCATAGTGTATAAAACAACTTCAAATCATAAGTATCAATCATAGACGACATAAGTGCCCCATCCCACTATGTCGCCATACTAGGCTCTACAATCAAAACCACAAAGTCACGTATCGGAAGTTGGATTTCCATCTGTGAACCGAGGCAAAAGATAGTCCTCACCGAATTCGAGATGCTCTAGCCCATGTCTCAGGATCAGAGCTCGAGTGACCCTTGGAGCGACAGGGTCGGTCCACCGATGTGGATTAAAATGCCTTAACACTGCGTTTCCCCACCCTATGGGGTGTCAATGAGTCCAATGACTCCATCGGCTCCACCCAGTCACCGATATATCCGAGGTGCCTCGCAACAGCAACAACCACATAAGTCAAACTCGTTAGGGTGTGTAAAACCACTGATGCTACTTCTATCTAGAAGGAAACGCATGCCCTCCCCGAGGTCTTCTCCCGTTTCTGGTTCACAACCGGGGTGTGAGGCTCGCGAATCAACGCTACAGAAAGCTATGCCACACAGGCCGTGCTTTGATCATCACCCACAAAACTTTGGTTTTCAACAGAAGCCTTGATCATTTGCCACTTAGGCATGCCACACAGGCAATTCACTCCATGCGTTTGATATCCATCAATATACAACCCCTGAGCTCGTACGTCTCAGAGAAGGGCGTTAAGCAAGAGAATAAATTCTCCGCTGCCAAACAGATATATATTTGATAGAAATCAATCACACAGAATAAAATCCAATGTTAGACACACAGTCCATTTACAAGTCCGTTAAGGGTCTGAACGAAACCGGAGGCACCTAGTACCCCGCATATCCATCAATCTCCAAGTACGTCTGGACGATCACTAACTGATTCCCTCCTCATGGGTGTACAACCCAATCAAGATCATCAGTAATCACCCAAACGACGTGAAGACCTCCGGTCTTCGACCACCGTCTTCATCCTCGACACCACGTCGAATCAGTTATTCAAAATGGGATAAACCCGGTCTTTCGGAATAACTCGCGTATATAATAAACAAGTGTTACACAAACACAACATACGCCTCATTCCAATTTAGAATATTCTTTTATTCAAATATTCTTATACTTTGGGAAATGTTCCCATTAATTTTATCAAAGATAAATTCTTTAGATTTATTCTTTAATCTTCTTTGAATAACAACTTAAACTAGTCGGAATTAGCGAACCACACCGAAGTAATCATTTATTTTATTTCCCAATCCCAACCTATTCATCCCATGAAGTAAAACTGGTCATACTTCATATCTAACACCACGGTGTTATCGGTAAATTCAATTACCATTTCACGTTCAAATCTAATTAAAGATTTAACTATCGCCTGGAGCAAAACTGGTGATACTCCATTCTCGATCACTTCAATCTAATTAAAGATTCATTAAAACTCCACTTAGTTTAAACTTCCCAAAAATCAATATCGATTCAATTCCAATTAAATATTATTTAATTGGTACACTTCATTAAATCTAAATAGAAAGATTTAATCTTTTTCTCAACTGGGTTTTAGAACAGGGTTAATGAAGACACCATCCACGACAAACCCAAATCACATTTGATATTAAATACAAGGCTCTGAATAGAAAATATATCGGCTTATATTCAATATCAAATTCTACGACCAACAAATATCGTATTGGAAATAACGATATAAATATATCTTTCAAATTTCCATAACACTATCTGTATAATCACGAAATCCAACATCGAAATATTCCAAAGACAATTTCGATTCAAATCCATTCCAATTCAATTACTGGAAATTCTGTTTACCTTTAAAACCATTTCAAATCCACTTTATTTATTTAAAAAAAAATAGAATTATAATTCTAGTTCAAAACTTGCTCATTTCGATAAAAATCTATTTTTATCTTTTCAAATATGGAATTTTTCATCCCAATTCTTCACAAATCATTTCTTATGATTTTACACTAATTATTGATATTTTTAATAATTTTATCAAGGCCCGTACAGTCGATTTCCATCAATGGCCATCGAACTGCACTTACAGCGACCATTTTCAAATTTGATTTGGACATAATTCCAAATCCAACTGTTAGATTTCAAATCTCTAATATTCATCAGAAAACTCTTTTCGATACGAACCCAACGTTCCGGTTTTAGGAGAATCCGACGGTCGGATATCCCATAATGTCCACTCGAAGTCAATGGTCGAAATTCACGAACTGCCGCAGCACGGAGCGTTCTATTCAGGCCATTATATATATATAACGTATATATTATATATATTTCGTCGATTTCCTTTTAAAATGTATTTTATAAATCGTTTTAAATTCGTTTACAAAACGATTTCAACTTCATATTCAATTTCTAGTCAAAATTGAATATTCCACATCATCGATATACACATGATAAGATTTTCAAAACGTTAAATTTTGAAATCACTTTCTTTTCTATATTCATTATAAAAATGAATAAAATCGATATAAATATCGTTCACGTCAAAATGGCGTCAATCTAATCAACACAGCTTTTATTCAACACATGAATGTTTATTCTATTCAACACATGAATTTATTTTCTATTCAACACATGAATTCATTTTCTATTCAACACATAAACATATATTTCTAATTTTCCAAAATGGAATGATGCCCAATCAATTACCATATAATGTTAATTATACGGATTCCCTTCAACACATGTATATAACAGCAACGATAAATCTTCAACCATCATCCAGAGTGCACCACACAACTGCATAAGCATTAAATAAAAATAATTAACGCTTACACAGGTTGTCAACCCATCGATTGACATACAACTAAACAATCGGGATTAGTGTACATCAAATATCATCCCAATACCCGTGTGGGGTTTCAAATCAACAAAAACAGATTTTATTTGTGCAGTTGGGCGATGTGTAAAATTTATCGTCCCAATCAATATCAGTCAAATCAGTGTATATAAACAAATCGTCCGATTTGTTTATTACTATTTATCTTATTCACACATTAAAAATCATATTTTTAACTATAAAATATTTTCCACTATAAAATATTTTATTTCGTTCCACATCACCCAATCAAATTTCACCACACAGCAATCAAACAAACAAGTCATCCATGGTCTGTAGATGACGGATGTCGGGTGCTACGAAGCACCGTCTGCATCCTAGTATATATTTCAAACTAGAAATAAATTAAAGGTGAGGAGTTCTCACCGACTAGCTAAACCAAACACCACGACTCTTCATATGAAGGAAATCTCCGCCGTGCTCGCCTTTTGTGACTTTCGTTGCCCGCATCCACTACATATATAAAAATCACATTTTTATATTCTACTTTATATAAAAATCATATTTTTATTCTTCCTACGATATAAAGATCGAATTTTTATTATATATATAATATATAAATCATATTTTTAATATCTACATCATATAGAAATCATATTTTATATCGTTAACTTCATAATCAAAATCGTATTTTTAAAACACTTCTCATATATACAAAAATCTGATCTTCCTTCACTAATATCATATATAAATATCTGATCTTTCTTTGCTAATATTACATATAAAAATCCGATCTTTCTTCACACTTCATATAAACAAAAAACCTCGCCTTTATATAAATAAAAAATCTACCTTTCATGTATATAAAAATTCCTATCTTCCTATAATTAAAAAATCATGTTTTATATGCTAATACTTATACCAAAAATCGAATTTTTAATAACACAAATAAAATTAAATCTCACATTGTTTGTTCGGGAGGGAGGAGGAAGGGCCTGACCTGCAGTGGCGGCGGCCAGGGTGGCTGAGGCGTTGGGGAGCGGCGCTGGAGGCGTCAGGCTGTCGGGGTTGGGTTTTGGGCGGATTGGGTTTCGATTGCGGGGGGGATGAAGAGGGGCTGTGGCGTCAGAAGGGGGTAGGTCTCATCGGAGGCGGAGCTGGGGCCCCTGCCTCAGGCGCGGCGGCTGTGGCTTGCCATCAGGGCGACGGCGGCGAGATTGAAATCGTTTTTTTTTTTTTTTTTTTTTCAAAACGAGCGTTGACTGTGAGATATGAAGAGAGATAGGGGGGAAAGGATATTATATATATATATATATTTAACTAATTTAATTTTCCATAAAGTCACTTTTTCATTTGAACCTCAAATCGAACCCACCGACTGTCGTCCATAGCACATTACCCCCACTCTGAACACAATGGGATATGTATCATAAGCCGATTCGATTATTTTGATCAGGTTCCGTCAAAATCAAAACATAAATCTATATATTGAATTTGAACGAATATTTCAGTTTACCGGAGCCACGTATTAACTCTAAAAATTCCCGAAAAATATTTTCTAGCTTCGTATTGACGATACGGTCCTAACAAAACTAATTTCGTCGAATTCTGAGACCGTTTGAAAAATGGTAATTTTCCAGTCGATTAAAATCAACTAAAATTGGTCAAACGCGTTTTCCTTCGCCACGCTCACATATTGATTCGAAAAATTATGAATTTTGGAATCTAGCAATAATTAGACATCCCGGATCCAACAAAAGTGGTTTCGTCGAAAACCGAGGTCGTTTGCAAAATTTCCATTTTAAGGGCCAGAATTCCATAGCGACTATTCTGAATTTTCAACTGGGCGTAACTTTTTATCCTCGCTATGAAATTTCAATTTTTCGGATTCGTTGGAAAGATATTCTCAATTAGATTCAAATATTTTTGGTTTCACTAAAATCCGGTTTATTTTGAATCCCGTACGTTCATTTGAAATTTGAAATCGAAATTTCAAACTACCATGCCATTTCAGGCTCGTTATATAATTAAAATAAAATATTTATATTCTAACGACGATTCAAATAAATATATACGTTCTAATTCTATTCAAAATAAATTTCTCGTCATTATTATTTAAAATAATTCATTTTAAATATTCAAAATTCATTAAAATTGCCAAAATAAAAATTTTAAATTGGCTCAGATTTCCGGGTTGTTACAACATGCCTACTTGTAAAAATTCTACTAGACTTGTCTATACATCTACACCCTTTTTGATTATTGCAATAGCCTATAAATGTGCAAGGTTTAGATCTATAGTCAAGTTTATGATTATTATAAGGTCTTTGGCATGGGAAACATAGACAGCCAAATGCTTTTAGACTATTGTAATCAGGTTTCACACTGAATAGCTTTTCTACAGGTGTTGTGTCTTTCAGTACTTTAGTAGGCATTCTATTTATTAGATGCATAGCGGTACTAAAAGCATCAAGCCAAAATTTAAGTGGCAAAGATGCTTGAGCTAACAAAGTTAAACCTGATTCAACTATGTGCCTATGCTTCCTCTCAACTATACCATTATATTCAGAAGTATAGGGACATGTTACTCTATGTATAATACCTTCACTTTTAAAATAATCTGTCATAGGTTTGTATTCTAATCCTCCATTAGATTGCATGATTTTGATTTGACAGTTTATTTAGTTTTCAAACATATTGATAAAACTGATGGCAGCACTTTTAGTATCAGATTTAGCTTTTAAGAAATATATCCAAGTATATATAGTATAAGCATCAACAAATGATATGCAGTATTCATATCCATAATTAGAAAATATAGGAGATGGACCCCAAATATCAGTGGTAATTAATTGACCAGGTTTGGAATACACGGTTAATGAATCAGAGAATGGTAATTTGTGGATTATTCCCATTTGGCAATAAGTACATACATAAGGTAATTTTGCAGGAATAAATTTAATTTAATTTTCATTAAAAAAATTATTACAATGCTAGCACTAGGGTGTCCTAATTTATAATGCCATAAGTCAAAAGTACTTTTAGTTCGAACTTCATCAGTTATATCAGTCGGATTACAACGTGGGTGATCATTAATAGCAGTATTGCGACCGTTGAAATTGAATTCATAAAGTCCCTTTACAACATTACCCTTTAGAAGAATTTCCCTAGTTAGTATGTCTCTAACTACATAGTATGTTGGGAAAAATTCAAAGTAAACATTATTATCCCTAGCAAATTGAGACACACTAATCAGGTTTTTCTTAATGGTGGGAACTCTTAATAAGCTATGCAAAAATAATTGCCAATTACCAGAAATACTACCTGTGCCGGTATGAGAAATCTTAACACACTTACCAATGCCCATGCTTATAGTCTGATTACCTTTGTATTCCTTGTTCCCTAGATTCAGGTTATTCAGATTGTTTGTAATATGATGGCTAGCTCCTGAATCTGGGTACCATGTTTCATCTTGAATATGATGGGCGCTGGCTTGTTCATTCTGATTTCTTGTGTTGTCAGATTGATTAGTTGTATCTCCTTGTCCATATGCTATTTTAGCAGTGAAGTTGTTGTTCCTTTGATTGTTACTATTGGCTTGACTTGCTGAGCAGTTTGAGCTGTACCTGAAATAACACTTGACAGCAATATGGCCAACCTTCTCACATATTTGGCACTTTGATCGATTGTTGTTGTTGCTTCGGCTTCCTCTTTCTCTGCCTCCTCTACCTCTGGTGGTGGGGTTGCCTCTCTGAACAGTTCTCTCATTTCTAAAATTGTTATTTGTCTTATTTTTATTATCATTATTTTTGTTAACGACATAGTTAATAGAAAAATCACTTTCTTGAGTTTTCTTGCTTTCAAGCCTAGCTTCATGTGCAAGCAGAATTGAATGAACTTCATCAAGAAAGGAGAATTCCTTTTGTGAGGAAATTATGGCTTCTACAACCTCATATTCTTCACTTAGGCCATTGAGCATAGTTAGGACTTGTTCAGAATCTTGCACTTTGTGACCAATAGCTTCTAACATGTCGTAGATAAATTTAATTTTGCTCAAGTACTCCCTCATGGTAATGTTGTCTTTTCTTATTTTTTTCAATTGCCCTTTGTAAAACTTAACTTTAGCAACTGACTGGTTATTGAAAGCTTTTTCTATTGTTGTCCATATCTCATTAGCACTTTTGCAGCCAATTATCTGTGATAGTAACTTTTGATTGATAGAAGATAGTAACCATGAGCTGATTAATCGATCTTGCCTATGATATTTCATGTATTCTTCATTGTCGACTATTTTGCTTTCTTGATCAGTAATGAATTTTGGTGGAACAGACAAGGTCCCCGTGATGAATCCTTCAAGGCCATACCCTTGAATTGCGGTTTTAATCTGAAGTTTCCATAGTAAGTAATTGTCTTCGTCTAACTGTACTGTAATTAGTTATGATTGTCGATTAATTACAGCTTTGGTGAGTTTGCATACAGATGTAAAGCTCTCAATTGTTCCAGTAGCATTGTCTGAAGTTGATGAAGTAGCGTCATTAGTCATGATGCTGAGAACGATTACTTAAAACTCTTTCGAGTTGAAGAAGAGATGGATCAATGGCTGTTAAGCCTTAATGAAGCTCTTATACCATATTAGAAAATAAAATAGAAGATTGAAGAGAAGTTTTATTATTGATGAGATGTAATTGTAAGATGATACAAATTGTATATAGGAGTCCTCTATTTATAATACAAGAAATAAATGTAAATAGGCTTGTTATAATAGACATGTGACCGTTGCTATGTTATAATGGGAATGTGATCATTGCATTCCCACTATTATTTCTTTCCTTTATTATATATATATATAAATATATATATATATATATATATATATATATATTATGGTAATGTACTAGCTGCGGTTTTTTGTTTTTTGTTTTTTGTACTGGCTTTTCGTATATACTATGGTAGCTATCAGTTTTTTATACTGAAAGTCAGGCCAACACATAATCAAAACATCACTAAATAAAAAGAATCAATCTACAGTTAAACAACAATGAATATCAATGTAACTCTTTCATATAAAACAATTGAAGTACCTTCATGTTGTCCATTTATAAGGAATCTTTGTGACATTAGCATGCACTGCCATCTAAACATCAAGTTGGTTACCCATACCTACGCCTCCTTAGCAAAGTGTTTATAAGCCTAAATGGAGTTCCCTAACAGTTAGTGTCACTTGAAGAAGAAGATGCAGAGGCTGCAGGACATACAACACAAATGCTATATTGATCTATGCTTTTGAACTTGCAGTCCATGACATAGTTCACAAATACAGTATAATCTGTCTAGCTCATTACACTTCAAATTTCATCTTCGCGAATTTGGGCATATTTTCAGGAGATGAGATTGATCATATAATATAGTTTTGCCAAAAAGAAGCAAGGTAATATTAATAATAATCAGAACAATGTAGAAAATTCAATAATAATCAGAACTTCAAATTTCAAACTTGTAGAAAATACTATTGCAAAGTAAATGCAGTTTGTGAGCCATGCACGTTTTGGATGCACAAAAGACTATATAGTACTGAAGACATTTAACAGTTTGTGAGCCATGCACGTTTCAAAGGATATTAAATAAAATAGCACATGAAATCTAAACTTCACAATGATGAAAATATCTATTTTGCTGAAAAAGTATACAAGGCACTGAATAAAAACAAAGGCGTGAAGAAGCATATGATTATCTATGTGTGCAGATTTATAATTCCACTATTTGTACAACTCACTGTAATACAACCATTCAATTTCAATTTCATTTGTTACATTATTCCTCACTACAACACTTAGTTATACAGTCACTCATTTATATACACTATTGCCTCACTACATTTCTTTATGTCACTCAGTTGCAGATTTTCTTGCACTCACTGACACTCAATACTTGTCTTCACTGCTTCACTGTCAGTCCAGTCTTCTGCTTACCTGTCACAGGAACACACACAGAGTAAACTAGAACAAAAATATTTTTAAATTTTAGCAATTATAATTTTATTTTAATATTTATTTGCCTCAGAATTTGAGTGTGTTTCTCATCATTTTTTCATGACTTGATCTGATTTGTGTATATTTCCACCAGCATCTAGACAGCTTGTGATATTCACAGTGATTCACTGTAAATACCACAAGGTAGGCAAATCCTCTAGTGATCACGTATATAAACTGTCTGTGCACAATACATGTATACACATACGTTTATATATACACACACATTTTTCTATGCAAGGGCAATACGGTCAAATATCAGTAAGTGGGCATGAACCAAGAAATTCAATGCAGACACAAACACATATATATACATACATTTGTGCATATATATGTATGTATATACATAGAAGTAACAATGGTTCAGTGAAATCAAAACGGCTATAGAGTGAAACAAAACAGTAAGCTCAAAATATTCAAGTGACACAACATATACAACTAGACAGTGCACACTTGTGCAAGCAAATGTACACATTGGCATGGCAGCGGTTTGATTGTGCAATAGCATTTCAGGCCAACACAGTCAAGTCTTGCATTTGGGTGCATCAAACCAGAATACAATACCAACAAATTGGTGAAGCAAGACATGGCAATTGCAAATAGAACAACATACATATACATATACAAAACTGTATATATATATATGTGTGTGTGTGTGTGTGTGTGTGTGTGTGTGTGTGTGTGATAAGCATGCATAAGTCCAAAGACCACAATTCAGTTACACGCATGTGTTCAGGCACATGGTTCAAGTTCAATGGTTAGAGCATGCAAGGTCATATATCAAATTGCAAAATCATTGACACAAAAAGTATGTCAAGTACAAAATAACAAGGTCAGTATACATGGATCAAGACAAAGCTCAAAGTTGGGTCACGTCTCAATCCATCATGGTCAAAACAACAAGCAAGGGCCAGACATGATGATCAAGCACAAATGGCAGTAATGTCAATACAAGAATCATGTTCATATTTCACAAACAGAAGTACTACTCAAGTGCACAAACAGGGTCGAGCATAAGACAAGGCAGCACAACAAAAATGATCAAGTACTAAAGTGTACAACTGAAATGGAAAATTGTATCAAGTCAACCAAAGCATGTTCACAAACTTCAGGCAATGTATACAAAACATTCTCAAGAACCAAGACCTAGAAGTAACACAAACAGGGAAAACTGTACAAACACATTCATGTCAAATTCAGGCGGTCAAGTGTCAAAAGCCAAACAACACAATAAACAAGTGCATTGTCCAGATATCATACAAATTCAAGTGCACACATATGGTTGAATGCATACACTGCCAAGGGATGATTCATGGAGCAAGTACAAAATGAAATGTACATGGTGATTAAAAGAGAGGTGCAAGCATACAAGCCAAGTCGGAAAATGGCACAACAATGAACAGGTCAGAGAGCAAGTTTCAATCATGGTGCAGTCAAGTGCACAAACATAGCAGACACTAGTTGATAAGCATGTATAGCATATTGAATCATGCAGATAATTCGAAGTTGGTGGCATATTCAATATGTTATATATATGGCAAAGCATTCATATTATAAGTGAACATCATGCAGATGCATGCAACCAAGGCAAGTGCAACATATCTTAACACAACATATATTTATATGCAAATGTACAAACCAATATAAGCATGGAGCAACAAGTTTTAAACAGGGAAATTTCAAATGAAATCAACATATGTGGCAAGCTAATTTTTTAAATACCGTGTATATTCAAAGCAAGAATATGGCAAGTGTTTCAATAATTGCAGAAAGAAATCAAGGCAAGAAAATTTGCTGTGTATAACGAGCAAAAAAAGGCAAGTCCTTCAATTTGGCAAAAAATCAATTCAAGATTTCCAGAAATTCACAAAGTTATTTTTTAAGCAAGGAAACAAGTCAAATCATTCTAGAAATCAACTAAGGACTCACGATAATAATTTGATTTCAGAAAATCATGGCAGAGCATAAATTTGGCAACATTCACCCAACAATCAGACCAATCATATAAGTGAAACTAGAGAATGTATTTGGGATTGAAAATCCTATAAATACTACACCATTTCATTATAGGCAATCTGTCCAAAACCAAGCATCAACAATTCGAAAGCAAATCAAAAATAAATTCAGAGAACTCACGTTTTCGATCGATATCCCAAATCACTGATCAAAAGCACTGAAAAGAATCAAAGCATCAGAGGAACGATATTTCTTTAAATTTCCAGAAATCGTGATTTGGGGAGAATAGTGAAAACCCTAATCTTTTAGATTGGCCGACATTATGAAGACAAATATTTTACAAAGCAGATAAAAGTGGCTGGTTATATAGTTTGTTATAAGGGGGTTTTCATTTTTTTATATTGTTTTGCTTTTTATTCTTCATTTGTAATCGTCCATTTATTTTCTATTTTGTCTATAAAACTAGGAGTTTTCTAGTTCGTCTATAAAACTAGGGTTTACTAGCTATAGGATTTATAGTTAGGATTTACGGATAATGGGTTTGTAATTCGGGGGAAATCCGATCTTGGGGATAAAGATCAGTCTAGGGTTTTGAGCGTAGCATTAGAACAGGAGCAGGGTTTGCGAGTTTACAGGGTTTTGTAAGCAGGATCTGTTTTAATACCTAGTAGAAATCTTGGGAATGCAGAAGTACGCAGGCTTTGCCGAAGTGGGATAAAATCTGCGTTATTTATTTCCTGCATTTATTTTCTCTATTGCGTTCTGTGCTGTGATAATTTTTAATATCTCGTAAAAATCCAATAAACCCTATTCACACCCATCTAGGGTTAATCTAGATCCAACAAAAATGTGACCCCTAAGATCTTATTTATAGATAATTTGGGCCCCTTTCGGTAGAAGTCCAGTAGGAAGCCCGATTCCGTAAAAATACTCTGGTATTGATCCAATTAAAGGGCATTTGGCTTCGATTTCGAATTCTTCGGTTCCTGCTATAGTCTTCTGCTGCTTGTATTTTTGTGTATCATCCCGCTTCAGGGATTCTAGGTGCTGATTTTGGTGCCGCCTTTGACGTGGTATCGATACCAAGCTCATTAGTATCGATAACACTCTGTTTGTTTCTAAGTTGTTGGTCGTCCATGCTCCTTCCTTCATAACTTTGGTATGATTTTTGATAACAGTATCGATACTAAGTCTATTAGTATCGATAGTATTTTGCTTTCTTTCATGTTAGTCTCGTGTTTTTCCCTAAATGCATTTGGTATCGAATTGCATGCTTCTGACCTTTAATATCGAGTTGAGTGCCTTCATTCTTTGTACCCTGCCTCATCTTTGTTGCTTAGCCTATTGTCTTTCAGTATCGACTCCATGCCTTGTCTTTACTTTCCTTTGGTGTTAGATTACTTGTTTCCACCTTCAGTGTCCGATAGCAATACCAGTCTGGATCACTTGTTGTATGTTGGTATCGGTACAGTGCCTTGTTGCTATCTTCTTTATATCAGTACCAAGCTTTTGCGTCCTATGTTGGTACCAAAAGCATGTGAATCAAATCTTGTCCTTTCTTTTAGTAATGACTTTTCCTGGTGCTTTGGTATCGACCGTAGGCTTTCCAGGCTTTTATTCTAGTGCCAGCATCATCTCGATACCCCTTCACCTCAATTTCATTTTGGTATCGAAATCTAGTAGTAACAAAGCACATTTGTAATCTCGAATGTGTTCAATAAAAAGAATCTAAGGAATATACGAGGTATTTCTAAATATTTCACTTAATCATTTATATGCAATGATAACATTTCAGGTATCTCCCTTGATTCTAGAGAAAATGCAGCAATTCACCCGAATAACCCTAATCAATTAATCAGAGATCCTAAGAAAACCATAAGAATATTTACCACCCTACTCGAGAAAATAGATTTAAATCTCATACAATTTCTCCCATGAATGATATCCCTAAAGATTTATAGGAAGTTTCCAAATGTACCGAGAAAATAAGTGGAAACCCCTTGATTTTTGCCAAGTGATATTGCTAACCTAAAACCCCGTGATTCTGCCGCAATGTCCCGAAGAACAATGTTCACAAACTAAGAAAATGTACTTCATTAAGGAAATATTCTCTTCTCCTAAAACGAGGGAAACTTACCACGAGTTTTATTTTCTATAGGAGATCGCTTTCGATGCATTAATGGATACCTTCAACGGAAACTCCAATTGTAAGGATCCCTCTCATTTAAGGGTGTTAACCTAAAATTTAGCTAACAATGGTGCTAGCACCTAAATATCCTAAACTGCACAACTAATTAGTGTACATCCAACTTGGCAACCAAACGTGCACATGTGCACAATGTGCATAATGAATTGCAACAATTAAACACATATACATAATAACTCTAACTCCGATCCTCCTATATGTATGCATTTCATTTCAAAAATACTTTTGAAAACATGACGC
This sequence comes from Allium sativum, assembly GCA_030737875.1. Classification (NCBI taxonomy): domain Eukaryota; kingdom Viridiplantae; phylum Streptophyta; class Magnoliopsida; order Asparagales; family Amaryllidaceae; genus Allium; species Allium sativum. The sequence goes on along the minus strand of CM060924.1, from coordinate 821,033,694 downwards.
AAACGTTCTAAAATATACTGGAAGTTCTATATGGATGTTGATTTTGAAAATGTATTCATCCAAAACCCCCCATACAACTACGAAGAGAAGCGCAAAACAATCAATTTTGCATCCAAACCTTAACATCTAATTCGTCAGCGTATCTGAATTGCTTCCTATTAATTTATGTATTGCCGGAAAAAGGAAACTAAAGTGAAGAATTCAATGTTCTTACCGCTTAAAAATTTTCCAATTCTCATCCTACAGTGAAATTTTTCGTCAATTACCCCTAAATACTCCAAAAAATTCCATCTGAAGACTATAAAGGAGACTTAAAACCAGCTCTAAATGTAAATCGAGTTAAATAACAACTCGCGCACACCATCAACATGGAATGGAAACAATGTTTCCATAGCAAAAACAACTTTTCCCTTGTTATCATTAACATTTTTGATGCATTGTCTCCCTTAATACACCGCTAAAACGCGCAAACCAATCATCCATAATCTTCCTTAGGCTTTACACGTGACCATAAAAACAAAATTTTCATAAAAATAATCCGCTTCTTTAAAATTCATGTAAACTTTAGACTTCTTTTTTTATGTTGCTTTGCTTTTCATATGAGATTTGCACAAAAACTAAGATTTTGGTAATGTGCATTTTACTATATTTAGATAATCTATTTTTATGTAAAATAGATACTTAAACATATGTAAATTACCAGACCCAAATCTGTATTTGTGCATAAATCGGATTTATAAAGTAAATTAGACCAAATATTTAAAATTTAGATGGACCTTTTTTTTAGGCGCCATTTGCAAAAAAAAAAAAAAAAATAGAAATTGTTTTACGGAAACTTAAACGACTTAGGTCACTTTTCAATGCAAAAGGAAGTCGGTTGCACAGAAGAATGCAAAAACCGAAACCACACATTCAAAAATCAATTTTAGCTTAAAAAGAAGTGAAAATAAGTGTCGCGTCCTTAAAACTTTTGAAATTAAAACGGCCTCCCTCCCAAACTATTTATATAAAGCGAGTCCCTTGAATTCACGTTACGTGTTTTCCATTAAAAAAAAGTGCGCTGCTGTGTAAAAAAAATAATCTAAATTCTGCAAATATTCCCATAAGACCACGGAAACAAAAAGAACTTGCATACGTGTGTGCAAATATTCACAGTAGTTGCACACATGTATGCAAGTATTCACGAAGCAGTTAACGTTGAAAATCTTCAGAAATTCTTGCATACATATATGAAACTATTTTAAAATATTTCCACACATGTATGAAAATATTACATGAAGGTTTCACGTTGAAAAGTATGTCTGCGTATTGTTGCACACATGTGTGCAAGTACTCTGAAATACCTGCATGCATATATGCAAATAAATATGAACTGATTTGTATGCATGTGAATTATTGCGCACTTGTATGCAAGTTTTCTATAATACTTGCATGCCTGTATGCAAGAAAACCAACAAAGATGCATTACTAAAATACTTGCACGGATGTATGCAGGAAATTCGAAATACGTGCACACTAGTATGCAATTAACTGCAGTTTCGTTGTTTTTCTGTAATTTTGGTTTTTGGCGTGTTTTTTGATGGTTTTACGATCTGAATTTTTTAATGTGCACATGTTTTATTTAAATATGAATTTACATGATTTCTTTATATCATATTTTTATTTTTTTATTGCATTTTCGAAAAATAGGGATATAATTTATAATAAGTTTTGGACCGGATGTGAACCTAATTTTGAAATTTAATAGGAACTAGTGCCAAATGCACCCTAAAAAGAAACAAGAAATAATAAATATACGCATGATGAAACAACACAAAACATGTCCTTTTCTAAAATTTATCTACCACAGAATTCTATTCTTTCCAGCTCTAAAACAATTATTAGTTATATAAGAAAATTGAGATTTCATTTCTGATTCATATTACAAACAAGCGCAAATGACATTAAACATTTTCAAACACAGAAATCTCACTAATCGTCATGCGAATTTTAAAGACAACACACTAACAGTTATAAGCACATTACTACAAAGCAACAAAGATAAAAATATTGAAAAGGGAAAGAACAAAGACAACAACACCGAAACTCCAAAACATTGCCTATGAACAACGAAATGCCTTGATCCGCGGCTGGTGCTTGAACCATATTCACAACTTTTGACCAGTCATACCATGGTAACAAAATGCTCAATCCCATATTACAGACATTGTTGGTGTTGTTATAGGTTTCCGTATCGCCATATCTCTCAAGTGGGAATTAGCAATGACAAAAAACTACCACAAAACTGCTTTTCACTAAGATTCACCTAGCATTGTATAAAGACTAAAGTGGATAGGTGAAAATACAAAAAGTGACTTCGTGAAACGACACACAAGAACAACAAGCTGAATCAAAGATGAGGCGGTACAATTTGATGCTTACACATCGATCAAAGAAAAGATTGATTGCCTCATCATAAGACAAATCTAGTCGTAACTTCCTAATTTAGAAATAATATGCTTAATGAGTGACATGTCCACATAGGCAGTTTGAACATAGATTATCCTACCCAAAAATTGACGTTAAGAAAAAAGAGATATGCTGCAAAATCTTCGAAGCCGGTTGAACCAAAGATCATTCAAGTTCGCATAAAACACGAATGCCTCCAAAATCTCATAGGGATCCTCCTCAGAAGGACCATCCAAAGACAACTTAATCTTTGTCTCAGAAACAATGATTGCCATCATCAAAATCTTGTCCAACAAGATATGGCAAAGGAGGATGCAGAACAAACAACAATCCTATTCAAAAATTTCGAAGCAAAGGAGCGGTGTGAGTTCAACTGCCAGGACTAATTCTCTTAGCCCTAAAGCGATTGAACCTTATGTTCACTCCGACCTAACCAAATGGTCTCTCTCCCTAAGGATGAGGCTTAAATGGCACGAGGAAGATCAGATAGTGCAAGTAGGTATTATGGGCTAAGAAATGATCAAAGAGAAGAAATTGGGTTTAGATCTTGGAGTGATAGTGGAGTGAGATCCCAAGCACGAACTAGCGCTGAAAAAGAGGAGACGAGGCAACAATAGAGAAAAAGAAGAAGAATAAAGATATGGTTCGACTAGATGAGAAAGGAATGGTAAAATAATGAAGTTTAAAAAGGGGAATTTGGATGCAACTTTTGCGGTTGACTCCTGGGTTCAAGTTGTACCAAAAATCATCAACTAGTTAATCACTCTAGGTAAAATGCTAAACGATCAACTGCTAATTAGACTTTGGACAAAGGTTGAACTTTGAGCCTATTAGGTTTGGATTTATAATTATTCGTCCCGCCATCTCTTAAGATTTGAAGCGAATCCTAAAAATATTTGTCCTTATCATGATGGTAACAAAGATCGTAGTCAAACTCAGAACCATCCCCAAAGATTCCTAGTAGACTCAACAAAAGGTTGAGACCACATAACGAAAGAATTCCCAAAATAATTCAGCTAGAAATCCGTAATAAAAATTAAATGGATTTTACACTTACTTCGTTGACAAACTAATCAAACGATTAAGAAATGGAATACCAAAAATATTTCAGCTACTATTTTGTACTTGGATACGAAATTATCTCCCTTGTCTAGCTAACAGGTCAACTAAAGATTTGAGAAACAAATACCCCAAGCTGAACAGAATTTTCCTTAGTCCAATTCGAGCGAAGATTTTTGAAAACTTATTTCGAGATTCAATTTTATTTATAAACTGTGGGTCTCGCACTGTAAAACTATTCAATTCATGTTATTAGCTGGAACAATCCCTCCATTTTCTGAATCGTCGAGATTTTTAATTCTCTAAAAGATTATTTATACTGATTTCCATAAACCATCCAAAATATCAAAAATAGGAATATTAAATATCACACGGAATGAGTATTAATAATAGTTTTGGTTTGTTGGCACATTCCTTGTTATTTTTAAAATTCCTTCTTTTTACCAAAAAAAATATTTATTAAAATTACGCAAAACATAAACAATCTAAAACATAGATAGATTTTAAAATCTTAAAATTTATTTACTTTCTTAAATCTTTATTTATTGAATTTTTTTCTTGAAAACTATAAATTAAAACTTTCGAATCCCTTTTTCTTTTCCAAAATAGTTTAAAATTTTGAAATTTCTCTGAATATAAGACTAAGGACACAAAGGAGTAGTTCCCAAAAGATTACCCAGATTTATAAAACGAATTACCACATTGATATACCTTGTAATTATGTTTTCCGATTAATACGGCATATTAACATGAATTTCCCGTTTAAAGACCAAGAAAACGCCATTGACTGGAACTCCCAACGATACCACAAACCAGAAATCGCGACTATCTCAAATGTAGCAAGATTTTTGTCTAGTCACCTAGCACAAATCCATAGAATTCACCATATGTCGCCCACATTCTCTTCACGACGAATCACCAAATGCACTGTGGGATAAATTGGGGATGGCCAGAAGCTCGAACTCGAAATACTTCGGACTCCTAGTCGTTTTAAACCCATCTTAAATAAATAGGCTTCCAACTTCCTCATCATCGAAATAATTTAGTGTTAAGTAAGAAAGACCAAAGAAAATAGAAAGAAATTCGAATACATTCACTCATTGATCCTAATTTATTAATTCCTCTGATCATCTAAACCTAAGCTCTGAGACAATTGTAACACCCCACACTTTACTGAGCCCGAATTTCGGCAAAATTTGAAACTCAAACCCATCCAAGTATAGAGAGTATAAATATGGTACCTGAAATTAATGAGCATGAGCATAATCATAGTACAATAAAACTAACTCACAGCGAGAACAAGATAGGATAACAAGTATCGACTTAGGTAACTATCTTAAAAGTGAACCACCACATCAATTCTAAGCATGAGAGAACAAGACAAAAAATAAAACTCGAACACTTCCAAAGACCTGTCTTCACCGAGATAAACCTGAGAGTTGTTATGAGGTGGAGGGTCTTTACAATAAGTCCTAGTGAGTATAAAATGTATAAGAGTTTCCATAATACACAAATGTATCCCATTTGGTTTCACCTAAAATCACATGTCTAACAAGGCTAGTAATTCAAGCCTAACTTTGTAAAGATTTACGCAAGACCATTAACTACCACACCTAAGGTAGTGCTTCCTAGAGATAACGTTATCGCAATATACCGAGATAGAACTTTTACGCATAAGTATGAAGCCTATACTACTCGTACAAATACCAAAACTAAGAGGTTGGATCTCTACCTAATCAAAAACCTATAAAGGAGATGGGTTATTCTTTATTGCCACTTATGGCCTCACTCATAATATAATATAAAGGTCGATGCCTACGATCACTTATGGCCCAAGGCAGATCCACTGATCACTTAATACCTTACTAATTTAATTAAGGCTTCCGCCGTTTACGTATATCCCAATACTGCATAATGTGAGAGATAGTAAGTAGTCATTTATAACCTACAGGATAGGTAGAATAGTAATGTCATTTATTACCTTCCCCTGGCAGACCCTTATGTTACTATATAGCTTTCCTTATTAGATAATCCCCTAATCGCTTAATACTTCCTGCGTGATTGGCAGTCCTGTGGACATTTAATACCTTGTCCCTAGGCGGACTCTAATCCAATCACATACTACTTAGAGAAAGCGGACCGTCGCTGTAATGACCCACAGAGCCGCAACATCTGAGTTGACTATATACATCATACGTCCAACCCAAATATCAAGAAAATACGAAACATTTTTTTTAGAAGAAAAGGGTAGAAGAAGAACAGAAATAACAACACAGAATATCACATCGCAACGGAACAAAATATAATATATCATAACTTTTGAAATACAAAATTTCAACTGTATAACATACACTTATCAGAGTACAACACTTACAACTTAGCGGAACAAAACTCTATATAACTAACGCTGAAGCCTCCTGCTCCAAGCTCCTTTAGATAGATCTATAAAATCCTGAACTACTTGACTGCCCGTACAAATTAGGCACCCAAGAGTTTAGGTAGAACAAAACAAAATAAACTCTGGGTCAGTCATGGGACTGGTATGAGTAAATAATTTAGAACAGTTTTAGAAAACTAAATGATATCTCATAAGACCACACCGTATACACGGAACGGGTTTTTCCCTTAAGAGAATCCAAACACTAGATTTAACTTTCAAAATCCCTTTGAAAGGAACGATGATCTTTATATCAAAACTCTTTTGATATTATAATAGTGTCTAAATCAAGTAAATAACAATCTAGTGGAACATTTGCATCTCACGTTCCACATATATACAATCAAAACCGCAAGTACTTATTGGGTAATGGATTTCCAACTATGACAAGGTATGGAACCACCTTCCGCTGGTATATCTCTAGAGGAGAATACACCGAGTTCAACAAGAACATCTTGCAACTCAGCCACACATGATCGACCACTCATTTCGCTTGAGTGTATCGAATGTATATCACCAACGATTGGGATCAACAACCGTTTCCCGAATGGGACAGCATCAACAATAGATTTTTAGAAGTAAATGAAACTCTAGATCAGATGATTATACACCCTAATAGGAGCGACCTACATAGCCATGCTGCCTGCCCGATTTCTGTCATTTACCGGTTGATGAGGCTTGAGGTTACGCTTTATCATCACATCAGATTCACTTTGAATGCCACACTGTCAGATCCATCGAAAATCACTAATTGACGTCTATAACAGTACATTACATGTTAGCTAAAGAAGTTTCCTTCTCCGCTTCCACTCTTGGTATGGTTGAAGAAATCAATGTACGTGACCTTTCTGGAAATACTCTGTCAGACATCCATCCCTACAAGTCATCCAGGAACAGGATGAACCGAAGGCACTATTTAGTACATCCATCTTAGGCACTGTTATCTAAGACTTATACAATAGCCCTTGCAATTTACTCTGTCTTCAATTTTCTTTGGCATATTATGATTCGCAACGCTTATGCCAATACAGAGTGGTTTTTGGATAATAATCCAACCGGTCTCTCCATGTTGACAACGATGGTCAAAAACTTCGATAGTCTGTGATTTAACTATCGAATAAAAACAAGTGTTTCGATAGTCGATGATTTTAACTATCGAAGAAAACAAGTGTTCACCCAATTATCAAACAATCACTGAGCGCTTAATTAATATTCCATTAATTAAATCACTTCTCCACTTCTTTATCAATATTTGTTAACCAAATATTTTCAATAACCATATTGGCCTTTTACGTTATTTGGAAAACATTTCCGAATATCGCCTTCATTTATTTTCTTAAGCTTAGAAAATATATGATAGTTATAATTGGAAAATATTCCAACTACTTATCTCTTTTCCGATCTCGTTTATTTCTATACTTAGGAAATATTTATTATTCTATTTCCAAGCTTTCACTTATTTGGGTTAAAACGGATGTTGTGTAAAACATCGTTACGACAACCCAAATACTATATTCAACTAACTCTTATCCAACATTGATTTTCAAGCCTGAAATCTTACTATTTATTTGTTAATAATGAAATCAATCAAGTTGGGGTATAACTACATCTCAGACCTTGACTGAATAACATTTATAACGTCAAAACACATATGACTACTTACTCGAATAATCAATACCATACAACTACTTATTCACTTTTAAACACGTATATGCTTTCTCTTTCTATTCTTACGAGATTTTATTCCTAGTCATCCTTTTTTGATTTTACTATTCTATTTCTAAGTTCGTTTTCTTATCAACTTCTGTATATATCGATACCTTGATTTCTAACTATCAAATTATCTTAAGAATATTCTAACTCCTTAAATTTCCGGAAAAATTCGCCATAACCTCCTTTGTACTGGGAGCATCGGGATATTTCAAATAACCTCCCATGGCCCTCACCAATCCAAAAGAAAAAGAAAAAGCCAAGCGGCTTGCCGATATGGCACATAAAATCTCATATATGAATTAAATACATACCTTTTGTCGGGCATTCTAATATATATCTTCGTTAACTTCATTCCAAACCTGTTTAACATATATCTAACTATTTCCAATTCATTTTAATTCAATCTAGTTGTTCCTAACTCAATTTGTTAATCTATTTGTTAACTGGCACTTTTGCTTATTTCATTTAATAATTGAACATAACATGTTCAATATATTTTTAACTTGGTTATAACTCTTTGAATCTCAATTTCAATCTAAGTTTCATACTCGATTTCGAATATGAATTTACAAATCTCTTTCCTTGTTTAAAGCCCAATTTCGATTCAAACTCCATTTAGATTTCTATATTCAAATCTATTTTCAAGCTCCATTTGAATTATATATTCCAATCCCCATTTCAACTCTATTTGAATTCTATATTCAAATTCCCATTTCAATCTATTTGAATTCTATATTCAAATTCCATTTCAATCTATTTGAATTATATATTCAAATTCCCATTTCAATCTATTTGAATTCTATATTCAAATTCCATATTCAAACTATTTGAATTCTATATTCAAATTCCTTATTTTAAATTCCATAGTTTAAATTCCATTTGAATTTCTATATTCAAATCTATTTGGATTTCCTTATTCAAATTCCCATTTCAATCTATTTGAATCTTCTATATTCAAATTTCAAATTCAATTCTATGCATTATTTATAAACAACGTTTATAACTTCACTTAAAATTCCATATTATATATTTATAAACAAAGTTTATAAATTCAATTCAAATCCCACATTTTAATTTATAAACAGAGTTTATAAATTCAATACTCGTTTTTTATATATTCAAAACAAGTTAATATTTTCTATAGTTCATTTGAAATTCAAATTCTATTTATAAAAATAGAATTCCCTTTTTAAATCTCAAATACCCTTTTTCGATATTTTTATAAATCAATATTCAAGCCCCAGTGATATTTAAATACCCCAAACAGTCAGTTATCAAATCACGAGATTTCTAACACATCATATATGACAGTATATATGCAAACAAATAAACAAACGGATAATATATTTTTGAGGAATCCAGTTGGATTCCTCCAACCTGTTTTCCTGCATCCACAGACGTTAGTCAACATAGTAATACCCATCCTGCTTCAAGGCAGGATATCGCGGTATGAAGGTCATCCACTAATATATATTTATGGGGCGCATAGGGAAATCATCCACTATGAAACTGCGGGAATCCGCTAATGAGACTGCGGGAACAATCCAATCATCAACCCAATATATATATAATAGTCAACCCTATATAACTAATATATATATTTCAAACAAGCAACACCAATTATTTTTAACTAACAAAAATAATTCTAAATGAAAGGTGAGTGAGATTTACTCACCGAAATTGCAATTGTCGAATATCCTGTTTATTTCTGAATCATCGGCTACGAATCTTCTCGAATGAATTCGCACCTACGACAATTTTATTTAAATTTACTGATTAAACATTTATTTATTTAAATTAACTATTTAAACGAATGAATAACTTTTCCTAGAATTTTCTTCTTCTTTTTAATGGTTATTGATTTAAACTAATATATACATATACATATACATATATATATATATATTACACTAAACCATTTATATTTTATTGCTTACTTAAATAAATAAACAACAAATTTAATTCTTTTTTTTTTAGTTTTCATTTCGAGTTTGAGCACAGATTTTATAACTGAAAAGGGTCATTAGCTAATAAATTAACTAGACTGATTTACTAATAAGTTTCTCTTTTTGGTTTCCAATTTCTAGACTAAAAGTTAATAACATTTTCTGTTAACTGTATACTAAACAAAATATAACAATTTCAAAGAAGAATTCACCTTCTATTAGTTTAATTTTCCAAACCATAACCTGCTTTCAACTTCTCGTTGCCAACTCCACCAGATCTATACTGCGCAAAACCCCATTTCCTCAACACTTCGATTAACTGACCACGATCTTTTCCAAACCTCACTATAGTCGCTGCTTTACCCAGGTTATCCATAAAAGTATCAAACTCCCCTTCTACTGTTACTATAAACCCACTGTCGATGTTCCAGAAAACCCAAAAGGACCTCATCCGCAACCATCTCCAGTTCTGGCCTTCTTCGTAAATCGCGACTTCGACTGTTTCTACACGCACCACAAATCAACTGTCACCGCTCCATTATGGAGTTTGAATCCATCAAAAATCAATGTGGTTGCCTTTGAGTTTGAACCCCAGGCATCATCGATACTCCCACTGTCGAGCATGGTACCTCTGCTTCCATTATTGATCACTAACTCGACTCATTCCAACCTGACATCGTACCCACTCGAGCGTCACTTTCTGGCCTTTCACAACCCACCACGATCAAAACTCCATTCTCGGCTGAACCCAAATCGAACCAATTTGATCGCGGCTCCCCATTCTACTTTCCCAGACTCAAGTGCGAGCAACCCTACGAAGATGCGTTGAAATCGAACTTCGGAAGAAGACAGACGATTTCCATTTCTAAATAGGGATTTGTGGGTTTTTAATTCGAAATGATTTCGAATTCCTGAAAGAGAAGAGAGGGATTATCTTCACTTAAATCGAACGGAAGGAAAGAAATGAATTGGGATGGCTTTTGATTTTAAGGTGGAAAGGAATGGATTTTAGCATGTCCACGTTGATTTTGTTTTGCGGTTTAGAAATGAACTACGAGGCCATATAATTTGTGGAAGAAAAGGAGGTACCATGGTTTTGTTTTGGTCCACACAACACTGATATTTTATTTTAATTTAATTTAATTAAAAATTGTACCTCTAAAAATTTAGATAACCCTTGATCCTGAGCTCCTTACTGAACCCAACAACTATCAATTCTAGGGTTTAACCATCATTCCGGACACACTGGGATAGGTCACGAAGTCCAATTCGATCGTTTGTGGAAGATATTTATTTAAATTGATATAGATCAAATTTTAAAATAATAAATTCTGCAATAATAAATTAATATTATTATTCGAATTCAAATAGAAGTCTGAACTGTATTAAATTCAATTTTAAATCTTGAACTGAATTATATTTTCGCATAACGATGATTTAATATATATTCGATATTAAATCGAAATTGATTATTAAATTAATAAATTAATATAAATATTCATTTATATTATCCACCCAATATTTAAATCCATATTAAATATTTAAAATTAACCCATAAGAATCTGGGTCATTACAGTCGTGGAGATTACTGATCTCGCACCCAATTAGCCATTTAATACTCCTAATTTATGTGGAGGCGAGTTGCCCGATCAGTTAATACCTGTAAGGGCGGACCCAATGATTCTACCATTACATAGAAGGTGAATTCAACCATTTAATACCCAAAAGGTGGATCCCACTACTTAATACCTCTAATCCCGAAGAGGCTACACTATGAATTTATCCCTTTTTGGAGTAATTTTCATTATGCAATTAACTATTGCCATAGGTTCCTAGAGTTAATGAAATCTCACATCAGTTGTACATATATCCGACTATTGCCACTACTACAAAATGACCATATACAATGGTGGAAAACCGTTGTAATATATATTTTACAACGGTGGGCTAACCGTCGTGTATTAAGAGGTTGTAATAGACTAAAATCTATTACAACTTTTTTGCACTGTTGCAACACCGTTGTAATATGTATATTTTACAACTTTTTTCCACCGTCGTAATAAACTTTATTACAACAGTTATGCACTGTTGTTGTTGTAATTTTTACAACTATTTATAAGCGTTGTGATATATTTTATTACAACTTTTTACATTTGTAATAAATCCACAAATTATATGCATAATAATCTATATATATTTTATATGTGCAACAATAAATAGGTAAATAACACAAGAAACGGATGTAAGTTCAAAGGCATCATGATCCATTCATTGATAAAAGTCACAACTTTATATCCAAAATACAAATTATAAATCATATACCACATAAAAATGTATAAAATTACAACCGTTACCATAACATCCTTAATTAAAAGTGTACTCCAACAAAGCATAGACACGAATTTTTTTTCCACTAGTCAGAACCCATCTCAAGTCCAAATTACACAGCATCTATGATTTTACATGTTAATGCAGAAGATACTACTTCTCTTTCAAGATTTTGCTTTGGTTACCTTCTTGTCTTCTTTTCTAGATGAACAACCTCTGATTCCTCTACTTCATTGTCCGTTAACTGTAGAATTAAACATAAATTAGCTTTATTCTTCTACACACTTTTGAATTAACTAGTATGTACATAAATTTATACAAAATACTCGAGCAAAAAAACAAAATCTGTACAAAAAAATCTAATTGAAAAATGAACGTAACTTAAGGTTCAAATTATACCTCTTTGCTTCAAGCCATGTAGTCCATCTTGACAACCACACTTTTCACCTCCTCGACCTTTCCATTTCTTCTATGTCCTTCAATCAATCCAGTGATGCACAATTAGCATTAAAAGAACCATATTTACAATGCTTCTTACTTCAATCCGTATGCATGCTAGGACCAAAAGTTTTCTTTTTTGGTTTAGAATATAAGTTTGAAAATGTTTAATGGGTATGGACAAAGTTCTATATTACAATATAAAGTACAGAATTTCTAACCAGAAATCAGCTCGAGAGTCTTCTATGTAAATTTTCATTTTGAGATAAATTTAAGATGGTTTACGCATGAATTGTGTGACATTAACTTAATTCCATATCAGCTATACTCACTTTTATTCACAAAATACTGGACAAAGTTCTCATCAAAGATTATCAAAACATGGAACATGTGAAATGAATTGTGTGACATTAACTTAATTCCATATCAGTTATACTCACTTTTATGCATGAAATAAACATATAATGGAGCGAACTAAACGGAGATCAAAATCAACACAATATATTCTAACCTTTGAATCTCATTGTGTTTTTTTAAATTGCAATCATTAAAAGATTGAATAGACGAGATTAACTGTGTCTAAATATTATGTTTTCTCTTTGTTTCAATTTTCCACTAACTCTAAAACAATACTAAAAAACCAAAATAACATTCACTCTACAATTAGAATAAGGCTGCTAATTTTGTTCAAAGATTTATAATAATATGTTATTTTATTTATTATGTTATGAAATTTGGCTTTGAAACTACAAAAATTTTCAAATATCATCTTAGGGAGAAGTTTTGTACCCGTAGCATAAGTCCAGTTATAATGTGTAACCAAGGCATCCAACATATATAAGATTATAACAAAAGTTTTACGTGTTTTCTTCAAAAGAAACGTAACAAGGCAAACATATTTGCCTTTTCATTTCACAGAAAAGGGGAAAAAAGATCGGGGTAGGAAGCTTAAGCATTTCATACTTTTTCCAGAGTACAAACTAACCAACCAGACATGTTTATTTCATCTGGAAAGTGTTATCTTCATTCAAAAGTTTGAAATAGAGTTATATGCCAATACTTTATATGAGACTATGTACTAGATTGCTAGGCATAATAAGAACATTGTACACTATTTTCTTCCTATAAAGAGCGGTTAAAATAAATGCTTTTGCATTAACACAATTCATTACAATGTTCCATGTCTTCTCCGATGGAATACAAGTGCTTTTGTGACATCTAAGTGGTGCAATATTTTGTGCAGTATTTCAATATAAAAACCTGAACAAGGAAAGAGCAAAGAATACGTACCTTTCAAGTAATTTGTCCTTGCATCTGTAATCCATAATCCAAAAAAATCGAGATGAGTCAAAGCATCAAGGGCTGCAACATCGGAAGGGCGCAACATCGGAGTCGCTGCAGATCGCCTCTCACTTGAGAATCTAACGTCGCTGCTCTGCCTTGGTCATCGTCGATTGAGCTTTTGAAGTCGCGTCGCGGAGGGAACTACCCATAGGGATTGGGAAGAATGACGGAGATCTGGGGATTATAATATTTAAATTGTGATTGAGGAGAATGAGTGAAATCTAGGGTTAACGAGAATGATTTGAGAAAGAGGGAGAAAAATTAAAGCGAGAAACATACCTGAAGTTAAACGATAAATGCAGACACGAAGAAATGTTAGGCTCCTAACCAAAAATAATTACAATGGAGCCAAATTTTTCGGTTCTGGGAACCAAAATTTTCGATTCCACACGCCGAATTTTCGTTTGTAGTAGCCGAGAGTTTTCATAGCCTGTATTTTCAGCCCATGGAGGCGAACAATTTCATAGGATGTCGGCAAATTCTATTCGAACACCATTGATTGCTAAACATACACCAAAAAATATCATAAAATACTATACACCAAATATTACTTTAAACACACTGTGTCTTTTACTAAATTACACTTGTTTCATCTTCTTTATCTTTCTTCTTTCAAACTTAAAGCATATTTACCTAAAAATAAAAACTCCCCTCACAAACTAAGTAAATTTTGATAAAATGAACTTTTGTTTTTGCATCAATATTTTTAAAAAAATTGAACTTTCCAAAGATGTCTTGATTCTAACAAAATTGCTCTAATTTTAAGAAACGTTCTACTCTTATAAACCACAACAATTAATTCTGAGTGGTTCCTTAATTGAAATTTACTGAAATTTTATATTTTATGATGAAATAATTTGTTAACATATCTAGTTTTCATAAAAATTTACTATTTTTAAGGTTAATTTGATTGATTATATGCAAAGAAAAATAAAAAGCTCCTTTGAGAAATGGGTATTTTTGTAATAGATTTTCTATAGAAAAATAGCTGTGTGTGTTAAGTGTTTTTTGGTGTATGAATAGAATTTGCCTAGGATGCCACCAAATTTTTGTTAACCTAGTTACGTGCTCATCAGTTTTGTAAGAAACGTACTAAGACTAGAATTAACAAGTCAAAATTTATATTAACTATAATATGGATTTCTTAGATTTTTAAAAAAGTATTAAATATTACTTTTTAAATATTTTAGGTTACTTTATTACCGTTGTCGAAAGTTAATTATTATGTATATATTATCAATCGTTAAATAACAAATATTTAATAGTTGTTTTTAATTTTAATATTCAATACAAATTATCAATAACTAATTTCTATTTATTAATTATTAGTAATTGATAATTAATTATTTTTCGAATAGAAATTATTACCAGTAAAAACTAAATTAAATATTTAATATCAAATTATAAACACTAAAAGTCAATGACTAATTATCTTTAGTTTGTAATAGGCATCTATTACAACTAATAAAATGAAACATTGTGATATATATGTTTATTACAACTTTAGAGAGCTGATAGTTGTAAAAAAAACTTTATTACAACTGTGCTTTTTGCACAGTTGTAAAAAAGCATTTATTACAACTGTGGTTTTCGCACAGTTGTAAAATTAAAGTTGTAATATGGTAGACTTCTATCGAATAAGGCAACCGACCTCGTATCATTAACCTACTAAGTCCAATCCTTATTTCTTATTAAAGAAATTCTAGAATTAAACTAGAATAGATAAGGATAATTCTATATAACTGCCTATCCTGGACATTTAGTTATTTATTTTCTTATTGGACTTGGTATTTACTCATCCATTAAATCGCCTTTATTTCCATTTATTGTTATAACGGTCGCATGCCATTAATGACCCTAACGATCATATTTTCTAAGGCAACAGATTCTCAATCAATTTAATTCCCTAGTTGTATTGTGACAGTAATGATTCTAATGATCATGTTTCCTAAGGAAACATACAACCTTTTAAATGCCATTTATAAGGGTCCTATCTTGTTACCTTAATTCCGAATGTTGTAACTCTCAAATATTACTATAGTTATTTAATTTCAGTAGTTCTTATATAAGTATATATATCTAAGTTTATTATTTTTCTTTCCCTAATTGGAGTCAGAACATTCATTCCTATTCAGTTTAAATTGTAACCATTTGGCACTTATTACCTATTCATTCATTTTCCCAAAACATTCATAGTTATAATATTAGTTCCATTATTTGTGACCTTTTTAATTATAGCAATCAGTTCCACATTTATTGCTATCAACATAACAATCAAAAATATTCATTTCCATTTATTATAGGAAATATTACCATGTATTTATTCCCATAAAAATGGAAACCTTTCAAATTCAAACATACAACATACATTAAATTTAAGAATAATATAGTTGCTTTATTTACGTAGGTTTGGACGGATAAGATTATAATAATTATACATTTATATTTTAAGTTTGATGTTAACGTAGTTACTAATTATATTTTATTATTATTATTTTATATTCCGGTTGACTAGAACAGCCTTTTTGGGGTTAATCTTGTTTGAGATTCAAAATATCATAAAAAGGTTATTTACTTAATTATCATAAATTTTTCCCAAATTATTTAAAAGAGGATTGTTGGCGTATTTCAAATCACAAGGAAATAGGTAATATTTTAATTTGGAATGGATGATGTACACTACGTATAGAATACATGAATTCACACATCCCTTCCTATTTGACTTGTTTGTGTTTTTTTTATAAATTTCAAATAATGTCATTTTGTTTAAAAAGAGAAAAGGGGGCTAATTTACAACAATCAAATAAAAATCCCAAATAATCCCAAACATAAGAAGATTTATAATCCTATAACCATAACTACACAAATCATATATTTAGACCCAAATCCTATGAATTTGGAATAACAACACTACATGTTTGACAACATTTTGGGACTGATTTCCAGATTCAGGGTGTTTGCAATAACCACAAACAATCCAAGATAATTTGTAGGTAATATAAGAATATTAAACTAATAGGCCAACAAATCCATATCCAACTTCGCATATTATCTCTGATTTGAAATAAACAAAACAAGTCTGATATTTTAGTCATACAATCCAGATTTAACACAAACATATTATACAAGACATTATAAACAATGGATATACTTCCCACTCACCTGAAAGCTATCCAAATCCAAATCTAAACACAACTTTTAGGCCTACAATTTCCAAATCTTACAGATCTAATATTGTATGCAAAGGGGATATATATATATACTGATTAAGATTTTTAAGTCCGAAAGAAAAACTGGATAAGGAGAAGGAAAATTTGTATTTACATATTCGAAGAACCAACCCTTTCGCACAAATCTTGATTCAATCCCTCTTATCTTTGTTAAGCTTATTTGTATATATTTATATTTTAGAAAAATTAGAAATGATTGGAGAATTGGGAATGATAAAGCTTCATTGCTGTCTGTAGAAAATATAAGCAAAAAGTGAGGGTCCAGCCCTTTATTTATAGGTGTAGAAATGACCCTAAACTGTTAGATTTAATTCCAGCAAAATTTGTTCTCTAATATATAATTTATAATACCTTTAACCTTTGTAGCCACTGGAGTGCAACGACTAGGGGGGACACCCCGTAAGTGAATAAGTGGTAATAATTTTTAATCTACTCTATTTAATTATTTTCTATCTTTTTCGTATTTCGTTTGTAGCTTTTTCATACGGACTCTCTTTGTGAAGTTCCAAACATGAAAGTTGATCAGTATCCATCACGAACGCAACGTGAAAGTTTCGTGTTCAAATTCCATCATTTGAAAAAAAAATCCATTTTGGGAATATAACTAAATAACTAATTTAATTATCACCAAATTCTGGGGTGTTACAGGTTCCGACCTTCAGGTTTGTGTACCTTGGTCGGTTTTACCAGACTATAGAGGGCAATTGGTCCTCAATACATCCCTCTGGAGGAGTATTGTACGAAAGGTATCCTCCAACTTTCCATTTATATGGAATCCACTTTCCACTACGAGCCAATCAATTTTGTATTACTTAGCATACACGGAATTCAATAATAGTAATAGTTTCACAATTCTATTTGATTTACTTTGTGAGTTTTTTTCCAAGTAGACACAAAAATTAATATCACTTGATTTCATAAAAAAATGTTATCGTAAGGGAAAAACCCTTGCCATGTTTACGAGTGGTGTGTCTTACTAGAGATCCATCCTTTTGAAATATTTTCTAAAAATTAAGCAAGTTGCTTGTGATTTGAGTTTTCTCACTCTGTTATTCTAGACTGATTCGGGCAGTTTTTTTTTTCTTAGCATTCCAATCAAATCGAGTATATTTTCCATATTAGCTTTGGATTTGCTTGGAGCTTCAAGAGAGGAGCTTGAGTCGAGACATGTTCTCATATTATGTATTATCTATGCTTTCCGTTGTGTAATGATATATGTTGTGCATGTATTTTCGTTGTGCTATGACGTTTGATGTTGTATTTCCACTATGCTATATGTTGTATGTATCAGCAATTGGAGGACATGTTATTATAATTGTCTAGACTAACTTATTTGTTGTATTTTGATTTATGCATATGTACACAGTTTTCTCTTTAAAAGAGTATTAATATATTATATTTTATTCATTCCGCTCTAAGATTCTGATCTACTATGATTATGTTGTGTTTGTCCTCTTCTTCCATTTTAAAATTCTTTCTCACCCTCCATCTTATTTCTTTCAGGCTCCTCTTCGGTTTTCTAGTCTAACATGCATGCTAGGCTCGGAAGTTGCCTAATAGTGCAACCAGAGGTTATGGAAGAATTCGTTGCTCAAGCCATTCAAGTTCCTAATATTTCGGAAAGAATCGTGTTATTAGAGAACCTAGTTGATTCAATTCCTTCCACCGTTAATGAAGCCAAACCGAAGAAAATCTGTGCCATGCACAAAATTCCATTCGAGGGTATATTGGTTCTTGCTCAAGGTGATAAGGTATGTCTACCTACGAAGGGTTCAACTGCCTGTAACAGAAACATGTGTACGACTGGGTGTGTCCTATCGTTCAACTTTTATTCCAGCGAGATCCTTTATCTCACGAGGCTCGTTCCCATGCAACTCCATCCCAAGACTCATGTGTACCTGCTTTGTGCCTATATTTTGTACTAGAATATATTCATCAAGTACCAACCATTGATGATACCCATTTTCTTTTTAATTTCAAACGAAAGAGGGGTACGCTATTTTTTTACCTACTTCGAGGCTATTTCAAACAATCAAGTTCTAATTGGTAGCTTGAATAAGTTGAGTGGCTTTAAGACGGGTTGGCTTTCTGTTTGATGCTCGGACAGTTTTGCAAGATCGTGGATAAAAGTAAGTGAGTGCCATCATTTATATTCATAGTAGAATTCTCATTATTGTGGCAAAATATTTCCACTATAACTAATTCGAAATTTTCTTTGACTCAGGGAATCTGATGAGGCCATCTAGAAGAAGGTTGGAGTGGTTATCATGAGGCTGCGTTGTGTGCCAGCAAGTCGCTGAAATGCTCAGAGATTTATTAATGATTAGCTTCTTTGCGGTTTTAGCTTATTAGAAAATGGTCGAAGCATCGGTCATGAGGGGCGTAAGGCGCCAGAAGATGCCCAATTAGAGGGCGAAGGTGGTGGTGAAGAGGAAATTAACCTTTTCGTGCCTCAGCTCGAGCAAGACGTTGAGAGGGCTTAGGTCCATACTTAAGGTGGAGACATGGCACTAAGCCCGGAGCTGGGAGTAGAAGAAAGAGAGGATTTTCAACCTTCTTCCCCAAGAACTTCTTCACTATCTAAGTTTGATGCGGGTCAATTTTCATATTCTCAGGTTGGATCAAACATAGAAGCTTCAGTTGATCCAGAAGAGATGTTTAAAGTCCTACCTGGTATCCCACTCGTGACTATGCCATTTTATTTCTGAGATGCCAATCCGGAATCTTTTTTGTTGGTTCGAGAAGGGTCAGCACTTCCCTTGATGTTGGAGAGGCTATTCCATCAGGTTGGCACCCAGAAAACTGGTCAATTGGGGGATACCATGGCACGCACAACACTAACACCGCATTTCACCATACTTATTCATGCTTCTATTTGTGGATTCTGGCATTTCTAGCTAATTTAGGAGTTATTTTGTCGTGCTTTTTGATTTTTGATGCAAAGGCATAATTATATTATTGTCTAACGTATATATCCAAACGGAATCTTCATATGTCACACTTGAAGTATGTTGTAATTATTATATTTCTCTAAACATGGATCATGTATGAGAATGTATGAAAATGTTAATGGATGAAATGTATTTTGTGTTTTTTCACGTTCTTGTACATTTGATATTTTGAACTAACAACATATTTCATTTTATAACCACAAAATAATACTTTTGATGAATGCAGCATCAGCAACACTTAATTTTATGCTATAGAATGTGTGATGTTGCAGAAGATGGAGATAAAAACGAAAAGGTTGGAGGGATGACACAAGGTTGAACTCCCGTTCTTCTATTATTTCGAAAAATATGAATAGAAGAAAAATCGTTTTATGTTTTGTGCATTAACTTTATTTTTAAAACGGTCATTTTTCATGATGAATATGCGTCATTTACACTTTTGTATAGGCGAAAAATCAAAATTAAAAGGAGTAAATTTTGGCATGGCCTAAGAAACTGTTGTTGCCTTCTTCAACAAATTTACCAAGCTAGTTTTCATTCTTCAACCCCCTCTTAAGCCAATGGTTGGGTTGTCCGATCATATGGATCATGAACCAAATTATTCTTTAACGACCAAAAGGTTTACCGCTTTTGCATTGCATATAGTTATCTAATCCATAGACATTCCTCTGCAGTTAGTTTTCAGCTCAATTCCCTTTCCCACAATTCATTACTCCATGCATGCCTGATTAAATCCTAGTGACACGTCATAGGATTGAATTGATGATTTGGTTCTATCATGCTATTAAAATAATAAGATCGTGTAAAAATTGATGGTTGAGATGACTTTGATACTGGAGATAAGAAAAAATGGAAATAGAGGAATTGAACCGATAAGTTTTACCTTTTGGAACTTAATTGAAAACAGCCAAAACGTAATGTTAGTACACAGCATGTTGTATAAACAGATTTTGATTTATTAAGGTTGATCAACCATCCTACCACTCTGAGTAGTTACAGCTCATGATGGTTGAGGATAGTTGGTTGTCTAGGCGGTTGGGTGGAGTAAAAATGTTGTGTGGCTTGAAAGAATCGAAGTCCAAACATCAATGTGAACATCAAGCCAAACAATCAACTGGCTACTACCCTTTCAATAAAAGTTATACGTTTGAATATATTTCTTTAATTTTATTATTCATAAATTATCATATTGCCTCTCCGGTTCTTGCCCTCTTGAGGGGATGGCCCCAGACCGAAGTTTGCTATGTCTGACCATGGAGCCGGTCTTAGCTCTGAAAAACAAAAATGGTTCAGTAAGAGTTACATAAAATAATGTATCTGCACCGAGATAAAAAATACAAATCGATGTATGAAAAGACAAACTTATTGCACAAAGGCTCCTTTTCGACAAAAATTGTAAATTAGGTCTACAAAATTTAATTAATGAAAACTGCACAAGATTATGCAATTATTAGTGAATAATTGCAGATATTTATGCAATTATGTTAAAAAATTGCATAATTTTCTATAATTTTTCTATGAAAATTGTGGGTATTTTCGTACATTTTGAAAAATCGCGGAAGTTTCCTCAAGTTTTCGTTGAATAATGGAGGAAATTTATGTAGTTTTTCAATATAATTGTAAAATATGTACAATTATTCACTGAATAATTACATAAATATCCCTATAAAATAGTACATTACAAATGAAAGAAGTTGTGTATTTTGTTTCTGTTAGGCTTTAACCAAAGAAGGGAGAATAGGAAGACCATAGATTTTGATTTATTAAGGTTGAAATCTAGCTCTTTTCGCCACCTCATCAGAAGGGCAACAACACTTAATTCTGCTTAGTTAACCGTTATGTTTCCAAAACACAACATGAGTTCATAATGCAAATAATGTGACAACTCGTATTTGCAATAACATAAAATCAACATTACTACATGATGATCATTATTTTCTTATCTTGAAAATATCATCTTAGATTTCGCTTGAATTATCATTTTGATCTCTCTCGAAACGGAACCGCAAATGTCGTTGCAAATATTGTTTCAGATGTATCGATCGACATAGAATATTGAAATATCGTCGAGATTTTATTTTTCTACTAAAATTTATGCTCGTGTCCGACTCAAAACAATACAATTAAAAAATTAAAATTTAACCACTACAATCTTCTGCTATATTAATAATCTCTCCTCTTTAAATTGTTAGAACTACCTCCCACAAAAGAAAAAGAAAAATATCTATATCGACCAATCATATGCAAGACATCTTAGTCACTTGGTGAACGAACCATCTTTCGGTTAACCTAGCCTCATCCATTTCTATAGACCAACAAAAGATAGTACAAAAATATACTTTTTGCTACTTACATATCATATAATCTCGAGATGGTTCCAATATAAACGTTGATACCTGATATGAAACTCTAAGACATACACTCGAGTTGAACTCACCTCTTAGGATATATCCCTCAGTACATTTTATACGCCTATGTTTTCGTACTACGGTGCAAGAATGATTGCTCAAAACAATGTTTATTCCTAAGGTATACGTAACAGTTCTCTCCACTCAATCTGAAATCTAAATCAAATCGTTAGCTCTATACATAAATGAAAAATTGCAGATGTCACAAATTTGAACAGTAGTATTTTTTATTTGTTTTTCCATTACCACAACTTCACAGTACATGCATCGTACTTTTTAGGCACAATTAGTTGCCCCAGAAAAGAAAAAAAAAAAAAAAGAGAAAGGAAAATGTTTTTTGACTGCTTCACATACACTTTCTCATAATATATACGTAAACAAAAATGATAGGGTGGCCCGGAAATTCAAGCACAGATGGTGCCTATCCACTCCATTCCTTCGGGCCTTCGAGCAAAAGTCCATGTAGGCATTCAAGAAAAGGCGCTACAGTAGAATAACATTATTCAACTTAATGCTTCATCACTTTGCCAATGCAAGCCTTTGTCGAAGCTCTTCTCCCTTTGCTAGTTTATCAATACTAAGAGACCAAAAAAAATAAAAATCAATGCACTGTTAATCAGAGAATCCTTTTCAATCACCATCTGTATAGACTTTGCTTAAACAAAATTCAAAAACAAAAATTACCTGTAAAGAATTCCAAAAGATGAAGACTTCTCGGATAACCAATCAGGAACTATCTCCCGCAATAGTTTTAGCTGTTCTTCTACTTCATCTTAAACACAAAAAATAATAATTAGCCAATGAACACTTACATAAAGCAAATGCTCTAAACAAATAGTTGTACTCACCTTTATCAACAATTTTGGAGTTGTTTGCGATGATCTTGTGAACAAGCTCTTCTTTTGTTAGAACAGATCTATTACTCGTTTGAAACATCATGAGAATCATGTCGAAAGTTCTAGGCAAGCAAGCCACTAGCTTTGCACGCCTCTTTGCTTCATCTACACCAGTGTCCCTATCTTCCTTCAACTTTCTCTCTTTTTGTCTTATCTGTATAATTGAAAAATGCACATCAAACTTTTGGTTTACAAAGAGGAAGAATGCTAGTTGTATAGGGAAACAAAACTATACCGACTGTAGGAGAGAATCCGGAAGAATATCAAGAATGTCATTCTTCCTAGATGAACTATTAGATGCATTATGCTCATTTACATCTGCATCGTTCTTTTTAGGAGTCATAAATAACTTTGTCCTTGTTGATCTCCTAGCTGGATTCTGTGAATCGCAATCCAAAGAATCGCGCTTTCTTTTTGGAGTCTGACTTTCAGGTGTGTTATTCACTAAACTAGATGGTGAAAAAGGTGCTCTAGTTGGAGTTCCCATTGATAACTTTGATTCAACCATTGAATCAGAATTACATGTAGCCAAAGCTAATGAATCACATGTATCCTCCTCCTTAACTGCATGCGTGCTTGGAGATGATGGAGTCATTAAGCTAATGAATGGTATTGATTTCCGTGGTGGGCTGGGAGTTTGCTTAGAAGCATTAGGAGCATCCACGTTTTCAGTAGAAGGTGCATTGGCGCTATGACATGCAAGAGGAGTCTTTTTATCTTGAGGTACGGAAACTTTTCTACAAAAACTACCTTTAAATGGCCGTGGAGGCTTTTGATGAGATGTAGAAACTTTAATTTGAGGAGTAGAATTTGAGATGGAAACAATTTGAGGCAAGGTTAAGGGGGTAGTTGCTCTAGTTGGAGCTTCTGTAGAAGGTTTTGTTTGGGTGAAGGGGTAAGGAAGCTCTTCCTCTGGAATATCGTCTCCCTGCAAAGAATTATAAACATAAGATACCAAAAACTAAGTCCAGTTTTTAAACATTACAGCGCTCATGGTCTATATTACCTCTGGATGACTCTTGGAAAAATCAGCAAGCCTATCTCTAACAACTCTTCTTAGCAAAGAATAACCAGAATCTCCTTTTCCACTGCTATAGTCATCAACTGCATCGACTTGAAGACTGACATGGAGATCAGGATACATACAGCTAGTGACTGGATCATGCAACATCACTTTCTTGATCACAATTGCTTCAGGCAAAATGTATTTCAACTGAGCCAAGTGCTTATGTGTAAATCTCCTATATCAACACAATGAAAATTGAATAACTCAGCAACCAGGAATCACTGAAAAAACATCACTTTTGGTTGGAAATAGAGCAGGAAATGTACCTTTCAGTCATGTTCTGAATGCTAGCAGAAATATTAGGAAACGTCGGCGCCTGACTTTTAAGCTTAAGCAATCTGATTGAATTTTCCATAGAGTTGAAGAAGTTTGCCAATTCTTCGTATCTAGGCATAAAACGGATGTAAATATTTTGCCAGTTTGCAAATATTCATATCACAATTTTGATCCAAATCAAATTAAGGAGTAAATGCTACAGATGTAGCACCTTAATCAATGTAGAACAATGTTAGGGCATTAGGATTTTTATTGCCCAACTAAGGTACTTGGTAACGAAAAAATAAATCAAGGAACCTTTGTTGATTCAATATGATTTAAGTACACAATTTTATGACTAAACAACCAAGCAATAAGGTAGCAATCTTTTACTGATCAATAGACAAATAGCAGATACCAAATAATTATATTAAACTGTAGAAAATGAAATTCCTAAACCAAGAAGCTTACTTTTCATTTAATTTAACGTTCTTCGATCTCGACTTCTTTAAGCTTCCTCCCGAAACTAAATCATCCACCTTTTCACCTTCCGATCTTCCTGGTAACTCAGTTTGTTCCAATTTTTTCTGGAGCCCTAAAGCCACCTTTTTTACTTCTTTGAGCGACAACGCGACTCTTCTAGTTCTGGACCGGGTAAGCGGTGCCTGAACTGACTTCTCCGGCGTCAAGATCTGATCGGAGGATGAAGAAGTCGTCATCTTTACTGAACCCGGTGACTTTGTCGCCGACTTCAAGATCTGGTCGGAGGCTGAAGATTTTGAATTCTTTTCTAAAACCGATGGTTTTTTAATCGGAGTAAACATGATTGATTGAGCGAAATCAAATCAATAAACAAATAATAGGCGATTTGATCCTTGAGAGGAAGAAAGGAGATATATAAATTACCTGCAGGAAAGACGTGGAAACGGCGGGAAATAACGTCAGAATTGGCGGGGGATGCATCTGAAGATGGCGGGATTATAAATGTAAAGTAAAATTCGTTATTCGTGTACGTTTGTGGTAATAATAATTTGTTGGCTAATTCTATTCGTAATTTAACCTCTAAGCACGCATCCAAAACAATACTAAATTAGTATACATCAGAAGTTACCTTTCATACACCGTAACTTTCATAAAATACCTTTTTCATATCTTTGCCATCTCTTTTTGAACTTTAAAACTAAACTACACAAATTATAAATTTCTTGCAATGCATTTACTTAAAATTAAAAAAGCAAACTTCAACTTTTGACACTAATCTTGTAAATTGTTTGATTGCTATTTAATTCCGTTAGCTTTTTTTTTATTACATTTGAATTAGAGTAGATAAAATGAAAGTTGTCTTACTAACATTTTACGTTTCATTGCCTTCGTAAAATTATTTATGTTTAGTCAAATAGCATTCATTTTAATGTTTTAATAGGAATGCTATTAGAAAACGACAAAAACAGAAAACTATAATTGACGACAAGTGTGAATTAGTTTGAGATTTTCTTAGTAAAATACTGGTGTATAGTAGGTAGTCTTCAGCGTCTAGTTTGTTTTCACATTTGTCATGTTTTCATTCTTTCAAGCTACAAAATCGAAATTACTTTACAAAATTTTTTATGTAGCATGAAAAAACTACATTTTTTTATACAATATGAGTATTGATGTTTTGTTGGCTAAATCTGGTTGCACGTTCAATCTTTTTTCTTTTAAGAACAAAAATGAAAGACGAACAAAGCAAGCAAAAATAATATATTTGGAAAAACGACCATTGTTCCAGTATCATTTGTTTTCCATACTCATGGAAACATGAAAATAAAACATGGGTTACTTTTAACCATAAAACTTTTAATTATGAACCATTATTTATTCTTTATATTTCTACAATACAACGAAGATCCAAATAATGTGGGCGACACGTGTTTACACTCGGTTGTATTTTAGAGTGGATACTACATTTTCATCTTTTCTATAGTAGTAGTTATTTTTTTTTATCAAAGCAAACCTTTTTTGGTGTTTCAAAGGCTCGAATTCAAGGCTTCTAGAACTGGTGTTTGAAGATTTTACTACTAGAGCTACTAGTTCCAACGAGTATTGTTTTGTTATATATAGAAAAAATAAGGAAGTAAACATAACACATGATTTATTTCTACCAACTATTTCCCTCGTTCTTATTAAATTTCGGCCATGTTATCATAATTTTAGAGAAAGGAAGAAACCACAAAACTCCGTTAAATATTATTGCAAAGATGAAGAAAAGGAAGGAAGCTAAAAGAAAGAAATAAAGGCAAATTCCACATCAAATAAACTACGGTGGATGATATTTTCATCCCTTTATTGTATGTTTTGCATTTTCGAATTTGTGATGAAACCTAGAATGATTTGTTGATGTTTATCATGCATGCAGCTTAGATCGTTTAGTTGTGTTATGGTTATCATTAAATATTTTCATGTTATTTCCTAAAATGATTTGGTGTAAAATGGTGTTTGGTTTATACTATGTTTTGACTTTTTAACATTAATTATAAAAATAAGAAGAGTCGAGGAATGAAAGAGGAAATGGAAGAATGATTGAGGGAACGACAGAGGGGATAAAGAAACACGAGGAGATGAATTGTCTCTGGTTTTTCTATTATTTACCAAAACATGAAAAATAAAGAGTTGTTTTCCTGTTTTGTATGTTAATTTTGTTTTAGAAAACAGTTGTTTTTCATGATATACATGTGTCATTCTCATTTTTACATGGGCGGAAAACCAAAACTAAAAAGGATAAAATAAACACTACCTAAGTTTTTCATCTTCAAGTGTTTTGAAGTTCTAATATGATGTTGGGAACCATAATTTGAAGATGGATTTTTAATTTAATGATTTTCAAAAAAATTATGAATTCTAAGTGAGAAAGTGGACATCATATTTTAATTTCCCAAAGCATGAAAAAAAAATTACTCCAAAAAAATTATACAACGTTGAAGGGGAAATTCTGATTTTTCATGATTTTTTTATTAAGTTATTTCGAGTTAGAAGAAATTACCTAATGCAAGAGGATTTCAACTGTAAAAGAGTAATCAATGACATAACTAATAGAAATACTAAAATTTATTAGATAAGTGAAATTGCATTTTTTTACAAACATTTTGAAAAAACTATATTTAACCATGAATTTTATAAAGAAATTGTTTTGGTAAAGTTCTATTACTTTTAGAGGAAATAAGTCGGTTTTGCAACCATTTACAAAAATGTCATTACAAAAATTATGATACCCAATTTATCAACTTGAGATAGTTATTGTCTAGTCAACTTGTGATAGCTATCGTTTTACCAATTTGTTACCATTCTGGTTTAATCATTTTGGGAATGTTGCTGGCGTTTTCAACTTGCGTTTGTTGCTTATTTTCAACTTGTGATAACTTTACTTACGTTGATATGTGATGGCTTTATCTGTCAGTATGTGATAGCTTTCTTTGTCAATACGTGTTAACTTCATTTAGTATCGATATGCAGAGGCTTTGATTTATTTGACAAATTGTAGCGTTGACAAGTGATGACTAGAGACTCCCAATGCGCCTCACGGGTTTTAAATGAATATATCGACATGGCATGTTATGATGGTGAAATGAAGTGAAAATTCATTCCACGTTAACAATGAGGTCTCACTATGAATGTTCAAGGCACATATTTACACATACCATACATATTATTTGACCATGATCTTATTATTTATGTTAAACTAAAGTGTGTTAGGGATAAGAATTACGGATCTTAAAGTAAAACTAAAACTAGAGTGGGGTGAATAGTATTTTAAAGAGATTATGGAAAACTTAAACAATTAATAATTACTCAAACAAGTATATGAATCACAGAATGAATATCACAACATAAACAATCACAGATGCAAATATAAATAGAAATAAAACGCAGAAAAGAAAAGAATACACCGGATTTTATACTAGTTCGGATTACTCCTACTCCAATCTCATGCAACGGTGGATTGCGCAGAGTTTTATTAATATCAAAATCCAATTACAATCCCTTTGATTTCACGGCTACAGGGTTAACACCGATTAATCACCCTTGATTTCACGGCTACAAGGTTAACACCGATTCAACACCCTTGATTTGACGGCTACAAGATTAACACC
This sequence comes from Allium sativum, assembly GCA_030737875.1. Lineage (NCBI taxonomy): Eukaryota > Viridiplantae > Streptophyta > Magnoliopsida > Asparagales > Amaryllidaceae > Allium > Allium sativum. The sequence goes on along the minus strand of CM060924.1, from coordinate 821,005,048 downwards.
GCTCTCTTTCCTTGATTTACGAGCTAAAGGAACAAACCCTTTCCTTAACAATTACAAGTAGCCCTAGAACTCTTGAATAACACTTCCAAACAGAGAGTATTTGATAGAGATTAAGAATATAAAGAGAATGATATAACTTGTATCGAAATTGGCAGAGTATAAGTGTAGAAATCAAGAATTTAAAGTAGAATAATGGTGGTAAGAGATAGAATGAAGAAGGAAAAGATTAGTTGTTTAAAATTTCAAAAATAACCCCTCTATATAGAGTTCCAAAGGTCACAACAGTTCTGAAACGTTTCAATTATGAAAAGACACTTCTTTTTACATTTAAAAAATTATGACAGTTATATGTCGACGTGTAAGAACATGCATGTCGACATATGCTAGGTTTTTAAATTTTAAATCATGTTTTATATATTCTGAAAATTCTTAAATCAAAACAGGTTGTTTAAAATATATTTTCTGAAGTATAAAAACGTATAAACTATTATTTAAACATATAATATAAAAACCACATATATATATATGATATAAAATTTATAATTACAAATAAATATAATATAATTGTTCAATTTTATAATATATAAAGTATATAAGAAACACACACACACACACACACACACATATATATATATATATATATATATATATATGTATGTATTTGAAATCATAAGTAAAAATCTTTAGATGGTTTAAAATCGTTTTTAAAGGAGTTTGAAATAATGTGCAAACAATTTTAAAAAGAATAATTTGAAAACAGAATTTGAGAATGCTAACCGGAGTTTTAACATACTAACTAGACTCTATTACTTTGATAATCTTGAACTCTCGAAATCTTGATATCTTGTTACTTATGAGTCTTGAGTCTTCTTTTGAAATCTTGAATCTCTAAAAACTCTTAACTGTACAGTCTTCGTTATTTACTTCCTTCATATAATCATGTATATACAGTATGCGTATATATATATATATATATTCTGGATAAAGATGTTATTATATATTTTATAATCAATAATGTTAACAAGGTTGTTGTCATCAAAATTCCATTCTCCAACAATATCCTCTTTTTGATGATGACAACCTTAATTTATAAAATATTCATACCTGATATTACCTGTCGAATTGATTCCTTGATCACTCCCCCTTTCACCATGAATTCCTTCTAACTCCCCTTAAATTATGCCTATCTTAACTATACTCTATTTTATAATTTCTCCTCTTTTGTCATTAACAAAAGTGTATTTATCTATGCTCGCCCTAAATCTATGCAATAAATAATCCTTGGGACTATAACTATGCAATACCCCCTGAATTTAATAACTCCTCCTAATATTTATAATTCTAAATAAACAAGAGTATAAACAAGTAATTCAAACAATATTTTCAAACAATTCAATAAATAATTGTCAACCCAATCAAATCAATCGATATACAAGTCAAATTCAACCAAATCAAACAACATTTACAAATTTTCAAAGCCATACCAAACAAAGCATATCAATCAAATTCATACATCCCTTGGAACTTCCACCATCTATCTCCACTGAAGATTGGATCTCTTTTAGTGACTTCCTAGTCTACATTGTCTTTGGTGAGAGGTGCTCCAGTGATGTTATTATCTTTATCTCTAGAAAGAGATGAAATCATCCAACGAATGACATCAAAGTGTTTTCCTTCTTGTTCAATCATCTTTATCTGACTTAAATCTAGATGACGTTGATTACGAAGGTTTACAGATAGAATATTCTTGAAGGAATTGAGAGTTTCTTCAAGATTTTTACTTAGATTGTGAATAAGATTGGCCATTATTTGATTATTTAGAGAAGGAGTGGTTAGAAAAGAAAGAGAGAAATAGAAATAAGTTTTTCTGGAAGAAAAAGGTATTTATAGGGCCTGGAATTCATTTAGAAATGAATAGACACTAGTTAGTTATTTAAAAATTAAAATTTGAATCAATTTGAATTTCTGACAGTTATATGTCGACATGTCAAAAGTTACATGTCGACATACCTATTTGTTTTATTGGGTATTTTGAATTTCTTCATAATTTTGAGTTATTTCTTACTATATTATATTATTTTACTTAATTTTAATGTTTTTACATATCTTTAAAGACTGTTTTGACAGAACAATATCATTCATTATTATTAAACTATTACAATCAAACGATACATGAAATTAAAGACTAGAAGTGCGAAATATGAAATATGAAAGGAAATACAAGCTACTACGAATAGATAACACAAACTAATAAACTTAAATCTCAGCGGATGAGGATGAGAAAGATGATAATCCAAGTTTTCTTCCTATTTTTCCAAAAAACTTGTTCATTTTAGAAGACATTTGATTAAGTGTCTTCTTGATCTTTTTTTGATTCTTGACTAACTTTACTTGGTTTTAGAGAATTAACTCTTTGGATATGGCTCTATTAGTGGTTTGACATTCTACACTTTCCATAGAGGATTCTTCTTCTTCGTCGATTTCCATTGGATTTTCTTCTTGTTCCATTGGAGCTTGTTTTTTGGCAAATGTTTCATAAGGCTTAAAAATGATTGGTATTTGCATAAGGTTTATATTTCCCGAGTTAAAAACCTTTCTTAATACAAATTCCTCTCTTTTGAGATCCACTCCAAGATATTTAAAAATACGGGTAAGATAAACTCCACAGTAGAGAGTGTTTTCTTTGGTGGACATTTCTTTGGGTTTAAACTCTTTGAAAATCACATCGGCTCAGTTAATATCATAAGTACCAAAAAGAGCTTTTTGGACCTTGAGGTTAGGGTTATTAAAATTTTCGGAATGGGAAGTAAGAGTATGTTGAAGGAGGTTGACAATTCTTGTTCTTGGATGGAAAAAGCGATTTTTAAAATCCATATGTTCATTGCTTTCAAAAATGTGATGAAACATTTCCAAATCATGTTCATCAATTTCAAAATACGAAGAATCCAAGACTGTTTTCTTACAATTTAAAATGGTTCCTGAAATATCACAATCCAAAATAATTTGAGTGCCTTTCACACTACTCTAAACTTAATTTTCATTTCCATTATAAAAACGTGATTTAAATTCGTATAAAACATTTTGACGAGATTCGGGTAATATACTTCATTATTATCCCGAGATCGATTAAACTTAAAACTTCGTTTTGTTCAAAAAGAGAACGAAGATCAAAAGAAGGAAAATGTTCAAAGATAGCAAAAATTCTCATATTGACTTTTCCATTAGCAACATAGTCAATATATGGTTGGATAGCCTCTGGATCATTTTAGAGATGACCTTTGAGATTTTTGGTTAATCTCATGGTCTTTGGTTTACTTGAGGAAGATATTAGAGATAAGTTTTGGAGAGAATAATGTGAAGAAAGTAGTTTTTGAAATTTGAACCAGAGGTAGAGAGAATAGAATTGAATAGATGATTAAAAAGAGAGCAAATGGATACATCTTTCTGAGTAGAAAGACATCTTTTCAGACCTTGGGAGTTGGTGAAAAGATGGAGGGAAGTTTGAAAGTTTAAAATTTTGAAATCCAAAATTTCAATTTCAATTTCTGGTGTATATGTCGACATGTATATTTACGCATGTCGACAAACATGTGTGTATTCAAATGACAAGTTGCTTTTTGACTTTGTTTTATTATTTTAATATTCTATATTTTCAATTTTACTATTTCCTGAGATGTTATTAATTTTAAAACTATTTAAAATTAATTATCATATTATCATATTATTATTATTATTTTGAAATTTAAAGTTCAAAATTCAAATTTTAGAATTTAAATTTCAAATTTTAGAATTCAGATTTCAAACAAGGGAAGCAAACAAGTATCCATTCAACCATTTCAATCAAAAATTATTAATTAAGGCGTACCTGGTTTTTAGATCCATTTCTTCGATATCTTATGAATCCTGAATCACTGTGAAACACATATTTGAATTATCAGTTTCTGGCTCTTCATCGGTTGATGTTGAATCCGAGTCATTTAAAGTTGTTGCGTATTCCCTTTTTCTCTTATTTGACGAATTGTTGTCTGTTTGTTGATTCGATTTATCAGGATATGGATATAATTTTTTTATATGACCTGATTTGTTGCAATTGTAGCATCTATCCTCATTTTTTCTCGAACTTTCTTGATTATTTCTCTGAAAATTATTTCTTCTTTTATATCTCAGAAATTTTCTGAAATTACTTGTCATTAAGGATATTTCTTCATCATACTCACTGCTTGAATCAGAACAGTCAGTTGTTGCTTTGAATGCTATAGATTTCTTTTCTGTCGGCTTATTTTCCTTTTCTGTCGGCTTATTTTCCTTTTCTGTCGGCTTATTTTCCTTTCTTTTCTGTAACTATACTTCGAACGACATCAGATTTCCTATTAATTCCTCAATTTTCATTTCACTAATATTATTGGCCACTTCAATCGCCAGTGTTTTCTGATCCTATTCTGGAGTTATAGAATTAAAAAAAAATTCTAACTTGATCTTCTTCAGAATAAGTTTTCTCCAAAGCAGTTAATGAATGCACGATTTCCTTAAACCTACAGTACATATCGGAGATAGATTCATTTTGATTCATTTTAAATAATTCAAATTGATTAGATAGCATTGATATATTTGTCTGTTTAATTTTATTTGCTCCTTCATGAGTAGCTTGCAAGGTTTTCCATATATCATGAGTAGATTTACAAACTTGCACTCTATTAAATTCATTTCTATTTAATGAACAAAATAGAGTATTCATAGCCTTAGAATTACTCTATGCAACAGCCTTTTGTTTGTTAGTCCATTGTGCAAAATTAGTAGTGGATTCAACATATTCAGTTTGTGTGATATTCAAGTGTCTATTCCTATAGATTACAAATATATTTTCATCCTACATGCTCAATATGAATAATTACTGCCATTAAATAGTGGTGGTCTAACGGTGGACTGACCCTATACAAATGAACTATTATTACTAGCAATTCCAGTGTTGGTTGCCATTTAATATTTCCAAAAATCAGATGATGGAATTTTGAAAACCTATGCTCGGATACCAATTGTCAGGGATGAGAATTACGGATCTTAAGGAAAAACTAACACTAGAGAGGGTGAATAGTGTTTTAAAGAGATTATGGAAAACTTAAACAATTAACGATTACTCAGACAATTATATGAATCATAGAATGAATATCACAATATAAACAATCACGGATGCAAATATAAACAGAAATAAATCACATAAAGGAAAAGAACACACCGGATTTTGTACTAGTTCGGATTACTCCTACGTCCAGTTCCACACAACGCTGGATTACGCAAAGTTTTATTAATATCAAAATCCAATTACAATCCCCTTAATTTCACGGCTACAAGGTTAACACTGATTCAATACCCTTGATCTCATGGATACAAGGTTAACATCGGTTCAACACCCTTCATTTCACAGCTACAAGGTTAACACCACTCCCTTTCCTTGATTTACAGGCTACAAAGAACACACCCTTCCTTAACAATTACAGATAGCCCTAGAACTCTTGAATAACACTTCCAAACATGAGAGTATTTGATAAAGATTGAGAATAGAAAGAGAATAATGGTGGTAAGAGATAGGATGAAGAAAGAGAAGATTAGTTGTTTAAAATTTCGAAAATGTGCCCTTTATATAGAGTTCCAAAGGTCACAACAATTCTGAAATGTTTCAATTATGAAAAGACACTTCTTTTTAAATTTAAAAATTATGACAGTTATATGCTGACATGTAAGAACATTCATGTCTACATATTCTAGGTTTTCAAATTTTAAATCATGTTTTAAAGTTTTTTTTTTTTTTTGAAAATTGGTTCACTTTATTTCAACTGAAAAAACATACAAAGGAAGAGGTTAGCATTCTAACCTTTACAACAGCAAAACATAAACGAGATACTAAAATTACAAGTAATTAAATCCTAAATTATGATAACCGGCCCATGAAAAGCCATCTTCCCGCTTCCGTGCACTTTCTGCACCTCTCCAACATGCAAGGCTCCTCTTATTCAAGATCACTCAACATCAGAATATCATCGAAGACTAGCATTTTGTTCATGTGACTTGAACCACACCCACTGGTTAGAACTGGATTCGAACAAAGCAGAATGTTGAAACATTTTTCCTAATGAAGAATACTTCGTCCATTAGTCTTAACAAACTAAAAGCAGAGAATGCTTCGTCCTGTAAAAGAATGGCAATGAAACTACATATCCTCCAAAACTGGCACGTTTAATAACAATGTTGGCACCTATGTCGATAATATGCAGAAACCCCAAAAGGATCCAGATGCAAAGAGCTTGCAGAATTGAAATACAGTTCAAAACCCTTCACAAAATGGACTATACCCAATTAACTATTTCCCAATCATATAAGGGTCTGCATTCACAAATACTTCATCTAATCCAAGAATATCAATTTGGGTATTGGGAAACATCTGGTCATTAAGGCATCAAGGTACTTGATTATACATTTGGGTATTAGAAAACCGAACTACTCTACTACCACAGTTTTCAGCAGTTTTATAAAAATAAAAACCATATCATATATCAAGACTATCCCCACGGCATGCAGAAATCAGTTTTAAAGTATTTAAATCAATATATATATATATATATATATTCAAAAAAATTCCTAAATCAAAACTACTTGTTTAAAATATAATTTCTTAAGTATAAAAACATATAAACTATTATTTAAACATATAATATAAAAACAATATATATATGACATAAAACTATATAATTATAAACATATTAATATAATTGTTCAATTTTATGGTTTATGGTTTAAGCATGTATCTTTTGAACACGAATGAAAATTTCAAAGACAATGTAGGAGACTTGTTATTTAAATAAAAGTATTTTGATATTCCAATGTGTAAAACTAGGATTCATGATTGGTTCATATGTCAAACACACACTAATCTGGTTTTCTTAACATATATTTATGCTTATGTGGGAACGATTTGGGTCAATTATGCACTGAATCATGTAATACGATTTGATATAAGGATAAGGATATCTAGATGCTCTATATACTTATATTATGGGGAAAATATAGAAACTATTTTACCTTTGGAAAATATTTTCGATGATGACATTATGATGGATCGAACGAGCCTTAGTGAGGAGTAATTAGGGTTTATTATAAATTCATAAAATAATAAGCAAAATTTCCCACATGGATATCAACATCGTAACGCCCCATAAAATGCACCTTAATTAGACATAGGTATTTAAATTAAGAGCAATTAATAATAACTAATGCAATAACACCAAGCTGAAGAAATGAATATTTAATATTTGAGGACTCGCAATGAAAATATTACCATTGCATCCACGACGAGACTCTAGTCCATTTTCATATTTATTTATTGAAATGGAGTCCGTATGCGAAAGTTACAGGTATAATAAGTTTGAATATTAAAATAATATATATATATGTGCAAATTTGAATTTGAAATTAAAGGCATAAATATATAATAAAAAATGTCATTAGCATAAAACAATATTCCATATTGAAATTCAAAGTTTAATGTGTGTGTATAGTGAAGGACCAACCGAAGACAACGGTCGACCATCTACCTTTGGGGGTGTAGGTCAACCTAGTCCGCACTACAACCTTGTATAGGTTAACGCAGTCATTTTGGACCTCCACTACACCAGGTTAATTTTACTTGGGGATAAATACACACACATACACATATTGGCAAAGTTGACCGGTTTTTATAGTGACCACAAACACTTATTATTTTAACAAATAATATTTACAAAGGATACAAGTGATTGGCAGATTACCAACAAACAAATATATATATATATATATATATATATGTGTGTGTGTGTGTGTGTGTGTGTGAATTTGTTAAGGAGGGAAACCGAGCGGAGTCGTAAAACTCTCCCTAGTGCACCTAGCCTGGTCCGCAAGCACCACATAAGTGGCTGATCTTAGCGTATGCACATGGTAGGATCTTAGTATATATATATATGTATAGATATATATACAACGTATAGAAGAAAAGGAATCTAATCGTTCAAATTTATTACTAAATGATTAAACAACAAACTTACACGTGATGTAAATTCTCACTTCCCAGTCATGGCGGCTAGGTTTAGATTAGGTTATTCTATTTTTAAGTGACTTAGATGGTTCAGATTTAATAATTTATATGTGAAGATTCTCATATATTATAACACTTGTAAATAGAGCTCTAGCCCCCTCTTTAAACCTACATATTCACGAGATCTCAACCTCCATTCTTCTTCTTCCCCATCTTTATTTTAGATCCAATCCAGGTGCAGGTTAGTTCTTCTCTCCCTCTATACTAATCTATTCTATTTATATTTAGAATGAATAGATCTTGAATTTATGTGTATATGATTCTATATTGATTCTTATACATATATAATTTTATAGGAGAAGAATTGACGAACGTCTGTGCGAAGCTATAGTTTAGATTTACTCATAGTCTTACTTTTATTTCTATACTGTGAGTAGGATTCTTTAAGTTTACCTAATTTCTATAATTGTTAGTATGAATCTGGATTGATTGTGACGATAAAGATTTGGGATTTTACGAAAATAAAGCATACCTCAATCCCTCAAATCTCTAATATTACGCAGTTGTCAATCTAGTTATTTATTTGGGTTTTTGATAACAGATTCTATTTTTGGTGTGTATGTAAATTCATAATTTAGTCTCTTTTACTTTCCTTTTTGTTGTAAGTCCTTATTCGACATATAAATGTGTATTTGGGTATTGTAATTTTATGTGTTTAAATCTCTATTTTTATACAAAATAGTAGGTTTATGTACAATAAAACACATGTGAATAAAATCCATACTTTTGCTTACAAATCACACAAAGTGGAAGTAAAATATCACTAGAAAGGATATACATACAATAAAATTTGTTCACCATGTCTCTTTTTGTTTATTGAAACAATCTTAAAATGCATATGTTACAAGTTTATCTTTTATTGTCTTATGTTTACTTCCCTATTAATGCTTCAAATTTGAAATGAAGTTTTATGTGCTATATTGTGATTTTGGAAAGTATGACTTGTTTACATTTAAAATTGACATTTCATCGCTTAATGCACTTTCTTTCACGCACAACACTAATTAAGCCTTTATATATATATGTGTATATATATATGTATGTATATATATATATATATTAATTATCATACCATGTATCTTTAATGTGTGTTTATTGTGTTGAAATAGAAAAACAGTATTAGATATCCCCATTAGGAAATTTTTGTGTTGTATGTGAGTTAATAACCTTTAGAAATATTCAGTGACATGTGGATGCGAGGTTCCCCTACTTGTAGTTGAAGTCTGATAGTTGGGCAAAACAAACAACTTAAAAAAGTCGGGTTAATGCGAGACGTTTAGTGTCGTGACCCATTTAGTGTGTGATAGATCTGCCTCGAGAAGATATTAAGTGGTTAATCCACCATATAAGGGTAATAAGTTGTTGGACTTGGTCCACTTCAAAGGGTTCATCCCTTGGATTTGGGCTAAAGCCATAGGGCCTGCCCTTATTAGGTATTTAGAGATCTGCAGGTCCACCTTTCTCTAATAATCATGTAATATTAAATGGTCTCTAATGAGTAAGACGGTTATCCGGAATTTGTCCACTTCTTTTCTAGGGGATACGTGAGGGCATACCTAAAGGATGACCTACTAAGAGCTTCACAGAGCATACAAGGGAAACCGTCTATTTAAGCGAAATATTAATGGTTAGGAGTTCACCTGTAATGATAGCTAGATAGTAACAAAGGGTCTGCCAGAAGGATCATAAATGGCACTGAGTGTTTACCTAAGACCATGTATTAAGTGGTTGATTACTATCTCTCGCATTATATTGAAAGAATACATACATAGTGTAATTTACTAGGAAATAGGGTCGTAAGCAACTAGGATCCACCAAAGGTCATTAAGTGATAATAGGAATACTTCCATATTTAGGATGTCCTTACGTGACCAAGAAGGGTTCAACTCTTTCCATTAAATGTAGAAATTTGTGTTTATGTGTTAATATTGTCCTGGACATAAGCCTCGTGGTTTTATAATGCTAAGTATAGAAAATATGTTTCCTTTTTAAGATTAAATAATTTTATTTACCATAACTGTTGTTTTGACCCCCCTCCTCTTAACAACACAGATTAGGCAGTATGGTGGAGCATGATAGATGATGTTATGGATGATCGAGCTAGGCGATGGCGATAGTTATCTAGTTTACTACTATTAGTATTATATAATTGTAACTTAGTAATTATTATGATGTATCTTGACTTGTTAATTATGACATTTGGGATCTAATGTGTTTGACATTTTGATGTTTTATGATATGGTACATCTATATTGATTATCATATTTTATCCATTCCGCTATGAGATCTGATTTCGTTTTAGCTTTGCTTTATTAGTTTCATTTCCTATAGAAACCAACAACTTGTCTGTAGCCTCTGAAAGTTCCTATGGGCCTTTTATAAGTCAAGATTTAGGCTCGTTCTGAGCAGGTTGTTATATTTGGCATTAAATCCTAAGTTACCCAATTACGCGGAGATTACACATATGAGAGGAGTACTTGTTATTTCTGAAAAGAGTTTTTAAAATTTTTATTGTATACAAGTATGTACATATATATATATATATATATATTAAAGTACGTGTATCTCTATAAAATAGTATCTACAGGTACTATTAGGTAAGGCATAACTTAAATTATTGGAGATTCCTTACAAACCATTGAATGAATCAGCAACTGTTGACATCCAAAAGTGCACAATACCCCAAGAGGTCATCACGAGTTAGAATAAAAGAATTAAAATGATGATTTAATAGAGAAAAAGAAAGAAAAAAGACCACACAATAGTTTATAGCGGTTTGGCCTATGTAAGCCTACGTCAACTTTGAAGATTTGTCACTTTATTGCTCAAAATCAAGGATAACAATGGAGAATCAGTATTACTCCCGTTATTACAAGTGACAAGTGAATCCCAAGTGCCGAAAAGTTCTTTTCTCTTTCAGGAGAAGGCTGATTATTGATGTAGTTTATAAGGGAAGCTCGGGAGTGTGCGGGAAACAAAGTGCATGAGGTCTGAAGGCCCACACCAATTTGTATGGCGGTCGGTACCAATCCTGAGATCAGTAGCAGACCTCACACTTATTTTTTGGTATGGGCTTCGGTCCTTGGCCGAATCACTTCCTTTGATTTGGCTTTCGATGGAGTTTGGTTAAATTCTGGTTGGTGAATTGGGGGAGTATGAGCTCTTGAAGTTGAAACTTATTAAAGTTCTGAAGTTCAGGGAGTTGTATCGATCCGTGAATTTTTGTGTTGAATGTTATGTGCTTTGGAGTTATACCTATTTATGAAGTGTGTGGCTTGTGTGTTGAGTTGTTTGGAGAATGGGGAGTTGACCATTCTCCATGTGGGATTCCAACCGATCCCCAAACTTGTATGCATCCGAGAGTTGTTTTGGTAAGCTGGAATGTTCGTACTTGCACTTCTCCATATGGACCTGAACTCTAGGTGTTAGAGTGACACTTCTGATTGTTTAGCCTCGAGATAGTTAAGACATGCCAATCCAGATTGGCACTGATAGTCAGGCCAAAAAACTGGGTAACAACTGCTCCCCAAAGTATGTCTTGTGTGAACATGACGTGCTTTAAATCTAGGCAAGTCTCTGAAATCTGGAAAGATCTCCAAGTTGAATCTAGCGAATGGTCATGGCCTTTCCTTTGAGAAGCGCATATCAAAAAGAGTATTATTTCTGAGTGGTTGCAATGCTGTGTCGAAGTAATCATATATGGTGAGTACGTCTAGTTTGAACTCCATTGCTAGGACTGGGATTAGTCTAATTTCTTAGGTAAGCATCTAATCCCCATCGATTTAAGAAATTAATAGTCATTTGCTATCTCCTATTTACACCAGAGTGTAAGCAAGTAGTTACCGATGTAGAGTCACGTATGCACTCACACGCTCGTAGTGTTTTTATGCTATACAATCAAAGTTGTAATAAGAAGCACAATAATATTGATATATACATAGGCATATGATTGTATATGTTAATTTTCAAAGTGAGATTGAAATCGAGTGTCAAACACGTACCCCTAGATTGTTAAGGATTGTTCTTATATTGGTGAGAACATGATTGGACCTCGATTCGTCTCTGATTAAATGATTATAGCTATGAAAATTAGTGTATACAAATCATAGTAATGGCCTGAATCCCACAAATACCAACCCTGAAGTTTTCTCCTTCCCTTTTTCTTTCCTCTCTTTCTCTTCTCTTTTTTTATAAAAAAGTGATTGTTGATCGATCCCGATCCCGTGATCCGTACTAGTCCCTTAGCACTTAGGCATTTTTTCAGTAGAAACTTTCCCACTTCCCCTAATAAATGATTGGACCTGCCTCTTTCCTTCCTTTTCTTCTTTCTGCGTATTGTAGCACTTAGCGGTCTTTATAGCTTCGAAATCCTAACTTTCTCATACTTCGATACCCACCACCGTACTCCGCACTCTGCCTTCTCCGACCCCTGAAAACCCAGCATATGCCTCTGACCAAGTGCTACCAATCTAAAGTGGGTCTCTAGCGTATTTTGGTCTTCGATTTTAGGTTTGTTTGCATGACTTTGTGGGTTTCGTGGATTTGAAGATGTAGAGATGGAAGGAGCCGTGACTGGGGAGGCGCTGGGTGTTAGAGTGGTGCGCAAGATCATGGGTGAGCATAGGATGGTGGTGGTGCAACTTAGAGTTGGTGTGGGGGAAAAGTGGGGAAGGAAGGAAAAGGAAGTGGTAGTTGGGAAGAAGAAGAGGGTGACAAAGAAGCAGGATACGAAAAAGAGGAGGGGAAGTAGGATCAATTGAGAAGAACTGGAAATGAGGATACAGAAAAGAGAAGAGGAGAAGGGGGACTAAATTCTCTTAAGTTCGAGGGTATGGAATTTCACTTCATATCCCTGGACTTAGCGAAATTTTCAGATTTTTGGAAGGAGAAGGGTTGGACTTGCGGGGTTATGAACTTGGGATGGAGGAACAAAATAGATTCTAAGTGTTTAGGGATACGAAGTCAAAATTCATAGACTTAGAAAAATTCTAGGCTCCAAACTTGAGTTCATTAACCTTAGACTACTTCACAAAGTCGCGTGATCGTATTGGAAGTCAAATTGAATGTATCATATTATAATGACTTAACATTCGAAATACGAATCTTACGACGAATTGATAAATCAAATATGCATGTAGGCCTAGAGAATAAAATTGACTATGGACCTATGATTGAACCACTAAACTTGGAGTTCGATTTCCAATCCTATCATGACGTAATCACGATGCGGTCCATGTACCATGAAGTTAGTCAACAGTGGTGATGGTTTCAGTTAGGAGACTAATAGTTGTCACTACATTCTGAATTGTTTTACTGTATTTGCATTAGCATGCAAGACAATGCATGTTCCATGCTAGTTCACACTAACGTGGGGGGCATGGGATTTATCATGTTAATCATTGCAACTATTTTAAAATTATAGCTTAACATGGAATCGAGGAGCTTTATACGATTCCAAGGTTTGTCAGCCGAGGCTGTAGAGTTGCCTTCAAACTTGAATGATTCATCAAATGATTCGAGCCTGATTGTAAACCATCGTCAAAACTTTGAAGCATTTGCCCCTCTTAACGAGCGAGCCCATCAGATGCACATAATCAAGATGAGCAATCTTAAGGGTCGCAAACAATAGATCATCACATGGATGATCTAACCGCTTAGGGCAAGCATGATGAATCAGAAGAAGGCCCACAAGAGGCTGAGGACGAAGAGAACAATCAAGAAAACATTCCTTTGACATTGGACATGCTGGAGGACACAGTCATTTTAGAGAATCCTCTGGATTAGGTTGCCTCCAGAATCGATGAGGCCGCATTAGCATAAATCTACACGAGGTACGACATACCGCAGGATGAAGTCCGAGTTCTTGGGAGGAACGACATGACGCATGCTCCCCGAAAGGTTATACTGCCTGGAACAAATACACGTGTTCTGTCAGGTGCGTGCCACCATCGTGTGCGTTTATCCAAGACATGTTGCACTATATGCGATTGGCACTGACGTAGGTTCATACGAATGGATACCCTTTCCTACTCGGAACCTGCACCCTGTTTATTGAAAACTTGGGTATAGAGCCATTTATTCTTTTAAGCTAAGAAAACCTTACCCATCTCTTGTCTATTTGGAAGCTCAACCTAACAGTCGCATCATCCTAGGGTTATGGAACAAATTAAGCTACTTCAAGCACGATTGGTTCTATGTTCGGTGCCTTTCTAGATTTGCGATAAGATGGTTCAGCAGGCGTAAGTGTTTTAATACTTATGTTATGTTCCAACTTATTCGAGCCATAATCTCCAGACTAACTTGAAATATATCTTTACAGGTATTCTCTGAAGGCTAAGGGACGAAGTATACATGCGTAGGGTTTTGGTCTTGAGAGATATTGAAGATGTCTGGTGTAAGGCCCAGAATTTAATCTCATACCACCTCCTCCATATAGTGGGCTTGCTTCCCAAAGGCTGCCACACCAATTGTAGTGATGATGCTAAGGCAGGAGCAATGGAAGGAGACGTGCCCCCAGGCCCGCTTCAAGATGTATTTCCTGTCGTGCTTCACGACGTGCCCTTCGTTGGAGGGGTAGAAGTCTGTGCTTAGAAGTAAAAGAAAGGCCACTGTGCGATTGGTGAGGAGGTGGAAAGGTACATCTTGGAAACCGATATCTCCAGTGATATCCTTGGAAACCACCGCATCAATGGAAGGGGAAGGGTAGTTCAGAGATTTGGACAAAACCCTATATAAACATCTTCGTTTAACTTGAGTGACACAAATTTCGAGAGTTTATTGTTTAACATTGAGGAAATAACCTTTTCAAGCAAACCAAGTACCAGTTCGTCGGGGGTACACTAGGACATAGACACACACTCATGAGCATTGCATGTCAAAACACTTATCTTATGCATGCATTGAATCTCTAATTCGGGTTCATCTTGTTTAGGTACTGTGGCCCAAGAGAGCGATAGGGACTGATATAGAGATCAAAGCCACGAAGTGTACAGATCAGGGATAAGATAGCTCTCGACGATAAAAGTCGTAGATCGTGAGACTTTTACTAGAGGAAAATATAGGTGAGAAACTCAATGCAAGCAATCTCACAAACATGATAGAAACTCCTACCATCGAGATTTATCCTCTACGCTCAGTGCCTCCTTCGACGAGTATAAGATCGATAGAGTCTGAAAGGAGGACCAAGCCAATGAGCATAAGGCAATCGGCAGCTCCCCCTTCCTCATCCTCCCCCTTTACCAAGAAATTTCCCCCGACACCTATGACATAAGTTGTAGACATGGAAAAATATGGTGAAGGCCCAGGAGGAGGGAAATAAGGAGAGAGGAAGAAAAGAAAGCTATCTGAGCGGGCTCCGAAGTAGATGAGATAACTCTTCAAGCACGGAAGTAGTACTTAAAGAAGAACTTCCTCAATTATTATTTAAAAGTGCTAGTCTAACTTCCCAAAATTCATCCTATTCCTCTGGATATCAACAAAGAGACATTCAATAGGTTCTAAGACATCTATAATCAGTAGAGGATTGCCATGGCCTATAGAGAAAAGCTTTCCGTGGTGATGTATAAGAAGATTGCTGGGAAAAAAATGTCTAAAACTCGAAGGTGGTTCAAACCGAGACATGATCAAACCCAGGGATGTAGAGATCAAGGAGTTAAAGATAAATCTGAGCACTGCTAACCTAAAGGTTGAGGGACAACATGCACTAGCTCCTCGGTTCTTGGAAGAATATAAGGACGTTGGAGAATGGAGTTTTGACGACAACAACCTTATTTCAATATTAATTGATTATAAAATATATACTAACATTGTTATTATATATATATACATATATATATATATATATGTGCAGGATTTATATACAGGAATTATTACTTAAGACTGCACAGTTTAAAGATAGTAAAGATTCAGAATTCAGAGATGATTCATGACTCATGAGTATTCCAGATTTCAAGAGTTCAAGACAAATATAGTAATAGAGTCTATATTATGTAAGACTCTAAATAGCACTCCAGGTTCAAATTCAATTTTTTTTTTTCAATTTCTAATTTCTAATTTCTGATTCTATTTTCAAATTCCTTTTTTAATCTCTATCTTCTCTATTTTATTTTCTTTACTTTACTTTGATTTAAGACTCAAGTTTTATATATTTAAACTTTTATATACTTTATATCTATATAGTTTTAACTTTATAATTTTATAAATATATTTATATAGTTTATATTTATGTTTTAATATGATTTTCTACTTTATAATATTCATTTATAACACTATGTTTTAATTCAAGAATTTCCAGAATTATATATATATATATCAAAACACTTGGAAAATATTCAAATTTCAATTTTGTACATTGATATGTCGACATATATATATATATATATATATATATACACACACATGTCGGTATGTAACTGTCATTTTTTCAAAATTGAAGTGTCTTTTAACTATTTGTGATGGTTCAAAAATGTTGCAACCTTTAAAATGTTATAAATAGGCATGATTACAAAAATTTTAATCAATCTTCTTCTCCATCTTCATCCCTTTTTTATACCATTATTCTTTCTCATTTTTATGATTTCTATACATATACTATGCTGAATTCAATTCTATTTATATAAAAATTCTTCTCTTCTCACTCTCTACTCATTACTCTCTGAATCAAAGTGCCATTGAGGACGTGTTATAGGGTTGTTGTAATTGTTTGAGTTGTGTAAGTAATCGGTGGTATCCCTTGTAGTCGTTAAATCAAGGAGGATAATCGATGGTATCCCTTGTAGATGTGAAATCAAGGAGGTTGTACTTGACTATTGATATAGTAATAAAACTCTATGCAATCCAGCATTGCGTGAGACTGGACATAAGAGCAATCCAAACCAATATAAAATCTGTTGTGTTTTTTCCTTTTCAACATTTTTATTTTTGTTTATCTGTGTGTTTGTGTTTGATTCTGTGTCTGTTATTGTTTCTGTGGTGTTTGATTCACATAGTACTTCACATAAATTTTAGATTTTGTTTAAATTATTAAAAACATTATCCATCCCCCTCTAGTGTTAGTTTTTCCTTAACGATCCATTCTGCAATCCCTAACAATTGGTATCAGAGCGAGGTTTTTCAAAAAGTTCATAATCTAATTTTTGAAAAATTGTGATAATGGCAACTGACACTAGTAGCAATAATAGTTCTTTTGTAGTGGGTCAGTCCACTATTGGACCACCTCTGTTTAATAGTAGTAACTATTCGTATTGGGCATGTAGAATGTAAATATATTTACAGTCATTAGGATTAGGCACATGGAATAGTACACAAAATGAGTTTGTTGAATCCACAACTGCTTTTGCACAATGGACAAATGAACAAAAGGCTGCAGCACAAAGCAATTCTAAAGCCATTAATATGTTATTTGTTCATTAGATAGGAATGAGTTTAATAGGTTGTCAGCATGTAAAATTGCTTATGAAATTTGGAGAACTTTACAAGTTACTCATGAAGGAACTAGAAAAGTTAAACAAACTAAAATAGCAATGTTAGTTAATCAGTTTGAGTTATTCAAAATGAACGAGAATGAGTCTATCTCCAGTATGTATTGCAGATTTCAGGAGATATGCACTCGTTAACAACACTTGGAAAAACTTATTCTGAAGAAGATCAAGTCAGAAAAATATTGAATTCATTAACTCTAGAATGGGATCAGAAAACACTGGCTATTGAAGAAGCCAATATTGTCAATGAAATGAAGATTGAGGGGTTAATCGGAAATCTGATGTCTTTTGAAGTCCAATTACAGAAAAGAAAAGAAAATAGTCAACAGAGAAAAATCCATTGCACTTAAAGCAACAACAAATGATTCTAACTTGACCAGTGAAGATGATGAAGAAACAGCCCTTATGACAAGACATTTTAGAAGATTTCTAAAATATGGAAGGAAAAATCAATATCAAAATAATAACCAAGAAAATTCAAAAAGTAATGATGGCCGATGTTATAACTGCAACAAACCAGGCCATATAAAGAAAATGTGTCCATATCCAGATAAATCGACTCAACAAATAGACAACAACAATTCGTCAAGAAAGAGAAAGAAAGCATACGCAGCCACGCTAGATGATTCAGATTCATCATCAAGTGATGAAGAGACAGAAACCAAAAATTCGAATATGTGCTTTACGACAATTCAGAATTCAGAAAACTTCGAAGAAAAGGATCTAAAAACCGGGCATGCCTTAATTAATTTTTTAATTTTATTTGGTTGAACGGTTGCTTTGTTTGTTTGCTTTGTTTTGAATTTAAAAAAAACTTTAAAATTTAAACGTGAAATTTGAAATTCAAAATAATAATATAATAATAAATTACAAATAAAATTATAAAATAAGATTTTGAATGTTTGTTAAGATTAGAATTATTTTAGGAAATCGTTAAACCTGAAATATAAATCGATAATATAAATTTCCACAAAAATTTAATTTCCTTTGAAAATACATATGTCCATATGTCGACATACATATATCCATATGTCGACGTGTATTGACAAGAAATTTGAAATTTAAATTTTGAAATTCAAAGGTTTAAACTTTCAAACTTCTCTCCAACTTTTCACCAACTCCCAAGGTTTGAAAAGGCGTCATTTAAATCTGAAAAGTTGTGCCTATTTAATTCATATCCGTTCAATTTCTATATATATACCTATTCTCTCTACCTTTCATTCACAACTCAAAACGATATTCTTCATATCTATTCTCTTCAAACTATCAATTCAATGGTTTCCTCAAGTTCCACTCAGAAATTGAAGTTAAGAAAAACCATAAAAGATTATCTTCATAATGACAACGAAGTTATCAAAACCTATGTTAATTATTTAGCAAGTGCTAAGGTTAACACGGGTGCTTTCTCCGTCTTTAGTGATTTTCCATCTTATGATCTTATCTTTGCCTTTCAACATAATGAGGTCTTGAGTCTAATTGACTCTCGTGATAACGACGAAGTGTGTTGTCCCAAACTTTTCAAGATGTTCTATATGAATCTTAATCGCGGATTTTACAAAGGCACGAAAGACCAAATTTGGAGTAGCATTAAAGGCATGCAAATTGTTATCGATGCCAAATTCTTAGGCACTATTCTACATTGTAGAAGCACGGGATCGGATTTTTTGGATTTTGTTATCGAAGAAACCGATTTGGAGACCTATCATGACATATTTGAAGATGATGCTCCAATGGAGTTCAAAAATCACTTTTTTCGTCCAAAAACAAGAATTGTCAACCTTATCCTTCAACATACTATCACTCCCATTCCGAAAACTTTAATAATCCAACTCTCAAAGGACAAAAAGCTTTCTTTGCTATTATAGGTGGCTATAACATCAATTGGGCCGATAAGATTTTAAAAGAGATCAAACCCATAGAATTGTCTTCAAGAGAAAATACTCTCTACTATGATGTTTATCTCACTCGTATCTTGAAATACTTTGGAGTATATCTTCATGGAGAAGAGTTTGTGCCTAGAAAAGTGTTTGACTCATCAAACATTCATCTTATGCAAATTCATCTCAGTTTCAAACCATATGAGACTTTCGAACCCAAACAAGCTCGAATGCAACAAGAACAAGCGCCAATGGAAGTCAAAGAAGAAGAAGAAACTTCTTTAGAAGTTTTGAGTGTCCAACCAACACTACACATTTCGAAAGAGACAATTGTTCAAAATCAAGTAAAGATTGCCAATAATCAAAAGAAGCTTAAGAAGAACTTTTCAAAAACGACCAAGTTCATGGTCAAGATTGAAAGAAAGCTTGGAACTCACCTCCCTCATCATCATCTGAAAACTAGTTTATCTAGTTTAATCCATCTTTGTGTATTTGCTTATATTTGCTTTTGAATATCGTATTTAGTGTGTCTTAATTAGTTGGATGTATTTGCTTTCTATGAAGTAATGAATGGAGTTTTATTTCTGTTTAAATTTGTCTTTAAATTACTGTAAAAACCTTAGAATTAATTATAGTTTAATATAAGATCAAAAGATTCAAAAATTTAAAAAAATTCAATAGCATATGTTGACATACATTTATGTATATGTCGATATATACCTACCAGATTTTCAAATCACTTCAAAATTTAAAAATAAATAACTACTCATATCCATTCAAAATCCAACGAATTCCAAACCCTATTTAAGCCTATTTCTTCCAGAATGTTTCATTATTTCATTTCTCCTTCTTCCTTATTCATTTCCTCTCAAATTCATGGCTAATCTAATTCATAATCTTAGTGAAAATCTAAAATAAACCTTGAATTCATTCAAGAATATTCTCTATATAATTCTATGAAACCGGCGTCATCTCGAATTAAGCCAAATAAATATGTTAGAACAATAAAAGAAGCATTTTGATGCAATTCGATGGCTAATCTCTTCTCTTTCCAGAGATGAAGATAATAATCTCGCTAAGGCTCCACCAGCCAAAAAGATGAAGATTGGGAAGTCATCAAGAAGGATCCAATCTTTGGAGAAGACGGTTGGGTTGAAGTCCTAAGAAACATTTAATTGATTGGTATGGTTAATTTATTTGATTTGTTTGAATTGAATTCTATGACATGAAACTAGTATATTAAAACATATGGTGTGGTGTGATTTGATTTGATTTGGTGTGTATATTTAATTATAATATTTGGATTGGTTTGTATTGATAATCATGATGTTAGAAATTTCTATTATAGGATTATATAGATTAAGGGGGAGTATGTTACTTTGATTTGGGAAATACTTAGTTACTTATAGGAATTATTTAGATAGTTACAGGATTTAACGGGGAGTAGGTTTATAATTTCTTTTTGATAATACCAAAGGGGGAGAAATTATAAAATATAGACATAGTTTATAGACAAGGGGAGTATTTGAAGGATCATCATCAACATGTATATAGATGAATGATATTTTATAAACTAAGGTTGTCATCATCAAAAAGGGGGAGATTGTTGGAGAATGGATTTTTGATGACAACAATCTAATTTCAATATTAATTGATTATAAAATATATACTAACATTTTTGTCTAGAATATATATATATATATATATATATATATATATATATATATATATGTGTGTGCAGGATTTTTATACAAGAATTATAATTGAAGATTGTACAGTTTAAAGATAGTAGAGATTCAGAATTCAGAATTCAGAGATGATTCAAGACTCATGAGTATTCAAGAGTTCAAGACAAATATAGTAATAGAGTCTAGATTATGTAAGACTCTGAATAGCACTCCATGTTCAAATTCAAATTCAAATTCAAATTTTATTTTTCAATTTTTGATTATAAATTCGATTTTTAATCTCTATCTTCTTTATTTTATTTTATTTACTTTACTTTTGATTTGAAACTCAAGTTTTATAAGTTTTATATATTTATACCTTTATATACTTTATATCTATATAGTATTAACTCTATAATTTTATAAATATATTTATGTTTCATATGATTTTATACTTTATAATATTCGTTTATAACACTATGTTTTAATTCAAGAATTTCCATAATTATATATATATATTATATGTGACGACCCCAAACCCCCGTTCCACGGTGGCAAGGGTAATCTTTGGAATATAACACATAAACAAATAACAGCAGAACAGAAATATATAAATACACCCGATAATGTACAACAAAATACACTGGATAAACATAATCATCAGAGTTACACAGTATACATGATCATACTTAGTAAAAAATACAGTTCAGCTTTACATAAAATGTCAATAGCGGAAACAAAACATAATATGTACAACAGGAGCTGAATAACATAAAAACAAAGAAGTGATAAAATCCATCTTCAGCTCCATAGCTATCCAGAAAGATCCTGCTAGAACCTGAATACAAGGCTGCCCGTGTAGAAAAAAGGGCACCCGAGTTTGCAAGTGAAACAAACTACGAGTCAGTCATGGGACTGGTATGAGAAATCTGCTTAACTTATTTTATAATATGGCCAATCACAGGACCACGCCGCTAACGTGGAACGGGTTTACTCCATTGGATTGCCAGTGCTTTAGAAAAAGTAAATCATTTAAACATCGCAATGCTTTTTATAAAAATGAAGCCATTATAAGACTCAGTTCCCATCACACAATGCAACGCAAACCGGAGATAGAGTTTTCACCTTATAATGGCCAAAAGATGTTTGATACGTATAAAACAAAAGCATTTGATATTATTACTAGTGTTTAGATGCTTCAAAAACAATTTCAATCATAAGTATCAATCATAGACGGCATAAATGCCCCATACCACTATGTCGCCATATATAGGTATACAATCAAAATCGCACGATGTCGTATTTGGAAATTGGATTCCGTCATGAACCAAGGAAAGGGATCGTCATTAACGCATCGAGACCGTCTAGTCCGACTTTCAGGGCAAGTACTCAGTCAATCCCTTGGATCGTCGGGGTCGGTCCACACGGAGTGGATTAAAATGCCTGAACACTGCGTTTCCCCGCCCTATGGGGCGTAAACTGGTCCTATCCCGACGAGACCATCGGCTCTGAAGAAACCGAAATAACCGAGGCCTCGTTTTCCATCATCCACATAAAAAAATGCCCGGGCGTGTTAAACCCAAAGCACTACTCCTAACTAGAAAGAAACGCAGGTCCTCCCTGAGGTCCTCTCCCGTTTCTGGTTCATACCGGGGTGTGAGGCTCGCGAATAAACGCTAAACACAAAGCTTGCTATTCAAAGCCGTGCTTTGATCATCAACCACAAAGCCCTGCTTTTCAACAAAAGCTTTGATCACAGCATCTCTACATGCCACGTCGTCGATATACAACGTCAGACACGCATCCATTTACAAGTCTGTTATGGGTTTGAACGAAACTAGAGGATCTTTATTCCTTGCACATCCGAACGATCAACAATTACGTCCGGACAACCACCACTGTAACCACGTCAGGGCAGCAACTCCCATAAACAGCATCAGTAGCTATCTATTCGACGTGAAGATCATCGGTCTTGCACCGTCTTCATATCTTCGACTTCTATTCGTCGATCAATTATTTGAAATGAGAATTAAGTCGGCCTTTTCAAATAATTCACGTATATTTAGAATTTCAAATCAATTCATTTCAGTGGTTAAATTATTCAACATCAATAATTCTATTCTTTAATGTAATTTTCACGCCAAACACATTCAACCATCAAATATCCAATAAACGGGTAAATTCGGTTTATTTCCATTCCATATCATTTATGATATTTTATAACGATTTACCGCTATTTTTATTTATTTAAAAATAGCCAATTCATTCAAACAACGCTTCAGGCCATAATGCGGCCATGGCGCTGTTTTTCTTCAAATTTGATTTACACATATCTGAAAATCTAAACGTTGGATCTTTACAAATTTTATATCATTAGAAAGATCTTTTCAAAACGAATCCAACGGTTCCATTTTTGGGAAAATCCGACGGTCGGATCTCCTGGTACAATCGTTTGAAGTTACGATTTCAAAATACGAACTGCAGCATCGTTATCCGATTTATTTATTATATTTATATATATAAATATAATCGATTCTGGCGCTGTTTTTATTCAGATTTAAATTAAACATTCCAGGCAATCTAACCGTTGGATCTTTGCAAAGTTGGTATCGTTGGAAAGATATTTCCAAAGCGAACCCAACGGTTGTAGTTTCGGGAAAATCCGATGGTCGGATCTCCCGCAATAATCGTTTGAAATCAAGGTTTCAAAATACGAACTGCAGATTCGTTATTCGAATTATTTTAACTATATATATATATATATAATCCGCTCTTCGATTTCAAAACCATTTCATTTCATATATGTGATAAAAATGATATTTTTTTATCCAACAAATATTTGTTTCAACACATGACTATTTTTAACACTTCCTATATATGATAAAAATGTGATTTTTTATTGCCAAAACAATTTACTTCAAAAATGAAGATTTTTAGCGATTCATATATATAATAAAAATGTGATTTTTATTGTTATAATAATTTATTTCAAACATGAATATTTTATATACTTCACACATACAATAAAAATGTTATTTTTATTGTTCAAACAATTTCTATTTCTTACATTCAACAAAAATGTTATTTTTATCATTCAAACCATTTCATTTCAAACATTCGATAAAAATATTATTTTTATCGTTCAAATCATTTTATTTCATACATTCGATAAAAATGTTATTTTTTATCGTTCAAATCATTTTATTTCATACATTCGATAAAAATGTTATTTTTATCGTTCTAATCGTTTTATTTCATACATTCGATAAAAATGTTGTTTTTATCCTTCAAATCATTTTATTTCAAACACGAATATTTTTCCCATACATGAATATAAATCAAATACAGGAATATTTCAGAAAATTTTGGCAGCATAACAGCAGGGTAGTCAAAACCGGTACCGTCCCGAGTACGTCTCCTCGCTCTACCTTAAAGCCTCGTAGCTTTTGACAATGAGGATTTCAATATCTAGTGCGTATGCAGACGAATTTTCCCATATACTAATACTATTGGGATTTCAACCACAATCAATCATATCAAATCAACCATTCGTGATATTCACCAAATTTCACATCAACCAAATCCAAACAATCACAACCAATATATATCGTCCGTGGTCTATGGACGAGAGGAGTAATATATATATATATATATATTTATATTTATATATATAGATATACGTATATAAATATATTTTGATTTCATTTCAATATCATTTCAATTCCATTCAACGCATATATAATTTTTACAACACATATATAACTTATACATCGCATAAACAACTTATACAACACTTATACATGAGGTGTACAACGCTTATATAACTCATAAATCGACCGTATAATTTATACATCGTCATTCCATATCGTTTATAATTTAGAAATCTCAAATTGGGATCCACTCCTCCAAAAATTGTAGAAGGCTCAGAAAAATATCCGGTCTCCTCTAGAATGTAGAAGACGTCCACACGAGTCCACAGTCTCTTGTTTCACTGGATTTCGATAACATAGCAAAAAGATATGATTTTTATAAGTTTGTAACCCTTTTATTTGTCAAAATCAGTTAAAATAAATAAAGCCGTATATTTTTCAAACCTGTTCAAAACTATGTTTCAATTTATCTTCCAATCCGCTGCGCTATAGGAGGATCGGCCAATGCCACGTCGAAGAGGGAGGAGAGGCACCTTCGCGCGTGGTGGTGGGGTTCACTTCGGTGCACCAGGGTAGCGGCGGCGGCGGTTCAAAGGTTCGAACTTCGGGGAGGTAATTCTCATGAAATACGAGGCGAGAGGGGGGCTACCTATATGGATTTGAAGATCTGGAGATGCTCTACAAAATCCTCAACTACAGTGGAAGCTGATTCGGCCTGTGGAGGGAGAAAATGAAGAGAGAAGGAAGAAGAAGCAGCTGCCATCGCCTGGAGTAATATCGGGGAGAGAGAAAGTGATTTTCTCTTTTTTTTTAATAAAAAATATGATTGGCCCGCTCTATTTATACTTCAAAAATATCCGTTTCTCCAAACGAACTCCAATTCAAACCCAACGACTATCGCCCCTTGCTAAATACCCCCATTCTGAACACAATGGAATATGTTTCGTAAACCCATTCGACTGTTTCAGTCAGTTTTTCTTCAAATTAAAATATAAAACATTCAATATTTGATTTGAACGTACATTTCAATTTGCCAGGGCAACATACTGATCCTAAAAATTCCAAAAAAATAAATCTAGCTATGTTTTGATGATACAGTCCCAATAAAACTGATTTCGTCTAATTTGGAGAAGGTTTGAAAAATGGCCATTTTTTGGTCAATCCAATTTGACTAAAATCAACCAAACACATTTTCCTTTGCCACGCTCACATATTAACTCCAAAAATTATGGAATTTGAAACCAAGCAATAATTTGACATCCTGGATCCAACAAAAGTGGTTTCGTCGAAAATGGAGGTCGTTTGCAAAATGGCTATTTTCACGGGCTATATTAACTCCATAGCGACCTTTTTGAAAATTCATTTGACCATAAATTTTGATTCCCACTATGAAATTTCGATTTTTCAGATTCGTTAGAAAGATATTCATAAACATATTTAAATATTTTTGGTTTCGCTAAAATCCGTTTTATTTTGCATCCGGTACAGTCAATCAAAGTTCGAATTCAAAATTTCAAACTACCGTGCCATTTCAGGCCTTGTTTTGTAATTAAAATAAATATATTCGCTATAACTTCGATCAAAATAGATTTTTGGCTGTTATTGTTTAAAATAATTTATTTTAAATATTCAACATTCACTAAAATAGCCAAATTAAAATTTTTAAATTGGTTCTGATTTACCAGGTTGTTACAATATATCAAAACACCTGAAAAATATTCAAATTTCAATTTTGTACATTTATATGTCAACATACATATTTATATATATATATAAATATATATAACTATCATTTTTTCATAATTGAAAGGAAGTGTCTTTTCACTATTTGTGATAGTTCAGAAACATTGCAACCTTTCAAACGTTATAAATAAGGGTTGATTTCGAATTTTTTAATCAATCTTCTTCTCCATCTTCACTCCTTTCTCAAAAACACTATTCACCCCCTATCTAGTGTTAGTTTTTCCTTAACAATCCATTCTGCAATCCCTAACAAAGGAGGTGTTAGCTTGCCAGTCCGCTTGAATTATAGCCGTTGAGAGGATAATATAAAGCTAACATAGGAGAATGAATGACTCAGGAAAGACAATAAAGAAACTGAGCGGCTGAGGAAAGAGTGCTGGAACTCAGGAAGAGGTAGGAATCTAACCAAGCTCTTTTGAAGATGATAGAAAATAAAAAGAAGCAACTAAACATCAACGAGGGATGTGCTTGTGCAAGGTGATGAAGTTAAGAGAAACTTTGAAGCCCAACTAGAGGAACTTAGAGAAAAAGCAAAGGAAGATGAGGTGAATGCCAAGAAGAAACTTGAATCACTAATTCTCGTATTTCATTCACAATATATCTGTCACCTCAAAATCTCATGTGTTGACGATTGTGCCTGGATCTTTGCTCTAACTTTGGAGAGGTTCCTAGATGACGAGGGTGCTTCTCTTGATCTTGATGAGGTGGACAAGAAACCCTTAATGGCTCAGTATATGACTGAGGATGAGCTTTGAATTCTAGCGGAAGGAAAGAAGGTTTTAAAGTAGGATGCTAAGGCAGAAGCGGCGAAAGGAGCTGCTGAGGTCAAAGGGAAAGTAGTTATGAGCAAGAGCATCATCCATGCTCATACGGCTAAAGAAGGCGCTACCCATTTCCCAAATGGTTCCACCATCTACCTCAGAAGGTCTAGGTCCGCCATTTGCTACCATTCTTGAGTACGATCTTGATCGCCCAGGCTTTGTGCCGGGACCGTTTCAACACCAATAGCAAATGACACAACTGGAATGGAGACTACAGAGTAGGGCTTGCGAGGTATATCTGTATTCTCACTAGTATTTGAAAAGATGATGTAAGCTTTTGAGGAGGCCACATGGATTTCTATTGAAACATTGGGGAACAAAAGAGGATTAACACTTCTTCTCTTCGACGGATAATTCTTTCAAGATGGAGATTCCTGTTGCCTTTAAGACTTCAATACCTGATGAGCCCACATTCGACGTTAAGGGTACAAAAACGTTGATGAGCAATGAGATTGGAAATGTTGACATTTATAGGGGATTGGAACTAGGTGAAATCGACCAGGGGATCTGTTCGATGAAATGGAATCGTTAATTGAGGATGAAAGGTGAAAGGAAGAAGAAGAGGGTGAGAGTCATTGGCTGCAGCGGTGAGGCAAGCGGGCCAAATGTGCATGAATTAGAGCAATAATTGCATGCCTGCCTCTCCATCGAGCAAGAAGAGGCAAAAACCAAGAGGAAGGTTAAGGAAGAGGCCAAGAAAAATGTTGAGAAGGTATTTGAAAAGCCTCAAACCTTAGTAGACATAGTTGAGATTTTCCTCCTCCGCTAGAGATGATTCTTCCAGAAATTGCTTGGGACGAAGTGACGAAGATCTCCGACGAGGGCGAAAAGACGTCCGAAGAGGACCCGACAAAAGGTTTTGAGATGATACCCCATTCCAAATCAACTCTGCCCAAGAGAAAGATGGGAAATAATGGAAATGGGTTAAAGCAGAAAAGGAAGGAATGACAGGATAAGACACTGAATTCAACGACAAAGAAGTTAAACGAGAACAATAAGGGTGGCTCATTCAAATGATGATGGTCCATTAGAAGAATGTTATTTTCTTTTGTTGGCCGATTATAACACCATGTAATTTAAATAATAAAATTATCAAAATAATTACATGAATAATGTGATTTGAAAACAAATAATTGTGATAAAAAGAATTAAATTAAGAAAGAAATGGAAAGTAATAAATGTTAACTTGCAACGTTCCTTTGATAAACAATGCATTTCATTAGTGATATTTAAAGAAATATAAATGGAAATAACGCTAAAGTTTGAAAGCATAGAATTAATTATTAAATGGTAGCACGCATGTGAGTACACATGTATATATATTTGTTTCAATATATAGACATAAGTTCCAGAAGTAAAGCATATTTGATTTTGAAAATAATCGCGTGTCATAAATGGAATCAAATCACGTAATAAAGGGGAGTTTAATGACGTTAGTCAAGTAACATTCTAATTTACAATGAGTATGCGCATATTAATTCTAGAAATGGTGCACGTTTGAAATTGAAATTAAATGTGTGTTAAAAGTGGAATAAAATTGAACAAAACTAGAAAGAAGAATAATGTTAAAAATAATGTTCAAAACATACTCACGCACGATCAAAACAGAAAGGGAAACGTGGCCTAACATGTTAATATACATTTGGGTCGACCCAAACTTAGGTTGGGTCGACCCATATGTCGACCCAATCTATGGGTGAGTCGACCCATAACACATTTAGAGGACTTATTTTCTTTGTTTTGACATTTTGGATTTTACAATTCTAAATCGAAAGCATGTAGCTAGTTTGTACATATAAATAAACCAACAAGGCTAGCCATCAAACTCATATTTTTCTGAGTGGATGTGGAAGCCCTACCATTCTATTTCTCCTCCAAATTCTTCAAAAATAAAAAATATATTATATTTAGGCTATTTGATTCAAGATTTGGAGGTAGTTGCTGTAGAATTAAGGTTTAGATGTACAAATTTTCTATCTGTGTAAGGTAAGTTCTTCGGATCTGAATTTAAATAGTTTCTTTCATCCTTCTTGGATTTAGACTTGTAAATCTGTGAAAAATATAATTTGTGGTTCAAATAAGAAAGACCATAGATAACAAATCTAAATCAAAGTCATATCCAAAACTTAGGGCATAAATCCTAGATGAGTGGAATTAAATTATTCTTTTTAATAACGGTATATATCATCATTCGATTCCTATTAAATCAGTAATATATTCTCTCAGTATTTTCCCCCTTTCTACACCAAATTTTACAGTTTTATTTTAAATTCTGGTTATGAGGAAAATATGCCTTGATTTGCAATATTGGCATATGTATACGACTGATTATGCGCCTAATTTTATGCGATTGATTATAATCCTTTTATTTTGGCACATTGAAAAAAGTGATTCAATTGAAGTTATGAAAAAAGAGGATTTATTGGGGTTAAATGAATATATAATACCAAAACTGTAGTAAAAAGGAATTTGACAGAAAAATAGGCAGACCTGATAAAACTTGCCAAATAATTGTGACACAGGTGGACATGACATAATGCATGGTAAATTTGTAATTGAACATTAGATATGAAAATTTCCGTATTCATTTGTTAAAACTACCCTTCAAATTTATAATGGAATGAATATAAAAATTGTTGACGTTGAAAGAAAAAAGAGGTGTAAGCCCAGTTGTGCCTAAATTTACCGTGGTTATGACAAATTGGGAAAAATAAATAAAAATAAGGAATTAATGTATACCAGTAAAAATAGGGAGTTAGAATAGCTAGATTGATTGGTTAGGAAAACGGAAACATTTCCATAGTTTGGTTTGTAAGAAAAATGGAAAACTAAATTACAAGTATAAAACTAAATAAGGCATAGATTAGTGCGATATAGAGATTTAGTGGTATTGCGCACTTTCCAACAGACTAAAAATAATTGAAGAGAATATCTTATGGTTATGTGAAACGACCCGAACTCCCCCGGTCTCCGAAGAGAAGAGAAAGCGCGGATTGAGTCGAGAACAAGCCACATCAGGACGCAGGCGGAAGAACATTTCATTGTATATTTCAACAATCCATCAGATTACAAGAATATACAGAGTATAAATGAATATTACACAGAAATATCAGAGATTTAAATTACATTTAAATACATCGCAGCGGAAAATAATACAATACACAACTAGAAGAGATATACAGATACAAAGCTTTCCGGATATCATTCCAGCTGTAAACCAGGATCCTGTGAATATAAATCTGCAAAACCAAAACTACTAGCTGCCCGTGTCAAAATAAGGGCACCCAGAGTTTAGGTTAAAACAATAAACTCCAGGTCAGTCATGGGACTGGTGTGAGAACTAAAACAGTTATTAATCTTTATTTTCAAAGTTTGGTAAATCAAGGGACCACGCCGTATAACACGGAACGGGTTTCCTCCCAAGAATACCAGTGCATAAAACAACAGCACCATGCTAAATAAAGAACAATGAAGCTATTATAAGACCCAGTTCCCATCACACAATGCAACGCAAGCTGGAAGATAGGGTTTTTACCTTATAATAGCCAAGAATGCTTGATACGTTTAAAACAAATCATTTGATACTATTATAAATGCATAGTGTATAAAACAACTTCAAATCATAAGTATCAATCATAGACGGCATAAGTGCCCCATCCCACTATGTCGCCATACTAGGCTCTACAAATAAAACCGCAAATGTCACGTATTTGGAAGTTGGATTTCCATCTATGAATCGAGGCAAAAGATAGTCCTCAACCGATTCGAGACTGTCTAGCCCGAGCCTCAGGAACAACCACAACTGCCCCTTGGAGCGAGAGGGCCGGTCCACCGATGTGGATTAAAATTCCTGAACAATGCGTTTCCCCGACCTTTGGGGCGTAAGTGAGCCAACGAATGGCTCCATCGGACCCGGATCGTCCGATCAAACTGAGGCGCCTCGTAACACCAACAACCACATAAGTCAAACCCGTCAGGGCGTGTAAAACCACTGACGCCACTTCTAGCTAGAAAGAAACGCATGCCCTCCCTGAGGTCCTCTCCCGTTTTTGGTTCATACCGGGTATGAAACTCGCGAAGTAAACGTTACATAAAGCTACGCCACAAAGGCCGTGCTTCGATCATCAACCACAAGACTTTGCTTTTCAACAGAAGCCTTGATCATTTGCCACTTAGGCATGCCACACATGCAATTCACTCTATGCGTTTGATATCCATCAGTATATAACCCCTGAGCTCATACGTCTCAGAGAAGGGCATTAAGCAAGAGAATAAATTCTCCGCCGCCAAACATATATATATTTAATAGAAATCAATCACACAGACTGAAATCCAATGTCAGACACACAGTCCATTTACAAGTTTGTTCTGGGTCTGAACGAAACCGGAGGCACCTAGTACCCCGCATATCCATCGACCTCCAAGTACGTCTGGACGATCACTAACTGTTTCCATCTTCTTAGGTGTACAACCCAATCAAGATCATCAGTAATTACCCAAACGACGTGAAGACCTCCGGTCTTCAACCACCGTCTTCATCTTCGACACCACGTCAAATCAATTATTCAGAGTGGGATAAACCCGGTCTTTCTGAACAACTCGCGTATATATATATAATAAAAACGAGTTACACAAACATAACATACGCCTCATTCCAATTCATCAGTCACTAACCGTAAATTAATCAAGAGAATAATCCCCCAAATATTAACCCTGAAGGCCGAAACCAACATCAGATCAATATCCAGAAAACCATTCTGCTTAGCTAACCGACAGTTAGTTTCTAAATTTCACATTCATAGGGAAAGGTTCCCATTAATTTTATCAAAGATAAATTCTTTTAAATTTATTCTTTAATCTGCTTTTGAATATCAATTCAAACTAGTCGGGATTAGCGAACCTTACCGAAGTAATCATTGGTTTTAATTTCCCAATCCCAACCTATTCCTCCCATGAAGTAAAACGGGTCTTACTTCATATCTAACACCACGGTGTTATCGGTAAATTTAATTACCATTTCACGTTCAAATCTAATTAAAGATTTAAATATCGCCTGGAGCAAAACTGGTGATACTCCATTCTCGATCTTTTCAATCTAATTAAAGATTCATTAAAACTCCACTTAGTTTTAATCTGTGACTGGGTTAAAGAATCAGTGTCATTTAAAACATGGTTCACGATAAACCCAAAATCACATCACATTTCAATCAGTCTCCGACCGTAAATTAGCAAGTGAGCAATTCCCTAAGTATTAACCCCGAAGGCCGAAACCAACATCAGATCAATACCCCAGAAACCATTAAACTTAACTAATCTCCAGTTAGTTTCTGATTTTCTTAACTCCTTTGGGTCTAAGAACAGTATTATTGAAGATACCGTTCACGACAACCCAAAATCACATTTCATTAATTATCGGGTTAAAGAACAAGTGTTATATAAAACACTGTTCACGATAAACCCTAAAATCAATACCAATTCAATTCCAATTAAATATTATTTAATTGGTACATTTCATTAAATCCAAATAAAAAGATTTAATCTTTTTCTCAACTGGGCTTAAGAACAGTGTTAATGAAGACACCATTCACGACAAACCCAAATCACATTCGATATTAAATACAAGGCTCTGAATAGAAAATATACCGGCTTATATTCGATATCAAATTCTACGACCAACAGATATCGTATTGGAAATAACGATATTAATATATCTGTATAATCACGAAATCCAACATCGAAATATTCCAAAGACAATTTCGATTCAAATCCATTCCAATTCAATTATTGGAAATTCTGGTTACTTTTAAAACCCTTTTCAAATCCAATTTATTTATTTAAAAATAAATAGAATTTTAATTCTAGTTCAAAACTAGTTCATTTCGATAAATATCTATTTTTATCTTTTCAAATACGGAGTTTTTCGTCCCGATTCTTCCCAAATCATTTCTTATGATTCTACATAAATTATTGATATTTTTAATAATTTTATCAAGGCCCGTACAGTCGATTTCCATCAACGGCCATCGAACTGCACTTACTGCGACCTTTTCCAAATTTGATTTGGACATAATTCCAAATCCAACCGTTAGATTTCAAATCTATAATATTCATTGGAAAGCTCTTTTCGATACGAACCTAACGGTTCTGGTTTCAGGAGAAGCCGACGGTCGGATCTCCCGTAATGTCCGTTCGAAGTCAATGGTCGAAATTCGCGAACTACCGCGGCGCGGCGCGGCGCGTTCTATTCAGGCCATTATATTATATATATAATATATATAATATATACTTCATCGATTTCCTTTTGAAATGAATTTTATAAATCATTTTAAATTCGTTTTCAAAACAATTTCAACTTCTTTTTCAAATTCAAATCAAAATTGAATTTTTTCCCTTACAAATTCGTTTTAAATTCATTTCAAATTGATTTCAATTCAAATTGATTTCAATTCAAATTGATTTCTAATTCAATTTCAGTTCGTTTTCAATTCAATTTCAATTCGAATTCATTTCTATTCAATTTCAATTCTACTCAATTTCAATTCGAATTCATTTCTATTCAATTTCAATTCGAATTCATTTCTATTCAAAATATCAGATTTTGGAATCACTTTCGATGTTCATTATAAAATGAATAAAATCGATATAAATATCGTTCACGTCAAAATGGCGTAAATCTAATCAACACAGCTTCATATATTCCTATTTTCAAATATTCTATTTTAAATATTTCCTTTTCAAATATTTCTATTCAAATATTTCTTTTTCAAAACTGGAATGAGGCCCAATCAATTACCATATAATGTTAATTATATG
The DNA here is from genome assembly GCA_030737875.1 of Allium sativum. Classification (NCBI taxonomy): domain Eukaryota; kingdom Viridiplantae; phylum Streptophyta; class Magnoliopsida; order Asparagales; family Amaryllidaceae; genus Allium; species Allium sativum. The sequence goes on along the minus strand of CM060924.1, from coordinate 820,970,876 downwards.
GATTTTCTACAACACATGTATACAATAACAACGATGAATAATCAACCATCATCCAAAGTGTATTCTACACTGTATAAGCATCAAATATAAATATTCAACGCTTATAATAGCCTGTCAATCAATCGATCGATATACAACTAAACAATCGGGATTAGTGTACGTCAAATATCATCCCAATACCCGTGTGGGGTTTCAAACAATCAAACACAGATTTTATTTGTGCAGTTGGGCGATGTGTAAAATTTTATCGTCCCAATCAATATCAGCCAAATGTGTGCATATAAACAAATCGTCCGATTTGTTTATTTTTATTTCATTTCATATACACGTTAAAAATTCTATTTTTAACTATAAAATATTTTCCACTATAAAATATTTTATTTCAACTATATAAATATTTTATTTCATTTCACATCACATCACACAATCAACTACACATCAAAATCAAACAAACAAACATACAAGCCGTCCATGGTCTGTGGACAACGGGTGTCGGGTGTTACTAAACACCATCTGCATCCTAGTATATATTATTAACTAGAAAACAAAATTAAAAGGTGAGAAGTTCTCACAGATTAGCTAATCCAATCCCACGACTCTTCAAATGTAGAAGTCTTCGCCGTTTCTTCTTTCGTCACCTTCGTCATCCGTATTCACTACATATATAAAAATCACATTTTTACTTCGCTATTCAATATATAAAAATCGATTTTTTACTTTGCTATTCAATATATAAAAATCGAATTTTTACTTTGCTATTCAATATATGAAAATCAAATTTTTACTTTGCTATTCAATATATAAAAATCGAATTTTTTCTTTGCTATTCAATATATAAAAATCGAATTTTTACTTTGCTATTCAATATATAAAAATCGAATTTTTTACTTTGCTATTCAATATATAAAAATCGAATTTTTACTTTGCTATTCAATATATAAAAATCGAATTTTTATCTTCACTTCGTTATAAAAATTATATTTTTATATTTCTCTTCGCTTAATAAAGATTATATTTTTATTACTCTCCATGAATAAAAATCATATTTTTACTATGCCACTAGTATAAAAATTATATTTTTAACCTTTCGCTTAAAATCATTCCTTATCATATTAACATCTGATTTTAAACAAGGTTGTATCACTAAATTAACTACATAAAAAGGAAATAAAATAGTGATAACACTTACTGTTGATAAAAGAAGAGGGAAGAGGGAAGCTGCTTCGTTCGCTGGAGGTGGTGGGAGGACCAATAGCGGCGCGGCCTGCGTCAGGAGGGGGTCGTGGGGCCCCGGCACGGTGAGGGGAGGAGCTCCGGCCACCTGGCTTCGACAGTGGGGAGGTGCGACGTCTGTTAGGGTTGGATTTGGGGGAGGGCTCGCGCGACGCATTTGAGGAGAGAAGAGGAGAGAGAACGGGGAGGAGGAGGCGGGGTGGAAGAGAAGGGGAAGTGGCGGCGAGGGGGGGGGGGCTCCTCCGACGATCGGCGATGGACGAGGAGGGAGGCACCACGAAATCAATTGTGTGGTTTTTTTTTTTTGTCTTCTGTTTTGACAGTCAACGAAAGGGAGGGGGAGAGAGTATAAAGAGAGAGAGAGTTTTATTTTATTATATTATTTAATTTCAGAAAGTACCTTTTTATTTCGAACTCGAAATCAAACCCACCGCCTGCCGCCCACAGCTAATTACCCTCATTCCGAACACAATGGGATATGTATCATAAGCTGATTCGATCGTTTCGACCAGTTTTCGTCAAAATCAACATATAACTCTATATATTGATTTTGAACGCACATTTCAATTTACTGGGGTCACATACGAACTCTAAAAATTCCAGAAAAATATTTTCTAGCTTCGTATTGACGATATGGTCCTAACAAAACTAATTTCGTCAAATTCTGAGACCGTTTGAAAAATGGTCATTTTTCAGTCGATTAAAATCAACTGAAACTGACAGAACACATTTTCCTTTGCCACGCTCACATATTGATTCGAAAAATTATGAAATTTGAAACCTAGCAATAACTTTACATCACGGATCCAACAAAAGTGGTTTCGTCGAAATCCGAGGTCGTTTGCAAAATTTCCATTTTTAAGGGCCAGAATTCCATAGCGACTATTCTGAATTTTCAACTGGACATATCTTTTGATTCCCGATATGAAATTTTGATTTTTCGGATTTGTTGGAATGATATTCTCTATTAGATTCAAATATTTTTGGTTTCACTAAAATCCGGTTTATTTTGAATCCTGCACATCCATTTGAAGTTTGAAATCGAATTATCGAACTACCGCGCCATATTCAATTCCTTTTATATACATAAATAATTATTTATATTCTAACGACGATCTATATAATATATACGTTTGAATTCTATTCAAAATAAAATTCTCGTCGTTATTATTTAAAATAATTCATTTTAAATAATCAAAAGTCGCTAAAATTGCCAAAATAAAAAATTTAAACTGACCCGGATTTCCGGGTTATTACATTATGGGTTTCTATTGCTGCAATTATCTGAAACTACGGAAGATAGATTACTATGCAATTTCAATAATCAATCAAATAGGAACATGTCTAATTTTCTAAGGAATAAATTTACAAAGACGGAAGAATAAGGGAAACGCAACTAATAGATGTTATGTAAAGAAAAGAAGTAAGAAATTAGGTTAAACACTTGACAATTAGAAATGAATGTAATCTATTTTGATAATCGTACGAAGACAAAAATGAATCATAAGTGGCAGTTTTGATTACAATATTAAGATTATAAGTAAAAGCGAAATGAAGGTTTGTTATAAATAAACTTAAAACTGTGAATTAAGTTTAATAACCATAACTCTATGGCTATGGTTATATGGTGAAAGTAAGACAATAACCTGAAAGTTGTAATTAAAAGTGAAATGAAATAAGAAAGGCTTATTATGAATAAACTTAAAGGGGTGAATTAAGCTTAATAAGCAAAACTCTACGGTAGCCTTGTATTAGGCATTCTATTCAAAGGTTTCCTTGAGATTGGACATTTTATTCTATGGTGGCTTGTGTGAAAAGTCGGTGCATATGACTTAAGCAGGATACTTATATGGATATAGCAGAAATAATAAACTAACTATTAAACTACAATAATTACGTAGGTAAAAGCTAAGATATAGAAATATATCACAAACAAAAGTAAATGTGATAAGTAAAGGCACTAGGAATTTTATACTGGTTCGGAGTTCCCGCCCTACGTCTAGTCCCGAAGCTCCTCTTCGGAATTTACTATCACACCCTCTCTTAACCTGGAGGAATAGGTCCCAACACCCCCGAGTACCAACAAGGATGTCCATGCCTGAGAACCCACACAGGACTTCACAATTTACAAGTGTTTTGACTCTTGAATATGTTCTCTAATCAACATGGAGTAGTCACGATGAAGTACACCCTTCCTATAATCTTATCCTCAAGTATTTAAAGTGAACATGAAGATTTAAAGGAAGTTTGTTGCTTATTGAATCAAGAGATGTGAAATGATATCGAAGATTCAACAAGTAACTTGAATTTGAGAGAGCTTTAGATTGCAAAGTATATAAAAGTGTTAATAAAAAAATAGAGAGAATAGAATAAGAATTGGTAAAAAGGTTGGTTGAAAAGCATGTTTGTGTTGCTTATATAATAATAGAAGAGTAGCATTCCTTCAGGAAAGATTTCAGCAGAAAGTATTGTCCATTTCTATTCGTAATTAAAGAGAAATCTCTTCATGAAAGAAGGTGACTCTTCATAAAAAGGACTTCTATTTTGAATCAGTCAACTGGACTAAAAACTATTAGTCGACTGATTGAATTATAATGTAGAACGTTTGGATTTAAAACCTTTTTAAAACTAGCCATTATGTACAAAAATATGCTTACCAGTCGACTGGTTATTTTTCTACCAGTCGACTAGTACAGCTAAGTCTGTACGGTCATGACTTTTTAAAGCCTTAATATATATGTATATATATATACCTTATTTTGTGTATTCGTGTTATACTTGAGGATAGATTTTAACATAATTCTAACACGACTCAATACGTGTATATATATAACCTTATCTTCATGACATGATTTCCATTGCTCTTCTTTGTTGACATTAATCAGAATTCTTGTTTTCAACATTCTCCCCCTTTTTGATTGATCACAACATATTCGAATTTCTCCCCCTGAGTATGTGGCTCCTCCTGAATTTCTGCAACATTTTGTTAGTTCATAAATTTATAAAGTTACCGTTCTGATTCCTATAACAAAATGTTAGCGCATATATTTTCAATAAATAGATTCATCATTATGATCATAGAAAATATAGCTATAAATATATCCATCATTATGATCATTGAAAATATAACTTTCCCCATTTATCATTGATTAAAAAATATTTAAACACTATAAGCACAAAGTGATCGAATAATCTTTGAAAGATACAATTGCTAATCCTCGTCGAAGTCTTATGAAGGAATCCTCTAAAAGGGGTTTAGTAAATATGTCTGCAATTTGATTTTCCGAGTTTACAAACTCTAAATTGATGATTTATTTTTCAATGTCTCTCAAGAAATGATATCTTATATCAATGTGTTTAGTTCTAAAATGATTTACTAGATTTTTAGATAAATTTATTGCGCTTGTATTGTCGCAATAGATTGTGGAGTTAGATAAATTGACGTTAAAATCTTTTAGTGTTTGCTGCATATATATTACTTGAGCATAAGCTAGAGCAGCATATATATATATATATATATATATATATATTCAGCTTCACATTTTGACAGTGTCACATGTTGACAGTGAAACACAATTTTTTTTCTTGCTGAACCAGGATATAAGTGATTTACCTACAAAGTGACAGGTTCCACTTGTACTTTTCCGATCCGTCCATGATCCTCCAAAATCAACATCACTATATGAAACTAATTCGAAGGAACAATCTTTTGGATAGAAAAGTCCAAAATCTTTGGTACTATTAAGATAAGTAATATACGTTTTACTGCCCTCAATTGTGATTCTTTTGGATTAGCTTGAAAATGAGAACATAAGCAAACACTCATCATAATATCCGTTCTACTAGCATTAAATACAAAAGTGAATCTATCATGCTTCGATATAGCTTTTGATCAAAACTTTTAACATTTTCATCTTTATCTAAGCATGTCGTCGTGCTCATTGGTGTAGGTTTACTTGATGTGTTTTCCATTCCAAAACATTTTATTAAATTAGTACAATAATTTTCTTGATTAGTGAAAATTCCATCTGATAATTGCTTAATTTGCAAACCCAGAAAGTAAGATAGTTCTCCCATGTGGGACATTTCAAATTCACTAGTCATTATTTTTGAAAATTCCTGACATAATTTATCATTAGTTGAACCAAAAATAATGTTGTTGACATATATTTGCACTATCAAAATATCTTTATCAGCTTTCTTAATAAAAAGTGTTTGATCAACCTTTCCAATTTGAAATCTTGACTCTAACAAATAAGTTTTGAGACGTTCATACCAAGCACAAGGTGCTTGTTTCAAACCATATAATGCCTTTTTCAGTTTGAAAACATGATCAGGAAATTTTTCATGAGCAAATAGTGGAGGTTGTTCAACATATACTCTTTCTTTAATATAACCGTTTAAGAAAGCGCTTTTAACATCCATTTGGTATAGTTTAAAGTTATGATGAAACGCGTATGCTAACATAATTCGAACTACTTCTAGTCGTGCGAAGTTTCTTTATATTTTATGTCTTCTTCTTGATTGTAACCTTGTGCAAAAAGTCTAGCCTTATTTCTAGTAATATTACCAAATTCATCTACTTTATTTTTGTAAATCCATTTAGTTCCAATAATTGTTTGATCACTCGGTCTTGGAACTAATTCTGAGACTTCATTACATTCAAACTGATTTAATTCTTCTTGCATGGCAATTATCCAATTTTCATCTGTAGATGCTTCTTTAGGGTTTTTGGGTCCAATATTTGATAAGAAGGCTACATTACTTACTGAATTAAGTTGACTTCTTGTTCTTACATTTGAAGTTGTTTCCCCCAATAATATTTTCGGTTGGATGGTCTTGTAATATTCTTCGTGAAGATCTAACTCCATTAATAGGAATATTTTGATTATCGATATTATCTTGATTTTCTATAGTATTGTTCTCTATGTTATTATGATCAATGTTTTCATCTTCTCTCTATATATCAATATCATCATCACGAGAAATATTATTTTTCATAATATCTGAATTAAATGAATTTTGAATGATATTTCGTCAAATGAAACATGAAGTGATTCTTCTATTTTATTGGTTCTCTTATTGAAAATACGATAAGCCTTGCTATGCTCAGAATACCATAAGAAAATTCCTTCATCGGATTTTGAATCAAAATTTCTAAGCTGGTCTTTTGTATTTAAAATGAAGCATTTTGAACCAAATACTTTAAAATAAGAAATATTCGATTTTCTTCCAGTAAAAGTTCGCACAGAGTGTTTTTAGTAAGAGGTTGAATGGAGACAGGATTCAAAACATAACAAGCTATAGAAACTGCTTCAGCCCAAAAATGTTTTGGTAGTGTACTTCCATTTAATAACGTTCTAGCATATTCTTGCAAAGTTCTATTTTTATGTTCTACAACTCCATTTTGTTGTGGATTTCTAGGAAAAGAGAAGTTATAAAAAATTCTTTTCTTTTGACAATATAAATCAAATTTCTCATTTTTAAATTCTCCTCCGTGATCACTTCATATATTCTTTATTTTTAAATCAGTTAAAATTTGAATTTGTTTGACAAAATTTCTAAAGATATCAAAGTATCGCTTTTATTTTTATAAAACATAGTCCGAGTATATCTTGAAAAATCATCAACAATTACAAACACATATCTACTATGATTTATGGACTGAACTTGAGTTGATCCAAATAAATCCATGTGTAGTAATTCAAGCGGTTGTAAGGTTGATATAACCTTTTTAGATTTAAAAGAAGATTTGGTTAACTTTCCAAGTTGACAAGCATCGCACAAATTTATTTTAGGTAATCCTTTTACAAGATCATTTTTAGATATCTTGTTTACTGTTTTAAAATTAATATGACAAAATCGTTTGTGCCATAACCAAGGATCATTGTCTTTTGCTAACAAACACATACTTGGATTATTATTAACTGCCATATTCAAAATATAAATATTTTTATCTCGATTTCCTTTAAAAATAAGATTTTGACTTGAATCAAATATACTACATTTATTTTTGGAAAATGATATTTTAAAACCTTTATCACATAATTGGCTAATACTTAATAAATTATGTTTTAAATTTTTAACCGATAAAACATCAGAAATGAGAAGTGAATTAGATATACCGTAATTGCTCACATCGCCTTTGCCGAAGATATATCCTTTGGAATTATCTCCGAACGTGACAGTTCCTCCTTTTGAGTATACGATATTTGTTAGCATCTCCTTATCTCCTGTCACGTATTTTGAGCAACCACTGTTGAGTATCCATTTTCCTCTGTTTTTTTTGAGTGGGACCTACAAAAAATAATTTAGAATTTTATTGGTACCCACTTCCTCCATTAGGGTCCTAAGGGTTAAATCTTAGGAAGCCAAACCCAAGAGGGTTCAGGATCCTTTTTGAAAATACAATTATCATTATTATGAACAGAATCTAACTTTTTAATATATTTATTTCTAATAAGAACATTATTAGTTTTTGGAACCCATATACTAATTTTTCCCGAGTAGTTTTTCTTAGTAGAAATATTTAATTTACTACTAGGAATTATCGGTTTAATATTAGATTTCTTAGAACTGGGTTTCTTTTTAGATTTAGCTTTTTGATCATATCCTAGTCCCTTCTTACTAAAAGTCAGTTGAGAACTTTCTAATATTTTGGATAAATTCTCTCTACCTTTATTAAAATTGTTAATATTCTTAGAAATGCTTTCCTGTTTAACTTTTAAACTTGAATTTTCTAATTCTACAATTTTAATCTTAGTATTTAAATCATGATTCCCAGAAGCCAATAAATCATTTTTATTCTTTTGAGTCTCGATTTCTTGACTTAACATAGAATTTTTAGAATTTGCTACCGGAAGAGATTCTTGTAATTTTCTAATCTCGTCTTCTAAAATCTCTTTTTCATCTTTTAAAAAGTCTCTTTCAAATTCTACTCTTTTTCTATCTTCATTGGCTTTTTTATACGTTCTTTTATAATTATTTATTGATTCAAAAACTTCCGTATTAATTTTCGTTAATTCATAATAAGTAAATTCACTAACCTCATTCCCTTAGCCATGAAACATACATTTGCTTGCTCGTTATCACTATCGCTGTCACTATCGGAAGATGACGAATCAGAATTATCCTAAATGACTGAGAATGCTCGTCTCTTTGATTTTTCCTTTTTACGATTTTTCTTCAATTCTGGGCAGTTCTTTTGATAATGTCCGATCTTGTGACAATTAAAACATTCAGCCAGTGCAGGGTCAGGGTCTTTTAATGAATTCTTTTTCACATTCTTGCTTTGGCCTTTTCTATATTTCAGAAACTTTCTAAAAAAAATTGCTCCAAAAGAAATATCTTCTTTGTCTGAATCTGAATCTTCTTTCTTAGCATGGAAAGCTAAAATTTTCTTGTCCTGTACATATGCTTTTTTTGCTTGCAAATTAACTTCATAGGACATGAGATTACCGATTAACTCTTCGGGCTTCATGGCAGAAAGATCATTAGCTTCTTTGATAGCTAACGCCTTTCTTTCCCATTCATCCGTTAAAGAGTTTAATTTTTTTGAAACTATATCAAAATCAGAATACTTTTCTCCTAATCCTAATAGAGAATAATAAATGTTTTGAAAACATGTATACATGTCATTTATGGACTCATTCTCGTTTATCTTAAAATATGAAATTGATTTTTGAGCATGGATATCTTGCTTTGTTTGACCTTGTTAGTTCCTTCATGAGTAACTTTGAGTGTTCTCCAGATTTCATAAGCTGTGTTGCGCATACAAACCCGGTTAAACTCGTTTCTATCCAAGGCACAATGCAACATATTGATGGCTTTAACATTGGTGGTAGCCTCTGCTTTTTCATTTGTAGACCATTCAGTATATAGAGTAGTACGTTGTGTATACCCTTTTTGTGTGATGTTCCAAGCATCAAAACTATTTGATATCATATATATCCACATTCGTGTAGCCCAATAGCTATAGTTCATGCCATTTAAAAAGGGTGGTCTTGTAGTGGATTGGCCTTCAGTATATCTAGTATTGCCAATACTAGTGTTGTTATCCATAGTAACTACATATCAGATAATGGTTTTACGGTTAAGTGATGTCCTTGCTTTGATACCAGTTGAAAGGTCGGTGTGTATGACTTAAGCAGGATACTTATATAGATATAGCGGAAATAATAAACTAACTAGTAAACTACAATAGTTACGCAGGTAAAAGCTAAGCTATAGAAATATGTCACAAACAAAAGTAAATGCGATAAGTGAAGACACCAGAATTTTATGCTGGTTCGGACTTCCCGCCCTACGTCCAGCCCCAAAGCTCCTCTTCGGAATTCACTATCACTCCCTCTCTTAACCTGGAGGAATAGGTCACAATACACCCGAGCACCAACAAAGATGTCCACGCCTGAGCACCCACACAGGACTTCACAATTTACAAGTGTTTTGACTCTTGAAAGTGTTCTCTAATCAACACGGAATAGTCACGATGAAGTACACCCTTCCTATAATCTTACCCTTAAGTATTTGAAGTGAATGTGAAGATTTGAAGGAAGTTTGTTGCTTGTTGAATCAAGAGATGTGAAATGATATCAAAGATTCAACAAGTAACTTGAATTTGATAGAGCTTTAGATTGCAAATAATATAGAATTATAAATCAGAAAATAGAGAGAATAGAATAAGAATTGGTAAAAAGGTTGGTTGAAAAACATGTTTGTATAATAGTAGAAGAGTAGTATTCCTTCATGAAAGATTTCAGCAGAAAGTTGCGAACATTTCCACTCATAATTGAAGAGAAATCTCTTCATGAAAGAAGGCGACTCTTCATAAAAAAGGTTTCCGTTTCGAATTAGTCAACTAGTCTAAAAACCATCAGCCGACTGATTGAATTATATTGCAGAATGTTTGGATTTAAAATCTTTTTAAAACTAGACGTTATGTACAGAAATATGTTTACCAGTCGACTAGTCATTTTTCTACCAGTCGACTGGTACAGCTATGTCTGTACAATCATGGCTTTTTAAAGATTTAATATATATACACACACACACACCTTGTTCTGTGTATTCCTGTTATACTTGAGGATAGATTTTAACATAATTCTAACACGACTCAATACATATATATATGCATATATATATATATAACCTTATCTTCATGACATGATTTCTGTTGCTCTTCTTTGTTGACATTAATCAAAATTCTTGTTTTCAACACTGTGTTTAGTCATTCTACGGTTATTCAATGATTTTATGGTCGCTAATAGAGTTGATAAACAAGTAATAAAAGTTCAAATTTAATATATTGAACAATAACGATAATTAGCAAAAAGAAAAGCGTGGTAAACACATAAAGAATGATTAGACATAGGGTCTAATAAAATTGTGAGATGCGTTTAGACCAGTCCGAAGAAATTCTGAATGAAGAGCCCAACTAGGAAGATCATAGTAGGTATCAACAGACACGGTGGAAGCACGTCTAACTTGATATTCGACACCGAAGAAAGACTTCTAGGGAAATACATAGCCAACCGAGCCCTAGAGGCAGGAGGTTCGGGACTTCTACGAGACGTGGAATACTCTGAGATGGTCCTCTTGGGGATGCATGTGGTCAACTACCCTAGAGGTAGGTCTGTATGGCTCTATCCATAGACTATGCCTTCGCTGCATTTGTGTTGAGGGCAACCATAAGTCTGATGGGACAATTTTTACCATTTAGAGGTTGCCTCTGCTCCAAGAGAAGGCTTCATAATCATGACCCAATAAGTATAGTAGATCGTCAGATACTTTTCATTGTCAATCAAATCATGTACGGGAAAGACTGGAGCTAAACAAATAAATAAATGGTTTTTCACTATCGAGATATTGGATGAGGGACTATGACAATTGGATATTTAGATTGTTTGTTAATGGCATGGTTAATTAGCTCTTGGAATGGTCTTTCATTAGTTGAGGGGGCGGAGGGACGAGTGAGACCATAGCCACTGAGATAAAAGGATAGACCAATCTATGGATGTATGCATCGTAGAAGATGTAGAAATCTCCCGATTGAGCCCGTGCAAGGGTTTAGCCTGATACTAGAAACCAGATAGTAGACAATTTAATCGCAAGTAGGTCCTCGGTGTACGCATTGGGTGGTGCATCGTGGATGTCCGAGTTTTACCTCTATGCAATAGTTTATCCGGATAGTGGAGCTCGGATAGTGGATGATACACTTTCGTAGCATGGCAGTGGAGATTTGGTATGCTATCATAGCGTGATGAAGGATACCTTTCGAGGAGGGTACTATGGGTAGTACCTAGATATATTGGGCATAGAGCTACATATATATGGATTATTAGGTTTGATCTACTAGGAAGTAGATGGGTACGATGTACAAGCAGAGGAAAGAGTGTTACAAACGCTAACAACCTAATAAAAGTAAATCAATTAGAAAGGTATATGTAATGTTATTTTTAAAAGTATAATTTTTCCATTCACCAAAACATTTGTTATGACCCCTCCTCATAACAAACCCACAGGTTAGACATGTAGCAGAGATTTTATAGCTTAGAGACACTTTCTAGTCAGTTTCATTACTATGGTGAGTATTTATGTACAATTATATTTTATTCATTCCACTGTGAGAAATTTTATTGTGAGCTCTGATATATTTATCTTTGCCTTTCTGCAGGATATCAGATATTCAAACTCGGGTTTCAGTGAACTTGGGTTTTAGCATTTTGTGAAAATTCAAACCCGCTAAAATTTGAGTTCTTACACTGATTGCAATGCGAACATGACACACAACAATGTTTTTTTGTGTAAATCGTGTCATATTTTGTCTTGTGAGTAGAAGTCGACTTTACTTTAATTCCACGCGAGTTTGTTTTAAATGTTCAAGAATTTTTCACATTTTTAGGAAATTGTACTCATGTAATGTAACTCCTTGTTACACTTAGGTTTGAGTTGTTAGAAACTTCACTTTTGAGGATCTTAAGTCATGTGAAGTTCGAATGCATTGATGTTATTCTCAAGACTTCCTTTCGGTCATTAATTTAGAGTTGTATAAAGTTCGAATTTGGTAGCTCCACTCTTGGTACTTCCTTTTGGTCATTGTCCCCAAGTCGTGTGAAACTAAGAGATAGATGTCATTAGTTCATCTTTTATACTCTTCCATCAGTTCATTTAGGTTAGTGTTGGTGTCATTGGTTTGCCAGTATATACTCAAATCCAAACTCTGAGGATCAAAGTTGGACAAGTGAGCGGTCAGTATCACATTCACTTAGGCTTATGAGTTGCCTCTAAGTCTGGAGACTAAGGTCAACAGTTGGAAACTAAGGATATAAGTGTCATGAGTTGTTTATAATTGGTCTCATCATTCGTTCATGGCTCAAGATAATTTATGGAGGATTGGGTCACCCCTACAAGATTAGAGTCTAAGTGTAGACTTGAAGTGGTGAATCGATGCCTTAATCTAAGGCGTTTCACAACTCGCATACTACACATAAAAGAAATACACCAAGAACATGGAGAATTGAGAGCCTTTACTATTGAAAACTGCTAGTGATATCGACCTTGTTACAATGCTTTGAATGAAAAACAAAACAAGCAAAATACATGTACAGAAGGCCTAAGTAAAGTAGTGGCGAAGATGCTCACTATTCCATACTCTCGGCAACCAGCGCCATCAACGATCATTAGCTTGAAGGCATGGACCTTCACAACGTGGAACAAGATCGATTAGTGTTGGAAATATTCATTTTATGAATAAGGTTTCCATTGTCAAAGTGCTTTGGATTGATATTATCGTTGAAATATCAGGAGATCAGTTGGCGGTGTGCAACTTCTCTGAGTTTGGACTCTTATCTTTTCTCAACCAATAAGCCCAGAGATTCCAAAAGGAGATCTTTATTGGTTCTAGGATCATAGTAAGTGATTCTATGAGTGTAGTTAGCTTTAGAACCATATAAGAGAGCGAATGAAGTATGACCACTTATTGACTTATGGGTAGTCCAATATTCCCAAAGGGGTAAAGGGAGCTCATCCATCAACTTGCCTCTAGCCTTTTCCAAATGCTTGTTAATGATGGACCTGACAATTTTGTTGACTGCATCAACCTTTCCATTGGGTTGGGCATGAGCTATTGCCGGAAACCATTTCTAGGTGCGATGGCGCTGGTGTAAGCCTTTGAACTCAGAACTTTGGAATTGGGTCCCATTATCAGAAATGGTAGTCTTGGGAACTCCAAAACTAGAGACGATGTTACAAACAACAAAGTTAATTACTTTTTTGGTAGTGATTGTAGTGAAAGGCTCAGCTTCGACCACCTAGTGAAGTAATCAACTGCGACTATAACATATTGTGCATCGCCATTTGCCATAGGTAACATGATGTCAAATCCCCAAATTGCGAATGGCTATGGAATGAACATCTGCATAAGTCCTATAGGTGAGAATATAAGAATCTTGAAGAATCTCTGGCATTGGTTACATTTATGGGCGTAGTCAACGACATCTCTTTTAATAGTCGGCCAAAAATAGCCCTAGCGAAGAATCTTCTTTACCAGAGTTTTCCCTCCAATGTGGCCACCGCACTTGCCTTCGTGTACATCCTGTAATACAAGTTTGGCGTCGTTGTAGACTACACACGGAGGTAGAAAAACAAAGGATCCTCTTCGATTTGCACCCCTACTTAAATGATGTTGTGCGAAGCTTTGTTAAAGAGTGATCATTTTTGGAAGGATTTAATGTTGCAAGTAATTTTTGATGGTAGTCATCCACGACTTAGGTTGAGGCTCAGGTTCAAACATCATCGTTAATATCCAATCGTTCTCCATCTAATTGACACTTGGAGAATTGAGCGTTTCGACTGAGACAATTCCCAAAATCTACACGGCCATATAATGTGCTTGTATGGCCAATGAGCCAGCCTTCTCGTTTTGTTCTCGAGGGATACGAGTGATAACGTAATGCTCGAAGCCACTAAGTAGTGCGAGAACCCAAGCAAGATAAGGAGCTAGTTGTGCTCCTTTGCCTTGATGTTCCCCACGCACTGGCATACAATGAGCTATGAATTTGAAATGACCAAGATGACCTTGATGTGTAATTCTTTTGCAATTTTGAGTCCAACAGTCAAGGCTCCATATTCTACATCATTAGTAATAGTGAGGAACGCGAGCTTTAAAGCATAACAAACCAAGTGTTCCTTGGGAGTAACGAGTATAACTCTGGCTCCAGAACATAGATCGTTCGATGAGCCAACCACATACAACTTCCATTGAATGTTGGTTGACTCACTATCCTCCGATGAATCATTAATAGGAGTGAACTCAGCATCAAAATCTATCAAAGCCTGCCCTTGGATGGATCTTCGACGGATAAAGGTCAACTTGAACTGGTACAGTTCAATGTTCTATTTCAACAGTCTCCCAAATACCTCAGGTCGCTGGAGGACCTATCGTAGCGGCTGGTCAGTGTAAACTTTGATGGAATGTGACTGTGCATATGGGTGAAGCTTCCAGGAAGAGATCAACAGGCAATATGCAAGCTTTTCAAGCTTCGGGTAGTTTCTTTTATCTCCCATTAACCTCTTGCTAATATAATTGACTGGCCTGCGGACATGATCTTTTTTGTGCACAAGCACCGAGCTAATAACATGCACAAAAATTAACCAAACAGATGAATAAGTCTTCATGATCCACAGGTTTGATAAAACGTGAGGCCTCTCCAAGTGATTCAGAAGTCCTGGATTGTAGCGACACGTTTTGATGTCCGAGCAAAGCTGTGTTTCCACTTTTTGTTCAGATCGAAGAAAGGAATGCACTTGTCGATTGCTTTAGAGATAAATCTACTCAGGGTGGCAACTTTCCCATTAAGGCTTTAAATATCCTTAATATTATTTGGCGTATTGATCCCTAGATAGCACCAATATTCTCAGGATTAGCTTTGATCCCTCATGAATTGACAATGAAATCCAATAATTTTACCAATGCAACGCCAAAAGAGCATTTAAGGTATTAAGTTTCGTGACGTATTTGTAAAGAACACTAAATATCTCTGTGGTGTCATCAGCATGGTCGTTTGACAACCATGTTTTCATGAGCATGTTATCTACATTTATTTCTATGGATCACCCGATGTGGTCTTTGAACATTCTGCAAACCGGTCGTTGATACGTGGCCCCAACATTTTTTAGACCGAAGGGCATGACAACATAGCAATAGGGCCCAAGATCGGTAATGGAGGAAATATGCTCCTGATCAAGGATGCACATAGGGATCTGATTATACCCTAAATATGCATCCATGAATGATAGAAACCGATGAATCGCAGTAGACTCAATGAGCTGGTCGATCTTTGGTAGCTGGAAGCTGTCCTTCGAGCATGCTTTTTCAAGTCAGAATAATCGATGCATGTCCACCACTTCCCTTTTTATTTTTTCACCAATACAGTATTGGAGACCCATTATGGGTAGAGAGCTCGCAGGTAAAGCCGTTATCAAACAGCATCCACCTCCTCTTTAAGTGTCGTCAATCTCTTTGAACCTTAGATTCAATTTTTCTGCTTTATTAGGGGAGAACCTTAGGTCGATCCCAAGCATGTAACATGCAATTCCTGGGGCGATGCCACACATCTTGGAATGGATCCGAGAAAAGATGTTTGAGTTAGCCCATATGAATTCAATGAGCTCCTCCCTGATAGTTGGATGGATTTGAGATCCGATCTTCAAGACCTGAGATGGGTTGGTGGGGTTGATCATTATGTCGGTGGTAGGCTCCACCAGAATAGCTCTCTCATATTTAGACTCTTCATCTTTTCATAGGTCAAGATCTTTGGAAAGACAATTGTATCATCCGAGCTAGGCCTGGAACGTTAGGAGCTATGTACTGTGACTCTTGGTGCAGAGTGTCATGTTGCACCTTTGTCTCTCTAACGATTGTTGGCATCCTTCCACTCCATGAGGTAGCAGGTTCTTGCTGTTACCTAGTTTCCTTAGAGAACTCGAATTCCGTTTTCGGTTAGGAACTTCATAAGTAGGCACCAAGGTACCGTGCAGATTCAGAACTCTACGAGGTCAGGATGTCCTAAGAATACGTTTTAGGGAGAAGGCACGTCGACGACGACGAAAGTGAGGATCTTAACCTTGCTTCGATCCCTATCGCCAAGTTGTACCGACAGTTTGAAAAGCTCGACTAACTAGTTTGCAGTACCGTTTAAGCCGTGAATAGTAGCGTTACATGGCTTCAAGTGTTTGGCCTCCAGCTTCATTAGTCATAGGCCTTTTTGAAAATGATGTTCAGGGAGCTTCACAAATCAATGACAATCTTCTTGACATAGGCTGGGCCTATGTAAGTTAAATATATCCATGTAGCTTCTACTACTGAAGAATCCTTTTCTCTATAAACGATATCATCATGCATTACCATCTACATCTTTGTTGGGATTTTCTCATTCATGGTAGATCACTCCCCGTAATTTGCATTCTTAACCGAATTGACGTATTCCTCCATATGTATGAAGCTTTCATTCGCAATGCGTGGACTATTACAAATTGTGCTGTTGGAAATACTACTCTGAGGGGATCTAGAATTTGACAGTCCAGGCGCCGCCTGAATCTGAGGTGGTGCAAGTGCTAAAGAACCCGTGGCTCCATCCTTTAGAGCTGGATTCTGCACATATTGCTCGAGACACTTCTCATGAATAAACTTTTCAATGGAATCTCTAGGATGTCGACATTCGTTGGTACTATAGCCAAAAATCTTATGGAACCTACAGTATTTGCTAGACTGTTTTTCCTTTCAGTGGAGTATTCTGTGGAGTGTACACCTTGTAAGAAGGAATGTGATTGCGATTTTTAGACTCCTTATCATGACTGCTATGATCGCCGTTATTTGGCTTGAGCTTGTTATAACATTCCCATTACCCTTTCCGAAGCCTTCTTCTGTTTGTTTAGTAATGACACTACTTTGCATAGTGCCCTGATGTTAGTTGTTAGGATGACTACTTTGACCAGCCCGGTTCGTACGCACTTCTTGTTGGCATAGGAATTGATTGACCTTTCCATAGAAAACTTCCAAACTCTTGGTTATTTTCGATCGATCCATTCCCTGAATTTCGCGTTGGGAAGCATACCCATTACAACCTGGACGAGGACGGTACGAGGCTCTGGATTTTCCACTCCTTCCAAGAAATTATTCAACTCTCTAAGAAGCTTTTCAAGGTTTTCCCGTTCCTTGGTAGATGTTGGAAATAGTCAGGATGTCTTTAGGCCTGGTCATATGCATCCTGGACTGTTTGACCAACTCCCTTATAAGTTGGTCAAAGGTTGAAATGGTCCTCGGCACAAGTCAAGAGAACCACAACAATGCCATGCCTTTTAGAATGATGGGGAAGCACTTGCACTTCACGACGTCTATGGCGCGTACAGAATCCATTTGCCATTCATAACGATTTAAGAAGTTTCAAGGGTCTGACTTCGTCATGTAAGCCGCTATTTATGGCATGCTGAAGGCCTTGGCCATTTGGCATTTAAAATATTCTCAATGGATGGGTTACCCACGTGATGGCTCACCAATTGTCACCGACAGGCCCCCTTGACTCTCTCAAGAGACCACAGACCATGTCGGTGAGAGCCAGATTTTCAACCCCAGATGGATTTCAGTGGTCGTGATCTAACTATGGAGTATGATTCCAAGGGAGCTTCCTTGGTTTAACATCCACGTCATCCTGTGATTAGTCATCATCCATCCTTCGATTCCGTAGAGGCTGGTTAGAAGTGGCTTGGTCCTAGTTTGTTGCTTGAAGCATAAACACTAAGTTTTGTACTGTGATAGGCTATGTTTGCCTAAATGTGGGTTGAGCACTAGTCCCTTGGTTGATATTAGGCCCTAATACGGAATGGTCATATTGACGCGTTCTCTCTCTAATGGTGATTCTAGCACCATCTTGGTTAATTCTCCTTGATTTGTTACATTTACGATGGAGGAAATCAGATGAGTAACTATTAGAGACATAATTTGGAGGTGGTTGAGTGCTCCTATTCACCAGAAGGTGAGTGATGTCTCCTTGAGCATTTTGATGCACCTATTGCATCAACTCAAGGTTATGCCCAATTTGTTCATTGAGCTGCTTTTGGGTTTCCTTCGGTTTTTTGGGACTTCAATTAACTGGGCTTGTGAAACTAGAACCTCAGAATTACGGTATATAGCCACATCAGTAATGGTTAGAGCAATGGATGTTTGTTATTCGATGGATGCCTCTTGGTCAGCATTAGAAGGTCCAACAACAATAGATTTTTCCTTCTTCACTATTGACGCCGAGCTTAATAGGTAGACCTTCAAGGATCTGTGGAGATTCCCAAAATTGGATGAAAGTACGACTAGGAAGAAACAAGTTTTTCTTCCTTTCTCGATGAAAGAACAAGAATGTTGACATCTAAAAGTGGAATATCACCCAACGAGTTCAACCCAAGTTAAACTAAATAAATGAAAATGAGGGCACAGTAGAGAAAATGCAGGAAAAAATCGATCACACAATGGTTTATTGTGGTTCGGCCTATGTTAGCCTGCATCCACTTTGAAGATTTTCCACTTTATTGATCAAATTCGATGATTACAATGGTGGATCGGTGGTACTCCTAGTATTACAAGTTCCAAGTGAATCCCAAGTGCCAAAGGTCCTTTTCTCTTTGAGGAGAGGGTTATTTATAACTATAGTTTATGAGGGAAGCTAGGGAATGCGTGGGAAACGAAGTCCGTGAGAGCCCAAATCCCACATGAGTGTATATAGGGATTGGTATCGGTCCCAAACTTAGTTTCTGGGTATGGTTTTCGGGCCACAATTGAATCACTTCCTTTTCTTTGCTTTGGCTTCTAATGGAGTTTGGTTGAATTCTGGTTGGTGAATCGGAGAGTACGATCTCTTGAAGTTGTCAAGTTCAGGGGGTTGTACCAATTCATGAAGTGTTGTGTTAAATGCCGTAGTGCTACAGAGTTATACTAATCCATGAAGTATTTGACTTATGCGTTGAGCTGTTTGGAGGGTGGGGAGTCGTACCGATCCCCGTGTGGTATTCCTACCGATCCCCAAACTTGTATGCATCCGAGAGTTGTTTTGTTGAGATGGAATGATCGTACTTTCACGACTCCTTGTGGGCCTGATCTCGAAGTGTTCGAGTGATGCTTCTCATTTGTTTAGCCACATAATAGTTAAGTCGCGCTAATCAGATCGCTACCGATAACCAGGCCAAAAGGCTGGGCAACATCAACTTCTTTATCCATTTAGAAACCTATAACACATAATGGCCATAGGAGCTACAAATTTGGAAAAGAAGAAATGATTGAAACTCCCTATTTAACAAACAATAAATGGAAATTAATTTAGTAACTTATTTATAATTTATGGTGGAGATAAGGGAGAAATAAATAGAATTTTTTTGAAATAGATGTCTGTTAGCCTGACCATTAATGTAGACAAAAAAATTAAGATCCACTGTAAATAAATATGTTAAGTTTTAAGGAAAAAACAGAAGCACGTATTTTGTTAAAGGTATAAACTTCTATAATAAGAGATACAAAAAATTGAAATTTGAAAGGAACACTAAATGGCCAATAAGTTAAAAGATATTAGAAATGTAAAACATTAATAAGATAAGTACGACCATTTATATATGAAGATATGAATATTTAACTTTGAATGAGAAATTAAATGCCTATAAGGATGAGCGTTACTTAAATGGAGAAAAATTGACTTAAAGGACATTTATAAAGTCAACAATTAGGAATGTCAAGAAACGGAATAATAAGAACATGGAAGAAAGGAATTAAAAAGAGATAGACTTCCGTAGAAAAGTTATGACAACCCAGCATTTTATAACTAGAATTTTTAATTTATACAAATATTTAAACGATTAGTTTTAAAGCTTAATGACTTGGATGAAATATAAAATGAGAATTCGAATGTTGTTATAACTTGAAAGTGTAAATCTTAAGTTTAAAACTAGTTGAGTTTATTTTCAAGTTGTGTAAAATTCAATTTGAATTTATATGATATACTAATTTATTATCAAAGAATCTGAGTGTTTGGAAATCGATTTATTTTATCGATTTGATTTAACACGTGAAAATAGCCATTTTCCAATCGACCTCGAAATTCGAAGACACTAGTTTCATCAGATCAAGAATATTAAATTATTGTTATATTTGCAATTTTGTAATAATCTAATTTGTTATGTGATTACGTGAGCTATAAACGTTGAATGGAATAATAAGAAAAAAAACATTATTAAATCTGCCTACAAATACACTTCCACCTTTCTAAAAATTAGACAACCCACTTCTCTTCCTCTTTTTTTTCTTTTTCCATAGCCATAGGATTCAAGTGAAAACCAAAGAGATACGTGGCTTTGAAAATTCAAATCAATGTATATAAAAATTCTAAGATTATAAAGGAGACATATTTAATATTGATAGGAGATAAACTTCATATCTATACCTGTATTTGTGCTTGCGACTGTATTTTAGGAAGGTTGATAGTGAATGGCATGAGTTAGGTTGAATTTTTTTGCTAATGTGGTCGATGACTTTAATATTAGGGATTGGATTTGAGTTCAAGTGTGGAAATAACATCTTGTAGTGATTTTTAGAAGGATTTAATCATAAAAAGTGTCGCATAGTTTGCGGAGCTGCTCGTGTATGGATAGAGCATGTATTCTAGGTGGTGATGCTAAGTTCATCATAGTGGCATGGGAGTTAAAGCTCGGACGATGAGGAGGGCACTAGTTTTGTTGGATATGAAAATAATGTAGTGTGTGGGAGTTTTTGCCTTGGGAAGTCACGACCATGGAAGATGAGCTACAGGCGGGTTTACTGTATTCAAGTTTGAGAAAAAGGATTATCGGGCCTAATCACGATTAGAGGCGTTATTAATTTAACGAGTGTTATTAGCGAATATATGATACTTAAAATATATCAAAACTTATAAATGTTGTGACTTTCTCATATTAAATCCAATCAAGATGCCATCCATTGTGTTGAAATTGCATCTACGAATACTGCGTGTACGAGTTAGATTGGAGTAATTTGGAGCTTTCTGGAATTTTGTCTAATTTCAAACACGCGTTTAATATTAGATAAAACGACGCAATTGTCGATCGAAATTGGATGTTGAATTTACTCACACATTTTCTGGAATATTACCGAATATTGTTATACCGTATAATAATATTCATTGTTGATTTTATATCAATTTTTTTGTTTGGATGGTTTATTGCTTAGTCTGTTGGTTTTGGTAATATATTTTTACCCTTTGACACGACCTGCTTTTAAGAAGAAGATTCATCTTATATGAATTAAGTTTTACTATCTAATTATTATTCATATATATATATATATATACACTGATATATGAGCTATGATGTAGGAGGAAAGGTTGGATGGATCCAACAGGAGTCCTTAAATGTTTTAGATGTTACATGACTTCATATTATACACATAAGTAACATCAAAAATATGTTTTGGATGTTGATTTTTGAACCAAAATAAAACCCAATATATTATTAATCGATAAATGTTACTGATTAAATGATTGGCAGCAAATTACCTGAATTTAATATTTTGAAGACGTTCACTTGCCATCAGGCGATCTGACAAAGTTTGAAGTAATAAAATTTATTTTTACAGAAAAATGATATTTTGAATCGAATTTTTGTAAAAGTTACATAAATTAGAAGTTTTATAAATAAATCAATATTTGTAGTTGGATTTTATAAAGATATTATAAAATGATTTGTGCATTGAATTTCAATTTTACAGATAAGTTTTATAATTGGATTTTTCTGAGTGTTAATTCTTAACCGAGTTTTTAAAATAAGTTTTATGAGGTGACAAAACCAAGTTTTTTTTTAAATGAATAAGTTTTATAAAGTGATTTCGATTATTTGAATAAGATTTAGAAACTGATTTGTAAATATATAAAATAACTTATAAATGGGGTTAGAACTTAAAGTTTGAAAGGCGTGAAGGTTAAAAAATGAAACAAGAACCTATAATTGATTGAATTTGATTTGCATGATGAGTTCTAAATGATTTGATTCAAAATCGAGTAGTAAATAAAAAATTAAGTTTATTAAAGAGAAAACAAAATTTAAGTTTATAGTAATATTTATTAAGGATTTTATAATAAACCTACGTTTGCAAACAAGTTTTGAAATAAGGAATTTAAAATTAATAAGATGGTTTTAATTGGATTTACATAATAACGAATTAAGTAAAAAATGATTATACTGGAAAGAGATTTTAAAATGCAAGAAGGGATTTTTAAACCCTTATTTGATTAATGATAAATGCAACTTATTGTGACATTAATGAATATCAAGTTTTGCGTTAACAAACTTCTATTTATCTCGAAGATAAGAATGTTTTCGAGTTCAAGTCTGAGAGGTAAATAAAATACCGCAACGTAATTTACTTTATTGTTATTTGAAAGATAATATTGGTTTAAGATCGAGAGTAGATGATTTAAAATTTGGTATTTATAAAGAAGGTATGAAATGTTGATAATTATTAAAAAAGCTTATAAATGATTTTTGATATTTATAATTAAAGTCTACAACGATTTATTTAAAAAGGGATTAAAGAATATGAATGAACTGTTACTAAGAAATATAATAGAAGGATTTATTGAAGAGATTCATAAAAAGGAATTGATATTTTATTCTTGCAAATCAATCTTCTTAAAAATGGTGGTTTGAATATTTGTTCCGCACTTAACACAGAAAGAATCATGTTGGGATTATTCTTATATATATTTCTTTTAAAAAATCTTTTTTTATCCTTCAATATGATTTGGAAATAAGGAATCTTTTTCAAAATGCTATTAAATATACTAATTCAAAATTGTTAAGTAATGAGTATACTTATACTAATGAGGAATTCTTTTAAAGGACAAACTTTGGAATTTTTTTGGTGAAAAGCATGGGAAGTTTCAAAATTAGGGAGGACACATTTACACTAAAGGTGGAATTCAGGGGGCCCACTAATCTTATCCCATTTACACTATCATTTGGCCTTCTCACTAAATTCTAAACTTTCCATACTTTTCACCAATTTTTTTAAGTTTGTCCTTCCCCTGCTTTCCACTATATATTTTCAACTATTGTAAAATCGACTTAAACTGTTCATAAAGACGGATTGTTAGGGGTACTTACACATTTGCACAAAATAAAAAGAACTTTTCCATTATCATTACAATAATATTACATCAGAGTTACAAGAGACACATCAGCATACATCGATTACACAGTGGAAGAGATACTAAACTCAGCAGAAGAATATGCATGCTCCAAGATATAATAGCTGCAGCTAAACCAGCATCTTGCTCCAACCAACTCCAAGTCTAAACTGCAAACCAAACTACTAGGTTGTCCGTGTAAACATTATGGGCACCCAGAGTGTAGATGTGGGAACAATAAACTCCAGGCCAGTCATGGGACTGGTGTGAGAACTGAAAACAATTGTTTTTAGGGTTTATTTTAAAGTTAGGTAATTCACCGGACCACGCCGCTAATGCGGAACTGGTTTACTCCATGTGAATACCAGTGCATCAACATTCATAATAACTTTTTGAAAATTGAAGCTACCATAAGCTCGTCCCACATCACACAATGCAAGCGCACACCAGATGGGCGAGTTTTGCCTTATGTTAACCAAAAATGCCTTCATACGTGA
Organism: Allium sativum; assembly: GCA_030737875.1. Classification (NCBI taxonomy): domain Eukaryota; kingdom Viridiplantae; phylum Streptophyta; class Magnoliopsida; order Asparagales; family Amaryllidaceae; genus Allium; species Allium sativum. Next base: position 820,946,938 of record CM060924.1, on the reverse strand, counting down.
AAAACCTCTTTTACTACTAAATATAGTGTCAAAAACCTTTTCGCAAATAAATGTATTAATCCTAGCCAGCATAATGCCCCATCCCATTATACTGACAATCCTGCCGGTAACCAGCAGGCTATACAGTCAAAACCGTACGGGCTCGTAGTGGAGATTGGGTTTCCAACATGATGGTTCCTGGTATGAAAGACCATTCGTGGGCTCACAAACTCTCTTGCGCGCATCATCCCAGTACTTGCAGATAACGTCCAGACTCGGACTCCGTTATACTAGCCCACCATATACGAATCAGAGTACCCAACAAATAGCGTCCCAGAATGTGGACTTCGTAGTTCCCTTTAATCATCACATCCTGATGCATCGAATATACGAAACGAACATAAAAGTCTGATCACCAGTTTACCATCAATCCAAGATGTGAGGTTCGTCGATGTCACGATATACACAAAGCTACGCTTAAATAAGCCATGCTTTGATCATCCATAACTCATCACATAACTTAAGTATGCCACATTGTCCATTCACTACGCGTCACTGATTTCCATCAATATATAACCTCAAAGCTCATATGTCTTAGAGAAGGGTGTTAAGCAAGAGAATAAATTCTCCGCCATCAAGCAGATATATATTAATAAAGATTAGTGCTACGCAGTCAATTACAATGTCAGACACACAATCCATGTCCGTTCTGGGTCTGAACGAAACAATAATCAGGAATTCCTTCACATACGTTCAGGCTTCTTGCCGCTTAACTGATATAAAATCCATCTGCAAATGGGAGCGACCCATTCTAGACATTCAGCAAGTCGCCCTCATGACATGAAGGGCCCCAGTCTTTAGTGTCGTCTCAATGTCTTCAATTGCTCCACAATGTCGTATTATTACTTGGAATGGTTTTCAGACATACATCCAATCCCGATCTTTCCAAATAATAAGTGCAATTTAAAAAACACAATAATAGAACACACGGGCTTTCTACTAATCTCCTTCCGTCATGGATTTTATCAAAATTAAACTTCTTTAAACCCATTCTCAAATTATTACAAAATCCATATTTAACCTTTCTCTTTTAAAACACATCCCTTAAATCAAAGATAATTTGGCCTCAAAGCCTTAATTAAATTTCTATTTGATAACTCATTATCAAAAACCCAGTTTCCTTTGAAAATCCTTAATCCACATTTCAACCATAGTTTCCAATTAAACTGATTTTCCAACATTCCATTCTTTAATCTTAACTAAAAGATTATACTTTCTTTCCAATTCCTTACTTTTAATTTCCTCAAATTAAAGATCTGATTAAATCCTCAAATTATGATATGAATTTCCATAACTCAATCTCATTGGGTCCCAAGAATGATTTACTCATTATCAACGAATACTATAAGTGGAATAACGATATAATAATAATATCTTCCAAATTCCTCAAATAGTATACGTTTACACCAAAGAATTTCATATCAAATATCCGTAGATTATTTCTATCCAACTTATCCCAATCAAATTGGGAAACCCATATTTATTCAACTCTTTGACACTAGATCTTGATAGAAATATCATCCACTTATACTTAATATTAATCTCTGTATCCAACTCACACTATAAGAGGAATAACGGTGAACTACCTTTTAAACTCCTCAAATAGTAAGAGTCATGATCTGCTAGATTAATATCAAACATCCGAACATTTATCTCCACCCATATCCAATTATATAAAATTGAAAACCCTTTTTTAATATCAAATAAATCAATTTAATTTCCATATAAAACATTTTCAATACTTTTAAATCTTTGAAAACATTCCACTAATCATTTACAAATGATTACTTATAGTTCGAAGAACGGTTCGCAGTCTAAAACTTCAAAATAGATTGTTTAAAAGAAAGCATTATCATAGTATTTCAAAAGCATTACAAAACAGTTATCTTAACTACTTTGATCAAAATATCGTTTATCTTAGACAAAACTTAAACCTTACGATTCAAAACACCTTTACATAATTTATAATGATTTTACAAAAAAATTCCATGTTATTAAATCATTTAAATCATCTTTTTATAGTTATGGTTAACAACTGCTCTTACGCGATCTTTTCCAAAACAGTTTTAAACATATCCTGAAAATTATAACTCAAAATTGAAATATGCTTTCACTTATTCGAAAGCTCATGTTAACGGAAATCAAACATTTTTCATGTCATGGAAATCCGATTTAGATTGCAAAAGTTATAAGTATTTAAGTTTGTAACTAAAATACGCAAATTACCAGTTGTAACACCCCACGTGTGATGAGCCCAAACTTCCACGGAATGAAAGTAAGGAATAATTATTTGGAATACAACATAAATACAGTAATACAAATCACAGATACAACATAGCATAGGAAATTCATAGAGTAACAACATCATAGCAGCGGAAATATAATGTCATCAACCACAGAAAGTCCACAGTCCCAGAATTCTAAATTATTACATCAAGTTTGCAGAAAATGAAATAAGTTCCAACTCTAACTTAAACAACGTGAAATGAAACAAGTTTGATGTCTGGAATTAAAAAGAGAAAAATGAAATAGCAGCAAATGATAGATGTCTTCAAGCTCCAAGTCATCACCTCTCCATGAAAGCAAATCCAAGAAAGATAATAAGCAGCTCCAAAGAAAAGACTCCAAGCAAAGAATGAACCTGTTTACTTGGCTGCCCATGTAGAAAGGAGGGCACCCGAGTTTGCAAAAAGGTGGAAACAAACAACGGGTCAGTCGTGGGACTGGTGTGAGAATTCTTAACAAATTTATCACTATTAATAAGGCAAATCCAAAGACCATGCCGCTAACGCAGAACGGGTTTACTCTAATGGATTTCCGTGCATAATTTAAAGTGACAGAATAAATAATAAGTGAATCGTAAAACAACGCTATGCTTTTGAGAAAAATGGAATCACCATAAGACCCAAGTCCCATCACACAATGCAACACAAACCAGAGGATAGGGTTTTACCTTATGGTGATTAAACATGCTAAATATGAATTTAGTATTATCATTAGTATATATCAAAACATTTCAAAGTGAATGTATCAATCCTAGGACACATAGATAGCATAATACTAAGCTTCCATACTAGTAATACAATCAAATCCGTAGGTTCGTATTGGAAGTCTGGATTTCCATCATGAGTCAAGGCTAGGGAGGAGCTCTTTACCGATTCGAGGCACTCTAGCTAATGCCTCAGGATCCCCCACAGTGAACCCTTGGATCCTGCAGGTCCGGTCCACCATATGAGTTGCGGATTAGTTATTCCTGAACACACGTTTCCCGGTCCTATAGGACCTATCATCCGAGGCGCCTCATTCCATGATCCACATAAGTAAAATGTCGGGCCGTGTTAAAGCCCAATCACCACTTCTAGCTAGAAAGAAACGTGCTGCTCTCCCTACGTTCCCTTCTCCCGTTTTAGACTCCGCCGGTCTGTGAGGCTCGCGAAGTCACGCTATACACAAAGCTATGCCTAAACATGCTATGCTTTGATCATTCCACAAGGCCTGCTTTTCAACAAAGCCTTGATCATATGCATCTTAGCATGCCACATCATCACTCCATATCGCACTACCAATCATTTTGCCAAAATATATGAAAGGGTGTTAAGCAAGAGAATAAATTCTCCGCCACCAAACATCCATACATTCGACATAAGATTAATAACATGATATTTAATGGAGTACGATGTCAAACACACAATCCATTTATTAGCTTATGCTCTGGGTCTGAGCGAAAACCAAACCCGTGAAATCAACACGTATGTTTGGGCAATGACCATGACCCTTGAATTGGGAGCAAGTCAAATCAGGGCCTCGATGGTTGTCCATTCAAGGGAAGATTTACAGTCTTCATACGCCATCTTCATACTTCAATTAACGTCGTTTGATTATTTGGAATGAGAGAACTCGGACTTTCCAAATAACCCTCGTATATATAAATGTTTAAAATCCTTCGTATCATTTTATAATGATTACTTCCTATTTTAATTATTTAAAATAATTAATTTTTTTATATAACGATGCCTTGAGTCAATGGGCGACTATGGCACTGCATTCAACCAATTTGATTTTTACATTTCTCAGAATCTAACCGTTGGATCTTAACGCAATATATATCGTTGGAAATATTTTTCCAGGTCTGTCCTAACGGTTTCAGTTTCAAGAAAATCCGACGGTCGGATCTTCTTGTATAGTCGTTTAAAGGTACGATTTCAAAACGTGAACTACCGCGCTCCATCCGTTTAATTTTAATTATATATATATAATCGTTTAATCGTGATAACATCGTTTGATTTAAACAACGCTCTAAACAACTACCGGTCCTTATTAAATTTTAATTCATTTGAAAATGAAGATAATACTACAGCATCCTAAATTCATTCTTTACTTACATTAAAAATGTGAATTCCATCCTTTTCATTTACATGTAAAAATGTAAATTTAATTCCTATGGAAATTCCTATTTTCTATTTACATGTAAAAATGTAAATTTTAATACATTGCAAAATCCTACCTTTAAATTAAATATAAAAAATGTAAATTTCAACTTTAATGTACATTCTCATCTTGATTACATAATAAAAATGTAACTTATATTTGCAGTGTGAATCTTATTCTAAATTTACATATAAATTTAATTACAATGCAAACTCTACTTCTTATTTACATTATAAAAATATGATTTTTAATTACAATGCAAACTCTCATCATATGTTACATATAAAATGTAATTTTTATCATACGATGCAAACTTCCATTCTAATTACATAGAAAAATGTAATTTTTATCATACGGTGTAAATTCACATTTTAATTACATAAAAAAATGTAATTTTTATCATACGGTGTAAATTCACATTTTAATTACATAGAAAAATGTAATTTTTATCATACGGTGTAAATTCACGTTTTAATTACATAGAAAAATGTAATTTTTATCATACGGTGTAAATTCACATTTTAATTACATAGAAAAATGTAATTTTTATCATACGGTGTAAATTCACATTTTAATTACATAGAAAAATGTAATTTTTATCATACGATGTAAATTCACATTTTAATTACATAGAAAAATGTAATTTTTATCATACGGTGTAAATTCACATTTTAATTAAATAGAAAAATGTAATTTTTATTATACAGTGTAAATTCACATTTTAATTACATAGAAAAATGTAATTTTTATCATAAGGTGTAAATTCACATTTTAATTACATAGAAAAATGTAATTTTTTATCAAACGGTGTAAATTCACATTTTAATTACATAGAAAAATGTAAATTTATATACATACAACATTCCTACTTTTATTTACATTATAAAAATGTAAATTTTAATCTACAGTGTAAATTGTCATTTCTGATTACATATAAAATGTATTCTTTATTTACGATGCAAAGAATCTCACCTTTTAATTTATATTGCAAGAATATAATCTTTTTATTTACATCGTAAAAATATCATCTTTTACTTACCTTTCTATTTTTAATGAAAAGTTAACTTTTTACATATTGTTTATCAAATCCCAATCCAAACCACAAAAGGGAAGTTTTATCGATCATCCTCAAAGCAATAGATTTATATTGGATGGACAATGATAATTCAATTCAATAACTTACATAAAGGGAATTTTTTTACTGCATATATTCATGACTCACAAGAAAATCAATTGACATGATTGATAGAATTAACAAATAAATGATCCTAATAAATCACCAATCTTAGATCTAGCATTGAAATTTTCAGATCTAATATCATGACATCATAAACAATTCAGATCCATAACTTAGAATATCATCCATCGCAGATCTATTTATATTTACCATTCAAACTTTAAATAACGAAAGAATAATAATTAAATTAATTAATATTTAATTAAAAATAAATTCTCACCTTGCTTGGATCTAAAATGAAGGTCCAAACTCGATCAGATCTCGTGTTCAAAGTCACTGCGGTTTCGGATCTGAGAGATTTCAATTTGAAGTTCATATGTATAAATTAGAAAACAGCTTTTAACAACTGCAGTTGCCACATCTAAAAGCGTGGCAAATTCTGAAATGAAATTTCATACCTAAAGCATTCAAAACTTTGATTTGTGATTTCGTGAGCTGTGGTTAACGGTTTTGGGTGCCATTTGTTGGAGCTGGAGTGCTACGAGAGGTGAATGTTCGGCCAGAGGGGGGATGTGTGGCGGCGTTGTGTGGGCCCGGCGGCGGTGCGAGGTCAGCGGGTTCGGGGGGTCGGGGCGGCGGCTACAGGTGATGGGAGGCTCCGGTTTTGGTATGAGATCGAAGAGCTCGAAAATCTCTTCGAAACGTGTACTCGTGTAAAGATTTTCGTTGAGAATTAAGGGAGAAATCAGAGTATGAAGATTTGATGGAGTATGGGTTTGGCCGCTATGACTAATCGGGGAAGAAAGGTTACTTTAGCGGACGGGTATATATAATATAATATTAGGTTTAATTTATTAATTATTTAATTAGCCCAATAAAGGTCTATTTGGCCAGTAACTCAGAACTAGGCCCAACGACTGTCGTTCTTACCCATTAGCCCCCGTTCCGGACTCATCTGGACCTGTCCCGTTAGCCCAAATGGTCATCTTGACCCCCGTTTTTCAGTTTTAAAATTTAAGTCCTTTATTTTTAATTCTACCGTACAAATAATTTTACTGGGGCTACATACTAACTCAGAAAAATCCAGAAAAATTATTTTTGGCTTTCTTATGACGATATGGTCCTAACAAAATTTATTTCATTGAATTCTGAGACTGTTTAAAAAATGGCTATTTTTCAGTCAATTAATTTTGACCGAAATTGACAAAACACGGTTTCTTTTGCGACACTCACATACTAGCTCCAAAAATTCTAAAAAATGAAACCTAGCAATAATTTTACATCCCGGATCCAACAAAAGTGGTTTCGTCGAATTCCGAGGTCATATGCAAAATGTCTATTTTCAAGGGCGATATATTCTCTATAGCGACCTTTCTGAAAATTCATTTGGCTATAACTTTTGATTCCCGCTATAAAACTTCGATTTTTCAGAAAGATATTCATTAACAGATTTAAATACTTTTCATTTTATCAAAATCCTTTTTATTCTGCATCCTGTGTGGTCAGTCAAAGTTCAGGTTTGACTTTTCAAACTACCGTCCTTTTCTAATTCCTTTAATAATTAAATTAAACGTATTCGTATTAAATCCAATCAAAATAAATTTCTATCATTTTTTAACTATTTAAACACCTTTAAAATCTCTAAAATGAAAATTTTAAATTGGCCCCAAATTCTGGGTTGTTACACCACGTCTGTTAATGTCACTCACTAAGGGAATGCATTAACTTTCATGGAGCGTTATAAGAGTATGGAATAGAACATCACAAGACAGATTTATATAAAATGGTACTTAAAAATTCAATATCTATTCATTGCAGCGCAAAAGCAAAACATGTTTGGTTACAACTTCAAAACCACATACTAAAGTCAAGTACACAAATATCCATCTTGAACAAAATTATTATCAGAGTACATAAAAACAAAACCCTAATCCCACTCCAAATAGCCATAATGAAAAAGAGATAAAGCTGACATTACTTTCAACACTTCTAAGCACTTCAATAAGAAAGAGATCCAAGACAAGCTTCACTAATCCCACCCTGAGGACCCGAGGCGGAGGGGAAGAAAGAAAAGAGGCGAAACAAAAAGGATCAGACATAAGTCTGGCGAGTCTAGTGACTTTAACAATATAATCAGTAAAGTAATAGGATAAGAACATAAACTGGATATAAGAGATGACTGTAGCACAAGCAGATATGACAAGGTAAACAAGGTAAGCAAGATAGAACATTGATTGCGCTCCTAGCCACTATAAGATATGTTCTGCACCGTACCACATACTAGTTACATACTAAAAGATGATCCCTCTCTACTAATCATAATAATGGTAGCTTCGTGTACTCCTAGCTACTCTCATAGTTGCCCACTTGCTCCTACCACCACTAGTTCACTACCCTTCCCATTCAATCGGCTCCCTAACCTCGTAGAAACCTGTGTTGGTCCCACAATAGGGTGTATCACTCCCTAAGGTGCCAACCTCGGTACTACTGAAATGCACAGCTTATGCCTACACGATGCAACATCATCTTACCTACCAGCCCGGACCTACGCACGCACATGACTCCGTTGGGCTTGCACTGCCATCGCTAACTCTTTATTAACCTCTTACAATTAACCCCAGTAAGCGTGTCCCTGTCCTCGACCTAGTTCGAGCTCATATAGATACTAAAATGGATTACTGGTTGAAAAGGGTCCACACACTTGACACAAGCTTCCCTCCTAAGCTTGGTCATTCCCACTTAACCACTTTTTATCCCCATGTCATATCACATGTCTCATCTTGGTTAAGTGCTTTAATTATATTTTACATGCTACCCATATTACCCACTTAACCCTTTATTATCCCCATGTCTAATCACATGTCTTATCTTGGTTAAGTGTTCATTAATTCATTATAACCATAAACTTGTAAGACCTCCCACATTAGATTACCGTTTTGCGGTTGCTGGATTTGTCGGGCGGTTCCGGACAGGCTTATACCGAAATCTGAATCTAACCTCGTATCTTTGCATTATTACACATCTAATTTCTGTCTTTGACCTCTCACGTTATATTACCAAATTGCGGTTGCTGGATTTGTCGGGCGGTTCCGGACAGGCTTATACCACAATCCGAATCTAACCTCGTGTCTTAGGCATTTATTATCACTTTCTTGATTCAAGCCCCATTTTCAAATCTTGGATTAGTATATTCCAATCACCCATAATTTCCAATCTAAGTTATGTTTATAATTTTAATCCAAATTATGCCTATAATCTCATGTGTACAAGTTATGCCAATTTATGCCCAAACCAATTTTCATAGCCATCTACAATTTATGCCAAATATCCTTTTATTACATATTTCCCAATCGTTCCAACATTATTCGTATGTAAATCTCAACCTAATATGCTTAGGCTCGAAGTTAGGCTAATATAAAAAAAGGAAAAGAAGAACGGGAGAGAATCAAAACATCCAAATTGGCATAAACATATAAATGGGCATGTAAAATGAATAACGACAAAGTAGATCAGATAGGCATATGATAATAGCAATTGTGTATGAATCTAAAGGATAACAAATTACAAAACTTGATATGATTCATCTTATTTACAGGCATATACATCAGATATAATTTACAATCCTATCACAATTACTTTTTAATTCAATTATATGTGAAAATGACTTAAACTCACAGCGATAGCATTCTTAGAAAAGAAAATTAGGTGTTGTTGTAGCAAATCTGATCTTGAATAATCTCTACTTTGATTCGTAGATCTGATCTTCTAATTGGAATATTCCAATTCTGATTTGTTTTGGTGGAGAAGAAAGGCTAGTTTAGATTAGAGCAGCATGGAGGCGCCATAGATGATAACAATGAGATTTGGGTTAGGTTTAGGTGTTTACTTATAGATGTATTAGGTGAATTAGGACCTTTAGATTAGATTAGGAACCATCTGAATCATCCAAACCAAAAAAACACGTCATCCAACCAATCCTAGAAAGACACATCATCATGAAACTCTCCAGAATTCTGTAGATCTGGCTCGGCCTAGGCGCACTTCCCAGGTGCGCCAGTGCAATTTTGTTCTGGCGCACTTCACAAGTGCGCCAGTTATTCTGGCCCATTTCCTGATTGTTCTGCCCAACTTCTATCGTTCATAACTCCTTCATACGGTATCCGTTTTATGCAAACTCGGACTCTATCTCAAGCAGAATTCCGAGACGAACGCATTGGTGTAACCCATTTCACTTAATTCTTCTTAAAAATTAATTTTTTCTATAGTTATCTCTTATGTCATGTTTTAAAATTTTGGGGTGTTACATTTCCCCCTACTTAAAGGATTTCGTCCCCAAAATCTCAAAGTTGAAAGGAATGTATGTCCTACCATCCATCATCCATATACTCATCCATCAATCACGGGCGTCCATTGTCCTTAAAAAAATTCTAATACTTTCATGAACATATGCAAAGTGTGTGTATATGTCCTTATCCTAATGCAAAATCAGGCGGTCTACTGATTCAGTCGACCTCCTCAATGCAAAACATGACAGTGTTATGCGTCCATTATGTATGCAAAAGAATCCTAATGATACATATCATTTCTATATGAGTGCACAACCATTCATCCAAATGCAATATCCATATGATAACACATTCAATATACATCCATTAATTTAAATATGCACACTCAACCATATGCAATATGAAAGTGATTGAGCCGATCTAGTGCCTAATGTGTGTGTAAATGCATCCACAAGAAACCACTAGCAAACACTTACATCCACTTGCATCCACCAAACATAACATGTCTCAAACACATGTTTACAACCATAGGATTTTTTACCTAAAGATCGAAGATATAATCGAGAGGATACACTAAACGATACAACAAGTATAAACAAAGCGGTAGAAAAAGGAGAAGTTAAGAACAAACCCTCAAAAAGGAAAGGGTACAACGCACGTATCTTGTCTTCCGTTTCCCAAGACGTGTCTCCTTGATCATCTCTCAGTTGGACTTTAACCAACTTGACCTCTCAGTTGCATAATTTCTTGACCTTCGATCCAAGGATGCATGTAGGAACTCGTCTAACCATGGCATCTCGCTCTACTTCCATTTCTCTAAGCATGCTCGGCTCTACTATTTCCGCAGTATCATGAAAACACTTCCTCAAATGCGACATGTGAAATATGTCATGAACACTACTAAGCCTCTCAGGCAACTTCACTCTGTAGGCCATCTGTCCAATTTATTCTGTAATGGGGAATGGCCCTACGAATCTTGGTGCCAATTTCCCTATAGATCCAAAACGAACTACATTCCTCAATGGTGATACTTTAATAAAAATAATGTCTCCAGCATCGAACTCAAGATCGGTTCGTCTCTTATCAGCGTATGACTTTTGCCGGTCTTGTGCCGTCTTCATGCGTCTTCGAATCAAGTCTATCTTCTCGAGGTTTCCCAAACCATCTCGGGCCCAAGCAAAATCTTATCCACAAATTCCCACCAACAAGTAGGTGATCGACAAGGTCGTCCATATAGAGCCTCCAAAGGTGCCATGCCAATACTAGTCTGATAGCTGTTGTTGTAGGCGAACTCTACCAATGGAAGGTGTTCTTCCCATGTCCCTCCAAAGTCCAAGATGCTTAACCTCAAAAGACCTTCTAGAATCCTATTCACTCTTTCTGTTTGGCCGTCCGTCTGAGGGTGCTAAGAGGTGCTCAAACACAATTGCGTTCCTACCGCCTCTTGCAAGCTCTTCCAAAACTCACTAGTGAAAATGGGATCTTGATCGCTTACGATACTAGAAGGTATGCTGTGTAGACGAACTATCTCGAAGATAAACAGATGCTAACCATGCCGCTGTTCTTTTACTCTTAACGGGAATGAAATGGGCGCTCTTGGTAAGTCTATCTACTACTACCCAAATTCCCGTATTACCCTTTCTTGACCTTGGCAACCCGTCGATGAAATCCATGGAAACACTTTCCCATTTCCACTGTGGAACCTCTAAAGGGTGAAGCAAACCACCAGGCTTCTTTTGCTCAGCCTTAACTTGCTGGCACAATAAGCATCTAGAAACGAACCCAACCACATCCTTTTTCATTCCGGCCCAAAAGAAAACTCGCTTCATGTCGTTATACATCTTGTCACCACCGGGATGTATGGTCATCTTAGAACGATGTGCTTCTTCAAGGATTGTCCTTCTCAAACTCTCGTCTTGTGATACGCAAAGTCTCCCATCCCTACGCAACCAACCTTTTTCATCTATAATATACCTACTAAGATGGCTCGAAGACTCCCTTCTTATGAGCTTGTCTACTATCTCTATCAGCTGTGGGTCATTTCGCTGTGCCGCACCTAACTATCCCAGAAGCGTAGGTGCACCTCTAATGATGCCAACAAACCGGGTACATAATCGATAGAGGGTCTAAAGTCAAAGGTAGAGACATACTCTAAACTCTGCCACTCGACAAACAAAGGACTCAAAGTCAACTTCTTTCTACTCAAGACGTCAGCTATAACGTTACCCTTGCCAGGGGTATATGCAATCTCAAAATCGTAGGATGATAAGAACTCCATCCACTTCTGTTGCCTTAAGTTTAGATCTTTTTGAGAGAACAAATATTTTAGTGACTTATGGTCTATATACAACTTAAACCTCTCACCAAGCAAATAGTGGCGCCAAGACTTAAGCGCAAAAACTATGGAAGCTAATTATAAGTTGTGGGAAGGGTAATTTCTCTCATGGACCTTCAACTGCCTTCCACCATAACAAATAACCCTTCCCTCTTGCATAAAACTGCGCCAAGCCCAGTCCCGCAAGCATCTATATACACTATGAATGGTTTACTCCCATCTGGCAAAACTAAAACTGGAGCTGTCGTCAAATCCCTCTTCAAACATTGAAAACCATCATCACGGTCAACATCCCAAGAAAAGGTCAAATTATTTTTCGTTAACCAAGTAAGTGAGGCTGATAGCTTAGCAGAGTCCTTGATGAACTTTCTATAATAGCCCGCCAAACCAAGAAAACTTCTTACTTCCGTTGCATTCCTAAGAATCTTCCAATCTTGGATTGCTACCACCTTCGCGGGACCCACTGCTATCCCTTCCTTAGAGACCACGTATCCTAAGAATCTCACTTCCTTCCTCCAAAAATGACATTTGGAGAATTTAGCTTTGAGCTGATGTGCTCGAAGGGTCTCTAAGACTTCCTTAAGATGTAAAGTATGCTCTTCCTCGCTTCTTGCAAAGATTAGGATATCATCCACAAAGACTGCCACAAACTTGTTTAGAAACTCCCTAAACACCCTACTCATCAAGTCCACGAAATATGCGGGTGCATTCGTCACAGCAAAAGGCATGACGAGCCATTCAAAGAAACCATCTGGAGTTCTAAATGCAGTCTTATCTATGCTGTCCTCAGCCACCCTTAGCTGACGAAATCCTGTAGCTAAATCCAACCGCGAGAAAACCGAAGCACCAACCAACTGATCGAACAAGTCATCTATCCTCGGTAATGGGTGTCTGTTCTTCTTCGTTAGCTTATTCAGCTCCCTATAGTCCACACACAATCTAAGTGAACCATCAACCTTCATGGCAAAAACAACTGGAGCACCCTACTCCGAGATACTTCTTCTTATGAACCCTTTCTCAAGCAACTCTTTCACTTATTTACTAAGCTCCCTCCTTTCTCTTGGAGCCATGTGGCACACAGGCAATGCAACTAGCTTTGTATTGTCCACCAAGTATATACGGAAATCTATCTCGCGTTTTGGAGGTAAGCCCCTAACCTCCTCAAAGACATCTGCATACTCACGGACTACTCGAATAGATTGCAAACCATCAATAGATGTGTCAAGAGATTCTAGGTAGCTAAGCATAACAGAACCCTTAGGGTCGCATGAGATATCGAGAGTATTACACAAACTAGTCAACAGTTTAACTACCCTCTTATCATAGTCGAGAATGGCACCATACCTGACTAGCCAATCCATTCGTAGAATCAACCCATATCCCGTGAAACCAAGCACATAATCGTTGCATTCGAACTCAACGCCATACACAGATATCCTCAAATCCCGACATAACATAGACATATGAGCCTTACCCCCAATAGGATTTGAGACAACAACGGGATCCACTACTATACTAGTATCTAGGTGCAGAGACTCAACAACAGAAGCAGATATAAACGAATGTGAAGCGCCAGAATCAAACAAAGTACGTACATGGTGATCGAAAAGGAAAATCAAACTTTCAACAGAAATGTTTCTACCTCCCTCTTGCATAGCTGCCATGAGAGCATGAACCTGCCCTCCAGAAGTAGATCCTGTCCTCTGTCCTTGCCCTTGTCCTTTCCTCCTTGGGCAGTTTTAATCATATGTCTTGCCTCACCACATTGGAAGCAACTAGTCCTCTTCTTCTTCCTACAGTCCTTCTTCAAATGGCCAGGTATTCCACAATTGTGACACTTTCTTTTCTCTGAGCCCTTGTTATCCTTACCGCCCTTCTTTTATTGTTGCTGTGCCTTCTTTGAATCCCCTTTCTTATCCTGTGCCTTATCTACATTAGTATCTTTCTCCTCTTCATGTATCAACGCCATATCAACGAGATTCTCGAAAGTAGCCCCCATAGGAATGTGGGACATAGCCAACCCGTGTAATGGTTCATTCAGAACCTTGGCAAATCTTAAAGCCTTCTTATGTGGTGTATTAACTAATTCCATACCAAATCTTGTTAACTGGTTAAATTTGTTAACATACTCCTTCACAGACACACTCCCTTGTTTCAAAGCCAAGAAACTCTCCATGTATAAACTCTCCTCCGCTTGTGAAAGAAATTTCAACTCGAACCTTTGTCTAAAATCCATCCACGTCTCCACTGCACGTCCTTCATTAGTTACTTTCCACCAAAAGGAAGCATCATCCTTCTTTAACCAAGCAGCTAGCTGAACCTTCCTTCCCTCGTCTATCTCAAAGATACCAAGCAATTCCTCCACTTCCTTGATCCAATTCCGAGCCTCAACAAACGTCTCAGTCCCATAAAACGGTTTTCCGCCCCCGCACGGAAGTGTTTGCATATCTTAGAAAAAGCGTTTATATAGGGAGGAGGAGGAGCGGCTGTAGCTGGGGGAGGAGGAACGTTTGCTGGGCCTGCGGCAGTAGCCCTAGCCTCCGGATACCTTCTGAACTAGCCTGGTATCTGCACGCCCTCGGGTATATCGGATTCCCCATACATGCTAAAAGGAAAAAAGGAAGAGATTCAAAACAGAGAATCAAAAGAAAGATATATGGCTTTTGGGGATTATATTTTTCATAATAAACCTTTCTCTTGAAAATACCTTCTTTAAAACATGTTTTTGAAAACGGTTTTCAAAATCTTTTATCTGCTCTAGTAACCTTCGGCTTTGATACCATGTGTAACACCCACGTCCATTAACGTCACTCACTAAGGGAATGCATTAACTTTCATGGAGCGTTATAAGAGTATGGAACAAAACATCACAAGACAAATATATATAAAATGGTACTTAAAAAATTCAAAATTTATTCATTGCAGCGGAGAAGCAAAACATGTTTGGTTACATCATCAAAACCACATACCAAAGCCAAGTACACAAATATCCATCTTGAACAAAATTATTATCAGAGTATATAAAAGCAAAACCATAATCCCACTGCCAATAGCCATAATGAAAGATAGGTAAAGCTGAGCATTACTTTCAACACGTCCAAGCACTTCAAGAAGAAAGAGACCCAAGTCAAGCTTCACTAACCCCACCTTGAGGACCGGGGGGGGGGGGGGGGGTGGGAGAAAGAAAAGAGGCGAAGCAAAAAGGGTCAGACATAAGTCTAGCGTGTCTAGTGACTTTAACAATATAATTAGTAAAGTAACAGGATAAGAACATAAACTGGATATAAGAGATGACTGTAACATAAGCAGATATGATAAGGTAAACAAGGTAAGCAAGGTAGAACATCGACGGCGCTCCTAGCCACTATAAGATATGCTCTTCACCGTACCACATACTAGTTACGTACTAAAAGATGATGCCTCCCTACTAATCATAATAATGGTAGCTTCGTGTACTCCTAAATACTCTCGTAGGTGCCCACTTGCTCCAACCACCACTAGTTGTACCCACTACCCTTCCCATTTGATCGGCTCCCTAAACTCGTTGATACCTGTGATGGTCCCACAATAGGGTGTATCACTCCCTAAGGTGGCAACCCCGATACTACTGAAATGCATAGCTTATACCTACACGATGCAACAGTATATTACCTACCATCACAGACCCACACACGCACATGACTCCGTTGGACTTGCACTGCCATCACTAACACTTTATTGACCTCTTACAATCAACCCCAGTAAGCGTGTCCCTGTCCTCGACCTAGTTCGATCTCATATAAATACTAAAATGGGTTATTGGTTGAAAAGGTCGACATACTTGACACAAGCTTCCCTCTTAAGCTTGGTCCCCACTAGGAATTCCCACTCAACCCCTTTTTATCCCCATGTCATATCACATGTCTCATCTTGGTTAAGTGCTTTAATTATGTTTTACATGCAACCCATGTTACCCACTTAACCCTTTATTATCCCCATGTCTAATCACATTTTTAATCTTGGTTAAGTGTTCACTAATTCATTATAACTGTAATCTTGCAAGACCTCCCACATTAGATTACCGTTTTGCGGTTGCTGGATTTGCCGGGCGGTTCCGGGCAGGCTTATACCGAAATCCGAATCTAACCTCGTGTCTTTGCATTATTACGCATCTAATTTTTGCCTTTGACCTCTCACATTAGATTACCAAATTTTGGTTGCTGGATTTGCCGGGCGGTTTCGGGCAGGCTTATACCGCAATCTGAATCTAACCTAGTGTCTTAGGCATTTATTATCACTTTTTTGATTCAAGCCCCAATTTCAAATCTTAGATTAATATATTCCAATCACCCATAATTTCTAGTCTAAATTATGTTTATAATTTTAATCCAAATTATTCCTATAATCTCATGTGTACAAGTTATGCTAATTTATGCCCAAACCAATTTTCATTGCCATCAACAATTTATGCCAAATATCCTTTTATTACATATTTCCCAAACTTTTCCCAATCGTTCCATTGTTATTCGTACGCAAATCTCAACGCAATATGCTTAGGCTCGAAGTTAGGCTAATATAAAAAAGGAAAAAGAAAAAGAAAAAGGGGAGAGAATCAAAACATCCTAACTGGCATAAACATATAAATGGGCATGTGAAATGAATAACGACAAAGTAGATTAGATAGGCATATGATAATAGCAATTGGGTATGAATCTAAAGGACAACAAATAACAAAACTTGATATGATTCATCTTATTTACGGGAATATACATCAGATCCAATTTACAATCCTATCATAATTACTTTTTAATTCAATTATATGTGAAAGTGACATAAACTCACAACGATAGGATTCTTAGAAAAGAGAATTAGGTGTTGTTGAAGCAAATATGATCTTGAATAATCTCTACTTTGATTTGTAGATCCGATCTTCTAATTGGAATACTCCAATTCTGATTTGTTTTGGTGGAGAAGAAAGGCTAGTTTAGATTAGAGCAGCATGGAGGCACCATGGATGATAACAATGAGATTAGGGTTAGGTTTAGCTGTTTATTTATAGATGTATTAGGGGAATTAGGACCTTTAGATTAGATTAAGAACCATCTGAACCATCCAGACCAGAAAAACACGTCATCCATCCAATCCCAGAAAGACACGTCATCATGGAACTCTCCAGAATTCTGCAGATCTAGCTCGGCCTGGGCGCACTTCCCAGGTGCGCCAGTGCAATTTTGTTCTGGCGCACTTCACAAGTGCCCCAAATTTTCTGGCCCATTTCCTGGTTGTTCTGCCCAACTTTTATCGTCCATAACTCCTTCATACGGTATCTGTTTTACACAAACTTGGACTCTATCTCAAGCAGAATTCCGAGACGAACGCAATGGTGTAACCCGTTTCACTTAGTTCTTCATTAAAAGTTAATTATTATATAATTATCTCTTATGTCATGTTTTCAAATTATGGGGTGTTGTACCAGTGTGCGTCAAGCTCTTTTTTTGACCGCTTCTTCAACATTTCAAAATACCTTAGAAAACCATTATATACTTTTATAACCCTTTTTAAAATCATTTAAATTTACTTTCCAAATTATTTTGGATCTATAATTTAACTTTTATTTTTCACTTAATATTTATTAAAAATCCAATTTTATTTCTAAATTCAAATTAACCATCCCATCCGTCGGATCAGTTAGGGATAGCCAGGGAGAGCAGGAAACTACATTTTCTAAACCCAAGCCTAAACACTATCCTCTCTGTCATCCTTGAATGTTCCGATATTTATTTATTCATTTAAAGAACTTTATCAATATATACGAATTCATACATATGGTCTTTCCCAATTATTAACCTTCAATTTCAATAATGATATTGCTTTTAATTACGAAGGAGATTTGTCGATCACCAATGTGATGCCATACATGTTGTGTCATAGTGTGTGCAAAACAGCATCAACAACCATTATAAACATCTACGGCAACCATCATCAACATAATTAAGTAAATCATAACTGTGCACAAGCATTATAACACTAACGCTTAATAGTGTGTGTGTGTGTTCTAAACTACGCATCCATCATTCATCACAACAAATATCAATCATCATTAACCACTAATAATTCATCACTATATTTAATTTAGTCTAACTACTAATTAAATATATAAACCGTGGTTAAAGAGTTCTCACCAAATAGCTTTCCAATCTTCACGGTAGGCGAGCCTAGCTGAGTGAACCGTTGGACAGTATTTCGGTGCACCTTCTTCTTCACCAAAATATATATAATATACACTAATCTCTCTCTCTTGATATTATAAGAGGAGGAGAATGAGTACGAACTTCGACAAGGTGGTGGTGGAAAATAGGAAGACTTATGCCATGGAAACCATGGCCATAAGCTTTAAGAAGAAGGTGGAAAGAAGGAAATGGATTGGAATGATAAGAAAATGGAGAAAAGGCCTCCTTATAAAGGAATGGAGAGTTAAGGAGGTAGTGACACCTAAGAAGGCAAGTGGAAGGCATGTATGGAAGGAGTCATGCAAAATTACAAGTGTAAGGATACTTGTCTTAAGGAGAGAAGGTGAACTTTTGGTTGCATTTTCCCTTAAATGCTATGAAAACTAAGGGCAACACTTAATTCTAATGCTACTAATTCATGTTATGGTTTGACAAATCTGATCAAACGGCAAATTGTATCAATAAATCCAAACTTATTAATAATTGTTCTCATTTATAATTCAAATAAAATATATCATATAACTTATCAAAATTATTAAATAGTCTTAACCATATATATTTATCTCAAATTCAAATTCAAAATTGAAATTCAAATTAAGTAATGAAAATTCCAATTTCAAATTGGTTAAAAAATTTGGACGTTACATTCACCCCCCTTAAAACTTTTCGTCCTCGAAAAGGAAAGGGAATCGTAACTACTTATTTGACAAATTCAAGATTAAGATTCTTTATACCAAAGCTCCCCGTTCTCATAATGGATATACCAGGTAGAATATTATAACAAACATATTTACGGACAACCATTAATACATGTACTCCAATAACCTCCAGTTACCCATTATATTCGATTCATCGTTTACTGGGCCAATTACTTATTCTCAACCATTTACTTCTTTCAAAAAAAAATCAGAGTTATAAATTTATTCTCTTAGATCTTATCTTGCAAATACAAAGGTTATGAAACTTATTCCTTTTCAGTTCCTCAAAATTACTATTATTCTTCACATGGAAAACTCGATCATCTCGGAAATCAACTTATCTAAACGTTTAGTTTAGGTAATATCTTCTTACTATACCCGCTTTCTAAATATCCTTTAATAAAATTGTGAAACTTAATTCACAAGGTATTGATGCTTACTTAAACAGTTCCTTTTATTGCCACAACATAATTTAAAAATTATCGACTGTCCAAAATTGCCGATAATTCCAGATTTTTTTTAATTCCTTATATTGTTTAAGTTTGGCTATCCTCATTAATTATTCTAAATTCAAGATTACAAAACTTATTTCCTTCAAACTTTAGACAAACAACTTTTACCAAAGTAGTCCTTAACCAAAATATCGTCATATTGAATTCTCAAGATATTTGAATTTTAAATTTAATTAGTTGGGGAGGACTAATTATAAAATATCCTGATTAATTAATTCCAACTTAGCCTTTAAATCGTTTCCTAAACTACTTGGATTGCTTATGTAAATTACAACTTTACGTAGACGTCTTTTAATCAACTAAGAAATTCCAATCACAAGATGTCCGTGCTCAAGTTTTTAATTTCCAAACATTTTCAAAGATCTTTTTTTTATATTCAAAATATATTCTTTCAAAATCAATTCCAAAGTAACTTCCAATTCTTACTCAAAATTTTGATTTCAGTTTTCAAATTATACATCTTTTCAAAACCTTTATATATATACATATATATCATAAATGCACTTTCTTATATACTCTTTACTGGCTTATCCTTATTATAGGTTTACTTGATATAATTCTTACAACTTATCAAATTTTCAAGATCTCGCTTACTTATTCTAATTCACATCAATTTACCCAATATTTTCAAACACTTACCTAAATTGATTTAAGTATATATTGATGTTTTAATCGGAATCATATAGTCATCCCACTTTCGAAACTCGAAAATACATACTGATGATGCTGCAGTCATCAACAGAATCATCTTTAAGTGACTAGAGTGTGATTCTATATCTATCTAGTATACTTAAGACTTCACATACACGTTGATCAGGTATATACACGAAATCTTCTTACACTTGATAGTCCAACCTCAACATCGAATAAAATATTCAAACTCTTATTATATATTTTGGTTCCTAACCATATTGGTTAATTTATTTGGATGAGAATTTACCTTAACAAATTTGACCCAAGTTTACCACTTAACAACTGATATAATATAATCTTATCAATATTTTGAAATGTTACCCAATAGTGAAATTAAATTCAAAAGGCATTTGTACTCAGATCATTTTCCTAATCAGTGGAAGGGGATTAATTACCATGCCATAAGAAGTATTTTATGTGTAATAATAATCACAAAATATAAACTTAACCTTAATTGTTTGATTAAGTATCCAGGTTATAATTAACCATATACTTTCAAAATATGTTTCTTTCTTAGAATATAACTTTTCAAAACTCATTTCATATTTTCAAAACGCTCTCTCAAATATAATACTCCAAAATCTAATTCTAGGGAATTACTTACCCTATCTCTAATGAGATGTATAACTCTGATGAGTCTTTCCTTTTGTTCAAATGTGTAACAACCTATATTTTTGGCAGTCAAATATTTAATTTAATCTACTATTTTAAATATTTTATTTGTAATATTAATGGATTTTAATATTGAATTCGTTATTTAAGTGAAGTTTGAACGTTATATTTATATAATTATAAATTGAGTTTCAAATGGCATGGCAGTTCGTAATATTGGGTTTTGAACTTCAATTGAATATACAGGATCCAATATAAGTCAGATTTCTGTGGAACAAAAAACATTGGAATCGTGTTGATTATAAATTTCATATAAAAGAGAAAAATTCTAGATTTCATGTTATAGATTGGTAGTTATGGATAAAATAAATTTTAAAATAGTCGCTATGGAAATCGTTATTAAAATATAGGCCTTTAAAATAGCCATTTTTAAAACAGTCTTTGTTTTCGATGAAATCAGTTTCATTGGAACCAAAACGTTAAAGTATTGCATGGTATTAAATTGCATGGCAAACCGATGTCGTATGTAACCACGGTAGCCATAAACACCCGTTCATTTTATATAGCGTGTAATTAAATTAAATTAATTTAATAGAGAGATATTTGAGTGTTACTTGAGCAAAAGATCGAATTAGGCCATGAAACGAGTTCCGTTTAGTTTGTATCGACGATTAGAGTCAGAGTAGGTATATAATTTGTTATTTCTGGAGACTGGATTATTTGGTGTCCAAAATGGCATTGTGGTGCGTATAAAAATAGCGTACTGGGAAATAGTCTTAGAATGCAACGAAACTGGTGTCATTGGGTTCGTATTAATTAATTATTGTAGAAATTTCAATTTTCGTGTCAATCGGCCTTACCGTTTGATCGTGGCAACGATAAACGCCCTAATCAATTATATTATTTTGGTCAATTCAAACAGGGGTAACTTTAAACGAATAAATGACTGGCCATATGAACTCTTATTTGGACGAAATAAATTTCATTGGATCTGTAAGGAGGAGGTCTAATAAAATATCAAGGCTTAAAATTTATTTGATTTTTTTTAATTTAGGAATTTAAACGCTTGATTTTTTATTGATAATTATAAAGGACTTTTCACAAACGACCTCAGAATTC
Source organism: Allium sativum (assembly GCA_030737875.1). Lineage (NCBI taxonomy): Eukaryota > Viridiplantae > Streptophyta > Magnoliopsida > Asparagales > Amaryllidaceae > Allium > Allium sativum. The sequence continues at coordinate 820,924,830 of CM060924.1, read as the reverse complement.
GACGAAACATGTCCCATCAGGTCCGGAATATTTTTTTTATGTTAAGATTACATTTTTTTCGTCAAAAACGGAGGTCGTATGGAGTGATTTTTGCGAGAAGCTTCGCATGTAAGTTTCGTTATTAATAAATTAATATTAGAATTCTCATATAAATAGCCAACCACATTTACACTACTGCGCAAACCCTTATTCACGATCAACAAGTCGAACTTGCGCCTCTACCTTCTTATTTCACGGCTGGAAACTTATGATCTTATCCTCAATTTTTCCACCCAAACCATCGTTCAAATCTAGAATTCCTCAACAGCAAACTGGTAGAGCTCCGCGAGCCCTCCAATATGAATGACCTTGATATGATCCTGTGATTCGATGTGGCTAGTAATTCTCTCGAAGACGCTAGAGTTCGTGTGGACTGTGGAGGCAAACGAAGACGCTGCACTAATCGAGACTCACAACATGGGTCAATAAGGTGAAGGCTCGACTCTCGAAAGTGTTGGATGATCTGCCGATCAATTGTAGGTGATGCGGGGGTAACGATTGAAGAAGCTGTCGAGTTCGAAGTCCGTATTTGAATTTGAATTTGAGAAAGAACGGTGGGTAGTTCTTGTGTTGATGTGGTGAATGTTAAAGAGGAAGAATTGCAACGCGATTTTCGGGTTTCAGGGTGGAGCTCAGTTCTGGAAAACAAGGACATGAAGATACAAAGGAAACGAAACAAGGAAGATGATAGTCGCGATGGGAAGTGTATTTTACTGTACAAAGGGTGGTGTCTTGGTTAGTGCAACGTGAAGGTGATAAAACAAATAGGAATTTTGGGTCCAGCACGTGTTTCTTGTAGGAAACGAGTATTTGGTGAGGGCAGAAAGACACTCAGCCGTTTATTTACAAGTGTAATTAAGCACTAATAAGTATATGATTGGGGATTAGATTAGCTAATCAAATTATTTACTTAAATTATTATAACTAATTAGGGATTTACTTTATAACTAATTAGGGATTAATTTCATAATTAATTAGGGTTAGTTTTATAATGAAATAGGGATTAGTTTTATATCTAGGTAAAAAGGTTAGTTTTATAATTAAGTAAAAATTAGGGATTTATTTAAACAAGTATTATAAATCTAATTGGTGCCCAATGTTTAACTCATTTTTCTTGGAACAGATTAAACTGATGCTTTAAAAATGTAATGATATCGTAAATTTTGTTAGTTTATAAATTAATTAATATATGATTAGTTTAAATTAGAAGTTATAGTTGATTTAAATCGTATAACTTAAAATAATTATAACTCATGTATATATATGAACAGAATTGAACGACTCAAGAGATGTTGGGATCACCTTGACAAGATCTACGTCATGGAACTGTTCTAGACCAAATAGAGATGACAAAGATTTACAGTTAAATTAAACGACTGTGTAATTTAACTGTAACCGAACTGTTTCAATGAAACAAAAACCAAGGTGAGTTAAACTCACTCAGCTCTTCCCATTTATATTTTATATAATTTTTTTTGTGTGCTCTGGTTGCTAATGGTTGATTGTTCGCTAGTTATATATTTATTTGTTGATTTAACCAATGAAATTAAACCGTTGTTTAATTTCAGTGAAATACCAAATCATTATTTTTAATGATTGGATCCAATAGAGGTAACTTACCTTGTTGGTCACGTTTATAAAATAAATGTGTCATATGGTTTGAATTGTTTGAACTGTTTGTGTATTGGTTGATGTTAAATAGTTGTTGTTTACTATTATCAGTTAAATGGAATTGAATGATCTGATTTTTTATAACTGTTTTGGATACAGTGAAGAATAGGTTGGAGGGATCCAACGGGATTCCTCAAATATGTTATTTATTTCCATATTATCATATATGAACTGTCATGATTGGGTGATTGATTTGATTAGTGATCATTGTCTGAAAATTTAACCTGTATTTTGTTTTAACAAATGGGCAATACTGGTTGAGCAATCAGCAGTAAATGGTCGAAGAATAAATGGTTTTGTTATATTGATTTACCACCAGGTGGATCAATAGTATTGAATTATAAAATTTGTTTTATAAATGGAGATAGATTTTGATATATATATTTTGAATAAAAATTTGTTAAAAGGAAATAAATATTTATTATTTATTTTAGTTTATAATTAATTACTAATTGATTTTATAAAGCCGATTTTGATGTTAATCAATTTATAAATATGAGAATAGGAAATTAACCTAACGGTTAAATTGGATAATTGTTTTGCTAAGGATCAATTAAATGGAATTATTTAAATTAATTACATTATTAATTAATTTAAAAAGGGAACTAATTGGAATCGGTTAACGAGATAACCGTGTTTAGAGTTGGCTAAACTGAACAATTTAACTAGAATAAATTATTAAATTAGTTTGTTTGGATTAATCTAATAAATTAGTTTAAAGAATATTTGTTGAATAGGGTTTTGAAAAAGGATTTACTATTCATTTGAGTTAATAAAGGAATTAACTACTTAAGTAGTTAATGATTAATGTAAGTAATTATTTTAATTAATAATAATTTAGAAAATTACCTTTTAATTGAAATTCATTTAAAGGTAATCGAAATTGAAACGAAATCCAGTTGAATGGGGAAAGGAGAGTATGTATGGAATTTATATTTAAAACCCAAATTTTTATAACGAAGTTATAAAAGGAATTTCAAGCGGATACGATAGCTTGAATCAAATGCTTACTTAATAGTCAAATTTAGTGAAAGGATGAAAAGGGGTTTATAATAGACCAATGTTATATAAATGAGGTACAAGATGTTAAAGCTTTAATTAACGTTGCTTAATAATGGGATTAAGTATGAAGGAGAATTAAAATAAGATTTCCAAAGAAGGAATGGTTGAATGGATCTGAAAAGGGATGGAAAAGTGAATTTGGGTAAAGAAGTGGATCATAGGATTTGACAAACAAATCCGAATTATGAAATGAAATTGTTTAAAAAGGTAAAGGTAAAAAAGTGGTGTTTTATAAGGAATTACTTAATTATTAAATTAAGGATTAATGTTATATTCGAGAAGGAGATTTTCAAAGAGATAAGAAGGTTGTATGAAACCGTATTTTGAATAAAATAGTAAAATGGAATTTGTATTGGTATTAGAATGAAGTATCGGTTTTTAGATTACAACTGGTATCCATCTCATGATATGAACGTTGTTGATCAAGGTTTGAGAGGTAATTAAAATACCCCAACTTGAACGACATCAGGATTATATGAGGATGATATTAGTTGTAATGGTAAAAGGGATTAGTGATAGTTTATTATTTCCATTAGTGAAATAATAATGCAATGTTGGGTGGAAATTTGGAGAATATAAATCGAGAGATCAGAAGTAAAGAAAATTAGAAAAATGTGAGAATATATATATATATATATATTTAAAGGGATGACTTCAAAAGAAAAGGGGAATAAAAGGAGTTGTGTGAAATTATAATGATATTTCGAGCTAGAAAGGAAATGTAAAAGTTGAGTTTTATTGAATAAGAATAAGCACTGGGCGCTGTCATGAAATGAATAAAAGATATCTCGTAACATTGTTTTACGTGTAATAAGTTGAATTGATTCCCCAATAGTAGATAATAATGTGGCTAATTGAAAGTAAAAATTGAAAACAGGATATGATATAGGATTTTCCTAAGTAGTAAAATGAATTTGTTTAAAGAATAATCTTATGTTAAATAAGAAGCGAGAAACTATATTTACAATATCAAAATATTTAAGAGTTTTAAATTTACATTTGTTTTTATTAAAAGGCCAATTGATGCTGAATACTGAACGTGAACTCGTTGGATTTTAATGATTGAATCACCATTTATTTTGATAGTTAAATAACCAACTATCAAATCTGGACAATACGATTGTTGGTACGGAAAGATCGAGATCGAATTTATATTTGAAAACCATTTCCACCAACAAATACATGAAGATATCAGAAGATGATAGTGATGGAGCATTGTAGATCGTGGATCTCCATTAAACGGAAGAACTGCTAATAATCTTTGGTTATCTCCCAGAGATAAGCTGTGGTTCTGTCGTGGTTGGAATCTAAGGATTGCAACGACTACTCACTACTAATCTATAGGGTGATTCCTTGGATGTGGTAGGAGGGTGCCTTCGGTTCATCCTGTTACTGGATGACTTGTATGGACAGATGTCTAACAGAGTATTTCCAAAGGAATCACGTACATTGATTACATCAAACATATCATAGTTGATGGTGGAGAAATAGTTTTTCTTTAGCCAAATAACTAGAGTATTTCTATGGACGTCAATTAGTGATATCTGGCGGATCTGACGATGTGGCATTCAAAGTGAATTGTGACCAAGTGTTCCAAAAGGGAACCGGAAAATGACAAAAATCGGGCAGGCAACATGGCTATGTGGGTCGCTCCCATTAGGGTGAACCTATCTAGAGAAATTTCATTTTCCTTCTTTAATCTATTCCGATGCTGTCCCTTTTGGGAAATAGTGGTTTGAGCCCAACCATTGGTGATATACATTCGATACATTCAAGCAAAATGAGTGGTCGGTCATGTATGGTCGGGTTGCAAGACGTTCTTGTTGAACCCAATGTATTCCCCTTTTGATTGTATACTATATATATAGAGTGTGAGATGCAAGCGTTCCGCTAGATTGATATTTACTTGTATTTAGACACTATTATAATATCAGAAAAGGTATTGATTTCAAAAATGTTTTGGGTTATCGTAAGGTAAAAACCATCCGTATTTATGTGTGGATTCGGTCTTACGATTATCCTTTTCTTTCGAAAAGATTTTAACTTTAAAATCAGGTTGCGTGATATCCTTAAACTTAGTGCGTTTTTCTCACTCTGGTTCACCAGACTAATCCAATATTTTGTAAATGCTCGGGTTAGACTGGGCTGTGCAGGTCCAAGTTGACGGATGCTGCGAATTTCAGAAGACGTGCTGGAGGAGTTCGGATGTATTATATATATATGATGTGTATTCCGCTGTGTGTTGTATATGCAGACAAGTTATTATAATTGTCCAGATGTGTGATGTACTCTGATATTGTAAGTATTTTTGAAAGCTCTCAGTAAAGATTTATTCCTGTATTATATTTTGTTCCGCTGCGATGTGAGACTCTGTGTTGTGTTGGTTCTTCTTCTTCTTCTATTCTAATATTTCTTTCTTTCTTATCTCACCCTCTTATCTCTGTCTAATAACATTCCAGTGTTTTCGAAGCTTGAATATTCGACATGATGTTGTGTCGATTTTCTGCGTCGAAAATTCTTGGGTCGTTACAGTGGTATCAGAGCGATGTTTAGTAATAACCTTAACTCTTTGGTATAACTCGATAGAGATTGGGTTAGTAATACCCTAGATCGAGATTGAGTGTATATATATGAGAGTGTATTTGTAAATTTTATATACAAATGTTTTGTATTGTGTTTGTTGATCGGTTCAAGTGTTGAGAAGCATTGAACTGGCAATGGATACAATATTTTTTTGTAGGGGGGTAAATGAAATAATTTTACCCAAATTATATTTTTGTATAGAAAAGAAATAATTTTATCAAATTATTAAGATATTAGTATGTTTGATCAATTTGAATGGAATTCAAATCAGATTGAAAATTTGAATGGAAAACTTAAGCTGGTTAAGTGAAATTAAACTAATAATGAGATTGAAATTGAAATAAATAAATTTGGAATTTGAAAATTTAATGAATGATAATCAAATGGAAATCAGTCGGATATTAATCGATTGATGATCAAATATATTAAACCAAAGTGAAATATTAATATTGAATGTAAATTCCATTGATTTGGCTAATTTAGTTATGTTTAGGTTGTTAGTTGTGAATTGTTTGTTATTGGATGGTAGTTTGTTAATGGAATAATCATCAATTTAATGGAGCTAAATGAATCATAAACTAGAGAATAAATTCTGTTATAATTAAACTGGAATGGAACTGCATACGAGTTGGAATGTATGATTTAACCCTGTATTTGAAAATGAACTGATGCTATCTGTTTGATTTTGGAATTGGTGTAGTTATATTGTTGATTAGGGAAATATTATCTCTGGATTTCATACATATGTTACTGATATGTGAATTGAGTTAAGTGCAGGTGCCAAATAACTAGGCAAACTGATATTGGTTGAGTAAATCGCATATACATTGATCAATTAGGCTCAATAGCACTCGTAAAAGGTACGCCTACGTGAAATATAAAAACTTGGGTTTTGATTTTTGATTTCCGACCTTGTGGGTCGATGCATATATATTATTTGTTCCTGCGATATTGCAGATGTCACTCCGTACAGGGGAAACTCTATCGAATTTTTCCGAAAATTTAATGTGATACAAAAGATTCGATATTTTTGAAGATATTTATTTACGATAATGAATTAGTTTTCAATTTAAAATAAATTGGATTTGGAAATTAATGGGATTTGTAGCATTTTTTTCCTTACCTTAGCAATTTCGAGGACGAAATTATTTTAAGGGGGAAGAATGTAATGACCCGTATTTTTGGCAGTCAAATATTTAATTTAATTTATTATTTTAAATATTTTATTTGCAATATTAATGGATTTTAATATTGAATTCGTTATTTAAGCGAAGTTTGAACGTTATATATGTATATAATTATAAATCGAGTTTGAAATGGCGTGGCAGTTCGTAATATTGGGTTTTGAACTTCAATTGATTAAACATGATCCGATATAAGTCGGATTTCTATGGAACAAGAAATGTTGGAATCGTGTTGATTATAACTTTCATATGAAAGATAAAAATCCAGATTTCGTGTTATAGATTGGTAGTTATGGCTAAATCAAAATTTAAAATAGTCGCTATGGAAATCGTTATTAAAATATAGGCCTTTAAAATAGCCATTTTTCAAACAGACTCCATTTTTGATGAAATCATTTTCATTGGAATTGTAACATTAAATTATTGCACGGTATTAAATTGTGTGGGAAACCGATGTCATATGTGACCACGGTAGCCGTAAACGCTCGTTCATTTTATATAGCGCGTAATTAAATTAATTTAATAGAGAGATATTTGAGTATAACTTAAGCAGACGATCGAATTAGGCCACGAAACGAGTTCCGTTGATTTCGTATCGACGATTATAGTCAGAATAGGTATATAATTTGTTATTTCTGGAGACTGGATAATTTGATGTCCAAAATGGCATTGTGGTGCGTATAAAAATAGCGTACCGGGAAATAGTCTAAGAATGCAACGAAACTGGTGTCATTGGGTTCGTATTAATTAATTATTGTAGAAATTTCAATTTTCGTGTCAATCGAACTTATCGTTTGATCGTGGCAACGATAAACACCCTAATCAGTTATATTATTTTGGTCAATTCAGACAGGGGTAACTTTAAACGAATAAACGAATGGATAAATGAACTCCGATTTGGATGAAATAAATTTCATTGGATCCGTAAGGAAGAGGTCTAGTAAAATGTCAAGTCTTCAAATTTATTTGATTTTTTTTTTGTAATTTTAAGCGCTTGATTTTTTATCGATAATTATAAAGAACTTTTCACAAACGACCTCGGAATTCAACGAAACCTGTCCCACCAGGTTCGAAATATTTTTTTATGCCAAGATTACATTTTTTCATCAAAAACGGAGGTCGTATGGAGTGTTTTTTGCGAGAAGCTTCGCATGTAAGTTTCGTTATTAATAAATTAATATTAAAATTCTCATATAAATAGCCAACCACATTTACACTACTGCGCAAACCCTTATCCACAGTCAACAGGTCATACTTGCGCCTCCACTTTCTTATTTCACGACTGGAAACTAAAATCTTATCCTTGATTTTTCCACCCAAACCATCGTTCTAATCCAGAATTCCTCAACAACAAACTGGTAGATCTCCGCGAGCCCTCCAATCTGAATGGCCATGATAATTTAGAGTGAGATGACGGGTGTCGGGTGCTACTAAGCACCGTCTACATCCTAGTATATATATATAACTAGAAAAAGAGAATTTAGAGTGAGAAGTTCTCACCGAAAGTTATCCAATCATCTTGACTCTTCTTCTCGCCTTTTTATCATCTTCTTGTGCCCGTAGTCACTATATATATAAAAATCACATATTTTTATATTTCGATGTCTTTAAAATAAAAACCACATTTTTATTTATTCACTTTCAATTTTAAAAATCATATTTTTATAATCACTTCATATATTTAAAAATCGAATTTTCCACAACGCTACTGTATGGATAAAAATTATATTTTTATCTCGCAATTCTTCATATAAAGATCTCGCCTTTTCAAAAATATAGATTTCGCCTTTATAAAAATCATCACTTGATTTCAACGTATATAAAATAAAAATCAGATTTTTATTTTGCTACATATACAAAGATGATATTTTTATAGTTCCTACTATGCAAAGATCATATTTTTATCTTTCTACAATGTAAAAGATTATATTTTTACTACTTTAAAAATATATAAAGCATATTTTTATAATCGCTATATAGTAAAGACTATATTTTTAATACTTTAAAAATATAAAAATCATATTTTTATTACTTTAAAAATATGAAAATCATATTTCCACTTATCTAACTTCATGGAAAAGAAAAAAAAAATTCTATTTTTATACCATACCATTTCTATAAAAATTGTATATTCACTAACATAAAAATCGCATTTTTTTTCTTTGCAACTAAATAAAAATCAAACTTTATTCTAAATTAGTTTATATATAATTCATTTGCAAAACAATGATTTTTAATATATAAAAACTGTGTTTAAATAGTGTATTTAAATATAAATGGATTAAACTAAACAAAAACTCACCTTTCTCCTTTTTTTTTCCGTCTTCGTTTGCAGGGGGGGTCCAACGTCGGGAATGGGGTGGTGGTGGGGCTGCTCAGGCCGGCGGCAGGCCAAGGGGGAGGTGGGCTTCGCGGCTCACGGTGGCGCTAGGGGGGGGGGGGTTCGCGGGTTTCTGGGACATCGAAGAAGAGAGGGAGGCGTAGAGGAGGGGGGGCGGCTGTGGTGGCTGCGCCGCCTAGGCGCGGCGGCTCATCGGGGGGGGGGGGGGCAGCATCGATCGCGCCCCCCTTTCGTTCCTTTTTTTTTTATATATCCTGAAGAATGAAATTAATCGGGGGGGGGGGCAGAACGAGGTTAAAGGGGGAGATGGATTATATTTTTTATTTATTTATTTAATTATTTCCCAAAAAGTTGACTTTTACTTGCGACCTCGAAACGAGGCCCACCGCCTGTCGTCCATAGCGTTTCACCCCCATTCCGAACACAATGGGATATGTATCGCAAGCTGATTCGATCGCTTTGATCAATTTCCGTCGAATTTACATTTAAATCACTATATTGAATTTTAAACGTACATTTCAAATTACCGGGGTCACATACTAACTCGAAAAATATTTTCTAGCTTCGTATTGACAATACGGTCCTAACAAAACTAGTTTCGTCGAATTCTGAGACCGTTGGAAAAATGGCCAATTTCCAGTCGATTAAAATCAACTGAAACTGGTCAAACGCGTTTTCCTTTCCCACGCTCACATATTGATTCGAAAAATTATGAAATTTGGAATCTAGCAATAATCTTACATCACGGACCCAACAAAACTGGTTTCGTCGAAATCCGAGGTCGTTTGCAAAATGTCCATTTTTAAGGGCCTGAATTCCATAGCGACTATTCAGAATTTTCAACTGGACATATCTTTTGATTCCCACTATGAAATTTCGATTGGTCGGATTCAATAGAAAGATATTATCAATCAGATCCTATCATTTTTGGTTTCACTAAAATCCGAATTGTTTTGCACCCGGTACATTCAATTGAAGTTTGAAATCGAATTATCGAACTACCGCGCCATTTTCAATTCTATTTATAATTATATATAAATATTTATATTCTAACGACGACGTATATAATATATACGTCGAATTCTATTCAAAATAAATTTCTCGTCGATATTATTTAAAATAATCTATTTTAAATGTTCAAAACTCGCTAAAATTGCCAAAATAAAAATTTTAAACTGGCCCAGATTTTCGGGTTATTACAATCTCTCCCACTTAAAACTTTTCGTCCCCGAAAAGGAACAAAGTCGAAAGTGGTTTGATTAATCAACTCTACGTTCGATCTGGCTTGCATTCTCCAACTCTTCAGTTTCTGAGAATTTTCAAAATTTCAAAAATTTGGCTAACACCCTAAATTTTCGAAAAATTTCGCCATAACCTCCCCTGCACCGGGAGCATCGGGGAATTTCTAATAGCTTCCCCGGTCCTTCAGATCTCAAAAAGAAAAAGCCAAGCGGCTAGCCAATAGGCTCACAAAATCATCATCACCCAAACAAAACAGGAAATTATGTAGTAAACATGTACCTATTTGTCGGTCAAACAAATTTTATTCTCTGCTCTAGCCTCCTTGCTATGACTTGTTCAATGTAAGTATATGTATATGCAAGCAAATGTGACCAATTTTTTTTAATACAATTCAATATTTGATCAAATTAGGCGAAATGGTTAAAAATTATCAAACAACTAAACAAACAACACAACATCAATCAATTAGTGAATTAGAGTATCAAATTCATAATTTTGATATATATATACAGAAAATCATGTTTTTGATGCCAATTCACAACAATGTGTCTATCTATATAAGTTTTGGTTCTCACACCAGTCTAATGGAAATATATAGAAATCACACCTTCGAAATTCGAATATGAATACTGATGATGATGCACCATCATCAGAATCATCCCCGGATGTCTAGAATGTGATTCTATATCTATCCAGTATATTAAAACTTCGAATATACGTTCATGACGCGTATACGCGACATCTATATATACTCGATTGTCCAAATTCAAAATAAATAAATATTCAAATACGTTTAAATGGATTAAATTTTAAAACAAAATTGTTTTCATTTGAAAAATATACTATTCACACTCGTTCTAGGATACTACTGATCCTATCTCTAACGAGTCATTCTAATTGGATATTACTAATCCAATATCTGATGAATTCTTTCGTATGGTTCTAATGTGTCTTGTTCTCGAGCTCTGTAAACCAAAGCTCTGATACCAACTGAAAGAACCCGTAACTTCCCCGTAAAGGAAAGCACGAATACTTTGAGAACAGGACAAAATAGAACGCATACGGAAGAACATTTCATTGCTATTACAACAATTCCATCAGATACAAGAATATACAGAGTATAAATGAATAAATTACATTCGATAAATACCAGAGATTACAATAAATTACATAGCAACGGAAAATAATACAAAAGCACAACTAGAAGTGATACACGGATACAGAGCTTTCCGAGCATCGTTCCAGCTGTAAATCAGGATCCTGTGAATATAAATCTGCAAAACCAAAACCACTAGCTGCCCGTGCGGAAAATAAGGGCACCCAGAGTTTAGGTTAAAACAATAAACTCCAGGTCAGTCATGTGACTGGTGCGAGAACTAAAACAGTTATTAATATTGGTTTTAAAGTTAGGTAAATCAAGGGACCACGCCGTATAACACGAAACGGGTTTCCTCCCAAGAATACCAGTGCATAGAACAAACAGCGCAATGCTAAATAAAGAAAAATGAAGCTGTTATAAGACCCAGGTCCCATCACACAATGCAACGCAAGCCGGAGGATAGGGTTTTTACCTTATAACAGCCAAAGCATGCTTGATACGTTTAAAACACATTATTTGATACTATAATAAGTGTATAGTGTCAAAACAATTCAAATCATAAATATCAATCATAGGCGGCATGGGTACCATCTATCATGTCGCCATACTAGTTCTACAATTAAAACCGCAATACACGTATTGGAAATTGGATTTCCGTCATGAGCCGAGGCAAGGGGCAAGCTCCTCTCCGCGTTCGAGACACTCTAGCAAATGCCTCAGGACCCCACTATGATCCTTGGAATCGGCTGGGCCGGTCCTCTCATACTTTTGAGGATTGGCAATTCCTGAACACACGTTTCCCGGTCCTTACAGACCTATATCCGAGGCGCCTCGTATCCAACAACCACAAGGTGAAAAGTATATAAATGTCAGGGCTGGTAGGTCACTGACACCACCCTAGCTAGAAAGAAACGTCGTGCTCTCCCAGCGGTCCGTCTCCCGTTTTTGACTCATACCGAGGTGTGTGGCTCGCGAATTCACGTTACACACAAAGCTACGCCACACAGGCCGTGCTTTGATCATCAACCACAAGACTTTGCTTTTCAACAGAAGCCCTGATCATTTGCCACTTACGCGTGCCACACTAGCAATTCACTCCATGCGACTGATGTCCATCGATATACAACCTCTGAGCTCATACGTCTCAGAGAAGGGCGTTAAGCAAGAGAATAAATTCTCCGCCGCCAAACAGATGTATATTTGATAGAGATCAATCAACACAGAATAAAATCCAATGTCGGACACACAATCCATTTACAAGTTCGTTCTGGGTCTGAACGAAACCGGAGGCACTTTCCTCGCATATCCATCCATCTCCAAGTACGTCTGGACGATCACCAACTGATTCCCTCATCTCGGGTGTACAGCCCAATCAAGATCATCAGTAATCACCCAAAACGATGTGAAGACTTCCGGTCTTCAACCACTGTCTTCATCTTCAACATCTCGTCGAATCGGTTATTCAGAATGGGTATAACCCGGCCTTTCTGAATAACCCACGTATATAATTAATAAATGTTACACAAACACAATGAACGCCTCATTCCAATTCAGAATATTCTTTTATTCACAAAATCACATTCTTAGGGAAAGGTTCCCATTAATTTTATCAAAGATAAATTCTTCTAAATTTATTCTTTAATCCTCCTATGTATATCATTTCAAACTAGTCGGGATTAACGAACCACACCGAAGTAATTATTTATTTTATTTCCCAATCCCAACCTATATATCCCACGGAGAAAACTGGTAATACTCCACATCTAACACCACGGTGTTATCGGTAAAATTAATTACCATTTCACGTTCAAATCTAATTAAAGATTTAACTATCGCTTTGGAGCAAAACTGGTGGTACTCCACTCTCGATCACTTTTCAGATTTGATAATTTAAATTATCAATTCACATTTTAATCTAATTAAAGATTCATTAAAACCCCACTTAGTTTTAATCTTCTCAAAAATCGATATCTTGCCTTTAACTGGGTTAAAGAACCAATGTCATCTAAAACACGATCCATGATAAACCCAAATCACATTTGATATTAAATACAAGGCTTTGAATAGAAAATATATCGGCTTATATTCAACATCAAATTCTGAAACCAACAAATATCGTATTGGAAATAACGATATATAATATATCTTTCAAATTCCCAAAACAATATCTGTATAGTCACTAAATCCAACATCGAAATATCCCGAAGATAATTTCGATTCAACTCCAGTCCAATCCACGAATTGGGAATATTGATTACTTTTAAAATCACTTTCAAATTCAATTTATTTATTTAAAAATAAATTGATTTTAATTCTAGTTCAAAACTAGTTCATTTCGATAAAAATTTATTTTTACCTATTCAAATGTGGAATTTTCCAGCCCAATTCTTTCCAATTCACATATTATAATTTTACACAAATTATAAATATTTTTAATAATTTTATCAAGGCCCGTACAGTCGATTTCCATCAACGGCCATCGAACTGCACTTACAGCGACCTTTTTCAAATTTGATTTGGACATAATTTCAAATCCAACCGTTAGATTTCAAATTTCTAATATTCATTGGAAAGCTCTTTTCGATACGAACCCAATGGTTCCGGTTTTAGGAGAATCCGACGGTCGGATCTCCCGCAATGTCCGTTTGAAATAAATGGTCGAAATTCACGAACTGCCGCGGCGCGGCGTGTTCTATTCAGGCCATTATATTATATATATAATATATATAATATATATTTCGTCGATTTCTATTTAAAACGAATTTTATAAATCGTTTTAAATTCGTTTCTAAAACAATTCAACTTCTATATTCAATTCAAATCAAAATTGAATTCTTCTTTATAAATCCGTTTTAAAATTCATTTCTATTCAATTCGAATTTCAATTCAATTTGAATTCATTCCAATTCGCTTTTAATTCAATTTGAATTCGTTTTCAATTCATTTCGAAATCGTTTTCAATTCAATTCATTTCGAAATCGTTTTCAATTCAATTCATTTCGAAATCGTTTTCAATTCAATTCATTTCGAAATCATTTTCAATTCAGTTCATTTCGAAATCGTTTTCAATTCAGTTCATTTTAAATTTCAATTTCAAAATATTTAATTTCGAAATCACTTTTCAATATTCGTTATACAACGAATAAAATTGATATAAATATCGTTCACATCAAAATGGCGCAAAACTAATCAACACGGCTTTATATTTTTCACAACTTCTTTATTTTATTCAACCAATGAATATTTATCCCATTCAACACATGAGTCTATATTTTTTTTTTCAACCCACGACTAATCTCAACACATGAGTACTGTCAACACATCACTATTTTTGTTATGTAAAATATTTTATAAAACTATGGTATCTATCGTTTGATTTTCAATTAGGCTTCTACTGGGAAGTAGTTCTAATTTTAAATATGATAAAGATGTAAATTTTATTATATAAAATATTTCACTCAACACATGAACATCGTCAACACATGACTATTTTTATATTCAACACATGAATTTTCTTTTATAATATTCATTATTTTCCCGATTGGAATGAGGCCCAATCAATTACCATATAACGTTAATTATATGGATTCCATACAACACATGTATATAATAGCTTTGAAAAATAATCAACCATCAACCAAAGTGCACTACACTGTATAAGCATCAAATATAGATATCTTACGCTTATAACAGCCTGTCAATCAATCGATCAACATATTTAATCAATCGGGATGAATGAACTTCAAATTTCATCCCAACACCCGTGTGGGGTTTCAAACAATTAAACACAGAATTTATTTGTGCAGTTGGGTGACGTGTAAAATTTATCGACCCAATCGATATCAGTCTAATCAGTGTATATAAACAAATCGGCCGATTTGTTTATAAATATTTATTTATTTACTTTCACGTTAAAAATTATATTTTTATTTTTCTAACATATTTTAGAAAATTTCGGCGGCATAACGGCACGATACTAGAAACGGGACGAGGCCTAGCCTTATCCCCGGTCTAGTGAAGGCCCACGCCATTCACACATCAATCAAATCCATTCCATTTCACCAAACAATTCAATTCAAACCAAATAATCTAACCAACTACCCAACCAAACAATTTTACAAACAAGCCATCCATGGTCTGTGGATGACGGGTGTCGGGTGCTACTAAGCACCGTCTACATCCTAGTATATATATATATATAACTAGAAAAAGAGAATTTAGAGTGAGAAGTTCTCACCGAAAGTTATCCAATCATCTTGACTCTTCTTCTCGCCTTTTTATCATCTTCTTGTGCCCGTAGTCACTATATATATAAAAATCACATATTTTTATATTTCGATGTCTTTAAAATAAAAATCACTTTTTTATTTATTCACTTTCAATTTTAAAAATCATATTTTTATAATCACTTCATATATTTAAAAATCGAATTTTCCATAACGCTACTGTATGGATAAAAATTATATTTTTATCTCGCTATTCTTCATATAAAGATCTTGCCTTTTCAAAAATATAGATTTCGCCTTTATAAAAATCATCACTTGATTTCAACGTATATAAAATAAAAATCAGATTTTTATTTTGCTACATATACAAAGATGATATTTTTATAGTTCCTACTTTGCAAAGATCATATTTTTATCTTTCTACAATGTAAAAGATTATATTTTTACTACTTTAAAAATATATAAAGCATATTTTTATAATCGCTATATAGTAAAGACTATATTTTTAATACTTTAAAAATATAAAAATCATATTTTTATTACTTTAAAAATATGAAAATCATATTTCCACTTATCTAACTTCATGGAAAAGAAAAAAAAAATTCTATTTTTATACCATACCATTTCTATAAATATTGTATATTCACTAACATAAAAATCGCATTTTTTTTCTTTGCAACTAAATAAAAATCAAACTTTATTCTAAATTAGTTTATATATAATTCATTTGCAAAACAATGATTTTTAATATATAAAAACTGTGTTTAAATAGTGTATTTAAATATAAATGGATTAAACTAAACAAAAACTCACCTTTCTCCTTTTTTTTTCCGTCTTCGTTTGCAGGGGGGGGTCCAACGTCGGGAATGGGGTGGTGGTGGGGCTGCTCAGGCCGGCGGCAGGCCAAGGGGGAGGTGGAGGTGGGCTTCGCGGCTCACGGTGGCGCTAGGGGGGGGGGGTTCGCGGGTTTCTGGGACATCGAAGAAGAGAGGGAGGCGTAGAGGAGGGGGGGCGGCTGTGGTGGCTGCGCCGCCTAGGCGCGGCGGCTCATCGGGGGGGGGGGGGGGGGGGGGGCAGCATCGATCGCGCCCCCCTTTCGTTCCTTTTTTTTCTTTTTTTTTATATCCTGAAGAATGAAATTAATCCGGGGGGGGGGGGGGCAGAACGAGGTTAAAGGGGGAGATGGATTATATTTTTTTTTATTTAATTAATTATTTCCCAAAAAGTTGACTTTTACTTGCGACCTCGAAACGAGGCCCACCGCCTGTCGTCCATAGCGTTTCACCCCCATTCCGAACACAATGGGATATGTATCGCAAGCTGATTCGATCGCTTTGATCAATTTCCGTCGAATTTACATTTAAATCACTATATTGAATTTTAAACGTACATTTCAAATTACCGGGGTCACATACTAACTCGAAAAATTGTCGTAAAATATTTTCTAGCTTCGTATTGACAATACGGTCCTAACAAAACTAGTTTCGTCGAATTCTGAGACCGTTGGAAAAATGGCCAATTTCCAGTCGATTAAAATCAACTGAAACTGGTCAAACGCGTTTTCCTTTCCCACGCTCACATATTGATTCGAAAAATTATGAACTTTGGAATCTAGCAACAATCTTACATCACGGACCCAACAAAACTGGTTTCGTCGAAATCCGAGGTCGTTTGCAAAATGTCCATTTTTAAGGGCCTGAATTCCATAGCGACTATTCAGAATTTTCAACTGGACATATCTTTTGATTCCCACTATGAAATTTCGATTGGTCGGATTCAATAGAAAGATATTATCAATTAGATCCTATCATTTTTGGTTTCACTAAAATCCGGATTGTTTTGCACCCGGTACATTCAATTGAAGTTTGAAATCGAATTATCGAACTACCGCGCCATTTTCAATTCTATTTATAATTATATATAAATATTTATATTCTAACGACGACGTATATAATATATACGTCGAATTCTATTCAAAATAAATTTCTCGTCGATATTATTTAAAATAATCTATTTTAAATGTTCAAAACTCGCTAAAATTGCCAAAATAAAAATTTTAAACTGGCCCAGATTTTCGGGTTATTACATGGAGAAAGAACGGTGGGTAGTTCCTGTCTTGATGTGGTGAATGTTAAAGGGGAAGAATAGCAACACGATTTTTGGATTTCAGGGTGGAGCTCAATTCTGGAAAACATGGATGTGAAGATACAAAGGAAACGAAACAAGGAAGATGACAGTCGCGACGGGAAGTGTATTTTACTATACAAAGGGTGGCGGCTTGGTTAGTGCAACGTGAAGGTGATAAAACAAATGGAAATTTTGGGTCCATCACTTGTTTCCTGTAGGAAACGAGAAACATTATTTGGTGAGCGCCGAAAGACACTCAGCCGTTTATTTACAAGTGTAATTAAACTTTAATAAGTATATAATTATGGATTAGATTAGTTAATCAAATTATTAACTTAAATTAATATAACTAATTAGGGATTTACTTTATAACTAATTAGGGATTAATTTCATAATTAATTAGGGTTAGTTTTATAATTAAATAGGGATTAGTTTTATATCTAGGTAAAAAGGGTTAGTTTTATAATTAAGTATAAATTAGGGATTTATTTAAACAAGTATTATAAATCTAATTGTCGCCCCTTGTTTAACTCATTTTTCTTGGAATAGATTAGACTAATGCTTTAAAAATGTAATGATATCGTAAATTTTGTTAGTTTATAAATTAATTAATATATGATTAGTTTAAATTAGAAGTTAATAGTTGATTTAAATCGTATAACTTAAAATAATTATAACTCATGTATATATATATATATATTTATATATATATGAACAGAATTGAATGATTCAAGAGACGCTGGAATCACCTTGACAAGATGTACGTCATGGAACTGTTCTAGACCAAATAGAGACGACAGAGATTTACAGTAAAATTAAATGGCTGTTTAACTTAACTGTAACCGAACCGTTTCAATGAAACAAAAACCAAGGTGAGTTAAACTCACTCAGCTCTTCCCATTTATATTTTATATAAATTGGGGTTTTTTCTGTGCTCTAGTTGCTAACGGTTGACTGTTCGCTAGTTATATATTTATTTGTTGATTTAACCAATGAAATTAAACGTTGCTTAATTTCAGTGAAATACCAAATTGTTATTTTTAACGATTGGATCCAATAGAGGTAACTTACCATGTTGGTCACGTTTATAAAATAAACGTGTTTAATGGTTTGAATTGTTTGTGTATTGGTTGATGTTAAATAGTTGTTGTTTACTATTATCAGTTAAATGGAATTGAATGATCTGATTTGTGATAATTGTTTCGGATATAGGGAAGAACTGGTTAGAGGGATCTAACGGGATTCCTCAAATATATTACATATTTTCATATTATCATATATGAACTGTCATGATTGGTTGATTGATTTGATTAGTGATCATTGGCAGAAGATTTAACCTGTATTTTGTTTTAACCAATGGGCAATATTGGTTGAGTAATCGGCAGTAAATGGCCTAAGAATAAATGGTTTTGTTATATTGATTTACCGTCAGGTGGATCAATAGTATTGAAGTTATAAAAATTGTTTTATAAATGGAGATAGATTTTGATATGTATTTTGAATAAAAGTTTGTTAAAAGGAAATAAATATTTATTATTTATTTCAGTTTATAATTAATTATTAATTGATTTATAATGCCGATTCTGATGTTAATCAAATTTATAAATATGACAATAGGAAATTAACCTAACAGTTAAATTGGATAATTGTTTCGCTAAGAATCAATTAAATGGAATTATTTAAATTAATTACATTATTAATTAATTTAAAAAGAGAACTAATTGGAATCGGCTAATGAGATAACCGTGTTTAGAGTTGGCTAAATTGACCATTTTTAACGAGAATAAATTATTAAATTAATTTGTTTGGATTAATATAATAAAATATTTTAAAGAATATTTTTTAAATAGGGTTTTCCAAAAGGATTTACTATTCTTTTAGTTAATAAAGGAATTAACTACTGAAGTAGTTAATGATTAATGTAAGTAATTATTTTAATTAATAATAATTTAGAAAATTGCCTTTTAATTGAAATTCATTTAAAGGTAATCGAAATTGAAATGAAATCTAGTTGAATGAGGAAAGGAGAGTATGTACGGGATTTATATTTAAAACTAAATTTTTATAACGAAGTTATAAAAGGAATTTCAAGCGGATACGATAGCTTGAATCAGACGCTTGCTTAATGGTCATATTTAGTAAAAGGAGAAAAAGAGAAAAGGATGAAAAGGGGTTTATAATAGACAAGTGTTATGTAAACGAGGTTCAAGATGTTAAAGCGTTAATTAACGTTACTTAATAATGGGATTAAGTATGAAGGGGAATTAAAATAAGATTTCCAAAGCAGGAATGGTTGAATGGATCTAAAAAGGGATTAGTAATAGTGAATTTGGGTAAAGAAGTGGATCATAGGATTTGATAAACATATCTGAATCATGAAAAG
Organism: Allium sativum; assembly: GCA_030737875.1. NCBI lineage: Eukaryota > Viridiplantae > Streptophyta > Magnoliopsida > Asparagales > Amaryllidaceae > Allium > Allium sativum. The sequence goes on along the minus strand of CM060924.1, from coordinate 820,904,873 downwards.
AAATTGTTTAAAAAGGTAAAGGTTAAAAAGTGGTGGTTTATAAGGAATTACTTAATTATTAAATTAAGGAATAATTTTATATTCGAGAAGGAGATTTTCAAAGAGATAAGAAGGTTGTATGAAACCGTATTTTAAATAAAATAGTAAAATGGAATTTGTATTGGTATTAGAATGAAGTATCGGTTTTTGGATTACAACTGGTATCCATCTCATGATATGAACGTTGTTGATCAAGGTCTGAGAGGTAATTAAAATACCCCAACTTGAATGACAACAGGATTATCTGAGGATGATATTAGTTGTAATGGTAAAAGGGATTAGTGATAATTTATTATTTCCATTAGTGAAATAATAATGTAATGTTGGGTAGAAATTTGGAGAATATAAATCGAGAGATTAGAAGTAAAGAAACTTAGAAAAATGCGAGAATATATATATTTAAAGGGATGATTCCAAAGGAAAAGGGGAATAAAAGGGGTTGTGTGAAATTATAACGATATTTTCGAGCTAGAAAGGAAATATAAAAGTTGAGTTTTATTGAATAAGAATAAGCACTGGGCGCTGTCATGAAATGAATAAAAGATATCTCGTAACATTGTTTTATGTGTAATAAGTTGAATTGATTCCCCAATAGTAGATAATAATGTGGCTAATTGAAAGCGAAAATAGAAAACTGGATATGATATAGGATTTTCCTAATTAGTAAAATGAATTTGTTTAAAGAATAATCTTATGTTAAATAAGAAGCGAGAAATATATTTACAATATCGAAACATTTAAGAGTTTTAAATTTACATTTGTTTTTATTAAAAGGCCAATTGATGCTGAATACTGAACCAGTGAACTCATTGTATTTTCATGATCAAATCACTGTTTATTTTGATAGTTAAATAACCAACTATCAAATCTGGACAATAGATTGTTGGTTCGAAAAGACCGGGATCGAATTTATATTCGAAAACCATTCCGACCAACAAATAGTTGAAGATATCAGAAGATGATCGAGATGGAGCATTGAAGACCATGGATCTCAATTAAATGGAAGAACCACTAAAAATCTTTGGTTAGCTCCCACAGATAAGCTGCGGTTCTGTCGTGGTTGGAGTCTACGGATTGCAAGGACTACTCACTACTAATCTATAGGGTGATTCCTTGGATGTGGTAGGAGTGTGCCTTCGGTACATCTTGTTCCTGGATGACTTGTATGGACGAATGTCTGACAGAGTATTTCCAAAGGAATCGCGTACGTTGATTTCATCAAACATACCATAATTGATGGCGGAGAAATGGTTTTTCTTTAGCCAAATAATTAGAGTATTTTTATGGACGTCAATTAGTGATATCTGGCGAATCTGACGATGTGGCATTCAAAGTGAATGGTGACCAAGTGTTCCAAAAGGGAAATTCAAACCTCAAGCCTTATCAACCGGGAAATTACAAAAATCGGGTAGGCAGCATGTCTATGTGGGTCGCTATCATTAGGGTGCATAATCACCTATCTAGAGAAATTTCATTTCCTTCTTTAATCTATTTTGATGTTGTCCTTTTCGGGAAACGGTGGTTTGACCCCAACCGTTGGTGATATACATTCAATACACTTAAGTGAAATGAGTGGCCGATCATGTGTGGGTCGGGTTGCAAGACGTTCTTGTTGAATCCAGTGCATTCCCCTTTAGAGATACACTATCGGCAGGTGGTTCCATACCTTGTCATAGTCGAAATCCAATCTCCAATAAGCACCCGCGGTTTTTGATTGTATACTATATATGTGGAGCGTGAGATGCAAGCACTCCGCTAGATTGATATTTACTTGTATTTAAACACTATTATAATATCAGAAAAGTTATTGATTTCAAAAATATTTTGGGTTATCGTAAGGTAAAAACCATCCGTATTTATGTGTGGATTCGGTCATACAATTATCCTTTTCTTTCGAAGAGATTTTAACTTTAAAATCAGGTTGTGTGATACCCTTAAGCTTAGTGTGTTTTTCTCACTCTGGTTTACCGGGCAGACCCGGTATTTTGTAAATGCTCGGGTTAAACCGGGCTGTACAGGTCCAGGTTGACGGATGCTGCGAATTTCAGAAGACGTGTTGGAGGAGTTCGGATGTATTATATATATGATTTGTATTCCGCTGTGTGTAGTATATGCGGACAAGTTATTATAACTGTCCAGATGTGTGATGTACTCTGATATTGTAAGTATTTTTAAAAGCTCTCAGTAAAGATTTATTTCTGTATTATATTTTGTTCCGCTGTGATGTGAGACTCTATGTTGTGTTGGTTACTCTTCTTCTTCTATTCTAATATTTCTTTCTTTCTTATCTCACCCTCTAATTTCTTTCTAATAACTATCCAGTATTTTCGGTGTTTGAAAGATTGGCATGGGATATGGAATTGTATTTATGTCAATTTTCGGGGCCAAAAATTCTTATGTCATTACAAAATGTGTCGTACCCCATAGCTTTGTATAAACCAAAGCTATGACACCACATTGTAACGACCAGTCCTTTTGCCCGGTTTTCGCCGGTAATTAAACCAACTTAAACCGTTCATAAAGACGGATTGTTAGGGGTACTTAACATTTGCACAAAAAAAAAGAACTTTTCCATTATCATTACAATAATATTACATTAGAGTTACGAGAGATACATCAGTGTACATCGATTAAACAACGGAAGAGAAACTGAACTCAGCAAAAGAATATGCATGCTCCAAGATATAATAGCTCCAGCTAAACCAGCATCCTGCTCCAACCAACTCCAAGTCTAAACTTCAAACCAAACTACTAGGCTGCCCGCGTAAAAATTATGGGCACTCAGAGTTTAGGCATGGGAACAATAAACCCCAGGTCAGCCGTGAGACTGGTGTGAGAACTCAAAACAATTATTTTTAGGGTTTATTTTAAAGTTACGTAAATCACCGGACCACGCCGGTAACGCAGAACGGGTTGTGACGATCGTCCCGCACCAGCTGACATTTCTTCGAAATGAGCTGTACCGATGTCCAACAAGAACGGGATGATCGTCAAAGGAAAAGGGTTTTGAAACGATGAACTAACAAAGAACCTGTAGTATGTCCCATAGCGCATTGAACAAAATATAATAATAATATAACTTGACATAAAACAGGCGAGACAGTACATAAGCTAAAAACTAAACCATCACAGCAGCGGAATCCAAAATACAACTTATGATTATTTTAATAATTTGTACAATGGCAATTCGGCAAAGATTTTTGTGTCAAAACCTGGTAAATTGAGATTTTTTCTTAAGAGGTGGAATAAATTTGTTTTTGGTAGTGTTAGAATTAAGAAAGATAAGATTTTATGTGAGATGTTAGACTTAGATAAGTTAAGTGAATCTAGGACTCTTAATCTAGGTGAGAGAGATAGACTTTTTAATCTTAGAAATGACTTCAAAATGATATTGGAAAAGGAAGAAATTATGTGGAAGCAAAGATCACGTGTTCAATGGATTAAGGAAGGAGATAATAACACGAAAATTTTTCATAGTACGGCTAATAAGAGGAGACGCGATAATTAGATTCATTCTATTTTTTTGAATAATGAGGAATTGACAGTTCAGCGTGATTTAAATAAAGATTTCACCAATTATTACAAACAAATTTTTAGGACTAGGGTAAAGAGAAGAATTAACGTTAATTGGAAGGACATTTATCCTAATGATGTTAGGGGAGAATTATTAAATTTAGATAAACCTTTTTCTGAGCAGGAGATTTGGAAGGCAATTTGTGACATGCCTAGTGACAAAGCTCCGGGGCCTGATAGTTTTTCTGTTCTGTTTTACAAACAGTTTTGGGAGGTCTTGAAATCTGATGTAGTGAATTTATTTAATGATTTTTATAGCGGAGATTTGTGCCTAGGTAATTTTAATTTTGCTAATGTTATACTTATTAAAAAGTGAGAGGGTGCAAAACTCTTAAAGGATTTTAGACCTATATCTTTGATAAATGTATTTGTTAAGATCATTTCTAAAGTTCTTGCAAATAGGCTAAGTGGGAAGATGAATGATCTTATAGATCATTCACAAACTTCCTTTATTAAAGGTAGGCAAATAGTTGATGGTGTGGCAGTAGTACAGGAGTACATTAATGTGTGTTTTAAAAATAATTTTTCATGTGCTATTTTGAAATTAGATTTTGAGAAAGCATTTGATTCTATTGACTGGGATTATATATGTGAAGTATGTCTAGCTAGAGGCTTTAGTGTTAGGTGGATTAACTAGGTTATGCTTTTACTTAGGTCTGGTAGTTCTAATATTGTCGTAAATGGGGTTGTGGGAAAGAAGATCCAATCTAAGAGGGGTCTTAGACAGGGGGATCCCTTGTCACCCTTGCTATTTAATTTAGCGGTTGACGTTTTTTTTCTAAAATCATTAAACGAGCTGGGAGACTAGGTGTTTTGGGTTATGTTGGTAATGATGAATTTAACAATGAATTATCTGTTCTTCAATTTGCGGATGATACTTTACTATTTTCTTCTCATCTTCCAAGATACATTATTGCTCTTAAGTTTATACTTTATTGTTTTGAGATGTTATCAGGTCTTAGAATTAATTTTGACAAGAGTTCTGTTATGGTCATTAATGATTCTGATAATGTTGAGGCTATGGTTGCTAACACCCTAAACTGTTCTGTCATGAAATTTCCTTTTGATTATTTAGGTTTTAAGACTAGGCCGTCAAAATTAAAGAAGGAGGATTAGTTAGTCATAATTGATAAGATCAATAGTAGACTATCTAGTTGGAATAATAGATTCTTGTCTAGAGCAGGTAGATTAGTTTTGGTTATTTCAGTCCTATCGGCTATCCCTACGTATTGGATGTCAGTACATAGATTTCCTCAATGGGTTATTGATAGGATTGATAGAATAAGACGTAATTATCTATGGGGTGGGGGTAGAGATCCTATTGGTAAGGGATTCAAATGCTTAGTAAATTGGGAGGTGTGTTGTTAGACTAAGAAAATGGGGGTTTGGGGATAATTAATTTATCTAATTTTAATTCTTCTTTATTGGCCAAATGGTTGTGGAAATTTAGGTCTCCTGAAGTATCTACAACGTGGAAAGTTATTATATCAAAATTTTACTATTCAAGAGGAGAGTACATTGTTGGATCTAGTAGTAGTTGGTATAATAGATTATCTTACTTTTGGAAGTCAGTATTAAAGTGCTTTGATTTTTTTAACTTAGGTCATAAGGTAATTGTTCATTCTGGTAATACGACTTACTTTTGGCATGATAGGTGGATTTCTCGTTTACCACTTAAAACTGAATTTAGGGAGCTCTTTAATAATTGTAGTTTTAAAAATGCGTTAATAAAAGATATTTGTAGAAGAGATTTGGATCCCCCATGGGAGTTTTCTTTTGATAATATATTAGAAGCGGAAATGTTAAGACAATTAGCTCTACTTTATGCTAAGTTATCATTATATCACATCGATGAGAGTAAGGACCTTATTAGTTGGGGTATGGATAAAAGTCAACTTTATTCGGTTAATACTATGTATAACTTTATAAATTTTTCGGGTATCTCATTTCGGCCTTTTAAATTTATTTGGAAATCTAATTCTCCTCCTAAAGCTAAATTTCTAATGTGGTTAATTGCTCATAAGAAACTTAATACTGTAGAGTTTCTTAAGAGGAAGAATAACATTTTTGATGTTAAGTGTTATTTTTGTAATATTATGAATGAGGATGTTGATCATTTATTTTTCTCATGCAATATCACAAACTATATATTTAGTATGGTATTAAGGTTATTTGTTTTTGATTATCATTATTCTTTCAATTGTTGTGCTAATTATTGGGATTCATATAGAATTGTTTATAATGCTAGTAAAAGATACATTTTAGATTCTTTTGTCACTATCGTATGTTGGTTCATTTGGTCTGAGAGAAATCAGAGATCTTTCCATTCTAATTCTGTTTCTACGGATAATTTAATCATTAAAATAGTTTATTATTGCTTGAATTGGATGTCTAATTCACATTACAAGCTTTTTGGGAAATCGGGCTTTGAGAATTTATTGATTAAGGTTAGATTGAATTTGTATCAATTTATTAGAATAAATAGTTTTTTTCGTAATAGATATTGCATTGGTTGTTAATTTCTTTGTTTAGTTTTTCATTGTATTTTCTTCTACACATATATGTATGGTAAATAAATATGTATGAATATATATATATATATATATATATATATATATATGCTTATATAATATATATATTTAGACACACATATTTCCACATATATATGTGTAACAAATTACTAATAGTTTTTGTTGAGCTTTTCGCAGATTCAGGTTGTTGATTTAGTAGAGGTGCTTAGTGGATAGCTGGATGGATTGGTTGCAGTTATGTATCTATGAAGATTGTTGTTTGGATTGATGATTCGTTTTTCATTTGGGCTTATTGTTATAGAGTTTTTTTTTATGTTGTATCTCATTATTTTTGTTATTATATAGAGAGTATGGGTTATTGTTTTAGAGTAGATATACTTCAATATCGGGTGGTGGCCTTGCCGGAATTTGATATTAGAGTAGATGGGCGGTGGTTTATCCGGAGCTCATCTATCTACGGTCCTTACATCCCTAAAGCGTTGTTAGGTTCTATCTTGTATTCTCATGTTCTATAGTCAGACTCTGTACCTTTGTTTTTATTATATATATATATATATATACATGTGCTCTCTTCCCTTCAGAAGACCACACATTTTTATTTCAATAAAAAACTTCGAAATACCGTCTCTAAAACAAAAAGGAAAGGTACACTACTAATGCCCAAAGCAGTGACCAACAACAACACAAAGAGAATATATGTAAATGCTACGTGGAAGCCTCCTGCTCGTCTCTGGACACTAGTCGTGCATACCACCTAACCTGTCTCTAGTTTGCTCGTTTGGGAGCACCCAGAGTAATAAGAAGAGACATAAAACTCTGGGTCAGACAAAAGATAGCAGCAAAACAAAACAATAACAGGTATAAATGATCATACCTGAACCTGGACCTGCAACCAAAGAGTTAGCACAACAAGAAGTACAATACTCTAAGGTAACACTAACATAAAGTAAAAAATGGGGGTGTGCATGTCATGGTGATAGCAAACATCAAACATAGTAATCAACCTCACATCTCTACTCAATGCGTAAAGCATATGATATCCACCGCTTTGATCACTAAATCCATTGCTACGATCACTTTTCCCTTGGGGTCATAATGACCCTATTGCACTGATTCATAGCCATAATCCTTTACTACGTCCACTTTGCCCCCATAGAGTCATGATGACTCCACTGAACTGGCTCATAGCCCTGTTACGATCACTTGCCCTTGGGAATCTTAATGATCCCTTTGCGCTGATCCATAGCCACTAATCCATCTCTCAGTGGTAAACTAAATCTATAGATATCGATAACCTCTTTGCACATGTACCGCAGCAAAGCCCAACTCTTGGAGTTAACTTGTTGGTTCCCATCTGGATCCTGAGTAATAACTTCCTATTTGGACTCCCTTTGCGTCTCGGGTTTTGGTCGAATTGGAATTGGTCTTCCGAAGATTCGTCGCGTAGAAGTAAAAGTATACATCCTTTTCGGTTCGATACTCCATACCCAATTTGGTTTGGCGCTTATAGCCCATGCCTTGGTTCGGTTCAAATATACATAGTGCTCCCGTCATCATCGGTTCGGTCCGGGTCACTCATTTGGTTGGGTTCGGGTTCCCTTAATGCTTCCTTCTCACCTCCAGATTCTGATCCTGTTTTCCCTTCATCTCCGATCCGATAAAATGACAACTTAGGAATAAATCCACTTTCTAGATCACATGAATCAATATAAAATGAAACCATGATCTCTCTTTTTGGTCAATAATTAATTTAATTGATGTGATTATTCTAAGCATGACCTATTTGTGCTAGTGATTAGCCCAACATAAGCCATCAAATTTTGTCACACCTCTTAAACAACTTTACTAATTTTATGAAAAATGATAACAAGTTGAAATTGAATCGTACTTTAAGCATGGCCTATCCCCTATTAATTAGGAGTCTAAACTATCAAATTTAGATTTCAATCTCCACTTAATTACCATAATCATATGTAGATGAAGAGGTAATTAGTGGGCATATGAACAAGCATAGCCTATATGGTGTTAACACTATAGGCTATCAAACTCAACAATGAACACAAAAACCATAACCATCAACATGATTTAAAGCACAAAAAGAGATAATGAATAAACAAGTATATTGAAACTACATGAATAAAGAGAGCTTCATTATCCCTAAGTTGTAGGGATTTAGCCTCTCATGTTTGTTACTTTAACAGCGAACGTAAATTGCAACATAGTACAAAAAATAAGAGAAAAAGAAAATAAAAATAAAATTAAGGACAATCTAATCTAATTGCAGAAAATAAAATAATATTTAAATAAAACAAAAGAGAAAAAGGAGAATACTGACTTTATTCCGATAGAAGAACGTTACAAAATACAACCCAATGTTTTATGAATACAAATAAACTAGCTACCAGTGTATTTATAGTTGCCCTAGCCAAGGCTAAGTGGCTTATTACACAATGTGGGACAAAAACCAATTTTCAAAATAATAACTAAACCGAATAGCTAAGTGTGAACGCGTATGAATGGCTTTGCAAATGTCATAGCTTGCGGGCATCAAATGACATCAACTCCATCTGTTTTGAGCATGAATAGGAACTCCATAACATCTACAACAAGCTATCTTTATGAAAAGGCATTGAATCATTAAAATATGTGGTAGAAGGTGGTTGAGCAGCAACATTTCTTCAAGCTTTAATACAGTTCTCAAAATCAACACATTTCTTACACCAATTCTTCAAGCTTTTCAACAATTAAGTGCATCAACTCCATTCATCATAAATAACCTGAAAACACAACTACAAATACACAATATCAATTATTTTTAAGAGAAAATAAGATAAATAAGTGGATAAAGTATACACATTTACGTGTATATCAAATACCCTTACACTTATCCTTTTATTCGTCCTCGAATAACGTAAAAAAAACTAAGATAAATCCGTTTTCATAGGGAGCACGATTGCATTGAGCATATGAAACAAGCCTTTAAACCTCTGGGTGTCCCCAGTAGGACGAGTGTTGTCTCGTAAGGGTTTTTAGCGGATAGTACCCACAAAATCCAAAAGCAAAAAGTATGTACAAAATGCAAATTTGAAAATATTTACAATATGAATGCATGTTTTTAATGGAATATTTACAAATGGGAAATTTACTTTTAAATATTACACGAATGAATTAACACAAATTTGGGTCGTAACTATGAAATTTGAGTCCGTTACAAATCAAAACTTCAAACAAAAGTCATGTTATCATTACAAACTCCTCCGGCTTGGCCAGTTGTTTTGATAGAAACATAGTGCAAATATGAAATGAATTCTATAATCATATCAACAATCGCAAAATGGCGTCTCAACTTCGTTTTTGTTAACAAGTTAGGTCAAATAAGTGAAGAGTGTGCTTGGATTTTAAATGCTAACTCTCTCTTTATTTTGAAAATTATTTACATTATTATTATTATTTACAAACACCTAACAGAAAAGACCAAGGTATACCACCCATGCACTGCCTCGCGGACTGACGTGAGAGTTTGGGACAGAGTATGGCGGATTGTGCAGACCAACACTGACTTTGTCAACAAGATGTTGGTAATCCTTAGGTGTCCAACTCATAAAATGAGACCAAGACATACCGACGCTGACTTTGTCAACGAGGTGTCGGAAAGAGCTTGGCAGGTTTGCACACTAACGCCAGATGTACCAGCAATGTTGGATACCCTTGGATAATTATATATATATATACTTTTTTCTTTCTTCTTTTTTTACATAGGAGAGAGAGATTTAAGCGAGAATATCTTAGCACAACTTCACTTAAACGATCTAAAATGTTATCGCAAGTAGTCTAAATCAACCATTCATTTAATCGGGTTACAATTCAGAAAACATTTCATACTCGTCACCTACTAATCTCCCAATATACCAATTACACCAAATTTGCTCATAATTCAAACTTTCCTTTCATTATCCGCTAAGAGAAGTAAATTTCCAAACATTTAAATCGAGACCAAAATTATATGCTGACTCCATCATGTCTTATTTAAAAGTAAATAGAAGTGCGAAAATTTTACATTTTTTTAAGAAAAAGGATAAAAATGTAAAAAGAGAAAGAAAAAAAAAACAAATGCTAACTTAAACTATGCAAAACAAAATGAAAATGAGACCCCCCACACTTGATTTTGACTGTGTCTCCACAATCAATGCATGACACAATGAGTGAACGAAAGAGAAATATTTACATATTTACAAGGGAGGTTTAAACTTAACCTTTTCTTACTTCACGTAGCACGACTCATGAAGAATCATGAGCTCCTCCTCTCTATCGTTGGGCAATTCCAAGAATGACTTTAGACGTTGACCATTAACTTTGAATATGGATCCATCCTTCGGGTTTTCTATTTCAATAACACCATGTGGAAAAACAGTTCGAACAACATGTGGTCTGGTCCATCTCGATTTTAACTTCCCGGGGAATAAATGAAGTCATGAGTCATATAGTAGAACTTTTTGGTCTTACAAAAACGTTTTTCTTAGGATTTACTTATCATGAAAAACTTTGGTTTTTTCCTTGTAAATTTTCGTGTTTTCGTATGCATCGTTCCTAATTTCTTCTAATTCGTTGAGATGCAATTTTTGATTTTCGCCAGCTTGTTCAAGATCAAAGATTAAGTTTTTTATTTCCCAAAGCGCTTTATGTTTAAGTTCAAAGGGTAAATGATAGGCTTTACCATAAACCAATCGGAAAGGGGACATGCCAATATTAGTTTTGAAAGCAGTACGGTAAGCCCAAAGTGCATCGGTCAATTTTTGTGACTAATCTTTTTGATTTTTATTTACAGTTTTCTCCAAAATCTGTTTTATTTGACGATTCGACACTTCGACTTGACCGCAAGTTTGCGTATGATAAGGAGTGGATAACTTGTGGATTATCGAGTATTTCTTCATTAAGGATTCAAAAGATCGATTACAGAAATGCGTTCCATTATCGCTTATTATTGTGCGAGGTATGACGAACCTCGAAAAGATATTCTCTTTTAGAAATTTCACAACAATTTTTTGATCATTTGTTTTACATGGAATGGCTTCGACCCATTTCGAAACGTAGTCGACAGTGAGAAGAATATACAAGTTTCCAAATGAGTTTGGAAATGGTCCCATAAAGTCAATACCCCATACATCAAAGATCTCGATCGTAAGGATGGGGTTCAAAGGCATCATATTTCTCCGAGAAATCTTTCCAAGCATTTGACAACGATTACAAGTTTTACAGAATTCGAACGAGTCTTTAAAAAGAGTAGGCCAATAAAAACCACATTGAAGTACCTTTTCAGCGATTTTCCTAGGACCAAAATGACCATCGCACGCATGCTCATGGCAGAATGAGAGAACACTCTTAACTTCGCTATCAGGAACGCATCGACGAATGATTTGGTCTGGACCATACTTAAACAAGTATGGGTCGTTCAAATAGAAGTATTTGACTTGAGAAAGAGATTTGTATTTATCTTGTTTGGACCAAAACGAGGGTGTTTCCTTAGCGACTAGATAGTTCACTATGTCGGCGAACCAAGGATTGATTGAAATAGAAAGGAGTTGTTCGTCGGGAAAGTTTTCGTTTATTGGCAAAGAAGATGGAGAGTTTGGAAGACGAGATAAGTGATCGGCTATGACATTATCAGATCCTTTTTTTTATCTTTGATTGTCAGATCAAATTCTTGAAGTAAAAGGATCCATCGAATCAAGCGTGACTTAGCATCCTTTTTAGCAAAAAGGTGTCGAAGAGCAGAATGGTCAGTGTAGACCATGATGTGGGAACGAATCAAGTAAGATCGAAACTTTTCAAGCGCAAAAACGACCGCTAAAAGTTCCTTTTCGGTGGTTGTATAATTGAGTTGAGCGTCATTCAAGGTCATACTCGCATAGTAAATGACATGAAGGGTTTTGTTGATGCGTTGCCCTAAGACAACGCCAACCGCAAAGTTAGAAGCGTCACACATGATTTCAAAAGGAAGTTCCCAATTGGGCGAGCAGATTATCGGGGCTGAAATGAGTTCATTTTTAAGACGTTCAAAAGAAGCGACACATTCAGAGGCTAATTTGAATGGGGGTGTCCTTTCCTAGAAAAGTAGTCAAAGGACGAGCGATTTTACTAAAATCTTTCACAAAGCGTCTGTATAAGCCAGCATGCCCAAGAAATGAACAAATTTCATTGATGCATTTTGGAATGGGTAGTTTTGAAATAACATCAACTTTCGCTTTATCAACCTTAATGCCTTTATTTGAAATTACATGTCCAAGGACAATGCCTTGTTCGGCCATAAAGTAGCATTTTTCCTAATTCAATGTTAAGTGTTTTTCTTTACATCGATTTAAAACAAGTTCAGGATGATGTAAGCAAGAGGAAAAAGAATCACCAAAGATGGAAAAATCATCCATAAAGACATCAAGAAAGCGTTCAACCATATCAGAAAAAATTCCAGCCATACATCGTTGGAAAGTTGCAGGAGCATTGCAAAGACCGAAAGGCATACATCGGTAAGCAAAGGTACCGAATGGACATGTGAAAGTCGTTTTCTCTTGATCTTCGGGATCGATTGGAATTTGGTTATAACCGGAATAACCATCAAGAAAGCAGTAGAATTCGTGACTGGCTAAACGTTCGAGCATTTGATTGATGAAGGGGAGAGGAAAGTGATCTTTACGCGTTGCAGCATTTAATTTTCGATAATCGATGCAAAAACGCCAACCTATTTGCGTACGAGTTGGAAGAAGTTCGTTTTGGTCATTTGCGACAACAGTTAGTCCGTACTTTTTAGGAACAACATGAATGGGGCTGACCCATAAGCTATCAGAAATTGGGTAAATTATACCGTTGTCCAGAAGCTTAAGAATTTCATCGCAAACCACCTCTTTCATCTTAGGGTTAAACCTACGTTGCGCTTCGCAAGTAGGTTTGGCTTCGTCGGTTAAGTGAATACGATGTTGAACAATTGCGGGGCTAATTACCATGATGTCAGAAATAGACCAACCGATTGCATCTTTATTTTTAGAAAGAGTCGAGAGAAGAGAAATTTCTTGATCATGAGTTAAAATTGAAGAAATTATAATAGTACAAGTTTCGTCATCACCTAAGTATACATACTTAAGGTGATCGAGACGAGGTTTAAGATCCAACTTTGCTGATTTCTCAATCAGAGAACTTGGTTGAGAATTGGACTCAACTGAAAGTGATTTAAATGGAAGCATGTACTCAACTTCGTTAGGAGCATCTTGGAACATTTTTTTGTACTCGTCCTCACACTCATCATTAAGATCAATCGATGCATTTTCGGAGTAATCATAAATGGCATTAACCTCCAAGGTTTGGTCACATGATTCATTCGAAAGATTTTCAAGATTGAAAATATTAAGATCTACAGTCATGAATCCAAAAGAGATTTTCTTTGAACCGTTGCGACAATTTATTAAAGCATTTGAAGTAGCCAAAAAGGGGCGACCTAAAATCAAAGGAATTTGACTCATTGGATTATTGACAGGTTGAGTTTCCAAATCAATGAAATCGACAGGGAAGATGAATTGACCAACTTTGATGAGTACATCCTCGATTTCTCCAACGGGTCTCTTAATTGATCGATCAGCAAACTGAAGAGTTATATTCGTTGGCTTAAGTTCACCCAAACCAAGTTGCTGGTAAACAGAATATGGAATCAAATTGACACTCGCACCCAAATCAACTAGGCATTTATTAATTGTTTTATCTCCTATCGTGCACGAGATTGTAGGGCATCCAGGATCTTTGTATTCAACGGGGATGATTGGGTCAAAACCTCGCTAAGTCGGCGGCTAAGGAGACTGTCTTGGGTACATGAGTTTGTCGTTTTTGGGTACACAAGCCTTTGAGAAATTTAGTGTATGTGTGACTTGTTGAATGATGTCAAGAAGAGGGATATTAACTTTCACTTGTTTGAAAATTTCCAACATCTTTTCCATTTGGTTAGAATGTTTCTTTGGTTGAAGATGATGAGGAAATGGAATGCGAAACTCTGTAGGTTGGTCTACTTGAGTTGGAGCGGAACCAGACTCAGAATTTGGATCAAGATCATTTGTGGTTTTAGAAGATTCGAGATGAACACTCGGCGAGTTATTTGGATTTTCGACTTGATTATCGATTTTCTTACCGAATCGTAAAGTAGTGATAGCATTTAACTGAGTTTGATTGCTATCCTGGATGACATGAGCTTGGTTTGGATTAGGATTTTGACTCCTAGGGTTTGGAATGGGTTGACTCGGGAAAATGCCTCTTTCACGTTCACTTACGGAAGTGGCTAACTGGCTCATTTGCGTTTCAAGTTTAGCAATCGATTGACTCGTGGTTTGCATGTACGAATTCAATAAATTTTATAGATTGCTATTTGATTGGATATTTTTAGTCGTTTCTTTGGTTAACATTTCGAGACTTTTCTCAAGTGACGTCAATCGTTTATCGTCTTAAGGAACAAAAGATTGTTGCGCTTGATTTTGAGAAGGTGGCGCAAGATTTTTGAATTGAGTTTGTTGAAAGGGAGGATTTGAAGGATTATTCGAAAATGGTTGAAAAGGGGGTCAAACCAAATTAAACTTGCATTGTTTTGCGCCCAAGAAAAGTTAGGATGATTTTTCCAACCTGGATTGTACATTGGGGAGAATGGGTCATTTCTAACTTTATTCGATGCGTTGAGTAGTTCTAACGAATGTGGGCATTGATCGGCAATGTGGTTAGGATCATTACATTTGAAACATGAAGGCTGAGACGCTTTAATTTGATTTATTTGAGTTGATGAAAGGATATTATCAAATTTGGTTAATATCGCGTCTATTTTTGCTTCTAAGGCTGTTGAAGATCCTGCCGAATGAGCTTTTGATTGGGAATAGATTGATTTTTCATTAGATCTTTCCCATTGAGAAGATTTTTCGGCCAAATTTTCGAGAAATTGCCAAGCGGCATCGTGATCTTGGGCTAGAAAATTTCCTTGACACTTCGATTCGAGCATGGTTCGAGAGTTATTTTCAAGTCCATCTTATAAAATTTGAAAAAGAGTCCATTTTTCGACATTGTGATGTGGACATTTAATTAGAAGTTCTCTAAATCTTTCAAAATATTTTACAAAGGATTCAACCCCAAATTGATGAAAATTAACAATTTCATTTCGAATTTTGGATGTTTTTTCCAAAGGGTAAAATTTCTTTAGAAAAACATTCACATATTCATTCCAAGTTCCAATCGTATTTGAAGGCAAACTATACAGCCATTTTTCGGCATAATCGGTAAGTGCAAATGGAATTAACCTCAATTTGATTCCATCATCACTTAGTTGTTGAAATTTCATGGTTGCACAAACTTGATCAAATTTGGTTAAGAAAATATAAGGATTATTATGTTCAAGGTTGCCGAATTTTGGAAGAGTATTTATGTGATTCGAATGAATTTCAAAGTGGTTACCCGTTGCGGTGGGCAATATGATGCAAGAAGGAATAGAAACCCGATCGGGGAAATATCTATCCATAAGCGTTCGAGGTGGATTTTGTTTAGCTATAGTTAAAGGAATGTTTGTTCGAACTAAACGTTTCGTAGAAGGATCACGAGTCCAACTATGCATGCACTAGCGCAAAGAATAAGAAAAGAAGAGAAGGAACAAATTTGAGGAGAGAGTAGAAGTGAATTTCTTTTCTTTTTTATTTGTATGAACCTAATGCAACTAAATGAATGCAAGAATTAACTACAAATTTTCTGTCCTTAGTGGCTCCTAACCCAAAATTATATAGTGACACGTTTGATTACTTAAAACAAAAGATTTCTTGGCTAGTTAACGGACATGAGTTATCGGTGCACCAGGAATCACCCTAGCAATGCAACCGAAGGATTAAGTACCTTCGGAGTAACAACCGGTATAATATTTACGAATAATATTTACGAATCACCGTAATATTTATAAAGGGTTATTTATCTGCCGTAGTCTGGACACCAAGAAATAATTTGTTCTAAAGAAACCTACTATCAAAATACAGTTAAGCCCTATATGAGCCTGCGACTCCCTTAAGTCCAATGTCTAACTGTTATTATTATGCAGATTCTACGATGAAATGCAATTTTGTGGGCTAAGGAAAGGGTGATGTAATCCCTCACCTTATTTGAATTGGGGTATTGCTCTTAAGAAAAAAAAGATGAGATGAATGCAAAACTGAAATTAAACGTGATATTAACAATGCAACTACGAATGAATTTTTATTTTATTTTGGTTTTTTTTATATATGCAAATGCAAGCAAACAACAATGCAAGGAAAATAAAAACATGGGTGAGAGAGCAATACCAGAGGGTTTGAATTTGTTAACAATTTTTAGCGGCAAATTTTTTATAGGGCAAGCGAGCAAGGAAGCGCATTTTTTTTAGCAAAGCAATTCCAAGCAGGTTTAAGCAAGCAAAGCAATTCCTCCAATGATTTCCTGAAAAGTGAAAAATATATATACAAGTGAAAGATTTTTTTTTACAAAACCAAAACAAATAACTCACTAGCAAAAAAGAAACCAAAAATTAAAACAAAATGGACACCGCTATCAAATCAAAACATACTCCACATAAAAACAAATCCACACACTGATAGAACAGTCAAACCACCTTTGGTTTCTTAAAGAAAATCACAAAACAAGAAGTTTCCCAATTTCAGATCAGTGCAAGTCAAAATACACAGTTAATTCAAAACAAACCATGCGCAGCAATATTCAACTCAAAAGAGGTCCACGCGTTCAAAGGTACGCACAAAAGAATAGTCGGGCGCGCACTTCATTTCTTACCGAAACAAAACTCACCAGAACCTTGAATAAAATCAACAAATTAGAACAAAAATTCACTGTATACTCTCAACAAAACTTGCCATTTATTTTTTATTTTTATTTTTTAATTTTACCAGCCCAGAGGGACACAAATATGTAGAAATCACTCCCCTAAATAAAAGAATCATGTCCAAATGAAATAGAGATGGCAACCACAAAAGAAAATGAGCACAGATCCAGTACAAACTTTCCCTTTTTTTCTTAATCGCGATCTGAAATCATGATGAACCCAAAAATCTCGCACCTCCTACTTTTTTTTCTTTTTTCTATTCTGGAAACCGCCCTCAATTTAGGGTTCAGCGTAATTCGGTTCTGCAAAAACCCTCCTCAAGTTTACACTACAAATTAAGTGGAGATTTGGGGATATGGGAAGAATTCGGGTAGCGACTGGAGTTTTTAGAATTGCGTGAATTGGAGTGGGAAACTTGATCACAATTTCGGGTATCTGGGTGGAATGGCAAAGTCAGTTTCAAGGTACGATGGAAGGGGGTATGTTGAGGGTCAGGATCTTATTTGAAAATGGTGAATGAATTTGCTATGGAGGGTGGTATGGCTTGGTGAGGTAAAGGATGAAGATGTTTGAAGAAGGTTTGTGTGTAGACTTTTGTTGGTATTGAATTATGGAAGAAGGTGAGGGGTATGGAGATGGACAATGTAGTGAATAAATAAGACAGAGGCACAGAAGGGAAAGTTATCAATCAGAGGGAGGAAAAGGATTTTTTTTCTTTTATTTGTAAGAATAGAAAATGAGATGAAGGTGGAAAGAAATAAATGAGATGAAAGTGGAAGGAAATTAATGAAATGAAACAGGAAAGAATTTGAAAACACAAGGCAAGTGTTAATTTTTTTTAAAAAGAAGAACTAAATATGATGAAAACAACCACAAACACACATAAAATCAAAAACGAACAAAGCATGCACACAATTTTTTGTTATGTTTTTTTTAATTATTGTAAAAGCAGAAAAATATGTTAAAGAGGAACAAAGTTGAAAGGGGAAAGAAATATGTCGTAGAAGGAAGTAGAATTGAGAGAATTGATTGCGTGAAGAATAAGATGGCAGGGGAGAAAATTTAGGACAAGGAATTTGTTTTTCGTTTTATTTTGCAGAAAAGGGAAAAATTGAAAAAGAAGAAATATGTTGTAGAAAGGAAAGAAATAAAGAAAAGGAAAGTATTTATACAGGGAATATTGGAAAGGATTCAGAGATAGGAAAGAAGTAAATGAAACAAAAGGGAAAGAAATTGTATGGAATTAAGGAAAGAAGGTAGAAAAAAAATGTAAGAAAGAAATTATTGATAGGAAGATTGAGAAATTAAAAAGAAAGAAAGAAAAGAAATTGAATGGAAATAAGATATAAAAAATGGAAAGTGTTTTTTTATGAAAATAAAAAAAAGGAAAGAAATTTATAAAAAATCGAAAAGAAATAAATGAAAGAAAAAGGAAACAAATTGAAAACAAAAGGCGATGAAACGGAAAAAAAAAATCAACTAGAAAATTTGCAATTTTTTCTCTCTCTCTTAATTCGAAGATCAACAATACCAAATCAAAGCTAATCAAGAGATTTTTTTATAAATGAAGGAAAATAAAATAAAACTAGCAAAAAATATTTTTGTGTTTTTTATATGAAGGAAAACTAAAACTAAAAATTATAACCCGAAGGGTTTAAAAGTAATGTTATTTTGGTCCCCGGCAACGGCTCCAAAATTTGTTCACGAACAAATTAAACAATTGAAAACAACGATTTAATTCTCTCGGTTCCTAAACAACAAAAAGGTTGTTGTAGAGGGTGTCGAACTCTGGGACCAAAAAATATTTTAATAATAAATCCAATCAGATTATCCCTAAGATTTGATTGGTTGAAATTTAATAAAAACTACAAATAAACTTAATAAATACTATGAGAAAATGACAACTTAGGAATAAATCCACTTTCTAGATCATATGAATCAATATAAAATGAAACCACGATCTCTAATTTTTGGTCAATAATTAATTTAATTGATGTGATTATTCTAAGCATGACCTATTTGTGCTAGTGATTAGCCCAACATAAGCCATCAAATTTTGTCACACCTCTTAAACAACTTTACTAATTTTATGAAAAATGATAACAAGTTGAAATTGAATCGTACTTTAAGCATGGCCTGTCCCCTATTAATTAGGAGTCTAAACTATCAAATTTAGATTTAAATCTCCACTTAATTACCATAATCATATGTAGATGAAGAGGTAATTAGTGAGCATATAAACAAGCATAGCCTATATGGTGTCAACACTATAGGTTATCAAAATCAATAATGAACACAAAAACCATAACCATCAACATGAATTAAAGCACAAAAAGAGATCATGAATAAACTAGTATATTGAAACTACATGAATAAAGAGAGCTTCATTATCCCTAAGTTGTAGGGATTTAGCCTCCCATGTTTGTTACTTTAACAGCGAAGTAAATTGCAACATAGTACCAAAAATAAGAGAAAAAGAAAAAAAAATAGAATTAAGGACAATCTAATCTAATTGCAGAAAACAAAATAACATGTAAATAAAACAAAAGGGAAAAAGGAGAATACTGACTTTATTTCGACAGAAGAACGTTACAAAATACAACCCAATGTTTTATGAATACAAATAAACTAGCTACCAGTGCATTTATAGTTGCCTAAGCCAAGGCTAAGTGGCTTATTACACAATGTGGGACAAAAACCCATTTTCAAAATAACAACTAAACCAAATAGCTAAGTGTGAACGTGTATTAATGGCTTTGCAAATGTCATAGCTTGCGGGCATCAAATGGCACCAACTCCATCTGTTTTGAGCATGAATAGGAACTCCATAACATCTGCAACAAGCTGTCTTTATGAAAAGGCATTGAATCATTAAAATATGCGGTAGAAGGTGGTTGAGCAGCAACATTTCTTCAAGCTTTAATACAGTTCTCAAAATCAACACATTTCTTACACCAATTCTTCAAGCTTTTCAACAATTAAGTGCATCAATTCCATTCATCATAAATAACCTGAAAACACAACTATAAATACACAGTATCAATTATTTTTTAAAGAAAATAAGATAAATAATGGGATAAAGTATACACATTTACGTGTATATCACTAAATAATCATAAAACATCGCAAACAACAGTAATAACATACAGATTCAATTAAAAAGATCAAGACATCAAGCATATAGGTCATTTTAGATCAAACATACCCAAAAAGCATGATTTTTCCCCTTAATCTCCTTAACCATGCTTAACCATACGATTAGCAAACTTAATCCAAATTAACCCAAATTTTTATCAGAGGCATAAAATAATATTTTAGAATTTTTTTCGTATTTTTTCAGATTTTTATGATGCATAATTTCGCTAATTATCATTAATCACATCTAATTAGCCGTAATTAGTGAATAAAAGTGTTAATCACTCACCTTAGCCATAAATAAATTCTTAGATCTGGAACTCCACTAATTTGGGTCGAATTCCTATGCAACGTAGCAGCCCTAACTCTGGTTTGATGCCAATCCGCTTTGATTTGATGTAGATTAGGCTAATATGTGATTAGAAGGTGATTTGGGGGTTGGAGGCCATTGCTAGGGTTCAAAGAATGTTTGTGGCGGCTAGAAAACTGAGAAGAGATGGTTTCCTAACTGATTTCAACCTCCCCATAACCCTAATCCCGAAATTAGTTATGGACCGTTCCATTAATTACCATATTAAGCCCGATTAAGCTGTTTTTCACCTTCCAAACCTTATTTCAGCCGTATCTCCCAAATGTAAGTCCGTTTGATTAATGTGACCACTCTACGGAAAGGTAAACCATCGTATGAATCCAATGGAAGTGGTTTCAGGTCAAAACTCCTTACCAATCAAAAGTTATACGTGAAACAAGATTCGCCAGGGGCAAAACGGTCATTTGAAATTCGACAAAAATCGTGAACATGGGAAATGACCCGAGTAGTCGTCTCCTAGAGTTACACGACCATACGACTTCGTATGTGGAAGAAATAAATATTCTACGATACTCTGATGCATAGAATGCGGGTCGTTACATGGGTTTACTCCATGTGAATACCAGTGCATCAAAATTCGTAATGACTTTTTGAAAAATGAAGCTACCCTAAGCTCGTCCCACATCACACAATGCAAGCGCACACTAGATGGGCGTGTTTTTCCTTATGATAACCAAAAATGCCTTCATACGTGAAAATCCTCTTTTACTACTAAATATAGTGTGAAAATCGTTTCGCAAATAAATGTATTAATCCTAGCCAGCATAATGCCCCATCCCATTATACTGACAATCCTGCCGTTAACCAGCAGGCTATACAATCGAAACCGTACGGGCTTGTAGTGGAGATTGGGTTTCCAGCATGATGGTTCCTGGTACGAAAGACCATTCGTGGGCTTACAAACTCTCTTGCGTGCATCATCCCAGTACTCGCGGATAACGTCCAGCACTCTATTATGCTAGCCCACCATACACGAATCAGAATACCTAACAAGTAGCGTCCCAGACTAGGGACTTCGTAATACCTTTCATCATCACATCCCGGTGCACCGAATATACGAAGCAAACATAAATATCTGACCACCAGTTTACCATCAGTCCGGGATGTGAGGTTCGCCGAGGTCACGATATACATAAAGCTACGCTTAAATAAGCCATGCTTTGATCATCCATAGATCATCACATAACTTAAGTATGCTACATTGTCCATTCACTACGCATCACTGATTTCCATCAATATATAACCTCTAAGCTCATACGTCTTAGAGAAGGGTGTTAAGCAAGAGAATAAATTCTCCGCCACCAAGCAGATATATATTAATAAAGATCAGTGCAACACAGTCAATTACAATGTCAGACACACAATCCATGTTCGTTTGGGTCTGAACGAAACAACAATCTGGAATTCCTTCACATACGTTCGGGCTTCTTGCCATTAACTGATATAAAATCCATATGCAAATGGGAGCAACCCATTCGAGACATTCAGCAAGTTGCCCTTACGACATGAAGGGTCCCGGTCTTCAATGTCGTCTCCAATGTCTTCAATTGCTCTACAACGTCGTATTATTACTTGGAATGGTTTTCGGACATACATCCGATCCCGGTCTTTCCAAATAATAAGCGCAATTTAAAAAACACAATCATAGAACACACAGGCTTTCTACTTATCTCGTTCCGTCTTGGATTTTATCAAAATTAAACATCTTTAAACCCATTCTCAAATTATTACAAAATCCATATTTAACCTTTCTCTTTTAAAACACATCCCTTAAATCGAAGATAATTTAGCCTCAAAGCCTTAATTAAATTTCCATTTGATAATCGTTATCAAAAATCCAATTGCCTTTAAAATTCCTTAATCACAATTTCAACCATAGTTTCCAATTAAATTGATTTTCCAATATTCCATTCTTTAATCCTAACTAAAAGATTATACTTTCTTTCCAATTCCTCACTTTTAATTTCCTCAAATTAAAGACCTGATCAAATCCTCAAATTACGATATGAATTTCCATAACTCAATCTCATTTGGTTTCAAGAATGATATTATTGAAGATATGATTCATGACAAAACCCAAATCAATCGATATCGAGCATAAGTTACACAGAAGTTGTACCTACTTGTATTTGATATCAATTCTTATTATCGACGAATACTATAAGTGGAATAACAATATGATAATAATATCTTTCGAATTCCTCAAATATTATACGTTTACACCAAAGAATTTCATATCAAATATCCGAAGATTATTTCTATCCAACTTATCCCAATCAAAATTGGGAAACCCATTTCCTGGTTGTTCTGCCCAACTTTTATCGTCCATAACTCCTTCATACGGTATCTTTTTTACACAAACTTGGACTCTATCTCAAGCGGAATTCCGAGATGAACGCAATGGCGTAACCCGTTTCACTTAGTTCTTCATTAAAAGTTAATTACTATATAATTATCTCTTATGTCATGTTTTCAAATTACGGGGTGTTGTACCCGTGTGCGTCAAGCTCTTTTTTTGACCGCAATAAAAATTATTCTTCAACATTTCAAAATACCTTAGAAAACCATTATATACTTATATAACCCTTTTAAAATCATTTAAATTTACTTTCCAAATTATTTTGGATCTAAAATTTAACTTTTATTTAATATTTATTAAAAATCCAATTTTATTTCTAAATTCAAATAACTTCAAATTAACCATCCCATCCGTCAGATCAGTTAGGGATAGCCAAGGAGTGCAGGAAACTACATTTTCTAAACCCAAGCCTAAACACTATCCTCTCTGTCATCCTTGAATGTTCCGTTATTTATTTATTCATTTAAAGAACTTAATCAATATATATGAATTCATACATATGGTCTTTCCCAATTATTAACCTTCAATTTCAATAATGATATTGCTTTTAATTACGAAGGAGATTTGTCGATCACCAATGTGATACCATACTTGTTGTGTCATAGTGTGTGCAAAACAACATCAACAACCATTATAAACATCTATGGCAACCATCATCAACATAATTAAATAAATCATGACTGTGCACAAGCATTATAACACTAACGCTTAATAGTGTGTGTGTGTGTGTTCTAAACTACGCATCCATCATTCATCACAACAAAAATCAATCATCATTAACCACTAATAATTCATAACTATATTTAATTTAGTCTAACTACTAATTAAATATATAAACCGTGGTTAAAGAGTTCTCACCAAACAGCTTTCCAATCTTCACGATAGGCGAGCCTAGCTGAGTGAACCGTTGGACACTATTTCGTCGCACCTTCTTCTTCACCAATATATATATAATATAATATACACTAATCTCTCTCTCTTGATATTATAAGAGGAGGAGGATGAGTATGAACTTAGGCAAGGTGGTGGTGGAAAAGAGGAAGACTTATGCCATGGAAACCATGGCCACAAGCTTTAAGAAGAAGGTGGAAAGAAAGAAATGGAATGGAATGATAAGAAAATGGAGAAAAGGCCTCCTTATAAAGGAATGGAGAGTTAAGGAGGTAGTGACACCTAAGAAGGCAAGTGGAAGGCATGTATGGAAGGAGGCATGCAAAATTACAAGTGTAAGGATACTTGTCTTAAGGAGAGAAAGTGAACTTTTGGTTGCATTTTCCCTTAAATGCTATGAAAACTAAGGGCAACACTTAATTCTGATGCTAATAATTCATGTTATGGTTTGACAAATCCGATCAAACGACAAGTAGTATCAATAAATCCAAACTTATTAATAATCGTTCTCATTTATAATTCAAATAAAATCTATCATAATCAAAATTATTAAATACTCTTAACCATATATATTTATCTCAAATTCAAATTCAAATTTTAAATTCAAACTAAGTAATGAAAAATCCAATTTCAAATTAGTTAAAAATTCTGGATCGTTACAACTACACTAATAATATAAGTTTTGAATTTATTTTCTAAGTATTGAAAATATAATGTTGCAAATATACCACAATCGGTAAGATTAGTATACAAATATTTTAAATAGGGGGATTTTACTATAAGGGCTTACTTAGCGTATACAATTAATTTCTAGGACACGGGGTGCAAATAATTACTTTCCAGGACATTTTTCATTTGCCTCTTCTAGTTAATTTACTAAAACATAATTACTAAATCGGTTGAATCAGTACTTTCAACCTTTACCCAAACAACATTTTGACGAAATCGATCTTCGCCATATTCCTAGATCAAGCATCTACTATAAAAGTAAGTTTCAATTAACAATGATTGAATAGTAAGTATAATTTTTCTCTTAATGTTGTCTGTTATTACTTAACTGTTTGCCATTTGTTGATTAATTTTCTTTAGTCGATCAATTTTAATTGCTAATCAGTATTTACTCATGCAAACTCTTTTATTATGAATCGATCTACGATAATTACTGGTCAATGTTTGTTGATGATATTGCTTGAATCGAAAGACGATAATTACTAGTTAGTGTTTACAAATACAGCCATGCAAACTCTTTTATTAAAAAAATAAGACTCATATATTATAAGTTACTAATAATTTTCTTTTTTGGATAAGATAAATCGTTTTGTCTTTTCTTGAAAAGTGGCTATAAAATTGATCTGTCATTAATTAGGTAGTGTAATTTGTTTGATTAATTACTCCTTCGAATATTTTGAACTGGTTATTTGACTAATTGGATGCTAAAATTTGTTAGTTTTCAGAAAAATATAAATTCATATGTCTTTTTTACTGCTTTGTGTTTTGGTTTAATTCATAAATTGAATAATTGGTTACATTCATTCAGGATAAAAATGGAGATTAGGTCAAAAAGAAAACAAGTTGTCTTTAAAGATGCTACATGCATCTTCACTGACAAAGGAATTCAATGCATAAATAGTAGACCACTTTCTTCTCCGTACTGTGAAGAACACAATCAAAGAAAATCATTGTCAGTAACACCACTGGTAACCTTTTTAACTTAAATTGTGTGTACAATAATTACCTGTTTTGATTTTTATGCATAGCAATATGAAATTTATACAACATATTGTCAATAAAAGAAATTGATACAATATAATGTCAGTAAAAGATAAATGCGTTTATATTTTTAAAAAAAGAATTATAAACATTAGCCATTACAAATTCATAATCGATTATGTGAATTTCATAATCAAATATAACATCAGTTCTATCAGTATTTGTTAGATTTTTCCAGATATGGATTATGTTACTTTAATTTGTAATATTTGATACCAAGTTTATTTTGTTTGTAATGACTAGAGACACACTGAATTAGATAAATAGCAAATACTATATCTTAATAACAAACAGTACAAACAACAATACATTTAAACAAATTTTCTGTTTATATTTATTATTTAAAATTATTACATACCATACAAAATAGATTTAAAGCTTACATAAAAATGACATAATCATTTCAATATTTAGCTGCTAAAAAAATAAATACATTTAGCTTCATCATTATTGGATTTAATTAGATGTTTAGATATAATAATATTTGAAAATAAGTGATATATGTTACACAAGTTTATTGTTTTAATAAATATTTCAAATTATTACACTCCTTATACACCTGATTTCCAAATTATGTCAAAAAGATATATCATATTTTTTTTTCCACACATTATTGTGCATGCATGGTATTGTTTGGATGATATAACATTTAATTTCTATTCAATATTGTTTTCATACACTATAATAATATCTTAAACATCCTAAACTAATAATAAGATTTTCATTAATGCAAGAATAATTTGAACATAAACAGTATGAACCAAGTAATACAGAAATATAAAGAGAGACTGATGAAGAAAATATAATTTCAGATAACCAAATTGAGGAAACAAATACTAATTTGGATGATGCAGATAACCAAAGTGAGGAAAAAAATACCGACCTGGATGAGGCAGATAAGTATGAAATCGTGGAAACAGGGAGAAAAATAAAAAAGCAACAGTACACTGGCATATATAGATGCAATTTAGATGCAATCTATAAAGTGATGTCACTTATTAAAAAGGAAAATATTCTTTCTCGGGAAGCAAAAGATTTCATAGATAAAACACCTTTTAAAAATATTTTAATTTTTTTTCACAAAGATGCAATATGAAGACAAGATATAAGAAAATGTGCTTAAAATCTTGATGATATAATTACTTCTTTCGATGTTACTGAAAATGCTTTTAAAGTGGGAGACAAAATTTTGAAAATAGCTCCCAAAGAAGTGGGTCTTATATTTGGAATGCCACTAGCTGGGGAGGATCTATTTCCTATTCCAGCTTCAAGCAAGGCTTCCACCATGGAAATTTTTTCTGACTTTTTAAGTTCCAATTTCAATGAAGAAAATGTAATAAGTAGTAAAATAGTGACAAGTAGGTTGAATTCAATAATTAAACAGAAAAAAGGAGATAAAAATCTAGTAAATTTATTATTATTACTACTTATCATAACATTCCCTTTTCCTAACAATCAAAGCTATTTGCCATGGTTTTTTAGGGTTAATTGTTAAATCTAAAAAAAATGAAGTCAATCTATTGGCCGCGAGCAATTTGACAAAATGTTTTAAAAAATCTTAACAAATACCATGTGTATCCAAGGAATACACTGGGTTGCACTATGGTTTTGTTGGTATGTTTTTATAATATACGCTTAATACAAATACACTGAATATTATCTTTATTATAAAAGTATAAAACCATTTATCTTTTTCTTGCAGTACTGGTTCTGTGAAAGAACCCAAATCATTGATCAAAAAGAAGGCGTTGAAGACAAAATCCCAAGAATGAGGAAATGGGATTTGTAACACCCTGAATTTTCTATGTTAATTAAAGTAATGAATTAAAGAATACTTAATTTTTAAAATGAGAATTAAGGGAAACGGGTTACGCCATTGCGTTCGTCTTGGAATTCTGCTTGAGGTAGAGTCCGAGTTTGCATGAATCAGACTTCGTATGAAGAAGTTATGGAGTTCAGAAGATTCCTAGTTTAATCAGAAAATTAAATTTAAACAATAATTAACTCAAAAGAACAGTTCGAATTTCAAAATTCGGAGATTCAGCTGGGCGGGAAAATTCCCGCCCAGAGGGGTCGAATCCCCCCAAGGGGGTCGACATAGATGTCGACCCCCAAAGAGGGGTGTCAACCCTCCTCCCCCCTTTAGGGGTCGACCCCTCCCAGAGATTCGAACAGTGACGATTTGTGACCTGTTGCTGAGTCACTGGGGCATAGGTGGTGGTTTCTGGATAACTCTAATTGGCCTGGATGGTTCTGATTTCTCCTAGGTTGATCTAACGGCTTACATTAGTTTAAACTTCTATATAAACAACCCTAACCCTCAACCCTAAACCACACAAATTCATTCCAAGAGCCGTCATGTTGTCCATGGTCAAATTAGAGTAGCCTCCATTCTTCTCCAACTAGAAAGCAAGTTAGAAGCAACAAATCGAATCAAATCTAAATTAGGGAATTCAAATGTCTACATCAAGGGATAGCTATTCATTTTCAGAAAACAGATCCCAGAAAACAAGACTGTTCTTTTGTTTGTAAGTTTAGTTATCTTTTAGATATGAACAAATAAAAGTCATGATCTGTAATGAAGTGAAACTAGAATTGTACCTAGTTGTAAGATAATGGTGATTGCTGATTTATGTCAGTTCTTGTGACAATTCTATCATATATGCTTATGGGACTATTGTGGTTTATTGAACCTATCATGTTGAATAGTAATTTGGCAATGAAACTTATCATGTTGTACGTAAGTTTGGTGATTCTATCATGTCATGTTACATGCAAGTTTATGGGAAAAGTCATGTCATATATGCCTAAATGTTTGGATCCACATGCCTCTATGTTAGATCTATGTTAACTTGATTCAACCCAAATGCAAGTTCACATCTACATGCCTAATTAAGTTTGTGTAGTTCTATGTAAAATCCTATTTATATGCTTATGATTCATGTTGAATGGATCTAAATTGCAAGTTCATAATTAAATGTATATTGTTCTATGGCAAATTCATATGACATATGTTTAGTTGGATGCATATTATGCTTGTTGGAATGTTACATGTTCCTTCCTTTTCCCTTTTGTTTATGAGTTAGGCTAAATTGCGAAGCCTAACATTCCATGTGATTTATGCGAACGTATAACGGTGGAAACGTTGGGAAAATTATTAATTTACATATTATTGGCATAGTTTGGTAGCATGAATGGTATGATTTATATACCTAAAAATTATGAACATGATTTAGAGGGTAAATGGGGCATGACTTGAATGACAACAATTGATGGATAATTTACATATAAACATGAAGGGTAAATATGTAAATTAAGCAAAATACGAATATGCCTAACCCGAGGTTAGATTGAGTTACGGTGTAAGACTGCCCGGAACCGCCCGGCACATCCAGCAAATGTAACAATATAGATCTATTGTGAGAGGTTAGCGCATTAAGCCCAAAAGAACCCGAGGTTAGATCGAGTTACGGTGTAAGACTGCCCGGAACCGACCGGCACATCCAGCGACCGCAACAATACATGTCTAATGTGAGTGATTGGTGCTTTAATGAATGAATTAAAGCTAAGACAGGAATGGTAGGGTTAAGTTAATTAAGGCAACACTTAACCAATACAACATGTTAACTAAACTGATGGGTGGAGTTAGGTTAATTTGAGAACACTTAACCAATCTAACATGTTGATTAGGAAACCCTAGTAACGGGGACCCATTTCAACAGTAACCCACATAGATGTATCATGATACCTTGAACTAGGCAGGGTGGGGCACGATTACTGGGCTGATTATAAGCAGTCAAAACAACGGCGGGTGGTGCGCCAGTGTAGGTTCCGACGGAGTACGGGCGTGCACGTACTCCAAAGTGGAAAAAAGCAGGCACTGGGCAACAGTAGTTATACATTGTGCATTTGGAATTGTGTCGGGTTGCCACCATAAGATTTGATACACCCCATGGTGGGACCAGGACAGGTATCTACCATCAAGCGGGGGACGAATGACACAAGTAGTAAACGTATACGAATAGGAGCCGATCAATAAAGGGGGTCATTTTCTTATGAACATGTGAGACTGGCTGAACAACAGTTAGTAGGTGCAGAGAAATGGAAATGGGTGCGATAGTATATTCAGTTTAAACTGCCTTATCTTGATTTATGTTATCTTGTTATTATGGTATTGTCCTATTTTCAGTTTATTCCTGTCATGATCCTTTTTCTTGTTCACATGCTGAAAAATCACTGGACTTACTAGACTTATGTCTGACCCATTTTTCTTTCGTCTTCTTTTCTTCCTCCCCCCCCCCTCATGGTCCGCAGGGAGGGAATACTTCAGCTTAGTTCAGACAAATTCCAGCTTGAAGAGAGTAAAAGTATTACTTGGACTCTCTCTTCTTGGGCTATGGCTTTGGATACACTCTTAATTGGGATTTATGCTACTTTATTGTCGTTTTATGCTTCTTTATGTTTTAATCAAGACAGAGATTTTGTTGTAATGCTTTGGAAGTTGTTTTGAGACAGTTTGTTGTAATGTTTTGACTGAACCACATGCTTATGAAATAAATTTGGTTTTTCCGCCGTTTATATGTCTGTCTTGTAAATTATCTGTCTCTTTTACCTACGAAGCTCCACCGAAGTTAAGGCATTCTCTTTGTGAGCGACCTTAACGGAGGTAGGGTGTTTCACTTGGTATCAGAGCAAAGGTTTACCAGATCAGATAAAAGTTTTTGAAAACTAATTTTCAAAAAGAAGTTTAAAGAAGCATTTTTCAAGAAAAAGTGTTGTTTTTATTTTAAAAGGCATAATCCCCAAATCCAAATGCACTATCTTTCTATTCTTTGTTTTGAATCTTTCCTTTTTTTCATTTCAGCATGTCTGGGGATCTTAACTGTAACGACCACGGGGTTTTCGACTCCGAAAATCGACACAAAACCTAGCGTCGACTGTTCAGACATCGAAAATACCGAATCATTAATAGAAAGAAATTAGAGGGTGAGATAGAAAAGATAGAACTAATAGAATAGAAGAAGAAGAACACAACTGAGCATAATCAAAGTAAACACGAATCTCACAGCGGAACGAATAAAATATATTATATAACATAAGCTTTGAAATACAAATCTGTTTGGTACATATATACATACCATCATCAGAGTACACATAACATTTGATTCAGCGGAAGTAACTCTAAATAACTAACGTTGAAGCCTCCTGCTTCAAGCTCCTCCAAGTGTATCTGTAAAAGCCTGAAACACTTGACTGCCCATACAAATTTGGGCACCCAAGAGTTTAGGAAAAACAAAACAAAACAAACTCTG
Source organism: Allium sativum (assembly GCA_030737875.1). Lineage (NCBI taxonomy): Eukaryota > Viridiplantae > Streptophyta > Magnoliopsida > Asparagales > Amaryllidaceae > Allium > Allium sativum. The sequence goes on along the minus strand of CM060924.1, from coordinate 820,874,029 downwards.
GGTCAGTCATGGGACTGGTGTGAGTAAACTCCAACCATATGGTTTAACTTCAAAGATCTTTCGAAAGAAAAGGATAATAGTAAGACCAGTCCACACATAAATACGGATGGTTTTTACCTTACTATAACCCAAACCATTTTTGATATCAAAATCCAGTGATATTATAATAATGTCTAATCAAATAAATAACCAAATAGTAGAACGCTTGCATCTCACGCTCTACATATATAGTATAAAATCAAAAACCGCATGGCGCTTATTGGAGATTGGATTTCCAACGTGACAAGGTATGGAACCACCTTCCGCTAGTGTATCTCTAGAGAGGAATACACTGGGTTCAACAAGAACATCTTGCAACCCGGCCCACTCATGACCGACCACTCATTTCGCTTGAGTGTATCGAATGTATATCACCAACGGTTGGGATCAGCAACCGTCTCCCGACTGGGACAACATCGAATAGAATAAGAAATTAAATGAACCTCTAGATAGGTGATTATACATCCTAATGGGTGTGACCCACATAGCCATGCTGCCTGCCCGATTTTTGTCCTTTCCCGGTTGTTGAGGCCTGAGGCTACGAATACTTACCATTCATTGATAGCACAATCACTTTGAATGCCACATCGTCAGATCCGTTAATCACTAGTTGAGTTTGCACAAATATTCTGGGTATTATGCTAAGGGATAAATCCGTTGCAACCATATATATTCATACAGACTAACCCATTTGATCATTGGAAATACTCTGTCAAACATTCGTCCATTTACGTTCGTTCTGGGATTGAACGAAACCGAAGGCACAATTTCTATAAATAGAAAAGCCCTTGCACTTTACTCCGTCTTCAATATATTCAGCATACTTGGTTCGCAACGCTTATGCCGATACGGAGTGGTTCTTCGGATAATAATCCAACCGGTCTCTCCATATTGACAACGATGGTCAAAAACTTCGATAGTCTGTGATTTAACTATCAAATAAAAACAAGTGTTCATCCAACATATCAAACAAATCACTGGGCTCTTTAATATTTCATTAATTAAATCACTTTTCCATTTTCTCTATCAATATTTATTAACCAAATATTTTCAATAATCATCTTGGCCCTTTACGCCATTTGGAAAACATTTCCCAATATCAACTTCTTTTATTTTCTATATATTAGAACATATCTCTATTTGCAATTGGAAACAATTCCAATCACTTATCTCTATCCCGACTATTTTTATTATACTCAGGAAATATTTACTTGTTATATTTCCAAAATTCCATCACTTGGGTTTAAAATGAATGTTGTGTAATAACATCGTTACAACAACCCAAAATATTTTATTCAACTAACTCTTTTTCAAACACTTCTCTTCGAGACTGGATCTTGCTATTTATCCATTAAAAATGAAATCAATCAAGTTGGGGTAAAATTACCTCTCAGACCTTAACTGAAAACATTCTCAACTTCAAAACGGCAAAACCACTTACCTCGAATAAACACACTATACAATCCAATTGTTCATTTTTAAAACATGTATAAAATTCGCTTTCTATTTCTAATTTATAGATTTCCCTTTTTGTTTACAATGTTCGATTTTTGATTTCGTTTCCTTATCGAATTCTATATATATCGATATATAGATTTCTAATTGTCAAATTTTCTTAAAAATATTCTAACTCCTTAAATTCTCGGAAAAATTCGCCATAACCTCCCCTGTATCGGGAGCATCGGGAAATTTCAAATAGCTTCCCGGTACCTTCTTATTTCAAAAAGAAAAAGAAAAAGCCAAGCGGCTTGCCGATACGGCGCATAAAATCTCATATATGAATTAAACATGTACCTTTTTGTCGAGCACATAAATTTAAATCTTCATATACTTCATATCAAACCTGCTTACACATATTCACCTGTTTGCAATTCAATTCAACTCAAACCAATCGTTTGAATTCAGTTCCGCCCATTTATTCTTTAATTAGCTTCTTAGCCTATTTCACTTGTTATTTGAACATATCCCGTTCAAATATATATTAATTTGTTGATACAACAATCGAATGTCATTTCTAATTCAAGTTTCATATTCGATTTCGAATATGAATTTACACACCCCTTGTCTGATTCAAAGCCCAAATTTCGATTCTAAAATTCCATTAACTAATTTCTTTAAATTAGTCAATTCTAATCAATAATTTAAAATCTGATTTTTGTTTCAACAATCATCTTATTTACACCACTTGAGTTCGTATTTAATTTACAACTCAAGTCTGGATTTTCTCATGGCAAATTCGGATTTTATTTCTTAAAAATCCTTTAGTTTATTTAAACAAACCGTTATGGTTTTATAATGGTTCTGGCGCTGCTTTTCTGAAAATTTGATTTTGACATAACTCAAAATCTATTCGATGAAATCCAGATTTTCTCCTTCATTAGAAAGCTATTGTCAAATCGGTCCTGACGTTTCTTGTTTCAAAGAATTTCGACTTCAATTGAGTTCAGTATATTCAATTGAAGTTCGAATCGCCAATTTACGAACTGCAGCGCTGCGGCGAGTTCGTTTTATTTATATTTATATATATAAACTTTTAAACTTTCGTTAAAATGAATCCAACTCCCTTTTAACTCCATTTGAATTTCTAATATTCAAACTCCATTTTTCTCTATTTGAATTTCTTGATTCAAATTCCAATCTCCCTTTTGAATTCTATATTTCAAATCCCAATTCCTTTTCTATTTGATATTCAAATTAAATACTTGAATTTCTATTTCAATTCCATATTCAAATTCAATACTTGAATTCATTTGAATTCTCTTATTCAAACTCTATATTTAAATTCCATTTGAACTTCTATATTCCCATTTCTATATTTGAATTCTATTGAAATTCAAATATTCAAACTCCTTTTTAAATTCTATATTCAAAATTCCATAGTTTAAAACCCATTTGAATTTCATATTCAAATCCCATAGATTAAATCCTATTTGAATTCAATCTGAATCTCTTATATTCAAATTTCATTTTCCATTTCCATTTGAAATCTAATATTCAAACTCTTTTTTAACACCATTTGAATTCTAATATTCTCTTGAATTCACATACCATATTTTATTTCCTTGATTTCAAATACCACATTTTAATCTCCTTGAATTCAAATACCAGATTAATTTTCTATAATCAACTCCCTTTTGAATTGTTATATTTGAAATTCATACTTGAATTTAAATAATCAAACTCCATTTTGGATTTCTATTTTAAATTCAAATATCCAAAACTCCATTCTAATACTATTCGAATTTCAAATACCACCTTTTTATTCTCTTTGAATTCCTCTTATTCAAATTCTTTTTGGATTCTATTTGAATCCTATATTTAAACTCCATTTGAGTTTTATTTAAATTCTTATATTTGAATCCTCTATATTTAAAACCCATTATTTAAATCCCATTTGAAATTTCTTCACTCAAATCCATTTGAATTCCCTTGAATTCAAATTCCATTTCAAAACCATTTGGATTTCCTATTTTGAAATCCTATTTGAAATTCTATTTCTACTTCTACTTTGAAAATCCTATTTTTTCAAAGTTTATTTCAAATTCTATTTTGAAATTCTACATTCAAATCTCTATTTGAATTTCTTTATTCGAATTCCATTGAATTCAAATTTTATTTTAATTCCTTTGAATTCAAATTCTATTTTTCATTTTAATTTCGTCTATTCAAATTCTATTTGAACTTCTATTTGAATTTCTAATATTCAATCTCCTTTTTCTTTTATTTAAAATTCAAATATTTAAACTCCTTTTCTAATTCTACTATTCAAATGTTATACTCAAATTTCATTTGAGTTATATATTTAAAAATTTCATTTCACATCCTATTTTGAAATTTCATTTCAAATTCCAATTTCACACTTGTATTTCTATTTCTGAATTATCAAATGATAATTCTTTTCACTTCATTGATAACTTCGTTATAAAAGAACTATTTATAAACTTCATTTATAAAGAAACTACTTGTTTTATTTTTCAAAAACAAGTTTATATTTTTATTTCCATTTAAAATTCAAATTCTATTTAAAAATAGAATTTTTCCTTTTTAGATCTCAAATATCCTTCCACGATATTTTTAAATATCATTACTTAAGCCCAGTGATATTTAAACACACAAAGCAACGAATTATTTATTTTTCTAACACATCATATATAAAAATATATATGCAAACAAATAAACAAACAGATAATATATTTTTGAGGAATCCAGTTGGATTCCTCCAACCTGTTTCCCTGCATCCACAGATGTTAGTACATAAATAATACCCATTCTGCTTCGTGGCAGAATATCGTGGCATAGAAGGTCATCCACTAATCATAGCGTGGGGCGTATAGGGTAATCATCCGCTATGAAACTGCGGGCATCCGCTAATGAGACTGCGGGAATCCAACCAATCAATCAACCCAATATATATATATATATAGCCTAAATAACTAATATATATAAAATAACCAGAAAGCATTCACACAAGCACCAACAATTATTTTTAATGAAATAAAAATAATTTTAAAGGTGAGTGAGATTTACTCACCGGGATCGCAGTTGTCGAATATCCTGTTTATTTCCAAATAATCGGCTACGAATCTTCTCGAATGAATTTGCACCTATGATAATTTTATTTTATTATAGATTAAGCTATTATCTACTTAAAATTAACTTCCGACATAAATAATTAATATTATGTAATTCAAGTTATGAAAAACATATACCTTTTGCCTTGTAAATTAATCGATCCATCGACACACACTCAAAAATTCGCTGCCTACATCCACTATAGTCATCCTAATACTGCACCATTGAGACAACGTCTTAACAGTAGCCTCCTTTACTCCATCACATCGCATTCTATCAACAGCACAACACCATCCCCAAAACCAGTTATCCTCAGATTGCCAAGTTCGAATTTCAGAAAAACACCAACTTCGATCTCCTATTCTTCACTGTCGCGTTCCCTATCCCCTTGGTTCGAACTATATCAGAACGTTCAAACCCCTTCAGCGTCGAAATCCCTCAGTACATCGTGCTTTCCATTTCCCCCATCGATTTTCAACACTCGACATCACCAAAACTCCTTCCCATCCCATCGCGCTAATACCCAGACCGACCACCTTCGAAGTAACGGATCCCCGAGTTCACCTATCCCACCATCGAACCCTAGTTCATCCACCAGAGCGACTGTCGAACACCCAAACAAACCAACGAAGACCCCCTTCATCTTGCTGCCGAGCGTCAGAAAGGTCCAGGGTTTATCGCGATATGATTTCAAGCTCTGGTGGACTACTGGCATCAATCGTGACTCGCGGTTTCAAGTGAAAAGGGAAAAGAGTTTCGATTCTATTCACTTTACTCTTTGTTTTAAACGATGGATTGATTTTCGCGAACTACTCGAGAGGAAGAAAAATGGAAATGAAGACTTACAGTATGTTTCTGGTTTTGGTAAATGACTGTAAAAGAGGGCAGCGGCTTGATTTATAGAGGATGATAGGGAACCAAAAGTATGAACCCATTAATTTGTTGTTTGTTCGATGTTGAGGATGAGAGACAATTTAATCAGCTCGAAGAAAGAATAGCTGCGATGTGAAAACATTTAGGTCGGCTGATTTTAAACATAGGGTGGCCATGATTAGATTAGGTAATTTATTTGATTTTATTTTTATTAAATAACTAAAATATCTCGCAGTCCCCTAGCTTAATGTCCTAAACTGCTATCTAGTCGCAATGACCGACGTTACAAGATTATAATGTCATTCTGAACCCAATGGAACCCATTCTGAATTTTAATTCGACTTGTATATAAGAGATACAATTTAAATTAACAATTTAAATTAAATTTGATTTAAAATGTAAATCAATTCCAAACAATTAAATTCGTCCAAACAATTAATTCTAATTCAATATAAAATTTATATAAATCGGCTAAATTGTTTTCAATATAGTTTTAACTCTAAATCCGATTGGTTTCTTCTTCGTATACGATTATTCAATATATTTGATATTAAACCATATATCGATTATTAAATCGATAAATCCAATAAAAATTCATTTATATTATATATTCAACATCTAAAACCATACTAAATAATTAAAATAAACTGTTCAAAAATCTGGGTCGTTACATTCTTCCCCCCTTAAAATAATTTCGTCCTCGAAATTGCTAAGGTAGGAAAAATGGTACAAATCTATTACTTTTCAAAAATTTACTCATGTTGAAACTCAACTCCTCATATTTCAACAAATTAACTCCAACCAAAACTTTTGGTCTTCACACATTTGATTCGAATGATCTGCGATCAATCCATTTATATCCAATCTATATTCCATTAAACCTATTCAAATTGATTCTAGTTAATTGATTCACATCAATTCATTTAACTAGCTTAAGTTAAATTTCAATTCCAGAATTCAAATCCCAGGGTTATCATTTCAAATCCTTTTGAAATCACTTAAACATGTACATATATTTATAATCTTTTCAAATTCAAAATATTTGAATTTTTCAACTAAACTTGTTTTCTTTTAAACAAATTCCCATCAAAAATTTTCTAAGGTAGCAATCCATCACTTAGAAACTCGGAAATGAACACTGATGATGTTGCAATCATCATCAGAATAATTTCCCAGCCACTGAAGTGAGTTCAGTGCCTTATTATTTTAAAAATCAATTCAAAATGATTTTCATTCAAAAACCCTATCAAAATAAAACTATATTATTTTAATTACTTTGAAAAATATTTTTCAACTTCCCAGGATTTTGAATTCTTAATTCTGGTTTGAATTTAATTCTAATTCATCTCATTTGTATATATTTCATTCATATACAAATTCAGTTTGGTTATAAATAACCGTTTCAATTTTTATAATCTTATCTGATTATAATGATATCAATCAACACATCCATATAATATAATAATTTCAGAAATTATTCTTTCTATATCAAAATATAATTTTGGGTAAAATAATTTCACCCACTTTAAAACAATATCGTGTTCAATCTCCTGTTCAAGTGTTTAGAAATTCCTATCGACTTTGTGGCGTCCCACTATCCGACCAGAATTCATAAACCACTCAACATACTAGCCAACACAATATAAAACAACTTTTATATCAACTAACAAATACGCTCTCTCGTATCTATACACTCAACTCATTCTAGGGTACTACTGACCCTATCTCTAATGAGCACATGCCACACAAGCCTAGGTGTTCGCTCAACCTAAGCTCTGATACCACTGTAATGACCACGGGGTTTTCGACTACGAAAATCGACAAAAAACCCAGCGTCGACTGTTCAGACATCGAAAATACCGAATCATTAATAGAATGAAATTAGAAGGTGAGATAGAAAAGATAGAACTAATAGAATAGAAGAAGAAGAACACAACTGAGCATAATCAAAGTAAACACGAATCTCACAGCGGAACGAATAAAATATATTATATAACATAAGCTTTGAAATACAAATCTGTTTGGTACATATATACATACCATCATCAGAGTACACATAACATTTGATTCAGCGGAAGTAACTCTAAATAACTAACGTTGAAGCCTCCTGCTTCAAGCTCCTCCAAGTGTATCTGTAAAAGCCTGAAACACTTGACTGCCCGTACAAATTTGGGCACCCAAGAGTTTAGGAAAAACAAAACAAAACAAACTCTGGGTCAGTCATGGGACTGGTGTGAGTAAACTCCAACCATATGTTTAACTTCAAAGATCTTTCGAAAGAAAAGGATAATAGTAAGACCAGTCCACACATAAATACGGATGGTTTTTACCTTACTGTAACCCAAACCATTTTTGATATCAAAATCCAGTGATATTATAATAATGTCTAATCAAATAAATAACCAAATAGTAGAACGCTTGCATCTCACGCTCTACATATATAGTATAAAATCAAAAACCGCATGGCGCTTATTGGAGATTGGATTTCCAACGTGATAAGGTATGGAACCACCTTCCGCTAGTGTATCTCTAGAGAGGAATACACTGGGTTCAACAAGAACATCTTGCAACCCGGCCCACACATGACCGACCACTCATTTCGCTTGAGTGTATCGAATGTATATCACCAACGGTTGGGATCAGCAACCGTCTCCCGACTGGGACAGCATTGAATAGAATAAGAAATTAAATGAACCTCTAGATAGGTGATTATACATCCTAATGGGTGCGACCCACATAGCCATGCTGCCTGCCCGATTTTTGTCCTTTCCCGGTTGTTGAGGCCTGAGGCTACGAATACTTACCATTCATTGATAGCACAATCACTTTGAATGCCACATCGTCAGATCCGTTAATCACTAGTTGAGTTTGCAAAAATATTCTGGATATTATGCTAAGGGATAAATCCGTTGCAACCATATATATTCATACAGACCAACCCATTTGATCATTGGAAATACTCTGTCAGACATTCGTCCATTTACGTTCGTTCTGGGATTGAACGAAACCGAAGGCACAATTTCTATAAATAGAAAAGCCCTTGCACTTTACTCCGTCTTCAATATATTCAGCATACTTGGTTCGCAACGCTTATGCCGATACGGAGTGGTTCTTCGGATAATAATCCAACCGGTCTCTCCATATTGACAACGATGGTCAAAAACTTCGATAGTCTGTGATTTAACTATCGAATAAAAACAAGTGTTCATCCAACATATCAAACAAATCACTGGGCTCTTTAATATTTCATTAATTAAATCACTTTTCCATTTTCTCTATCAATTTTTATTAACCAAATATTTTCAATAATCATCTTGGCCCTTTACGCCATTTGGAAAACATTTCCCAATATCAACTTCTTTTATTTTCTATATATTAGAAAATATCTCTATTTACAATTGGAAACAATTCCAATCACTTATCTCTATCCCGACTATTTTTATTATACTCAGGAAATATTTACTTGTTATATTTCCAAAATTCCATCACTTGGGTTTAAAACGAATGTTGTGTAATAACATCGTTACAACAACCCAAAATATTTTATTCAACTAACTCTTTTTCAAACACTTCTCTTCGAGACTGGATCTTGCTATTTATCCATTAAAAATGAAATCAATCAAGTTGGGGTAAAATTACCTCTCAGACCTTAACTGAAAACATTCTCAACTTCAAAACGGCAAAACCACTTACCTCGAATAAACACACTATACAATCCAATTGTTCATTTTTAAAACATGTATAAAATTCGCTTTCTATTTATAATTTATAGATTTCCCTTTTTGTTTACAATATTCGATTTTTGATTTCGTTTCCTTATCGAATTCTATATATATCGATATATAGATTTCTAATTGTCAAATTTTCTTAAAAATATTCTAACTCCTTAAATTCTCGGAAAAATTCGCCATAACCTCCCCTATATCGGGAGCATCGGGAAATTTCAAATAGCTTCCCGGTACCTTCTTATTTCAAAAAGAAAAAGAAAAAGCCAAGCGGCTTGCCGATACGGTGCATAAAATCTCATATATGAATTAAACATGTACCTTTTTGTCGAGCACATAAATTTAAATCTTCATATACTTCATATCAAACCTGCTTACACATGTTCACCTGTTTGCAATTCAATTCAACTCAAACCAATCGTTTGAATTCAGTTCCGCCCATTTATTCTTTAATTAGCTTCTTAGCCTATTTCACTTGTTATTTGAACATATCCCGTTCAAATATATATTAATTTGTTGATACAACAATCGAATGTCATTTCTAATTCAAGTTTCATATTCGATTTCGAATATGAATTTACACATCCCTTGTCTGATTCAAAGCCCAAATTTCGATTCTAAAATTCCATTAACTAATTTCTTTAAATTAGTCAATTCTAATCAATAATTTAAAATCTGATTTTTGTTTCAACAATCATCTTATTTACACCACTTGAGTTCGTATTTAATTTACAACTCAAGTCTGGATTTTCTCATGGCAAATTCGGATTTTATTTCTTAAAAATCCTTTAGTTTATTTAAACAAACCGTTATGGTTTTATAATGGTTCTGGCGCTGCTTTTCTGAAAATTTGATTTTGACATAACTCAAAATCTATTCGATGAAATCCAGATTTTTCTCCTTCATTAGAAAGCTATTGTCAAATCGGTCCTGACGTTTCTTGTTTCAAAGAATTTCGACTTCAATTGAGTTCAGTATATTCAATTGAAGTTCGAATCGCCAATTTACGAACTGCAGCGCTGCGGCGAGTTCGTTTTATTTATATTTATATATATAAACTTTTAAACTTTCGTTAAAATGAATCCAACTCCCTTTTAACTCCATTTGAATTTCTAATATTCAAACTCCATTTTTCTCTATTTGAATTTCTTGATTCAAATTCCAATCTCCCTTTTGAATTCTATATTTCAAATCCCAATTCCTTTTCTATTTGATATTCAAATTAAATACTTGAATTTCTATTTCAATTCCATATTCAAATTCAATACTTGAATTCATTTGAATTCTCTTATTCAAACTCTATATTTAAATTCCATTTGAACTTCTATATTCCCATTTCTATATTTGAATTCTATTGAAATTCAAATATTCAAACTCCTTTTTAAATTCTATATTCAAAATTCCATAGTTTAAAACCCATTTGAATTTCATATTCAAATCCCATAGATTAAATCCTATTTGAATTCAATCTGAATCTCTTATATTCAAATTTCATTTTCCATTTCCATTTGAAATCTAATATTCAAACTCTTTTTTAACACCATTTGAATTCTAATATTCTCTTGAATTCACATACCATATTTTATTTCCTTGATTTCAAATACCACATTTTAATCTCCTTGAATTCAAATACCAGATTAATTTTCTATAATCAACTCCCTTTTGAATTGTTATATTTGAAATTCATACTTGAATTTAAATAATCAAACTCCATTTTGGATTTCTATTTTAAATTCAAATATCCAAAACTCCATTCTAATACTATTCGAATTTCAAATACCACCTTTTTATTCTCTTTGAATTCCTCTTATTCAAATTCTTTTTGGATTCTATTTGAATCCTATATTTAAACTCCATTTGAGTTTTATTTAAATTCTTATATTTGAATCCTCTATATTTAAAACCCATTATTTAAATCCCATTTGAAATTTCTTCACTCAAATCCATTTGAATTCCCTTGAATTCAAATTCCATTTCAAAACCATTTGGATTTCCTATTTTGAAATCCTATTTGAAATTCTATTTCTACTTCTACTTTGAAAATCCTATTTTTTCAAAGTTTATTTCAAATTCTATTTTGAAATTCTACATTCAAATCTCTATTTGAATTTCTTTATTCGAATTCCATTGAATTCAAATTTTATTTTAATTCCTTTGAATTCAAATTCTATTTTTCATTTTAATTTCGTCTATTCAAATTCTATTTGAACTTCTATTTGAATTTCTAATATTCAATCTCCTTTTTCTTTTATTTAAAATTCAAATATTTAAACTCCTTTTCTAATTCTACTATTCAAATGTTATACTCAAATTTCATTTGAGTTATATATTTAAAAATTTCATTTCACATCCTATTTTGAAATTTCATTTCAAATTCCAATTTCACACTTGTATTTCTATTTCTGAATTATCAAATGATAATTCTTTTCACTTCATTGATAACTTCGTTATAAAAGAACTATTTATAAACTTCATTTATAAAGAAACTACTTGTTTTATTTTTCAAAAACAAGTTTATATTTTTATTTCCATTTAAAATTCAAATTCTATTTAAAAATAGAATTTTTCCTTTTTAGATCTCAAATATCCTTCCACGATATTTTTAAATATCATTACTTAAGCCCAGTGATATTTAAACACACAAAGCAACGAATTATTTATTTTTCTAACACATCATATATAAAAATATATATGCAAACAGATAAACAAACAGATAATATATTTTTGAGGAATCCAGTTGGATTCCTCCAACCTGTTTCCCTGCATCCACAGATGTTAGTACATAAATAATACCCATTCTGCTTCGTGGCAGAATATCATGGTATAGAAGGTCATCCACTAATCATAGCGTGGGGCGTATAGGGTAATCATCCGCTATGAAATTGCGGGCATCCGCTAATGAGACTGCGGGAATCCAACCAATCAATCAACCCAATATATATATATATATATATAGCCTAAATAACTAATATATGTAAAATAACCAGAAAGCATTCACACAAGCACCAACAATTATTTTTAATGAAATAAAAATAATTTTAAAGGTGAGTGAGATTTACTCACCGGGATCGCAGTTGTCGAATATCCTGTTTATTTCCAAATAATCGGCTACGAATCTTCTCGAATGAATTTGCACCTATGATAATTTTATTTTATTATAGATTAAGCTATTATCTACTTAAAATTAACTTCCGACATATATAATTAATATTATGTAATTCAAGTTATGAAAAACATATACCTTTTGCCTTGTAAATTAATCGATCCATCGACACACACTCAAAAATTCGCTGCCTACATCCACTACAGTCATCCTAATACTGCACCATTGAGACAACGTCTTAACAGTAGCCTCCTTTACTCCATCACATCGCATTCTATCAGCAGCACAACACCATCCCCAAAACCAGTTATCCTCGGATTGCCAAGTTCGAATTTCAGAAAAACACCAACTTCGATCTCCTATTCTTCACTGTCGCGTTCCCTATCCCCTTGGTTCGAACTATATCAGAACGTTCAAACCCCTTCAGCGTCGAAATCCCTCAGTACATCGTGCTTTCCATTTCCCCCATCGATTTTCAACACTCGACATCACCAAAACTCCTTCCCATCCCATCGCGCTAATACCCAGACCGACCACCTTCGAAGTAACGGATCCCCGAGTTCACCTATCCCACCATCGAACCCTAGTTCATCCACCAGAGCGACTGTCGAACACCCAAACAAACCAACGAAGACCCCCTTCATCTTGCTGCCGAGCGTCAGAAAGGTCCAGGGTTTATCGCGATATGATTTCAAGCTCTGGTGGACTACTGGCATCAATCGTGACTCGCGGTTTCAAGTGAAAAGGGAAAAGAGTTTCGATTCTATTCACTTTACTCTTTGTTTTAAACGATGGATTGATTTTCGCGAACTACTCGAGAGGAAGAAAAATGGAAATGAAGACTTACAGTATGTTTCTGGTTTTGGTAAATGACTGTAAAAGAGGGCAGCGGCTTGATTTATAGAGGATGATAGGGAACCAAAAGTACGAACCCATTAATTTGTTGTTTGTTCGATGTTGAGGATGGGAGACAATTTAATCAGCTCGAAGAAAGAATAGCTGCGATGTGAAAACATTTAGGTCGGCTGATTTTAAACATAGGGTGGCCATGATTAGATTAGGTAATTTATTTGATTTTATTTTTATTAAATAACTAAAATATCTCGCAGTCCCCTAGCTTAATGTCCTAAACTGCTATCTAGTCGCAATGACCGACGTTACAAGATTATAATGTCATTCTGAACCCAATGGAACCCATTCTGAATTTTAATTCGACTTGTATATAAGAGATACAATTTAAATTAACAATTTAAATTAAATTTGATTTAAAATATAAATCAATTCCAAACAATTAAATTCGTCCAAACAATTAATTCTAATTCAATATAAAATTTATATAAATCGGCTAAATTGTTTTCAATATAGTTTTAACTCTAAATCCGATTGGTTTCTTCTTCATATACGATTATTCAATATATTTGATATTAAACCATATATCAATTATTAAATCGATAAATCCAATAAAAATTCATTTATATTATATATTCAACATCTAAAACCATACTAAATATTTAAAATAAACTGTTCAAAAATCTGGGTCGTTACATTAACCTTCCAGAGTGCGTATCAGTACATGGCTGGTTCAAAAGGTACCTAGAGGCTAGGGCTAATGATGTAGGCCCATCAAACGTTCCTCCTCCTCCAGCTGCAGCAGTTCCTCCTCCTCCACATGAAAATGCTTTCTCAAAGATATGTAGAGACTTTCGAGCCATTGGTGGAAAGAACTTTAATAGAACTGAATCATTCGTGGAAGCAAGAAACTGGCTAAAAGAAATTGAGGATTTATTTGTTATCTTCAAAGTGGATGACAGGCAGAAGATTTAGTTGGCCGTATGGTTGCTTAAAGACGAAGCTTCTTATTGGTGAGAGATTACTAATGCTGAGAGACTAGTTGAAACTTGGGAGGACTTCAGAATGAGGTTTGAAATGAAATTCCTCTCACAAGCTGAATGAAGCCTACAGATGGAGAAGTTCTTAGCTCTCAAACAGGGAAGTATGTCGGCCGAGGAACATGTCAACCAATTCAACCAGCTGGCTACATTTGGACTGGAGTTAATGAACACTCCACATAAGAAGGCTCTCCGTTTTGTTAAAGGGTTGAATGAGCCACTGCACAGCATAGCGATGTCCCATATACCTATGGGTGCGACTTATGAGAGACTGGTGGACATGGCACTGTTACAGGAAGAAGATAAGGATGGCAAGAAAGAGATGAAGGTGGAAGTACCTCAAGATAAGAAAGTGGAAGGATCACAAAACAAGAAGACGGATTCCAAGAAGGGTGGGAAGAACAACAAACCCCGTGACAAGAGGAAGTGTAATTTTTGTGGCATTCCTGGACATCTGATTAAGGACTGCAGAAAGAAGAAGAGGAAGATGGGTGGTTGTCTTCAGTGTGGCGAGACATGACACATGGCTAAGGACTGCCCAAGAAAGAAAGGGCAAGGGCAGAGAGCTGGATCTACTTTTGGAGGGCAGGTTCACGCTCTCATAGCACCACCGCAAGAACGAGGTGGAAATATTTCTGTTGAGAGTTTAGTTTATCTTTTTGATCATCCTGTTCGTACACTCTTTGATTCTGGCGCATCGCACTCTTTTATATCTACTGCTTTAGTTGAATCTCTACACCTAGACACCAGTATAGTAGAGGATCCCTTGGTTGTTTCAAATCCAATTGGGGGTTCGGCTTATTTATCAATGATTTGTTTGGATTTGGAAATTTCTATACTAAGCGTTGGGTTTAGATGTAATGCCTATGTTTTGGGCTTCACGGGCTATGGGTTGATTCTAGGCATGGATTGGTTATCCAGTAATGGTGTCGTCCTCGATTGTGAAAAGAGAGTGGTTAGACTCATGACTCGCCTCTGTAACACTCTCGAAATCTCTTGTAATCCCATGAACTCTGTTATGCTTAGCTATCTAGAATCTCTTGATGCGTCTGTTGAGAATTTGTAGTCTGTTAGAGTAGTCCGTGAATACTCAGATGTATTTGAAGAGGTGAAGGGATTACCTCCGAAGCGGGAGACAGACTTCCGCATATACCTCATTGATAATGCAAAACCCGTTGCTTTACCCATTAGACACATAGCTCCAAGGAAGAGGAAAGAGCTCAGCAAGCAAGTTACAGAGCTGCTAGAAAAGGGGTTTATAAGGCAGAGTATTTATGAATGGGGTGCTCCAGTAGTATTCACAACCAAAGCGGATGGTTCACTTCGCCTATGCGTGGACTATAGGGAGCTAAACAAGCTGACCACGAAAAATAGGCACCCACTTCCAAGAATAGATGACTTATTTGATCAGCTTGTAGGTGCATCGGTTTTCTCCCAACTAGATCTAGCTACCGGGTTTCATCAACTAAGAGTGGCTGAAGACAGCATTGATAAGACCGCGTTCAGAACCCCGGATGGTTTCTTCGAATGTCTTACCATGCCTTTCGGCCTGACAAACGCACCCGCTTATTTCGTTGACTTGATGAGCAGGGTGTTCAGGGAATTCCTTAATAAGTTTGTGGTGGTCTTCGTGGATGACATTTTGATTTTCTCGAAGAGTGAGGAAGAGCATGCTCTGCATTTAAGTGAAGTCATGGATACTCTTCGTGCACATCAGCTAAAAGTCAAATTCTCCAAATGCAATTTCTGGAGAGAAGAAGTAAGATTCCTTGGACATCTGGTGTCCAAAGAGGGGATAGCTGTGGACCCCGCAAAAGTAGTTACGGTGCAAGATTGGAAGGTTCCACGGAATGCAACCAAAGTACGATGCTTTCTCGGGCTAGCGGGCTTTTACCGAAAGTTCATTAAAGACTTTGCGAAAATCTCTGCTCCACTTACAAGGTTGACGAAGAAGAACCTAACTTTCGCTAGGGATTTGGATTGCGATGTTGCTTTCCAACATTTGAAAAGGGCTCTAACAACACTCCCAGTTCTGACATTGCCTGACGGAAGCAAAATGTTTACCATATACACAGACGCATGTGGTACCGGATTAGGTGTTGTCTTGATGCAAGAAGGCAAGGTTGTTTGTTATGGGGGAAGGCAGTTGAAGGTACATGAGAAGAACTACCCAACTCATGATTTGGAGCTAGCTGCCATTGTTTTCGCTCTTAAATCATGGCGTCATTACCTGCTAGGAGAAAGGTTTGAATTGTTTACTAACCATAAATCGTTAAAGTACCTTTTCTCACAGAAGGATCTAAACTTAAGACAACAAAGGTGGAAGGAGTTTCTTGCCTCATACGATTTTGAGATTTCCTATACCCTTGGCAAGGGCAATGCAGTAGCAGACGCCTTGAGTAGAAAAGAAGCTGACCTTAAGTCCTCTCTTTGTAGAAAGGCTGTAACACCCCGCCTCCGCTAGGGTCACTCGCAAAGGAATGCACTAGCTTTAGAGGGGCATTATTGGTAAACATACACAGAAATATCACAAGACAGAACATATATAAATGGCGGAAGTAAAATCAAACTTTCATAACATGAATAAATAGGGTCTAAAACCTTTTACATCAGAGTACATCAAAACCTGTCTTGCAATAGTAAAGAAGCATAAAGACTTTTTAACAAATTATTCCCCAAGTAAAACAGTAAAGTAGCCATAGCCAAGAGAAGTCCAAGCCATCCATGATGACCTTCAAGCAGAAGAAGTCCGAACTAAACAGCATTGTTTCCTCCCTGAAACCTGGGGGGGGGGGGGGGGAAACGGAAGAAAAGAGGCAAAACAAAACGGGTCAGTCAAAAAGACTGAGTAAGTCCTATCTACTTCCAGTATAAAAACAGGTAAAGGTAACATGACATGCATAAACTGAAAGTAAACATAAAGATGACTACAAGATAGATAAACTAAATCGGGGTAATAGGCTGGACTACTGTAGCAAGCTAAACTAAGGTATCGTGATAAACCACGGTGTCATGATAAGTCAAGGTATCACATCGTCAGGGTTCTATCAAGTATACTATCCCAAGGTATTT
Source organism: Allium sativum (assembly GCA_030737875.1). Lineage (NCBI taxonomy): Eukaryota > Viridiplantae > Streptophyta > Magnoliopsida > Asparagales > Amaryllidaceae > Allium > Allium sativum. Next base: position 820,856,756 of record CM060924.1, on the reverse strand, counting down.
ACCCCGTCTAATATCCCACGGTATCTATTATGTATATTTTTCCTGGTTCTAACATGTATATTTGCTCTGCACCTCTCGTACTAGTATCCCAACCTTGTTATGTGTTAACCATGAATGTCCCTTACTCAAAGTCGTGTAATGGTCCATGTCAACCTAATATATCGCATATATAGGTTACTCAACTCGTATGTTTCTTTCCATGTATGTAAGTTCAGTCCTTTGCCGTACCTCGTACGGGCTTCCTCATGTATTATCCTTGAAATCGTTTGGACTGTCACCCTTGTTCTAGCTAGGCTCCTCCATATGAATCATCGTTTGAACTACTAGGACTTACGCCACCTAGCACCACTAGGGATTACGCTTGCCTATTGCACGTTTTCGTATTTCGGTTTGAGTTAAACCACCTAGGCCACTAGGGATTACGCTAACCCTCAACCGCGCCCTTTTTCCCACGCATTCATCGTGAATCGTTTTTCTATAACTGTATGCACATGTATCACATCGTGCCATCCGAGTCCTGTCCCCGGGCAAAACAAGAAATACAGGACTCGGTCGGGAGCTTTAGATTTATCTGCCGATGCAGATACTAAGGTCTGCTTTTCTACACGTGGCTATGGTCCCACGAGACCCCTCCCTCAACTAGTGAAAGGCAACACAAGAGACAATCTTGCATGAGAACTACACTCCGGCCAGCCCACATCCTACGGCCTACCTCACCCATAATTAGATAGCAATTATGGTCTGTTGGGTGTTCCCTGCCTTTCCGTACGTACACGCTTGACTCAAGATGGTAGATGATCGACGAACTTGCTATCTCGGGCACCTTATGTATCCGCCGACTCACTGCTATCCACCCCAGTCTTTAGGTCGCTCGCATAGCAACCAAGGCATATTCTTGGTTCTTCTACCGCAGACCTCAACCTCTCGTGAGCCCAGGATGATCATCTGCGACATCACAGAGGGATACCAAGAATATCCTCACGTTCCTCGAAGCCGCTGCTTCGTTACCCAGTTCGCTGGAGCCTTTATCTAAATCAGATAGCCTGCTCCTACACGTATATTTAAACGATGACCTACCGTATCGGGTTACTCATCTATCTACGAAGTGGTCCAAATTTCCTTGACTAAGAATTATTACTTAGTTTCCCTTAACTAAGGTTTACCACTTAGCCTTGTTTCCATAATCCTTGTTAGCTATGGTTATTTACCTAATCCTCCGAATTAGGGTTTATCTAATGGGTTAAGTGTCACTTAAGTTCATAACTTAACCCGTCTACAAAACATGTCGAAACTGGCTAAGTATCCAAGTCCAAGACTTAACCCTACAGACTATGTGTCAAGTTGGTTAAGTATATCAAGCAATCCATGACTTAACCTCATCTAATTATCATTTTAGATTGGTTAAGTATATATTAATTTGACCCTATCAAATTACCGAGTCAAATCGGTCAAGCGCATTCGAAACGATTCGTGACTTAGCCTTATCATGTTTTCACGTTAGATTGGTTAAGTATAGGTTAACTTAACCTCATCAAGTTAACGAGTTAGATTGGTTAAGTTTAGATCACCTAACCACATCAAATCTTCACGTATAATTAGTTAAGTATAAGTTGCTTAACCCCATTGAATTATCACGTTAAGTTGGTTAAGTATTGGTTACTTAACCTCATTGAACCACCAAGTTTAAATTGGTTAAGTGTTTAACTTAACCCCGTCGAATTACCGTGTTTAGATTAGTTAAGTGTGGATTACTTAACCCCATCTAATTACCGTGGTTAGGTTAGTTAAGTCTTAATTACTTAACCTCATCTAATTACCCAGTCGGATTAGTTAAGTGTAAATTACTTAACCCCATCTCCTAATCATCTTGCACGGTTAAGTGTCATTAAGGAAATCAAGCCCGGTCCCACTTAACCTACCCATTCGTGTCATATCGGTTAAGTGTCATTAGTCAAATTTACTTAACCTTATCATGTGGCATTAATTTAATTAATGCACTCTTAACCTCTCACATTAGACCTTGTTGTGGTTACTAGTTAAGCCGGGCGGGTCCGGGTAGATTTACACCACAACCTAGTCTAACCTCGGGTCTTAAGCGCGACATGACCAACTTCTCACATTGGGTCCTATTGTTTGCAACTACTAGTTAGGCCGGTCGGTTCCGGGTAGTTTTACGTTGCAAACTCAACCCAACCTCGAGTTGGCCACACTCATATTATCTAAGTTCATCATGTTTCCAAAACATGTTACAAGTTTTCAAGCATTTGGGTAGACCTAACTTAATAGGTAAATTCCCAAAGGGTAGACCTAACTTAATAGGTAAATTCCCAAGATCATGTTTTATGCATACTTACATGCCAACTTCCATGTTATCTTTCAAGTCATATTCTCAAGTATAAGCACATGTCATATTCAAGTTAAGATTTTGCGACATGTTTATCTAACTACCCAAAAATAGTGTTTTCCCAACGCAAGCAAAGCGAGTCAACATAGTAAGAATACTATGTCACATATTGGTCTCAAAACATGCATGATGCCAAACAAGGGATTGGCTTCCACATGCATAACATCATAAAGGGATTAGCCATGAACATGCATAGTGTCATAAGGTAATTTGGCCACAAACATGCATATTACCAAAAAAGGGTTTAGCCATAAACATGCACAACGTAAAAGAGGGGGTTGGCCACAAGCATGCATAATCTCATAAAGGATTTTGCCACAAACTTGCACGTTAACATAAGGGGTTTGGGTTCATAAACATGCATAAGCCCCAAAATCTTATCTTAGCCAATGTTTCACACATAAAGTGGTTCCTAAAGGTTCATGCTAGCATTTCATGCATAAAGATCCAAACTTGCAAGTTAAACTAGGTTATGCATAGCATGAGAGGCATGATTAAGTCACTCACATGGCCTAAGATCCTAAATATGAACACAAGAGGCATGGTAAGGTTCATATAGATTCTCATAATCATGTTTAGCCTCATTTTATCCCATGTCAACATTAAAATACCGTTTTGATCCAAAAGTAGCTAGAACTTACATAGTTAGGCCTAGGGAAAGAAGCATGAATCATCTTGGCTAAGAAAGGTGCCTCCTTTGTAGAAGAATCGTCATGGAACTCGCATAGAAGTGTTGATTCGGCCTTGATTTGGTGTAGCAAGCTTGCACCTTTTGATTTGAACTTGATTTGAGTGCATAGGCTCTAGGGATTTGAAATGGAGGCCATGATCAATATTGATTTTGGCAGCACTTAGTTGCTAGGTTTGATTTTTTAGGGATTTAGGTTAGGTTTAGGGTCTTTTTATAGAGATTAGGATAGTTTTAGGCCCTAGGATTAGATCTAGGATTAATCTAGGCCACAGAAATCGTCACAGGCCCATCAGACCAGACCAAAACTGCATCCAGGTGCACCAGGCCACAAAACACGGCGTTGTGTTTTTGGGCCCAGTCGACACCCAAGTCGACAGCCCTGTCGACTTGGGGTCCAGGGGTGTCGACAGCCCTGTCGACTCCCCTGTCGACATGGGCTTTGGCGGGAAAATTCCCGCCTGGCCCCATTTCTGATTTCCAAAACTGGTTCCGAAATTCAAATTTCCAGAAATCTTCTTTGGGCCTTAAACGGGTCATACGGACTCCGATTCTCGAAAACTCGGACTCTATTTCGCGTATTTTTCCGAGACGAATGCAATGGCCTAGCCTGTTTTACTTGATTCAGAATTTAAAATTAAATTCTGCCTTGATTCTCGTTTTAACATGTTATTGAAATACGGGTTGTTACATTCTCCCCACCTTTTAGGATTTCGTCCCCGAAATCTCCAAGTTAGGAAGAACATATCCTATCATCCATCATTCATCTTCCTAAAACATCATCCACAAGCAACCATCGTCCTTAGATGATTTCTAATGCTGTATGATTACAATGCAAAGAGTGTGTGTATATGTTCCTTAGCTAATGCTAATGATCAGGCCTGAATAATCTTTCCAATGCAAAGTATGTTTAGTGCTATGAATCCAACATGTATGTAAATAGTCCTAGTCATATATATACACTATATGCGTGCACAACCATTCATCCATATGCAACGTCCACATGGTAACACATTCAATATCCATAAACAGGTATAAATACTCGTGCATATGCAATATGAAATGTGACCGAGTCGAGCTAATATCTAATGTAAATTCGCGCATCCACGAGCAACCACTTGCAACCAATTGCAAACATATCAACCATAACATGTTTCAAATACATGTTTACATCCATAGCGTTCTACCTAAGGTTCCCTGAAACAGGGTCGAGAAGATAACCGAAACAAACTCCGTACGGGGTTTGTAACAGAGACAGGACCGAGAGGATGTCCGCAAAAGATATCCTACAAGTAAGCTCTACAGAAAACAGGGATCAAGGATATACTCCCAAAAAGAGATATCATGCGCGTATCTAGTCTTCAGTCTCCTGAGTCGCATCACCTTGAGCTTAGTTCCATCGTGCCTTGACCGCCCCTTTTTCTTCACGATTTCGCAGCTTCTTATTTCCTGTTTCCATAACATGAGTTGGAACTCATTTCCTCGTCGCCTCTCGTTCCACTTGCACTTATCCTTTTCCTAAAATACTTGATGCAAACATGACTGCGTACTCATGATCTCATGCAAGCTTTCCAAAATTCACTAGTGAATTCTGGATCTCGTTTTCCGATGCCAATCCAAATTGCCAAGAGTCCTTACTAGGGTGATTCCCATAACTCATGCATAATCGAAACGAACTATCCGCCTTAACGGCGAATTCTATTCAAACGGATTACCAACAACTGCATCCTGGGATTCTAGGTAACTAGCCATGACAGAACCTAAAAGGTTACACGAGATTTCGAGGGTAACACCAAGATGAGTCGAGAATCTAACTACCCTCTTTCCAAAACCGAGAATGGCACCCCTTACTGGATAACCACTTCATCCCTAGAATCCATCCATAGCTCATAAACATAAGCATTATTTCCAAGCTCAATACTTGGCATAGACATTCTCAAATCCAAACAAGTCATGTATAAATGGACCGATCTTCCAATAGGACTTGAGACAAAAACGGGATCCTCTATTATACTAGTACTAAGGTGCAGAGACTCAACTATCGAAGCGGACTTAAATAGATGCGGTGATCAAAACAAAGTCCCGACGGGATGATAGAGAAGAAAAACTAAACCTCTAACAAGATCGTTACCCTCCTTCTGAGGTACCCTAGAAATGAGAGCATACTATTGCCCTCCGAATGATCTTGTCCCTGTTCCATGATACTTAACTATCCGTCCCGTTTCACCATGCCAAAGGTACTCTCTCGTCATGGGTTTCATTGTTCATCTTCCTCCCTCCTTTTAGGACTCAGCCATACCAACATGTTGCTTATCCCTGAGCTCGTATCCTTTTTCCTTGTCCTTACTATCCTTTCATGCATAACTCTGCAACGGTCTCTCGAGAACCACCTCCATCGTACGGGAAACACTTACGCAGCTAGAAAGACTAGTCGCAGTCAAAACCACTGTGACTACAGATGGAGGCAAGAAAGGAAAAGAGATTCAATCAAGGAAACAAGGATAATGCTAATGGCCTTTGGGGAATAGCCTTTTTCTTTTTAAAAGAAAATTTTCTTGAAAAATGCTTCTTTGTAAACGGTTTTTCAAATAATTTTCAGAAGGTCTTTAAAAACTTTTGCCCAGTCTGGTAACCTTCTGCTCTGATACCAAATGTAACACCCCGCCTCCGCTAGGGTCACTCGCAAAGGAATGCACTAGCTTTAGAGGGTCATTATTGGTAAACATACACAGAAATATCACAAGACAGAACATATATAAATGGCGGAAGTAAAATCAAACTTTCATAACATGAATAAATAGGGTCTAAAACCTTTTACATCAGAGTACATCAAAACCTGTCTTGCAATAGTAAAGAAGCATAAAGACTTTTTAACAAATTATTCCCCAAGTAAAACAGTAAAGTAGCCATAGCCAAGAGAAGTCCAAGCCATCCATGATGACCTTCAAGCAGAAGAAGTCCGAACTAAACAGCATTGTTTCCTCCCTGAAACCTGGGGGGGGGGGGGGAAACGGAAGAAAAGAGGCAAAACAAAACGGGTCAGTCAAAAAGACTGAGTAAGTCCTATCTACTTCCAGTATAAAAACAGGTAAAGGTAACATGACATGCATAAACTGAAAGTAAACATAAATATGACTACAAGATAGATAAACTAAATCGGGGTAATAGGCTGGACTACTGTAGCAAGCTAAACTAAGGTATCGTGATAAACCACGGTGTCATGATAAGTCAAGGTATCACATCGTCAGGGTTCTATCAAGTATACTATCCCAAGGTATTTACCCCGTCTAATATCCCACGGTATCTATTATGTATATTTTTCCTGGTTCTAACATGTATATTTGCTCTGCACCTCTCGTACTAGTATCCCAACCTTGTTATGTGTTAACCATGAATGTCCCTTACTCAAAGTCGTGTAATGGTCCATGTCAACCTAATATATCGCATATATAGGTTACTCAACTCGTATGTTTCTTTCCATGTATGTAAGTTCAGTCCTTTGCCGTACCTCGTACGGGCTTCCTCATGTATTATCCTTGAAATCGTTTGGACTGTCACCCTTGTTCTAGCTAGGCTCCTCCATATGAATCATCGTTTGAACTACTAGGACTTACGCCACCTAGCACCACTAGGGATTACGCTTGCCTATTGCACGCTTTCGTATTTCGGTTTGAGTTAAACCACCTAGGCCACTAGGGATTACGCTAACCCTCAACCACGCCCTTTTTCCCATGCATTCATCGTGAATCGTTTTTCTATAACTGTATGCACATGTATCACATCGTGCCATCCGAGTCCTGTCCCCGGGCAAAACAAGAAATACAGGACTCGATCGGGAGCTTTAGATTTATCTGCCGATGCAGATACTAAGGTCTGCTTTTCTACACGTGGCTATGGTCCCACGAGACCCCTCCCTCAACTAGTGAAAGGCAACACAAGAGACAATCTTGCATGAGAACTACACTCCGGCCAGCCCACATCCTACGGCCTACCTCACCCATAATTAGATAGCAATTATGGTCTGTTGGGTGTTCCCTGCCTTCCCGTACGTACACGCTTGACTCAAGATGGTAGATGATCGACGAACTTGCTATCTCGGGCACCTTATGTATCCGCCGACTCACTGCTATCCTCCCCAGTCTTTAGGTCGCTCGCATAGCAACCAAGGCATATTCTTGGTTCTTCTGCCGCAGACCTCAACCTCTCGTGAGCCCAGGATGATCATCTGCGACATCACAGAGGGATACCAAGAATATCCTCACGTTCCTCGAAGCCGCTGCTTCGTTACCCAGTTCGCTGGAGCCTTTATCTAAATCAGATAGCCTGCTCCTACACGTATATTTAAACGATGACCTACCGTATCGGGTTACTCATCTATCTACGAAGTGGTCCAAATTTCTTTGACTAAGAATTATTACTTAGTTTCCCTTAACTAAGGTTTACCACTTAGCCTTGTTTCCATAATCCTTGTTAGCTATGGTTATTTACCTAATCCTCCGGATTAGGGTTTATCTAATGGGTTAAGTGTCACTTAAGTTCATAACTTAACCCGTCTACAAAACATGTCGAAACTGGCTAAGTATCCAAGTCCAAGACTTAACCCTACAGACTATGTGTCAAGTTGGTTAAGTATATCAAGCAATCCATGACTTAACCTCATCTATTTATCATTTTAGATTGGTTAAGTATATATTAATTTGACCCTATCAAATTACCGAGTCAAATCGGTCAAGCGCATTCGAAACGATTCGTGACTTAGCCTTATCATGTTTTCACGTTAGATTGGTTAAGTATAGGTTAACTTAACCTCATCAAGTTAACGAGTTAGACTGGTTAAGTTTAGATCACCTAACCACATCAAATCTTCATGTATAGTTAGTTAAGTATAAGTTGCTTAACCCCATTGAATTATCACGTTAAGTTGGTTAAGTATTGGTTACTTAACCTCATTGAACCACCAAGTTTAAATTGGTTAAGTGTTTAACTTAACCCCGTCGAATTACCGTGTTTAGATTAGTTAAGTGTGGATTACTTAACCCCATCTAATTACCGTGGTTAGGTTAGTTAAGTCTTAATTACTTAACCTCATCTAATTACCCAGTCGGATTAGTTAAGTGTAAATTACTTAACCCCATCTCCTAATCATCTTGCACGGTTAAGTGTCATTAAGGAAATCAAGCCCGGTCCCACTTAACCTACCCATTCGTGTCATATCGGTTAAGTGTCATTAGTCAAATTTACTTAACCTTATCATGTGGCATTAATTTAATTAATGCACTCTTAACCTCTCACATTAGACCTTGTTGTGGTTACTAGTTAAGCCGGGCGGGTCCGGGTAGATTTACACCACAACCTAGTCTAACCTCGGGTCTTAAGCGAGACATGACCAACTTCTCACATTGGGTCCTATTGTTTGCAACTACTAGTTAGGCCGGTCGGTTCCGGGTAGTTTTACGTTGCAAACTCAACCCAACCTCGAGTTGGCCACACTCATATTATCTAAGTTCATCATGTTTCCAAAACATGTTACAAGTTTTCAAGCATTTGGGTAGACCTAACTTAATATGTAAATTCCCAAAGGGTAGACCTAACTTAATAGGTAAATTCCCAAGCTCATGTTTTATGCATACTTACATGCCAACTTCCATGTTATCTTTCAAGTCATATTCTCAAGTATAAGCACATGTCATATTCAAGTTAAGATTTTGCGACATGTTCATGTTTATCTAACTACCCAAAAATCGTGTTTTCCCAACGCAAGCAAAGCGAGTCAACATAGTAAGAATACTATGTCACATATTGGTCTCAAAACATGCATGATGCCAAACAAGGGATTGGCTTCCACATGCATAACATCATAAAGGGATTAGCCATGAACATGCATAGTGTCATAAGGTAATTTGGCCACAAACATGCATATTACCAAAAAGGGTTTAGCCATAAACATGCACAACGTAAAAGAGGGGGTTGTCCACAAGCATGCATAATCTCATAAAGGATTTTGCCACAAACTTGCACGTTAACATAAGGGGTTTGGGTTCATAAACATGCATAAGCCCCAAAATCTTATCTTAGCCAACGTTTCACACATAAAGTGGTTCCTAAAGGTTCATGCAAGCATTTCATGCATAAAGATCCAAACTTGCAAGTTAAACTAGGTTATGCATAGCATGAGAGGCATGATTAAGTCACTCACATGGCCTAAGATCCTAAATATGAACACAAGAGGCATGGTAAGGTTCATATAGATTCGCATAATCATGTTTAGCCTCATTTTATCCCATGTCAACATTAAAATACCGTTTTGATCCAAAAGTAGCTAGAACTTACATAGTTAGGCCTAGGGAAAGAAGCATGAATCATCTTGGCTAAGAAAGGTGCCTCCTTTGTAGAAGAATCGTCATGGAACTCGCATAGAAGTGTTGATTCGGCCTTGATTTGGTGTAGCAAGCTTGCACCTTTTGATTTGAACTTGATTTGAGTGCATAGGCTCTAGGGATTTGAAATGGAGGCCATGATCAATATTGATTTTGGCAGCACTTAGTTGCTAGGTTTGATTTTTTAGGGATTTAGGTTAGGTTTAGGGTCTTTTTATAGAGATTAGGATAGTTTTAGGCCCTAGGATTAGATCTAGGATTAATCTAGGCCACAGAAATCGTCACAGGCCCATCAGACCAGACCAAAACTGCATCTAGGTGCACCAGGCCACAAAACACGGCGTTGTGTTTTTGGGCCCAGTCGACACCCAAGTCGATAGCCCTGTCGACTTGGGGTCCAGGGGTGTCGACAGCCCTGTCGACTCCCCTGTCGACATGGGCTTTGGCGGGAAAATTCCCGCCTGGCCCCATTTCTGATTTCCAAAGCTGGTTCCAAAATTCAAATTTCCAGAAATCTTCTTTGGGCCTTAAACGGGTCATACGGACTCGGACTCTATTTCGCGTATTTTTCCGAGACGAACGCAATGGCATAGCCTGTTTTACTTGATTCAGAATTTAAAATTAAATTCTGCCTTGATTCTCGTTTTAACATGTTATTGAAATACGGGTTGTTACATTCTCCCCACCTTTTAGGATTTCGTCCCCGAAATCTCCAAGTTAGGAAGAACATATCCTACCATCCATCATTCATCTTCCTAAAACATCATCCACAAGCAACCATCGTCCTTAGATGATTTCTAATGCTGTATGATTACAATGCAAAGAGTGTGTGTATATGTTCCTTAGCTAATGCTAATGATCAGGCCTGAATAATCTTTCCAATGCAAAGTATGTTTAGTGCTATGAATCCAATATGTATGTAAATAGTCCTAGTCATATATATACACTATATGCGTGCACAACCATTCATCCATATGCAACGTCCACATGGTAACACATTCAATATCCATAAACAGGTATAAATACTCGTGCATATGCAATATGAAATGTGACCGAGTCGAGCTAATATCTAATGTAAATTCGCGCATCCACGAGCAACCACTTGCAACCAATTGCAACCATATCAACCATAACATGTTTCAAATACATGTTTACATCCATAGCGTTCTACCTAAGGTTCCCTGAAACAGGGTCGAGAAGATAACCGAAACAAACTCCGTACGGGGTTTGTAACAGAGACAGGACCGAGAGGATGTCCGCAAAAGATATCCTACAAGTAAGCTCTACAGAAAACAGGGATCAAGGATATACTCCCAAAAAGAGATATCATGCGCGTATCTAGTCTTCAGTCTCCTGAGTCGCATCACCTTGAGCTTAGTTCCATCGTGCCTTGACCGCCCCTTTTTCTTCACGATTTCGCAGCTTCTTATTTCCTGTTTCCATAACATGAGTTGGAACTCATTTCCTCGTCGCCTCTCGTTCCACTTGCACTTATCCTTTTCCTAAAATACTTGATGCAAACATGACTGCGTACTCATGATCTCATGCAAGCTTTCCAATATTCACTAGTGAATTCTGGATCTCGTTTTCCGATGCCAATCCAAATTGCCAAGAGTCCTTACTAGGGTGATTCCCATAACTCATGCATAATCGAAACGAACTATCCGCCTTAACGGCGAATTCTATTCAAACGGATTACCAACAACTGCATCCTGGGATTCTAGGTAACTAGCCATGACAGAACCTAAAAGGTTACACGAGATTTCGAGGGTAACACCAAGATGAGTCGAGAATCTAACTACCCTCTTTCCAAAACCGAGAATGGCACCACTTACTGGATAACCACTTCATCCCTAGAATCCATCCATAGCTCATAAACATAAGCATTATTTCCAAGCTCAATACTTGGCATAGACATTCTCAAATCCAAACAAGTCATGTATAAATGGACCGATCTTCCAATAGGACTTGAGACAAAAACGGGATCCTCTATTATACTAGTACTAAGGTGCAGAGACTCAACTATCGAAGCGGACTTAAATAGATGCGGTGATCAAAACAAAGTCCCGACGGGATGATAGAGAAGAAAAACTAAACCTCTAACAAGATCGTTACCCTCCTTCTGAGGTACCCTAGAAATGAGAGCATACTATTGCCCTCCGAATGATCTTGTCCCTGTTCCATGATACTTAACTATCCGTCCCGTTTCACCATGCCAAAGGTACTCTCTCGTCATGGGTTTCATTGTTCATCTTCCTCCCTCCTTTTAGGACTCAGCCATACCAACATGTTGCTTATCCCTGAGCTCGTATCCTTTTTCCTTGTCCTTACTATCCTTTCATGCATAACTCTGCAACGGTCTCTCGAGAACCACCTCCATCGTACGGGAAACACTTACGCAGCTAGAAAGACTAGTCGCAGTCAAAACCACTGTGACTACAGATGGAGGCAAGAAAGGAAAAGAGATTCAATCAAGGAAACAAGGATAATGCTAATGGCCTTTGGGGAATAGCCTTTTTCTTTTTAAAAGAAAATTTTCTTGAAAAATGCTTCTTTGTAAACGGTTTTTCAAATAATTTTCAGAAGGTCTTTAAAAACTTTTGCCCAGTCTGGTAACCTTCTGCTCTGATACCAAATGTAACACCCCGCCTCCGCTAGGGTCACTCGCAAAGGAATGCACTAGCTTTAGAGGGGCATTATTGGTAAACATACACAGAAATATCACAAGACAGAACATATATAAATGGCGGAAGTAAAATCAAACTTTCATAACATGAATAAATAGGGTCTAAAACCTTTTACATCAGAGTACATCAAAACCTGTCTTGCAATAGTAAAGAAGCATAAAGACTTTTAAACAAATTATTCCCCAAGTAAAACAGTAAAGTAGCCATAGCCAAGAGAAGTCCAAGCCATCCATGATGACCTTCAAGCAGAAGAAGTCCGAACTAAACAGCATTGTTTCCTCCCTGAAACCTGGGGGGGGGGGGGGGGGAAACGGAAGAAAAGAGGCGAAACAAAACGGGTCAGTCAAAAAGACTGAGTAAGTCCTATCTACTTCCAGTATAAAAACAGGTAAAGGTAACATGACATGCATAAACTGAAAGTAAACATAAAGATGACTACAAGATAGATAAACTAAATCGGGGTAATAGGCTGGACTACTGTAGCAAGCTAAACTAAGGTATCGTGATAAACCACGGTGTCATGATAAGTCAAGGTATCACATCGTCAGGGTTCTATCAAGTATACTATCCCAAGGTATTTACCCCGTCTAATATCCCACGGTATCTATTATGTATATTTTTCCTGGTTCTAACATGTATATTTGCTCTGCACCTCTCGTACTAGTATCCCAACCTTGTTATGTGTTAACCATGAATGTCCCTTACTCAAAGTCGTGTAATGGTCCATGTCAACCTAATATATCGCATATATAGATTACTCAACTCGTATGTTTCTTTCCATGTATGTAAGTTCAGTCCTTTGCCGTACCTCGTACGGGCTTCCTCATGTATTATCCTTGAAATCGTTTGGACTGTCACCCTTGTTCTAGCTAGGCTCCTCCATATGAATCATCGTTTGAACTACTAGGACTTACGCCACCTAGCACCACTAGGGATTACGCTTGCCTATTGCACGCTTTCGTATTTCGGTTTGAGTTAAACCACCTAGGCCACTAGGGATTACGCTAACCCTCAACCGCGCCCTTTTTCCCACGCATTCATCGTGAATCGTTTTTCTATAACTGTATGCACATGTATCACATCGTGCCATCCGAGTCCTGTCCCCGGGCAAAACAAGAAATACAGGACTCGGTCGGGAGCTTTAGATTTATCTGCCGATGCAGATACTAAGGTCTGCTTTTCTACACGTGGCTATGGTCCCACGAGACCCCTCCCTCAACTAGTGAAAGGCAACACAAGAGACAATCTTGCATGAGAACTACACTCCGGCCAGCCCACATCCTACGGCCTACCTCACCCATAATTAGATAGCAATTATGGTCTGTTGGGTGTTCCCTGCCTTTCCGTACGTACACGCTTGACTCAAGATGGTAGATGATCGACGAACTTGCTATCTCGGGCACCTTATGTATCCGCCGACTCACTGCTATCCACCCCAGTCTTTAGGTCGCTCGCATAGCAACCAAGGCATATTCTTGGTTCTTCTACCGCAGACCTCAACCTCTCGTGAGCCTAGGATGATCATCTGCGACATCACAGAGGGATACCAAGAATATCCTCACGTTCCTCGAAGCCGCTGCTTCGTTACCCAGTTCGCTGGAGCCTTTATCTAAATCAGATAGCCTGCTCCTACACGTATATTTAAACGATGACCTACCGTATCGGGTTACTCATCTATCTACGAAGTGGTCCAAATTTCCTTGACTAAGAATTATTACTTAGTTTCCCTTAACTAAGGTTTACCACTTAGCCTTGTTTCCATAATCCTTGTTAACTATGGTTATTTACCTAATCCTCCGAATTAGGGTTTATCTAATGGGTTAAGTGTCACTTAAGTTCATAACTTAATCCGTCTACAAAACATGTCAAAACTGGCTAAGTATCCAAGTCCAAGACTTAACCCTACAGACTATGTGTCAAGTTGGTTAAGTATATCAAGCAATCCATGACTTAACCTCATCTAATTATCATTTTAGATTGGTTAAGTATATATTAATTTGACCCTATCAAATTACCGAGTCAAATCGGTCAAGCGCATTCGAAACGATTCGTGACTTAGCCTTATCATGTTTTCACGTTAGATTGGTTAAGTATAGGTTAACTTAACCTCATCAAGTTAACGAGTTAGATTGGTTAAGTTTAGATCACCTAACCACATCAAATCTTCATGTATAATTAGTTAAGTATAAGTTGCTTAACCCCATTGAATTATCACGTTAAGTTGGTTAAGTATTGGTTACTTAACCTCATTGAACCACCAAGTTTAAATTGGTTAAGTGTTTAACTTAACCCCGTCGAATTACCGTGTTTAGATTAGTTAAGTGTGGATTACTTAACCCCATCTAATTACCGTGGTTAGGTTAGTTAAGTCTTAATTACTTAACCTCATCTAATTACCCAGTCGGATTAGTTAAGTGTAAATTACTTAACCCCATCTCCTAATCATCTTGCACGGTTAAGTGTCATTAAGGAAATCAAGCCCGGTCCCACTTAACCTACCCATTCGTGTCATATCGGGTAAGTGTCATTAGTCAAATTTACTTAACCTGATCATGTGGCATTAATTTAATTAATGCACTCTTAACCTCTCACATTAGACCTTGTTGTGGTTACTAGTTAAGCCGGGCGGGTCCGGGTAGATTTACACCACAACCTAGTCTAACCTCGGGTCTTAAGCGCGACATGACCAACTTCTCACATTGGGTCCTATTGTTTGCAACTACTAGTTAGGCCGGTCGGTTCCGGGTAGTTTTATGTTGCAAACTCAACCCAACCTCGAGTTGGCCACACTCATATTATCTAAGTTCATCATGTTTCCAAAACATGTTACAAGTTTTCAAGCATTTGGGTAGACCTAACTTAATAGGTAAATTCCCAAAGGGTAGACCTAACTTAATAGGTAAATTCCCAAGCTCATGTTTTATGCATACTTACATGCCAACTTCCATGTTATCTTTCAAGTCATATTCTCAAGTATAAGCACATGTCATATTCAAGTTAAGATTTTGCGACATGTTCATGTTTATCTAACTACCCAAAAATCGTGTTTTCCCAACGCAAGCAAAGCGAGTCAACATAGTAAGAATACTATGTCACATATTGGTCTCAAAACATGCATGATGCCAAACAAGGGATTGGCTTCCACATGCATAACATCATAAAGGGATTAGCCATGAACATGCATAGTGTCATAAGGTAATTTGGCCACAAACATGCATATTACCAAAAAGGGTTTAGCCATAAACATGCACAACGTAAAAGAGGGGGTTGGCCACAAGCATGCATAATCTCATAAAGGATTTTGCCGCAAACTTGCACGTTAACATAAGGGGTTTGGGTTCATAAACATGCATAAGCCCCAAAATCTTATCTTAGCCAATGTTTCACACATAAAGTGGTTCCTAAAGGTTCATGCTAGCATTTCATGCATAAAGATCCAAACTTGCAAGTTAAACTAGGTTATGCATAGCATGAGAGGCATGATTAAGTCACTCACATGGCCTAAGATCCTAAATATGAACACAAGAGGCATGGTAAGGTTCATATAGATTCGCATAATCATGTTTAGCCTCATTTTATCCCATGTCAACATTAAAATACCGTTTTGATCCAAAAGTAGCTAGAACTTACATAGTTAGGCCTAGGGAAAGAAGCATGAATCATCTTGGCTAAGAAAGGTGCCTCCTTTGTAGAAGAATCGTCATGGAACTCGCATAGAAGTGTTGATTCGGCCTTGATGTGGTGTAGCAAGCTTGCACCTTTTGATTTGAACTTGATTTGAGTGCATAGGCTCTAGGGATTTGAAATGGAGGCCATGATCAATATTGATTTTGGCAGCACTTAGTTGCTAGGTTTGATTTTTTAGGGATTTAGGTTAGGTTTAGGGTCTTTTTATAGAGATTAGGATAGTTTTAGGCCCTAGGATTAGATCTAGGATTAATCTAGGCCACAGAAATCGTCACAGGCCCATCAGACCAGACCAAAACTGCATCCAGGTGCACTAGGCCACAAAACACGGCGTTGTGTTTTTGGGCCCAGTCGACACCCAAGTCGACAGCCCTGTCGACTTGGGGTCCAGGGGTGTCGACAGCCCTGTCGACATGGGCTTTGGCGGGAAAATTCCCGCCTGGCCCCATTTCTGATTTCCAAAACTGGTTCCGAAATTCAAATTTCCAGAAATCTTCTTTGGGCTTTAAACGGGTCATACGGACTCCGATTCTCGAAAACTCGGACTCTATTTCGCGTATTTTTCCGAGACGAACGCAATGGCATAGCCCGTTTTACTTGATTCAGAATTTAAAATTAAATTCTGCCTTGATTCTCGTTTTAATATGTTATTGAAATACGGGTTGTTACAAAGGCAAAGCTTGGAGTACATAGCAAACTTTGGCTTCAGACCCTCCTCTGAGTTTGTACCTGGTTTGTTAGCATCGCTAGAGGTGCGGCCTACTCTTTTGGACTCAATAGGAACCGCACAACATGAAGACCCTCAGCTAGTTGATGTAATGGATAAGCTAATTAGGGGTGAGACTTCTAGTCACCTCAATAGATACTCCATCGATGATAAGGGTTGGTTGAGGCGGGATGGAAGACTATGCGTCCCACAAGCGATGGATTTGGTAAAGACGGTTCTCGAAGAAGCACACCGTTCTAAGTTGACTATACACCCAGGTGGAGACAAGATGTATAAAGACATAAAAAGGGTTTTCTTTTGGAATGGCATTAAGAGGGATGTAGCTGAGTTCATCGCTAAGTGCTTGATATGCTAGCAAGACAAAGCGGAGCAGAAGAAGCCTGGTGGTCTTCTTCATCCTCTAGAGGTCCCACAGTGGAAGTGGGATAGCATTTCGATGGACTTTGTTGATGGGTTGTCTAGGTCAAGAAGGGGAAATACCAGTATTTGGGTAATAGAAGACATGCTCACTAAAAGCGCTCACTTTATACCTATTAAGAGTAGAAGGACTGCCTCGTCTTTAGCATCCATTTATCTTAAAGAGATAGTTCGACTCCATGGAATACCCTCCAGCATAGTGAGTGATCGAGATCCTATCTTTACGAGTGAGTTTTGGAGGAGCTTGCAAGAGGCTGTGGGCACACAGCTATGCTTAAGCACGACCTATCACCCCCAAACTGATGGTCAGACGGAAAGGGTGAATAGAGTATTAGAAGATCTCTTGAGACTGTGCATTCTTGATTTTGGTGGAACGTGGGAGGATCACCATCCTTTGGTGGAATTCGCTTACAACAATAGCTACTAAGCCACCATAGGCATGGCACCCTTCGAAGATTTGTATGGAAAACCATGCCAATCACCAACTTGTTGGTGGGAGTCTACAGACAAGCTCATACTTGGGCCAGACATGATTAGAGAAACTTCAGAGAAAGTGGATTCGATACGAAGAAGAATGAAGACTGCCCAAGATAGACATAAGTCCTACTTAGACAAAATAAGGACCAACCTTGAGTTTGAGGTTGGAGACAGGGTGTTCCTTAAAGTATCTCCTTTGAGGAATGTCATTCGCTTTGGGTCCGTAGGGAAGTTGGCACCAAGATTTGTAGGGCCATTTCCTATCATTGAAAGGATTGGGACGATGGCTTACAGAGTGAAACTACCCGAAAGACTGGGTGGAGTTCATAATGTTTTTCATGTTTCTCAACTATGAAAGTACTTACATGAGTCTGCCGAAATTGTGGAGCCAAGAATATTAAAGGAAGTAGAAGTTGAACGAGAAGCGACTGTGAGAAGAGTTCCAACTCGTATCTTGGGTACAGAAGTCAAAAAGCTACACAACCGTGAAGTCATGCTTTTTATAGTTTAATGGAGTAACATTGAGGAAGACGCGACTTGGGAGACTGAGGATAAGATACGCACAGCCTGCCCTTTTCTTTTTGAGGGTACATCCTTGATCTCTTTTTCCTTAAGTTTATACATACTTGTATCTACCTTTTAAGTATATCTCCTCGGTCCTATTCTTTGTCCTTAGGTAGAAACCAATGGATGTAAACATGTATTTGAAACATGTTATGATTGATGGTTGCAAGTGGTTGCAAGTGTTTGCTAATGGTTGCTCGTGGATGCATATACACACACATTAGGTGTCAGATCGGCTCAGTAACTTTAATATTGCATATGCATATATGTATTTGTATATGGATTGAACTTGATGTGTTATCATATGGATGTTGCATTTGTATGAATGATTGTGCACTCATGTAGAAAGTATGATTAGGAATAATTGCATACATAATGGACTCATGGCACTGACATAATTTGCATTAAGGAGGTCAACTGAATCAGTAGACCGCCTGATTTTTGCATTAGATAAGGACATGTACACACACTATGCATATGATCATGAAAGCATTAGAAGTCTTTTTAAGGACAATGGATGCCTGTGTTTGATGGTTGAGTAGATGGATGATTGGATGGTAAGATATACATTCTTCTTGACTTGAAGATTTCGGGGACGTAATCCTTTAAGGAGGGGAGAATGTAACACCATGAATTTTATGTGTTTATTAAAGTAACAAATTAAAGAACACTTAATTTTTAAAGTGAGAATTAAGGGAAACGGGTTACGCCATTGCGTTCGTCTCGGAATTCTGCTTGAGATAGAGTCTGAGTTTGCGTGAATCGAACTTCGTATGAAGAAATTATGGAGTTCATAAGATTTCTAATTTAATCAAAAAATTAAATTTAAACAATAATTAATTCAGAAGAACAGTTCGAACTTCAAAATTCGGAGATTCAGCTGGCGGGAAAATTCCTGCCTATAGGGGTCGAATCCCCTCAGGGGGGTCGATATAGGTGTCGACCCCCCAAGAGGGGTGTCGCCTGGGGTGTCGACCCCCCTGTAGGGGTCGACCCCTCCCCCAGATCCGAACAGTGACGATTTGAGACCTGTTGCTGAGTCACTATGGCATAGGTGGCGGTTTCTGGATAACTCTAATTGGCCTGGATGGTTCTGATTTCTCCTAGGTTGATCTAATGACTTACATTTGTTTAAACTTCTATATAAACAACCCCAACCCTCAACCCTAAACCACACAAATTCATTCCAAGAGCCGTCATGCTGTCCATGGTAAAATTAGAGTATCCGCCATTCTTCTCCAACTAGAAAGCAAGTTAGAAGCTACGAATCGAATCAAATCTAAATTAGAGAATTCAAAAGTCTACATCAAGGGATAGCTATTCAGTTTCAGAAAACAGATCCCAAAAAACAAGACTATTCTTTTGTTTTAAGTTTAGTTATCTTTTAGATGTGAACAAATAAAAGTCATGATCTGTAATGAAGTGAAACTAGAATTGTACCTAGTTGTAAGATAATGGTGATTGCTGATTTATGTCTGTTCTTGTGACAATTCTATCATATATGCTTATGGGACTATTGTGGTTTATTGAACCTATCATGTTGAATAGTAATTTGGCAATGAAACCAATCATGTTGTATGTAAGTTTGGTGATTCTATCATGTCATGTTACATGCAAGTTTATGGGCAAAGTCATGTCATATATGCCTAAATGTTTAAATCCGCATGCCTCTATGTTAGATCTATGTTAACTTGATTCAACCCAAATGCAAGTTCACATCTACATGCCTAATTAAGTTTGTGTAGTTCTATGTAAACTCCTATTTATATGCTTATGATTCATGTTAAATGGATCTAAATTGCAAGTTCATAATTAAATGTATATTGTTCTATGCCAAATTCATATGACATATGTTTAGTTGGATCCATATTATGCTTGTTGGAATGTTACATGTTCCTTCCTTTTCCCTTTTGTTTATGAGTTAGGCTAAATTGCGAAGCCTAACATTCCATGTGATTTATGCGAACGTATAACGGGGGAAACGTTGGGAAAATTATTAATTTACATATTATTGGCATAGTTTGGTAGCATGAATGGTATGATTTATATACCTAAAAATTATGATCATGATTTAGAGGGTAAATGGGGCATGACTTGTATGACAACAATTGATGGGTAATTTACATATAAACATGAAGGGTAAATATGTAAATTAAGCAAAAGACGAATACGCCTAACCCGAGGTTAGATTGAGTTATGGTGTAAGACTGCCCAGAACCGCTCGGCACATCCAACAACCGTAACAATATAGATCTAATGTGAGAGGTTAGTGCATTAATCCCAAAAGAACCGAGGTTAGACTGAGTTGCGGTGTAAGACTTCCCGGAACTGACCGACACATCCAGCGACCGCAACAATAAATGTCTAATGTGAGTGGTTGGTGCTTTAATTAATGAATTAAATCTAAGACAGGAATGGTAGGGTTAAGTTAATTAAGGCAACACTTAACCAATACAACATGTTAACTAAACTGATGGGTGGGGTTAGGTTAATTTGAGAACACTTAACCAATCTAACATGTTGATTAGGAAACCCTAGTAACGGGGACCCATTTTAGCAGTAACCCACAAAGATGTATCATGATACCCTGAACTAGGCAGGGTGGGGCACGATTACTGGGCTGATTATAAGTGGTCAAAACAATGGCGGGTGGTGCATCAGTGTAGGTTCCGACGGAGTACGGGCGTGCACGTACTCCGGAGTGGAAAAAAGCAGGCACTGGGCATCAGTAGTTATACATGTGCGTCTGGAATTGTGTCAGGTTGCCACCATAGGATTTGATACACCCCATGGTGGGACCAACACAGGTATCTACAATCAAGCGAGGGCCGAATGACACAAGCAGTAAACGTATACGAATAGTAGCCGATCGATAAAGGGGATCATTTTGTTATGAACATGTAAGGCTGGCTGAACAACAGTTATTAGGTGCAGAGAAATAGAAATGGGTGCAATAGTATATTCTGTTTAAACTGCCTTATCTTGGTTTATGTTATCTTGTTATTCTAGTATTGTCCTATTTTCGGTTTATTCCTGTCATGATCCTTTTTCTTGTTCACATGCTGAAAAATCATTGTTACCAGACTTATGTCTGACCCATTTTTCTTTCGTCTTCTTTTCTTCCGCCCCCCCCCCCCCCCGGTCCGCGGAGGGAATACTTCAGCTTACTTCAGACAAATTCCAGCTTGAAGAGAGTAGAAACATTACTTGGACTCTCTCTTCTTGGGCTATGGCTTTGGATACACTATTAATGGGGATTTATGCTACTTTATTGTCGTTTTATGCTTCTTTATGTTTTAATCAAGATAGAGATTTTGTTGTAATGCTTTGGAAGTTGTTTTGAGATAGTTTTTTTGTAATGTTTTGACTGAACCACGTGCTTATGAAATAAATTTAGTTTTTCCGTTGTTTATATGTTTGACTTGTAAATTATCTGTATCTTTTACCTACAACACTCCACCAAAGTTAAGGCATTCCCTTTGTGAGTGACCTTAAAGGAGGTGGGGTGTTTCAGGATTTATCAAAACTAAAGAACATCGAATTAACCGAAGTTGTTGATAATAAGGTATCCTGTTTATAAATATTTAGTTTTGTTTTTAATGCATTTATATTTTTGCAAAATATGCTTGCCTTATTCCATTTATGAAGTTAAGGCCCTGTCTATAAATATTCAGAAAACATAAATGCATTTATCTTTTCAGATTAATAAATAAATAACATATTATACTGTTATTATATATCCTACTTCTGAATACATATTAAACATATTTTTTAGTTTTATCATGATATGAAGTTCTTACATAAGTTGTACAAATGATATAAACAGAATATAGAAAAGATAAATGCATTTATCTTTTATAAGTCCTAATATAAGTCTTGGAATTGTATGCATGAATTGTGTAACATATTTATGCAATTTGTACCTTTCTTGTATACACTATACTTTCAAGTAAGATTTTTTTTTTTATGAATTGCCTTTTAGAATACAGATTCAAGCTAAGAAGAATTACGTATATAGTAATGATTGTCTTGCCCAATATAGCTTTTGTGTAATATTGATGAATAGTTGATCTGACTATTTTTTTAAATATTTTCCATGTAGATTTTAATTTTTTTTCAGATGTTACAAAAGAGGAGAATGATCTTTTGTCAAAAAAAAAAAAAAATTAAACCAGTTGAAGATGATGATGAGAAGTCTAAAAAAAAGGAAATTAGATGACAATATAAAAGTTAAAAGTTTGAAGGAGCTGGAAACAAAAATCAACTTTTTGACTAATGAGTTGAAAAGTTTTGGGGAGCAATTAAATGACGGAAGAGTTTTATGTGCAGCAGCTGAAAGAAGAATCCAAATTCTAGAAATGAAGATTCAAAAGTGTGAAGGCCAAGAGGCCATGGAAAAACAAGATTTGAAAGAAAAGAATGATGATACTAAAGGTAAGGACAAAAAAAATACAGTTGGTACGACAAACATAAATAGGTGTAATAACTTTATATGTTTTAATTTGATAAATACTGAAGATTTTATTTTAGAAACCGTAGAAGGTTTAATGTATGAAAAAAACAAGCTACTGAGGAATTTCCTGTTGAAAAAGAAATTACCGTTAAAGGTGAAAGTAGTCCTAAAGGAGAAAAGAAGAAGATGAAACTAAAAAATATTGAAAAATGTCCACTACTACAGCATCTTAGTGAAAAACAACAAGAAGTTGTAAAAACTTTTTTTAAAGTTTATGGGGAAAACAAGTAAGTAATTAACCTACTTTACACTCACACAAACTAATTTTATTTTATTAACAATTGTTTAATTTTACAACAATGAAGCATTCAGTTGTGATGATGAAAATTTCATCGCCATAACAAAATGCATGATAGAAGAACACCTATGTCAACATAGTATTTGTGGTCAAGTAAGTACAACAAGATATACTTTCCATGAATATAAGTTTTCTCATTTTATTAATATTATTTTTCAAAAAATAATAATAATATTTTTCAAATGTAGGCCATCGATTGGTTCTGGTTCCGGAAAACAAAGCTGTAAGAAGAAAGCAACAACATTGTTTATGTAAACACAACAATGATAGTAAGTGGAGTATATTATCAAATTAACATTTTAAAAAAAAAAAATCTAAAACATAATATTAACAGAAAAGTGCAATGATTGAAACTTGGAAAAAATCAAGAAACAAATGTTCATTCCATTCATGAAAAAGACACTTTTAAATCCACTATGTTCCAACATATTGTTCCCAATACATGGAAATGAACATTGGACCTTGCTAGAACTAGTTGTCAGAGATTGCACCTGGAATCACTATGACTCTCTACACTTTACCACGAGATCAAAAACTAGGAGAAGCGGTCATGCGCAAATTTCAAACAATGAGGTAAGAGCGAATAAAAAAAAGTAAAAAGATAAATGTGTTTATATTTATTATAAATTTCTTTCAGTTAATGTAGAAAGCATTAGTCAACACAATAAATACAGAGTTACAAGATGAAGGACAGAAAACCATTCTCAAGAAAAAAAAAGTGATAAATAATGTTGATTGTGCTCAACAAAATACCTGGTAATTTTTAGCAATTCAATTTGACAATTAAAATTTCCTAGTAATCATATACATTATATGTTATATAATTTTAACAATTTTGACAATGGCTAATTTGTAGTAATCATATACGTAGTATGTTATATAATTTGGAAGGAATTTAACCATTATGAGTAAATAATAGCATTGAGTTCTAGAAGATATAAATGGTTTTATCTTTTCGACAAAAGTGAGCTAAAAAATAATCTGAAATGTACGAAGGTTATGTTAACAGTTGTTATATAAGATAAGATATTTTCAAACAATACAAAAATGATCTAAAACTTTATGTAATGATTAAATGTTATTACTAACTTGAATTTCTCGAAAAGATAAATGTTTTTATCATTTCCTTATAGTAGGATACAAATTGATTTTTGTAAAAAGTACTGCTTGTTTGCATTATCCTAGTAATAATTACAAGGAATGCATGTACGATTGTGGAATACTTGTAATGATGTTCATGCAAAAAATAACTCAAGGAATGGAAACTTCAACAAAAATCAGTACTGAACAAGAAGATGCATTTCGAGCAACTATAATTGCCCAAATACTTACTGACGAACCATACCGTTGGAAGCTTGAGAAATATTGCAGCTCTGGGTGAAACCTTTAAAACGCTATTGATCATGAATGATGTTTCTAAATTGTAAATGCTAGTGTTAACAATTAGATATTGAATTTGTTGTTTAATTTGTAATAGCTGATACTAATTTGATCGTAGTTGTTAAGGATTATATCTGAGTTTGGAGATTAATTACAAACTGCTGATGTACCGTTCTGTCTAAATGTTATCAATCAAAAGCTAAATGATGTTATCTTTTGTTTGAAAAGTCAATTGCTTTTATTTGTTGGTTAAAGAACCAAAACTGTAATATTTTATGTATGTATTTAGATTTATCTTTGTTATTACATTTAATGCTAATATACGATCTTTATACAATTAAAAAAAACACCGGCATAACAAGAGTTTTTAACAAAAACATAAATACGTTTATCTTTTCATTAATATCCAGCTTTTTGTTAGTGTTTATGATTAATTGCTTATTTTTTTTAATGTGTATGATTAATTGGTTGATTTTTTTACTGTGTATTATTAATTGATATCAGAATTGTAATCATTTCAATTATTAATTCATTTTTGTTAATAGAAATATATAAAAGAAAAAGATAAAAATATTTATCTTTCTCATCCTGTAACCGACATAAGATAATAATTTAACAATGAAATCATTGTGCAATTATTTACTAATGTATTGAAACAAAAATACCTTATAGGACATAGATACACAAACAACATGAACCTATTAAATTTAGTGCATACAACAAGCTTAAATTGTTGCCTTTTCATCAAAATACAAATGCAGTTATCTTTTCAAACCATTACTGTCGAAAAAACAAAAAAATCAAATAGTCATTCAACATAACACTGCATAAATTTAAGAAAGCCAAATAAGCAAATAATCATTCAACAAAAGAACAAGTTGCATAATATAAAATAAAAAGATAAAATTGAATATCTTTTTAACAACCTAAACCACATCATATAACAAAACATAAATGAAAACTTACAAAATTTCAATTAGTTCTTAACATTAATCACTCCTAAAAATCAACCTTCATCTCATCCACATAACCAAAATTTCATTTTACCATATTATTCAACTGTAACACTAAATTTAAAATAATCATTCAAATACAATGAATTTCAAACAATAATTCAATCATTCAGAGAGCAACTTCTTCTATTATGCCCTAGTCTTTTACACTTTCCACATTTGTGTTGTTTAGCATAAAAATCAACACCTTCAATTCTATTCACTCTAGGCCTACCAGCTACACGAACAACTTTAGGAGGAAGAACAGTAACGATTCTTCGATTTCAATTGCTTCTTTATCAAAAGTTGGAATTGGATTTATTGCATGTGAATAAGCAGCTCGATAATACTCAACAGTGAAGTACGACTCAATGTAATCATAAACAGAATTTTTAGACAAAATATATACTGTAATGACCCGGGATTTCGGTCAACTAATTTTAAATATTTAATATGGATTTAAATATTGAGCTAATAATATAAATGAATTATTTATATTAAGGTATCAATTCTTAGTAATCAATTTCGATTTAATATTAAAAATATTAAATTATCAGAATATGAAAATGGATTTAGTTGCATTCAAAATTTAATTTGAATTAAATACAGTTCAAATAATTAAATGGAAATTTTATTTGAATTTATAACAATAATACTATTTATTTATTATCAAGGAGAATAAATTGTCTAAAATTAATTTATATTGATTTAAATTAATATCTCCTTCAGATGATCGAATTGGACTTCGTGACCTATCCTAGTGTGTCGGGAATAGGGGTATTACCCTAAAATTGACAGTTGTTGGGTTCAGAAAGGAGTTCGAAGTTATGTGGTATTTAAATAAAATGATACGATTAAAAACTAATTAAAATAATTAAATAAAATATCTTGGTTAGTGGACATGAATAAAAACAACAGGGCAAAAACAAAAAGGAACGGTGGCCTTCTCTCCTCCTCATTCATTCGGCCTTGCTATTCTATTTCAAAACCGCACCTTTTCCAATATTAAACTGTATCCCTACTCCATCGTTTACAAATCAATTCGAAAAGCTTCAGTTTGATTAAGACAAAAATGGCCGACACCCATTTAAAAAGGAAAGTGGAAATCGCGAATAACGAGGGGTTGTTGTGGAGCTCTCGTTAACAGCAACTTATGATTATCGTTCTCGAAACAAGGGGCGCAGATCGAAGCCGCGATAAGCTAGGGTTGGCGATTTTCAAAGATTTTGCAATCCATTTCTTAACTGGGTGTTAGGTAAGGAATCATGGAGGGGAGCAGCAACTCGAGGCTCAGTTTTTGAGTGTTCGATTATGGAAGAAGTCGTGCCCTGTACAAGGACCGTGGGGCTCGGATCCAATGGAGGTTGTTCGAGTTTGTAGTTCACGACATGGATGAAAAGAGGAGGTGAACGGGAGCGCATGTATGAGCTCGGCTAGTGGAATCGTGGTCTGTTGGAGATGGGAAGTGCTGTGAATTGTACAGTAAGGGTTCGTGACTTTGTCTGAGGCGGTATGGTTTTTCTCGGATCAAAGGAAGTTTTCAAGTTGGGTTATTGGATCTGATTTGTGCGATGAAATGAAGAAGCTCGAGAGTAGTGATAGCGAAGAAGCACGGTATTGGATTTGTGATGAACTTTGTAGATGCAGTGTCTCCATTATACAGTATTCAAATGGAGAAGAGGGTTGTGTTGAGATTTTGGGGAAGAAGGCTATTATCAAAGGCTTAAGGTATTAAATAAAAGTAAGGCTATTATTTGTTTATTTATTTGTTTGCATATATACTGTCATATATGATGTGTTAGAGAACCTGAAATAAATAATTGGTTGTGTGGTGAGACGACCCCAAACCCCGTACTGACGGTGGCAAGGGTAATCCGTGGAATATACACATAAAAAAATAATAGCAGAACAAAAATAAATAAATACACCAGATAATGCACAATAGAATACACTGGATAAACGTAATCATTAGAGTTACACAGTATACAGGTTCATACTTAGTACAAATACAGTTCAGCAATACATAAATGTCTACAGCGAAAATAAACAAAATATGTACAATAGGAGCTGAACAGCATAAAAAGAGATAAATAATAGAATCCATCTTCAGCTCTAGCTATCCAGAAAGAGCCAGCTAAACCTAAATACAAGGCTGCCTGTGTAGAAAAAGGGGCACCCGAGTTTGAAAGTGAAACAAACTACGAGTCAGTCATGGGACTGGTATGAGAAATCTACTCAACACATTTATAATATGGCTAATCACAGGACCACGCCACTTTCGTGGAACGGGTTTACTCCATTGGATTGCCATTGCTTTAAAAACAAATCTTTCTTTTAAATATCGCAATGCTTTTTATAAAAATGAAGCCATTATAAGACTCAGTTCCCATCACACAATGCAACGCAAACCGAAGGATAGAGTTTTTACCTTATAACAGCCAAAATATGCTTGATATGAATAAAAAAATGCATTTGATATTATTACTAGTGTTTATATGTTTTGAAAACAATTTCAAATCATAACTATCAATCGTAGATGGCATTAATGCCCCATACCACTATGTCGCCATACATAGGTATACAATCAAAACCGCACAGTCACGTATTTGGAAATTGGATTTCCGTCATGAACCAAGGCAAAAGATAGTCCTTACCGACTTCGAGGCTGCCTAGCCCGAGCCTCAGGATCAGAACGCATTGACCCTTGGAGCGACAGGGCCGGTCCACATGGAGTGGATTAAAATGCCTGAACACTGCATTTCGCCACCCTTTGGGGCGTAAGCGAGCCAACAAATGACTCCATCGGACCCGGATCGTTCGATCTAACCGAGGCGCCACGCAACAGCAACAACCAAATAAGTCAAACTCGCCAGGGCATGTAAAACCACCGACGCCACTTCTAGCTAGGAGGAAACGCAGGCCCTCCCTGAGGTCCTTTCTCCCGTTTCTGGTTCATACCGGGGTGTGAGGCTCGCGAATTCACATTATACACAAAGCTACACCACACAGGTGGGGCTTTGATCATCACCACAAGACTTTGCTTTTCAACAGAAGCCTTGATCATTTGCCACTTAGGCATGCCACACTAGCAATTCATGCCATGCGACTGATGTCCATCGATATACAACCTCTGAGCTCGTGCGTTTCAGAGAAGGGCGTTAAGCAAAAAAATAAATTCTCCACCGCCAAACAGATGTATATTTAATAGAGATCAATACACACAGAATAAAATCCAATGTCAGACACACAGTCCATTTACAAGTACGTTCTAGGTCTGAACGAAACCAGAGGCACTATATACCTCGCAAACCCATCGACCACCACGTACGTCTGGACGATCACCACTCATTATCCATATTTCGGGATGCCTCCCAATCAGGACCTCGGTTACCATCCAAACGAGGTGAAGATTTCCGGTCTTCGACCACCGTCTTCATCTTCGATTTCTCATCGTCGATTCAGTTATTCAGAATGGGATAAATCCGGTCTTTCTGAGCAACTCGCGTATATAATAAACAAGTGCAACACTAACATACACACGCATCATTTCAATTCATTAGTCACTAACCGTCAATCAGTAAGAGAACGATTTCCCAAATATTAACCTCGAACGCCGAAACCAACATCAGATCAACACCCAGGAAACCATTCGACTTAGCTAACCTTCAGTTAATTTCTAAATCACATCCATATTGTCTGTAATATTTTATAACGATTTATCGCTATTTTTATTTATTTTAAAATAGCCAATTTATTCAAAACGACGCTTCGGGCCATAATGCGGCCGTGGCGCTGTTTTTCTCCAGATTTGATTTACACATATCTGAAAATATAACCGTTGGATCTTCACAAAATTTACATCATTAGAAAGATCTTTTCAAAACGAATCCAACGGTTCCAGTTTCGGGAAAACCCGACGGTCGGATCTCCCGGTATAATCGTTTGAAGTTTCGGTTTCAAAATACGAACTGCAACGTCGTTATTCGATTAAATATAATTTTATATATATGTATATGTATATATATATATATAAAAATATAATCGATTCTGGCGCTGTTTTTCTTCAGATTTGAATTACACATTCCAGACAATCCAACCGTTGGATTTTTACAAAGTTGGTGCCATTGGAAAGATATTTCCAAAGCGAACCCAACGGTTGCGATTTCAGGAAAATCCGATGGTCGGATCTCCCGGTATAATCATTTGAAATCACTGTTTCAAAATACGCACTGCAGCGTCATTATTCGATATATTTCAATTCTATTTATATAGATATATCAATTCTTCGATTTCAAAGCTATATTCTTTTCATACATTTGATAAAAATGATATTTTTATCTAACTGTCTTCTATTTCAACACTTCACTATATTTAACAATTCATGTATATAATAAAAATGTGATTTTTATTGTAAAACAATTCATTTCAAAACACTATTATTTTATATAGTTCATATAGGTAATAAAAATAGGATTTTTATCATAAAACAATTTCTTTCAAAAGGAGATTATTTTATATAGTTCATATAGATGATAAAAATGTGATTTTTATATTTAAAACACGAACACCATTCAACACATGAATTTTAATTCAACGAATGAATATCGATTCAACACATGAAAGTTTTCTATTCAACGAATATATATAGTTTCAACAAATGAAAATAATTCAAACACATGAATATTATTCAAAATGTCGGCAGCATAACGGCAGGGTAGTTAAAACCGGGACCGTCCCTAGTACAGCTCCTCGCTCTACCTTAAAACCTCGCGGTTTTTTACAATGGGGAATCATGCATCTAGATCGCACGCAGGCGGCATGTATATATTTATTTCATTTCCACAAACTAAAACTATGTGGTTTCAACCAAATATTTCTCAACCACAAACGGGTATTTTTCAACCACAATCAATCAATTTCAACCACAAACAATTCCAATCAACCATTCGCTATCAATCAATTTTCACACCAATCACAACCAATAAATATCGTCCATGGTTTGTGGACGAGGGGCGTATATATATATATTTATATAGCAATTCACTTCTATTTCAACACATATATAATTTTTACAACGCATATACAACTTATACATCGAACGTACAACTTATACAACGCTTATACAAGAGGTGTACAACGCTTATATAACTCATACCGTTTGCAAAAAGGCCCATTTCTGGTCCCAACAAGACTAGTTTCCTTGAATTCTGAGACCGTTTGCAAAAAGGCCCATTTCTGGTCGATCCAATTTAACTCTAATCGACCAAAACACGTTTTCTTTTGCCACGCTAACATACTAGCTTCAAAAATTATGAAATTTGAAACCTAGCAATAACTTCACATCCCGGATACAACAAAAGTGGTTTCGTCGAATTCCGAGGTCGTATGCAAAATGGCCAATTTCACGGGCTATATAAATTCCATAGCGACCTTTCTGAAAATTCATTTGGCCATAACTTTTGCTTTCCGCTATGAAACTTCAATTTTTCAGATTCGTTAGAAAGGTATTCACTAACAGATTTAAATATTTTTGGTTTCACTCAAATCCGTTTTGTTTTGCACCCGGTACAGTCTGACAAAGTTTGAATTCAATTTTTGAAACCGCAATGCCATTTCAGGCCTTGTTTATAATTATAATTAATTATATTCGTTTTAAAACATCAATTCAAACTCACTTTTCATTGCTATTATTTAATATATTTATTTTAAATATTTAAAATCCCTTATTTTAGCCAATTTAAATTTTTCAAATTGGTTCAGATTTTCCGGGTCGTTACAATCTCCCCCACTTAAAACTTTTCGTCCCCGAAAAGGAACAAAGTTGAAAGTGGTTTGATTAATCAACTCTACGTTCAATCTGGCTTCCATTCTCCAACTTTTCAGTTTCTGAGAATTTTCAAATTCTTCAAAAATTTGGCTTACACCCGGAATTTTCGAAAAATTTCGCCATAACCTCCTTTGTATGGAGAGAGGTTTGGAAATTTATTGGGCTGTATTAGGTACCCAATAAATCCTAATAAGCATACACATATTTATAGTGATATATTTTGGTGTTTACAGGGGAGCGTGTATTGATAATAACTCCAGAGAATAAATTCTCGTCACCCTGTCAAAGCCTGAGGGAGTGTGTATTTTAAATGCTCCAGAGGATAAATCCTCGTCACCTCGTCCCGTGTGGGAAATAAATAGTCCATGTGCCGTATCTAATAACTAGAGAGACGTGATTATTGTCAACTCTAGACCCGTGTGGGTTTTTATTAATCTGGCAATTTTATCGTTACAATTTAAATAGTCCATATCAGTTATCAGTTCAACCTGTAAAATATAGTCATCGCCATACAAGCCTCTCGCTCGTATGGTAAATCTTCCACCTTGTCACACAAGCTTCAAATGCTTATGTGGTATATGATGAAGTATGCCTATCTTCAGAAGTATGCCATGTAATGTAGTTCAAAATTAATTGTTACTATCCTATGGCGACGTTTATTATTTCACATAGAACAACCAGCACTCCGCATCCAATGGCATTCACATGAGTTGATATAGTAATATTTCGCATCCAACTCGTTAAGGTTTACCTATTTGTCGGGCACGCAAATAAAATCTTTTCTCAACAGCTAATCCATTTACCTGTTCAAACATATATAATGCACAAGTATATATATTTCCATCTATTTTCAAATTAGTTCAGTGTGTGATTTAAATGAATAAATTCTACCATTATTCTATTATTGATTAAATTAACTATCGATTTAATAATTTTAATTAATCAAATCTACTATCACATAACACAAACAACAATCAAATTGTTTTTAACTTTTCAAAAATATACTAATCAATTTCTATATTCTTTTAAAATCATTCAGACTATAGAATTAAAAGTGCACATCCATGGAAAGAAAATAACAACAGCGTAGAGAATTAAATGGTAATGCAAAGTACGGTAAATATACCTTGCACCAGAGTAAATCAGAGATATCCACTCGGCATCTAGGATAGGCTTTCTGAATGCCCTCCTCAGTTTCCCAAGTACAATC
The DNA here is from genome assembly GCA_030737875.1 of Allium sativum. Lineage (NCBI taxonomy): Eukaryota > Viridiplantae > Streptophyta > Magnoliopsida > Asparagales > Amaryllidaceae > Allium > Allium sativum. The sequence goes on along the minus strand of CM060924.1, from coordinate 820,824,508 downwards.
TCATGGATCTCCACTCCATTGCATTTTGACTAAGTGAACCTTCTTGTTCCTCATCTCTTTGGTTTCTTTGCTGATAATCTTTAGCGGCTCTCTTCTCACAGCTAATTCAGGGGTAATTTCAAAATCCTATTGAGCTGCTTCTTCCACGATCAAGTCTGGATCATAAACGTGCTTTCGAAGTTGAGATATGTGAAATACATCATGAACTCCTTGCAACCAATCTGGCAATTTAACCTTATAAGTGAGGGTTCCGATCCGTTCCAGAATAGGAAACGGACCAATGAATTAGGGTGCCAACTTTCCAGTTTTACCGAACCGGATAACTCCTCTCATCGGCGATACTTTCAAATATACATAGTCGCCAACAGCAAATGATATATCTCTTCTTCTTCTATCGGCATAGCTCTTTTGTCGGCTTTGAGTGGCCAGTAATCGTTCTTAATAAAATCGACTTTGTCGGCAGCTTCTCGAATCATGTCTGGCCCCAATACAAGTCTATTACCGGGTTCAACCCAACAAGAAGGAGATCGGCACGGTCTACCGTATAATGCTTTGAATGGCAACATTCTCAGACTTGCCTGGTAGCTGTATTTATAAGAGAATTCAGCCAAATGAAGATGGTCTTCCCATAATCCACCGAAATCTAGAACACAAGCCCGTAATAGATCTTCTAATATACGATTCACCCTCTCAGTCTGACCGTCTGTCTGAGGATGATAAGGGGTTCTTAGATTCAGCTTTGTTCCCAGCTCTACTTGAAATGCCTCCCAGAATTTACTAGTAAATATTGTATCTCTATCACTGACTATACTGAGCGGCACTCCATGTAGTCTAACTATTTCCTTGAAATATATCTGCACCAGACTCTGAGCAGTTCTGTTTGATCTGACATGTATGAAATGGGCAGTCTTCGTGAAGCGATCTACGATCACCCAAATACTGTCATTTCCTTTTCTGGTTCTGGGCAAACCATCAATGAAGTCCATGGAAATATGTTCCAAGATTTACAACTTATCGCCAAATGTCCTTGCCTATTGAAACTTGAGCATGTGGCAGTCATTACCGGGTCCTTGTCAGATTTAGCCCTTTATCTCTTGGCACTGGGCTTCTTACTGACTTTTGACATCTTACTGGCCTAAGGAAGATCAACTTCAGACTCAACTTTATTACAAGAACTGACTTCCTCTTCGTCGTGCAACATGCCTTTCTTATGGAGATCTTTATACTGATAAGCCATATAAATCATTTCTGAAAAAGGAAGCTGTAACACCCCACCTCCACTAGGGTCACTCACAAAGGGAATGCACTAGTTTTGGAGAGGTATTATCGAGATAACATCACAGAATTATCACAAGACAGAACATAAATAAATAATTAAGTAAACAGCGGAAGAATTTATGAGCAAAACAGAACTTCATTTCATTCCAAAATAAACCATGTCTTCTACAAACATTTCAAATAACTTCATTACAACTGTCTTGTAATAATAGCCAAAGAAGCAATAACTTAAAAACAGAAAAACAGCTTATTCCCCAAGTGCAGTAAAATGAAGTAGCCATAGCAAACCGTACATGCTGAGCCAAAGCAAGTGATATCCAAGCTAAGAGCTAGTGTTTCCTCCCTGAGAACCTGTAACACCCCGAATTTTAGCTAACACTAAAATTCTATAATCATAGGATAAATAATCTCAGATGTGGGAATTGGGGGTAACGGGCTGCGTCATTGCGTTCGTCTCGGAAAAATACGCGAAATAGAGTCAGAGTTTTCGAAAATCGGAGTCCGTATGGCCTGGTTATGGCCCAATGAAGTTGGTAGAAAAATTAAAGCTTAAAACAGATTTAGAAATTTAAATTAGGATTTGAAAATAGAACCAGCGGGGTCAAGCGGGAAGCTTCCCGCCCTACCCATGTCGACAGGGCTGTCGACAGGGGTGTCGACTTGCCTGTCGACAGGGGCGCGGCGTCCTGGGAACCTGGGTGCACTAGGTTGGGTTTTAGGCTAGCTTGGAGGGCTGGGTTCTAGAGATTTCCTAAATCTGACGGACCTAAACTAATCTAGGGTTAATCTAAGGGCCTAAAACACTACCTAATTCTATAAATAAGACCCTAACCCTACCCTAATTCATCCATAATTAGATCTGGTAACTAAACTATGGCAAAATGAAACTTGATCATGGCCTCCACAAATCAATGAAGAAAGTTGCAAGCTAATCAACCTCTAATCATCTTCTTCTTCATATTTGGCAACTAGTTTTACTTCATAAGTTTGCTAATCTTGGTTTTGGTGAGTTCCTATGGCTTTAATAATCAATTGTTAAATTGATTATGGTAGGATGTGATAAGACATGGCTATGTTTGTGGATAAATGTGTTTATGCAAGTTTGTATGATATGTGATTTGCAAGTTTTATGTTAAATGCAAGTTTAATGCCATGTTTTATGATGCAAAACACTATGTTGAACATTTATGCATATGTAACATGTTATGCAAACTATATGTGAGAATATATGCAAGTTATATGTAACATGATATGCAAGTTATGCATGTGATTTTATGCATGCTAAGTAGTTGGTGTTATGCATGCTAAGTATTTGATGTTATGCATGCTAAGTATTTGATTGTATGCATACTAAGTATTGGGTTTTATGCATGTTAAGTGTTTGGGTTTATGCAAGCTAAGTGGTGGGTTTATGCATAATAAGTAATTGATTTTATGCATGCTAAGTAGGTGGTTTTATGCATGCTAAGTGTTTGGTATTATGCATAAATCATGACATGCAAGTTTACCCCTTTTAAATGTGGTGTATACATATGCTAGATGACACCTTTATATGCTATGTATGTTTACCCTCCTTTAAGATGCAAGTCATATATGCAAGCTCAACATGTTATGCAAGTTATGTGCATGATGTTATGTAAGTTATGTGCATGTTGTTATGCAAGTTCATATGCAAGTTATGTGTATGAGGGTATGCAAGTTATGTGCATGGTGTTATGCAAGTTATGTTTATAAGATTATGCAAGTTATGTGCATGATGCTTATGCAAGTTATGTATATGCTTAAATGCAAGTTTAATGTGATGAGCAAGTTATGAATGCCTATGCAAGTATGTGAATGCTTATGCAAGTATGTGAATGCTTATGCAAGTTATGTGTATGCTTAAATGCATGTTTAACATGTTATGCAAGTTATGAGAATGCTTATATGCAAGTTCAACATGTTATGAAAGATATGTGTATGATAATATGCAAGCTCATATGCAACATGTTATGCAAATCATGTGTATGATAATATGCAAGTTTGGGTTAAATGTAGTTGGGTTAATATATGCTCATATATGCAAGTTGACATCCTCTTAACCCATGACAAAGTTGTATGCTAAACCCATGATATTTGTGATGATCTTCCCCTTTGTTATGTCATGAAATGAGAACGATTTACGTGGGGAAACGATGGGGTTGGTAAATATGTTAATTAAAGTATGGCTGGGTATGATTAAGCATACCATAAAAATAAATTAACATAAGTGGGAATTTACCTATTGAGTTAGGTCTACCCCATGGGAATTTACCTATTGAGTTAGGTCTACCCATGTTATGAAAAACTTGATATTAATTAGGGATAATTAATATGGGGGTGATTAATTAGAAGTAATTAATCGACTATGACACGAGGTTGGACTCATTTGTAGTGTAAAACTGCCCGGACCCGACCGGCCTAACCAGTTGCTACAAATGGCAGCCCAATGTGAGAGGTCTTGGCCATAAATTAAATACGTGATTAAAGTAAAGACACGAGGTTAGACTCTGTTATGACGTAAGACTGCCCGGACCCTACCGGCTTAACCAGGCGGTCATAACAGCCAGTCTAATGTGGGAGGTCTTTATGGGAGATCACGGTCTTAATTAATTAAGAAACACTTAACCATATTAGCATGTAGTGGGACATGAGGGGTTAAGTGGGTGCCTTGGGTGGCATGTAGTAACTAGTGGGGGTGCCTTGGGTGGCATGAGGAAACTAGTGGGTTGCCTTGGGTGGCAATAGAAAATACGATTAGAATACTTAACCAAAGTGGAACATGTAATTAAACATGATTAAAGGGTTAAGTAAGTGCCTTGGGTGGCATGTGGGAATCAAGTAAGTGCCTTGGGTGGCATGTGGGAATCAAGTAAGTGCCTTGGGTGGCATGCGGAAATCTAGTGGGCGCCTTAAGTGGCAATTGAAATATAATTAGATGACTTAACCAAACCTTAACATGTAAGGGGCATGATTATAAAAAGGGGTTAAGTGGGATGCACTAGATTAAATGACAAGCTTAAGGAGTAGCTTGTGGGGGCCCATTTCAACCAATATCCCAAACGTATCTTTGTGGGCTCGACCCATGTCGAGTGACGGGACACGCATATTGGGCTTGATTATAAGAGGCCAAAACGGGGTAGCGGTGGCAACGCAAGTCCAACGGGTTTCATATGCGTGTGTGGGCCCAGGCTGGTAGATAAGCCGTTGTTGCATCGTGTAGATATAAAGTCGTGCACCGTTGATATTATCAGGTGGCCACTTTAGGGGAGTGATACACCCCACTGTGGGACCAGCACGGGTATCTACGTTAGGGAGCCGATCGCTTGGGAGTAGTGGGTACACCTAGTAAAGATAGGGGCAGACGGCACCTATGTAGAGGTACACGAAACTACTGGGTAAGATTACTAGGTACACCTAGTGGAGGTAGTGGCAGACGGCACCTACGTGGTCAGCTAGAAGTACCAGAAACTGCTAGTTATATTTTCTAAGTCTTTAGATGGGATCAACCTTTAAGTAGGAATTACTCTTGGTGGGTAGAACTGGTGTGGTGCAGTGTAGGAATTACCCTTGGGTGGGTAGGTCTGGGGTGGTGTAAGCTAGTAATTATCCTTGGGTGGATAAATACGTTGTTTCGGTTATCGTAGTACATCCGGTGTTTTGTTGGCTACTTAGTGTAGTCATTATCCCCAGAGGTACCGTATCTTGTTTATATCATACCCTAATTACTTTAATGATTGTATTGTTAGGGTTATAGGACTCACTCAGACTTATGTCTGACCCCGTTGTTGTTTATCTTTTTCCCAACCCTCAGGTTATCAGAGTGGACTTAGCACTAGTGGGCTGGGACCAGACCGCTATATCTATCTTTTGGGGCTTGGACCGTAGAAGTAAAGCTCGGTTTATCTTTTGGCTATTATCTATGTAATGGGATTATGTACTTCTATTTTATCAGGATGGATATTATGTACTTGACTCTTGTTATGGTTTTGTGATGTAACCAAACATGTTTTGTTAATGAAATGATGTTTTAAATTTTCAAGTGTTACTTATATCTGTCCTGTTGTAATTTTTCTGTTCTATACTCACTACAAATACTCCACCAAAACTAAGGCATTCCCTTTGTGAGTGACCTTAGCGGGTGTGGGTGTTACACGTTTAATCAGAGCTTAAGGTTACCAGAACAGATAAAATTTTAAGAAAAACTATTTCCTAAGAATATTTTTGAAGGGAGTATTTTCAAAAACATGTCTTTTAAGAGAAAAGTTTTTGAAAGAAAAGCATAATCCCCAATAGCCATATCTATATCTTTCGAATTCCCCATTTTGAATCTCTTCCTCTCTCTCATTTTGAGCTTCCCCTCCGCGTATAGATGATCTTTCTAAGATGGATAAGGATGGAAAACCACTTCAAGGGACTTAGACGTTAATCTGATTAGAAGTTGGTTCAAGAAGAGAGGAAGGCTCAAATAGTTGTTTGGTTAATGAAGGATGAAACCTCATTGGTGGGAGGTTACGAGTGGAGAATAGGGAAGAAGAAGGCTAGTAGTTATCCTTTTGGGAGGAGTAGGACACCTTATTAGGATTGTCCAAAGGAGCAAGGGCAAAGTATGGAGGGTAGTGGTATTCCCTCACGGCTAGGGTAGCAGATGGGGATAGGACCATCTAGGTTGGAATTTGGATTTCTATGATATCCGGTTCAAACTTTATTTGATGCATCGAGTTCGTTTATCTCATCATTGTTAGTTGAGTCACTGCACTTAGACACCAGTTTGGTAGATGATCCCTTAGTTGTTTCAAACCCAATTGGGCTCCATGATGTGTTTGGGTTTGAAAGTTTCTATACTTAGCGTTGAGTTTAGATGTGATGCTTGTTGGGCTTCACGGGCTATGGGTTAGTTTCGGGCATGGACTGGTTATCCAGTAGGGGTGCCGTTCTTGATTTTGAAGGGAGAGTTGTTAGGCTTATGGCCCGCTAGGGTAACACTCTCGAGATCTCTTGTAATCCCATAGAATCTGTTATGCTAAGTTATCTAGAATTGCTTGACACGTCGGTCAAGAGTTTGCGATCTGTTAGAGTGGTCCGGGAATACTCGGATGAGTTTGGGGAGGTGAAGGGTTTACCTCCGGAGCAGGAAATTGACTTCCAAATATATCTGGTAGACAATGCCAAACCAGTGTCTTGGCCAGTGTGCCACGTGGCTCCTCGTGAGAGGAGGGAACTCCATAAGTAAGTAGGCGATTTGCTTGAGAAGGGGTTCATAAGACGAAGTACATCGGAGTGGGGCGCTCCAGTAGTTTTTGTTACGAAGGCGGATGAGTCCCTCAGACTTTGTGTAGGCTAAAGAGAGCTAAATAAACTCACAAAGAAGAATAGATACCCATTGCCGAGGATTGATGATCTGTTTGATCAGTTAGCTGGCGCCTCAGTATTTTTATAGTAGGACTCAGCCACGGGATTTCATCAGTTGAGAGTGACTGAGGATAGTACAGAGAAGACTGCCTTTAGGACTCCGGATGATTTTTTCTTTTATGAGTGGCTGGTGATGCCATTGGGTTTGACGAACGCCCCCGTATACTTTGATGATTTGATAAGAAGGGTGTTCAAGGAGTACCTAAATAAGTTTGTGATGGTCTTTGTGGATGACATCTTGGTCTTTTCTAGGAGCAAAGCCAGTTAGGGAAAAACGGTGGTTTTGGAGTAAGACTGGCGAGGACATCCAGGGTTGGACAAGGGGCTTAATTATTTAGCCGTTTTTACTAGTATCATCTCACGTAGGTCGTCTGAATTCGAAGGAGGTATCCCTTGGGTGTTTGTCTGATATTGATTTAGGCCTTGGGGCTTGCATTTGGGGGAATGCCGAGTTCGACTAGGGTGGTCTGCGTGAGGGATGGATAGTTGTGATGATTTTGGATGATATCCTGGTGGAGAAGAGCATGCCCTACATCTTAGGGAAGTGTTGGAGGCTCTTCGAGCGCATAATCTTAGGACAGTAAAAGTGGATGGGATTCTTAGCATCCTATGGGTTTGAGATAGCGTATACCCCTGGCAAGGGTAACATGGTAGCGGACACCTTAAGTAGAAAAAGGGTTGTCCTCGAGTTTGTGGTTCGTTGAACGACGGAGCCTAGAGTTTAATTCTATGTTGGATTTCAGACCTTCCGTTGATTATGTACCCGGTTTGCTAGCTTCCTTGGAAGTTAGACCTACTCTTTTGGGGCAAATTGGAGAAGCACAGAGGGACGACCCACACTTGGTTGAGTTGGTAGAGAAGCTCATAAGGGGAGAGTCGTCCAGCCATTTGGGTAGGTACACCCTAGACGATAGGGGGTGCTTGCGTAGAGACGGTAGACCTTGTGTACCGCAAGACGAGGGTTTGAGGAAGGTTATTCCTGATAATGCACACCGTTCTAGGATGACCATTCATCCCGGTGGGGACGAGATGTACCAAGACATGAAAAGGACTTTCTTCTGGGCCGGTATGAAGAAAGATGTGGCCGAGCATGTCGCTCGATGCTTGGTGTGCCAACAAGTGAAGACGGAGCAAAAGAAACCAGGTGGGTTGCTTCACTCATTGGAGGTTCCGCAATGGAAGTGGGACAGCGTCTCGATGGATTTTATTGACGGGTTACCCAGATCGAGAAAGAGTAATACAGGAATTTGGGTGGAGGTAGACAGACTTACTAAGAGCACCCATTTCATACCTGTGAAGAGTAAGTGGACTGCTCCATGGCTAGCTTCTGTATATCTTCGAGAGATAGTTCGATTGCATGGGGTACCCTCTAGCATAGTGAGTGATTGAGATCCTATCTTCACTTGAGAGTTTTGGAAGAGTTTGCAAGAGGCGGTAGGGACTCAGTTGTGTTTGAGTACTGCATATCATCCTCAGACGGATGGCCAGACCGAGAGGGTGAATCATATTTTAGAAGACCTTTTGAGGCTATGTATCTTGGATTTTGGAGGTACATGGGAGGAGCATCTTCCATTGGTGGAGTTGCCCGACAGACTTAGTGGTGTACATGATGTATTCCATGGGAGGAAGTGCCTACATGAGACCGCAGAGGTGGTAGGACCGAGTTTGCTTAGAGAAGTGGAAGTAGAGCGTGATGCGACGATTCGACGAGCTCCTACTTGCATCCTTGGGTCAGAGATTTGGAAGATGAGAAACAGAGAGGTTCAACTAGTCAAAGTACAAAGGGAAGATGAAGAGAGCGACGCTACCTGGGAGACGGAAGCGAAGATGCATTCGAGGTACCCTTTTCTTTCGGAGGGTATGTCCTTTTGCTTCTCCTTCATCGCATATCTTGTGCTTATCTTATTCTTAGTATGTCCTCTCGTTAGTACCTTTGACCTTCAGATAGGATAGTCATATGGTTGAAACATGTGTTTGAGACATGTTATGTATGATGGATGCAAGTGGATGCAAGTGTTTGCTAGTGGTTGCTCGTGGATGCATATACACACACTCTAGGCACTAGATCGGCTCAGTCACTTCATATTGCATATTGCATAAAATTGTGTGTAGGAAGCTATATCTATGGATGTATAATGATTTTGTTATCACATGGATGAGGCATTTTGGTGAATGATTGTGCACTCATGTAGATATTGTATGTGTCGATAGGGTTCTCTCGCATACATAACGGATGCATGGCACTATCATGGTTTGCATATGTTCATACATTAGATAGGGAACATATACACACACTTTTTGCATATGCTCATACATCATTAGAAATTGTTTTAAGGACAATGGATGCCCGTGGTTGATGGTTTGAGTAGATGGTTGTTTGGATGGTAGGATATGCATTCTCCTTAGCTTAGAGATTTCGGGGACGAAATCCTTTAAGGAGGGGAGAATGTAACACCCCGAATTTTAGCTAACACTAAAATTATCTAATCATAGGATAAATAATCTCAGATGTGGGAATTGGGGGTAACGGGCTGCGTCATTGCGTTCGTCTCGGAAAAATACGCGATATAGAGTCCGAGTTTTCGAAAATCGGAGTCCGTATGGCCCGGTTATGGCCCAATGAAGTTGGCAGAAAAATTAAAGCTTAAAACAGATTTAGAAATTTAAATTAGGATTTGAAAATAGAACCAGCGGGGTCAGGCGGGAAGCTTCCCGCCCTACCCATGTCGACAGGGCTGTCGACAGGGGTGTCGACTTGCCTGTCGACAGGGGCGCGGCGTCCTGGGAACCTGGGTGCACCAGGTTGGGTTTTAGGCTGGCTTGGAGGGCTGGGTTCTAGAGATTTCCTAAATCTAACGGACCTAAACTAATCTAGGGTTAATCTAAGGGCCTAAAACACTACCTAATCCTATAAATAAGACCCTAACCCTACCCTAATTCATCCATAATTAGATCTTGTAACTAAACTATGGCAAAATGAAACTTGATCATGGCCTCCACAAATCAATGAAGAAAGTTGCAAGCTAATCAACCTCTAATCATCTTCTTCTTCATATTTGGCAACTAGTTTTACTTCATAAGTTTGCTAATCTTGGTTTTGGTGAGTTCCTATGGCTTTAATAATCAATTGTTAAATTGATTATGGTAGGATGTGATAAGACATGGCTATGTTTGTGGATAAATGTGTTTATGCAAGTTTGTATGATATGTGATTTGCAAGTTTTATGTTAAATGCAAGTTTAATGCCATGTTTTATGATGCAAAACACTATGTTGAACATTTATGCATATGTAACATGTTATGCAAACTATATGTGAGAATATATGCAAGTTATATGTAACATGATATGCAAGTTATGCATGTGATTTTATGCATGCTAAGTAGTTGGTGTTATGCATGCTAAGTATTTGATGTTATGCATGCTAAGTATTGGGTTTTATGCATGTTAAGTGTTTGGGTTTATGCAAGTTAAGTGGTGGGTTTATGCATAATAAGTAATTGATTTTATGCATGCTAAGTAGGTGGTTTTATGCATGCTAAGTGTTTGGTATTATGCATAAATCATGACATGCAAGTTTACCCCTTTTAAATGTGGTGTATACATATGCTAGATGACACCTTTATATGCTATGTATGTTTACCCTCCTTTAAGATGCAAGTCATATATGCAAGCTCAACATGTTATGCAAGTTATGTGCATGATGTTATGTAAGTTATGTGCATGTTGTTATGCAAGTTCATATACAAGTTATGCGTATGAGGGTATGCAAGTTATGTGCATGGTGTTATGCAAGTTATGTTTATAAGATTATGCAAGTTATGTGCATGATGCTTATGCAAGTTATGTATATGCTTAAATGCAAGTTTAATGTGATGAGCAAGTTATGAATGCCTATGCAAGTATGTGAATGCTTATGCAAGTATGTGAATGCTTATGCAAGTTATGTGTATGCTTAAATGCATGTTTAACATGTTATGCAAGTTATGAGAATGCTTATATGAAAGTTCAACATGTTATGAAAGATATGTGTATGATAATATGCAAGCTCATATGCAACATGTTATGCAAATCATGTGTATGATAATATGCAAGTTTGGGTTAAATGTAGTTGGGTTAATATATGCTCATATATGCAAGTTGACATCCTCTTAACCCATGACAAAGTTGTATGCTAAACCCATGATATTTGTGATGATCTTCCCCTTTGTTATGTCATGAAATGAGAACGATTTACGTGGGGAAACGATGGGGTTGGTAAATATGTTAATTAAAGTATGGCTGGGTATGATTAAGCATACCATAAAAATAAATTAACATAAGTGGGAATTTACCTATTGAGTTAGGTCTACCCCATGGGAATTTACCTATTGAGTTAGGTCTACCCATGTTATGAAAAACTTGATATTAATTAGGGATAATTAATATGGGGGTGATTAATTAGAAGTAATTAATCGACTATGACACGAGGTTGGACTCATTTGTAGTGTAAAACTGCCCGGACCCGACCGGCCTAACCAGTTGCTACAAATGGCAGCCCAATGTGAGAGGTCTTGGCCATAAATTAAATACGTGATTAAAGTAAAGACACGAGGTTAGACTCTGTTATGACGTAAGACTGCCCGGACCCTACCGGCTTAACCAGGCGGTCATAACAGCCAGTCTAATGTGGGAGGTCTTTATGGGAGATCACGGTCTTAATTAATTAAGAAACACTTAACCATATTAGCATGTAGTGGGACATGAGGGGTTAAGTGGGTGCCTTGGGTGGCATGTAGTAACTAGTGGGGGTGCCTTGGGTGGCATGAGGAAACTAGTGGGTTGCCTTGGGTGGCAATAGAAAATACGATTAGAATACTTAACCAAAGTGGAACATGTAATTAAACATGATTAAAGGGTTAAGTAAGTGCCTTGGGTGGCATGTGGGAATCAAGTAAGTGCCTTGGGTGGCATATGGGAATCAAGTAAGTGCCTTGGGTGGCATGCGGAAATCTAGTGGGCGCCTTAAGTGGCAATTGAAATATAATTAGATGACTTAAGCAAACCTTAACATGTAAGGGGCATGATTATAAAAAGGGGTTAAGTGGGATGCACTAGATTAAATGACAAGCTTAAGGAGTAGCTTGTGGGGGCCCATTTCAACCAATATCCCAAACGTATCTTTGTGGGCTCGACCCATGTCGAGTGACGGGACACGCATATTGGGCTTGATTATAAGAGGCCAAAACGGGGTAGCGGTGGCAACGCAAGTCCAACGGGTTTCATATGCGTGTGTGGGCCCGGGCTGGTAGATAAGCCGTTGTTGCATCGTGTAGATATAAAGCCGTGCACCGTTGATATTATCAGGTGGCCACTTTAGGGGAGTGATACACCCCACTGTGGGACCGGCACGGGTATTTACGTTAGGGAGCCGATCGCTTGGGAGTAGTGGGTACACCTAGTAAAGATAGGGGCAGACGGCACCTATGTAGGGGTACACGAAACTACTGGGTAAGATTACTAGGTACACCTAGTGGAGGTAGGAGCAGACGGCACCTACGTGGTCAGCTAGAAGTACCAGAAACTGCTAGTTATATTTTCTAAGTCTTTAGATGGGATCAACCTTTAAGTAGGAATTACTCTTGGTGGGTAGAACTGGTGTGGTGCAGTGTAGGAATTACCCTTGGGTGGGTAGGTCTGGGGTGGTGTAAGCTAGTAATTATCCTTGGGTGGATAAATACGTTGTTTCGGTTATCGTAGTACATCCGGTGTTTTGTTGGCTACTTAGTGTAGTCATTATCCCCAGAGGTACCGTATCTTGTTTATATCATACCCTAATTACTTTAATGATTGTATTGTTAGGGTTATAGGACTCACTCAGACTTATGTCTGACCCCGTTGTTGTTTATCTTTTTCCCAACCCTCAGGTTATCAGAGTGGACTTAGCACTAGTGGGCTGGGACCAGACCGCTATATCTATCTTTTGGGGCTTGGACCGTAGAAGTAAAGCTCGGTTTATCTTTTGGCTATTATCTATGTAATGGGATTATGTACTTCTATTTTATCAGGATGGATATTATGTACTTGACTCTTGTTATGGTTTTGTGATGTAACCAAACATGTTTTGTTAATGAAATGATGTTTTAAATTTTCAAGTGTTACTTATATCTGTCCTGTTGTAATTTTTCTGTTCTATACTCACTACAAATACTCCACCAAAACTAAGGCATTCCCTTTGTGAGTGACCTTAGCGGGTGTGGGTGTTACAGAACCTGGGGGGGGGGGGGGGGGGACGAAAGAAAAAGAGGCGAAAGGAAAAGGGTCAGTCATAAAGACTGAGTAAGTCCCAGTGACTTTCAGTGTAAAAACGGTTAAAACAACCTGTCATGTATGAACTGGAGCTAAACTCAAGAATGGTGTCAAGGTGAACAAGATAGACTAAGGTGATCAGGATAAGTCAAGACAAGTCAAGTAAAGCATCACATGTTCGAGATTCGTTGCATCGACTGTACTAGTATACTAATTCCATGTCACAAGTTAATCACGAAATAAATCCCACGGCCCAATATCGTGAAATGACCCTGAAACGGGGTCTGTCCCAAGTACGGAGTCCTACAGAGCGATTATCTAGTCGATCGACTCCCTACAAGTTCTAGCTCGTCAAGTGTCCGTGTCATACGGCTAATCACGAATGTAGTCACCTGTGCTGGATCCACCTTTGGGTGTATCAGCCCTAGGGTGTCAACCCCTGACACGATTCAAGATGCACAGATAAATCTATGGATACCCAGTGTCTGCCCCGGAATACGTGCACGACCGTAGCCCACCGAACCTAAACTGCCGTACCCCACTACCGTCGTTCACCTCTTACAATCAGCCCAGTAATCGTGCCCCACCCGGCCTAGCCCCAGGTTACCTCGATACATCTAGAGGGTTACTGCTGAAACTGGTCATGTCTAGGGTTTCACCTAACAGATTAGGTCATGTAATTCGTGACCTAACCCGCCTAACCGATTAAGTCATGTAATTCGTGACTTAATCCTTCTCCAGTCTAGTCGTGTCAAGATGGTTAAGTATGTCATTTAAATTCGTGACTTAACCCGCTTACGTGTCATGTCAAGTTGGCTAAGTGTTGTCGTTTCAAGTCCATGACTTAGCCCTAAAAATCGTGTTCAAGTTGGTTAAGTTGTCTTTTCATGTTTATGACTTAACCCTAATTGGCATTAATTGATTCGTTAATGCACCGAACCACTCACATTGGATCCTATTGTTCGTAGCCACTGGATTTGCCAGGCGGTTCCGGGCAGGTTTACGCTACGAACTCAACGCAACCTCAGGTTTCAAGCGCGATATGACCAACTACCCACATTGGATTCTATTGTTTGTAGCAACTGGATTTGCCGGGCGGTTCCGGGCAGATTTACACTACAAACTCAACCCAACCTCGAGTTGACCACTTTCTTGTTTTCTAAAGTCATGCCCATGTTCTTATCAAATTCGTGCTACTTTCATAGCATGTTCATATAAATTTTATGTCCAACTAAGGCATGTTTCAAGTCAAGTTATGGCATGTTCAAGTCAAGTTTTCGTGTCATATTTCATGTTCTACTTATGCCAAATTTCACGGTTTATGATTATAATCAGTTCAAGTTTTGCCTATTCTACCCAATCGTGTCCCCAACGTATATAAGCGTACTTCATTCACAACCACAAACAATTCAAGAGATAAAGGGGAATAACACCAAACATGTGATAGGCGTATGTGACAATTCCAACATCACTTGCATAATAAACAGGCTATAACATATCACATGGTTTCAATACTAGCATGATAATAACTTGGCATAGTAATGGTTCCAACTTGGTTTAACATGATGATTTCAACTTTACATCATAGGCATAATAATCATTTTATTACAAACATGAAACATTAAAGGCATGGTAATTCTAATAGGCATAGTGGATTCCAATTTAGTATTTTTTTTTACATAATGATTCTCATCTAGCATTATAAACATAATGATTCCAACCTAGCAATTCCCAATTTGTCATTAACATGATAGGTATATTAACATCACGGGCATAGTTTCATTAACATCATAGACATGGTTTAATTAGCATCATAGGCATGGTTTAATCAACATAAAGATTTCAATAAACATAGTGATTCCATGGACATGTATTAGTCCACTTGCCAAACGATTAAGCCCAAGTGATTCATAACAACATCAAAATCATGATAAGTTTAACTTACAACATTAACATAGCAAGATTCCCAAATTATGATTCAAAGTTAAACTATATAAACATGGAATAATAATAGTTCCTAAATCCGGTTTCAATTCATAGCATGTCCATGTTATTTTAGCGTTTTTGCCTAAAAAGTGACATAGAACTTACAATATGAAGCAAGCAATCCAAATCAAAACTTTAAATCAAATAGCCCCAAATCCGTTGTCTAAAGCATCGTAGTTGTTGTAGCTTCTAGTTGTAGCCTTCAAGAATCATCCTTCGTCTTCTTTAATTTTGTTCTTTGTATTTTTAATTTAGAGTTCTAGGTTTAATGGCGGCTGCATGAGTGCTAAAATGAAATAGTATGATTTAGGCTAGGTCTTAGGGTCTTTTTATAGTTGTAGGAAATTGGTTTCAGCCTTTAGATTAACCCTAGAATGGGTCTGAGCCATCCAAAATCGTCACAAGCCTCTAAAACAAGACCCAGAAGCCAAAACAGGTGCACCAGAAAAACTGGTCCGACAGGAGGGGTCGACCCCTGGGTCGACATGGGTGTCGACCCATGGGTCGACATGGGTGTCGACCCATTGGGGGGGGTCGACACTAGTGTCGACCCCTGTGTCGACCCTGCCTGGGGCGGGATTTTTCCCGCCTACCCTGAATTCTGAAAATTTGAATCTGTTCTTGAATTTGAATTTTTCGTGAAACTTTGCGAGGCCATATCTCGATCATACGAACTCCGATTTACGAAATTTCGGACTCTATTTCGCGTATTTTTCCGAGACGAACGTAATGGCACAACCCGTTTTCCCTGATTCAGATTTTATCATTTAATTCTGCCATGTTTTAAGTTATAACGTGTTGTTTAAAATACGGGTTGTTACATTCTCCCCTCCTTAAAGGAATTCGTCCCTGAAATCTTCAGGTTAGGAAGAACGTATCCTACCATCCATCATCCATCTACTCAAAGCATCATCCACAAGCAGCCGTTGTCCTTAAAAGATTTCTAATGCTGTATGAACATATGCAGAAAGTGTGTGTATATGTTCCTTATCTAATGCAAATGATCAGTCCTGATTGATCTTCTCAAATGCAAAATATGTTTAGTGAAATGAATCCAATATGTATGCAAATTTTTTTTTCTATTATAATTCATAATTTCTACATGAGTGCTCAAACATTCAATCATATGCAACAACCAAATGATAGCACAACCAAGTTTCCAAAATAAACACTCATGCATATGCAACATGAAAATGTGACTGAGCTGATCTAGTGCCTAATGTGTATTCATGCATCCACGAGCAACCACTTGCAACCATTTTGCAATCATAACATGTTTCAATTACATGTTTACATCCAAAAAGATTCTACCTATGGCTCTCAAGATAGGATCGAGGAGATAACAAGATAAAACAAAGCATCTAGAAAAAGAAGTTAAAGATGTACCCCCGGAAGGTCCGGTCTGCTTCTTAGGGCAGTCCTTGCTGATATGTCCAGTCTCCCCACAATGAAAACATTCACCTTGCTTTCTTTTCCTCTTTCTACAATCCTTGTCTATGTGCCCTTCCGTACCACATAAATTGCATTTCCTTTTTTCACGTGAGTTGTCGTTCTTGCCTCCTTTCTCGGGGTCTACCTTCTTATTCTGAGAATCGTTGGGCTTGACCTCTTTCTTGCCCTTCTCATCTTCCTCATACAGTAGGGCCATATCCACCAAGCTTTCAAAGGTCGCCCCCATGGGCACATGAGTCATGTCCAAACCATGTAGTGGCTCGTTCAAGCCTCGTGCGCCTTTTTCTGAGGAGTGTTGACTAACTCCAATACGAAGCGAGCAAGCTGATTGAAACGGTTCACGTATTCTTTAACTGTCATATTTCCTTGTTTAAGGGCCAGAAACCATTCCATTTGGAGACTCTCCTCTGCCGATGACAAGAACTTAAGCCCAAATCTCCCTCTAAAGTCCGCCCAAGTCTCAATGGGCCTAGTAGCGTTGGTGACTTCCCACCAATAAGAAGCTTCCTCTTTCATGAGCCACGCCGCCAACTGTACTTTCCTATTGTCCTCTACCTCAAAGATAACAAACAAGTCTTCGGTTTCCTTCAACCAATTCCGTGCCTCAACAAAAGTCTCAGCTCCTAGGAAATCCTTTCCGCCCACGGCCTAAAAGTCCTTGCATATCTTTGAAAAAGCGGTTTCTCGTGGAGGTTGAGGAGGATGAGGAGGAGGATTAGCTGGGCCTGTCACATTAGCCAAGCCTCGAGGAAACGACGGAACCAAGTGGGTATATTGACACCCTCGGGAAGATTAAGATCGTCGGCCATGATAAGCTGAAAACGAAAAAGGAAAAGATTCAAATGAGGAAACAAAGATTGTGCTAATGGCTTTTTGGGGGAATAGCCTTTTAAAATAAACCAACTTTTCTTGAAAAGTGCTTCTTTGTAAATGGTTTTGAAAAAAAAAAAATCAAAAGGTTTTCAAAACTTTTGCCCAGTCTTGGTAACCTTCTGCTCTGATACCAAGTGTAACACCCCACCTCCACTAGGGTCACTCACAAAGGGAATGCACTAGTTTTGGAGAGGTATTATCGAGATAACATCACAGAATTATCACAAGACTGAACATAAATAAATAATTAAGTAAATAGCGGAAGAATTTATGAGCAAAACAGAACTTCATTTCATTCCAAAATAAACCATGTCTTCTACAAACATTTCAAATAACTTCATTACAACTGTCTTGTAATAATAGCCAAAGAAGCAATAACTTAAAAACAGAAAAACAACTTATTCCCCAAGTGCAGTAAAATGAACCAGCCATAGCAAACCGTACATGCTGAGCCAAAGCAAGTGATATCCAAGCTAAGAGCTAGTGTTTCCTCCCTGAGAACCTGGGGGAGGGGGGACGAAAGAAAAAGAGGCGAAAGGAAAAGGGTCAGTCATAAAGACTGAGTAAGTCCCAGTGACTTTCAGTGTAAAAACGGTTAAAACAACCTGTCATGTATGAACTGGAACTAAACTCAAGAATGGTGTCAAGGTGAACAAGATAGACTAAGGTGATCAGGATAAGTCAAGACAAGTCAAGTAAAGCATCACATGTTCGAGATTCGTTGCATCGACTGTACTAGTATACTAAGTCCATGTCACAAGTTAATCACGAAATAAATCCCATGGCCTAATATCATGAAATGACCCTGAAACGGGGTCTGTCCCAAATACGGAGTCCTACGGAGCGATTATCTAGTCGATCGGCTCCCTACAAGTTCTAGCTCGTCAAGTGTCCGCGTCATACGGCTAATCAAGAATGTAGTCACCTGTGCTGGGTCCACCTTCGGGTGTATCAGCCCTAGGGTGTCAACCCCTGACACGATTTAAGACGCACAGATAAATCTACGGATACCCAGTGTCTGCCCCGGAATACGTGCACGACCGTAGCCCACCGAACCTACACTGGCGTACCCCACTGCCGTCGTTCACCTCTTACAATCAGCCCAGTAATCGTGCCCTACCCGGCCTAGCCCCAAGGTAACTTGATACATCTAGAGGGTTACTGCTGAAAGGGGTCGTGTCTAGGGTTTCGCCTAACAGATTAGGTCATGTAATTCGTGACCTAACCCGCCTAACCGATTAAGTCATGTAATTCGTGACTTAATCCTTCTCCAGTCTAGTCATGTCAAGATGGTTAAGTATGTCATTTAAATTCGTGACTTAACCCGCTTACGTGTCATGTCAAGTTGGCTAAGTGTTGTCGTTTCAAGTCCATGACTTAGCCCTAAAAATCGTGTTCAAGTTGGTTAAGTTGTCTTTTCATGTTTATGACTTAACCCTAATTGGCATTAATTGATTCGTTAATGCACCGAACCACTCACATTGGATCCTATTGTTCGTAGCCACTGGATTTGCCGGGCGGTTCCGGGCAGGTTTACTCTACGAACTCAACCCAACCTCGGGTTTCAAGCGCGATATGACCAACTACCCACATTGGATTCTATTGTTTGTAGCAACTGGATTTGCCGGGCGGTTCCGGGCAGATTTACACTACAAACTCAACCCAACCTCGAGTTGACCACTTTCTTGTTTTCTAAAGTCATGCCCATGTTCTTATCAAATTCGTGCTACTTTCATAGCATGTTCATATAAATTTTATGTCCAACTAAGGCATGTTTCAAGTCAAGTTATGGCATGTTCAAGTCAAGTTTTCGTGCCATATTTCATGTTCTACTTATGCCAAATTTCACGGTTTATGATTATAATCAGTTCAAGTTTTGCCTATTCTACCCAATCGTGTCCCCAACATATATAAGCGTACTTCGTTCACAAGCACAAACAATTCAAGAGATAAAGGGGAATAACACCAAACATGTGATAGGCATATGTGACAATTCCAACATCACTTGCATAATAAACAGGCTATAACATATCACATGGTTTCAATACTAGCATGATAATAACTTGGCATAGTAATGGTTCCAACTTGGTTTAACATGATGATTTCAACTTTACATCATAGGCATAATAATCATTTTATTACAAACATGAAACATTAAAGGCATGGTAATTCCAATAGGCATAGTGGATTCCAGTTTAGTATTTTTTTACGTAATGATTCTCATCTAGCATTATAAACATAATGATTCCAACCTAGCAATTCCCAATTTGTCATTAACATAATAGGTATATTAACATCACGGGCATAGTTTCATTAACATCATAGACATGGTTTAATTAGCATCATAGGCATGGTTTAATCAACATAAAGATTTCAATAAACATAGTGATTCCATGGACATGTATTGGTCCACTTGCCATACGATTAAGCCCAAGTGATTCATAACAACATCAAAATCATGATAAGTTTAACTTGCAACATTAACATAGCAAGATTCCCAAATTATGATTCAAAGTTAAACTATATAAACATGGAATAATAATAGTTCCTAAATCCGGTTTCAATTCATAGCATGTCCATGTAATTTTAGTGTTTTTGCATAAAAAGTGACATAGAACTTACAATATGAAGCAAGCAATCCAAATCAAAACTTTAAATCAAATAGCCCCAAATCCATTGTATAAAGCGTCGTAGTTGTTGTAGCTTCTAGTTGTAGCCTTCAAGAATCATCCTTCGTCTTCTTTAATTTTATTCTTTGTATTTTTAATTTAGAGTTCTAGGTTTAATGGCGGCTGCATGAGTGCTAAAATGAAATAGTATGATTTAGGCTAGGTCTTAGGGTCTTTTTATAGTTGTAGGAAATTGATTTCAGCCTTTAGATTAACCTTAGAATGGGTCTGAGCCATCCAAAATCGTCACAAGCCTCTAAAACAAGACCCAGGAGCCAAAACAGGTGCACCAGAAAAACTTGTCCGACAGGGGGGTCGACCCTTGGGTTGACATGGGTGTCGACCTATCGGTTGACATGGGTGTCGACCCATTGGGGGGGGGGGGGGGTCGACACTTGTGTCGACCTGTGTGTCGACCCTGCCTGGGGCGGGATTTTTCCCGCCTACCCTGAATTCTGAAAATTTGAATCTGTTCTTGAATTTGAATTTTTCATGAAAATTTGCGAGGCCATTCTCGATCATACGAACTCCGATTTACGAAATTTCGGACTCTATTTCGCGTATTTTTCCGAGACGAACGTAATGGCACAACCCGTTTTCCTTGATTCAGATTTTATCATTTAATTTTGCCATGTTTTAAGTTATAACGTGTTGTTTAAAATACGGGTTGTTACAGAAGCTTCACATTCCTCATCACACTATTCTGATATTTTCTTTGCAGGCCATGAATAAATCTCAGATTCTTCCTCTTTGGGTATTTAATCAGATGAGGAGCAAAGTGAGAAAGTTCGTTGAATTTCTTATGATATTCTGGGATGGTCATATCACCTTGTATCAGATAAGAAAATTCATCACATAATCGCTCGGTTGCTTCGGGAGGTGTAAATCTTTCTAGGAAAATCACTTTAAATCTATCCCAGGTGATATCACCTTCTGGATTATTCTCAATAACTGAATCCCACTAGAACAAAGCTTCATCTTTGAGTGCCCAGGATGCCAATAATCTTTTCTGGTCATCCCTTAGCTTTAAACTATCAAAGATCTTTTCGGCAGAACGAATCCAAGCCTGTGTCTTCATAATAGATTCTTCACCAGAGAACGGTATTCCACCCATATTTCTATATTTGATTAATAGGGCCTCAATATCCGGTTCTGCATTCCTTCTGTTTCTGACACTCATTTTCTAGTACTTCTGCAAATAGCAGATCAAGTGTCAGGTCACAGAAAAGATATTTGAAAACATAGAAACATATACTTCAAATGTAAATGTGTCTATTGGGGTGTATTTCATTCTACTTTACTCATACTAGGATATTACTGATCCTATCTGTAATGAGTTACTCGTCCTAGAACACTACTGGTTCTATTTTTGACGAGTTCGTTAATATGTTATATTCCAGAACTAAGCTTAACCAAGTCTCTGATACTAAATGAGACGACCCCAAACCCCGTACTGACGGTGGCAAGGGTAATCCGTGGAATATACACATAAACAGATAATAGCAGAACAGAAATAAATAAATAAATACACCAGATAATGCACAATAGAATACACTGGATAAACGTAATCATCAGAGTTACACAGTATACAGGATCATACTTAGTACAAATACAGTTCAGCTATACATAAATGTCTACAGCGGAAACAAACAAAATATGTACAATAGGAGCTGAACAGCATAAAAAGAGAAATAATAGAATCCATCTTCAGCTCCAGCTATCCAGAAAGAGCCAGCTAAACCTGAATACAAGGCCGCCCGTGTAGAAAAAGGGGCACCCGAGTTTGAAAGTGAAACAAACTACGAGTCAGTCATGGGACTGGTATGAGAAATCTACTCAACACATTTATAATATGGCTAATCACAGGACCATGCCACTTTCGTGGAACGGGTTTACTCCATTGGATTGCCAGTGCTTTAAAAACAAATCTTTCTTTTAAACATCGCAATGCTTTTTATAAAAATGAAGCCATTATAAGACTCAGTTCCCATCACACAATGCAACGCAAACCGGAGGATAGAGTTTTTACCTTATAACGGCCAAAATATGCTTGATACGAATAAAACAAAGGCATTTGATATTATTGCTAGTGTTTATATGTTTTGAAAACAATTTCAAATCATAACTATCAATCATAGACGACATTATTGCCCCATACCACTATGTCGCCATATATAGGTACATAATCAAAACCGCACAGTCACATATTTAGAAATTGGATTTCCGTCATGAACCAAGGCAAAAGATAGTCCTTACCGAATTCGAGGCTGCCTAGCCCGAGCCTCAGGATCAGAACGCATCGACCCTTGGAGCGACAGGGCCGGTCCACACGGAGTGGATTAAAATGCCTGAACACTGCGTTTCGCCGCCCTTTGGGGTGTAAGCGAGCCAACAAATGACTCCATCGGACCCGGATCGTCCGATCTAACCGAGGCGCCTCGCAACAGCAACAACCACATAAGTCAAACTCGTCAGGGCGTGTAAAACCACTGACACCACTTCTAGCTAGGAGGAAACGCAGGCCCTCCCTGAGGTCCTTTCTCCCGTTTCCGGTTCATACCGGGGTGTGAGGCTCGCGAATTCACATTATACACAAAGCTACACCACACAGGCGGGGCTTTGATCATCACCACAAGACTTTGCTTTTCAACAGAAGACTTTATCATTTGCCATTTAAGCATGCCACACTAGCAATTCATGCCATGCGACTGATGTCCATCGATATACAACCTCTGAGCTCGTGCGTTTCATAGAAGGGCGTTAAGCAAAAGAATAAATTCTCCGCCGCCAAACAGATGTATATTTAATAAAGATCAATCAACACAGAATAAAATCCAATGTCAGACACACAGTCCATTTACAAGTCCGTTCTGGGTCTGAACGAAACCGGAGGCGCTATATACCTCGCAAACCCATCGACCACCATGTACGTCTGGACGATCACCACTCATTATCCATATTTCGGGATGCCTCCCAATCAGGACCTCGGTTACCATCCAAACGAGGTGAAGATCTCTGGTCTTCGACCACCATCTTCATCTTCGATTTCTTATCGTCGATTCAATTATTCAGAATGGGATAAACCCGGTCTTTCTGAGCAACTCGCGTATATAATAAACAAGTGCAACACTAACATACACATGCATCATTTCAATTCATTAGTCACTAACCGTCAATCAGTAAGAGAACGATTTCCCAAATATTAACCCCGACGGCCGAAACCAACATCAGATCAACACCCAGGAAACCATTCGACTTAGCTAACCTTCAGTTAATTTCTAAATCACATCCATATTGTTTATAATATTTTATAACGATTTATCGCTATTTTTATTTATTTTAAAATAGCCAATTTATTCAAAACGACGCTTCGGGCCATAATGCGGCCGTGGCGCTGTTTTTCTCCAGATTTGATTTACACATATCTGAAAATCTAACCGTTGGATCTTCACAAAATTTACATCATTAGAAAGATCTTTTCAAAATGAATCCAACGGTTCCAGTTTCGGGAAAATCCGACGGTCGGATCTCCCGGTATAATCGTTTGAAGTTTCGATTTCAAAATATGAACTGCAGCGTCGTTATTTGATTAAATATAATTATATATATATATATATATATATATATATATATATATATAATCGATTCTGGCGCTGTTTTTCTTCAGATTTGAATTAAACATTCCAGACAATCCAACCGTTGGATTTTTACAAAGTTGGTGCCGTTGGAAAGATATTTCCAAAGCGAACCCAACGGTTGCGATTTCAGGAAAATCCGATGGTCGGATCTCCCGGTATAATAGTTTGAAATCACGGTTTCAAAATACGAACTGCAGCGTCTTTATTCGATATATTTCAATTCTATTTATATAGATATATCGATTCTTCGATTTCAAAGCTATATTCTTTTCATACATTTGATAAAAATGATATTTTTATCTAACTGTCTTCTATTTCAACACTTCACTATATTTAGCAATTCATGTATATAATAAAAATGTAATTTTTATTGTAAAACAATTCATTTCAAAACACTATTATTTTATATAGTTCATATAGGTAATAAAAATAGGATTTTTATCATAAAACAATTTCTTTCACAAGGAGATTATTTTATATAGTTCATATAGATGATAAAAATGTGATTTTTATATTTAAAACACGAACACCATTCAACACATGAATTTTAATTCAACGAATGAATATCGATTCAACACATGAAGGTTTTCTATTCAACGAATAAATATAGTTTCAACAAATGAAAATAATTCAAACACATGAGTATTATTCAAAATTTCGGCAGCATAACGGCAGGGTAGTTAAAACCGGGACCATCCCTTGTACGGCTCCTCGCTCTACCTTAAAACCTCACGTTTTTTGACAATGGGGAATTATGCATCTAGTTCGCACGCAGGCGGCATGTATATATTTATTTCATTTCCACAAACTAATCCTATGTGGTTTCAACCAAATATTTCTCAACCACAATCGGGTATTTTTCAACCACAATCAATCAATATCAACCACAAACAATTCCAATCAACCATTCGCTATCAATCAATTTTCACACCAATCATAACCAATAAATATCGTCCATGGTTTGTGGACGAGGGGCGTATATATATGTATATATATAGCAATTCACTTCTATTTCAACACATATATAATTTTTACAATGCATATACAACTTATACAACGAACGTACAACTTATAAAACGCTTATACAAGAGGTGTACAACGCTTATATAACTCATACATCGACTATATAATTTATACATCATCGTTTTCCATATCGTTTATAAATTAGAAATCTCACATTGGGTTCCACTCCACCAAAAATAGCAGAAGGCTCAGGAAAATATGCCGTCTCTTCTAGAATGTAGAAGACGTCCACACAAGTCCACTGTTTCTTGTTTCACTGAATTTCATCAACACACGAAAAAGATATGATTTTTCAAAGTTTGCAATGATTTAAAGGTGTTAAAACTGTTGAAAATATATATAGCCGTACCTCAGCTGAAAGGTTCAAAACTAAGTTTGGATTTATCTCGAAATCCATGTAGCTATTCGTCGATCGGCCTTCGCAGCGTCAAAGGGGGAGGAGAGGCGCGCCTGCACCTCTGACGGCGGCGAGCTCGGTGGTCAGAATCAGGCGAGGCGGCGGCTGGAAGTCGAGATCTTCCTTGCGTCCGTTCTCCCAAAATACACAATGAAAAAATCGAAACCAGGTATGGTTTTGAAGAGCTCAGGAAGATCTTCAAAAAGTTCAACTGTGGCACGAGCTAATTCGGCATGGATTGATCGGAAAATGGACGGGAAAGTTTGAAAGGGTTGCCGCCGTATATCTCCTTAATCGGGGAGAGAGAAAATTAGTTTTTTACTTTTTTTTTTATAAAAATCTGATTGGCCAGTGGGTTTTAAAAGGGGTTTTCTGACACGACCACCAATCTAAACCCAACGACTGTCGTCCCTAGCGTTTTACCCCCATTCTGAACACAATGGGATATGTTTCGAAGGCCCATTCGACTGTTTCAGTCAGTTTTCCTTCAAATTAAAATATAAAACATTTAATATATGATTTGAACGTACATTTCAATTTGCCAGGGCCACAAACTGATTCGAAAAATTCCAGAAAAATTAATCTGGCTATGTTTTGACGGTACGGTCCCAACAAAACTAGTTTCCTTGAATTCTGAGACCGTTTACAAAAAGGCCCATTTCTGGTCGATCCAATTTAACTCTAATCGACCAAAACACGTTTTCTTTTGCCACGCTCACATACTAGCTTCAAAAATTATGAAATTTGAAATCTAGCAATAACTTCACATCCCGGATCCAACAAAAGTGGTTTCGTCGAATTCCGAGGTCGTATGCAAAATGGCCAATTTCACGGGCTATATAAATTCCATAGCGACCTTTCTGAAAATTCATTTGGCCATAACTTTTGCTTTCCGCTATGAAACTTCAATTTTTCAGATTCGTTAGAAAGGTATTCACTAACAGATTTAAATATTTTTGGTTTCACTAAAATCCGTTTTGTTTAGCACCCGGTACAGTCCGACAAAGTTTGAATTCAATTTTTTAAACTACAGCGCCATTTCAGGCCCTGTTTATAATTATAATTAATTATATTCGTTTTCAAACGTTGATTCAAACTCACTTTTCATTGCTATTATTTAAAATATTTATTTTAAATATTTAAAATCCCTTATTTTAGCCAATTTAAAATTTTTAAATTGGTTCAGATTTTCCGGGTCGTTACAATCCCCCCCACTTAAAACTTTTCGTTCCCGAAAAGGAACAAAGTCGAAAGTGGTTTGATTAATCAACTCTACGTTCAATCTGGCTTCCATTCTCCAACTTTTCAGTTTCTGAGAATTTTCAAATTCTTCAAAAATTTGGCTAACACCCGGAATTTTCGAAAAATTTCGCCATAACCTTCTTTGTATGGAGAGAGGTTTGGAATTTTATTGGGCCGTATTAGGTACCCAATAAATCCTAATAAGCATACACATATTTATAGTGATATATTTTGGTGTTTACAGGGGAGCGTGTATTGATAATAACTCCAGAGAATAAATTCTCGTCACCCTGTCAAAGCCTGAGGGAGTGTGTATTTTAAATGCTCCAAAGAATAAATCCTCGTCACCTCGTCCCGTGTGGGAAATAAATAGTCCATGTGCCATATCTAATAACTAGAGAGACGTGATTATTGTCAACTCTAGAACCGTGTGGGGTTTTTATTAATCTGGAAATTTTATCGTTACAATTTAAATAGTCCATATCAGTCATCAGTTCAACCTGTAAAATATAGTCATCGCTATACAAGCGTCTCGCTCGTATGGTAAATCTTCCACCTCGTCACACAAGCTCCAAATGCTTATGTGGTATATGATGAAGTATGCCTATCTTCAGAAGTATGCCATGTAATGTAGTTCAAAATTAATTGTTACTATCTTATGGCGACGTTTATTATTTCACACAGAACAACCAGCACTCCGCATCCAATGGCATTCACAGGAGTTGATATAATAATATTTCGCATCCAACTATTAAGGTTTACCTATTTGTCGGGCGCGCAAATAAAATCTTTCCTCAACAGCTAATCCATTTACCTGTTCAAACATATATAATGCAGAAGTATATATATTTCCATCTATTTTCAAATCAGTTCAATGTGTGATTTAAATGAATAAATTCTACCATTATTCTATTATTGATTAATTTAACTATCGATTTAATAATTTTAATTAATCAAATCTACTATCGCACAACACAAACAACAATCAAATTGTTTTTAACTTTTCAAAAATATACTAATCAATTTCTATATTCTTTTAAAATCATTCATACTATAGAATTAAAAGTGCACATCCATGGAAAGAAAATAACAATAGAGTAGAGAATTAAATGGTAATGCAAAGTATGGTAAATATACCTTGCACCAGAGTCAATCAGAGATATCCACTCGGCATCTAGGATAGGCTTTCTGAATGCCCTCCTCAGTTTCCCAAGTACAATCTCACGGATCTCCACTCCATTGCACTTTGACTAAGTGAACCTTCTTGTTCCTCATCTCTTTGGTTTCTTTGCCGATAATCTTTAGCGGCTCTCATCTCACAGCTAATTTAGGGATAATTTCGATATCCTGTTGAGCTGCTTCTTCCACGATCAAGTCTGGATCATGAACGTACTTTCGAAGTTGAGATATGTGAAATACATCATGAACTCCAGGAAACCAATCAGGCAATTTAACCTTATAAGCGAGGGTTCCGATCCGTTCCAGAATAGGAAACGGACCAATGAATTTGGGTGCCAACTTTCCAGTTTTACCGAACCGGACAACTCCTCTCATTGGCGATACTTTCAAATATACATAGTCGTCAACAACAAATGATATATCTCTTCTTCTTCTATCGGCATAGCTCTTTTGTCGGCTTTGAGCGGACAGTAATCGTTTCTTAATAAAATCGACTTTGTCGGCAGCTTCTTGAATCATGTCTGGCCCCAACACAAGTCTATTACCGGGTTCAACCCAACGAGCAGGAGATCGGCACGGTCTACCGTATAATGCTTCGAATGGCGACATTGTCAGACTTGCCTGGTAGCTGTTGTTATAAGAGCATTCAGCCAAATGTAGATGGTCTTCCCATAATCGACCGAAAT
The DNA here is from genome assembly GCA_030737875.1 of Allium sativum. Lineage (NCBI taxonomy): Eukaryota > Viridiplantae > Streptophyta > Magnoliopsida > Asparagales > Amaryllidaceae > Allium > Allium sativum. The sequence goes on along the minus strand of CM060924.1, from coordinate 820,796,369 downwards.
CTGGAACACAAGCCCGCAATAGATCTTCTAATATACGATTCACCCTCTCAGTCTGACCGTCTGTCTAAGGATGATAAGCGGTGCTTAGATTCATCTTTGTTCCCAGCTCTACTTGAAATGCTTCCCAGAATTTACTAGTAAATATTGTATCTCTATCACTGACTATACTGAGCGGCACTCCATGTAGTCTAACTATTTCCTTGAAATATATCTGCGCCAGACTCTGAGCAGTTCTGTTTTATCTGACAGGTATGAAATGGGCAGTCTTCGTGAAGCGATCTACGATCACCGAAATACTGTCATTTCCTTTTCTGGTTCTGGGCAAACCATCAATGAAGTCCATGGAAATATGTTCCAGGATTTACAACTTATCGCCAAATGTCCTTGCCTATTGCAACTTGAGCATGTGGCAGTCATTACCGGGTCCTTGTCAGATTTAGCCCTTTTCTCTTGGCACTGGGCTTCTTACTGACTTCTGACATCTTACTGGCCTCAGGAAGATCAGCTTCAGACTCAACTTTATTACAAGAACTGATTTCCTCTTCGTCGCGCAACATGCCTTTCTTATGGAGATCTTCATACTGATAAGCCATATAAATCATTTCTGAAAAAGGAAGCTTCACATTCCTCATCACACTATTCTGATATTTTCTTTGCAGGCCATGAATAAATCTCAGATTCTTCCTCTTTGGGTCTTTAATCAGATGAGGAGCAAAGTGAGAAAGTTCGTTGAATTTCTTATGATATTCTGGGATGGTCATATCACCTTGTATCAGATAAGAAAATTCATCACATAATCGCTCGGTTGCTTCGAGAGGAGTAAATCTTTCTAGGAAAATCACTTTAAATCTATCCCATGTGATATCACCTTCTGGATTATTCTCAATAACTGAATCCCACCAGAACAAAGCTTCATCTTTGAGTGCCCAGGATGCTAGTAATCTTTTCTGGTCATCCCTTAGCTTTAAACCATCAAAGATATTTTCGGTAGAACGAATCCAAGCCTGTGTCTTCATAATAGATTCTTCACTAGAGAACGGTATTCCACCCATATTTCGATATTTGATTAATAGGGCCTCAATATCCGGTTCTGCATTCCTTCTATTTCTGACACTCATTTTCTAGTACTTCTGCAAATAGCAGATCAAGTGTCAGGTCACAGAAAAGATATTTTAAAACATAGAAACATATACTTCAAATGTAAATGTGTCTATTGGGGTGTATTTCATTCTGCTTTACTCATACTAGGATATTACTGATCCTATCTGTAATGAGTTACTCGTCCTAGAACACTACTGGTTCTATTTTTGACGAGTTCGTTAATATGTTATATTCCAGAACTAAGCTTAACTAAGGCTCTGATACTAAATGTGACGACCCCAAACCCCGTACTGACGGTGGCAAGGGTAATCCGTGGAATATACACATAAACAGATAATAGCGGAACAGAAATAAATAAATACACCAGATAATGCACAACAGAATACACTGAATAAACGTAATCATCAGAGTTACACAGTATACAGGATCATACGTAGTACAAATACAGTTCAGCTATACATAAATGTCTACAGCGGAAACAAACAAAATATGTACAATACGAGCTGAACAGCATAAAAAGAGATAAATAATAGAATCCATCTTCAACTCCAGCTATCCAGAAAGAGCCAGCTAAACCTGAATACAAGGCTGCCCGTGTAGAAAAAGGGGCACCCGAGTTTGAAAGTGAAACAAACTACGAGTCAGTCATGGGACTGGTATGAGAAATCTACTCAACACATTTATAATATGGCTAATCACAAGACCACGCCACTTTCATGGAACGGGTTTACTCCATTGGATTGCCAGTGCTTTAAAAACAAATCTTTCTTTTAAACATCGCAATGCTTTTTATAAAAATGAAGCCATTATAAGACTCAGTTCCCATCACACAATGCAACGCAAACCGGAGGATAGAGTTTTTACCTTATAACGGCCAAAATATGCTTGATACGAATAAAACAAAGGCATTTGATATTATTGCTAGTGTTTATATGTTTTGAAAACAATTTCAAATCATAACTATCAATCATAGACGACATTAATGCCCCATACCACTATGTCGCCATATATAGGTATACAATCAAAACCGCATAGTCACGTATTTAGAAATTGGATTTCCGTCGTGAACCAAGGCAAAAGATAGTCCAAACCGAATTCGAGGCTGCCTAGCCCGAGCCTTAGGATCAGAATGCATCGACCCTTGGAGCGACAGGGCCGGTCCACACGGAGTGGATTAAAATGCCTGAACACTGCATTTCGCCGCCCTTTGGGGCGTAAGCGAGCCAACAAATGACTCCATCGGACTCGGATCGTCCGATCTAACCGAGGCGCCTCACAACAGCAACAACCACATAAATCAAACTCGTCAGGGCATGTAAAACCACTGACGCCACTTCTAGCTAGGAGGAAACGCAGGCCCTCCCTGAGGTCCTTTCTCCCGTTTCTGGTTCATACTGGGGTGTGAGGCTCGCGAATTCACATTATACCCAAAGCTACACCACACAGGCGGGGCTTTGATCATCACCACAAGACTTTGATTTTCAACAGAAGCCTTGATCATTGGCCACTTAGGCATGCCACACTAGCAATTCATGCCATGCGACTGATGTCCATCGATATACAACCTCTGAGCTCATGCGTTTCAGAGAAGGGCGTTAAGCAAAAAGAATAAATTCTCCGCTGCCAAATAGATGTATATTTAATAGAGATCAATCAACACAGAATAAAATCCAATGTCAGACACACAGTCCATTTACAAGTCCGTTCTGGGTCCGAACGAAACCGGAGGCACTATATACCTCGCAAACCCATCGATCACCACGTACGTCTCGACGATCACCACTCATTATCCATATTTCGGGTTGCCTCCCAATCAGGACCTCGGTTACCATCCAAACGAGGTGAAGATCTCCGGTCTTCGACCACCATCTTCATCTTCGATTTCTTATCGTCGATTCAGTTATTCAGAATGGGATAAACCCGGTCTTTCTGAGCAACTCACGTATATAATAAACAAGTGCAACACTAACATACACACGCATCATTTCAATTCATTAGTCACTAACCATCAATCAGTAAGAGAACGATTTCCCAAATATTAACCCCGAAGGCCGAAACCAACATCAGATCAACACCTAGGAAACCATTCGACTTAGCTAACCTCCAGTTAATTTCTAAATCACATCCATATTGTTTATACTATTTTATAACGATTTATTGCTATTTTTATTTATTTTAAAATAGCCAATTTATTCAAAACGACGCTTCGGGCCATAATGCGGCCGTGGCACTGTTTTCTCTAGATTTGATTTACACATATCTGAAAATCTAACCGTTGGATCTTCACAAAATTTACATCAATAGAAAGATCTTTTCAAAACGAATCCAACGGTTCCAGTTTCGGGAAAATCCGACGGTCGGATCTCCCAGTATAATCGTTTGAAGTTTCAATTTCAAAATACGAACTGCATCGTCGTTATTCGATTAAGTATAATTATATATATATATATATATATATATAATCGATTCTGGCGCTGTTTTTCTTCAGATTTGAATTAAACATTCTAGACAATCCAACCGTTGGATTTTTACAAAGTTGGTGCCGTTGGAAAGATATTTCCAAAGCGAACCCAACGGTTGCGATTTCAGGAAAATCCGATGGTCGGATCTCCCGGTATAATCGTTTGAAATCATAGTTTAAAAATACGAACTGCAGCGTCGTTATTCGATATATTTCAATTCTATTTATATAGATATATCGATTCTTCGATTTCAAAGCTATATTCTTTTCATACATTTGATAAAAATGATATTTTTATCTAACTGTCTTCTATTTCAACACTTCACTATATTTAACAATTCATGTATATAATAAAAATGTGATTTTTATTGTAAAACAATTCATTTCAAAACACTATTATTTTATATAGTTCATATAGGTAATAAAAATAGGATTTTTATCATAAAACAATTTCTTTCAAAAGGAGATTATTTTATATAGTTCATATAGATGATAAAAATGTGATTTTTATATTTAAAACACGAACACCATTCAACATATGAATTTTAATTCAACGAATGAATATCGATTCAACATATGAAGGTTTTCTATTCAACAAATAAATATAGTTTCAACAAATGAAAATAATTCAAACACACGAATATTATTCAAAATTTCGGCAGCATAACGGTAGGGTAGTTAAAACCGGGACCGTCCCTAGTACGGCTCCTCGCTCTACCTTAAAACCTCGCGGTTTTTGACAATGGGGAATCATGCATCTAGTTCGCACGCAGGCAACATGTATATATTTATTTCATTTCCACAAACTAATCCTATGTGGTTTCAACCAAATATTTCTCAACCACAAACAGGTATTTTTCAACCACAATCAATCAATATCAACCACAAACAATTCCAATCAACCATTCGCTATCAATCAATTTTCACACCAATCACAACCAATAAATATCGTCCATGGTTTGTGGACGAGGGGCTATATATATATATATATATATATATATATATATATATATAGCAATTCACTTCTATTTCAACACATATATAATTTTTACAATGCATATACAACTTATACATCGAACGTGCAACTTATACAACGCTTATACAAGAGGTGTACAACGCTTATATAACTCATACATCGACTATATAATTTATACATCATCGTTTTCCATATCCTTTATAAATTAGAAATCTCACATTGGGTTCCACTCCACCAAAAATAGCAGAAGGCTCAGAAAAATATGTCGTCTCTTCTAGAATGCAGAAGACGTCCACACGAGTCCACTGTTTCTTGTTTCACTGAATTTCGTCAACACACGAAAAAGATATTCTTTTTCAAAGTTTGCAATGGTTTAAAGGTGTTAAAACTGTTGAAAATATATATAGCCGTACCTAAGCTGAAAGGTTCAAAACTAGGTTTGGATTTATCTCGAAATCTGTGTAGCTATTCGTCGATCGGCCTTCGCAGCGTCAAAGGGGGAGGAGAGGCGCGCCTGCACCTCTGACGTCAAAGGGGGAGGAGGGGCGGCAGCTGGAAGTCGAGATCTTCCTGGCGTCTATTCTCCCAAAATACACAATGAAAAAATCGAAACCAGGTATGGATTTGAAGAGCTCGGGAAGATCTTCAAAAAGTTCAACTGTAGCACGAGCTAATTCGGCGTGGATTGATCGAAAAATGGACGGGAAAGTTTGAAAGGGTTGTCGCCGTATATCGCCTTAATCGGGGGGAGAGAAAATTAGTTTTTTTCCTTTTTTTTTATAAAAATCTGATTGGCCGGTGGGTTTTAAAAGGGGTATTCTGACACGACCACCAATCTAAACCCAACGACTGTCGTCCCTAGCGTTTTACCCCCATTCCAAACACAATGGGATATGTTTCGAAGGCACATTCGACTGTTTCAGTCAGTTTTCCTTCAAATTAAAATATAAAACATTTAATATTTGATTTGAACGTACATTTCAATTTGCCAGGGCCATAAACTGATTCGAAAAATTCCAGAAAAATAAATCTGGCTATGTTTTGACGATACGGTCCCAACAAAACTAGTTTCCTCGAATTCTGAGACCGTTTGCAAAAAGGCCCATTTCTGGTCGATCCAATTTAACTGTAATTGACCAAAACACGTTTTCTTTTGCCACGCTCACATACTAGCTTCAAAAATTATGAAATTTGAAACCTAACAATAACTTCACATCCCGGATCCAAAAAAAGTGGTTTCGTCGAATTCAGAGGTCGTATGCAAAATGACCAATTTCACGGGCTATATAAATTCCATAGCGACCTTTCTGAAAATTCATTTGGCCATAACTTTTGCTTTCCGCTATGAGACTTCAATTTTTCAGATTCGTTAGAAAGGTATTCACTAACAGATTTAATTATTTTTGGTTTCACTCTATTCCGTTTTGTTTTGCACCCGGTACAGTCCGACAAAGTTTGAATTCAATTTTTGAAACTACAGCGCCATTTCAGGCCTTGTTTATAATTATAATTAATTATATTCGTTTTCAAACGTCGATTCAAACTCACTTTTCATTGCTATTATTTAAAATATTTATTTTAAATATTTAAAATCCCTTATTTTAGCCAATTTAAAAATTTTAATTTGGTTCAGATTTTCCGGGTCGTTACATGTGGTGTTTAAATATCACTGGGCTTAAATGTTGATATTTTATAATATAGAAAAAGGAAATTTACAGAGTTAAAAGGGGATATTCTATTTTTTCTAAAATAGAATTTGAAAATTTAATAGAATAAAAATATTAACTTGTTTTTAAACAAGTAGTTCATTTATAAACGAAGTTTATAAAGGAAGTGAAAAGAATTATCATTTGGATAATTCGAGAAAATATAAACACAAGTGTGAATTTAAGAAAGGGGAAATTTATTTTTCCAAAATAGAATTTAATTTCAAAAATGAATTTGAAACCAACATTTGTTTTAGAATATAAACAAGTAAATTAAATGATGTTATAAAGAAAGATGGAAACTTATCATTGATAATTTAAATGTTTAAAATTCAAATATTAATTTAAAAATGAGAATTTGAAATAGAATTTCAAATAGAAATTGAAATAGAATTTCAAAAATAGAATTTGAATATAGAAATTCAAACGGAGTTCAAATATAGAATTTGAATATAGAAAATATAAAGGAAATTCAAAATAGAATTTGAATATAGAAAGTGAAATGGAATTCGAATAAAGAAATTTTAAATATAGAATTTGAATATAGAAATTCAAATGGAGTTTCAAAATAGAATTTGAAATAGACTTTGAATATAGAATTTCAAAATAGAATTTGAAACAGACTTTGAATATATAATGTCAAAATAGAATTTGAGATAGAATTTGAATATAGAATTCAAACAGAGTTTAAATAGGAATTTGAATATAGAATTCAAATAGAGTTGAAATGGAATTTGAATCTAGGAAATTCAAATAGAATTGAAATTGAATTTGAATATAGAAGATCAGAAATATTTTGTTGAATTGGAAAAATGGATTTGATATATATTAAAAATATATCAAAATGAAGTTGAATTTATTTTAAATGAGGTTTAAAAGTTTATATATATAAATATAATTAAAACGAACTCGCCGCAGCGCGGCAGTTCGTAAATTGGCGATTCAAACATCAATTGAGTATATAGAAGTCAAATTAAGTCGGAATTCTTTGAAACAAGAACTGTCAGGATCAGATAGATAATAGTTTTCTAGTGGAAGAGAAAAATCTGGATTTTGTCGAATAGATTTTGAGATATGTCAAAATCAAATTTCTAAAAGTGCAGCGCCAAAACTGTTTAAAAACCATAAGGGTTTGTTTAAATAAATTTAAGGATTTTAAACAAATAAAATCCGAGTTTCCATTTAAAAAATCCAGATTTGAGTTGTAAAATAAATATGAGCTCAAGCTGTGTAAATGAAATGATTTTTAGGACAAAAATCATATTTTGAATAGAGTTAACTAATTGAAGAATAATTAGTTAATGGGATTTTTGAATCGAACTTGACTTTGGATAAGATAATTGGGTTAGTAAATTTGTATTCGCAATCGAATATGAAACTTAGGTTGAGAATGGAATTCAATTAGTTTATAAACAAGTTAAACTAACATTTGAACATGTTATATTCAAATATAAAGAAGAAATAGGCAAACGGTTAATTAGCAATTAGTTGATGGAGTTTTGAATTGAAGTTGAACTTGGAAAGGTAAAGGGAATTTGAGGATTAATATTCGAAATTGAATATGATGCGTAAGTTGAAAATGGAGTTCAAATTAGTTGTAAACAAGTTAAAGTATATTTGAACATGTTATGTTCAAATATAAAAATGGAATAGGCAAAGGAGTTAATTAGCAACTAAATTAACGAATTGAGTAAAACGATTGGATTTAAGTTGGAAATAAATTGGACAGGTATAGATATACAGGAGACAGGTATGGGATAAGGTTAATGAAGAGATATAAATAGAATGCTCGACTAAAAGGTATGTATTTAAATTGAATATGAGGTTTTATGCACCGTATCGGCTAGCCGCTTGGCTTTTCTTTTTCTTTTTGAATGGAGAGGCATGTGTGGAGGTTTGGGGATTTTCCCGATGCTCCCGGTACAAAGGAGGTTAAGGCAAATTTTTCCGGGAATTTAAGGAGATAGAATATTTTTAAGATAATTTGATAGTTAGAAATCAATGTATCGATATATATAGAATTCGATAAGGAAATGAACTTGAAACTATAATATTATAAACAAAAAGGAGATCGATAAATCTGGAAATAGAAAGAGAAGCGTATATGTGTTTTAGAAATGGAGGATTGGTTTTACATGATGTTAATTATTCGAGGTAAGTGGTCTTGTCCGTTTTGAAGTTAAGGATGTTTTCAGTCAAGGTGTGAGAGCTGGTTATATCCCAACTTGATTGATTTCGTTTTTAACCGATAAATAGCAAGATCCAGTCTCGAAGAGGAATATTTGAATAAGAGTTACTTGAATGCAGTGTTTTGGGTTGTCGTAACGATGTTTTACACAACATTCTTTTCAACCCAAGAAAGTGAAATTTTGGAAATATAATTTATAAATATTTCCTAAGTCTAAAAATGAATGGTCGGGGATGAGATAAGTAATTGGAATATTTTCCAATTATAAATAAAAGATATTTTCTAAGTACAGAAAATAAAAGAAGGGGATATATGGAAATGTTTTCCAATTAACGTAAAAGGCCAAGATGATTATCGAAAATATTTGGTTAACAAATATTGATAAGGAAATGGAGAAGAGATTTAATTAATGAAATATTAATTAAAGAGCCCAGTGATTTGTTTGATATATTGAATGTACACTTGTTTTTATTCGATAGTTAAATCACAGACTATCGAAGTTTTGACCATCGTTGTCAATATGGAGAGTGTAAAGACCCGCAAATTCCCGCCCTTTGGATCGACCATAAACCACACAGGTCGGACCCAAAAAGTGAAAATCTACGAATACTTTAACTTTGGGCATACAACATATTAAAACAACAACAGAAGACTTTTATAACATATCATCATATAATGTTACATCAGAGTACAGAATATACATATCAGAGTACATTGGAATATAATTACAGCGGAAGATAAATACAAAAATGTAATATACTGCAACGGAAGAACACAGCGGAAGACTTTCTATCTCTGGACACAGCTTTAAGCTTCAACCCAGAATCCTGTTTAATATATCTGCAAAAATAGCTACTCGACTGCCCGTGTGGAAAATATGGGCACCCGAGTTTGCCAGTGGACAAAACTACAGGTCAGTCATGGGACTGGTGTGAGAATTCTACTTAACCTATATCATATAATAAGGCTAATCACAGGACCACGCCACTTTCACGGAACGGGTTTTCTCCTATGGATTTCCAGTGCATGACTAAAGTAAATCGTCAAAATAGCGCAATGCTTTTTAGAAAAATGAAACCATTATAAGACCCAAGTCCCATCACACAATGCAACGCAAACCGGAGGATAGGGTTTTACCTTATAATGATCAAAGATGCTTGATACGATAAACACGGTATTATATAATAATAGTGTGCAAACAACTTGAAATACATCAAAGTAAATGTATCAATTCTAGACGGCATGAGTGCCCCATCCCACTATGTCGCCATATATAGGTATACAATCAAAACCGCGTGATGTCGTATTGGAAATTTGGGTTTCCATCTGAGTCAAGGCTAGGGAGGAGATCCTTACCGATTCGAGACATTCTAGCAATGCCCCAGGATTGGTACTCTGTCCAACCCTTGGATCCTGCAGGGCCGGTCCATACGTTAACGCTTAATGGATTGGCAATTCCTGAACACACGCTTCCCGGTCCTTTTGGACCTATAATACGGCCAGTGGCGACCGCATAAACCGAGGCCTCGAACAATCCAACAACCACAATGAATAAATGCCAGCGCTGGTAGGTCCCTGGCACCACTCTAGCTAGAAAGAAACGTGCGCACTCCCTGCGTTCCCTTCTCCCGTTTTAGACTCTACCGGGCTGTGAGGCTCGCGAAGTCACGATATACACAAAGCTATGCCTAAATAGACTGTGCTTTGATCATCAACCACAAGGCCTGCTTTTCAACAAAGCCTTGATCAATTGCATCTTAGCATGCCACATTGTCAGACTCTACCATATCATTGATCATCTACCAATATATATATAACCTCTAAGCTCATACGTCTTAGAGAAGGGGGTTAAATGAAGAATAAATTCTCCACCACCAAACAGAAATATATAATCAGTAGCGTTCAACAAATACAGTAGAAAAGAATACAATGTCAGACACACAATCCATTTACAAGTCCGCTCTGGGTCTGAGCGAAACAACGTGTCCGTCGATCTCCAAATGCGTTTGGACGATCATTACTAAATACCTTGCCTTGGGGTGTCCAGTCCCAATTCAAGATACCAGTCATCATCATCCCAACGATGTGGAAACTTCGGTCTTCCATTGCCATCTTCATCTTCGACTCTTGATCGTCGTGATGATTATTCAGAATGGGTTAAACCCGGTCTTTCTGAATAACTCGCGTATTTTGTGATTAAAAATCAAATATTGGAAAATCACACATTACGCCACATTTCCCACTCAGAGTATTCTTTTAATAAGATATTCATACTAAAAGATTCTCATTAATTTTATCAAAGATAAATTAATAAATTTATCATAAATCTTCCTTAAAAGATTTATTAAAAATTCTAAATTTGATTTAATATCCAAAAATCATTTTCACAAGATTATTTATTTTAAGAATAAATCTTCTTTTAAACGGGTTAAAGAACTCGTGTCATTTAAACACAATTCACGATAAACCCACAAATCAATTTCCAAAATATGGAATTCCACAGAAATCAATCAATACATAATCGATGTGAATTTCTGTATCGGACTAACAATATACATGGAATAACGGCAAAGCCTCTTAAATTCCATATATAATATCGGTCTTCTATTACAGAAGCCCATCTCGATTATTACCAATCGAATTTCCACTTAATTCCAATTGAATATATATTAAATTGGAAAACTAGACTTTTAGAAAAATGCTTTTGTTAAATCTATGAATAGATTTATAAATTCCAAATAATAATTTCGATGTAAATTGGATTAAAGGACAAATGTCATTTAAAAACATCGTCCACGATAAATCCACTTCACATCTCAATGTATCTTATATCATGAAATATAATTGCAAATTTCAATAATCTTAATTAAAGGATTTCCCTTTAAATATTTATTCATTATTATAAGAAAAACGTATTTTAGAGATAATCATTAAAAATATTCTTTACATAAAAGATTTTTATCCTTTACAAATATTCTTTGTTTTAACATATTTAATAGAAAATATATATACTTATGAAAATATATCCTTTATATAAAAGGAATTTCTAATGTAAGAATATTCTTATTTAAAAGAACATCTGAATCGAAATGCGACACAACCATTTACCATATAATTTGGATTATATGGATTTCACACACATCATATATATGACAATAAAAATATAATCATCAAATCATCCATTTCATCCAAAGTGTAAAATCCAACTGTGTAAGCGTTAAAATTAAATAATAACGCTCATCATAGCCTGTCGATCTACCGATCAACATACAACTAAATATTGGGATTAGTGTATGTTAATTTTCATCCCAACACCCGTGTGGGGTTTCAACCAACAAACAAATAATAAATTATTTGTGCACTTGGGCGATGTGTGAAAATTATCGACCCAATCACATAAACAAGTCAGGTAACTTGCCTATGGCAGTGTAATAAACAATATATAACACGATGATAAAAATATCTCTTTTATTCCTGTTCTATTTATCACATGTAAAATGTCAATAAAAATGTAATCTTTATTTCTATTCTTTTATCGCATCAAAAATGATGATAAAAATATAATCTTTATTTCAATTTCTTTCATTGTAAATAAATGAAAACAAAAATGTAATCTTTTAATTCCATTCGTAATAGGGGATATAAATAATAACATAAAATATAACTATTCATTTCATGCTTTATTTGAAATAGAGAATGCAAATAAAGATTCAACCTTTTTATTACATATTTACTTATATCGAGAAACGTAAATGAGAATAGTGACCTTCTAATTCTAGTTTTATTTGCGATAAGAATTGCAAATAAAAGATAACCTTTAATTCTAATTATTTGTTTACATCTAAAGTTGTAAACTAATGCTTCTCTTTACTACGGTGTTTCTTCCCTCAAATTCTGTAAATAAAAATATTATTTTTAACTACTATGTTCATTTGCATCTAAATGTGCAAACAAAATATAATCTTTTACTTAATGTTTTGTTTGTAACTAAAATGGTAAAACAAAAGGCAACCCTTTTTTTTCTTTTTTTTTAATCATATTTTGTTTCATTCTTTTACAATCGCTAAAATAAACATTTCAATTCATTCTTCAAAGTGGCAAAAGAATGACTCTTTTTATTTCATATAAAATGAAATTCTAAATCTACTCCTCATTTACATCTGAAAATGTAAATAAAAAGGTATCCCTTAAATTTTGAAAATAAAAATAAAACTTTCAATTCATGTGTTATTTGCATTAAAGAATGCAAATAAAAATACAACCTTAAAATGATATTTTATTCATATCAAAAATATAAATTAAAAATGTAACTTTCCTATTTATGTTATGTTTGCATTTAGGATTTGAAAACAAAAATGAGACCTTTAACTTAATGCTTTATTTGCAACAAGGAATGCAAATAAATAAATGAATAAATATAAGTTTTATTTTTGATGATATATTTTCATTATGAAATACAAATAAAAGAACAAATTTATTTTCAATATATGTTTATCTCTATAAATACAAATAAAAGAATTTTTTTATGTGTTTGCATTGATAAATGCAAATAAAGGAATAAATTTTTATTTCAAAATATATTTGCATTGGTGTATGCAAATAAAAGAATAAATTTCAATTTCAATATATATATTGCATTGGTGAATGCAAATAAAAGAACAATATTTTATTGCAAGGAATATTTGTATTTGTAAATGCAAATAAAAGAATACATTTTATTTTAATGTTCTTGCTCTTGACAAAAATGTTACTTTCCTCTCAATAATCAAATTTTGGCGAAAATGATGTTTTTAATTCCTCTAATCATATTTGACAAATTAGTCATATTTACTTCTAATTAAACAAATTTGACAAAAATTGATATGTCATTCACTAATCATTCCTTTGACAAAAATTGTCATTTTTAAAACATGTTCTAATTACCAAAATGTTGATCTTGTACAACATAATCAGATTAACAAGAATGTTAAAACCCATTATGATCTGTTTAACAAAAATGTTAATTTGTTCAATATAATTACAATAAACATTTCCAATGCAAAAATGTAGTTTTGATTACCATAGACATTTTCAATGCAAATTGTATTTATAATTGCAATAAAACATTTTTGAATGCAAAATGTGTACATATATATATATATATATATATATATTAAACAAAATGACAATTTATTAATTTACTTATTTAAATCAAAACATGAAAATAAAAATATTGTTTTTTTTTTTAGGGCTGATTCAATTTTACAGAAATGTTAATATCAAACATTGTATTGCCACATCACACATCAATCAAACAGATGTATAATCTACATCTAACAAAGAATAACAACAGCTTGAATCAATTGCAGATTAACAACAATTATTTCAGAAATTATTTTAATTATAAAAGAAAGAAATAAATAGATTTCTCACCAATCGTCTTGTTCAGATTCGAGATTTGAACAAAATTTTTCTTGCTCTGCTTCAGTTCAGATCTATTCCATAGCGTAGTGTTCTCTGTTGTGATTCCAACGCAACTGACGGTTCGTAATTTCGATACTGTATGAGAAAGTTATATGATTTTAAACTTTTGCAATTTAAATTTATAATTAAATTAATTAATTAAAGATTACTTCACTAATCCCTCTTCCTCGTAACTATACTGGAACCGAAACCCATCATCGTCAGAACTAGGGTTCGACTTCGCAGCCCCCACGCGCCACCGGTCCCACCATCTCGACCACCACCTGAAACGCCGACGCACAAGCCTCCGCCTCCCTGGACCACGCCGTGCTCGGTGACCGCCAGCCCAAGGAAAATGCGAACGAACGGAGCTCCGTTGGGCTCGAGAATCGAGCACCATACTCCCCTAACGACGATCAAATCCGTACAGAATTGTAGAACTCATCGTCCTCTATCGATTTGTCATAGGAAGTTTATAATTTTACTCAGCGGATTAGGAACGATTGAAGGAAGAAATCGGGAGAACCATGGCCATTGAATAGAAAATACGGCGGCTGGAGTATTAGTGAATTAGGGTTGTATAATACGGGGTATTTATACGCGTATATTTTATTTATTTAATTAATCAATTTCCACTTTTATTTGTTTATCACTGCTACCTCCAAATCGAACCCAACGAGTGTCGCCCCTAGCTAAATACCCCTGTTCCGGACACAATGGAATATGTTTCGTAACCCAATTCGGCTGTTACGATATGTTTTTCTTTAAATTAAAATATAAATCAATTTATATTTAATTTGAACGAACATTTTAAATTACCGGGGCCACATACAGACTCTAAAATTTCAGAAAAATTATTTCTGGTTATGTTTTGATGATACGGTTCTAACGAGACTAATTTCATCGAATTCTGAGACTGTTTGAAAAATGTCTATTTTTAAGGCGTTTAAATTTAACTATAAATAGTCAAAACACATTTTATTTCGCCACGCTCACATATTAATTCGAAAAATTCTGAAAATTGAAACCTAGCAATAATTTGACATTCCGGTTCCAACAAAAGTGATTTCGTCGAAAACCGAGGTCGTTTGACAAATGACTATTTTTAAGGCCAATATATTTAATATTAAAAATATATTTTTAAACAAATGAATCCCGAAACTCAAAATATATAAGTGTTTACTGTTTTTCAATGTAGAAACATCATTCTGAACTCAATGGAAGTGGTTTCGAGTTCAAATTCCTTCGTATGCAAAAAGTAGCATTTTGACCTTTATAAATTTCATAGCGACCTTTCTAAATATTGAATTGGCCATAACTTTTGATTCCCGTTATGAAATTTCGATTTTTCGGATTCGTTGGAAAGATATTTTTAAATAGATTCTAATATTTTTGGTTTCACTAAAATCCGTTAAATTTTACATCCTGTACGGTCGGTCAAAGTTCAAGTTTGACTTTTTAAACTACCGCGTTATTTCTAACTCTTTTTATAATAATAATTAAATCATTCATTCTACTTCGATTTAAATCAAATTTGTGATCATTATTATTTAAATAAATTATTTTATATTGTCAAAATTCATTAAAATTTCCTAAAATAAAATTTTTAAATTGGTCCTGATTTTTGCGGGTTGTTACAATCGCCCCCACTTAAAAACTTTTCGTCCTCGAAAAGGAACGTAGCTAAAAATTGTAAAATTAACTATCTTAATTTTAAATTTTAATGGTTAATTATCTTTTCAAAATATATATAAAAAAAAAATCATATTTCAAAGAATAGATTATAAATATCAAAAATACGTTAATTATAAATTCGTAACTCTTAACTCGTTCTAGGACATTACTAACCCCATCTCTAACGAGTTTACTCATTCTAGGATACTGCTGATCCTATCTCTAATGAGTATTCTTATTGGACATTACTAATCCAATCTCTGATGAGTCTTTTGTCTAGTTCTAACAAGTTGTACCCCAAAGATTTGAGCTAACCAGAGCTCTGATACCAACTGTAAAGACCCGCAAATTCCCGCCCTTTGGATCGACCATAAACCACACAGGTCTGACCCAAAAAGTGAAAATCTACGAATACTTTAACTTTGGGCATACAACATATTAAAACAACAACAGAAGACTTTTATAACATATCATCATATAATGTTACATCAGAGTACAGAATATACATATCAGAGTACATTGGAATATAATTACAGCGGAAGATAAATACAAAAATGTAATATACTGCAACGGAAGAACACAGCGGAAGACTTTCTATCTCTGGACACAGCTTTAAGCTTCAACCCAGAATCCTGTTTAATATATCTGCAAAAATAGCTACTCGACTGCCCGTGTGGAAAATATGGGCACCCGAGTTTGCCAGTGGACAAAACTACAGGTCAGTCATGGGACTGGTGTGAGAATTCTACTTAACCTATATCATATAATAAGGCTAATCACAGGACCACGCCACTTTCACGGAACGGGTTTTCTCCTATGGATTTCCAGTGCATGACTAAAGTAAATCGTCAAAATAGCGCAATGCTTTTTAGAAAAATGAAACCATTATAAGACCCAAGTCCCATCACACAATGCAACGCAAACCGGAGGATAGGGTTTTACCTTATAATGATCAAAGATGCTTGATACGATAAACACGGTATTATATAATAATAGTGTGCAAACAACTTGAAATACATCAAAGTAAATGTATCAATCCTAGACGGCATGAGTGCCCCATCCCACTATGTCGCCATATATAGGTATACAATCAAAACCGCGTGATGTCGTATTGGAAATTTGGGTTTCCATCTGAGTCAAGGCTAGGGAGGAGATCCTTACCGATTCGAGACACTCTAGCAATGCCCCAGGATTGGTACTCTGTCCAACCCTTGGATCCTGCAGGGTCGGTCCATACGTTAACGCTTAATGGATTGGCAATTCCTGAACACACGCTTCCCGGTCCTTTTGGACCTATAATACGGCCAGTGGCGACCGCATAAACCGAGGCCTCGAACAATCCAACAACCACAATGAATAAATGCCAGCGCTGGTAGGTCCCTGGCACCACTCTAGCTAGAAAGAAACGTGCGCACTCCCTGCGTTCCCTTCTCCCGTTTTAGACTCTACCGGGCTGTGAGGCTCGCGAAGTCACGATATACACAAAGCTATGCCTAAATAGACTGTGCTTTGATCATCAACCACAAGGCCTGCTTTTCAACAAAGCCTTGATCAATTGCATCTTAGCATGCCACATTGTCAGACTCTACCATATCATTGATCATCTACCAATATATATATAACCTCTAAGCTCATACGTCTTAGAGAAGGGGGTTAAATGAAGAATAAATTCTCCACCACCAAACAGAAATATATAATCAGTAGCGTTCAACAAATACAGTAGAAAAGAATACAATGTCAGACACACAATCCATTTACAAGTCCGCTCTGGGTCTGAGCGAAACAACGTGTCCGTCGATCTCCAAATGCGTTTGGACGATCATTACTAAATACCTTGCCTTGGGGTGTCCAGTCCCAATTCAAGATACCAGTCATCATCATCCCAACGATGTGGAAACTTCGGTCTTCCATTGCCATCTTCATCTTCGACTCTTGATCGTCGTGATGATTATTCAGAATGGGTTAAACCCGGTCTTTCTGAATAACTCGCGTATTTTGTGATTAAAAATCAAATATTGGAAAATCACACATTACGCCACATTTCCCACTCAGAGTATTCTTTTAATAAGATATTCATACTAAAAGATTCTCATTAATTTTATCAAAGATAAATTAATAAATTTATCATAAATCTTCCTTAAAAGATTTATTAAAAATTCTAAATTTGATTTAATATCCAAAAATCATTTTCACAAGATTATTTATTTTAAGAATAAATCTTCTTTTAAACGGGTTAAAGAACTCGTGTCATTTAAACACAATTCACGATAAACCCACAAATCAATTTCCAAAATATGGAATTCCACAGAAATCAATCAATACATAATCGATGTGAATTTCTATATCGGACTAACAATATACATGGAATAATGGCAAAGCCTCTTAAATTCCATATATAATATCGGTCTTCTATTACAGAAGCCCATCTCGATTATTACCAATCGAATTTCCACTTAATTCCAATTGAATATATATTAAATTGGAAAACTAGACTTTTAGAAAAATGCTTTTGTTAAATCTATGAATAGATTTATAAATTCCAAATAATAATTTCGATGTAAATTGGATTAAAGGACAAATGTCATTTAAAAACATCATCCACGATAAATCCACTTCACATCTCAATGTATCTTATATCATGAAATATAATTGCAAATTTCAATAATCTTAATTAAAGGATTTCCCTTTAAATATTTATTCATTATTATAAGAAAAACGTATTTTAGAGATAATCATTAAAAATATTCTTTACATAAAAGATTTTTATCCTTTACAAATATTCTTTGTTTTAACATATTTAATAGAAAATATATATACTTATGAAAATATATCCTTTATATAAAAGGAATTTCTAATGTAAGAATATTCTTATTTAAAAGAACATCTGAATCGAAATGCGACACAACCATTTACCATATAATTTGGATTATATGGATTTCACACACATCATATATATGACAATAACAATATAATCATCAAATCATCCATTTCATCCAAAGTGTAAAATCCAACTGTGTCAGCGTTAAAATTAAATAATAACGCTCATCACAGCCTGTCGATCTACCGATCAACATACAACTAAATATTGGGATTAGTGTATGTTAATTTTCATCCCAACACCCGTGTGGGGTTTCAACCAACAAACAAATAATAAATTATTTGTGCACTTGGGCGATGTGTGAAAATTATCGACCCAATCACATAAACAAGTCAGGTAACTTGCCTATGGCAGTGTAATAAACAATATATAACACGATGATAAAAATATCTCTTTTATTCCTGTTCTATTTATCACATGTAAAATGTCAATAAAAATGTAATCTTTATTTCTATTCTTTTATCGCATCAAAAATGATGATAAAAATATAATCTTTATTTCAATTTCTTTCATTGTAAATAAATGAAAACAAAAATGTAATCTTTTAATTCCATTCGTAATAGGGGATATAAATAATAACATAAAATATAACTATTCATTTCATGCTTTATTTGAAATAGAGAATGCAAATAAAGATTCAACCTTTTTATTACATATTTACTTATATCGAGAAACGTAAATGAGAATAGTGACCTTCTAATTCTAGTTTTATTTGCGATAAGAATTGCAAATAAAAGATAACCTTTAATTCTAATTATTTGTTTACATCTAAAGTTGTAAACTAATGCTTCTCTTTACTACGGTGTTTCTTCCCTCAAATTCTGTAAATAAAAATATTATTTTTAACTACTATGTTCATTTGCATCTAAATGTGCAAACAAAATATAATCTTTTACTTAATGTTTTGTTTGTAACTAAAATGGTAAAACAAAAGGCAACCCTTTTTTTTCTTTTTTTTTAATCATATTTTGTTTCATTCTTTTACAATCGCTAAAATAAACATTTCAATTCATTCTTCAAAGTGGCAAAAGAATGACTCTTTTTATTTCATATAAAATGAAATTCTAAATCTACTCCTCATTTACATCTGAAAATGTAAATAAAAAGGTATCCCTTAAATTTTGAAAATAAAAATAAAACTTTCAATTCATGTGTTATTTGCATTAAAGAATGCAAATAAAAATACAACCTTAAAATGATATTTTATTCATATCAAAAATATAAATTAAAAATGTAACTTTCCTATTTATGTTATGTTTGCATTTAGGATTTGAAAACAAAAATGAGACCTTTAACTTAATGCTTTATTTGCAACAAGGAATGCAAATAAATAAATGAATAAATATAAGTTTTATTTTTGATGATATATTTTCATTATGAAATACAAATAAAAGAACAAATTTATTTTCAATATATGTTTATCTCTATAAATACAAATAAAAGAATTTTTTTATGTGTTTGCATTGATAAATGCAAATAAAGGAATAAATTTTTATTTCAAAATATATTTGCATTGGTGTATGCAAATAAAAGAATAAATTTCAATTTCAATATATATATTGCATTGGTGAATGCAAATAAAAGAACAATATTTTATTGCAAGGAATATTTGTATTTGTAAATGCAAATAAAAGAATACATTTTATTTTAATGTTCTTGCTCTTGACAAAAATGTTACTTTCCTCTCAATAATCAAATTTTGGCGAAAATGATGTTTTTAATTCCTCTAATCATATTTGACAAATTAGTCATATTTACTTCTAATTAAACAAATTTGACAAAAATTGATATGTCATTCACTAATCATTCCTTTGACAAAAATTGTCATTTTTAAAACATGTTCTAATTACCAAAATGTTGATCTTGTACAACATAATCAGATTAACAAGAATGTTAAAACCCATTATGATCTGTTTAACAAAAATGTTAATTTGTTCAATATAATTACAATAAACATTTCCAATGCAAAAATGTAGTTTTGATTACCATAGACATTTTCAATGCAAATTGTATTTATAATTGCAATAAAACATTTTTGAAAGCAAATTGTGTACATATATATATATATATATATTAAACAAAATGACAATTTATTAATTTACTTATTTAAATCAAAACATGAAAATAAAAATATTGTTTTTTTTTTTTTTTTTTTTAGGGCTGATTCAATTTTACAGAAATGTTAATATCAAACATTGTATTGCCACATCACACATCAATCAAACAGATGTATAATCTACATCTAACAAAGAATAACAACAGCTTGAATCAATTGCCGATTAACAACAATTATTTCAGAAATTATTTTAATTATAAAAGAAAGAAATAAATAGATTTCTCACCAATCGTCTTGTTCAGATTCGAGATTTGAACAAAATTTTTCTTGCTCTGCTTCAGTTCAGATCTATTCCATAGCGTAGTGTTCTCTGTTGTGATTCCAACGCAACTGACGGTTCGTAATTTCGATACCGTATGAGAAAGTTATATGATTTTAAACTTTTGCAATTTAAATTTATAATTAAATTAATTAATTAAAGATTACTTCACTAATCCCTCTTCCTCGTAACTATACTGGAACCGAAACCCATCATTGTCAGAACTAGGGTTCGACTTCGCAGCCCCCACGCGCCACCGGTCCCACCATCTCGACCACCACCTGAAACGCCGACGCACAAGCCTCCGCCTCCCTGGACCACGCCGTGCTCGGTGACCGCCAGCCCAAGGAAAATGCGAACGAACGGAGCTCCGTTGGGCTCGAGAATCGAGCACCATACTCCCATAACGACGATCAAATCCGTACAGAATTGTAGAACTCATCGTCCTCTATCGATTTGTCATAGGAAGTTTATAATTTTACTCAGCGGATTAGGAACGATGGAAGGAAGAAATCGGGAGAACCATGGCCATTGAATAGAAAATACGGCGGCTGGAGTATTAGTGAATTAGGGTTGTATAATACGGGGTATTTATACGCGTATATTTTATTTATTTAATTAATCAATTTCCACTTTTATTTGTTTATCACTGCTACCTCCAAATCGAACCCAACGAGTGTCGCCCCTAGCTAAATACCCCTGTTCCGGACACAATGGAATATGTTTCGTAACCCAATTCGGCTGTTACGATATGTTTTTCTTTAAATTAAAATATAAATCAATTTATATTTAATTTGAACGAACATTTTAAATTACCGGGGCCACATACAGACTCTAAAATTTCAGAAAAATTATTTCTGGTTTGTGTTTGATGATACGGTTCTAACGAGACTAATTTCATCGAACTCTGAGACTGTTTGAAAAATGTCTATTTTTAAGGCGTTTAAATTTAACTGTAAATAGTCAAAACACATTTTATTTCGCCACGCTCACATATTAATTCGAAAAATTCTGAAAATTGAAACCTAGCAATAATTTGACATTCCGGTTCCAACAAAAGTGATTTCGTCGAAAACCGAGGTCGTTTGACAAATGACTATTTTTAAGGCCAATATATTTAATATTAAAAATATATTTTTAAACAAATGAATCCCGAAACTCAAAATATATAAGTGTTTACTGTTTTTCAATGTAGAAACATCATTCTGA
This sequence comes from Allium sativum, assembly GCA_030737875.1. Taxonomy (NCBI): domain Eukaryota; kingdom Viridiplantae; phylum Streptophyta; class Magnoliopsida; order Asparagales; family Amaryllidaceae; genus Allium; species Allium sativum. Next base: position 820,774,359 of record CM060924.1, on the reverse strand, counting down.
ACTCAATGGAAGTGGTTTCGAGTTCAAATTCCTTCGTATGCAAAAAGTAGCATTTTGACCTTTATAAATTTCATAGCAACCTTTCTAAATATTGAATTGGCCATAACTTTTGATTCCCGTTATGAAATTTCGATTTTTCGGATTCGTTGGAAAGATATTTTTAAATAGATTCTAATATTTTTGGTTTCACTAAAATCCTTTAAATTTTACATCCTGTACGGTCAGTCAAAGTTCAAGTTTGACTTTTTAAACTACCGCGTTATTTCTAACTCTTTTTATAATAATAATTAAATCATTCATTCTACTTCGATTTAAATCAAATTTGTGATCATTATTATTTAAATAAATTATTTTATATTGTCAAAATTCATTAAAATTTCCTAAAATAAAATTTTTAAATTGGTCCTGATTTTTGCGGGTTGTTACAGAGAGACCAGTTGGATTCTTATACAAAGAACCACTCCGTATTGGCATAAGCATTGCAAATTATATATGCTGAAGATAATTGAAGATGGAGTAAAGTGCAAGGGATGTTGTATAAGTCCTAGGTAGAGATTGCCTAGGATGGATGTACTGAATAGTGCCTTCGGTTTCGTTCAGTCCCAGAACGAACATATATGGACGAATGTCTGACAGAATATTTCCAATGATCGAATGGGTTGGTCTGTATAAATATATATGGTTGCAACGGATTTATTCCCTTATCATAACATCTAAAATATTTGTGTAAACCAATTAATGATTAACGGATCTGATAATGTGGCATTCAAAGTAATTGTGTTATCAATGAGAGAAGTAATCGTAGCCTCTGGCCTCAACAACCGGGAAATGACAAAAATCGGGCATGCAGCATGGCTATGTGGTTAGCTTCCATTAGGGTGTATCATCACCTATCTAGAGATTCATTTATTTCCTTATTCTATTCGATGCTGTCCCATTCGGGAAACGGTTGCTGATCCCAATCGTTGGTGATATACATTCGATACACTCAAGCGAAATGAGTGGTCGGTCATGTGTGGCTGAGTTGCAAGATGTTCTTGATGAACTCGGTGTATTCTCCTTTAGAGATACACCAGCGGCAGGTGGTTCCATACCTTGTCATAGTTGGAATTTCATTACCCAATAAGTGCTTGCGGTTTTGATTGTATATTATATATGTGGAACATGAGATGCAAACGTTACACTAGATTGTTATTTACTTTATATAGACATTATTATAATATCAAAAGAGTTTTTATATAAAGCTATTCTTTTCTTTCAAAAGGATTTGAAAGTTAAATCAAGTGGTTTGGATTCTCATAAGGGAAAAACCCGATCCATGTTATACGGCGTGGTCTTATGAGATATCATTTAGTTTCTGAAACTGTTTTAAACTGTTTATTCATACCAGTCCCATGACTGACCCGAAGTTTATTTTTCTATGTTCCCTAAACTCTTGGGTGCCTAAATTTGTATGGGCATTCAAGTAGTTCAGGATTTTACAGATTTATCTGAAGGAGCTTGGAGCAGGAGGCTTCAGTGTTAGTTATATAGAGTCTTGTTTCGCTGTGTTGTAAGTGCTATACTCTGATAATGATATGTGTATACAGTACAAATTTTATATTTCAAAAGATATGATATATTATATTTTGTTCCGTTGCGATGTGAGATTCTTTGTTGTTATTTCTGTTCTTCTTCTAAAAAAATGATTCATATTTTCGTGATATTTGGGTTGGATGTATGGTGCATGTAGTCAACTCTGATATTATGGATTTGCAGGCCATTACACTTGGTATCAGAGCTTTGGTTGAGCGAATACCTTGGATTGTGTGGCATGTGCTCATTAGAGATAGGATCAGTAGTATCCTAAATGAGTTGAGTGCATATATATACGAGAGCGTGTATTCGTTAATTGATTAAAACAAATGATTTATATTGTGTTGGCTAGTCTGTTGAATGGATTATAAATTTTGGTCGAATCTTGGGACGCCACGAAGTCGATAGGAATTTATAAACACTTGAACAGAGAATTCGACACGATATTATTTTAATGGGTAGATGAAATAATTTTATCCAAAATTCTATTTAAATAGAAAAGGAATAATTTTCTGAAATTATTATACATGGATGAGTTGGTTGCTGGTATTATAATCAAATTAGATTATAAAATGGGAATGGTTATATATAACCAAATAAAACTTGTATATGAATGAAGTATATACAAATGAGTTGAATTAAAATTTAATCCAAACCAGAATGTGGAATTTAAAATCCTGGGAAGTTGAAAAATATTTTCTGAAGTATAGTAGAACAATATAGCTTTGTTTTAAAAGGATCTTGAAATTGTTTAAGCGTTGAACTCACTTCAGTGGATGGAAAATAATTCTGATGATGATTGCAAACATTATCAGTATTCGTTTTCGAGTTTCTAAGTGACGAATTGCTACCTTAGAAAAGGTTTGATGGAAATTTACTTAAAAGAAAATAAGTTGATTTAGAAAATTCAAATGTTTTGAATTTGAGATGGATATAAATATATGTATATATTTATATTATTCTAAAGAAGATTTGAAACAAGAACCCAGGAATTTGAATTAAATTTAACTTAAGTAAGTTAAATGGACCGAAGTGAACAAATTGATCAGTATCAATTTGAAATGAATAGAAACCAATGGGTGAAACTAAAATTATAGAAATATAAAGGGTTAAAGTTTCAACGAAGTGAATTTGGAAAGTTAATCGATTTGTGGCATTTATCTTACCTTACTAATTTCAGGGACGAAATTCTTTTAAGGGGGGAAGATTGTAATGACCCGGGATTTTGGTCAACTAATTTTAAATATTTAATATGGATTTAAATATTGAGCTAATAATACAAATGAATTATTTATATTAAGGTATCAATTCTTAGTAATCAATTTCGATTTAATATTAAAAATATTAAATTATCAGAATATGAAAATGGATTTAGTTGCATTCAAAATTTAATTTGAATTAAATACAGTTCAAATAATTAACATGAAATTTTATTTGAATTTATAACAATAATAATATTTATTTATTATCGAGGAGAATAAATTGTCTGAAATTAATTTATATTGATTCAAATTAATATCTCCTTCAGATGATCGAATTGGACTTCGTGACCTATCCAAGTGTGTCTGGAGTAGGGGTGTTACCCAAAAATTGACAGTTGTTGGGTTCAGAAAGGAGTTCGGAGACATGGGGTATTTAAATAAAATGATACGATTAAAAACTAATTAAAATAAAAAATAAAATATCTTGGTTAGTGGACATGAATAAAAACAACAGGGCAAAAACAAAAAGGAACGGTGGCCTTCTCTCCTCCTCATTCATTCGGCCTTGCTGTTCGATTTCAAAATTAAACCACACCTTTTCCTATATTAAACCGTATCCCTCCTCCATCGTTTACAAATCAATTCGAAAAGCTTCAGTTTGATTAAAACAAAAATGGTCGACACCCATTTAAAAGGGAAAGTGGAAATCGCGAATAACGAGGGGTTGTTGTGGAGCCCTCGTTAACAACAACTTATGATGATCGTTCTCGAAACAAGGGGCGCAGATCGAAGCCGCGATAAGATAGGGTTGGCCATTTTCAAAGATTTTGCAATCGATTTCTGAATTGGGTGGTAGGTAAGGAATCATGGAGGGGAGCAGCAACTCGAGGCTCAGTTCTGGAGTGTTCGATTATGGAAGAAGTCGCGCCCTTTACGAGGACCGTGGGGGTCGGATCCAATGGAAGTTGTTCGAGTTTGTAGTTTACAAAATGGATGAAAAGAGGAGGTGAACGGGAGCGCGTGTGTGAGCTCGGCTAGTGGAATCGTGGTCTGCTTGAGATGGGAAGTGTTGTGAATTGTACAGTAAGGGTTCGTGACTTTGTCTGAGGTGGTATGGTTTTTCTCGGATCAAAGGAAGTTTTCAAGTTGGGTTATTGGATCTGATTTGTGCGATGAAATGGAGGAGCTCGAGAGTAGTGACAGCGAAGAAGCACAACATTGGATTTGTGACGAACTTTGTAGATGCAGTGTCTCCATTATATTGTATTCAAATGGAGAAGAGGGTTGTGTCGAGATTTTGGGGAAGAAGTATTATCAAAGGCTTAAGGTATTAAATAAAAGTAATTAGTTATAATCGGTAATAAATGAAATTAATATATATTTAACTCTCTTAAACTTGTAATATTAATAACCTGTTCATACGTTCTTAGATTCAAGCGAAACCGATTATGTTGGATTCGAATTTGGTAAAAGCTTCGCAGTGGAATTGATTCCAAGTGATTTGGAGCTAATAAGGGTTTCTGTTTAAATTAAACTTATGTTTAATTTAATCGGAATAAATCGCTACTTCAATAAATAAAATACCACTTTGAGTAAATCTCACTCACGTGTTAATAAGAATTATTTTTATCTATTAAAAATAATTGTTGTTGCTTCTTTGGATTTTTCTGGTTGCTTTAAATATATTAGTTATTTAGGGTTGACAATTATATATATTGTGTTGATGATGGTTGGATTCCCGTAGTCTCATTAGCGGATGCCCGCAGTTTCATAGCGGATGATTTCCCTATGCGCCCCACAAATATATTAGTGGATGACCTTCATACCGCGATATCCTGCCTCGAAGCAGGATGGGTATTACTATGTTGACTAACGTCTGTGGATGCAGGAAAAACAGGTTGGAGGAATCTGATAGGATTCCTCAAAAATATATTATCTGTTTATTTATTTGTTTGCATATATACAGTCATATATGATGTGTTAGAGAACCTGAAATAAATAATTGGTTGTGTGGTGTTTAAATATCACTAGGCTTAAATGTTGATATTTTAAAATGTCAAAAAAGGAAATTTCCAGAGTTAAAAGGGGAAATTCTATTTTTCAAAAATAGAATTTGAAAATTTAATAGAACAGAAATATAACTTGTTTTTAAACAAGTAGTTCATTTATAAACGAAGTTTATAAAGGAAATGAAAAGAATTATCATTTGGATAATTCGAGAAAATATAAACACATGTGTGAATTTAAGAAAGGGGAAATTTATTTTTCCAAAATAGAATTTAATTTCAAAAATGAATTTGAAACCAAGACTTGTTTAAAAATATAAACAAGTAAATTAAATGATGTTATAAAGAAAGATGGAAACTTATCATTGATAATTTAAATGTTTAAAATTCAAATATGAATTTAAAAATGAGAATTTGAAATAGAATTTCAAATAGAAATTGAAATAGAATTTGAATATAGAAATTCAAATGGAATTCAAGTATAGAATTTGAATATATAAAATATAAAGGAAATTCAAAAATAGAATTTAAATATAGAAAGTGAAATGGAATTTAAATAAAGAAATTTTAAATGTAGAATTTGAATATAGAAATTCAAATGGAGTTTCAAAATAGAATTTGAAATAGACTTTGAATATAGAATTTCAAAATAAAATTTGAAATAGATATTGAATATAGAATGTCAAAATAGAATTTGAAATACACATTGAATATAGAATTCAAATAGAGTTGAAATGGTAATTTGAATATAGAATTCAAATATAGCTGAAATGGAATTTAAATCTAGGAAATTCAAATAGAATTGAAATAGAATTTGAATATAGAAGATCAGAAATATTTTGTTGAATGGGAAAAATGGATTTGATATATATTAAAAATATTTCAGAATGAAGTTGAATTTATTTTAAACGAGGTTTAAAAGTTTATATATATAAATATAATTAAAACGAACTCGCCGCAGCGCGGCAATTCGTAAATTGGCGATTCAAACTTCAATTGAGTATATAGAAGTCAAATTAATCGGAATTCTTTGAAACAAGAACCGTTAGGACCAGTTAGATAATAGTTTTCTAATAGAAGAGAATAACCTGGATTTCGTCGAACAGATTTTGAGATATGTCAAAATCAAATTTCTAAAAGTGCAGCGCCAAAATCGTTTAAAAACCATAAGGGTTTGTTTAAATAAATATAAGGATTTTAAACAAATAAAATCCGAGTTTCCATTTGAAAAATCCAGATTTGAGTTCTAAAATAAATACGAGCTCAAGCTGTGTAAATGAAATGATTTTTGGGACAAAAATCATATTTTGAATAAAGATAACTAATTGAAGAATAATTAGTTAATGGGATTTTGAATCGAACTTGACTTTGAATAAGAGAATTGGGTTAGTAAATTTATATTCGTAATCGAATACGAAATTTAGGTTGAGAATGAAATTCAATTAGTTTATAAACAAGTTAAACTTACATTTGAACATGTTATATTCAAATACAAAGAAGAAATAGGCAAACGGTTAATTAGAAATTAGTTGATGGAGTTTTGAATTGAAGTTGAACTTGGAAAGGTAAAGGGAATTTGAGGATTTATATTCGAAATTGAATATGAAGCGTAAGTTGAAAATGGAGTTCACATTAGTTGTAAACAAGTTAAAATATATTTGAACATGTTATATTCAAATATAAAAGTAGAATAGGCAAAGGAGTTAATTAGCAACTAAATTAACGAATTGAGTAAAACAATTGGATTTAAGTAGGTAATAAATTGGACATGTATAGATATACAGGAGACAGACATGGGATAAGGTTAATGAAGAGAAATAAATAGAATTCTCGACAAAAAGGTATGTATTTAAATTGAACATGAGGTTTTATGCGCCGTATCAGCTAGCCGCTTGGCTTTTCTTTTTCTTTTTGAATGGAGAGGCCTGTGTGGCGGTTTGGGGATTTTCCCAATGCTCCCGGTACAAAGGAGGTTATGGCGAATTTTTCCGGGAATTTAAGGAGTTAGAATATTTTTAAGATAATTTGATAGTTAGAAATCAATGTATCGATATTTATAGAACTGGATAAGGAAATGAACTTGAAACTAGAATATTATAAACAAAAAGGAAATCGATAAATCTTGAAATAGAAAGAGAAGCGTATACGTGTTTTAGAAATAGAGGATTGGTTTTATATGATGTTAATTGTTCGAGGTAAGTGGTCTTGTCCGTTTTGAAGTTAAGGATGTTTTCACTCAAGGTCTGAGAGCTAGTTATACCCCAACTTGATTGATTTCGTTTTTAACCGTTAAATAGCAAGATCCAGTCTCGAAGAGGAATATTTGAATAAGAGTTAGTTGAATGCAGTGTTTTGGGTTGTCGTAACGATGTTTTACACAATATTCGTTTTAACCCAAGAAAGTGAAATTTTGGAAATATAATTTATAAATATTTCCTAAGTCTAAAAATGAATGGTCGGGAAAGAGATAAGTAATTGGAATATTTTCCAATTATAAATAGAAGATATTTTCTAAGTACAGAAAATAAAAGAAGACAGCATATGGAAATGTTTTCCAATTAACGTAAAATGCCAAGATGATTATCGAAAATATTTGGTTAACAAATATTGATAAGGAAATGGAGAAGAGATTTAATTAATGAAATATTAATTAAAGAGCCTAGTGATTTGTTTGATATGTTGAATGTACACTTGTTTTTATTCGATAGTTAAATCACAGACTATCGAAGTTTTGACCATCCTTGTCAATATGGAGAGACTGGTTGGATTCTTATCCAAAGAACCACTCCGTATTGGCATAAGCGTTGTTAATTATATATGCTGAAGATAATTGAAGACGGAGTAAAGTGCAAGGGAAGTTGTATAAGTCCTAGGTAGAGATTGCCTAGGATGGATGTACTGAATAGTGCCTTCGGTTTCGTTCAGTCCTAGAACGAACATATATGGATGAATGTCTGACAAAATATTTCCAATGATGGAATGGGTTGGTCTGTATAAATATATATGGTTGCAACGGATTTATTCCCTTAGTATAACATCTAGAATATTTGTGTAAACCAATTAATGATTAACGGATCTGATAATGTGGCATTCAGAGTAATTGTGTTATCAATGAGAGAAGTAATCGTAGCCTCTAGCCTCAACAACCGGGAAATGACAAAAATCGGGCAGGCAGCATGGCTATGTGGGTAGCTTCCATTAGTGTGTATCATCACCTATCTAGAGATTCATTTAATTCCTTATTCTATTTGATGCTGTCCCATTCGGTAAACGGTTGCTGATCTCAACCGTTGGTGATATACATTCGATACACTCAAGCGAAATGAGTGGTCGGTCATGTGTGGCTGAGTTGCAAGATGTTCTTGTTGAACTCGGTGTATTCTCCTCTAGAGATACACCAGCGGCAGTTGGTTCCATACCTTGTCATAGTTGGAATTTCATTACCCAATAAGTGCTTGTGGTTTTGATTGTATATTATATATGTGGAACGTGAGATGCAAACGTTCCACTAGATTGTTATTTACTTGATTTAGACATTATTATAATATCAAAAGAGTTTTGATATAAAGCTATTCTTTTCTTTCAAAAGTATTTGAAAGTTAAATCAAGTGGTTTGGATTCTCATAAGGGAAAAACCCGTTCCGTGTTATACGGCGTGGTCTTATGAGATATCATTTAGTTTTTGAAACTGTTTTAAACTGTTTACTCATACCAGTGCCATGACTGACCCGGAGTTTATTTTTCTATGTTTCCCTAAACTCTTGGGTGCCTAACTTTGTATAGGTAGTCAAGTAGTTTAGGATTTTATAGATTTATCTGAAGGAGCTTGGAGCAGGAGGCTTCAGTGTTAGTTATATAGAGTTTTGTTCTGCTGTGTTGTAAGTGTTGTACTATGATAATGATGGGTATACAGTACAAATTTTGTATTTCAAAAGATATGATTTATTATATTTTGTTCCGCTGCGATGTGAGATACTGTGTTGTTATTTCTGTTCTCCTTCTACCTTTTTCTTCTAAAAAAATGATTCGTATTTTCGTGATATTTAGGTTGGATGTATGGTGTATGTTGTCAACTCTGATATTATGGATTTGCGGGCCAATACATATACACTTCAAAGCATGGGCACATGGAAAACCCTTCACTTTCCATTGATTGCAACTGCAAATGCAATTTTTAAGATCTACTTTTTGCGATGTTGGAGAATGAACTTTATAAATAAATCTGCAAAATTAAAAATAAAGCATATTTAAATAAATAACATTATTACATTAACACCAAAAATAATCCTACATAATGTGTCTAATATCATGATATCTCTATAATAAGCATTTCTTTCATGCGTTACCAAATATCACACTACAAATACATAAATCGTTAAATTTATAGTATAAAATTAAATAATACTAAAATTATCCTATTGTCACATATTTATCATTCAACTTTTTCATTAACTTAATGAGCAAAATATTAAAAATATAAATGCCCATATCTTTTTCAGAAACAGTTTGCACTTAAAAATATATTTGTTAAATGTTTACATCATAATCAGGAAAAAAACACATACTTAGATGATTTAGTAACACTCCACCCAAACCCTTCATCCTTCAATTTCAACAAACAAGCTTATATTTTTGGACAAAGAACAATATTCCAGTTAGCTGCTTCTTCTCTTCGATTGGACATTTGCAACATAAGCTTAATTTGAATACCATCAAGACATGCAGTTACAGGCAAACTTCTTTCATCCAAGATCCATGAATTGAAACTCTCCGCTACATTAGATTTATTTTCACTATATCTTTTTCAGCAAAAAACAAATTAGTCCAATGATCATACGGCTTATCATTCAAATATTCAATAGCTTTTGCACCCCCAATTTCTTTAAATTTAGCCATAGCTTTTTCAAATTCATAGGCATTTGAAGCTAAAGCACACTGTTCTAGTAAATGACCTACCCAAGCACCCCTCCCACTTTTAACAATACCAGCAATATTACTTTGCATATGATGTAGACAGTACGAATGATGGCTATTTGAAAATTTTCTAGGAATACTCAACAACAAACCCCAACAATTATTCTAAATAACATTTTCTAATAACATAAAACAGCAACACCAACAATTATTCTTAATAACATTTTCTAACAATATAAATTAAAATTTTAAGTTATACTATAGGACATGATAAAATTAATAAACTGCATAAAAAAGATATATTGTTCTATCTTTTTCTTCTATTACCTTACAAGTTCTTGTTAACTAAATCTTAAAACTATAATACCGTAACTTGATTATCAGTATCTAATTATGTACTAAATAAGAAATTAATTAATAACATTACATACCTTGATTCCCATTTAGCATTAGCAGCCATCAAAATCCCATTTCAGCCTTTTAAAAAAGTTGCATCCAAAAAAATCATAGGTCGACAATACCTAAATCCAAATTTACAAGCCTCATAGCAAACAAATGCTCTCTCAAATTGATTAGTCTCTTCATCCACATCCATACTTGTATAACTTTTCGGATTATATTTCTCAGTTGCCTTCAAATACCATACTAAATATGATTTTTTTTCATCACCATATATATCACTAGTTGCCAATTTCCTACCCTTATATGCATAATAGTAACCTAAATCCACATCATAATCTCTTCTAAAACTTTTCACAATATCCTTTGTTTTCCTTTTTGGCTCATCACGTATTTGTTTAACAATCAAAGCTTTAACAAGATCACTGTTAATAGTTGGACTACTAACTGATCTAAATCCACCTCCACATGAATGACTTAGCTGAATATTTTTAACAATCAACTTATCCAATTGCTTCAATTCGCAAGAAGCATGAATTCTAAATGAACAACCATCAACAGCACATCGAACTGTCACCCGCTCCTTACAATTCTTAACATATTGTACTTTAAATCCATTTTTCAAACAATATGCACTAACCATTATACGAAATTCAATAGCAGAATCAAATATTTGTCCAACACCAGTAAAAAATTCTAATTTTGAATTTTTCTTCAACATTTCATGCAAGTTTTTCTCATGGCAATAAGCAGAGTCTAAATTATCATTATATTCAATCAAATTACTACTTGATTCTCCAACACCAACAACTGAGACTAATTTACTACTGTCAACAACAACATCATTTGAATTACTTTTTAAGCATACAAAAAAACCAAGAAATCTTCCTTTTTAAACCATGATAAGCACAATATAGCTTGTAGATCACTATCCGTCTCAATATAAGTAGTTTTAGATTCTCTAACATAGAGCACATCAAAGCATAAAGGAGTAAAAGTATTCCAATCCTCACAAACCTTACTTCTTACATAACTAATTGATGCATCCAAACCAAGACGAATACTGAATGAATTCTTATTAAAATCAAATACAACCATCACAGATATATCGGACCTGCAATTCAAAACATAAATAAGTAAATAACTATACAATTTAAACCTTTTTATGCACCATTTTACAAAAAGATAAAACCATTCATCTTTTTTACTGTTGTTATGATATTGAATAAACTAAAGAATTATACAACAGTTTTAAAATAACATAAATGATTTTAAAAAAATTTGTATTATAATTGTTCTGTTATCATTACATATAATTGTTATATTATCTTCACATACCATTGTTGTGTTATCTTAACATATAATTATTAATCATTTATCATTTGAATTATATATAAAACATAACTATTGCACAATATAATCAATTTATTTTTTAAATTTAACTATAACAAATTATTGTTATTTGCCATTTAAGCCCAAATAACCACTTATCTTATTATTTTAAATACAATTTTTAAAAAATATAAAACAAGTCATCTTTTTCACGTTTGTTTTGTTAATGAAAAAAATCATAACTGTACAAAAACTACAATTAAAATAACTAATAAACAACCATTAAAAGCACATTTCACATGTCATATGAAAATTTCAATTTAATTACACCATACCTTTTAGCATCCTGTTCAACTAAAGGAATACTTGAGCTTTGAGTTTTCTCTTCCATTGAATGAACTACAAATTCCACAAAAATAAAGAACATATTAGCACATTTCAATATCATATACCTCGATTTTGGATCCAATTACAAATTTAAAATCGCTCGATAAAATTATAATCCACGATTCAATTCAAAATTATATAAATCACCTGATAAAAAATAAAAAATCAACAAAATAAAAAAATCGCCTATTAAATATCAAGAATGAAAAAAAATTATGTAGAAATATAAAATATGAAGTAAAACGAAATTATTAAAACTCACCTGAAAGAATTAACAATCGCGGATTGAATTTGAAAATATTGAAAAATCGGAGATATCGTGATCATAGCGCCTGAATAATTTGAAGAAATCGATATTTTTAAAAGATAAAATGGCTCGCCATGTTTTCTGTCCTCCAAACTAATTATTTAAAGACCATGTCCTGGAAAAAAATGAAGACGTGATTAGGATCCCTTGAAGCAAATATCTTGTTTTAAATAAATATTCTTAAAATGAGGGTTATAAATGAAAGATTCATTTTAATGAGGCATAGGAATAAATAATTACCATGAGAAAATAAATCTTTTTTTGATTTATTGTTTGTTTATCTGATAGTTAAATATCCAACTATCAAATATGGTCATTTTTACTTTGGAAATTTAATCGAAAAATGATAACGAAACTAGATCTCATGGACGATTAGGAGGTGAACTGCGCACTTATGAATTATCGGTTTATTCCTAAAGAACCAAGGTTGAGGCTTTTTTTTGGAAATGTCGATTGTTATTTCAAAGAGACCGGTATTAGGCCTGCTTGGTCGAAAACCACTTCGATTCGACTGATGCATTTGGAATTGGAAATATATCGAAGATGGAGTTATTTAGTTTCGTTCTGGCCCATAATGAACTTTTATGGATGAATGTTAGCATTACATATCTCTTGAAGGCAGTGTTTGCATTCCAAGATTTTTTACTATTTATAAGGTAATTGTGACATCACCCGCTAAATAAATAAAGTAAGGGAAAGTTGTAGGCTATTTGGGTCGCGCCCATCATAGTATGATTATACTAGATCTAGTGACCATTTCTTTGTTTGTTTAGGACCCAAGGTTGTTTATCAACCAGGGCGATCATACTTGTTGATATTTAGTATGGGATGTTGTCGGTCCTGAGTAGCTAAGGTGCAACATGTTGTACCCCCCCCCCATACATTTTATCTGGAGTGTACAGATTTAGCAGGTAAACCCTTACCCTTTAATAGTTGGAACCCATTATCTAATGCAAAATTTTGGTCTTTATTATGTACCTATTATGTTGGAACTTGATATGCAAGCATTGCAACTATTTTAATACATTTACTTAACGAATTATAGATATTGTTATAATATCAATGCCTAATTTTGGTTATAGTAAGGGAAAAATACATGCAAGTTGTGTGTGATGTGAGTTTTATCACTATAAGTTTTGTAGACTGATCTGGGTGGTTTTGCTTCCCCTAAAAATATGCTCGGGTCAGACTGAGTATAATTTTTAGATTTGCTTTGGATTTGCAAAAGAGGAGTTAGAGTCGAGACAATTCTTGTATTCCTCGTATTTTTTTTCCATAGTGTACATTGTATTATCATCCACTGTGGGGACAAATTGTTATGTTTGTATAGGCTGATCTAGTTGTGTACTTTGATTATGCATTCATGTATATATATATAGTTTTCCTTATGTAAAGAGTATTGGTATATTGTATTTTATTCATTTGGACATGAGATTCAGTTCTGCTCTATTTCTGTTGGATTTATATTCTTCTTCTTTTATTCTAATATTTCTTTCTTCTTTCTCATCCTCTAACTTCCTTCTTATAAATTTCTGGGTTTCCAGTTCTTGAATCTTGACCCGTGAATACAGATGTTGTATTAGTATCGAAATTCTTGGGTCGAATTTCTTGGTTCGTTACACTTGGTATCAGAGCAAAAGGTCAATCAAGAACCTTAGCTCTATGGTGTAAACTCGGTAAGAGATAAGGCAATGGCTGCTTTATTATGAGTTTGTTCATCTATTGAGTGACATATAAATTCTAAATTGATGTGTTTGTCCAACACGGTCAATAAGGATTTCTAAACACTTAAACAAGGCAAATTGACATAAAATTATTTTAAAAAATTGGTAAATGAAATAATTTTACTATGATTCCATATATTTTATATAAAGGAATATTTCAAACTAAATATAGTTTCATGGACGATTAGTTAGATAGGAAATGATGATATTTAATTATTATTATTTATTGTATGATTAGTTGTGCTTACTTTCGAGCATTGACCACTACTGTTGATTGATTGATTTATAATTGTGTCCGACCAGTTTATGGGTATTATATACTTTGTTCTGATAAGAACAATTTTATCACCTTCTTGCATGGGTTGGAAGATTTATAATTAGAAAAACACTGTAAACGAATACCGTGTGAATTCAGTTTCGCGATTTGACTATATGATATTTGATAGCGATGGTAGGTAAGAATTCAACCTAAGCAAAGTAGTTTAGTATGAATTTAAACAAGGATGATTTTTTTTGGATAAATCTTATATAGAGCTAGAATTATATAAGTGTAATTGATAAACAGGGTTTATAAATAGGAAATATAATAGAATTGAGAATGGGAGGTTTTAAATCTATGGTAAATTGGGGAAAAATGGTTCTTCAAGGCTTTAAAGGGGATGATGTGTATAGTTTAAAAGTGTTTTTTTTAAAATGGATTTTAAAGATTTTTAAAAGCACTGATCTTCCTTTGGTCATTGGAAAATAATTCTTATAATGACTGCAACATCATCAGTGTTTATTTTCGAGTTTCTAAGTAAGAACTTGCTACCATGGGAAATTGTTTAGATTAAGAATAAGTTGGTTTTGAACCAAGTAAATATGATTTTAGAATTTGCAAGTTCGACTTTGTAACTTTCAACTTAGTTATGATGTGGATGCATGTATAATCTAGGTATTAGAATTGTTTGATGATGCATTCTACTTGATGTTTCATAAGTGTATTACTATATAAAGTGGAATATTCGACGATTTTGGATAGTTGAGATTTCCAAGTTGAATTGTAAGGATAAGCTAAGTGTTATATGTTGAAGAAAACTGTAACACCCCATATTTTTAATATAATTAAAAATGTATAAATATGTATATATGCATAGATAGGTAAATAATGGATGTATAATGAAAAATTAATTCATACATTGAAGAGTAAGGAAATTAATGCGATAACAATGTGTGTAATTGAAGAGATGAGAAAATAAAATTACTTAATTTAAATATCAGGATTAAAATGGACATCACTATTGCGTCCATCTCGGAATTCTGGTCAAGATAAACACCTGGTTTGCGTAAAACGGACATCATACGAAGAAGTTATTAAGCCTATAAGTTTGTATACGCACAAGATATATATATATATATGTGTGTGTGTGTGTGTGTGTGTGTGTGTATATATATATACAAACAAATTAAAATATAAAACAAATAATAAAATAAGGATTGCATGTAATAAATACATGCACTGAAAAAAAAATGTAATGCATGCATTAAAAGAAAGAAAGGATTGGTTGCATGCAATGTAAATATGTTGCATGCACTGATTGGCAAACAAAATGCATTAACATTAAAAGAAAAAGATTCATGTAATGGTTTAATTTAATTATTGTAGCTAACATGAAAAAGAGAAGTAAGGAGAGAACAATAATTATCATTGTTTTAAGACTTATTAACAAAATACTTCATAGCTCAGTTGGTTAAGACATTGGATTTGTAACATGGAGGTCGGGGGTTCAAACCTCGGCGGCGGCATAATATTTACCTTTGTTTTAGAGAGGGCCAACTGAACATGCAAACATATGTATGTATACAAATTCAAAATTTGAAAGGTTAAGAACCTACATATAAGGAAATAAAGAAAATATATGTATATATATGAGAATATATATATATGCATAAATATATGTATACAAAAGATAAAATTCAAGATAAGACTACAGTCAATGAAATATGGCAAGAATCAAATAATGGTGCAACATCATTTGAATTTTGAAAATAAAACGAAAATTGTGCGTATATATATATGCAAAATGGTCGGTAAAGTAATTGTATACATATAAGAATATTTCATGTGAATAAAATAGTTAAATAAATTCCAGAAATTCAAAAGTTCAAAAATCAAATTTCTAAGCCGAAACAATTCAAACATTCGAAATTCGAATTTCTGCGCCAAAACAGCTTGCGGGACCCAATGCTGACTCAGCGCTGCGTATACGATAAGATTTGGCTAGATTCATCTGCGAACCTGGACTATTTTCTTAACCAGGTACAATGCTGACTCAGCACTGCGTGTACGATAAGGTCTTGAGCACCTATATAAACACCCATAAGGCTACAGTTTTCTCTACACGTCTTCATTATGCCTATACTCTACCCTAATTCATATCAAAATAAATCAAAAACGGTGTTATGCTGCCCAAGTTCTTCATTAGAATTCAAGTAGAGAATCAAAGGCTAATTCAACGACTTCAACAACTATTTTCTAAGAATCAAATCTAAATTAGAGGATCGATAATCTACGTCATGGGATAGCTTTTCAGTTTCAGAAATCAGATCCCAGAATTCAAGATCCGTTCTTAAATCAGTGAGTGGGATTACAATACCCTTCTTGCATAATAGTATTATTATCATTCATCATTTCTCAGTTAAAATTCATGTTGCAATTTAAAATAATCTTTATATGCTTAATCTATTCCTCTTCCCTATTCTTCCTTTTTATTTTTGAAACTTTGGCTACCTTCGAGCCAAGTTCAACAACGCGTAAATTATAGTTATTTAGGAAGAGCTTGAGATTTAATCTATGAATTAGGCAATTTGGGTAAAAAGATTGTTACACGAATGGTTAACCAACATATGAGGAATGATAGCAATCTGTTAGGAGCACATGTATGGGAAACTGGAATAATAGGTATAGCCTATTAACGGGATTATAAGCATGAACATAAATTGGGGTTTTTGGGTAAAGCTTGAATTTGAGACTTGAAAATTGGATATGCCGTTAAGATCCTAGAAACATAATTAAAATTGGAATATGTTGGAAAAACCATGTTTTTATGTAATTATGGAACTCAACACATAACATGAAATTGACAATAGTGGCATAACTTGAACATGAACATGCTTGGGAATTGGTAATTGACATTTGATATCTAGAATGAACATGAACATGCTTGTAAATTTAAAACTGGCCTATGACACCTAGAATAGACATGAATTGTTAATTGACTAAACATGGCTAACTCAAGGTTGGAATGAGTTTGCGATGTAATCCTTCCCGGAACCGCCCGACAAATCCAGTGACCGCAAACAATAGGTTCTAATGTGAGAAGTTAGTCATAACGTGCTTGAAACCCGAGATTAGAATGAGTTGTGGTGTAATCCTGTCCGGAACCAACTGGCACATCCAGTGACCGCAACAATAGGTCTAATGTGAGAGGTTGGGCATTAATAATTAATTAATGCTAATGACACATGCTAGTATGGTAAGGTTAAGTCAACATGAAACACTAAACAACACTTAACCAATTTGACATGATATATGGGTGGGTTAAGTCAAAGTGAACCGCTAGATAACACTTAACCAATTTGACATGATATATGGGCGGGTTAAGTCAACATGAACTGATAGAGAACACTTAACCAATTTAGCATGGTACGTGGGTTGAACTGAATATGTGATTGGGGGTTAAGACAACTTGGGCACATGGGCAAACTTAACCAATATAACAGTATCAAAGCAAGGAAAAGTGGGGAATGATAAGATTAAATAATAGATAAACTTATACTAGGGCTAAGAAATGAATATGACTTAAGATGTAATACAAGACTCGAAGGGTAGGACGACTTATATCATGAAATAAGTTAATCTAAGATGAAAATGTGGGAAAACACCCGTACGCTATCATTTGATAAAGAGAACTTAAGTCACGCTTGAATTCATCGGTAAACCTTAGTTAAAAGGAACTAAGTAACAAACCTTAGTTAAAGAAAACTAAGTAACAGAAACTAAGTATCAAACCTTGGTTAAGAGAACCAAGTAATAAACCTTAGTTAAGAGGACTAAGTTGTAAACCTTAGTTAAGAAAATGAACGATTAAGAGAACTAAGTAGTAAACCTTAGTTAAGAGGACTAAGTAGTAAAACTTAGTTAAGAAAGCTAACGATTCAGGAAACTAAGTAATAAACCTTAGTCAAGAAAGTCAAGTAGAACACGAGGGGGAGCGAACGTCCATCTGATCATGAAGAAGGCTCCAACAAACTGGGTTACGAAGCACGCGGCTTCGAGGGGACATGAGGGTACTCTTGGTATCCCTCTGTGAGGTTACATATGATCCTCCTGGGCTCACAAAGGTTAAGGTCTGCGTTAGAAGAGCCAAGGGTATGTCTGGGTTGCAATATAAGAAAACTAAAGACTAGGATGGGTCAACGTGAGGCAGCGATATCTTGTTTAGCCCTGTGATAGCACATCGTCATCTACCTACCATCTTGAGTCAATCGTGATACGCAAGCGGAAAGGCGGAGAACTCCAAAAGACCATATACTTTGCTATCTAGTTATGGGTGAGGGTGGCCAATAGGTTTGTGGGGGCATAAAGGGCCTGCGTACAGTTCTCATTCTTGATTTTCTTGGGTGCCTTTCATTAGTTGAGGGAGGGGTCAAGTGGGACCATAGCCACATACAGATAAAACAGACCTTAGCATCTGCATCGGTAGATAACCTAAAGCTCCCGACCGAGTTCCGTGTTTCTTGATTAGCCCTGCCGCGAGACTCGGGCCGCACATATAGAGGACATGTGCAACTAGATATCTAGCACGTTTAACGACACGATTGGGACGTAAAGTCTAGGAACATATATCGCTTTGGGTAGTGTGTCCTAGACTAGGGGGCGTTGTTCGATAGGTAGCATTAACCCTAGTGGCCCTAGGTAGCATAATCCCTGGTAGGATCTAGAAAGCGTTCAATAGGTAGCATAAACTTCAGTGGCCCTGGGTAGCGTAAACCCTGGTTGAATCTAGGAAGCGCTGGATAGAAAACCCTAGATTAGATCTTGGTAAAAAACATAATCTAGCAAGATCAAGAATGGTAGTCCAAACGATTTCGGGAACGGTGGCACTACACTAAAGTAGTATAGATTTACATGATGAAGCCCGTACGACATACGGCAAGGGACTATATATATATACATGGAAAGGATTATACGAGTTGGGGGTATCTACATATACGTTGTATTAGGTTAATCTACTAGTGGGACATGAGTATAGCCTAGAGATCTAATATCGCGAATAACATAATAAGCAAGAAAATATAACTGAACGGTATATGTAGGATTATACAGAAGTTTATTCTAAGTCCACTCACATAGAACTTATGTTCTGACCCCCTCCTCATTACATACTTCCAGGTTAGGTTCATGACCGAGATGGTATAAGCTTTGGATACTGGTTAGGCAGTATGTTTTATAAGGTAAAGCTATATTTAAAGCATACTATACTTTGAATTCCTTCCGCTGTAAGATGCTTACGAATTCTGACATGTTTTCTTTATCTCTTTCTTTTTCTGCAGAATACCAAAACGCCCAACTCAGGTTTCGATAGAATAGGTTTTTGAAAAAAATCGGTCTGTCGGAATCCGGGTTGTTACACAAACTTTTAAATTTGATACAAAACTTTGGTTAAGTAAAACCATACACTTAAGAAATTGAAAACTTAGCAAAGTTTACATGAAAATGGAAGAAGATATTGTTATAGTTTATATATTTAATGAAGTTTGAACGTATAAACTAAATTTTATTAAAACGAGCTCATCGCGCAGCGGTAGTTCGTAAATTTTTGATTTGAACTTTAGAAAGACTGCATATGATCCAATATAAGTTGGAATTGTTTGAAACAAGAATCTTTCGAATCTGCTGATTAAATTTATATGATGAAAAAGAAAAATCAATATTTCATCTTGTAGTTTAGAGTTACATCAAAATCAAATTTTTGGGAAAATCACAATTTAGTAGTTTATAAATTAAAGTGATTAATTTAATAAAATAGTTTAGAATTTGAAATATGAAATTTCATAAGTAAATATATCTTATGACTTTGAAAAATATATTCCATGCTATATTTACTTATGGTGGATTTTTGATTCAAATTTTTGGGATGTTCGAGGTAGCGTGAATGGTTTATTAGGTACTAACTTGAGTCTATTGAGCGAATGCTGACGCTTGATAGATTATTTGTCATCCTTGTGCAATGATGAGATTTATAACCAGATGGAACCACAAGTTATAATTATAAGTGTTTTTGACACTATATTTGTATTGATATGTGTTGGTTGCTTACAGCTGCATATAACATTAAGTTACATTTGTATTTCTTATATATTTGCATCATTACTGCCAATTGCATCATATTTGGTTATCGCATATGATTGTTGTTTTGTTTATGCATGTTACAATTGTTATTATATTACATGTTTATTTCTTAATTCTCTTTTGGGTTATGTAAGTATATACAGTTATATGGAAGAAAAAGCTTGTCGGTTTACTTATGGCGTTTAGTTTCATTGGTAAAGATTTGTTTTGCCCAACAAAATGGCTCGGATTATATACCATATGTGGGTCTTATATAATGTTCTCCATGGTTTGGGATACCTCATTACTGAGATGAGATGTAGAGAATCGCATATTGATGTTGTGCATTTTTTTGGATAAAGCCATACAAAGGAGGTGCTATCAAAATTTTCCATAATTTCAAATTTTTGAAAAATTTAACCTTTTTTAAAATGTTTTTAAAGTAAAATTAGTCGGTTTATGACATACTTCTTAACTGGTGATTTTAAGGAGGAAATCCTTTTAAGGAGGAAAGAATGTAACGACACAAATTTCTATAACTGGAATATTTAATTTATTTAAATATTAAAACGATTAATTTTAGGGTTTAATGACTTGGGTTAAGTATAAAATGAGAATTTGAATGTTGTTTTAACTTGAAATTGTAAATCATATAAAACAAGTTAATTTTATTTTTAATCTATTTAAAATTGTATTTAAATGTATACGATAATAATTGTTAACGCCGAAAATGGCACTAACACCAGATTTTAGAGAAAGCACCACCCCTTTACGGGGGAAATAGTATATAACTTCTAAAAATAAATGGAAAAAGGTAAGAAATAAAAAGTAAAGAGAAAGGCATATTTTTTATGGCGGTTCAGCAATTATCAGGGCCTACTTCCACTTTGAATATCTTTTATTATGATTCTTGCCATGCCAAATACAATATATTATGGATGATTACAAAATATTCCCAAAGTAGAGATTAATAGTTAATCACTAGTACTATTGGTTATCGCGGAATCATGATAACTAGCCTAGGTGACCTAGATTTGCTATCACTGGAGAAGAAGCTTTATTGCATGAGAAGAGTAATGGCTGCTGGAGATGAAGATCTATCTTGGCAGAGCTTTTGCAGAGCAAGTGAATCCATCCCCCTTCTCATTGGAGCTTGAGGGGTATTTATAGGTGTTATGGGAGTTGGGCCAGATCCTCTCAAAATAGCATGCCGACCCTTCCTCGTGAATAGCCCATCATAATACACAAAGTTCATGGGTCGGTACTGGTCTATGATGGACCGACATTGGTCCATTGTATTAGTATATTTTGCATGTTTAACTTCATGAATGCATTCCTCGTATCTTTTCTAGCCCACGATAGTGATTTGATGACATATAGATCTAGTTTGATGCTGCATTGAGCTTTACTTCTTATCGTTTCGACACTTTACTTCGATTCATTGAGTGATGTATCTAGATAGGTTTGATTAACCTAAAATTAAGCATGTAGCCTCATTTTAATATGACAAAGAGATTGGAATGGGTCGTGGGTTCATAGGAGTTGTGCCCATGGATCAGAACCGACCTATCATGGGTCAACATGAGTCCATATACATATCCTTTTGGCCCTTGAAACTTGAACAATGGCTTATAAAATGGTTTCAAAGAGTTGTCCTTGATTCGCATACCATCTACTTGACTTTTTAACACGTGTTTTTTTTGCTAGAAATAGCAATATTATTTCGATTTGAAAATTTTAAGATGCCTCAAGCGGACTAATAAATCATGTGCACGGGATACATGTTGTGTTGAATCAAGAAAATGCTTTGTGACCGGATTATTGGCTCGACTACGATGTTGGATCGTGCAATTAAGGAAACTCTTAGGAAATTCCTATTTTTCTTCCTGAGCTTTGGAGCTAACTTCCTCACCTATGCCTCTTCGATGAAATTTTGTCTTGGCTTGATGAAAATAATTATACTCGATTCCAGGATATATTTGGCTTTAATACGACGTCATAGGCATTGGCATTAAAGGTTTGAGCTCAGCTTCGCCCAACATTTTCAGGATTGGTCGATAGCATATTTCGAACTCAAAATTAAACAATGGACTTGGTTTCGGTGAGTTATCTTTGATCTGTTTGATGTCTATTTGATTCTCTTAAATCAGTCTGTTTTTGTTCATGAAAACACCGCAACTCTGTTTTTGTTAATTTTATGACGCTTCCGATTAACTGCTAGATCATGTGTCGGAAGCTCATGTTGAGTGGGATCAAGAGAATAAACTGATGGTTTAATGTCAAGTCATGTGCTTTAAGAAGCTTTTGAGGAAAGTCTTTTCTCCTCTTGAGTTTTGGAGTCGATTCTTTTCACTTACGGCGCTTGGGAGGAACCTTGTTTCGGATTGATGTGAGAGGTTACACTTGATTTTAGTCTATATTCGGTTGGCATTAGAGTCTGGAAATTCCCTTGGGACAGCTGAATGGTGTCTGTGCTAATCCGAGCACACTTGCAACATTTCCATTTTTGTATTGCCTTTGCCTATCCATGGTCCTGTAAAATAGGAAAGCTTTCCGAGCCACTTATGGCAACGGATCTGTTATCGACTTTTTCAAACGATAACCGGTAAGTT
The DNA here is from genome assembly GCA_030737875.1 of Allium sativum. Lineage (NCBI taxonomy): Eukaryota > Viridiplantae > Streptophyta > Magnoliopsida > Asparagales > Amaryllidaceae > Allium > Allium sativum. The sequence continues at coordinate 820,751,528 of CM060924.1, read as the reverse complement.
CCAAAAAAATAAAAGAGAAAATGGCATAAATTACATTACTAACAGATAAGGACCATGATGGCAAGATGCTATGGTTGATGCATATACTTCAAATTGGAAAGCATGAGTCGTTTCTTCCTTGAATTCTAAGCACTTTTTGTTCATGGATTTATTTTTGAAATGAAATATGCATGATCGCTTTGATCATGAGGCTTATGTATAAAATGCATCGTTCTCAAGATTTTGAGGTTGACTGTAGTGTGGTCCTAGTCAATGGAAAGACTTAACTTCAAATTCGAATTCAAATTGATAATCCTGGGAAACTTCCAAACTTCTAACCCCTTATCTTCGTATTTTTGGATTATATGAAGATTCAATCCAAATGTTGCTTAACTTAAGATTTTCTTGATGCTTGAATTCAAGAATAAGAAATGAGCTAGTCTTGATATTGAAATTGACTACTTCATCGCGCAACTTTACAAATTCATATGGACTATATTTGAGCTGTCTTGGCAACGAAAATGGCCAACTTACCCCTGAATTGGCTTTCAGGATAAAGGAACATGCTTTTGTAATTCCCAATGCCTTTGAACTCCATAATTTGAAGCTCATAGCGTTTCTGATTGATTTAACAATATTTGGGCCTTGTCTTAATGGTCAAATGAAGTGTAGTTTATCTCAGTTTTTGAGTTCCTTCTTTGAAAGCATTAGCACATTTAACGGACCTGAAATAGCTTTTCGTGCCAATTTGGGCTACGGGTCCATTGTTGATTGCTGAACCTGACAACGATAAGTCCAGCAAAAATAAATAGTGTGGAAAGTTTTCTAAGCTCAAGTGGGCACACTCAGGAAATGGTATTGTTTGAAAGCTCATTTGACTCATTGGATACAACTCACATGGATATGGTGTTGCACTTGTCCTTGGATGACGTTCGCTATCCCTTGATCGACACATGCCAATCTCAAGTTCTGAACATCTTCCGTTACAGCCGTATTACACTTAGAAATGTGCAAATCCCATTGTTCTGAGTACGTACTTCCTTGTGTAGAGTGGTATCGAAATATCTGACCTACAAATATTCTGGAGGGGTGATTCTACTCAATCCAAATCTGAATCGACTTCAGCCACATACTCCTCCTTAATTCATTTTGGGCCTCCACTCGTAATCTTATTGAAAGAGCATTACCGTAACAGGGAATGTGCCTGATTTTTTCATGCCCAGTGTTTAGGCTTCGAATCTACCAAAGAGTTGCCCCTTTGTTGTCGCATGTTGAATCCCTCGGCATGTATGCTTTCAGTTCGGGATTTCTGAAGGTGATGTACAATTGTCAACTCATGGTGAATTGCGGATGAGCCCACATTCAATTTTATTTCTCCCCATTGTTGCACGTGCTTGAATGAAGTTATTCCTCCATTTGTCATTCCTCACGAGATGTGCTTTAGAAGTTAGGAACTGTTTTGTAGCCGCTTCGCTTACATGGTTACGCCATGTTAATTAGAATAGTTTTGTAACATTAAAGGTGCAGTTTTTGGATAATGTTGTCATTGCTGCTATTCCCTCTAGTTGCGTCGTTGGATTTTCGTTGGCCTTCTCATAGTTATAATCCATCCTCTGGTAGGGTATTCTGTGATAATTGCAGTTAATCAGGCTACGGAGAGCCTGTCTTCGATTGAATGTTTCAGAACTTGATGTGCAATTGCTTTTGAGATTGATGCCGCTTCAAAATCTCTTTCAATTTCACAGCTTGCCATTAGCATGTAAGTGCTAATGGAATGATGCATCCATTTCTCATTCATTTTACACACTCCTTTCTCATGGGGCTAAACTTCGTTGCTTTGCATTTGAAAGGATCTAGCCATCTCTTAGACAATGATCGGTGGTCAATTGACCCTTGGCTTAAGTTTAGCTGGAATATAGTGAATTCTTAGCCAAGCTTGACTAAAGTTTCTCATCTTCCCTTCGCGACGTAACATGCGATCCATAGATTTTGTCACATTCTCTAATTTGTGTAGAAATTCTCTACTTTTGACTTTTTGGGCTGTCGTCATTGGAGGGAGGATATAGTTGAATTTCATAATGTGCATAGTTGGTAGTAAAGATCGGTTGTGCTTTAGCTGAATGCCTATAACTTTAAGGACGAGCTTTTTTTTCTGGCTTCACTTGTAGGTTTCTGTGAATTTGGTCAAGTTCCTTTATTTATTTGGACCCAAGTGTAGAGATTCGTTGGAACCCGATAAATTGATGATTTCACAATATCAGCTATCCTGTTCTCCTGCTTTCATGGGATCCTATAAAGGAGTGTTTGCCGTGTCGTTCGGACAAAGGCTCCATTGTAGTTTCCTCATTGATAATGGGTAAGTTTTTGAAAGAGTATTTAAAAGATAAAGTATAAGTTACTTTATTTTGCTTGTAATGTGTTGTTTATGCAAGAGGCCTATTTATGGCGTTTGAGAGCACCATACCTGCTTTGCCCAAATGACACATTGTATATTCCCCAGCAAATACTCAAAATCCGCATGGTGACTATTTGTTGACTTCTCTTGGATTCCAAGCATCTTTCATACGGGCTTGTAATTGAAAATGAAACATACCTAACGATCTCAATGTAGAATATCGTTGCCTCAAATGACTTTTTGGCCATTCACCTTCATGTTTGGTGAAACGACACCTTCTCCTCTTTGGGTGAGGTCCTATTATAGCTTATGCACCTTTGAGGAGCATCTGAGGTATATTGTCCCACTTTGTGCATTGTATGCTGAATTTTGTTGGATGGAACTCATCCCCTAGATGCTTGGTTTCTAGGCTTATATATTGGTCAACTATTAGGAGGTGGCTTATTCATTTGCCATTTCATGAGTATGCCCTTCAGTTCTTATAAGGATTGGAGCTACCCAATTCTTTATGCCTTTCAATTTACTTTGGTTTACTCTGGTTTGACCTCTCACGGTTCCTCAGTTGCTAACATCCATGCGGGGGATTTTACTACATTCTCTTTGGAGTTTAAAGTCCAAAGCGTAGATTTCGAACTTCACTGATTTCGCTTTTCCATTATGCCATGGTAGAGGTGGATTTATATTTTTATCTCTCCATGGTGTAGGTGAGGCTAATATTTCGCCCATGCAGTGCTTATAGTTTATCATGTACATAAAAGATCTTAGCAACGAAAGATTAGTTTTTTCTAATGTAATCATAATTACATAACTTTCATGTGATATGCATGTTATGTATAACCGCTTGTGCATGTGACTTGATTATCATGTGGCAGTTTATTAAATCACATAGTAACAGTGTTTATCTGACATGCTTATGTATCACATTTCATTGCATACGAGGATCATGATTAAGCTCACGTGTTTGCCCAAGTTGGGAGTGTTAATCTTTATGACTACAAGAGTACTTGTTTTTGTCGGGATATAAAATACTCTTGGAAATTTATTTAATCGCCCCCAGTCTGTTTTGCATGGCTGCTCATATACTCATAACTTAGTGCTATAGTTGGCTGACTGTTTTATCATGATCGCATCTTTTCCAGCTTGTCGATTCAACCTTAGTTGTGCCCCATTTACTCTATTTGGTGATTTACACAAAGATAGTTTGGATTTAGAGCATCTTTACAATGTTGCACATTCTTTGGTTGTCTTTTTTGCCGATCAAATTCATATTCTTGGGAATCGATTATTTGGAAACTTGGTTTCAACCAATATTTAGATGATTACACAAGTTCTTGGATAGTTCTATGACTTATCCATTGTTTCAGGGTTAGGGATGTAGTGACATTATTATTTCATATTTTTGAAGCACGTTGACATTTGATTCGGCTATGAGATCTGTTTCTTCAATGTCGAGGCTCATCTTTATACCTCGCTGGTAAGCGGTCTTCCTTTTATGGCTGGGCTTAGTGACTTCTTTTTCACCAAAGTAAGTCAACGATTCAAAGGATTGCTTCTCTAACGATAGCAGTCTCAAAATTCGATGCCTTCCACACTACCTTTTGATCGCACTGATTAAAACATTGTCCTTACTACCTCCATTGTCGTTTTTCATTTCTGCCACATTCACTAGCATTGTCCCCTTCTTCTAATCTAAGACTATGGTCTTATTCAGATGAGTTACTACATTGTAGAACTTGGATGATTCATCGGCATGACTAGGAAGTGACGGTGTTTGCATTGGATAAACAGGAATAATAATGGAGGTTATAAGGATGGCTTAGGAGAGGACTAATAGGAAAACTAGAAAGGGCCCTAGCATGGTAAGCGAAGCTGGAAAGGCTTTGAATATGCATGGGTTAGAGCTCATATTCACCTTTTCCACGTTACTATTTTAGTTTGATTTAGGAGGTAGAGATCACTTCAGATTTCATTCGGATACAAGTTCAAAAGACGTGGAGGTGAAAAGCTAGTTGAATCTCCTACTTTCGTTATTTGTTCCTACCCATGTTATGTAGTCATGTCTGACTTTCTGAATAATGATTGAGTTTGTCGTATGATTTTGCATCATTTAATTCGAGTTTTCAAATTCCTAGTGTATGCTTGGATCTTTGTAGCATTCCTTACTGTACATTCTTTAGCTAGAGTATCGAGCTATCAACCTTTGCCTTTTGGATTGATTGTAGCTTTGTAAAGAGATGCTACACGGAAATAGGATTGCTTTTTCTCATCGTACGTCTTTGTATCATCTGTACTCTGATACTTTTGGCATTCTTCTTTCATACTTTTCAACATTCTACTCCATTATAGTACTTTATTCTTTACTGCTATGCCTCCTATTCATCACAATGTTGGGATAGACGTATGGTATGCTTTACCCTAATGCCATTTGAGGTCATTACGGGTGGTGTTCCCCTATACCATGGGCCATCATGGATTATGATGAACTTAAACTTCATATTCGCTAGGTGTTACCCATAGTTTATAGTGACTATTGGTCTTGTTAACATGCTTGGCATCTTACATTTCGAGTTATCCTGTGGGTATTCCCAATCTCAGTTTTTTAGCGGTTTTCGATTGCTCCATTGGTTTCGAGTTACGTTATGCTTCGTAATCGCCTTTTGAGCATCTCTTATCTGAATGCTCTAAGAAGACGGGCTATTTGGACAGTCGCACTTTGTGCCATGATTGTTAAGGTACCATGTCTTCTAGTGGAGGAATTCCGGTTTGCCAGGAATGGTCATTTGGTTTGTCTATCAGAAGATCCTTTTGGAGCTATGGTAAGGATGCTTGTTTGTTTGTGACTCCAAGTGTGCTTGTTGAATGACCCTGACTTTACTCTAGGTATGATAGTACCTCCTTGCTAGAAAACTCGATTCCAAGGGTCGAGGAATCTCATCCTTGAATTTGCGTGACAAGGGTTTCTCTTTGAAGTCGCATGTACAAGATCTTAGTGCTTACCCTTGTATAGATATGCAGACACTTGCTTAGGAGTCACAATTTCTTTTTTGGACATGCATATTATTTTGCCCAACTTCATCGTTCATCTCATGCCTTGGCTTTTTTGGATTTCTGATCAATCGTTAGTCATTGGTGTCATCCCGAGTCATATTCATTTGACGTTAAACTAAGTTCACCGTGCGGTGGGCTTTTTTGTCCACTCGATCTTTATCGATGGTCGCATGCCTTTATCTAGGGTCGGGACTAGTTTGTGTCAGTGGAGTTTCCCAAGACCGGACTCTTTCATTATATATATCGAGCATGCCTCATAAAGACAAGGTCTTTTCGCCCTTGATTTTTATCGGTGGTCGTATGGCACTGACATCGCATTTCCCGAGGCTTGACTCATCACGATGTATATCAAGAGTGCCTCATAAAGACGAGGTCTTTTTGCCCCTGATTTTTATCAATGCTCGTGTATCCGACTGGGATCGCGTTTCCCGGGGATTGACTCATCGCGATGTACATCAAAAGTGCTTCGTAATGATGATGTCTTTCTCACTTAATTTTTATCGATCTTCGTGTGCCTTAATCCGGGTTCGGGACTAGTCTATGATGATCACATTTTCCGAGGCCATACTTTATCATGATGTATATCGAGAGTGCCTTGTAATGACTAGGTCTTTCTCACTCAATTTTTATTGACCGTCATGTGCCTTCATCCGGGGTTTGGAACTAGTCTGTGCCGGTCATGTTTCCTGAGGCTAGACTTTATCACGTTGTATACTGAGTGCCTCATAAGAGCAAGATTTTTTGCGTGCCTCGTCTTGGGGGAGGTCTTCAGGTGCCTCAATATGTGGAAGGGTTCTGAGTGCCTTCGTATGTGGAAGGGTTTTGAGTTACTTTGAATGTGGAAGGGCTTAGTTATAATTCCGACGGCCTTAGAATGACGTCGCGACTTTGTGACTTTGCAAGTCTTTAAATATTAGTGATAGTGCTAAAAATCGTAGGATAATGCCATTGCTTGGTGATTCTAGCCGTCTTTGGACAATGATGATTTTGTTACAATGCGGATATTGCATGACATAGTTACTTCTTAATACACCATTCTTTGGAACAAAATGAATTTCACCTAGTGTCACAAACTTGACAGTTTCGGTGAGGGTCATTTCATTAATTGTCCCTTGAACCGTCATAGCACATTTGAGGGTGAGATATCTAACCTCAGAGGTCTGATGGTGAAATTTAGCATTCGAATGCTTTGTCGCCTTTCCTTGTCCTAGTGTTATTCTCAGCTTTGCTCCTCTGCTGGGTACCGAAGTTGGTTCAACCGAAGGACTATGAGGTTCTATTGCTCCTTCATTCTTTTGGCACATTTCGACCATTTATTGATTTTTTATCTAAAATTCTAGTCCTGCCTTCCTGCTTATGCACATGGTATGTAGCATTTGTTGGGATGCGGTTTTGCTCCTCTTCCATAGCTTATGCAATGTCACGTATGTTTCAAGTCATCCGTAGAACTTGGCTTTTACCAATCTCGGATGATTCATGGGAGCCTTGCATTGGACTACAACAATTGTCATTGCTTTAGCCATAACTAGTGATACCTGCGCAATGTAAACAATTTCAGAGCAGTTGTGTTATTATAAGAAAAGACAACTAATGTAATATGATTATTTGGGTATCGTGTTCTCGAAATCTTACAGACGAATAAAGTTCAGATTGGAATCAATTTTTGTTATCTGTCCCTCCTTCTTTCTTTCTTAAGTCTTCACCACGAGACATGAGTTGACTATTTTCCAGGGTACACATTTCATCTATTTATGTTTGTCGGAATTTCTTCCCCCTTTTGGCTTTAGTTAGTTGGTTATTTATGCAATCCTCTCGTGATAGGCTTATACTATGCAAAAGGGTTTGGGGCTAGGTCGTCCAATCCTTTGAAGAGAAATTATTCATTCTTTTCTTAGCTTACCATTGTGAATTATTCTCTATCTTTCTGTCCAAATGTTCCTTAGACTAACTATGACCCCTTCGATCAAACCATACGGTGGTCCCGCAATCAAAAGGAGTTAGTTTGATGGGTCAGTGTCGACCCATCTCTTATGGATCAATATCGGACCATGTAGATAGCTTATTTTTTTCATAATTTTTTCCTTGAAGTAAGGTGATAACGTGGTAGAACTCAACAGCGATGTCAAAGTTGTCATTTCTTCTATTCTTTTGGTTCGGTACCAATCTATGGGGTATGGGTTGGTACCAATCCTCCTATTAGAAGTTTTCTGAGATTTTTCTTCCTTGAAGCAATGTTGAAGGTCCGTGTAACCGTTTCATGAAGTTGAATGCGACGCCAGACGAATTCTTATGGGTCAGTACCGGACCGATGTGATGGGTCGGTACCGGACTGATGTGATGGATTGGTACCGAACCCTATACTTAATATATATCTCTTGTCCGAATTCTTATGGCCTCTGACACTATCTGCTCTATTAAGCGAAAGATTCATCTTATATGAATTAGATTTTAGTATCTAATTATTATGTAGGTTGGTGGGATCCAACATGATTCCTCAAATGTTTTGGATGTTACTTGCTTTTATAATATATATATATATATATAAGTAAAATTAAAATATGTTTTAGATGATGAATGTTGAAATAAAATCAAATCCAGTATATTATTATTCGATAAATAGTATTGGTTAAGAGGTTGACCACAAGTGATCTGAATTTAATATTTTGAAGACGTTGATTTGTAGTCATGTGAATTATCCAAGTTTGAAGTTATAATTTATATTATAATGAAGTAAAATTTTGAATTGAATCTTCATATAAGTTCTATAAAATAGAAGTTTTATAAATACAACAATATTTATAGTTGGATTTTATAAAGAGATTATAAAATTATTTGTGTTGCGAATTTCCATCTTTAATATGATTTTGAAATAAGGAAGCTTTTACTAATATGAACTCTACACTTTTGTATTGTCGGTTTATTTCTAAAGAACCAAAGTTTATTTTTCTAGAAATTATCTACAGTCATTTTGAAAGGACTGGGATCGGGCCTGCTTGCTCGAAAGCTACTTCGATTTGGATAATGCGTTTGGAATTGGAAATATATTGAGGATGATTGAACATGGAGTTATTTAGATTCGTTCATGCCTGAAACGAACTTGTATGGATGGATTCAAGCATTACATATCTCTAGAAGGCAATGTTTGCATTCTAAGATATTATGCTATTTATAAGGTAAACGCGACTTTTAGCCTCATCTCTCGGTAAACGAATAATGCAGGGGAAATCAACATAGCTATATATACATTCAGATATGATCATCCCATATCTAGTGTCCATATCTTTGTTTGTTATGGGGACCAATGGTTGTTTATCAACCACGGTGATAATACTCGGCGATATCCAGCACTTCCAGTCTTGAGTAGCTGGTGTGCAACGTGTTGTATCCTCCCATACATTTGATTTATAGGTATATAGATTCAGTGGGTAGACCCTTACCCTTTCATAGTTTGAAACCATCCTCCAATACAAACTTTCGGTCTTGAGAGTATACCTTTTATGTTGGAACTTAAGACACAAGCATTCTGACTATTTTAATACATCTACTTGTGAATTGTTGACATTCTTATAACATTAGTGGATATGTATTATAAAAAAATCGATTATCATAAGGGAAAAGTGCGTTCCATGTTTATTTGTGGTCATGTCTTATGGGAGTTCCATTCTTTTAAAGGATTTCTAAAATTATGCAAGTTGTTTGCGACAGGAGATTTATCATTGCAAGTGTAATAACCCAGAAATTTTAACTAATTCAATTTGAATTTTTTAATATATAATTTTATTTCCTAAATATTAAACAAGATTTAAATACAAATTTCATAATCTTTTATGAATATGTTTGAATAATAATGATAAATATTTTATTTTATTAAGGTATAAGAATATGGATTATATAAAGAACGGTTAACCTATTTCAAAGCTATATTTAAATATAAAATTTAATTAAACAAATATAAATTGAAATGAATACTTTTAAATATTAATAAGTAATGATGTTATTCAGTTCTAATAACATATAATGATGTCTATATAACTATGTTACATGGATATAAATTTTATAAGGATTTGTTAAGTATTTAAAATTATGTTTAAGACTATTTTGGTTAATATAGTTTTGGTACACACACAAACATATATAAATATGGGTAATATAATAAAATAAATATTTTTGGAATATATGTTGTAAATATTATTCATAATGTGATAACATGAATTTGATGTTATTTAATAAAAATCCTAATCTGGAAGTAATGAAATGCTTACATTTATAAGTGTTGATAACTTATTACATTTATAAGTATTACAAAGATGTTGCCAAATTAAGTCATTTTTAAAATGGTCTTAAGATAAGGATTAAATCAAGTGTCTCCTTACTTGTCACCACGCATGAAGAGGCTTCATGTTGAAAGCCATGTGTCTCCATTTCAAATAACTAAAGATCCCTTAATACACAAACAATGTAAGTTAAAAGCTTTGATTATGGATAAAGACTATAAATGGCGACATAGATCTCCTCTTTTCTTCTACTCTTCTCCGCCGCAACTCTCCTTCCACATCTCCTGACTTCAATATCTCTCCTCCTCCTTAACTCTATGCTTTCGCCAAGCATGGTCTTAATCCATTAACCTTATTTTTGATTCCAGATACAAGCTTTACCCATGAAATCGTCTTTGAGCTACTACTCCCCTAATTATCTTCAATCTCTTCTCTTTACCTTAGATCTAACTTTAATTCATGCTGAAGTCTTCCTATACCGCTATTGGTTACTTTTTCAGGCAACTACGTGCCCTACGACCTTCTAAAGCACGTTATTCAACTGATGGTGATGATAATGGTTTGGATCTGAACACTAGCGTGGAATTGACTGGTGAGAAGCAACGTCTTTTTCGTTCTATTGTGTCACGTTTCAACTTATTGTTTCTGATGGAACAATTTACGAACTGGGTATTCAATGTTCTATTGGTTACTGTCTTGTTGGTAGTTTCTTGATTTTGTTCTGGGTTGTTTTAGTCTTGTTGTTTAAAGAGGAGTTTGGTTGTCTTATTGCAGTTTGTAGCTCTAAGATCTGTATGTTGGGTCTCTGCTATATTTCACTGTTCAACTTACTGCTAGTAACTTGTTCAGTTTGTATGTGAGGTTCTTTACCGGTGGATGATGGCATAATACGAGATGCTTAGGCATTGATTCATGTTGTTATTTGCTGGGCGATGGATTTCCTATGCATTAATGGGTTGCTATCAGTACTATTTTCTTTTTGGTGAGCGAGAATTTATTGCGGTCTGTTTGAAGGGTGTTGTGTTTTTGCGTACTTGGACTTTGTCCTGGTCATCAATTATCAGTAACATAGGTGAAGCTACGCCTCTTGTGGTTGCTGCCTCGTTGGTGATCTTTATTTTCCTCCCTATACAATGCATCTTGTCAACTGGCCAATATGCAATAGTACCATGTTATCTGTGCATAAAATGGCGTGGCGTTCTAGAATACAGGCTGGAACTTCTGCACTTTTCTGAGTGTGCCCACGCTTTGGTCTTGTCATTTTATCCCATGAATACTATAGTCTTTAATTGAACGGATATTTTCTGTATTCTTTGTATTCATTATGAAATTCACTACAAATTGTAGTATGTTATTGTATTATTCTCTCCCTGCATAGAGAGTCTGACCATGTAAAATTGTAGTCTAGTAAATAGCCCACTCCAGTGCTCTAAGCCTGTGTAGGTAGAGTGGACGGAACACTATAAACTCCGTAGGCGGTGGACGGTCCACCTTAAAAACCGAATTAGTTGATTATCAACCATAATCACACTATATAGTATTTTTATTATTAGTTATAATAAAAAAGTGTTACGGAGCACTATAAAAACCGGTCGTCTATGCCGAAAATATAAAAAACCCTTAATAGCTTCCTATATAAAGAGCACTTAAGCCTTTATTTTCTACACCACTTTCTCCATTCTCTTTGCACCACCCTCTTACTCACCTCCTCCATCCCATATGTTAGGACCTTCCACCACCAACAACACCACTAAACAGCCCATCAACTTCCTCCACCACTCCACACTTCATCTTGCATTCCCTCTTCACCAAAAGCCTTCACAAAAACCCTCCTCTCCTCTTTAATTGCTCTCGGCCTCCACTTCCCAAGCACCACCACCACCGTACCCTCCTTACCAACCACCTCTGGCGAACCAGCAGCCCACCCAGATCCGCCACAAACCCCCATGTGGCTTCGCCTTCCCCTCTCTTCCCTTGAAGTCACATTTTCCCTTCAAACCCACACACGCCAACTCCACCACCTTTTCTCTCTCCTCAACGCCCACGACAGCAGCCACATGGCAACTTCCGATCACCAGCCCTACCATCCCCTCCTCCTCACTCAGTTCATGGACCCCATTAGCTTCAGCCCTCCTCTTCTTTAAAAAAAAAGAAAAAAGTGTTAAAGTGTATATATATCTCTTGGTTTGCAAAGGAGTGATATGTTAGCATTGTTTGTTGGTTCAGAAACTTTAACGGTGAAAAATTTGGAAGGTAATGGCTATGAGAATTTCTACTTTAATTATTTTAATTTAGTAAAAATTGGTTAATTATAATTGTTTTAGTTAATCATAATTAGTTGAAGTTAAATGTCATTAGTCGAAAATAATTGGTTGGGTATGGATGTTGATTATTGTATGCAATGTTGAATGGATGTTCATATATATAGAAACACAATGAACACTGATAAGCATTAATAATCGTAACGTTTGTGCACAATTGAAATGTTTCTTTAATTGTTGGTATGAATTAGTATCGATTAATGTTGTTCGAGTATAATTAGTTATGGGTGTATGAAATCACACACACTGTAGTTATGGTATTATATGGGTAATAGGTTCAAATCACCCTTCCAAATAATAGCGATTGTATTATTTTAATATTGAAATAATAATAAAAATCAAGATTTTAATTTGGATTTCGAAACTATTTGGAAATCTAAGTTAAGTACGAATAATATTCGTAAAAGACGAAAACGATTTGGTAACGTTTTCAACTATTTATGCCCGGTTAAAATTTGAATTGGGTTTTGAAGTTTAGTTTGAAAAACGAGTTTGAGTTAAGTGTATAAACATTGGTTTTACACAAACTATTTGTTTTGCTATTCTTATTTATTTTTATAATGAACGTCTGTAGGTTTTGAGAACAATTGGACGAGTTTCAGAAAATATATTATTTAATTAATGTAATATTATTATAATATCAAGTTTCCAGTTTAATTTGAAAGTTGAAATTTTAAATATGGTTTTCAAATGGGTGTGTATATGTTTATGAAAAATTATAATTATATCGGAATAGATTTGGACGATTTTATATTATAAATCATTATATGGTCTGAATAGGACGTGTCGCACAGTGACAGTTCTAGAATTTCAACCACAAATTTTAAACGGTTATAACTGTGGTATTTTAAATTGGATTAACATAAAACGAAAAATGTTGGATTTCTAATAACAATAGTTTTAAATAGAAAAGAAAATTTCAAGTTTTAATGAATAACTTTTAAGTTATGTTAAAATAAAATTTAGAAAATATCGCTATACGTGCTGTTAGGTTACCGTAATTAGAAATCTAATAAAACGGGTTTATAAAAATGATTCCTTTTTTGTAAAATTATGATAAATCGTAATTAATTATTTAGAGGTAATCTGAGTTAGAAATATTGAATTTTGAATGGGTTTTAATCTATTTGATTAACTAGTTATTTGCGCACTTTTGTGGCGCTTTTAAAAAAAACATTATTATGATGTTTTTTCGGAAAATGATCAATGAATTTTATAACTCGTGAACTTTTATTCAAACTTCAAGTAATCACTTTTAAATGGTTTGACAAATGTTTTGGAAGGTTCTAAATTTATTAAAATATTTTGTATGGAATATTTACATATTTTAAGTTAAGTATGGAAGTTTGAATTTAAAAAGAAATGGGTTTGGATAGAGATAGTCTTCAGATATTCGATATGAAATTCTATTGTTGGACGAATACTATCTGAGAAAATAGAAAAATATTCATGTCGAGATTATGCATATAGTATTCGCCGATTTTGTGAGTTGGTATCAAATATAAGTCGATTAAACTCTATAAAAACTTATGTTTGAATATCAATTGATTTTGGATTATCATAAATGGTGTCTTTAATCCAAGTAAAGATGAAGTTGAGATGTGGTAATGTGAAGACCTAAGATAAGAATAATATGTTTTGCGAGATTAAGGGTCGATAAAATGAATAATCTTGATCCAAGTTTTAATTGGAATTTCAACGAAAGTGTTCAAATTGTAAATTGAACTTAAGGAACTTGGAATAAATCAAACTTTGATTTGTAAGTTATGAAACTATAATTCGAGAATGGACTGATAACTATTCGGAAGAAGATTTGAGTTGAAGTCCTGTGTAGTCCATAACTGTTTTAAAAGTAAGCTTATTACTTGGAAAGACCGGGATCGAACTTATGCCCGAAAACCATTCAAGGTAATAATACAACGTTATGAAGCAATTTAAGACTTGGACGATAAGTGAAGACTGGGAATTTTCAGATTGTTTATATTGATGGCTGATGTCTCAGATTGGATCGTACACCCAGTACGAGGTTATAAGTGGCATGAGATCTGGATGTATTTGGAAATTTTTGGATGTTGTTTCGTTCAGACTTAGAATTGACTTGTATGGATTGTGTGTATGACATTGTAATTGACTGCGTAGCACTGATTTTTGTTGACATATATCTGTTTGGTGGTGGAGAATTTATCCTCTTAGCTTAACAACATTTCTCCAAGACGTATGAGCTTGGAGGTTATATATTGATAGAAATCAGTGGTTTGTTGTGAAAGGATAATGTGGCATACTTAAGTGATGACATATGGATGATCAAAGCATTTCTTATTGAAGCATAACTTTGTGTATATCAGGACCTCGACAAACCTCATACCCTGGATTGATGGTAAACTAGTTGTCAGATTTTTTATATTTGTTTTGTATGTTCGATGCACCGGGTTGTGATGATGAAAGGGTACCATGAAGTCCCGAGTCTAGGACACTATTTGTCGGGTACTGTGATTCATATGTGGTGGGCTAGTATAATGGTGTCAGAGCATGGATGTTAACTGCGAGTACTGGAATGTTGCGCAAAAGCCTGTGAGCCCACAAATGATCTTTCGTACCAGGAACCATCATGTTGGAAGCTCAATCTCCATTGTGAGCCCGTACAGTTTTGATTATATACTTATACATCAACATAATAGGATGGGGTATTATGTTAGCTAAGATTAATATATTTACTGTCAAAAGATTTTTCCATACTATGCACTAATAATAATATGAAACAGGACTTTCACGTATCAAAGCATTTTTAGTTATCATAAGACAAAACTTGCTCATTTGGTGTGCGCTTGCATTATGTGATGTGGGACGAGCTTATGATAGCTACGTTTTTCAGAAAGTCATTGCAAATTTCTATTCACTGGTATTCACATGGAGTAAACTCGTTCGACATTAGCGGCGTGGTCCAGTGAATTACCCAATAACTTTGAAATAAACCCTAAAGAAAATTGTTTTGAGTTCTCACACCAGTCCCATGACTGACCTAAAGTCTACTGTTCCCACACTTAAACTCTGGGTGCTCATAATTTTGCGTGGGAATCTAGTAGTTTGGTTTGCAGATTTAGTCCTCAGAGCTGGAATCAATTTTGGAGCAAGAGTTATGCTATGGATTTTCCTTCTTCCGCTGAAGGCCTATTTGTATTTCTTTAAACCAAGTTTATGTTGTACTCTAGTATTTCTTGTAACTCTGATGTAATATTATTGTAATGACAATGGAAAGTTTTTTATTTTTGTGCAAATATGTAAGTACCCCTAACAATTCATCTTTATGAACAATTTAAGTTGGTTTAATTACTGTCGAAAATTGGGCAAAATGGCGGGTCGCTATAGTAAGTATCTTAGACTAATCCCGATGGTTTTGCCTTCCCGCAAAATGTGCTCGGAACGGACCAAGTATGTTTTCCGAATTTTTCTTTGGATTTTCTTAGAGCTGCAAGAGAGGAGTAGAGTCGAGACGTATTATAGTATTTCTCGTATATTTTATTTTTGCTGTGTGGGTTGTATTTATCAGGCATTTTCGGGACAAATTATTACGTTTGTATAGGCTGATCAAGTTGTGTATTATGATTATGTAATCATGTGTATATACATTTTTCCATGTATAAGGAGTATTGGTTATTATATTTTATTCGCTCCACTGTGAGATTTCATTCTATTCTATTTCTTTTGGGTTTGTGTTCTTCTTCTCTTCTAATATTTTTTCTCTCTAACCCAGTAACTTATGTAACACCCTGTATTTTAACAACACTAAAAGAAGATAAATTGAAGAATAGTTAATTTAATATTCAGAATTAAGTGAAACAGACTACGCCATTGTGTTCGTCTTGAAATTCTGGTTGAAATGGATAACTGATTTGCGTAAAACGAACACCGTATGAAGAAGTTATTGAGGGTTGAAGTTTGTATATGCGCAAAGAGTGTATAAATATAAAATTAAATCCAGAATTCAAAAATCAGTTCGAAATTCAAAATTTTGGGAGGCGGAAAAATCCCGCTCAAGGGTGTTGACCCCTCAAGGGGGGTTGACCCATGGGTCGACCCCATAAGGGAGGGGGGGGTCGACCCCCTGCGGCAGATCTGGCAGATTAGGGTTTTGGGGTCAGCTATAAATGTGGCCTCATTTCTCATGTTTTTTGAAACGACCCGCAAATCTGTACCCTTTGAGTCGACTGATAACACAAAACGTCCAACCCAAATGACACAGAAATACGAACCATTATTAGAAAGAAGTTAGAGGATGAGAAATAGAAAGAAAGAATTATTAGAATAGAAGAAAACGAAGATCACAAACTCACAGCGGAACGAATAAAATATATTAAATAACATAACTTTTGAAATGCAAATCAGTAACTGTATATATACGTACCATTATCAGAGCACAACAATTATTCCTGGAACAGTTATCAACACCTGTTTCCAGATACAACATAGTACACAGCGGAAATATGATAGTCTATAGCTAACTGGTGAAGCCTCCTGCTTCAAGCTCCTCCAGGTGAATCTGAAAAATCCCGACTACTTGACTGCCCGTACAAATTTGGGCACCCAAGAGTTTAGGGAAAACAAACAAAATAAACTCTGGGTCAGTCATGGGACTGGTGTGAGTAAACTCCAACCATTGGTTTAACTTTCAAAAATCCTTTCAAAAGAAATGATAATCGTAAGACCAATCCACACATAAACACATATGGTTTTTACCTTACGATAACCCAAAACACTTTGGAAATCATATATTATCTGATATTATAATAATGTCTAATCACAAGTAATTAACAATCTAGTAGAACGCTTGCATCTCACGCTCTACATATATAATATACAATCAAACTCGCAGGCACTTATTGGAGATTGGATTCCAATTTGACAAGGTATGGGACCACCTTCCGAACGTGTATCTCTAGAGGCAAATACACTGGGTTCAACAAGAACGTCTTGCAACCCGGCCCACACATGACCGACCACTCATTTCGCTTGAGTGTATCGAATGTATATCACCAACGGTTGGGATCAGCAACCGTCTCCCGATAAGGGACAACATCGATAGATTTAAGAACAAAAGGAATTTCTCTAGATAGGTGATCATACATCCTAATGGTTGCGACCCACATAGCCATGCTGCCTGCCCGATTTTTGTCTACTTCCGGGTTGTGAGGCTTGAGGTATGAATTATCTTCCAGAACATCTGGCCATCATTCACTTTGAATGCCACATCGTCAGATCCATCGGAAATCACTAATTGATTCCCACAAAAATACTCAGATTGTTAGGCTAAAGAAGTTTCCCTTCTATGCCACCAACTTCGTACGTTTGAAGGAATCAACGTACGTAACCCCCTTTGGAAATACTCTGTCAGACACTCGTCCATACAAGTTGTCCTGGGTCTGGACAAACCGAAGGCACTATTCAGTACATCCATCTTAGGCACTGTTATCTAAGACTTATACAATAGCCCTTGCACTCCACTCCGTCTTCAAGATATTCATCATACTTGATTCGCAACGCTTATGCCAATACGGAGTGGTTCTCTGGATAATGATCCAACCGGTCTCTCCATATTAACAACGTTAAAATGGAAAAAACTTTGATAGTCGGTGATTTAACTATCAAATGAAAACATGTCGGTGTGCAAACAATGATATTATTTCCAAAAGGAAATTCTATCGACCAAACATCATTCAACGTTTATCCCTTTTTGTTCATTCATTTATTCATTTCCCTTTTCACTTTCATTTACATTCCTTATTTAATATATTTAGAAAATATATTCTATTAACATTGGAAAACATTTCCATTATCTGTCCTCTATATTCAGAAAACATTTCTGAATTCTCATTTGGAAAACATTTCCAAATTTCCTTCATTTGATTAAACAGATGTTTGAATAAACATCACTATGCCAAATCTCCTTCATTTGGTTTCCACTTAACCACTTTCCACTATCGAACCTTAACCATTTCTTAGTTAAAACGAAGTCAATCAAGTTGGGGTATAATTACCTCTCAGACCTTAACTAAGCAACATTTCTAACCTCGAAATAGACAAGGTTCATCTTTCCAATCTTTTAACACGCTTCCTTACGTTGCTCTCGGATTCGATTATGAATCCACTCCCTTTCCAGGAATCACTTGATTATAACAATGGTGTTATACTTCCCGGCATCCGAAATATATTAACTTTAATATGACTTTTATTTTCTAACTTGAATATCGGAAAACATTTCCAATATATATAATTTCTTTATTGAGAAAATATCCCTTACTCCAGTTAGAAAACATTTCTAAATCCTTTGAATTTACTGATGTTATAAACATCGTTATTATGACTTAAATCATAAATCATTCGTTTATTAACGATATCACTAACCAACCCTTTCTATCATTCACTTTGAAATATTCAGAGCTCACAACTTTAAACCAAACATTGCTTTCAACAACAGCGTTAAAACCGCTGCCTTAGCATTTTAGAACACTTATCGTAACCATAGCATTAAGATTGCTATTAAAACAGTTATTATAACGGCAGCGTTAAAATTGCTATTTAGATTTACCAAGACATTTACTATAACAGCAGCGTCTAAAATTGCTGTATAGATTTACAACCTCTATTATAATAACAACGCTAAAATCACTGTTTAGTTTTATAAAAGCATTTCTTACGAAGACAGCGTTAAAATCGCTGTTTAAAATTTTTAAAAAAGCATTTCTTATAACAACAGCGTTATGATTGTTGTTTGAATAAAATACCGTGTGCGACGCACACGCTTCCGTTGTTGTTTTGAATAAAATACCGTGTGCGACGCACACGGTTCCGTTGTTGTTTTATAAACTCTGTTTATTTTAAACAATTCAAGTTCTCCTTCAAACATATTTATAAACTATACATTCTTCTAACCACTTAATTCGATTTCTATAAATCCCCTTTTTATATACATTTTATTTGCAAAAAATTTCCTTGGTTAAACTATTTATTCCTTTACTTTAAGCATTTGAAAATCTTCCTTTGAACTTTCCTCTGTACTTTGCTAAATTCAAATCCATTTCAAATATTGGTTTCAAAACCGATACTCACTTTCAAATATACATTCATATTTGAACTCACCTTTAAATTTATCCAATGGTTAATGATCCACTTAATTTATATCTTTATTCATACATTTTTCTTGGTTTACCCAATGGAATAGGTTTCCATTTGCAACTCAATGAAAAGGAAATTATTTCTAATTTGGAAATAAACTCTGCTTTTAAATTCTACTTTCCTTTTTCACATTCGATGATATTTTACGGTATCTAAAATACCAGGTTCCTAAGGCCAGGGTAAATCAAACACACAAATTCAACCATGGATAATGTAGCATAACATATATCACTATTAAATAAAACAGTAAATAAAATGTTGAGGGATCCAGTTGGATCCCTCCAACCTGTTTCCCTGCATCCACAGATGTTAGTAACATCAAAAATATCGCGTTAATAGGAAAAAATCAATCAACGATGTGATTATATCAACCAATTTATCAACTATTCAATCAAGCAACCATTTCACATTATAAAATAATTTTAAACGAGTGAGTTTACTCACCTTGTTTAGCAGTTGACGGCTTTGCCTTTGTTTCGTTTGAAATCAAACAGAATTTGATTTTATCTTGAAATTCCTGTAGCTTAGTTCTCAGCGAACTCGGTTCCATAATGAAGACCTCGTTGCCATGATTCTAATGTGACCGAACTTGTTTGATTCATTTTAATATAATAAGTTTGGATTAGTCGCGCTTAATCCTCCTCAGCTAATCCTCGTTTCTTTCCCCGTGAAATAGTTGGAAGTTTGCTGCTAAAATAATTTTTTCCTTTGTTGTTTGCCATTCAAATCTTTGCCAACTTCCTTTGTAGTTCTTCACAGCCAATAGCTTCGTCACTTCACTAACCTTACTAACTCCAACACTAAAAAATATTTTTATTATTATTTTCTTTTTATTAAATCCTTCCTCATAAAACCCGCAACACCGTACCAACAAGGGTCAGCTTCCCCTTTCTCATGCCACTGCTGTTGGGACCATTTGCTTAGATAATCACCACACCCAAGGTTCCAGTCATCCACCACGCCACATTGATTTCTTTTAATCGCCACCTTAATCACTTTTTAAACTAATTATCACAAGGCCACCTAATCCTTGTTATTAACAAAACCATTCATTGCTAAAGCTTCTTCTTCCCAGAACAAAGAAATAACTCGATAATACTCCAGTAAAAGAAACCCATGTTACTCTCGCCTGACTGCCGCTACTCCCTCTTGCACCTTCTCCATCTATATTCTTCCCTCACGAAATAAATACTGGAACTGTCGCTTTAGTCTTCCCCGGTAATAACTTCAGTTTTTGAAACCGAAACCACCAAGTGTCACTACTGTGAGCCATCGGAGGCTGACCGCGACACCGACCCTCCCTACGTCAATGAGTACACACTAGAACTGCTCCTGTTTGCGTCCTCCTCCAGCCTCGACTAAGGCCTCCTCCATCGAAGAAACACCAGTCAGAAGCAAACCGCCCAGCACCCACCAGACCCACTGTTGTTCCTCCTACAATCGCCTTAGGTCGCCACGCTCTCAAGCCTTAACCACGCTGTGTTCACATATGAAACAGTTTTCGAACTCAAGGTAAATGATTTCAGTAAGAAGCTTGCGCATACACCAGTCCATCAGAACGAATGAAATCGGATTTTAATGTGCCAGTAAAACTTGCGACTCAGAAAAAGAGAAGAAAAAGAGTATCGGTCAAGAATGGTATGGAGCTGTTCACATGTGTATTTATAGTTGCGAACCCGTGATATGCAAGGAATTTATAAAGGGGAAAGTTTGGTGGCCACGCAATTGAAAATAGCTGCAGAAATAGGGACAAGTAGACCGATGATTTACATTGCTTTGTCTGTACGATTCTAAAACCTTGGCGACAAAGGAATTTGATAATAGTTGTGGATAGGTCGGCTTGGAGTGTCATCTCACATTCCATAGGACATTGAAAACACGTACCACAAATGTTTGGTCTGTACTACGTTTTAAATATAGAGTGGCATTTTATTTTATTTTTATATTATACGAAGCTTAGCGATGAAATATCAAGTAAAACTAACCACAGCCGACTTCTATTTACTGATAAAAAAACTAATCTTGGTGTAAAAAGGTATTCTGAACCCAATGGGACAAGTTTCGTCGTATTCTGAGATCGTATGAAAATTTTTCCTTTATAAAACCAAAAATCAACACACGTTTAAAATTTTCAAGATCACCAGATAAATCAAATCAACTTGAAACTGCGAACACCGACAATAACTTTTCGATACGAATCCAACGGCACTAGTTTCGTCGCATTCTGAGACTGTTGCCCCGGTAGGCCATTTTTGACGCGTACCGCACTGCCCTTCTGAACACCAAATTTGCCGATCTCTAAAAATAACAAACTATATACCTACCTTGACTATATCCGACGCTACGAACTCACTGGAACTGGTTTCGTGGCTTAATTCGATCGTCTGTTCAAGTTACACTCGAATATCGCTTTATTCAGTTGAATTAATTTAATTGCACTAAACGAGCGTTTACGGCTACCGTGGTCACATACGACATCGGTTTGCCACGCAATTTAACACCGTATAATAATTTAACGATACGGTCCCAATGAAACTGATTTCGTCGAAATCTGAGTCCGTTTGCAAAACAGCTATTTTAAAGGCCTATATTTATATAACGATTTTCCATAGCGACTATTTCAAAATTTGATTTGGCCATAACTTTCTATTTATAACATGAAATCTGGATTTTTCTCTTTCATATGAAAATTATAATAAATATGACTCCAACGTATCTTGTTTCACAGAAATCTGATTTATAACGAGTTCTGTATTCTCAGTTGAAGTTCAAAACTCCATATTACGAACTACCGCGCGATTTCGAGCTCGTTTTATAATTATATTATAAATTAACGTTCAAACTTCGTTTTAAATAAATAAATTCCTATATGTAATTCAATTAAAATATTTAAAACAAATTTAAATATTCAGAATTCAACGGCCAAAAAATCCGGGTCGTTACATTCCTTCCCCCTTAAAATAATTTCGTCCTCGAAATTGCTAAGGTAGGAAAGATGCTACGTATCCTGTTAACTAAGACCAATAATCTTTTTTTTTTGTTCATTTCTTAATTTCAGCTTAACTGAACCAATTTATTTAAATTAAAATATTAATTTATTCTTACTAACGAAAATTTTCAAAAATTCTGAAAATTTCCCAACACTTTAAATTCTGAAAAATTTCGGCAGCATCTCCTCCGCACGACTCAATCGGTGCAACCACAACTCGCCTTTCTAGGCCTTCTCCAATCCAAAGAAAATCAAAAAGCCAAGTGGCTTGCCCCATAGGCTCATAAAATCATCAACCCAAACAATATTGTAAACATGTACCTTTTTGTCGGGCATAATCTATCTCATGCATTTGCTTCCATTCAATATTTGCTCAGCATATCCATTCCAACTGATTTCCAATCAGTCCAACTTCCAGTCTTTAAATCTCTAATCAAATTCTGATTAGTCCATTCCAATTCTATCAAGTCAAATCTGATCTCTACTTCAGGAATCAATCCACTTATTCCATTTGAGTTTCAATTTCCATTTAACTTAAATTTCAATCCATTTGATTTATTTCCACCAATTTATTCAACTTATACAAGTTAAACAATTTCAGAATTCGAACTCCCGGTTTTTATTTCAAATAAGTTTGAACTCAATTCAAAACATTCGAATATCCAAAATAACTTGTCCTTTTCAAACAAGTTTCATTTTCAAATTACTATGGTAGCAATCCATCACTCAGAAACCTGAAAATGAGTACCGATAATGTCGCGACCCATTATTAGTACTATTTTCTCGCCACTGAAGTGATTTCAGCGCTTAATCCATTAAAAATCCATTTAAACCATTCTTATTCAAAAATCTCTTCAAACTAATGCCATATTACCTTTAAAATACTTCAAGGAATATTTCAAAACTTTCGGGATTTTAAATTCAAATTATGGTTTGAATTAAATTTCAGTTCAGCTTATTTGTATATCTTATTCTTATACAAATTCAATTTGGTTTTATACAACCATTTCAATATTTTATAATTTCCTTTGATTGTAATAACAATCAACACATTCGAGAATTTCAGAAAATTATCTCTTTATATCAAAATAACTTTTGGGCAAATTATATCACTTACCCACTTTAAAACAATACTGAGTCGATTTGTTCTGTTCGAGAGTTTAGAAACACCTATCGATACGGTTGTACATCCTGTATCGACAAGAATTCATAAACCACTCAACAAACCAGTCAACACAATATAAAACAATTTTTATATCGAATTTACAAATACGCACTCATATATATACACTCAAACTCAATCTAGGGTATTACTAACCCATCTCTATTGAGTTTCGCCATAGAGCCAAGGTAATCACTTAACCTTCAGCTCTGATACCAAATGAAACGACCCGCAAATCTGTACCCTTTGAGTCGACTGATAACACTACACGTCCAACCCAAATGACACAGAAATACGAACCATTATTAGAAAAAAATTAGAGGATGAGAAATAGAAAGAAAGAATTATTAGAATAGAAGAAAACGAAGATCACAAACTCACAGCGGAACGAATAAAATATATTAAATAACATAACTTTTGAAATGCAAATCAGTAACTGTATATATACGTACCATTATCAGAGCACAACAATTATTCCTGGAACAGTTATCAACACCTGTTTCCAGATACAACATAGTACACAGCGGAAATATGATAGTCTATAGCTAACTGATGAAGCCTCCTGCTTCAAGCTCCTCCAGGTGAATCTGAAAAATCCCGACTACTTGACTGCCCGTACAAATTTGGGCACCCAAGAGTTTAGGGAAAACAAACAAAATAAACTCTGGGTCAGTCATGGGACTGGTGTGAGTAAACTCCAACCATTGGTTTAACTTTCAAAAATCCTTTCAAAAGAAATGATAATCGTAAGACCAATCCACACATAAACACAGATGGTTTTTACCTTACGATAACCCAAAACACTTTGGAAATCATATATTATCTGATATTATAATAATGTCTAATCACAAGTAATTAACAATCTAGTAGAACGCTTGCATCTCACGCTCTACATATATAATATACAATCAAACTCGCAGGCACTTATTGGAGATTGGATTCCAATTTGACAAGGTATGGGACCACCTTCCGAACGTGTATCTCTAGAGGCAAATACACTGGGTTCAACAAGAACGTCTTGCAACCCGGCCCACACATGACCGACCACTCATTTCGCTTGAGTGTATCGAATGTATATCACCAACGGTTGGGATCAGCAACCGTCTCCCGATAAGGGACAACATCGATAGATTTAAGAACAAAAGGAATTTCTCTAGATAGGTGATCATACATCCTAATGGTTGCGACCCACATAGCCATGCTGCCTGCCCGATTTTTGTCTACTTCCGGGTTGTGAGGCTTGAGGTATGAATTATCTTCCAGAACATCTGGCCATCATTCACTTTGAATGCCACATCGTCAGATCCATCGGAAATCACTAATTGATTCCCACAAAAATACTCAGATTGTTAGGCTAAAGAAGTTTCCCTTCTATGCCACCAACTTCGTACGTTTGAAGGAATCAACGTACGTAACCCCCTTTGGAAATACTCTGTCAGACACTCGTCCATACAAGTTGTCCTGGGTCTGGACAAACCGAAGGCACTATTCAGTACATCCATCTTAGGCACTGTTATCTAAGACTTATACAATAGCCCTTGCACTCCACTCCGTCTTCAAGATATTCATCATACTTGATTCGCAACGCTTATGCCAATACGGAGTGGTTCTCTGGATAATGATCCAACCGGTCTCTCCATATTAACAACGTTAAAATGGACAAAACTTTGATAGTCGGTGATTTAACTATCAAATGAAAACATGTCGGTGTGCAAACAATGATATTATTTCCAAAAGGAAATTCTATCGACCAAACATCATTCAACGTTTATCCCTTTTTGTTCATTCATTTATTCATTTCCCTTTTCACTTTCATTTACATTCCTTATTTAATATATTTAGAAAATATATTCTATTAACATTGGAAAACATTTCCATTATCTGTCCTCTATATTCAGAAAACATTTCTGAATTCTCATTTGGAAAACATTTCCAAATTTCCTTCATTTGATTAAACAGATGTTTGAATAAACATCACTATGCCAAATCTCCTTCATTTGGTTTCCACTTAACCACTTTCCACTATCGAACCTTAACCATTTCTTAGTTAAAACGAAGTCAATCAAGTTGGGGTATAATTACCTCTCAGACCTTAACTGAGCAACATTTCTAACCTCGAAATAGACAAGGTTCATCTTTCCAATCTTTTAACACGCTTCCTTACGTTGCTCTCGGATTCGATTATGAATCCACTCCCTTTCCAGGAATCACTTGATTATAACAATGGTGTTATACTTCCCGGCATCCGAAATATATTAACTTTAATATGACTTTTATTTTCTAACTTGAATATCGGAAAACATTTCCAATATATATAATTTCTTTATTGAGAAAATATCCCTTACTCCAGTTAGAAAACATTTCTAAATCCTTTGAATTTACTGATGTTATAAACATCGTTATTATGACTTAAATCATAAATCATTCGTTTATTAACGATATCACTAACCAACCCTTTCTATCATTCACTTTGAAATATTCAGAGCTCACAACTTTAAACCAAACATTGCTTTAAACAACAGCGTTAAAACCGCTGCCTTAGCATTTTAGAACACTTATCGTAACCATAGCATTAAGATTGCTATTAAAACAGTTATTATAACGGCAGCGTTAAAATTGCTATTTAGATTTACCAAGACATTTACTATAACAGCAGCGTCTAAAATTGCTGTATAGATTTACAACCTCTATTATAATAACAGCGCTAAAATCACTGTTTAGTTTTATAAAAGCATTTCTTACGAAGACAGCGTTAAAATCGCTGTTTAAAATTTTTAAAAAAGCATTTCTTATAACAACAACGTTATGATTGCTGTTTGAATAAAATACCGTGTGCGACGCACACGCTTCCGTTGTTGTTTTGAATAAAATACCGTGTGCGACGCACACGGTTCCGTTGTTGTTTTATAAACTCTGTTTATTTTAAACAATTCAAGTTCTCCTTTAAACATATTTATAAACTATACATTCTTCTAACCACTTAATTCGATTTCTATAAATCCCCTTTTTATATACATTTTATTTGCAAAAAATTTCCTTGGTTAAACTATTTATTCCTTTACTTTAAGCATTTGAAAATCTTTCTTTGAACTTTCCTCTGTACTTTGCTAAATTCAAATCCATTTCAAATATTGGTTTCAAAACCGATACTCACTTTCAAATATACATTCATATTTGAACTCACCTTTAAATTTATCCAATGGTTAATGATCCACTTAATTTATATCTTTATTCATACATTTTTCTTGGTTTACCCAATGGAATAGGTTTCCATTTGCATCTCAATGAAAAGGAAATTATTTCTAATTTGGAAATAAACTCTGCTTTTAAATTCTACTTTCCTTTTTCACATTCGATGATATTTTACGGTATCTAAAATACCAGGTTCCTAAGGCCAGGGTAAATCAAACACACAAATTCAACCATGGATAATGTAGCATAACATATATCACTATTAAATAAAACAGTAAATAAAATGTTGAGGGATCCAGTTGGATCCCTCCAACCTGTTTCCCTGCATCCACAGATGTTAGTAACATCAAAAATATCGCGTTAATAGGAAAAAATCAATCAACGATGTGATTATATCAACCAATTTATCAACTATTCAATCAAGCAACCATTTCACATTATAAAATAATTTTAAACGAGTGAGTTTACTCACCTTGTTTAGCAGTTGACGGCTTTGCCTTTGTTTCGTTTGAAATCAAACAGAATTTGATTTTATCTTGAAATTCCTGTAGCTTAGTTCTCAGCGAACTCGGTTCCATAATGAAGATCTCGTTGCCATGATTCTAATGTGACCGAACTTGTTTGATTCATTTTAATATAATAAGTTTGGATTAGTCGCGCTTAATCCTCCTCAGCTAATCCTCGTTTCTTTCCCCGTGAAATAGTTGGAAGTTTGCTGCTAAAATAATTTTTTCCTTTGTTGTTTGCCATTCGAATCTTTGCCAACTTCCTTTGTAGTTCTTCACAGCCAATAGCTTCGTCACTTCACTAACCTTACTAACTCCAACACTAAAAAATATTTTTATTATTATTTTCTTTTTATTAAATCCTTCCTCATAAAACCCGCAACACCGTACCAACAAGGGTCAGCTTCCCCTTTCTCATGCCACTGCTGTTGGGACCATTTGCTTAGATAATCACCACACCCAAGGTTCCAGTCATCCACCACGCCACATTGATTTCTTTTAATCGCCACCTTAATCACTTTTTAAACTAATTATCACAAGGCCACCTAATCCTTGTTATTAACAAAACCATTCATTGCTAAAGCTTCTTCTTCCCAGAACAAAGAAATAACTCGATAATACTCCATTAAAAGAAACCCATGTTACTCTCGCCTGACTGCCGCTACTCCCTCTTGCACCTTCTCCATCTATATTCTTCCCTCACGAAATAATACTGGAACTGTCGCTTTAGTCTTCCCCGGTAATAACTTCAGTTTTTGAAACCGAAACCACCAAGTGTCACTACTGTGAGCCACCGGAGGCTGACCGCGACACCGACCCTCCCTACGTCAATGAGTACACACTAGAACTGCTCCTGTTTGCGTCCTCCTCCAGCCTCGACTAAGGCCTCCTCCATCGAAGAAACACCAGTCAGAAGCAAACCGCCCAGCACCCACCAGACCCACTGTTGTTCCTCCTACAATCGCCTTAGGTCGCCACGCTCTCAAGCCTTAACCACGCTGTGTTCACATATGAAACAGTTTTCGAACTCAAGGTAAATGATTTCAGTAAGAAGCTTGCGCATACACCAGTCCATCAGAACGAATGAAATCGGATTTTAATGTGCCAGTAAAACTTGCGACTCAGAAAAAGAGAAGAAAAAGAGTATCGGTCAAGAATGGTATGGAGCTGTTCACATGTGTATTTATAGTTGCGAACCCGTGATATGCAAGGAATTTATAAAGGGGAAAGTTTGGTGGCCACGCAATTGAAAATAGCTGCAGAAATAGGGACAAGTAGACCGGTGATTTACATTGCTTTGTCTGTACGATTCTAAAACCTTGGCGACAAAGGAATTTGATAATAGCTGTGGATAGGTCGGCTTGGAGTGTCATCTCACATTCCGTAGGACATTGAAAACACGTACCACAAATGTTTGGTCTGTACTACGTTTTAAATATAGAGTGGCATTTTATTTTATTTTTATATTATACGAAGCTTAGCGATGAAATATCAAGTAAAACTAACCACAGCCGACTTCTATTTACTGATAAAAAAACTAATCTTGGTGTAAAAAGGTATTCTGAACCCAATGGGACAAGTTTCGTCGCATTCTGAGATCGTATGAAAAATTTTCCTTTATAAAACCAAAAATCAACACACGTTTAAATTTTTCAAGATCACCAGATAAATCAAATCAACTTGAAACTGCGAACACCGACAATAAGTTTTCGATACGAATCCAACGGCACTAGTTTCGTCGCATTCTGAGACTGTTGCCCCGGTAGGCCATTTTTGGCGCGTACCGCACTGCCCTTCTGAACACCAAATTTGCCGATCTCTAAAAATAACAAACTATATACCTACCTTGACTATATCCGACGCTACGAACTCACTGGAACTGGTTTCGTGGCTTAATTCGATCGTCTGTTCAAGTTACACTCGAATATCGCTTTATTCAGTTGAATTAATTTAATTGCACTAAACGAGCGTTTACGGCTACCGTGGTCACATACGACATCGGTTTGCCACGCAATTTAACACCGTATAATAATTTAACGATACGGTCCCAATGAAACTGATTTCGTCGAAATCTGAGTCCGTTTGCAAAACGGCTATTTTAAAGGCCTATATTTATATAACGATTTTCCATAGCGACTATTTCAAAATTTGATTTGGCCATAACTTTCTATTTATAACATGAAATCTGGATTTTTCTCTTTCATATGAAAATTATAATAAATATGACTCCAACGTATCTTGTTTCACAGAAATCTGATTTATAACGAGTTCTGTATTCTCAGTTGAAGTTCAAAACTCCATATTACGAACTACCGCGCGATTTCGAGCTCGTTTTATAATTATATTATAAATTAACGTTCAAACTTCGTTTTAAATAAATAAATTCCTATATGTAATTCAATTAAAATATTTAAAACAAATTTAAATATTCAGAATTCAACGGCCAAAAAATCCGGGTCGTTACATTTTTGCACACCAAAAATAATGGAAAAATAAATGCTGCCTCTGCCCAGATTAAATCAAGTCTTTTCTTCTTCTGCAATCAAGTTATTTAAGCTTAGAGATCTGTGATTCGATTCTTCTAATTTTGCTAGATCCAAACACTATGAGTTTTAGTTACTTTTAGATCTAAATAATTAAAAAGTTAATCTTGACATGACTATAACTTGGATCTATGCCTGTGACTACTTGAGTCATATCAGATCTGCTATAATCTGTGTATCTATGATATTCTAACATGACTATGACTTAGATCTTAAACATTATCATGTTAGATCTGCCAATTTTGTAGATCTAGTCCATTGTTTAGATCACATCGTGCTTGTTACCATTATGTTGTGGCTAAATCAGATCTGTTATAGTTAGTTATCTAATTCATTAGATCTTATCATGCCTGTTATGACATCCCTATTATATTAGAATTAGTTCTATTGTCACATGTTCATCAGATCTGTTCCTATATGCTTATCTTGTCATTATGCCACTATATGTTTATGCCATTACATATCAACCTTGTTAGTATGATCATTTCTGTTATCTTCCCTTCATTCTTTTCCTTTTATTTTTATAACTAGGTTACTTTCGAGCCTAGGCATGCCGCTAAAATATGCGAATGCATTATATTGGAACGAGGGGAAAACAGTATAATTTGGGGCATAACTTGTAATTGGAAATTTGGGCATAACTTGAACGAAAATATGAATATGAATTTGGGGGCATATGGTTTATTATGAACATGACTTGGGAAAGGGGCATAAAAACCTATAACGACATAGAAATAATTGGTTGATAATGGAAATGCCTAGAATTACGATAATTAGAAACTGTAACTGTGCTTAGACACGAGTTAGATTACTCTTGTGGTGGAAGTCTTCCTGGAACCAATCGGCATATCCAGCGACCACAAGTGGTGAATCAAATATGAGGGGTCTAAGTTCATAAACACGAGACGTGCTAAGACACGAGGTTAAGTCCGACTTGGAGAGGAAGTCTGCCCGGAACCGACCGGCATATCAAGCATCCACAAGTGGTAGGCTTAATGTGGGAGGTCTAGCACAGTATAACCATAAATGAATATGGTAATGAATGAGAATACTTGACCTAGTTGAATCCATAGGGATTGTATGAACATATAACTTGAGCAAGGGTTAAGTAAACTTGTTTGAAACCGTGGGTGGGTTAAATAAATCTTGAGTGGGTGGGTAATATCTATATATATAGGCCCATAAACTTAACCTGTGGGGTTATGCAATTTTATGACACCAATAAGTAGGCATAACTTGTGGAAAACCTAGTAGTGGGGATGCAAGACAAAGGGGAGAGCTTGCGTCATCTTGTGTGTGGGACCTGTTTCAGTCAATAACCCATATATAGGTATCAAACGAGCACTCCAAACTAGGTCGGAGTCGGGGCATGCTTACTGGGCTGAATATAAGAGATCCAAACGTGACGGACGTTATGGGCGGTGCATACTGACCGGGTCATTTGCGTGCATGGTTCGGACAGAGGAAGATATGACGCCGTGGCACCTGTAGATATGGTTGTGCACATCCTAAAAATGAAGGGTTTCTACTTTAGGGAGTGATACACCCTACTGTGGGGCCAGCACAGGGTATCTACGGAGTAGGGAGCCGACCGATTAGGGTAGTAATTAGGGTACATCTAGACTCCGGTATGTTGGGGAGACCATTAGTACCCTTAGGGGTAACTCCGGTATGTTGGGCTGCTTGTTGATTGTATGGGGTGAAAACCTCTCACTAGAAGTACACCTAAGTCTACCATCTTATACTTGTTGGGGATCATCTTGCTAATAAGACACTAGTATTGGTATAGAGAAACCATTAGAGAAGCGTAGTATTGTCTATCATGTTTGTCCTGTTTACCTTGTCATACCTACCTATTATGATGTTATCTCTCTTATCCACTTTATATGCCTATCACGATACTTTTACTTATTTATATGCTAAAAGTAACTGGACTCCCCCGATTTTATGCCTAGCCCATTTTGTTTCCTCTTCTTTTCTTCCATTCCCCCACCCCTAGGTTCTTAGGGTGGGAATACTCAAGCTTGATCATGATTATGCTTTCAACTTGCTTGGAGCAGCATAGATGTATTGCTCGAGCTCTTATCCTTTCTACTATGGCTATGTTTTTGTTTGGGAAATTATATTTCTTTTATTACTGTACTATGATATTTTAAGTACAAGACAGAAATGTTTAAGATAATGTACTGGGTTTATGTATTTTCAGACTTATGATGTTTTGAACCATGAAGTTATGCTTTATGATTAATAAAAGTTTTTAATTCTGCTGCTATTTTATATCTGTCTTGTAATGTTTCTATTTTTGTTTACCTATAACGCTTCACGAAACTTAATGCATTCTCTTAATGAGTGACTTTAACGGACGTGGGGTGTCACACTTGGTATTAGAGTTGAAGGTTACCAGATTAGATAAAAGATTTTGAAAATTATATTCAAAAAGGTTTTAAAAGAAAGCATTTTCAAAAATAAGAGTCTTTTTTGAAAAGCATATTCCCCAAAGCCATATGTAATATCTTTCGATCCTTTGTCTGAATCTCTTTCCTTCTCTTTTTAACATGTCTAGGGAACCTAATATTCCTGAGGGCGTTACGATACCAGGCTGGTTCCGTAGGTATCTAGAGGCCATAACGTCTGCTGGTGGTCAAGCAGACGTAACTCCCCAGCTGCCCCTGTCGTTCCTCCTCCTCCACCTCCACCTCCATGTGTAGATAATTTCTCTAAGATCTGCAAAGATTTTTGTGCTATGGGAGGAAAGCCATTCCATGGAACCGAGACGTTCGTAGAGGCAAGGAATTGGTCAAAGAGATGGAGGATCTGTTTGTAATCTTCGAAGTGGACGATTGTAGGAAGTTTCAGTTAGCCGCCTGGCTACTAAAAGATAAAGCTTCATTTTAGTAGGAAATGATGCAAGCGGGCATCCAGTGGAGACTTGGGATGATTTTTGGCAAAGGTTTGAAATGATGTTTCTTTCTCAAGCTGAGAAAAGCATGCAAATGGAAAGGTTCTTGGCACTCAAGCAAGGAGGCATGGCTGTCAAAGAGTATGTTAACAAATTCAACCAACTAGTGAGATTTGGGCTGGAGCTAATGGATACTCCGTATAAGAAAGCTTTGCGGTTTTCTTGAGAACTGAATGAACCCCTTCGTGGGTTAGCTATGTCTCATATTCCAATGGGAGCAACTTTTGAAAGGCTCGTTGATATGGCCTTGATGCATGAGGAAGATAAAGCTGACAAGAAGGAAGTTAAGGTTGAGGAAACACAAAACAAGAAAGTATGGCCCAAGAAGGGACAACAACAGAAAGGACTGCAAAAGAAGGAAGAATGCTTGCTTCAGTTGTGGAAAGGTCGGACACTTTTCTAAGGAGTGCCCGAAGAAGCAAGGACAAGGTCAAAGGGAAGGAACTTCTGGAGGGCAAGTGCATGCTCTCGTGAGCAGTGCTCCATATTGAGGGAGGAAAGTTTTCATGGAAGGTTTGATTCCTCTTTCCAATCACCCTATTAGAACTCTTTTTTATTCTGGCGCTTTGCATTCATTTATATTTGATTTTGTAGTTTAGTCTTTGCACCTTAACACTAGTACGGTAGTGGATTCCATTATTGTCTCAAACCCTATTGGTGGTTCAGCTCATTTGTCCATGATTTGTCGGGGTTTGAGAATATCTGCATTAGGCGTCGAGTTTGAGTGCGATGCATATGTACTCAGTTTTATGGGCTATGGTTTAATTCTAGGGACGGATTGGCTAGACAGGTATGGTGCCATTCTAGATTGTGAGAGGAGGGTCGTTAGACTTTTGAATTGCCATGGAAGGACCCTCGAGATTTCTTGTGACCCAAAAGGGTCTGTCATGCTTAGTTTCCTAGAGTCTCTTGACGCATCTATCGATGATCTGCAATCTTTACCGGTAGTCCATGAGTATTATGATGTTTTTGAGGAGGTTTGGGGCTTATCTCCGAGGCGAGAGATCGACTTTTGTATATACTTGGTAGACAATGCAAAGCCAGTTGCATTACCTATGCACCATATGGCTCCAAGAGAAAGGAGGGAGCTTAGTAAGCATGTAAGGGAGCTACTTGAGAAAGGGTTTATTAGGCGAAACATATCTGAATGGGGTGCTCCAGTGGTATTCGCAACTAAGGCGGATGGTTCGCTTCGCTTATGTGTGGATTATAGAGAATTGAAAAAACTCACAAAGAAGAATAGGCACCCACTCCCGAGGATAGATTATCTGTTTGACCAGCTTGTTGGTGCATCAGTATTCTCTCAGTTAGACTTGGCCATGGGGTTTCATCAGTTGAGGTTGGCCGAGGACAGTATAGAAAAGACCGCTTTTAAGACTCCATATGGTTTCTTTGAATGGTTCGTTATGCCTTTTGGGTTAACGAATGCACCGGCCTACTTTGTTGATCTGATGAGTAGGATGTTTTGGGAGTTTCGAAATAAATTTATCGTGGTCTTTGTTGATGATATCTTGATCTTCTTAATGAGAAAGGAAGAGCATGCCCAACATTTAAGAGAGGTTTAGAAAACTCTGCGTGCGCATCAGCTTAAGGCAAAATTCTCCAAATGTCATTTTTGGAGAAAAGAGGTGAGGTTTCTAGGGCATGTGGTCTCTAAAGATGGGATAGCAGTAGATCCTGCAAAGGTAGTTGCAGTTCAAGATTGGCAAATTCCTAAGAATGCAACGGAAGTGAGAAGCTTTCTTAGATTGGAGGCTATTATAGGAAGTTCATTTAGGACTTCGCAAAGATATCAGCCCCGCTCACCAGGCCGACGAAGAAGAATCTGACGTTTTCGTGGGATATAGATTATGATGTTGCTTTCCAGCAATTGAAGAGGGCTCTGACAACAGCCCCAGTGTTGACCTTGCCCAACGGAAATGAAGTATTAACAGTTTACACTGATGCGTGTGGTAAAGGGCTTGGTGCGGTTCTGATGCAAGAGGGAAGGGTGATATGTTATGGGGGTAGACAGCTAAGGGTTCATGAGAAGAATTACCCTACCTGTGACTTAGAGCTAGCTTCCATAGTATTCACGCTTAAGACGTGGCGTCATTATTTTCTAGGAGAGAATTTCAAGTTGTACACCAATTATAAATCTCTCAAGTACTTATTCCCACAGAAGGATCTTAATTTAAGGCAACAAAGATGGATGGAGTTCCTAGCTTCTTATGACTTCGAGATTACTTATACCCCTGGAAAGGGTAATGTGGCGGCAGATGCACTAAGTAGGCATAGGATGGCCTTAAGTCCTCTATTTGTGGAAAGGAAAAGCTTGGAGTTTATATTGACTTTTGACTTTACACCTTCCATCAAGTTTTTGCCTGGCTTATTTTCATCACTGGAAGTGTGATCTACTCTTATGGATCAGATAAGAGCTTCACATCGAAATGATCCACAGATTTTAGACACATTGGATAGGCTCAGTAAAGGGGAGACTTCTAGTCACCTCAGTAGATATTCCATAGACGACAAAGGGTGGTTGCGACGAGATGGTAGGCTTTGTGTTGCCCAAACAGGGAGTCTTTTAAAGACAGTCCTAGAGGAATCCCATCATTCTAAGGTAACTATTCATCCAGGTGGCGATAAGATGTATAGGGATATGAAGAGGGTTTTCTTTTGGCTGGGATGAAGAAAGATGTGGCAGACTTTGTTTCTCAATGTTTGATTTGCTAGCAAGTTAAAGCTGAGCAAAAGAAGCCCGGTGGTTTACATTATCCTTTGGAGGTCCCGCAGTGGAAGTGGGAAAGCATCTCTATGGATTTCATTGATTGTTTGCCTAGATCAAAGAAAGGTAAAACCAGTATTTGGGTTGTAGTAGACATACTTACTAAGAGCGCTCATTTCATTCCAATTAAGAGTAAGAGGATGGCAGCATGGTTGGCAGCAGTTTACGTTTGTTAGATAGTCCGTTTTCATGGAGTATGTTCCAGTAACATAAGTGATCATGACCCCATTTTCACCAGTGAATTTTGGAGGAGCTTGCAAGAGACATTATGTACATTGTTTTGTTTGAGCACCGCTTATCACCCTCAGACCGATGGACAGACAGAAAGGGTGAATAGGGTTCTTGAGGATCTTTTAAGAATGTGTATCCTAGACTTCGGAGGGACTAGGGAAGAGCATCTTCCTTTAGTGGAGTTCGCCTACAACAACAGTTATCAAGCTAGCATTGGCATGGCACCCTTCGAAGCATTGTACGGACGACCCTGTAAATCACTAACTTGTTGGTGGGAATCTACAGAAAGACTGCTACTTGGACCAGATATGGTTAGAGAGACGTCCGAAATTTTTCGATCTTATTAGACGGCGAATGAAGATAGCTCAGGATAGGCAGAAGTCCTACGCAGATAAGAGAAGGACTGACATTGAGTTTGAAGTGGGAGACAAGGTTTTCATTAAATTATCACCTTTGAGGAATGTGATTCGCTTTGGGTCTGTATGGAAATTGGCACCAAGATTCGTAGGACCATTTCCCATATAAGAAAGGATTGGCCAAATGACCTTTAGAGTAAAGCTACCAGAGAGACTGTCCGGTGTTCATGATGTTTTCCACGTTTCTCATTTGCGGAAGTACTTGCATGATACCATAGAAGTTGTTGAGCCGAGTATATTGGAAGAAGTAGAGGTGCCGTATTCTTGGATCAGAAGTTAAAAACTACGCAACCGAGAAGTCAAGTTAATGAAGGTTCAGTAGGGAGATAACCCAAGGGATGCAACTTGGGAGACCGAAGACAAGATTTGTGCTTTGTACCCTTTTCTTTTCGAGGGTATGTTCTTAACATCCTTTCCAAAGCTTTTATTTAAGCTTGGTTCTATCATTTTAGTATATCCTATCGATCGAATCTTCACACTTTAGGTAGGAATCCCATGAATGTAAACATGTGTTTGAAAAACATGTTATGTTTGATGGATACAAGTGGATGCGAGTGTTTTCTGGTGGTTTCTTGTGGATGCATATACACACACATTAGGCACTAGATCGGCTCTGAAGCGACCCGTTACTTCCCCGGTCTCCGAAGAGATGAGAAAGAACGAATTACTGTGAGGACAAGACAAATCAGAACGCAGACGAAAGAACATTTCATTGTTATTACAACAATTCCATCAGATACAAGAATATACAGAGTATAAATGAATATTATACAACAAAGAATATCATAGATTTAAATACAGTATTGCAGCGGAAAAATAATACAAAACACAACTGAAAGTAATACACGGATACAGAGCTTTACGGATATCATTCCAGCTGTAAACCAGGATCCTGTGAATATAAATCTGCAAAACCAAAACTACTAGCTGCCCGTGTCGAAAATAGGGGCACCCAGAGTTTAGGTTAAAACAATAAACTCCAGGTCAGTCATGTGACTGGTGTGAGAAATAAAACAGTTATTTAAAACTTTACTTTAAAAGAGAGTAATTCAAGGGACCACGCCGTATAACACGGAACGAGTTTCCTCCCAAGAATACCAGTGCATAGAATAAACATCGCAATGCTTTTTCGAAAAATGAAGCTATTATAAGACCCAGGTCCCATCACACAATGCAACGCAAGCCGGAGGATAGGGTTTTCCCTTATAATAGCCAAACATGCTTGGTACGTCTAAAACAAATCATTTGATACTATAATAAGTGTATAGTGTCAAAACAATTTCAATCATAAATATCAATCATAGACGGCATAGCATCCCATGCTACTATGTCGCCATACTAGGCTCTACAAATAAAGCCGAAATACACGTATTGGAAATTGGATTTCTGTCATGAGTCGAGGCAAGGGGCAAGCTCCTCTCCGCTTCGAGACACTCTAGCAAATATCTCAGGACTACGCACTCTGGGCAATCCTGGATCGGCTGGGCCGGTCCTCACTTACGTTAGAGGATTGGCAATTCCTGAACACACGTTTCCCGGTCCTTACAGACCTAATATCGAGGCGCCTCATTCCAACAACCACAAAGGTGAAAAGTATATAAATGTCAGGGCTGGTAAGTCACTGACACCACCAAAGCTAGAAAGAAACGTCATGTTCTCCCAACGGTCCGTATCCCGTTTTTAACTCATACCGAGGTGTGAGGCTCGCGAATCCACGCTATACACAAAGCTATGCCACGTAGGCCGTGCTTTGATCATCAACCACAAGACTTTGCTTTTCAACAGAAGCCTTGATCCAATGCAACTCAGCGTGCCACACAGGCAGTTCATGCCATGCGATTGATATCTATCGATATATAACCTCTAAGCTCGTACGTCTCAGAGAAGGGCGTTAAGCAAGAGAATAAATTCTCCGCCGCCAAACAGATATATATTTAACAGAAATCAATCAACACAGAATAAAATCCAATGTCAGACACACAATCCATTTACAAGTTCGTTCTGGGTCTGAACGAAACCGGAGGCACTTTCCTCGCATATCCATTGATCTCCAAGTACGTCTGGACGATCACCAACTGATTCCCTCATCTTGGGTGTACAGCCCAATCAAGATCATCAGTAATCACCCAAACGATGTGAAGACATCCGGTCTTCAACCACCGTCTTCAACCTTGAACATATCGTCGAATCGGTTATTCAGAATGGGTATAAACCCGGACTTTCCGAACAACCCGCGCATATTAAAACAAATGTTACACAAACACAACATACGCCTCATTCCAATTCTGAATATTCTATTATTTAAATCTCCACATCTTTTGGGAAAAGTTCCCATTAATTTTATCCAAGATAAATTCTTTAAAATTTATCCTTTAATCTTCCTTTGAATGTTGTTTCAAACCAAATTATGGTTTTCTAAACTAGTCGAGATTAGCGAACCACACCAAAGTAATTATTTATTTTATTTCCCAATCCCAACCTATTCATCCCATGAAGCAAAACTGGTAATACTCCATATCTAACACCACAGTGTTATCGGTAAAATTAATAACCATTTCACGTTCAAATCTGATTAAAGATTTAACTATCGCTTTGGAGAAAAACTGGTGATACTCTATCCTCGCTCACTTTCTAAATTTGACAATTTTAAATTATCAATTCCCATTTCAATTTAATTGCAGATTCATTAAAACTTCTTTTTCCGGGTTAAAGAACTAGTGTCATTTAAAACACAATTCACGATAAACCCAAATCACATTCTATTTATTATCGGGTTAAAGAACTAGTGTTATTTAAAACACAGTTCATGATAAACCCATGAATCAATTCTATTTAAACACATTTCAAATCCAATTTATTTATTTGAAAATAAACGGGTTTTATTTTAGTTCAAAACTAGTTCATTTCGATAAAAATCTATTTTTATCTTTTCAAATATGGAGTTTTTCATCCCAATTTTTCCCAAATCATTTCTTATGATTTTACACAAATTATTACTATTTTTAATAATTTTATCAAGGCCCGTACAGTCGATTTCCATCAACGGCCATCGAACTGCACTTACAGCGACCTTTTCCAAATTTGATTTGGACATATCTCCAAATCCAACCGTTAGATTTCAAATTTCTAATATTCGTTAGAAAGATCATTTCGATACGAACCCAACGGTTCCGGTTTTAGGAGAATCCGACGGTCGGATCTCCCGTAATGTCCGTTTGAAATAAATGGTCGAAATTCACGAACTGCCGCGGCGCGGCGCGTTCTATTCAGGCCATTATATTATATATATAATATATATTTCGTCGATTGCTATTTAAAACGAATTATATAAATAGCTTTAAATTCGTTTCAAAAACAATTTCAACTTCCATTTCAATTCAAATCAAAAATTGATTTTCCTTATAAATTCGTTTTAAAATTCATTTCTATTCAATTCAAACTTCAATTCAATTTGAATTCATTTCAATTCGTTTTCAATTGAATTCGAATTCGTTTTATATTCAATTCATTTCACATTCGTTTTCTATTTGATTCAATTCAAATTGGTTTTCTATTCAGTTCAATTCAAATTCGTTTTCTATTCGATTCAATTCAAATTCGTTTTCTATTCGATTCAATTCAAATTCGTTTTCTATTCGATTCAATTCAAATTCATTTTCTATTCGATTCAATTCAAATTCGTTTTCTATTCGATTCAATTCAAATTCGTTTTCTATTCGATTCAATTCAAATTCGTTTTCTATTCGATTCAAATTCGATTCGTTTTCTATTCAAATATAATCGATATAAATATCGTTCGCATCAAAATAGCGCATCTCTAATCAACACGGCTTTATATTCAACAAATGGATCTATATTTCTTTCAATACACGACTCTATATCTTTGTCAACACACGACTAATCTCAACGAATGAGTACCGTCCACGTGTGACTATTTTTGTTATTTAATATATTTTATAAAAATTATGGTATCTATCGTTTGATTTAAAATCAGACTCCAACCGCAAATTAGCAAGAGAACGATTCCCTGAATATTAACCCCGAAGGCCGAAACCAACATCAGATCAATATCCGGGAGACCACTCATCTTATCTACTTCCCAGTTGATTTCTAATTCTATATGTGATAAAGATGTAAATTTTATTGCTAAAACATTTCGTTCAACACATGACTAATCTCAACGGATGAGTACAGTCAACACATGAACCTTTATTTTATAAAGATAAAGATGTAAATTTTATTGTTAAAACATTTCGTTCAACACATGACTAATCTCAACGGATGAGTACAGTCAACACATGAACCTTTATTTTATAATATTCTTTATCTTTTAAATTGGAATGAGGCCCAATCAATTACCATATAAAGTTAATTATATGGATTCCATACAACACATGTATATAATAGCAACGATAAATAATCAACCATCATCAAAAGTGCACTACACTGTATAAGCATCAAATATAGATATCTAACGCTTATAGCAGCCTGTCAATCAATCGATCGACATACAATTAATTATTGGGATTAGTGTATGCCGTATTTTATCCCAATACCCGTGTGGGGTTTCAAACAATCAAACACAGATTTTATTTGTGCAGTTGGGCAATGTGTAAAATTTATCGACCCAATCAATATCAGTCAAATCAGTGTATATAAACAAATCGGCCGATTTGTTTATAAATATTTATTTATTCACTTTCACGTTAAAAATTATATTTTTAATGATAATTAATTTATTTCAACCACCTACATTTTATTATCGATTTCACATCAACATCACAAACAATTTCACAACACATCAATTAAACAAACAAGCCATCCATGGTCTGTGGATGACGGGTGTCGGGTGCTACTAAACACCGTTTGCATCCTAGTATATATATATAACTAGAAAAAGAAATTGAAAGGTGAGAAATTCTCACCGATAGCTAATCCAATCATCTCGACTCTTCTTTTGTAGAAGTCTTCGTCGTTCTCGCCCTTCTTCCCTTTCGTTGCCCGTAGCCACTACATATATAAAAATCGTATTTTTACTTTGCTATTCGATATATAAAAATCGAATTTTTACTTCGCTGTTCAATATATAAAAATCGCCCTTTCAAATATAAAGATTTCGCCTTTTCAAATATAAAGATGATATTTCTAATATTCATATCATGTAAAAATTATATTTTTAATTCTCTACATAAACAAAAATCATATTTTTACATCTTCTACATAATAAAGATTATATTATTAATACTTTAAAAATATAAAAATCATATTTTTAATACTTTAAAAATATAAAAATCATATTTTTAATATCCCCGCAATATAAAAATCAACTCTTTTCTCTTTATAAAAATCAAACCCTTTCATGTTGTTCATAAAATAAAAAAAAGAATTTTTATTTTTGCTGTTCATCTATAAAAACTGATATTTATAATTTTAAAACTAATTACTTTAAATAAATATAAGTAAATAACTGAATAAAATAATAAAAATAAAACTTACAGTCTGGTCTAAGGTCAGAGCAGTGGTCACGGGTGTCGCAGAGGGTGCCCGATATGGTCTAAGGTGAGGGAGGGCGACAGATTGGGGGTGCTGCAGTGGGTTTTAGCGGTGGAATGGGGGAGGCTGTCCGACGTCAGGTGGTCGGGGAGGCGCATCAGGTCGGGATGGTGGCGTGGGCTAGGGGCGGTGGCCATTGGCGGTGGGGAGAGGTGAGCGACGGGTTCTGTGGGGCATTCGGGGATTCGCGCTCGAGCTGGGGGAGGGGAGGGGGTCTGGAGAAGGGGGCGACGGCGAGGTGGGGCCTGGCGCCAGTTGCGGCGGCGCGATGGTCCGCCTGGGGGTGGGCGCGTCGATCAATTTAGGCTTAGTTTTTTATTTGTGATTCTGTTTTGAAATGATACGATGGGGGTTAGAGAATAAATATAAATATATTATATTATTTTTATTTCAAAAAGTTGACTTTTTCATACGACCTCAAAACGAGGCCCACCGCCTGTCGTTCATAGCTAATTACCCACATTTCGAACACAATGGGATATGTATCATAAGCTGATTCGATCATTTCGATCAGTTTTCGTCAAAATCAACATATAACTCTATATGTTGAATTTGAACGCGCATTTCAATTTACTGGGGTCACATACTAACTCGAAAAATTCCATAAAAATATTTCCTAGCTTCATATTAACGATACGGTCCTAACAAAACTAGTTTCGTCGAATTCTGAGACCGTTGGAAAAATGGCCATTTTCCAGTCGATTAAAATCAACTGAAACTGGTCAAACGCGTTTTCCTTTGCCACGCTCACATATTGATTCGAAAAATTATGAAAATTGGAATCTAGCAATAATTTGACATCACGGACCCAACAAAAGTGGTTTCGTCGAAATTCGAGGTCATTTGCAAAATTCCCATTTTTAAGGGCCTGAATTCCATAGTGACTATTCAGAATTTTCAACTGGACATATCTTTTGATCCCCGCTATGAAATTTCAATTTTTCGGATTCGTTGGAAAGATATTATCAATTAAATCCTAATGTTTTTGGTTTCACTAAAATCCGGATTGTTTTGTACCCGATACATTCATTTGAAGTTTGAAATCGAATTATCGAACTACCGCGCCATTTTCAATTCCTTTTATAATTATATATAATTATTTATATTCTAACGACGATGCGTATAAATATATACGTTCTAGATATATTCAAAATAAATTTTTGTCGATATTATTTAAAATAATCTATTTTAAATCATCAAAATTCGCTAAAATTGCCAAAATAAAAATTTTAAACTGGCCCAGATTTTCCGGGTTATTACAGGCTCAATCACTCTCATACTGCATATGGATGTGTGTGCATTTTTCTTCTTTTTATAGATGAAATGGTTGTATCATCATATAGATGTTGCATTTGGATGGATGATTGTGCACACATATATAATTTACAAGTTATAATAGATTATTTGCATACATGTTGGATTCATGGCACTAACATACATTGCATTAAGGAGGTCGACCGAATCAGTAGACCGCTTGATCTTTGCACTAGTATTGGGACATATGCACACACCTATGCATATGTTCATATATGCATTAGAAATCTGTTAAGGACAATGGATTCATGTGATTGGTGGATGAGTAGATGGATGTATATGTAAGGATATACATTCTTCTTAACTTGGAGATTTCAGCGACGAAATCCTTTGAGTAGGGGAGAATGTAACACCCCATATTTTAACAACACTTAAAAGGCGATAAATTAAAGAATAATTAATTTAATATTCAAAATTAAGTGAAATAGACCGAGCCACGGCGTTCGTCCCCGAATTCTGGTCAAAATAGACACCTGATTTGCATAAAATGGACAGCGTATGAAGAAGTTGTTAAGGTTTGAAGTTTGTATACGCGCAAGAAGTATATATATGTACATATATAATTAAATCCATGATTCAAAAATCAGTTCGAAAATCAAATTTTGGGGAGGCGGTAAAAATTCCGCTCAGGGGTGTCGACCCCTCAAGGGGGTGTCGACCCTTGGGTCGACCCCATCAGGGGGGTCGACCCCCATGCGGCAGATTTGGCAGATTGGGGTTTTGGGGTCGGCTATAAACATAGCCTCATTTCTCATGTTTTTGGACACCAAAAATAATGGAGAACTAGATAATGCCTCAGCCCAGATTAAATCAAGTCTTTTCTTCTTCTGCAATCAAGTTATTCAAGCTTAGAGATCTGTGATTCGATTCTTCTAATTTCCTAGACCCAAACTGTAACATCCCGGTTTTTGACTGCTTCTGTAATACAATTTAATTTCAATTATTTTAGAAATAGATTTGAATACAATAATTGTGAATAATTAATATTGGGGAAAATTTCAAATACGTATATATTAATGCTTTAAAAACTTCTTAGTTAATGTATATATGGTTATCAAAGAAGTAAATAATATTTGATGATTTGCTTTGTAAATTATTTTAACTTTGGTTAAAAATGTAGATAATGTGTAACTTGAGTATTATAGAACACTAATATGAATAATTA
This sequence comes from Allium sativum, assembly GCA_030737875.1. Classification (NCBI taxonomy): domain Eukaryota; kingdom Viridiplantae; phylum Streptophyta; class Magnoliopsida; order Asparagales; family Amaryllidaceae; genus Allium; species Allium sativum. Next base: position 820,707,544 of record CM060924.1, on the reverse strand, counting down.
TTTAAATATACTATATGTATGTTTCTACTTGTGATGTTTATATTTATATACCTAAAAGAAACGGTGTTTTAACATTTTGCTTATATTAAAAACTTATTCTTTTTGCATATAAAAATAAAATTGGTATATTTATACTACAAATAAGAATATTATATCATTTACTTCACATTGAAGCATAGGATAGGATATATCATTGAATTGATTTGAATGGCATATAATCAATACTTTAGTGGCTTGGTTTACACTGAAGCTGAATTTGATTTATTAATACATTATGTACATAGCTAGATTTTCTTGGAAATAAATGATTTTTGCCATTGTAAACACATAGCATGTGGCATGTATGCATTACATAGACTAGCCAGCATTTAGGCCTAAAAGAACAAATGAGGAACAACAACCCATTCACCTATCAATCAAGATATAGGCTGCATCAACTATTTATAGCTTGAGTTATTTGAGATCTAAATATCATGTTATAACTTAATTTGCACATGTACCATGTAGAAATAAGGTGTACCTCATAGAGCCTAGCCTATAGCACCTGATAGTAGACTTTGAAACATGAAAAGCCTTCTCACAACCTCCTTTCAATCAAATGCGGCAGCGTGCATCCTTTTCAATCTAGATGAGACAGCCAAGAACCTTCCTTATATGCACCTTATACACCTACTTATATCTACGTCCTAGCCAATATTTTCTTGTACTCAAATTCATGTGCTTTTGTACCTCTCATACTAATCATGGCAGCGACTTTCCCTAAGGAAGCATAGGTTGAACTAGCTAGGAGCATAGCTGTTAAATAGATTAGCATTACTTAGAGACAAAGTTTAGTTTTCCCCAATGTATTTAGTGCACGAGCTTGTACATTTGTACGTTCTTATCTCACTGAAAGTGCACATGACTGAGGAGAAGTGGATTTACAACACACAACATCTCTTTCAATCAAAGAAAAATTGCAGCAGTCTATAACCTTCTTTTCTACCAGCATATGACAGGCTAAACTACCCCCACCAAGCCCATAAGTTATACTATATTTTATTAGTTCCCGTATAAAGGCATAACCAGAACTCACTTATTCATTCATAAACTTTCACTGTAAAGCCCTGAAACCTGAGATGAAAATGGCAAAGCAAACAAAGATAAAGTATGAAATGTGAGACTCAAAACAGTGTGTACAGGTGAGTAAACCCCATTGTTTTTCTCTCATGTAAATCCTTACTTATGGTATAGCATAATGCATATACATATGATTGCATATATGTTTTGAAACTGGTGAGTAAAACTGTCCCCTATTTACTGATTTGTTGATATCATATATATATATATATATATATATGTGTGTGTGTGTGTGTGTGTGTGTGTGTGTGTGTGTGTGTGTGTAATTCTGAACTGTATTTGGTTGATTCAAGTTTGCATATCAAACTGAACTGAAAACTGGGAATGAAATAATGTCCAAAACAGTGTACAAATGTGCTAAGTAAACTCTTTCTTTCCCTTTAAATCTTTGTTGATGATACGAATATATATGTATATATATGGATGTGTTGTTTTGGGTGAATTAAAAAACTCATACAGTACCAAAACCATTTGAAACATGGGATTTATAAAGAAACCAAAGCAAAAAAAATATAATACTGGAAATCAAACATAAAATTAGAACCAGAAGAGAACCAAAACTATGTATACATTGGGGTGTAAACCTTCCTATTTGTTTTCACTGAGTGTTATATAAGTAAGTATATATTCACTCATGTCTTTATATTATCCTTGTCCAGAAACACTGATCATTGGTAAATCTGAAATCAGAAAATGACACGAAACCAGAAATTTGGAGCCAAAAATGTGAACATAACTATTTTAGATGATAGTATAAACATGTATATATGTACCTTGAGTGAGTGGTGTCGAAACCATTTTGATACCCATAAACAAACTGGAAAGAACAGAGCTCTGGAAAACAGAAAATACAAGGGCTCTGTTAATTGTTAAAACACCAACCAACATCAAAAAGCCAGAACAACAATTCTGGTAAGTTTAAAAAAATAAGTTTAACATGAAAATTGTTTACACAAGTCTGAAATTGATATTAAAAATAGTATTTACTTGTATTAAGTATATATAATTTCATATACATGGAAAATATGGCAAGATGCTTTGAAACTGAAATTTTCGACCATCATGAAATTGAAAACCAGATTGATGGAGTTGTTTGTAACACCCCATGTCCATTAATGTCACTCACAAAGGGAATGCATTAATGTCCATGAAGCATTATTCTTGTATAGAACAGATAAATTACAAGAATAAATAAACAAAACAACACAACGGAAGATAAAACTTATTTCATATCATCATAACTCAAAACAAGCTTACATAAGTAGTTTCCAAAACCATTGCAACAGGATCAATATTCTTTTCCAAAAACTTCAAAGTACATAAAGAAGCAAATACTTAAATAACATAAATGCATAAATCCCCACTGAGCATAAGCAAAGCCATAAAGATGAGAGAGTCCAAAGCGATACATCTACTCTCTTCAAGCAACTGAAAGAAATCGGCACTAAGCTGTAGTATTCCCTCCTTGCAAACCTGAGGGGGGGGGGGAAGGAAAGAAAAGAGGTGGAAATAAAACGGGTCAAACATAAAGTCTGGCGAGTCCAGTAATTTTAACAAATAATAGGTAAGGAAAATGATCAAGACATAAATAGGAATCATGATATGGCTGTACATAGATAAGGTAGATAAAAGGATGGACAAGATGATTCCGTTCCTAAGTACTAAGACAATCCTACACCTTGGCTAAGCGAACAACCCTCCAAGTACAAACCCCGAAGACCGAAGTCAACATCAGACTAGCACCCAAAGGACTGTCCAACTCAACCAACATGTATTTCGTTACATAACACTTTTTCTAGGTTACACCACATTACTTAATTACACCGCACATCTACTAGTCTTTATTTACTAAAGGTTGATCCCTTCCCACTAACTGTACCCACATGACAAACTTGGTAGTTACTTGTACCTAGCTGCTATTGTAGGTGCTGGCTTGCTCCTACCACCGCTAAGGTACCCTTACCCTACCCATTCGATCGACACCCGTGTTGGCCCCACAGTGGGGTGTATCACTCCCCAAAGTGGCAACCCCGATACCAACAAAAAATGCACGGCCATACCTACACGATGCAACAATGTCTTACCTACCAGCCCGGACCTATGCACGCACATGAACCCGTTGGACTCGCGTTGCCACCGCTATTCACGTTTTGACCTCTTACATTCAAGTCCAGTAAGCGTGCCCCAACCCCGGTCTACTACTGGGCCCAATTAGATACTCAAATGGGTTACTGGTTGAAACAGGTCCCCCATCCGACAAAAGCCTCCCACCTATCCTTGGTCCCCACTAGGTTTTTCTCCCACTTAACGATTTTAATTTAAATGTCCAATCTTACACATGCTATGGTTAAGTCCATACTTACATGTCATAATTTACATGTCTTATCTTATACCGATTAAGTTCATATTTACATGTCATAATTTTACATGTCACCCCACTTAACCCTCTAACCATACCCATGTCTTATTATGATTAGTATTCCTTAATTAATTCCTTACGACGAACAGTGCATGACCTCGCACATTAGACCGAACGCTTTGTGGCCGCTGGATTTGCCGGGCAGTTTCGGGCAGTCTTACGCCACATAACGGGTCTAACCTCGTGTCATTAACTGTTGCGCCTACAATTCATTCCTGTGACCTCTCACGTTAGACGTCCAATTGTGGCAGCTGGATTTGCCGGGCAGTTCCGGGCAGTTTTATGCCACAATTGCGCCTAACCTCGTGTAAAAGGTTTATTAATAATCGTATTTCACCCATACCCAATTTTCATGTCATGTATATCCAATTAAACATATAATCATGTTTATAATATTGCCCATTCCAAATTGTCACTAATTACATATTAATTAGCCTCAATTACTAATTTACAATTATAGGCAATTTCATCAATTCCATATAATTCATACCCAAATATGCCAATTTCACATATTATCCAATTATCCAAAATATCCAATAATATCCAATTTTCCATATTTCACATATTCCCATCGTTCCCACGTATCTGCATTCGCGCGTATTTTTAACATAGGCTCGAAGGTAGCCTAGATCCAAAAATAAAAGGAATAGGGATAAGAAGAGAGAATCAAATCACAGAAAATTGGAATTAACACAACATCATGAAATAAAGGGGCATGTAAACTGGCATAGAGGTATAATAACAGATTCAACATGAATAAACTGATAAAGATATGAACTTTACATAGAAACATAGGCATATGATGACATGAATCAAAGTGGTGAGGAATTTGATGAGATTTAAATTACATACATACATAAGAATCCTCTTTACAACTTCATCATATTACTTTTAATCCCATTATATTGTGAAAATCTCCGTACTCACCTTTCGTGGTAAAAGAATAGAATTATGCACTGAAATTGGTGTAGAAACGTTATGGTGTTGCTGATTTATCTTCTTGAATTGTTGTAGAAGCTCTAATCTTTAATTTGAGTTGAAGTTGAACACTTGAGATTTGATTTAGAGGCGGCGGCTAGGGTTTAAGAGAGAATTTGACAGCATAATGGTGTCATAGATAATATTTATGAATTAGGGTTAGGTCTTAGGGTGTATATATAGGTGTAGGAAGTTATTTAGGCCTTAGGATTAACCCTAGAACCGATCTGGACCACTCAGTCGCCATATCCGCCCTTATGGCGCTCGCGGGGATCGAACTCTGTACCTCTTGTATGCAAGTCACATGTTCTAACCAAATGAGCTACTAAGTCTTTTGCTTACAAACCTTATAACAATGATAAACATCATTCTTTTCTCATTACTCTTTTTCAAATAAATTATTCTTTAATTTCTTATTTTAATATTCTCAGAAAATACGGGGTGTTAAATTCTTCCCTACTTAAAGGATTTCATCCTCGAAATCTCTAAGTCAAGAAGAACGTATCCTACCATCCAATCATCCATCTACTCAACCATCAACCACAAGCATCCATGTCCTTAAAAGATTTCTAATGCTTTTCATGTACATATGCATAGTGTGTGTATATGTCCATATACTAATGCAAAATCAGGCGGTCCACTGATTCAGTCGAGCTCCTTAATGCAAATAATGATAGTGCCATGTATCCATCATGTATGCAAAGAACCCTATACATATCATTACTACATGTGTGCATAACCATTCATTTAAATGCAACATCCATATGATACACACATTCGACGTACATTCATTTTACTAAATACATCCATTTATATAATATGAAAGTGACTGAGCCGGTCTAGTGCCTAAAGTGTGTGTATATGCATCCACGAGCAACCACTAGCAAACACTTGCATCCACATGCATCCACCATACATAACATGTCTCAAACACATGTTTCATCCATAGGACTACCTTATCTAAAGGTCAAAGATACTAGTGAGAGGACATACTAAAGATAGAACAAGTACAAGCTAAGCGATAAAGGAGAAATTAAAAGACATACCCTCGAAAAGAAAAGGGTAAAATTAACGCATCTTCTCTTCCATCTCCCAAGTAGCGTCGCTCTCGTCATCTCCCCATTCACTTTGACTAGCTTGATCTCTTGATTCCTCAACTTCTTATTCTCCGACCCAAGAATGCATGTAGGAGCTTGTAACGAGTCGGATTTTGCCCGGCCTTAATCGATCGCAAAATCGACCAAAACCGTTCAAATCCCGCCTACGTTAACTTTGGGAATACAACACATCAGAAGAATAACAGCAGACTTTTATAACATCAATAATAAATGTTACATCAGAGTACAGAATATCAGAGTATATTGACTAATAATTACAGCGGAAGATAATTTTACATGATTTTAAAACATTGCAGCGGAAACAAAATAACTAAGGCAGCGGAAGACTTCCAATGTTCTGGACACAGCTTTAAGCTTCAATCCAGGATCCTGCTAAAGAGATATACCTGTAAACAACTACTCGACTGCCCGTGTGGAAAAGAGGGCACCCGAGTTTGCAAAGGTGGAAACAAACAACGGGTCAGTCATGGGACCGGTGTGAGAATTCTTAACTAATTAAACTAACAGTTATAAGGCAAATCCAAGGACCACACCACTAACGCGGAACGGGTTTACTCCAACGGATTGCCGGTGCATAAATGTGTTAGAACAAATAATAAGTAAATCGTACAACAACGTCATGCTTTTGAGAAAAATGGAATCACCATAAGACCCAGGTCCCATCACACAATGCAACACAAACCAGAGGATAGAGTTTTACCTTATAGTGATTAAACATGCTAAATACGACAAATACGAGTTTAATATTATTATTAGTATATATCAAAACATTTTCAAGGTAAATGCATAAATCCTAGGAAGAATAGTATCCCATACTACTATGCCTCCATACTAGTAATACAATCAAATTCGTAGGGTCGTATTTGGATTTTGGTTTCCATCATGAGTCAAGGCTAGGGAGGAGCTCCTACCGATTCGAGACACTTTAGCTAATGTCTCCGGATCCCCCGCAGTGAACCATTGGAAAGCTGCAGGGCCGGTCCACCATACTAGTTGCAGATTAGTTAATCTTGAACACACGTTTCCCAGTCCTATAGGACCTATCATCCGAGGCGCCTCATTCCATCATCCACATATGTAAAATGTCGGGTCGTGTTAAAGCCCAAACACCACATCTAGCTGGAAAGAAATGTGCTGCTCTCCCTGCGTTCCCTTCTCCAGTTTTAGACTCTGCCGGTGTGTGAGGCTTGCGAAGTCACGCTAAACACAAAGCTATGCCTAAACAGGCTATGCTTTGATCATTCCACAAGGCCTGCTTTTCAACAAAGCCTTGATCATATGCATCTTAGCATGCCACATCGTCACTCCATATCATACTACCAATCCTTTGCCGAAATATATGAACAGGTGTTAAGCAAGAGAATAAATTCTCCGCCACCTAACATCCATACATTCGACAAAAGATTAATAACATGATATTTAATGGAGTACGATGTCAGACACACAATCCATTTATAAGCTTATGCTCTAGGTCTGAGCGAAAGCCAAATCCGTACTAATCAACACTACGTCCGGACGACCACCACTGTAGCCCCTTCAAGGTAGCTACTCCAATCACGGGCCTCAGCAGTCGTCGTCCATTCGATATGAAGATCGTTGGTCTTCAATCGCCGTCTTCAACTCTTGAATTTTAAACGTAGTTCAAATTATTTGGAATGAGATAGACTCGGACTTTCCAAATAATTCTCGTATATACATATAAGTTGGAAATCATTTCATATCGTTATTAGTAATTTGTAACGATTTATCTTTTATTTTATATATATATAAAAATAATTAAATTCCATTTCATTAACGTAATTACATAACAAGTAGTGAATGTTTTGCTTCACAACCTATCGAAATGTTTATAATGTGTAATGAAATTTATTTTATTTCCTTACATTTTGCTAACGAAAACATTCCTATTCGTATATACAATATTAACGTACAATGTACACACCATAATGTTTATTTTTATTTTCATACACATACACATCTTATACATAACAATGTACATTTTCTTGTTTCATCCTTCGAATTACTCAAAATGAATTTTGTGTATCATACCAATTCCAACAAAAATAGGCATTCTTGTGTTTCATTTCAATTTCAACAAACGAATATTTTTGTTCATCCACTTTTACTTCTACAAAAATGAGTATTTTTGTTTGTTTATTTCAATGTAACAAAACTGATAATTTTGTTATCTTTTCAATGCAAAACACAAAAATAATAATTTTACAAACAAAACGATAATTTTGTGTGCTAATCTATTTACATGAAAATGAAATTTCCATATTTGTAATCTTTTTATTGAAAATCTAATTCATTAAAATATAAATTTCATATCCTTATTCTTTTTAGTTAAAATCCAGTTACATAAAAGTGTAATTTCACACTTTTAATCTACATGCATGAAAGAATGAAATTTCCCCTTTTTATCTAATTTACATTAAAATGTAAACTTTTCTTTATTTATATGAATTACATAAAAAAAATTAATTTTTACCTTTAATCTTAATTTCACAAAAAAATGTAAATTTCTTACTTTTGGTTTTAATTACATAAAGATGCAATTTTCTTTCTTTCTTTTAAAAAAAATATAAATTTCTTCTTTTAATCTAATTACATAAAAAATGTAATTTTCTCTTTATTTAATCTAATTACATAAAAATGAAAATTTTCATTCTTTTAAGCATGACGGTGAAAATAATGTTCATTTTCTATTTAACTATTTGTATTTTAATATGGGCCAGACCTCTCACATTAGGCCTGCAACTTGTGGATGTTGGATAGGCCGGTCGGTTCTGGACAGACTTATCCCATAAGTTGGGTTCAACCTCGTGTCTTGGCCCAATTTGTATTTGCGCACTTGGACCTCTCACATTAGGCCCAACATTTGTGGTTGCTGGATATGCCAGTCGGGTCCGGGCAGACTTCCACCACAAATGTGAACTAACCTCGGGTCCAAGTACAATTTTAATTAACCATTATGATATTATTTTAAAATGTTTCTCATTTTAAAATATCTTAATTTTGGAATATTCCATATTTCCAAAATAACTCGATTTCAAACACTATAGCATACCCTTTCAAATCCTAGTAAATCTTGGGACTTCTCAATTTCTATAGTTACATATAAAAAAAATGTGATTTTGATTACACCATCAAATTCTGCTTTTTAATTATATTATAGAACACAAAAAAAAATCGTTTATGTTTCCTAAGTTATATTTGTGTTAGAGAGCACAAATAAAAAGTCCATATATTTTCCGATGTTGTTTTGTGTTAAGAAACACAATTAAAAAGACATTCATTTTTATGTTAACACAATTACCTCCTTCCTTATATATATTTTAATGACTACTATTTAATCTGACATAAATGTTCTTTCAAAATTTTAACATAAATGCCCTCTTTCAATCTAACATAAATGTCCTGTCAAATTTTTATGTAACGCAACAATTTATTACAAAAATGTTTGCTTTTATCTAACCTGACATTATTATAAATAAATAACAAATTTCACTATCATGACCATATTATAAATAAAACGATATTTCCTCTAACAGGAATATTTTATTTTAACCTGGCATTATTTAACTAAAATGACCATTTTATATCACCTAACATCATCTAACTAAAACGATGTTTTTATTCTATTATAACATATCTAACAAAATTCATGTTTTTTTTATTCTATTGCAATCTTTAATACTAAAAATGTTATCCTCTTTATAATGCAACATTTTATACTAAAAATGTGATTTTAAATCAAAATAACTTTTCTAAACAAGTATGTTATATTGAATCAAAATAAACATTTCTAACTTTATTACACATTTTGTTCTAAATAAACACTTCTGATTTAATGACATGTTTTGATAACATAACCTTTTCGATATAAAATGACGAATCTTGTTAACATACATTTTTAAATAAATGATATTTTCCATGTTAACATAACAGTTTTACATAAATGATATTTTTCTATGTTAACGTAATAGTTCCCAACAAGGTGATATTAACATAACAATTTCCTATGTATTCTATATTACATATAAAAGAATGTTGTATTTGTTAACAATTTACTAAGTTTTCTAATAACAAATAAAAGGATATTTTATTTGTTAACAATTTCTAACTACAAAATTGATATTTCTAATTTAACAATTCTAATTAAGCATACATGACATATATAATTTGTCAATTTCAATAGAACATACATGGCATCTATTATTTGTCAATTCAAATCGAACATACATGTCAACTTTTTTATACTTTCATAAATGACATCTTTTTTATCATAAATGACAAATTTTATTACTACATAATGACAACCCTTTTTTTTATATTAACATAAAGACAACTTTTTTTTATACTTTCATAAATGACAATTTTTTTATCATAAATGACAAATTTTCTTACTACATAACGACATTTCTAAATAAGACGACCTTTAAATAAAGGACATTTCTATATTCACATAACCTTTCTACAAAAAGTATGTTTTTTTTAATTAAACAAAACATTTCTACCTAAAATGAAGCTTTTCCTACATAACATGGGTCCAACCAAAGTGTGAATTTATCCAACATAAATAGCAAATTTACTTCCTAACATAAATGACAAATTTATGTTTTAACATCAATGAAAAATTTAGTTTCTAACATAAATGACGATTTTTAATTACATGACATAATTCTGACATAATGGACAATTTTAGGTTAACATGACAAATTGGAGAAATACTTTCATTTGCGACGAATTCTATGTTAACATAACAAAACAAAAATGAGTGTTTTTGTTCGTACGAAATTTTCTATTTTGACCCATAGGTGTGAATATTTGTTGTTCACAAATTTCAAAAATTTTCAACAGAATTTATCCATCTTATTAACGGATCAATCATAACAGCAACCAACAAATCAAATCCAATCATGAATAACACAAACTAAATTTACATCGTAAATGTAAGAATTTACAAATACGAAAATAATTAAGCTAGTTTTTAATTATATGTATATAAAAAGAAATCTCACCTTGGTTTAAAGCGGATCTAAAATTTAATCAACCCTTTTAAAACGCAAAACAAACGTTGCCCTCTCTCTTTAATTCCCTGCACACCGTCCTCTTCAGCTGAACCCATCGGCCGATTTCGAAAGCCACCTGCGCATGTTCATCACCGCCATTTGCTGGTGATCCGAAGGTTCCACCACGTTGCCCTTGCCACCAGTCACCACCGCCGGTGACAACGTCAAGCGCGCCCCCCCTTTTTGTTTGAAATCCAATTCACATGCAAGTCCTTTGAGAGATGATTTCTAACGATTTACTTAATTATAACAAATCATGGTTGTTGAATACAAAGATCATAGGACGCTCTCCGATTTGGTATATGGAATTCTCGAATCATTGAGGGACTTTATTTAGAGGATAAGGATTTATTGGAGGAAGAAGGAGAATATAATATATATAGCGTAGTAAGAGTAAAACATATAGATGAGTAAGAAAAGAAAGGAAAGTCTTTGAATTGCTAAATTAAATTTGGCTTAGATTATGTAGCCAATAAATGCAAAAATGAATTCAAACAGGTTTCGTTGTTTCCTAATGCACTAAAGAATATGACAACCTTTATTTAAACTTGAATTTATTACCTTGTTTTCATAAGTATTGAATTCCATGAAACATATATATATATATATATATTATACATGGTTAATATGCAATTTTTCTCTCATATTGAAATAGAAACAAAAAAAATTTTAATAACAAAAGTTAACTTCATATACATAACATATGTCCACATTTAAAAGGTAATAACGCACTATTATATGATTATAATTGTTGACTGATTACAAATTATCATGGAAAAACCGATTAACTTAAATAAATGGAATAAATTGCATTATTCCCATGACGTTTAGCAAAATAGGTATGTTCGCATTTCAAATAAATATGACCGGTTGAACATGATTCGCTCTAATATTTTTAATAGATTATAATCTTGGAATAATTGCTATCATATTAATAAAAATTCCACTTAAAATAGTCAAACTGATAACATTGGCATTATCAGTAATATAAAACAGGATTTAATGTAGATACCCTTATGTTGTTATTATTATTTTACATTTATGATTAGGAAACCTGTAATTGTATAAATTTATAAAGTTAGAATGAAATATTTTTGAAACCTTAGAAGAAACATTAATACATTCCAGGCGTCAATTATGCATCACCAAATATGTAAATGAAAACACCAATAAAAGTCGGTTACGTGCTTTGCACATGGGTTGTAGTTATTGGTTAATTATGCACCATATTGCCTTAGTATATATGCACCATTGATTACATTCATTCTTATTACTAAGGAATTCCAATACCTTTCAACATTTCCACATCATACTTTTTTTTTCAAAACCATTTAATCTCAATAACTTAATTAAATTACATATACTTAAATAATCGAAACATACGGGATGTAAAAATAACAAATGAATAAGTGAAGTTTTGATTTAGTATGTATTAAAATTAGAATTTAACAAACATACATAAAAGTCTAATTATGATGATTATTTCTTCTTTGTCGTTATTTATTTAAAATAAATTATTTTAAATATTCTACATTCATTTAAAATTTCTAAAATTTTAAACTGGCCCCAAAATTGCGGGTTGTTACAATCTCCCCCACTTAAAAGCTTTTCGTCCTCGAAAAGGAACGAAGCTAAAAGTTGATTAATTAACTAACTAACTTATATATATTTTCTCCATAAATTTAAATAATTTTATTAGTTGATTAACTTTCAAATATAGAACTTTTTATACATTCACAAATCATATTTTCCAAAATGGAGTATAATTACAAATACGTATATTATAGGCTTGCTACTCTCAACTCATTCTAGGGCATTACTAACCCCATCTCTAATGAGTTTTCTCATTCTAGGATACTGTTGATCCTATCTCTAATGGGTATTCTTATTGGATATTACTAATCCAATCTCTTATGAGCCTTTTGTTCAGTTCTAATGAATTGTACCCCAAAGATTTGAGCTAACCAAAGCTCTGATACCAACTGTAACGAGTCGGATTTTTCCCGGCCTTAATCGATCACAAAATCGACTAAAACCATTCAAATCCCGCCTACGTTAACTTTGGGAATACAACACATCAGAAGAATAACAGCAGACTTTTATAACATCAATAATAAATGTTACATCAGAGTACAGAATATCTGAGTATATTGACTAATAATTACAGCGGAAGATAATTTTACATGATTTTAATACATTGCATCGGAAACAAAATAACTAAGGCAGCGGAAGACTTCCAATGTTCTGGATACAGGTTTAAGCTTCAATCTAGGATCCTGCTAAAGAGATATACCTGTAGACAACTGCTCGACTGCTCGTGTGGAAAAGAGGGCACCCGAGTTTGCAAAGGTGGAAACAAACAACGGGTCAGTCATGGGACTGGTGTGAGAATTCTTGCCTAATTAAACTAATAGTAATAAGGCAAATCCAAGGACCACGCCGCTAACGCGGAACGGGTTTACTCCAACGGATTGCCGGTGCATAATGTGTCAGAACAAATAATAAGTAAATCGTACAACAACGTCATGCTTTTGAGAAAAATGGAATCACCATAAGACCCAGGTCCCATCACACAATGCAACACAAACCAGAGGATAGGGTTTTACCTTATAGTGATTAAACATGCTAAATATGGTAAATACGAGTTTAATATTATTATTAGTATATATCAAAACATTTTTAAGGTAAATGTATAAATCCTAGGAAGAATAGTATCCCATACTACTATGCCTCCATACTAGTAATACAATCAAATTCGTAGGGTCGTATTTGGATTTTGGTTTCCATCATGAGTCAAGGCTAGGGAGGAGCTCCTACCGATTCGAGACACTCTAGCTAATGTCTCAGGATCCCCCGCAGTGAACCCTTGGAAAACTGCAGGGCCAGTCCACCATACGAGTTGCGGATTAGTTATTCCTGAACACACGTTTCCCAATCCTATAGGACCTATCATCCGAGGCGCCTCATTCCATCATCCACATAAGTAAAATGTCGGGCCGTGTTAAAGCCCAAACACCACTTCTAGCTAGAAAGAAATGTGCTGCTCTCCCTGCGTTCCCTTCTCCCGTTTTAGACTCCGCCGGTGTGAGGCTCGCGAAGTCACGCTATACACAAAGCTATGCCTAAACAGGGTATGCTTTGATCATTCCACAAGGCCTGCTTTTCAACAAAGCCTTGATCATATGCATCTTAGCATGCCACATTGTCGCTCCATATCACACTACCAATCCTTTGCCAAAATATATGAACGGGTGTTAAGCAAGAGAATAAATTCTCCGCCACCAAACATCCATACATTCGGCAGAAGATTAATAACATGATATTTAATGGAGTACGATGTCAGACACACAATCCATTTATAAGCTTATGCTCTGGGTCTGAGCGAAAGCCAAATCCATACAAATCAACACTACGTCCGGACGGCCACCACTGTAGCCCCTTCAAGGTAGCTATTCCAATCACGGGCCTCAGCCGTCGTCGTCCATTCGATATGAAGATCGTCGGTCTTCAATCGCCGTCTTCAGCTCTTGAATTTTAAACGTAGTTCAAATTATTTGGAATGAGATAGACTCGGACTTTCCAAATAATTCTCGTATATATATAAGTTGGAAATCATTTCATATCGTTATTAGTATTTTGTAACGATTTATCTTTATTTTTTTATGTATATAAAAATAATTAAATTCCATTTCATTAACGTAATTACATAACAAGTAGTGAATGTTTTGCTTCACAACCTATCGAAATGTTTATAATGTGTAATGAAATTTATTTTATTTCATCACATTTTGCTAACGAAAACATTCCTATTCGTATATACAATATTAACGTACTATGTACACACCATAATGTTTATTTTTATTTTCATACACATTCACATCTTATACATAACAATGTACATTTTCTTGTTTCATCCTTCGAATTACACAAAATGTATTTTGTGTATCATACCAATTCCAACAAAAAAAGGCATTCTTGTGTTTCATTTCAATTTCAACAAACGAATATTTTTGTTCATCCACTTTTACTTCTACAAAAATGAGTATTTTTGTTTGTTTATTTCAATGTAACAAAACTGATAATTTTGTTATCTTTTCAATGCAAAACACAAAAATAATAATTTTACAATACAAACAAAACGATAATTTTGTATGCTAATCTATTTACATGAAAATGAAATTTCCATATTTTTAATCTTTTTAATGAAAATCTAATTCATTAAAATATAAATTTCATATCCTTATTCTTTTTAGTTAAAATCCAATTACATAAAAATGTAATTTCACACTTTTAATCTACATGCATGAAAGAATGAAATTTTCCCCTTTTTAATCTAATTTACATTAAAATGTAAACTTTTCTTTATTTATATGAATTACATAAAAAAAATGTAACTTTTACCTTTAATCTTAATTTCAAAAAAAAAAATGTAAATTTCTTACTTTTGGTTTTAATTACATAAAGGTGCAATTTTCTTTCTTTCTTTTAAAAAAAATATAAATTTCTTCTTTTAATCTAATTACATAAAAAAAATGTAATTTTCTCTTTCTTTAATCTAATTACATAAAAATGAAATTTTTGATTCTTTTAAACATGACGGTGAAAATAATGTTCATTTTCTATTTAACTATTTGTATTTTAATATGGGCCAGACCTCTCACATTAGGCCTGCAACTTGTGGATGCTGGATAGGCCGGTCGGTTCCGGGCATACTTATCCTTCAAGTTGGGCTCAACCTCGTGTCTTGGCCCAATTTGTATTTTCGCACTTAGACCTCTCACATTAGGCCCAACATTTGTGGCTGCTGGATATGCCGGTCGGGTCCGGGCAGACTTCCACCACAAATGTGACCTAACCTCGGGTCCAAGTACAATTTTAATTAACCATTATGATATTATTTTAAAATGTTTCTCATTTTAAAATAGCTTAATTTTGGAATATTCCATATTTCCAAAATAACTCGATTTCAAACACTATAGCATACCCTTTCAAATCCTAGTAAAACTTGGGACTTCTCAATTTCTATAGTTACATATAAAAAAAATGTGATTTTGATTACACCATCAAATTCTGCTTTTTAATTATATTATAGAACAAAAAAAAATCGTTTATGTTTCCTAAGTTATATTTGTGTTAGAGAGCACAAATAAAAAGACCATATATTTTCCAATGTTGTTTTGTGTTAAGAAACACAATTAAAAAGACATTCATTTTTATGTTAACACAATTACCTCCTTCCTTATATATATTTTAATGACTACTATTTAATCTGACATAAATGTTCTTTCAAAATTTTAACATAAATGCCCTCTTTCAATCTAACATAAATGTCCTATCAAATTTTTATGTAACCCAACAATTTATTACAAAAATGTTTGCTTTTATCTAACCTGACATTATTATAAATAAATAACAAATTTCTCTATCATGACCTTATTATAAATAAAATGATATTTCCTCTAACAGGAATATTTTATATTAACCTGACATTATTTAACTAAAATGACCATTTTATATCACCTAACATCATCTAACTAAAATGATATTTTTATTCTATTATAACATATCTAACAAAATTTCATGTTTTTTTTATTCCATTGCAATCTTTAATACTAAAAATGTTATCCTCTTTATAATGCAACATTTTATACTAAAAATGTGATTTTAAATCAAAAATAACTTTTCTAAACAAATATGTTATATTAAATCAAAATAAACATTTCTAACTTTATTACACATTTTGTTCTAATAAACACTTCTAATTTAATGACATGTTTTGATAATATAACCTTTTCGATATAAAATGACGAATCTTGTTAACATACATTTTTAAATAAATGATATTTTCCATGTTAACATAACAGTTTTACATAAATGATATTTTTTCTATGTTAACGTAACAGTTCCCAACAAGGTGATATTAACGTAACAATTTCCTACGTATTCTATATTACATATAAAAGAATGTTGTATTTGTTAACAATTTACTATGTTTTCTAATAACAAATAAAAGGATATTTTATTTGTTAACAATTTCTAACTACAAAATTGATATTTCTAATTTAACAATTCTAATTAAGCATACATGGCATATATAATTTGTCAATTTCAATAGAACATACATGGCATCTATAATTTGTCAATTCAAATAGAACATACATGTCAACTTTTTTATACTTTCATAAATGACATATTTTTTTATCATAAATGAAAATTTTAATTACTACATAATGAGAACCCTTTTTTATATTAACATAAAGACAACTTTTTTTTATACTTTCATAAATGACAATTTTTTTTTATCATAAATGACAAATTTTATTACTACATAATGACATTTCTAAATAAGACGACCTTTAAATAAAGGACATTTCTATATTCACATAACCTTTCTACAAAAAGTATGTTTTTTTTTAATTAAACAAAACATTTCTACCTAAAATGAAGCTTTTCTTACATAACATGGGTCCAACCAAAGTGTGAATTTGTCCAACATAAATGGCAAATTTATGTTTTAACATCAATGAAAATTTTAGTTTCTAACATAAAGGACGATTTTTAATTACATGACATAATTCTGACATAAGGGACAATTTTAGGTTAACATGACAAATTAGAGAAATACTTTCATTTGCGACAAATTCTATGTTAACATAACAAAACACAAATGAGTGTTTTTATTCGTACGAAATTTTCTATTTTGACCAATAGGTGTGAATATTTGTTGTTCACAAATTTCAAAAAATTTCAACAGAATTTATCCATCTTATTAATAGATCAATCATAACAGCAACCAACAAATCAAATCCAATCATGAATAACACAAACTAAATTTACATCGTAAATGTAAGAATTTACAAATACGAAAATAATTAAGCTAGTTTTTAATTATATGTAAATAAAAAGAAATCTCACCCTGGTTTAAAGCGGATCTAAAATTTAATCAACCCTTTTAAAACGCAAAACAAACGTTTCCCTCTCTCTTTAATTCCCTGCACACCGTCCTCTTCAGCTGAACCCATCGGCCGATTTCGAAAGCCACCTGCACACGTTCATCACCGCCATTTGCTGGTGATCCGAAGGTTCCACCACGTTGCCCTAGCCACTAGTCACCACCGCCAGTGATAGCGTCAAGCGCGACCCCCCCTTTTTGTTTGAAATCCAATTCACACGCAAGTCCCTTGAGAGATGATTTCTGACGATTTACTTAATTATAACAAATCATGGTCGTTGAATACAAAGATCATAGGATGCTCTCCGATTTGGTATATGGGATTCTCGAATCATTGAGGGACTTTATTTAGAGGGTAAGGATTTATTGGAGGAAGAAGGAGAATATGATATATATAGCGTATTGAGAGTAAAACATATAGATGAGTAAGAAAAGAAAGGAAAGTTTTTAAATTGCTGAATTAAATTTGACTTAGATTATGTAGCCAATAAATGCAAAAATGAATTTAAAAAGGTTTCTTTGTTTCCTAATGCACTAAAGAATATGACAACCTTTATTTAAACTTGAATTTATTACCTTGTTTTCAAAAGTATTGAATTCTATGAAACATTTATATATATATATATATATATATATATATATATTATACATGGTTAATATGCAATTTTTCTCTCATATTGAAATAGAAACAAATAAATTTTTAATAACAAAAGTTAACTACATATACATAACTTATGTCCACATTTAAAAGGTAATAACACACTATTATATGATTATAATTGTTGATTGATTACAAATTATCATGGAAAAACTGATTAACTTAAATAAATGGAATAAATTGCATTATTCCCATAACGTTTAGCAAAATAGGTATGTTCGCATTTCAAATAAATATGACAGGTTGAACATGATTTGCTCTAATATTTTTAATAGACTATAATCTTGGAATAATTGCTACCATATTAATAAAAATTCCACTTAAAATAGTCAAACTGTTAACATTGGCATTATCAGTAATATAAAACAGGATTTAATGTAGATACCCTTATGTTATTATTATTATTTTACATTTATGATTAGGAAACCTGTAATTGTATAAATTTGTAAAGTTAGAATGAAATATTTTTGAAACCTTAGAAGAAACATTAATACATTTCAGGCGTCAATTATGCATCACCAAATATGTAAATGAAAACACCAATAAAAGTCGGCTACGTGCTTTGCATATGGGTTGTAGTTATTGGTTAATTATGCACCATATTGCCGTACTATATATGTACCATTGATTACATTCATTCTTATTACTAAGGAATTCCAATACCTTTCAACATTTCCACATCATACTTTTTTTTTTAAAACCATTTAATCTCAATAACTTAATTAAATTACATATACTTAAATAATCGAAACATACGGGATGTAAAAATAACAAATGAATAAGTGAAGTTTTGATTTAGTATGTACTAAAATTAGAATTTAACAAACATACATAAAAGTCTAATTATGATGATTATTTCTTCTTTGTCGTTATTTATTTTAAATAAATTATTTTAAATATTCTATATTCATTTAAAATTTCTAAAATTTTAAATTGGCCCCAAAATTGCGGGTTGTTACAGAGCTTGTCGAATCGTCCCATCACGCTCTATTTCCACCTCTCTAAGCAAGCTCTTCCAAAACTCACTAGTAAAGATTGGATTGCGATCGCTCGCTATGCTAGAAGGAACACCGTGCAAACGAACTATCTCTCGAATGTATACGGAGGCTAACCATGGAGCAGTCCTCTTACTCTTTATGGGAATGAAATGGGCGCTCTTAGTAAGTCTGTCTACCACGACCCAAATCCCCGTATTACCCTTCCTTGATCTTGGTAACCCATCAACAAAGTCCATCGAGACACTCTCCCACTTCCATTGTGAGACCTCCAATGGGTGAAGCAACCCACCGGGCTTCTTTTACTCTGCTTTTACTTGTTGGCACAGCAAGCATCTTGCGACAAACTCGGCCACATCCCTCTTCATACCGGCCTAAAAGTAAACTCGTTTCATGTCCATGTACATCTTGCCCCCGCCGGGATGAATGGTCATCTTCGAACGATGTGCATCATCAAGAATGGTCTTCCTCAAGTTCTCGTCTCGTGGTACACAAAGTCTGCCATCCCTACGTAACCAACCCTTATCATCTAGGGTATACCTACTGAGATGGCTTGATGACTCCCCTTTATGAGCTTCTCTACTAACTCAACCAACTGTGGGTCATCTCGCTATGCCTCACCAATCTGTCCCAAAAGCGTAGGTCTGACCTCTAAGGATGCTAGCAAACCGGGTACAAAGTCAATGGAAGGTCTAAAGTCAAACGTTGAGATGAACTCCAAGCTTCGCCATTCAAAAAAAACGGACTCAAGGACAACATTTTCCTACTTAAGGCGTCTGCCACCACGTTACCCTTGCCAGGGGTATATGCTATCTCGAAATCGTAGGACGCTAAGAATTCCATCCACCTTTGCAGCCTTAAGTTCAAGTCCCTCTGACAGAACAAGTATTTTAGCAATTTGTGGTCTGTGAACAATTCGAATTTCTCGCCAAGAAGATAATGGCGCCAAGACTTAAGCGCGAAAACAATAGCGGCCAACTCTAGGTCATGTGTAGAGTAATTTCTCTCATGCACTCTCAACTGCCTTCCTCCATAGGCTATTACCCTCCCTTCTTGAATTAAGACTGCGCCTAGTCCTGTCCCACAAGCATCGGTATAAACGGTAATTGGCTTACTCCCATCTGGCAACTGAAACACCCCACCTCCGTTAGGGTCACTCTCAAAGGGAATGCCCTAATTTTGGTGGAGGTTTATAAGTATAAGTCACAGATATACAAGACAAATATAAGAACACATATTTTTGAACAGCGGAAAACAACAACAACTTTTATTTCAATAAAATACGTGTTACACAAACCATGCCATAATTGTCTTACAATCCTTCCAAAAACATAACATCTTCACAATTGTCTTGATTACATTATTTAATGAAGCATAAAGAAAACACAAATAAACTGCATAAATCCCATAATTGCTGTCTAAAGCCATAGTCCAAAACGAAAAAGATCCAAGCAATACATTCTTTCTCTTCAAGCTGGATGTGAAAGCTGGTCAAGCTGCGGTATTCCCTCCCTGTGGACCTGGGGGGGGGGGGACGGAAGAAAAGAAGACGAAAGAAAAGTAGAGTCAGACATAAAGCCTGAGTAAGTCTAGGACTATTCAGTCTATGAATAAAGAACTGGGTATGATAAGTATAAACTGGAAATGGGAAAACACCATAAACTAAGTTAAGCTGTCTAGGGTCGAATACACTATCGTACCCCATGTTAATCTCTGTACCTATATAAACTAGTTCCCAACAGGCACCCCATAATCAGGGTGAAGTGATCCATTTCTGATGATCGGCTCCTACTCGCATAGTTACATGTGTCTTACGGCCCCCGTTGTTGTAGTTACCTATGCTGGTCCCACCATGGGGTGTATCAAGTCCCATGGTGGCGGCCCGACACAATCCTAGAATGTACAGGTATGCTACTGGTGCCCAGTGCCTTATTTTTCTACGTCGGAGTGTGTGCACGCCCGCACCCCGTTAGAACCTACACTGCTGTACCACTACCGTCGATTTGACCTCTTACAGTCAGCCCAGTAATCGTGCCCCACCCTGCCTAGTTCAGGGTATCCTGATACACCTTGTAGGTTTACTGCTGAAAAGGGTCCCCCGCTACTAGGTTTTCTATTTCTAGCCAACATGCTAAGTTGGTTAAGTGTTTTGTAAACCTAACCCCAAATCAGTCTGTATAGTTTAGCATGTTCCATTTTGATTAAGTATTTATTTCAATTTACTTAATCCTATCAATCCTGACTCATCCTTAATTGTCTTATTAAAGCCTTGACCTCTCACATTAGACAGGTATTGTTGTGGCTGCCTGTTGCTGGTTGGGTCCGGGCAGTCTTACGCCACAACTTAGTCTAACCTCGGGTCCTTATTGGGCTCCGTGTTTAACCACCCACATTGGATAGGTATTGTTGTGACTACTGGACAGCCGGGCGGTTCCGAGCAGGTTTACATCACAACTCAATCCAACCTCGGGTTAAACACATCGTATTTTCTACATTTACATATTTTGTCTCTTTCCTTTTTATATGTAAATATTTGCGGCCCATTATTCAAATTCATCTTTATTGGTTTAAAATTTATTTATGCCACTTAATTATTTTTCAAGGTTGTTGGCATGCGTCAAACATGCCAACACATATTTTAACCCAACCGTCGTTACCCCCGTTTTTACACATTCGCTACAATATAAGATATGTTGGGTTTAACATTTAAACCCAACTTAGCCATAAGAAAAGGGGAGGCTTATAACATGGTGTTTATATATTCTAAGTGACATAAAAGGGGAGTGTGAACGCATGAACTTGCAACATAACGATTTAATTAACATGAATTAGGCATATGTGAACTTGCATGGTAAAAGCATATAATCATGGCATAAACATACTTAAACATGAATCATTCTATTCATATAATCATAGCATAAACATAAATAGACATGAATCATGATTTTAATCTATTCATATAAACT
This sequence comes from Allium sativum, assembly GCA_030737875.1. NCBI lineage: Eukaryota > Viridiplantae > Streptophyta > Magnoliopsida > Asparagales > Amaryllidaceae > Allium > Allium sativum. The sequence continues at coordinate 820,685,264 of CM060924.1, read as the reverse complement.
TGCAATTGGAATGTAAATCCAACTTAATTTATGTGCTACCTATATCACCATATGATTTTTATAACAACATAGGCCTAAACATGGTTTCAACTAGGCGTAACACCAAACATAGTTTGATCATGTTCATAAAATGCTTACTTTTGTTTCTAATACAAAAGTATGATTTGCCAATTCCAACATAGATTCATATAAACCATAGTACTTAGTCAAGTCCAATTACACACTAAAAGTGATCATAAAAGTATGTACATCATACTAGCATAATGGTGAATCATATTCTTGCATGAATCTCAAATAATATATCATAACATATGGTTGTTAACATGAATCCTATACTTGTATGAACCCCAAATAAAATACCACAACATATGGTTGTTAACATGAATCATATACTTGTATGAACCCCAAATAAAATACCACAACATATGGTTGTCAACATAAACCACATACTTGCAAATATCCAATCGTATACCATAACATTTCCAAATCGTTTCGAATCAAAGCAACATACAAATATAGATTATTATCGCCACAAATCGATTACAGTTCTATTTCACATTTTACACAAATCAAACGCAATTATTTATTCACATCGGAATAGCACTCTACTTACAACGTATGATGAATCTTCAATTCAGGAATCTGAATTCTGAATTTGGAGATGCTATCCTTTGTTGTAGGCGTTGCTTTGATTTTAATTGACGTTGCTTTAAGCTTTCGAATTATCTCCTAATTGTCTCTCAATTTCTGACGGCTATCTCTAGTCTCTCCTCAGCAGCATGACGGTGTCATCTCCATTTTTGTTTGTGTGTATTAGGGTGAGTCTTAGGTCCTTTTTATAGAGTTTTTGAGTTGATTCGGACCGTCGATGGAGCTTGGTTTAATAATAGCCGTTCGTTCAAAGGAGAGACCAACCAGGAGCTGACACCTAGCCCTAGTGACAAGGCAAGGCTCAGAAAATCGACCAAACATAGACCAGGCCAGCCAGGGGGGCTGGGTTCGACCTGGCTCAGTGGCCAGGTCGACATGCCAGTCGACACCGTGTCGACTTGGCAGTCGACACGGGTGACCCAGGTCGACTGCCCAGTCGACCTGGTTAGCCCCAGGTCGACTGCCAAGTCAACCTGGGTGCCTTGGGCGGGAAAATTCCCGCCCTGGCCGATTGGGCTCAATTTTGAATTTCAAATTGGTTTTTCTGAGCTGTTTTGGTCTGTTTGAATTTTAAACTGAATTCTGAAACTTCCGGAGGCCATATCTTCCTCATACGGAGTCCGTTTTACGCAAACTCGGACTCTATCTCAAGCAGAATTCCGAGACGAACGCAATGGCGTATCCCGTTTCCCTTAATTCTTTGATTTGAAGTTAGTTATACTTTAATTTGTGAATTTCACTGTTATAGAATACACGAGGTGTTACATTCTCCCCCACTTAAAAGGAATTCGTCCCCGAAATCTTCAAGTTCAGGAAGAATGTACATCCTAACATCCAAACATCCATCTACTCATCCATCAAACACGAGCATCCATTGTCCTTAAAAGACTTCTAATGCTTCATGATCATATGCGAAGTGTGTGTGTGTACATGTACTTATTTAATGCAAAATCAGGCGGTCTACTGATTTAGTTGACCTCCTTAATGCAAATTATGTAAGTGCCATGAATCTATTATGCATGCAAATTTTCCTATTCATGATTCTACATGAGTGCACAATCATTCATACAAATGCAACATCCATATGACAACACATTAAACTTCAACCATATATGAATATAAATACATTTATGCATATGCAATATGAAGTGACTGAGCCGATCTAAAACCTAAATTGTGTGTGTATATGCAACCACGAGCAACCACTAGCAATCACTTGCAACCACTTGCAACCATCATCCATAACATGTTTCAATTACATGTTTTCATCCAAAGGGTTTCTACCTAAAAGATAGGGTCGAGGAGGTATACCTAAAAAGATAGATAAAAGCGCAACTTAAGGAAAAAGAAAGATCAAAGATGTACCCTCGAAAAGAAAAGGGTAGGCTGCGCGTATTCCAGCTTCAGTTTCCCAAGTTGCTTCTCCTTCGGCGCCGCTCCACTGAACTTTGACGAGCTTGACTTCGCGGTTGCGTAGATTCTTTACTTCCGTTCCTAATATGCGGGTTGGAACTTTCCTCATGGTTGCTTCACGTTCCACTTCAGATTCTTCTAGGATATTTGGCTCTACCACTTCAGCAGATTCATGTAGACATTTTCGGAGATGTGAAACATGAAAGACGTTGTGAACTCCGGCCAATTTTTCGGGTAGCTCTAACCTATAAGCCATTTTCCCAATTTTCTCAATGATAGGAAATGGCCCTACGAACCTTGGTGCTAGCTTTCCTGTTGTTCCAAAACGAACAACGTTCCTTAGTGGAGATACCTTAAGAAAAACTCTGTCCCCAACCTCAAATTCAAGGTCGGTCCTCCTCTTGTCGACGTAGGACCTCTGTCTATCTTGGGCCGTCTTCATCCTTCTTCGTATTAAGTCTACTTTCTCTGAAGTCTCTTGGATCATATCTGGTCCAAGTATGAGCTTATCAGTAGACTCCCACCAACAAGTGGGAGATCGGCACGGTCTTCCATATAAAGCTTTGAAGGGCGCCATTCCGATGGTTGCTTGGTAGCTGTTGTTGTAGGCAAATTCCACCAAAGGAAGATGGTCTTCCCACGTCCCTCCGAAGTCAAGGACGCACAGTCTTAAAAGGTCCTCCAAAACTCTGTTTACTCTTTCTGTTTGGCCGTCAGTTTGGGGATGATAGGCTGTGCTCAAGCATAACTGTGTGCCTACCGCTTCTTGCAGACCCCGCCAAAACTCACTTGTGAAGATAGGGGCTCGGTCACTAACAATGCTGGATGGTATTCCATGGAGTCGAACAATTTCCTTGAGGTAAAGAGATGCTAGGGATGAGGCAGTTCTTTTACTTTTGACTGATAAAAAGTGGGCGCTTTTAGTAAGCCTATCCACTATTACCCAAATACTAGTGTTTCCTCTCCTAGACCTAGGAAGCCCATCAATGAAGTCCATTGAGATGCTATCCCACTTCCACTACGGGACCTCTAGAGGATGGAGCAGACCGCCAGGCTTTTTCTGTTCCGCCTTAACCTGTTGGCACACCACACACTTAGAAACGAAATCTGCCACGTCCTTCTTCATGCCGTTCCAAAAGAAAGTTCTCTTTATGTCCTTGTACATTTTATCCCCGCCTGGGTGTATCGTCATCTTGAAGTGATGTGCTTCCTCGAGAACCTTCTTTACTAAATCCCTTGTCTGTGGGACGCATAGTCTTCCGTCTCGCCTTAGCCAACCCTTATCGTCGATGGAGTATCTGTTGAGGTGACTTGAAGTATCACCCCTAATTAGCCTATCAATCGTCTCCACAAGCTGAGGGTCTTCGCGTTGTGTTGTCCCTATTGAGTCCACTAAAGTCGGGCGTACTTCAAGAGATGCTAGCAAGCCTGGTACAAAATCGGAGGAGGGCCTAAAGTCAAAGCTGGCTATAAACTCTAGGCTTTGTCTTTCAACAAACAACGGGCTTAGAGTTAGTTTCTTTCGGCTCAACGCGTCTGCCACTACGTTGCCTTTGCCCGGAGTGTAGGAGATCTCGAAATCGTACGAGGCAAGAAACTCCATCCATCTCTGTTGCCTCAAGTTAAGATCTTTCTGCGAGAAAAGATATTTCAACGATTTATGGTCAGTGTAAAGTTCGAACTTCTCACCTTGGAGATAGTGTCGCCAAGACTTGAGTGCAAAGATGATGGCGGCTAACTCAAGATCGTGGGTCGGGTAGTTCTTTTCATGCACTTTCAACTGTCTTCCGCCATAAGCTACTACCCTTCCTTCTTGCATTAAGACGGCGCCTAGCCCTGTCCCACATGCATATGTATAAACTGTGAACATCTTGCTTCCATCTGGCAACGTTAAAACTGGGGCTGTTGTAAGAGCCCTTTTCAGTCGTTGGAAAGCAAACTCGCAATCCAAGTCCCAATTGAACACTAGATTCTTCTTAGTCAACTTTGTGAGCGGGGCTGATATCTTTGCAAAGTCTCTGATGAATTTCCGATAGAAGCCTGCTAGCCTGAGAAAGCTTCGGACCTCTGTTGCGTTCTTTGGTGTCTTCCAATCCTGCACCGCTACTACCTTAGACGAGTCTACTGCTAATCCTTCCTTGGATATTATGTGCCCAAGAAATCTTACTTCCTCTCTCCAAAAGTGGCATTTGGAGGATTTGGCTTTTAGCTGATGGACTCGCAGAGTTTCCATGATTGCCCTTAGGTGCTGAGCATGTTCCTCTTCATTCTTTGAGAAGATAAGGATATCGTCTACGAAGACCACTACGAACTTATTGAGGAAATCTCTGAACACCCTACTCATCAAGTACACGAAATAAGCAGTGCGTTTGTCAAGCAGAAAGGCATGACAAGCCATTCAAAGAAGCCGTATGGGGTTCTGAATGCCGTTTTATCGATGCTATCTTCAGCCACCCTTAGTTGATGAAAACCGGTCGCTAAATCGAGTTGGGAGAAAACAGACGCTCCTACAAGCTGATCAAACAGGTCATCAATTCTGGGGAGAGGGTGCCTATTCTTTTTCGTTAGCTTGTTGAGCTCCCTATAGTCATCACATAGACGGAGTGAACCATCCGCCTTTGTAGCGAACACCACTGGAGCGCCCCATTCTGAAATGCTCCTTCTAATGAACCCCTTCTCTAGAAGCTCTTTAATCTGTTTACTGAGCTCCTTTCTTTCCCGTGGAGCCATGTGTCTAACGGGCAACGCAACGGGCTTTGCATTATCTACAAGATATATGCGGAAGTCTATCTCCCGCTTCGGAGGCAAGCCCTTCACCTCTTCGAAGACATCCGAATATTACCGGACCACTCTAACCGATTGCAAACTCTCAACAGAAGCATCTAGCGATTCAAGATGACTAAGCATAACCGCATACGAGGGATTACAAGTAATTTCCAGAGTGTTACCGAGTTGGGTCAGGAGCCTAACCACCCTTTCCTCACAATCAAGGACGGCACCATTACTGGATAGCTAATCCATGCCCAAAATCAAACCATATCCCGAGAAGCCCAAAACAAAGGCACTACACCTAAATTCTACGCTTAGAATTGAAATTTTCAATCCCACACAGATCATAGACAAATGAGCTGGGCCCCCAATTGGGTTTGAAACAACTAAGGGGTCCTCTACCATACTAGTTTCTAGGTGCAGAGATTCTACTAAAGCAGACGAGATAAAGGAGTGTGATGCGCCAGAATCAAATAAAGTGCGAAATGGGTGATCATAAAGATAAACTACACTTTCTACAGAAGTATTTATACCTCGCTGTTGCAGAGGTGGCGCCTCTAGCACATGAACCTGTGCCCCTGAGGTGGATCCAGCCCTCTGCCCCTGTCCTCTTTTCTTCGGGCAATCCTTAGCTAGGTGGCCTGTCTCACCGCAAGAAAAGCACCCGCCATTCATCTTGGCCTTCTTTTTCCGGCAATCTTTCACTAAGTGCCCCACTTTGCCATAGAAATTACACCTCCTCTTCTCTTTGTTGTCTTTCCCGCCCTTCTTAAAGTCTGTCTTCTTAGGCTGCAAACCCTCTTTCTTCCCTTGAGAGTTTTCTGCCTTTGTCTCCTTCTTGCCCTTATCCTCTTCGTTTAGCAATGCCATCTGTACCAATCTTTCATACGTAGCTCCCATGGGTATATGGGTCATGGCCAAACTGTGTAATGGCTCATTCAACCCTTTGACAAAACGGAGAGCCTTCTTGTGCGGGGTGTTGACTAGGTCCAGTCCGAATCTAGCCAGCTCATCGAACTGATTAACATACTCTTTGACTGTCATATTCCTTTGCTTAAGAAATAAGAATCTTTCCAACTGCAAACTCCTTTCAACGTCTGCGAGAAATTTAGCCTCAAATCTTGCCCTAAAGTCCTCCCATGTTTCCACTGGTCTTTCTGCATTAGTGACTTCCCACCAGTAGGAAGCCTCTCCTTTTAGTAGCCACACTGCCAGTTGTACCTTCTGCCTATCTTCTACCTCAAAGATGACGAATAAGTCCTCGGTTTCCTTTAGCCAATTCCTAGCTGCCATGAAGGACTCAGTTCCATGAAAGTCCTTTCCTCCTATAGCTTTAAAATCTTTACATATCTTAGCAAAAGTATTTCCCCGTGGAGGAGGTGGAGGAAGAGGTGCTTCTGCAGCTGGATGATTTCCTACAGCTGGGGGAGGAGGAACGGTAGGACCTGGCTGAGTGGCCCTTGCTTCTAAGAATCGTCTAAACCAACCAGGTATTGGTATACCCTCTGGCAAGTTAAGTTCTTTGGACATGCTGAAACAAAAGGATAGATTCAAAGCGAAGGATAAAAGATAATACCTATGGCTTTGGGGAACTTTGCCTTTTTAAAATATAACATTTTATCTTTAAAAATGCTTTTTTAAATTTTCCTTTGAAAATAAATTTTCAAAACTTTTATCTTATCTGGTAAAACTATGCTCTGATACCAAGTGAAAGACCCCACCTCCGTTAGGGTCACTCTCAAAGGGAATGCCCTAATTTTGGTGGAGGTTTATAAGTATAAGTCACATATATACAAGACAGATATAAGAACACATATTTTTGAACAGCGGAAAACAACAACAACTTTTATTTCAATAAAATACGTGTTACACAAACCATGCCACAATTGTCTTACAATCCTTCCAAAAACATAACATCTTCATAACTGTCTTGATTACATTATTTAAAGAAGCATAAAGAAAACACAAATAAACTGCATAAATCCCATAATTGCTGTCCAAAGCCATAGTCCAAAACGAAAAAGATCCAAGCAATACATTATTTCTCTTCAAGCTGGATGTGAAAGCTGGTCAAGCTGCGGTATTCCCTCCCTGTGGACTTGGGGGGGGGGGGGGGGGAGGAACGGAAGAAAAGAAGACGAAAGAAAAGTAGAGTCAGACATAAAGCCTGAGTAAGTCTAGGACTATTCAGTCTATGAATAAAGAACTGAGTATGATAAGTATAAACTGGAAATGGGAAAACACCATAAACTAAGTTAAGCTGTATAGGGTCGAATACACTATCGTACCCCATGTTAATCTCTGTACCCATATAAACTAGTTCCCAACAGGCACCCCATAATCAGGGTGAAGTGATCCATTTCTGATGATCGGCTCCTACTCGCATAGTTACATGTGTCTTATGGCCCCCGTGGTTGTAGTTACCTATGCTGGTCCCACCATGGGGTGTATCAAGTTCCCATGGTGGCGGCCCGACACAATCCTAGAATGCACAGGTATGCTACTGGGGCCAGTGCCTTATTTTTCTGCGTCGGAGTGTGTGCACGCCCGCACCCTGTTAGAACCTACACTGCTGCACCACCGCCGTCAATTTGACCTCTTCCAGTCAGCCCAGTAATCGTGCCCTACCCTGCCTAGTTCAGGGTATCCTGATACACCTTGTAGGGTTACTGCTGAAAAGGGTCCCCCACTACTAGGTTTTCTATTTCTAGCCAACATGTAAGTTGGTTAAGTGTTTTGTAAACCTAACCCCAAATCAGTCTGTATAGTTTAACATGTTCCATTTTGATTAAGTATTTATTTCAATTTACTTAATCCTATCAATCCTGACTCAGCCTTAATTGTCTTATTAAAGCCTTGACCTCTCATATTAGACAGGTATTGTTGTGGCTGCCTGTTGCCGGTTGGGTCCGGGCAGTCTTACGCCACAACTCAGTCTAACCACGGGTCCTTATTGGGCTCCGTGTTTAACCACCCACATTGGATAGGTATTGTTGTGACTACTGGACAGCCGAGCGTTTCCGAGCAGGTTTACATCACAACTCAATCCAACCTCGGGTTAAACACATCGTATTTTCTACATTTACATATTTTGTCTCTTTCCTTTTTATATGTAAATATTTGCGGCCCATTATTCAAATTCATCTTTACTGGTTTAAAATTTATTTATGCCACTTAATTATTTTTCAAGGTTGTTGGCATGCGTCAAACATGGCAACACATATTTTAACCCAACCGTCGTTACCCCCGTTTTTACACATTCGCTACAATATAAGATATGTTGGGTTTAACATTTAAACCCAACTTAGCTATAAGAAAAGGGGAGACTTATAACATGGTGTTTATATATTCTAAGTGACATAAAAGGGGAGTGTGAACGCATGAACTTGCAACATAACAATTTAATTAACATGAATTAGGCATATGTGAACTTGCATGGTAAAAGCATATAATCATGGCATAAACATACTTAAACATGAATCATTCTATTCATATAATCATAGCACAAACATACATAGACATGAATCATGATTTTTAATCTATTCATATAAACTTGCAATTGGAATGTAAATCCAACTTAATTTATGTGCTACCTATATCACCATATGATTTTTATAACAACATAGGCCTAAACATGGTTTCAACTAGGCATAACACCAAACATAGTTTGATCATGTTCATAAAATGCTTACTTTTGTTTCTAATACAAAAGTATGATTTGCCAATTCCAACATAGATTCATATAAACCATAGTACTTAGTCAAGTCCAATTACACACTAAAAGTGATCATAAAAGTATGTACATCATACTAGCATAATGGTGAATCATATTCTTGCATGAATCTCAAATAAGATATCATAACATATGGTTGTTAACATGAATCCTACACTTGTATGAATCTCAAATAAAATACCACAACATATGGTTGTTAACATGAATCATATACTTGTATGAACCCCAAATAAAATACCACAACATATGGTTGTCAACATAAACCACATACTTGCAAATATCCAATCGTATACCATAACATTTCCAAATCGTTTCGAATCAAAGCAACATACAAATATAGATTATTATCGCCACAAATCGATTACAGTTCTATTTCACATTTTACACAAATCAAATGCAATTATTTATTCATATCGGAATAGTACTCTACTTACAACGTATGACGAATCTTCAATTCAGGAATCTGAATTCTGAATTTGGAGATGCTATCCTTTGTTGTAGGCGTTGGTTTGATTTTAATTGACGTTGCTTTAAGCTTTCGAATTATCTCCTAATTGTCTCTCAATTTCTGACGGCTATCTCTAGTCTCTCCTCAGCAGCATGACGGTCTCATCTCCATTTTTGTTTGTGTGTATTAGGGTGAGTCTTAGGTCCTTTTTATAGAGTTTTTGAGTTGATTCAGACCGTCGATGGAGCTTGGTTTAATAATAGTCGTTCGTTCAAAGGAGAGACTAACCAGGAGCTGACACCTAGCCCTAGTGACAAGGCAAGGCTCAGAAAATCGACCAAACACAGACCAGGCCAGCCAGGGGGGCTGGGTTCGACCTGGCTTAGTGGCCAGGTCGACATGCCAGTCGACACCGTGTCGACTTGGCAGTCGACACGGGTGACCCAGGTCGACCTGGTTAGCCCCAGGTCGACTGCCAAGTCGACCTGGGTGCCTTGGGCGGGAAAATTCCCACCCTGGCCGATTGGGCCCTATTTTGAATTTCAAATTGGTTTTTCTAAGCTGTTTTGGTCTGTTTGAATTTTAAACTGAATTCTGAAACTTCCGGAGGCCATATCTTCCTCATACGGAGTCCGTTTTACGCAAACTCGGACTCTATCTCAAGCAGAATTCCGAGACGAACGCAACGGCGTATCCCGTTTCCCTTAATTCTTTGATTTGAAGTTAGTTATACTTTAATTTATGAATTTCACTGTTATAGAATACACGGGGTGTTACAGCAACACTAAGACTGGGGCTGTGGTCAAAGCTCTGTTTAAACGTTGGAACGCATCATCATAATCTACGTCCCACGTGAAAACTAGGTTCTTCTTCGTCAAGCGTGTCAATGGGGCTTATATCTTTGCGAAGTCCTTGATAAACTTCCTATAGTAGCTAGCCAACCCTAAGACACTTCTCACCTCGGTAGCATTTTTAGGGACCTTCTAATCTTGGATGGCCACCACCTTCGCGGGATCCACAGCTACCCCTTCTTTGGAAACCACGTGCCCTAAGAATCGCACTTCCTTCCTCCAAAAGTGACATTTAGAAAATTTAGCTTTAAGGTTATGCGATCGAACAGTCTCCAACACTTCCCTAAGATGTAGGGCATGCTCTTCCTTGCTCTTAGAGAAGATCAAGATGTCGTCCACAAAGACCACCACGAATTTATTAAGGCACTCCCTAAACACCCTACTCATCAAGTCAACAAAGTATGAGGGGGCGTTTGTCAAACCGAAGGGCATCACAAGCCACTCATAGAAACTGTGCGGAGTCCTAAAGGCGGTCTTGTCTATGCTATCCTCAGGCACTCTCAACTGATGGAAACCAGTGGCTAAGTCCAACTGCGAAAACACTGAGGCGCCAACTAACTGATCAAAGAGATTGTCAATCCTCGGCAGTGGGTTCCTATTCTTCTTAGTAAGCTTATTAAGTTCTCTATAGTCCACACAAAGTCTAAGGGACCCATCCTCCTTCGCGGAAAATACTACTAGAGCACCCCACTCCGATATACTACGTATTATGAACCCCTTCTCAAGCAACTCCCCTACTTGCTTAATGAGTTCCCTCCTCTCACAAGGAGCCATGTGGCGTACTGGCATAGATATTGGTTTTTCATTGTCTACAAGATAAATACGAAAGTCTATCTCACGTTTTAGGGGTAGACCCCTCACCTCATCGAAGACATTAACATATTCACGGACTATACGAACATAATGTAAATCATCATTGGATGTGTCAAGTGACTCAAGATAACTAAGCATCACCGATCCTATAGGGTCACAAGAAATATCAAGGGTCTTTCCACTAGGAGTCAACAATTTTACTACCCTTTGTTCACAAACTAGGATGGCACCATGTCTGGCTAGCCAATCCATCCCTAGAATCAACCCATAGCCCATGAAACCAAGCACAAAAGCATTACATTCAAAACCAACGCCTAAGATAGACAATCTCAAATCCCTACAAACCATGGATAAATGAGCCGATCCACCAATAGGATTTGAGACTATAATGGGATCCACAACGAGACTAGTATTTAAGTGCAGTTTTTCAACTAATGATGTAGAGATAAACGAATTTGATGTGCCAGAATCGAAAAAAGTACGGACAGGATGATCAAACAAGAAAATCAAACTTTCGACAGAAATTTTTTTCTACCTTCTTCTTGCCTCGGAGCCATGAGAGCGTGAACCTGCCCTCCTGAAGTAGAACCTGCCATCTGCCCTTGCTTCTTAGGAAAGTCCTTGACAGCATGACCTGGATCACCACAATGATAATAAGCGAACTTCTTCTTCTTCCTACAGTCTTTCTTCAAATGGTTGGGTATCCCACAGTTGTGACACTTCCTATTTTCTTTACCACCTTTCTTTTGTTGTTGGGCATTCTTTGGATCCTCCTTCTTGTCTTGCGGCCTAAAAGTACTTACACACTTCTCTTCTTCGTGCATGTGTTCCATATCAACAAGCTTTTCATACGTAGCCCCCATTGGAATGTGGGACATAGACAAACTGTGAAGTTGTTCATTTAGGCCCTTTGCAAACCTCGAGGCCTTCTTGTGAGGCGTATTCACCAACTCTATCCCGAATCTCGCCAACTTATTAAATTCGGTCACATACTCCTTCACGGTCAAGTTTTTCTGCTTCAATGTCAAGAACCTCTCCATGTACATACTCTCCTCAGCTTGAGAAAGGAATTTCAACTCAAACCTTCCCCTAAAATCTGCCCACGTCTATACAGCACGCTCTCCATTAGTAACCTCCCACCAAAAGGAAGCTTTGTCCTTCATCAACCAAGCAGCCAATAGGACCTTCTTACAATCGTCCAAATTGAAAATGCCAAACAGATCCTCCACTTCTTTCAACCAATTTCTAGCTTCAACGGACATTTCAGACCTACTAAAAGGTTTTCCATCCATTGAACGAAAGTCTTTACATATCTTGGAGCCACGCAGAGGAATGACTGGAGCTGGGGGAGGAGGAGGAACGTCAGCCGGACCCGCGGCAGCGGCCCTAGCCTCGAGATATTGACGAAACCAACCGGGTACATGAACACCCTTTGGTATCTCAGATGCTCCAGACATGCTGAAAATAAAAAGAAAGAGTTTCAAAATAAGGGAAGCAAAAGAAAGATGTATGGCTTGCGGGGATTATGCTCTTTAAAGTAAACTTTCCTTGAAAATAGCTTCTTTAAAACAAGTTTTTGAAAATACTTTCTATGAAAATAATACTTCTGAAAATACTTTTCAAACTTTTTATCAGTTCTTGTAACCATAGCTCTGATACCATGTGTAACACCCCATGTCCATTAATTTCACTCACAAAGGGAATGCATCAATGTCTATGAAGCGTTATTGTTGTATAGAATAGATAAATTACAAGAATAAATAAATAAAACAACACAGCGGAAGATAAAATTTATTTCATAGCATCATAACTCAAAACAAGCTTACATAAGTAGTTTCCAAAACCATTGCAACAGGATCAATATTCTTTTCCAAAAACTTCAAAGTACATAAAGAAGCAAATACATAAATAATATAAATGCATAAATCCCCACTGAGCATAAGCAAAGCCATAAAGATGAGAGAGTCCAAAGCGATACAACTACTCTCTTCAAGTAACTGAAAGAAATCGGCACTAAGCTGTAGTATTCCCTCCTTGCAAACGTGAGGGTAGGGGGGGGGGGAAGGAAAGAAAATAGGTAGAAACAAAATGGGTCAAACATAAAGTCTGGCGAGTCCAGTAATTTTAACAAATAATAGGTAAGGTAAATGATCAAGACATAAATAGGAATCATGATATAGCTGTACATAGATAAGGTAGATTAAAGGATGGACAAGATGATTCTGTTTCTAAGTACTAAGACAATCTTACACCTTGGCTAAGCGAACAACCCTCCAAGTACTAACCCCAAAGACCGAAGTCAACATCAGACTAGCACCCAAAGGACTATCCAACTCAACCAACATGTATTTCGTTACACCACACTTTTGCTAGGTTACACCACATTACTTAATTACACCACACATCTACTAGTCTCTATTTACTAAAGGTTGATCCCTTCCCACTAACTGTACCCATATGACAAACTTGGTAGTTACTTGTACCTAGCTGCTATCATAGGTGCCGGCTTGCTCCTACCACCACTAAGGTACCCTTACCCTACCCATTCGACCGGCTCCCTAAACCCCGTAGGCAGCCGTGCTGGCCCCACAGTGGGCTGTATCACTCCCCAAAGTGGCAACCCCGATACCAACATAAAATGCACGGCCATACCAACACGATGCAACAACGTCTTACCTACCATCCCGGACTCATGCACGCACATGAACCCGTTGGACTCGCGTTGCCATAGCTATTCACGTTTTCACCTCTTACTTTCAAGTCCAGTAAGCGTGCCCCAACCCTGGCCTAGTACCAGGCCCAATTAGATACTCAAACGGGTTACTGGTTGAAACGGGTCCCCCATCCGACACAAGCCTCCCACTATGCTTGGTCACCACTAGGTTTTTCTCCCACTTAACCATTTTAATTTAAATGTCCGTGTCTTACACATGTTATGGTTAAGTCTATACTTACATGTCATAATTTACATGTCTTATCTTATACCGGTTAAGTCCATATTTACATGTCATAATTTACATGTCACCCCACTTAACCCTCTAACCATACCCTTGTCTTATTATGGTTAGTATTCCTTAATTCATTCCTTATGACGAACGGTGCATGAACTCCCACATTAGACCGAACGCTTTGTGGCTGCTGGATTTGCCAGGCGGTTTCGGGCAGTCTTACGCCACAAACCGTGTCTAACCTCGTGTCATTAACCGTTGCGCCTACAATTCATTCCTTTGACCTCTCACATTAGACGTCCAATTGTGGCAGCTGGATTTGCCGGGCGGTTCCGGGCAGTCTTACGCCACAATTACGCCTAACCTCGTGTCAAAGGTTTATTAATAATCGTATTTCACCCATACCCAATTTTCATGTCATGTATATCCAATTATACATATAATCATGTTTATAATATTGCGTATTCCAAATTGTCACTAATTACATATTGATTAGCCTCAATTACAAATTTACAATTATAGGCAATTTCATCAATTCCATGTAATTCATACCCAAATATGCTAATCTCACATATTATCCAATTATCCAATAATATCCAATTTTCCGTATTTCACATATTCCCATCGTTCCCACGTATTTGCACTCGCACGTATTTTTAACATAGGCTCGAAGGTAGCCTAGATCCAAAAATAAAAGGAATAAGGATAAGAAGAGAGAATCAAACCACAGAAAATTGGAATTAACACAACATCATGAAATAAAGGGGCATGTAAATAGGCATAGAGGTATAATGACAGATTCAACATGAATACTGATAAAGGTATGAACTTTACATAGAAGCATAGGCATATGATGACATGAATCAAAAAGGTGAAGACTTGGATTAGATTTAAATTACATACATACATATGAATCCTCTTTACAACTTCATCATGTTATTTTTAATCCCATTATATTGTGAAAATCATCGTACTCACCTTTTGTGGTTAAAGAATAGAATTATGCACTGAAATTGGTGTAGAAACGTTGCGGTGTTGCTGACTTATCTTCTTGAATTATTGTAGAAGCTCTAATCTTTAATTTGAGTTGAAGTTGAACACTTGAGATTTGATTTAGAGGCGGCGGCTAGGGTTTAAGAGAGAATTTGACAGCATAATGGTGTCATCGATAGTATTTATGAATTAGGGTTAGGTCTTAGGGTGTATATATAGGTGTAGGAAGTTATTTAGGCCTTAGGATTAACCCTAGAACTGATCTGGACCACTCAGATGCCATATTAGCCCTTAGGGCGAATCGGGCCACGGGTTGGCAGCCAAACACCCTAGATTGACCTCTAGTCGACCCAGCGGGGCTTGGGTCGACTCCAAAAATGGTGCGGTTCGGCTATTCCCCCTCCCGATTCGCTGTTTTGATCATTTTTTTGAATATTTATTTATTTAATTTATATATATATATCTATATATATATTTCTCTCATATGCATACAAACTTCATGGCTTAATAACTTTTTCATAATTAACCATTTTCACACTAAACTACATTTTGAACTGCGTTCACACTAAGCCACTTTTTAGCCATTCCCCTAAAACAAAAATATGGCGCTTGCGGGGATCGAACTCTATACCTCTTGTATGCAAGTCACATGTTCTAACCAAATGAGCTACTAAGTCTTTTGCTTATAAACCTTAGAACAATGCTAAACACCATTCTTTTCTCATTCCTCTTTTTCAAATAAATTATTCTTTAGTTTGTTATTTTAATATCCTCAGAAAATACGGGGTGTTACAATGTTAATGTATACGAACCATGATTTTTAAACCAAAAATCCTATTTTGAATTGCTTAAATCGTGTGTTATGATTATTTTATCATTAAGAGCAAAAAAAAAATCTTTCTATTTTGTCCATGGTATTCAGAACTGTGTTTGTGCGAGCTTCTTGGGTGGTAGATGAAGGATCAGACAGAGTTGCAAGAACTCTGGTGGTCGAGGTTGGTCGGGGGTGTCCATTTTAGGTTTTTAGGATTTGGGTACTGGTTTTTGGATATCTCGTATGGGTTCCTTAGGTGATCGAGTAGGGAAGATTTTGGTGTACCGGGGCACCTGAGGTGGGTGAGGAGGTAGAAGGTGACAACGGCATTTCAGGTGGGCAGAGGTGATCTGGACAGGGTCGTTTTAAAGCCGACCTGAAGTAGTAATTTCAGCTAATGGTGGCTGAACGCTATTTTTGGGGAGAAGCAGTTATGTGCTTTAATTGATGGGTCGGTGATGATGTTGGACTGAATTCGAGTTTGTGAGTGGTGGCGCGACTGTCGTTCGTCGGCCAGATCGTCTGTGCATGTGCACACTGGAAGGAATACATGACACCGGGTAAGTGAACTCAATATTGTTTATCTGATGGGCGAACTTGAGTTTGCCTATAGCCAAGTATCAGAGAAACGTGGTGTATGAGCTAATTTGTAAATTTGGCATTAATCCATTGTTATTAAACAAAACAAAATAATAAAAAGAAGGAAAACGTAAAAGAAAAAGAAAGAAAAGGATGAAGAAAGAAAAGAAGAGGGGGGAGTAGAAGCAGTAAATTGGATGGTAGCAAAGTAAAGAATAGGGGACAGAAATATGGTCATAGGCATGTGGCGTGGATCTTGAGTATAGGCTTCTGGCTTGGCCCATAAGTTAATAAATGAATAAATAAAAAGGGGGATAAAAAGAAAAGGAGTTAAAGTTAAATCTGTAAACTGGACTCGGCCCATTCTATTTGAAAAGCAAAGAATAAGCGTTTAAGATTTAATACATATATAAACAATATATATATATATATGTACATATATTGATGTATCTATATAAGCTAGCTAAGAACACATGATCGTATGGATTTTGGTTCGTGCGTGTGTGGTCGAATCAACATTTTAACTAGCCATAGTTATCAAGTTTAGATAATTTTATTTGAAATAAATTGATTTATAAAAAAATGATTTTTATACTAAATATATCGTTTAAGTTAAATCGAATATAAATTTAGTTGTGAATTAAATTAACGCGTAAACTACTGATCAATAATGATCCGTAAATACAGTAAATATTGAATTGATGGTTCAATTGATAAATTTATTAATTAAGTTGTGTCTAATTACGTTAACCGTAATTATATATTATAATGGACATCTGTTAGTGGAAATAAATACCGTTCCACTATAAACTGTATTGATTGAATTGTTTGAACACCCTGTTAGCAAAAATAAATACCGTTCTGTTATTATGTCAGTTTGACATATTTTATCAGTAAATATATGTAGTTGAAATACTATCAATTGATCATATTGAATTGTACGTATATGACTGTTGTGCAAATTGGACTAACAACTTGAATGTTGTCTGTTAAAAGAATTGTTATATGTCGTTGGAACTGCCAAGTTATTTTCTGTAAAGTAACTTAAAAATAAAGTTGAGTTTCGATAATTGGATATAAATTGTTTTAGAAAAACAATTAAATGGATTTATTTTAAATTAATTATGTTATTAATTGATTCAAAAAGGAAAGATTAATTGTCATCATTTTAAACTATTCGTTTTCTTAAATGAATTTTGAGGAGTTAACTAGTTTAGAATTAACAGATTTTGGTAAGATAATGGTGTAGTAGTAGTTTAAATTTACATAAATTATATCATAAGGATGTATTTAAAACTTAGTTAATATCGTAATTAAGTTTTAAATGATAATTCAATTATCAAAGGGTAAGGAATCAAGCCAAATGTTGGAGTCAAAATTCCTGATTAATTATTTAAGTGAACTAGATCAATGGTCCAAAACAATAGCGTTGTTTTAAGGTTTGGAAATCAAATGGATTTACCAATTTATGTTTTGTTGAATATTTTGGATAACATACTTCTACAAATCTTGACGATAAGACTGATTTCGATTCAAGGTCTGACAGTTAATTAAAATACCCCAACTTGATCGATTTCACTATTATTCGATAGATTGTATTAGTATGTGTTCAAAATAGTGTTAGAGTTAAATATCATTTCAGTTATGAAAGGGACGTTCGAATGTGAGACTATTGCGTAGGATTGAAAATAAGAGTTTTTTTTTTATTAATTATGTTTTCAAATAAACATACATACAAAATTAATATTTGTATTTAAATAATCAAAGTTTTATTTAAATTAAGCTTAGCAGATCCAATGGAGATAAATTTATTTATTTTATTTTTATTTGATAGTTCAATCATCAACTATCAAATTTGGACCTTTTCGTCATCATTTTCGAAGAAACCGGAATCTAAATTCCACTTCGATTCGATATATACGTTACGAGTCAGAGATTTTATGGAAGACCATTGAAGACGGAGTATTGCAAGGGCTATTCCGTTTAAAGGATAGTGCCTTCGGTTTGTCCAGTCCGAGGACAACTTGTATGGACGAGTGTCTGACAGAGTATGCCTAATAAATTGCGTAAGTTGATTTCCTCAAATGTATTTACTCTTGGTGGCGGAGAAATTCGTTTCTCTTAGCTTTATCCCCAGGATATTTTTAGGGAAATCAATTTGTGATTTTGCGGGTTTGACGATGTGACATTCAAAGTAAATAAAGATGTATTATATCAAAGGTTAAGTTCAGCCTCAAGCCTCACAACTGGGAAATGACAAAAATCGGGCAGGCAGCATGGCTATGTGGGTCGCTCCCGTTAGGGTGTATAATCACCTATTTAGAGAAATTCCTTTTGCTTCTTTAATCTATCGATGATGTCCCTTTTGGGAAACGGTTGCTGATCCCAACCGTTGGTGATATACATTCGATACACTCAAGCGAAATGAGTGGTTGGTTATGTGTGGGCCGGGTTGCAAGACGTTCTTGTTGAACCCAGTGTATTCCCCTCTAGCGATACGCTATCAGAAGGTGGTTCCATACCTTGTCATAGTCGGAATCCAATCTCCAATAAGCGCCCGTGGTTTTTGATTGTATACAATATATGTGGAGCTTGAGATGCAAGCATTCCGCTAGATTGCTATTTATTTATATTTAGACAATATCATAATATCAGAAGATATATTTATTTTAAAATGTTTTGGTTATCGTAAGGTAAAAACCATCCATGATTATGTGTGGATCGGTCTTACGATTATTTTTTCTTTAAAAACATTTTTGAAAAGTTAAACAAGTGTAGTGGATTCTCATAAGGGAAAACCACTATATATATCACATATTACGGTGTGGTCTTGTGAGATATCCTTTATCAAATCAAGTCATTTTAAAATCATTTACTCATACCAGTCCCATGATTGACCCAGAGTTTATTTTTCTATGTTTTCTCTAAACTCTTGGGTGCCCAAATTTGTACGGGCAGTCCAATAGTTCAGGGTTTTACAAATTTATCTGGAGGAACTTGGAGCAGGAGGCTTCAATATCAGTTATATAGAGTTTATTCCGCTGTGTTGTATATGTGATGTACTCTGATAACGTATGTAAGTTCAAATACATTATGTATTTCAAAAGTGATTATTTATATATATTATTTTATTCCGTTGCGATTGTAAGATTTTATGTTGTTATTCAGTTCTATTGTGACGATCCCAAAATCCGAGGGGCGGTATTAAGGATAATCATAGGGAAATAACACATTAATCATCATAGTAGAGTACAGATAATAGCAGAAACAATAAATAAAATAATTTTACATGGATATGACAGCGGAATCACAACATGCAGGAATATCAGAATAGCATAACGTGGGATATACTTAGTAAATAAAAAGGAAAGTGATCATTCATCATCGCCAGAGGCGGAATACATACATGCAGTGAGACATAATAAGGGTATCAGTCTACATTGCCGGAGGCGGAATACATATACATATAGTGAGAAATACGGAAAGTAAATCAGTCTGCATCGCCATTGGCGGAATCATAACATGTAAGTAATGGCGGAAAATGTCAAAGTCATCTCTGTGAAGTCAGCCTCGCCATGAGCCAAAAATGCACTCTATGCAGCAGTGCAGAACCAAAAACCACCTGTCACCTGTGTACTAGGCTGCCCGTGTGAAAATAAGGGCACCCGCGTTTGCAAAGTGAAACAAACAACGAGTCAGTCATGGGGACTGGTATGAGGAATCTATTTAACAGTTAAACAACAGTAATAGCAAATCATAGGACCACGCCACTTTTGCGGAACGGGTTTACTCCAGTGATTGCTAGTGCATTTAAAACAAAGTAAATTCTTTTTAAAACAATGCAATGCTTTTTGAAAGAATGAAGCCATTATAAGACTCAGGCCCCATCACACAATGCAACGCAAGCCGGAGGATAGAGTTTTACCTTATAATAGCCAAATATGCATGATACGTATAAAGCAAAATCATTTGATATTATTACTAGTGCATATATGTTTCAAAAATGAATAGCATCATAAATATCAATCATAGACGGCATAAGTGCCCCATACCACTATGTCGCTATACTAGTTCTACAATCAAGTCCGTTATTTCGTATTGGAAATTGGATTTCCATCATGAGTCGAGGCAAGGGGCAAGCTCCTCTCCGCTTCGAGACACTCTAGCAAATGCCTCGGGACTACACACTCTGGGTAACCCCTGGATACTTCAGGGCCGGTCCTCACTTACGTTAGAGGATTATTTATTCCTGAACACACGTTTCCCGGTCCTTACAGACCTATAATCAAGGCGCCTTGCATTCCAACAACCACAAAGGTGTAAAATAGATATACATGTCAGGGCTGGTAAGTCACTGACACCACCATAGCTAGAAAGAAACGTCGTGCTCTCCCTGCAGTCCGTATCCCGTTTTTAACTCATACCGGGGTGTGAGGCTCGCGAATCTACGAAATACACAAAGCTAGGCCACGTAGACCTTGCTTTGATCATCATCCACAAGACTTTGCTTTGCAACAGAAGCCTTGATCACAGCATCTTGGCATGCCACATAGGCAGTCCACTCCATACGATTGATTTCCATCGATATATAACCTCTGAGCTCATACGTCTCAGAGAAGGGCGTTAAGCAAAAGAATAAATTCTCCGCCGCCAAACAGATATATATTTAACAGAGATCAATCAGTATAGAACAAAATCCAATGTCAGACACACAGTCCATTTACAAGTCCGTCCTGGGTCTGAACGAAACCGGAGGCGTCAAATTCCTCGTATATCCGTCCAATCAACACATACGTTTAGACGGCTACTACTTCCGTCCCTTTCCGGTAGCTACACCGGTCAGGAACCTCAGTAGCGCCCATCCAACCGATACGAAGATCGTCGGTCTTGAATCGTCTTTGCATTTTCCAATTTGAATCGCTCGATAAATTATTTGAAATGAGGGTTAGCTCGGCCTTTTCAAATAATCCACGTCATTAGAAATTAAATCGATTTATTTTATGGTTATATTATTCGACATCCATCTTTCGGTTCTTTAGTGTTATTTTCATGTCATACACATACAACCATCAAATATCAAACAATTCAAGCCCAATTGGTTTATTTTCAATCAATGTTGCTTATAATATTTTATAATGATTTTTCGCCATTTTTATTTATTTAAAAATGGCCATATTTAATTAAACGACGTTTCAGGTCGTGTCGTGGCGCTGTTTTACCCCTAATTTGTTTTACACATGCCGGAAAATCTAACCGTGGGATTTCTACAAAGTCTATATCAGTGGGAAGACATTCCCAAAGCGAACCCAACGATTCCAGTTCCGTGAGAATCCGACGGTCGGATCTTCCACACTAGTCGTTTGAAGTTACGGTTTCAAAATTCGAACTGCAGCGTCGTTATTCGATTTAATTTAATTATATTTATATTTATATATAAATATAAACGATTCTGGCGCTGTTTTTCTTCAAGTTTGAATTAAACATTCCGGACAATCAAACCGTTGGATTTTTACAAGGTTGGTGCCGTTGGAAAGATATTTCCAAGGCGAACTCAGCGGTTGCGGTTTCGGGAAAATCCGATGGTCGGATTTCTCGTACTAATCGTTTCAAATTAAGATTCCGAAACGCGAACTGCACGGCCTCTATTCCTTTTAATTATATTTATATTTATATATATAAATATAGTTCAATCTATAATTTCAACTATAGCTCATTCTATATTTTCAACTTCGTTTTCACTTCAAATATTTCACTAACGCCTTAATATTTCGAAAAATTTCGCCATAACCTCCTTTGTACGGGGAGGGGTTTGGAAATTTATTGGGCCGTATTAGGTACCTAATAAATCCTAAAAAGCATTCACATATTCATAGTGATATATTTTGGTGTTTACGGGGGAGCATGTACTGATAATCACTCTAGAGAATAAATTCCCGTCACCCCGTTTCCGTGTGGAAATAAATAGTCCATGTTCCGTATCTAATAACTAGAGCGACGTGATTATTGTCAACTCCAGACCCGTGTGGGGTTTTTATTAATCTGGCAATTTATCGTTATAATTTATATTGTCCATATCAGTCATCAGTTCAACCTGTAGTACATAGTCATCGCCATACAAGCCTCTTGCTTATATGGTAAATCTTCCACCTCGTCACACAAGCTCCAATTGCTTATGTGGAATATGATGAAGTATGCCTATCGTCAAGAAGTATGCCATGTAGTGTAGTTCAAAATTAATTGTTACTAACCTATGGCGTTGTTTATTATTTCACACAGAAAAACAGCACTCCGCATCCAATGGCATTCACAGGAGTTGATATATAAATAAAATTGCGCAGCCAACTCATCAAGGTTTACCTATTTGTCGAGCACGCAAATAATTTCTTTACTCTACAGCTAATCCATTTTTCCTGTTCAACACATGTATATATATGCAGAACAAAGCTAATAATAATATTTCTAGCAAACTATTATTTATTTCAACACATGTGTATTTTTAACTAAGCGTATACATGATAAAAGGAATATTTTTATCATCAAAAATATTTATTCGACGCATGTGTATTTTTAACTCTTCATATTCATTATAAAAATAAAATTTTCATTGACGATTCATTTTATTTTTAAAAGATGATAATATTCAACACATGAATTTCAACTCAACGAATGAATTGCAACTCAACACATGAATATTCTATATAGTTTGTATATATATGAAAAATGTGATTTTTATTGCTAAAACCATTTGTTTAAATTCGAATAATATTCAACACATGAATTTCAACCCAACGAATGAATTGCAACTCAACACATGAATATTCGATATAGTTTGTATATATATATAAATGTGATTTTTATTGCTAAAGCCATTTGTTTAAATTCGAATAATATTCAACACATGAATTTCAACCCAACGAATGAATTGCAACTCAACACATGAATATTCGATATAGTTTGTATATATATAAAAATGTGATTTTTATTGCTAAAGCCATTTGTTTAAATTCGAATAATATTCAACACATGAATTTCAACCCAACGAATGAATTGCAACTCAACACATGAATATTCTATATAGTTCGTATATATATAAAAATGTGATTTTTATCGCTAACGTCATTTGCTTAAATTCAAATCATATTCAACACATGAATTTCAACTCAACGAATGAATTGCAACTCAACACATGAATATTCGATACAGTTTATGTAATTTATTTCAACGAATGAAAATTATTCTAACACATAAATATTTCAAAAAATTTCGGCAGCATAACGGCAGGGTAGTTAAAACCGGGACCGTCCCTAGTACGGCTCCTCGCTCTACCTTAAAACCTCGCGGTTTTTGACAATGGGGATCATGCATCTAGTTCGCACGCAGGCGGCATGTTTTATTTTCAATTCCACAATCCTATTCTATTTTGTTTCAACCACAAGAGGGTATTTTTCAACCATAAAGGTATTTTTCAACCACAAAGGTATTTTTCAACCATAATATCAACCACAAACAATTATTTCCAACCATTCGTCATACCATATAATATCACGTCAATCACAAGCAATAAATATCGTCCATGGTCTGTGGACGAGGGGAGTATATATATATAATATAATAATTCACTTGCATTTCATCACAATTCAAAGCATATATGTTTCAAACAACGCTTGTATAATTTATACATCGCTAATATAACTTATACATCACATGTACATGAGGTATACAACGCGTATATAATTTACACTTCGCTTATATAATTTATACAATGCTAATATAACTTATACATCACATGTACATGAGGTATACAATGCGTATATAATTTACACTTCGCTTATATAATTTATACAACGCGATCTCATTCACACAGATAATTTAGATTCCTCACCTTGGTTATTGCGGTGCTAAAAATCGTAGGAAGGTCAGAAAAATCCGCGGCATCTTCTAGAATGTAGAGAGCCTCCTTGCGGTCACGGTGTCTCCTGTTTCATCAAATTTCGTTAAAGAACGAAAAAGATATTATTTTTCAAAGTTTTGCAACACTTAAAAGTGTTATTTTCATTTCAGAATTTTCAACAGAAAGGTTTTTAAAACCTTCGAAACTAGGTCACCAATTTTCAGTCGATCCCTACCTCTATGCTTCGATCAGGCTACGCTGCGTTGAAGAGCTACGAAGCACCTCCAGAACGGCGGTGGTGGCAAGTGGTTCGGTGGTCTGTGCTCGTCGCGGCGGCGCTCAGAAGGTCGCGACTTCCTCTTTGAATTCCGACGCCGTTAGCTGATGGGAGGAGGCGTGGGTTGGTCGGATGTGGAGAGGGGACTACGGCGAACAAAAACTTCAAGTGGGGTCGGCGGCGAAATGGCCTGAGGCGGCGGCGATATCGGCGAGAAGTTTTGAACGACGTGCGTCGTTCAATCGTTCTGGCGGCTAGGGTTTTAGAGCTTTTTATTATTATTTTTTTAAAAGAAAATTTCCTATTGGCCAGAATTTATAGAAAAATTTTAAATAGTGTTTTTGCAAACGGACTCTTTTTTAAACCCAACGACTGTCGCCCTAGCTAAATACCCCCATTCCGGACACAATGGGATATGTTTCGTTGGCCATTTCGACTGTTACAGTCAGTTATTTTTCAAATTAAAATATAAAACATTCGATATTTAATTTAAACGTACATTTCAATTTGCCAGGGCCACAAACTGAATCGAAAAATTCCAAAAAAATAAATCTAGCTTTGTTTTGACGATACGGTCCTAACAAAACCAGTTTCGTCAAATTCTGAGCTCGTTTGCAAAACGGTCATTTTTAGGTCGACCCATTTTAACAGAATTTGACCAAACACGTTATCTTTTGCCCCGCTCACATACTAGCTTCAAAAATTATGAAATTTGAAACTTAGCAATAATTTGACATCCCGGACCCAACAAAAGTGGTTTCGTCGAATTCCCAGGTCGTATGCAAAATCTCCATTTTCAAGGGCTATATATACTATATAGCGACCTTTCTGAAAATTCATTTGGCCACAACTTTTGATTTCCGTTATGAAATTTCGATTTTTCAGATTCGTTAGAAAGGTATTGATAAACAGATTTAAATATTTTCAGTTTCGTCAAAATCCGTTATATTTTCCACTCGGTGCAATCAGACCAAGTTTGTATTCAAAATTTCAAACTGCAATATTATACCCAATTCTATATTTTATTGAAATATGCCATTTCAATCATTCAAATTTCTTGTTAATAACCTGATTTAAAAATTTTAAACTGGTTCACATTTTCTGGGTTATTACAATCTCCCCTATTTAAAACTTTTCGTCCTCGAAAAGGAATTGACAGTTAAGCAGGAAATAAAATGTAAATGCAAAGTATTGTAAAGGTACCTTGCACCGGAGTTAGTCAGAGATGTCCACCCTGCATTTGGGATAGGCTTGTTTAATGCTTTCCTCAGTTTCCCAAGTACAGTCTCTAGGATCACTACTCCACTGCACTTTGACTAAATGGATCTTTTTCCTCCTTAGCTCTCTGGTTTCTTTGCCAACTATCTTTAATGACTCTCTCTTGAGTGCTAATTCTGGAGTTATGTCAATATCATGTTGCGCTGCTTCTTCCACAACAAGATCGGGATCATGAACATGTTTTCTGAGTTGAGACACGTGGAACACATCATGTACACCAGGCAACCAATTAGGTAATGAAACCCTATATGCAAGAGTTCCAATCCGTTCAAGTATAGGAAAGGGACCAATAAATCTCGGTGCCAACTTCCCAGTCTTGCCAAATCTGATTACCCCTCGCATTGGAGAAACTCTTAAATAAACATAATCGCCAACGGCAAACGATATATCCCTTCATCTCGCATCTGCATAACTTTTCTGTCGGCTCTGCGCGGTTTTTAATCGCTTCTTAATGAAATCGACTTTATCCGATGCTTCTTGAATCATATCGGGCCCTAACACAAGTCTGTTGCCAGGTTCTACCCAACATGCGGGAGATCTGCACGGTCTACCGTATAATGCTTCAAATGGAGACATTCCCAAATTTACTTGATAGCTTTTGTTGTAAGAGAATTCGGCTAGATGTAAGTGATCTTCCCATGAGCCTCCAAAATCGATAACACAAGCCCGCAATAGATCTTCTAAAATTCTATTCACCCGCTCAGTTTGGCCGTCTGTCTGAGGGTGATAAGCGGTGCTTAGATTCAATTTGGTTCCCAATTCTGTCTGGAATGCTTCCCAGAATTTGCTAGTAAATAGGGGATCTCTATCACTGACTATATTGAGCGGCACTCCATGTAGTTTAACTATTTCTTTGAAGTAAACCTGTTCTAGACTTTGAGTCGTTCTGTTGGATCGGACAGGTATGAAATGGGCAGTCTTCGTGAAGCGAACTACGATTACCCATATACTCTCGTTTCCTTTCTTAGTTCGAGGCAGGCCATCGATGAAATCCATCGAAATTTGTTCCCACTTCCAACCTGGAATTTCTAATGGTTGTAATAATCCAGCCAATTTCTGTTGATCACTCTTAACTAGCTGGCAAGTGGGGCATCTGTTAACATATAATGAGATATCCCTTTTCATCGCCTTCCACTAGAAGGTGCGCTTGATATCGTTATACATTTTGCTCACACCGGGATGGATACTCAATTTGGATTTGTGGCACTCATCAAGTATTTCTCTTTTTAGCTCAGAGATGTCGGGAACACAAATTCTTCCTTTTAATCTCAAAACCCCCCCACTATCCACTTGGAAGCTGGAGTCTATGCCTTCATTGATCCTTCTGATCATTACTTTTACAAAATTATCCTCCTTTTGAAGGGTCGAGATCCTGTCTATTAATGAAGACGTGATGACAAAACTGGCGATGATTTCATTCTTTCTGCTGAGTGCATCTGCTACAACATTGGCTTTTCCCGGAGTGTATAGAATTTCAAAATCGTATGCTGCAAGGAATTCTAACGAACGCTGTTGTCTCAAGTTTAGATCTTTCTGAGTGAACAGATATTTCAAGGATTGATGATCGGTAAATAGTTCGAACTTCTCGCCCAATAAATAATGCCTCCAGATTCTTAAAGCGAACACAATGGTTAATAACTCAAGATCATGAGTAGCATAGTTCCTTTCATGCGGCTTTAGTTGACGGCTGGCATAAGCGATCACTTGGCCTTTTTGCATTAACACTGCGCCTAGCCCTCTAATAGAAGCATCTGTCCATACAGTCAAGTCTTGTTTACCTTCTATTATTGTCAATACTGGAGCAGTTGTCAATTTCAGTTTCAGCTCCTGGAAAGCTTCTTCACATTCGGGAGTCCATTTGAATTTCTCATGCTTCTTTGTAAGCTTTGTCAATACTTCTGATATCTTTGAAAAATCCTGAACGAATTTCCGATAGTAACTAGCCAGTCCAAGGAAACTTCGAACTTCTGTGGGGGTAGTAGGTTGTTTCCAGTTCTGAATCGCTGTAATTTTGCTTGGATCTACAGCAATCCCTTCTTTTGATACGACGTGGCCTAGGAATTTAACTTCATTCTGCCAGAAGACACATTTAGAAAATTTAGCTTTCAAGACATTTCTCCTTAGAATTTTCAACACTTGTTCTAAATGTTTTGCATGTTCGTCTTCCAACTTAGAGTAGATTAAAATGTCATCGATGAAGACTAGAACGAATTTATTCAATACCCCACGGAACACTCTGTTCATAAGATCTACGAAGTACGCCGGAGCGTTACACAAGCCGAACAACATTACTAACCATTCGTAGAATAAATTGGGACCCCTGAAGGCTGTCAAAGGAACACAGTCTTCGGCTATACGTAATTGGTGGAAACCTGTAGCTAGGTCCATTCTGGAGAATACTGTTGCTCCATTTAATTGATCTAACATATCATCTATATGGGGCAAGGGATATTTGTTCTTCAGTGTCTGCTTATTGAGATCTCGGTAATCAACACAAAGTCTTAGAGTACCGTCTGATTTTGGGACAAATACTACGGCTGCTCCCCATGCTGAAAAGCTCGGTCTGATTAGACCTTTCCAAAGCAATTCTCGGGTTTGACTACCTAACTCTTCCTTTTCTTTCGGGGCCATTCTTCTTATTGGATGTACCACTGGTCGGGCGTTAGGAACTAGATCTATCCTAAATTCAATTTCTCTTTGCAGCGGTAAGTTTTCTACTTCTTCAAACACATCCGCATAGTTTTTAACGACCGGTATCTTTTCTAATGAAGGGGAGTAATTTCTAAAGAAGACCAAAATTCTGTTCTATTAATTTCTGAGCCATGACAAGGTATATATATAGGTCCAAGCTTCGTTTCGACTTTAACGATTCTTTCGGCACATCTAACTTCGGCCTTATATTTTGTCAACCAATTAAATCCCAGTATAATATCAAAGTCGGAAAGGTCCATGACAATTACTTTAAAAGAGAATTTGTAGCAAGAATAAGAGACAGGCACTCTATAGTACGAACTGAGACTGACAGAACCTCCTATCGGATTTTGAACTTTAATTGGTTCTTTAAGTTTTCCTCTTTTTTATTTTAACTTGTGAACAAGGTTACCAGAAATGAAGCTACGTGATGCACCAGTATCAAAAAGTACAGAAACAGGAATATTTTTAATGGTAAGGGTACCTCCCAAGACATCGGGTTTACCTGATCCATCGGTGGTAGCTGGCGGGGTCTTCCCGTCATAGACATGGGCCACTTGTGCGCTCTTCTTCAAAGGACAATTCTTGCTATAATGCCCCTTCTTGTGGCAGTTGTAGCATTCGGCTGAGTCATTTGCCTTCGGCTTCCTTGGGGCTTTGCATACATTAGAGAAATGACCGGGCTTCCCGCAATTGTAGCAGTTTCCTTTCGGGATCTTTGCGGGTTTTTGAGTAGCGGCCGCGGTAATGCTAGATTCGGGTTGATCTGTTGAAGTCTTGCGCTTATTCCCTGCTTGGCTTTTAGCGCGGTCTTGGCTAGCATGCCTCTCATCCATGTCTTCGTAATTGCAATCCATCTCCACCAGTTCTGTAAAGGAGAGTTTGATGTTGCTCATAGCTCTATCGTGGTACTTGCGCTTCAGCCCAAATATGAACCTCTTATTCTTGGCCTTGTTGGTTAAAATCAGTTCTGGAGCATAGCGCGATAACTGGGTGAACTTATTTAGATAATCCTGAATAGAGAGATCCCCTTGCTGGAGATTAGCAAACTGCTCCCGCATCCTCTCTAGAGCCTGTTCCGGTACAAATTTCTCATTGAACATAGCTTTAAATTGTTCCCAAGTTCTAACAGTACCAGCTGCATCCACTGAGGTAATGGCATCCCACCACAGCTCTGCTTCCTCTTGAAGGAGCCAAATGCCAAGTCGGGCTTTATTGTTGGTTCCCATACCTATGCCTTCGAAGATTTTCTCACAGGTTTTTAGCCAAGCTATTGCCTCGGTCACTGTGCCAGTGCCAGTAAAAGGTTTTCCCCCAAGATTTCTGTACCTTTTTGCTACTTTATCTAGCTCAAAGTCTTCTGGTGCTGGTGGCTGAACAATAGGGCCTTCCACTACTACGGGGATATTCCCCCGTCCTCCTACTGCATCTCTTCGGCCTCCACGGCCTCCTCTAGCTGCTACTGCTCGTGTATCGATCTAAGAGTACTGTATAAGAAAGAAAAGAGTCAAGCTCACTGATTTGATAATTTTCATAAATGATAAAGCAGGGGAATACAAGGAAAGATAATGATGATGTACTGATCAAATTGTTTTGCTAATCTGCTTAGCTCATTCTAGGACATTGCTAATCCTATCTCTAATGAGCTACTCGCATCACAACACTACTGATTCTATTCTGACGAGGTGTTTAATGTGTTAGATCCCGGAACTAAGGTTAACCAAAGCTCTGATACCAACTGTGACGATCCCAAAATCCGAGGGGCGGTATTAAGGATAATCATAGGGAAATAACACATTAATCATCATAGCAGAGTACAGATAATAGCAGAAACAATAAATAAAATAATTTTACATGGATATGACAGCGGAATCACAACATGTAGGAATATCAGAATAGCATAACGTGGGATATACTTAGTAAATAAAAAGGAAAGTGATCAGTCATCATCGCCAGAGGCGGAATACATACATGCAGTGAGACATAATAAGGGTATCAGTCTACATTGCCGGAGGCGGAATACATATACATATAGTGAGAAATACGGAAAGTAAATCAGTCTGCATCGCCATTGGCGGAATCATAACATGTAAGTAATGGCGGAAAATGTCAAAGTCATCTCTGTGAAGTCAGCCTCGCCATGAGCCAAAAATGCACTCTATGCAGCAGTGCAGAACCAAAAACCACCTGTCACCTGTGTACTAGGTTTCCCGTGTGAAAATAAGGGCACCCGCGTTTGCAAAGTGAAACAAACAACAAGTCAGTCATGGGGACTGGTATGAGGAATCTATTTAACAGTTAAACAGCAGTAATAGCAAATCATAGGACCACGCCACTTTCGCGGAACGGGTTTACTCCAGTGATTGCTAGTGCATTTAAAACAAAGTAAATTCTTTTTAAAACAACGCAATGCTTTTTGAAAGAATGAATCCATTATAAGACTCAGGTCCCATCACACAATGCAACGCAAGCCGGAGGATAGAGTTTTACCTTATAATAGCCAAATATGCTTGATACGTATAAAGCAAAATCATTTGATATTATTACTAGTGCATATATGTTTCAAAAATGAATAGCATCATAAATATCAATCATAGACGGCATAAGTGCCCCATACCACTATGTCGCCATAATAGTTCTACAATCAAGTCCGTTATTTCGTATTGGAAATTGGATTTCCTTCATGAGTCGAGGCAAGGGGCAAGCTCCTCTCCGCTTCGAGACACTCTAGCAAATGCCTCGGGACTACACACTCTGGGTAACCCCTGGATACTTCAGGGCCGGTCCTCACTTACGTTAGAGGATTATTTATTCCTGAACACACGTTTCCCTGTCCTTACAGACCTATAATCGAGGCGCCTCACATTCCAACAACCACAAAGGTGTAAAATAGATATACATGTCAGGGCTGGTAAGTCACTGACACCACCATAGCTAGAAAGAAACGTCGTGCTCTCCCTGCAGTCCGTATCCCGTTTTTAACTCATACCGGGGTGTGAGGCTCGCGAATCTATGAAATACACAAAGCTAGGCCACGTAGACCTTACTTTGATCATCATCCACAAGACTTTGCTTTGCAACAGAAGCCTTGATCACAGCATCTTGGCATGCCACATAGGCAGTCCACTCCATACGATTGATTTCCATCGATATATAACCTCTGAGCTCATACGTCTCAGAGAAGGGCGTTAAGCAAAAGAATAAATTCTCCGCCGCCAAACAGATATATATTTAACAGAGATCAATCAGTATAGAACAAAATCCAATGTCAGACACACAGTCCATTTACAAGTCCGTCCTGGGTCTGAACGAAACCGGAGGCATCAAATTCCTCGTATATCCGTCCAATCAACACATACGTTCAGACGGCTACTACTTCCGTCCCTTTTCGGTAGCTACTCCGGTCAGGAACCTCAGTAGCGCCAATCCAACCGATACGAAGATCGTCGGTCTTGAATCGTCTTTGCATTTTCCAATTCGAATCGCTCGATAAATTATTTGAAATGAGGGTTGGCTCGGCCTTTTCAAATAATCCACGTCATTAGAATTTAAATCGATTTATTTTATGGTTATATTATTCGACATCCATCTTTCGGTTCTTTAGTGTTATTTTCATGTCATACACATACAACCATCAAATATCAAACAGTTCAAGCCCAATTGGTTTATTTTCAATCAATGTTGCTTATAATATTTTATAACGATTTTTCGCCATTTTTATTTATTTAAAAATGGCCATATTTAATTAAACGACGTTTCAGGTCGTGTCGTGGCGCTGTTTTACCCCTAATTTGTTTTACACATGCCGGAAAATATAACCGTGGGATTTCTACAAAGTCTATATCAGTGGGAAGACATTCCCAAAGCGAACCCAACGGTTCCAGTTCCGTGAGAATCCGACGGTCGGATCTTCCACACTAGTCGTTTGAAGTTACGGTTTCAAAATTCGAACTGCAGCGTCGTTATTCGATTTAATTTAATTATATTTATATTTATATATAAATATAAACGATTCTGGCGCTGTTTTTCTTCAAGTTTGAATTAAACATTCCGGACAATCAAACCGTTGGATTTTTACAAGGTTGGTGCCGTTGGAAAGATATTTCCAAGGCGAACTCAGCGGTTGCGGTTTCGGGAAAATCCGATGGTCGGATTTCTCGTACTAATCGTTTCAAATTACGATTCCGAAACGCGAACTGCACGACCTCTATTCCTTTTAATTATATTTATATTTATATATATAAATATAGTTCAATCTATAATTTCAACTATAGCTCATTCTATATTTTCAACTTCGTTTTCACTTCAAATATTTCACTAACGCCTTAATATTTCGAAAAATTTCGCCATAACCTCCTTTGTACGGGGAGGGGTTTGGAAATTTATTGGGCCGTATTAGGTACCCAATAAATCCTAAAAAGCATTCACATGTTTATAGTGATATATTTTGGTGTTTACGGGGGAGCATGTACTGATAATCACTCCAGAGAATAAATTCCCGTCACCCCGTTTCCGTGTGGAAATAAATAGTCCATGTGCCGTATCTAATAACTAGAGCGACGTGATTATTGTCAACTCCAGACCCGTGTGGGGTTTTTATTAATCTGGCAATTTATCGTTATAATTTATATAGTCCATATCAGTCATCAGTTCAACCTGTAGTACATAGTCATCGCCATACAAGCCTCTTGCTTATATGGTAAATCTTCCACCTCGTCACACAAGCTCCAATTGCTTATGTGGAATATGATGAAGTATGCCTATCGTCAAGAAGTATGCCATGTAGTGTAGTTCAAAATTAATTGTTACTAACCTATGGCGTTGTTTATTATTTCACATAGAAAAACCAGCACTCCGCATCCAATGGCATTCACATGAGTTGATATATAAATAAAATTGCGCAGCCAACTCATCAAGGTTTACCTATTTGTCGGGCATGCAAATAATTTCTTTACTCTACAGCTAATCCATTTTTCCTGTTCAACACATGTATATATATGCAGAACAAAGCTAATAATAATATTTCTAGCAAACTATTATTTATTTCAACACATGTGTATTTTTAACTAAGCGTATACATGATAAAAGGAATATTTTTATCATCAAAAATATTTATTCGACGCATGTGTATTTTTAACTCTTCATATTCATTATAAAAATAAAATTTTCATTGACGATTCATTTTATTTTTAAAAGATGATAATATTCAACACATGAATTTCAACTCAACGAATGAATTGCAACTCAACACATGAATATTCTATATAGTTTGTATATATATGAAAATGTGATTTTTATCGCTAAAACCATTTGTTTAAATTCGAATAATATTCAACACATGAATTTCAACCCAACGAATGAATTGCAACTCAACACATGAATATTCGATATAGTTTGTATATATATAAAAATGTGATTTTTATTGCTAAAGCCATTTGTTTAAATTCGAATAATATTCAACACATGAATTTCAACCCAACGAATGAATTGCAACTCAACACATGAATATTCGATATAGTTTGTATATATATAAAAATGTGATTTTTATTGCTAAAGCCATTTGTTTAAATTCGAATAATATTCAACACATGAATTTCAACCCAACGAATGAATTGCAACTCAACACATGAATATTCTATACAGTTCGTATATATATAAAAATGTGATTTTTATCGCTAACGTCATTTGTTTAAATTCAAATCATATTCAATACATGAAATACAACTCAACAAATGAATTGCAACTCAACACATGAATATTCGATACAGTTTATGTAATTTATTTCAACGAATGAAAATTATTCTAACACATAAATATTTCAGAAAATTTCGGCAGCATAACGGCAGAGTAGTTAAAACCGGGACCGTCCCTAGTACGGCTCCTCGCTCTACCTGAAAACCTCGCGGTTTTTGACAATGGGGATCATGCATCTAGTTCGCACGCAGGCGGCATGTTTTATTTTCAATTCCACAATCCTATTCTATTTTGTTTCAACCACAAGAGGGTATTTTTCAACCACAAAGATATTTTTCAACCACAAAGGTATTTTTCAACCATAATATCAACCATAAACAATTATTTCCAACCATTCGTCATACCATATAATATCACGTCAATCACAAGCAATAAATATCGTCCATGGTCTGTGGACAAGGGGAGTATATATATATATATATATATAATAATTCACTTGCATTTCATCACAATTCAAAGCATATATGTTTCAAACAACGCTTGTATAATTTATACATCGCTAATATAACTTATACATCACATGTACATGAGGTATACAATGCGTATATAATTTACACTTCGCTTATATAATTTATACAACGCTAATATAATTTATACATCACATGTACATGAGGTATACAATGCGTATATAATTTACACTTCGCTTATATAATTTATACAACGCGATCTCATTCACACAGATAATTTAGATTCCTCACCTTGGTTATTGCGGTGCTAAAAATCGTAGGAAGGTCAGAAAAATCCGCGGCTTCTTCTAGAATGTAGAGAGCCTCCTTGCAGTCACGGTGTCTCCTGTTTCATCAAATTTCATTAAAGAACGAAAAAGATATTATTTTTCAAAGTTTTGCAACACTTAAAAGTGTTATTTTCATTTCAGAATTTTCAACAGAAAGGTTTTTAAAACCTTCGAAACTAGGTCACCAATTTTCAGTCGATCCGTACCTCTATGCTTCGATCAGGCTACGCAGCGTCGAAGAGCTACGAAGCACCTCCAGAACGGCGGTGGTGGCAAGTGGTTCGGTGGTATGTGCTCGTCGCGGCAGCGCTCAGAAGGTCGCGACTTCCTCTTTGAATTCCGACGCCGTTAGCTGATGGGAGGAGGCGTGGGTTGGTCGGATGTGGAGAGGGGACTACGGCGAACAAAAACTTCAAGTGGGGTCGGCGGCGAAATGGCCTGAGGCGGCGGCGATATCGGCGAGAAGTTTTGAACGACGTGCGTCGTTCAATCGTTCTGGCGGCTAGGGTTTTAGAGCTTTTTTTTTTAAAAAAAGAAAATTTCCTATTGGCCAGAATTTATAGAAAATTTTTAAATAGTGTTTTTGCAAACGGACTCCTTTTTAAACCCAACGACTGTCGCCCCTGGCCAAATACCCCCATTCCGGACACAATGGGATATGTTTCGTTGGCCATTTCGACTGTTACAGTCAGTTATTTTTCAAATTAAAATGTAAAACATTCGATATTTAATTTAAACGTATATTTCAATTTGCCAGGGCCACAAACTGAATCGAAAAATTCCAGAAAAATAAATCTAGCTTTGTTTTGACGATACGGTCCTAACAAAACCAGTTTCGTCGAATTCTGAGCTCGTTTGCAAAACAGTCATTTTTAGGTCGACCCATTTTAACAGAATTTGACCAAACACGTTATCTTTTGCCCCGCTCACATACTAGCTTCAAAAATTATGAAATTTGAAACTTAGCAATAATTTGACATCCCGGACCCAAAAAAAGTGGTTTCGTCGAATTCCGAGGTCGTATGAAAATCTCCATTTTCAAGGGCTATATATACTATATAGCAACCTTTCTGAAAATTCATTTGGCCACAACTTTTGATTTCCGTTATGAAATTTCGATTTTTCAGATTCGTTAGAAAGGTATTGATAAACAGATTTAAATATTTTCAGTTTCGTCAAAATCCGTTATATTTTCCACTCGGTGCAATCAGACCAAGTTTGTATTCAAAATTTCAAACTGCAATATTATACCCAATTCTATATTTTATTGAAATATGCCATTTCAATCATTCAAATTTCTTGTTAATAACCTGATT
Source organism: Allium sativum (assembly GCA_030737875.1). NCBI lineage: Eukaryota > Viridiplantae > Streptophyta > Magnoliopsida > Asparagales > Amaryllidaceae > Allium > Allium sativum. The sequence continues at coordinate 820,649,309 of CM060924.1, read as the reverse complement.
TAAAAATTTTAAACTGGTTCACATTTTCTGGGTTATTACATCTATCTTCTATTCTAATTTTCTATCTTTCTATTTCTCATTCTCAAACTTCTTTCTATTAATGATTCATATTTTCGTGCAATTTGGGTTGGTCGTGAGTTGTATTCAGTCAGCTCAAATGGTACGGATTTGCAGGTCATTACACTTGGTATCATAGCTGAAGGTTGAGTAATAACCATGGCTCTATGGAGTAACTCGATAAAGGTGGGGTTAGTAATATACTAGATTGCGTTTGAATGTGTATACATATGAGCGCGTATTTGTTAATTGATATAAAAAAATGTTTTATATTGTGATGATTGGTTTGTTGAGCAGTTTATGAATTCTGGTCGATACAGAAAGGAACAGCTATATCGATAGGTGTTTCTAAACTCTCGAGCAGAACAATTGACATGGTATTGTTTTAAAGATGGGTAAATGAAATAATTTTGCCCAAAATTATATTTTTGTTATAAAAGAATAATTTTATGAAATTATTATATATGTTTGTGTCAATTGTTGTTATTATAATCAAACCAGATTATAAAAATTGAAATGGTTATAAACATTTTGAGTATAACAAAATGTTTTGAAAAATTCAAATGCTTTGAATGTAACTGAGATATGTAATTTCAGTTTGGTTTGGAATTAAAACTGGAAATTTGGATTCTGGAATTTGAAAATTTAACTAGAGTTAAGAAATTGGAACCCAACTAGAGATTGGTTGAGCTAAATGATTTTCTGAGTATTAATCTGATGTTGATTTCGATCTTCGGGGTTAATACTTAGAAGATTAATTTCTTACCAATTTACGGTCAGGGACCGATGAATGTTGAGGAATAGAAATAAGCGAAATGTTTTTAGCTTTAAGAAAAAATATTTCTAGTCATAGAAATAACTATGGTTGATTGCTAATTACTGATGTATTGAATGTTTGGATGGCTTTAAAATGTTTTGATAATGAATATGTGTAGGCCCTTTTAGTTGTGATTATGAAGGGTTGAGCCATAAGTCTATAAATATAAATATAACTATAATCTTCTTGTTACTCTTCAATTTCAAGGACGAAATTCTTTTAAGGGGGGTAGATTGTAACGTCCCGATTTTTAAGGGGTAAATTGTAACGACCCTTGGGTAGATTGTTGTCCCCTATGTTTGGATCTCTTATATTCAACCCAGTAAGCGTGCCCCGACTCCGACCTAGTTCGGAGTACTCGTTTGATACCTATATATGGGTTACTGATTGAAAGGGTCCCACGCACAAGATGATGCAAGCTATCCCCTTTATCTTGCATCCCCACTACTAGGTTTTCCTCAGGTTATGCCTACCTACCGGTTTCATAAAATTGCATAACCCCACAGGTTAAGTTTGTGGGCCTATATATATAGATATTACCCACCCACCCAAGATTTACTTAACCCACCCACTGTTTCAAATAAGTTTACTTAACCCCTACTCAAGTTATATGTTCATATAACCCCACTGGTTAAGTTTGTGGGCTTATATATATAGATATTACCCACCCACCCAAGATTTACTTAACCCACCCAATATTTCAAACAAGTTAACTTAACCCCTACTCAAGTTATATGTTCATACGATCCCTATGGATTCAACTAGGTTAAGTATTCCAATCCCTATGTCGCTCACAAAGGGAATGCCTTAACTTCTTTCAAGCGTTTTAAGTGTGTATAGAACAGAAACTTAACAACAAGACAAATATAAACAGTACTTAAAAATTTAAAACTTCATTCATTGCAGCAGTAAACAAATAAGTTTGATTACATCATCAAAAACCAAAGACTAGAGTCAAGTACATAATATCCATCTTGACTAAATCAGAGTACATAAAATGAAAGACATAACCCTAACATAAAATAGCCATAAATAAGATAGGCTGAACTTTTACTTCAACGATCCAAGCAACTTCTAAAAGTGAGAGATAAAGCTGTCCAAATCAAGCTCCACTAGTACTGGTCCCACCCTGAGCGTCTGGGGGGGGGGGGGGAGGAAGGAAGAAAAGTGGTGGAAACAAAGGTGGTCAGACATAAAGTCTGGCGAGTGCAATAACTTTAACAATATAATCATTAAGTAACTAGGATATGGCATAAGCTGGAAAATAAGGAAATGACTGTGAACAAATGGGTATGGCAGAGCAAACAAAAGAAATAAGATGAACAAAGATAACGTTAAAGGCACACCTAATCACTATAAGATAATTACTACACTACACCACACCAAACACCCCAAAAGTTGATCCCACCTATAGAACTTAATAATGCTAATGGTAGTTTCGTGTACCCCTAGCTGCCTTCATAGATGCCGCCTGCCCCTATCTCCACTAGGTGTACTAACTACCCCCTTTCGATCAGCTCCCTAACTCGTAGATACCCATGCTGGCCCCATAGTGGGGTTTATCACTCCCCAAAGTGGCAACCCGATACCACCAATGTGCACGGCTTATAGATACACGATGCAACAACGTCTTACCTACCAGCTTGGGCCCACACACGCACATGACCCCATTGGACTTGTGCTGCCACCGCTAACCCGTTTTGGCCTCTTACAGTCAAACCCAGTATGTGTGTCCCGTTCTATACTTGGGTCAAGCCCATAAAGATACATACGGGTTACTGGTTGAAATGGGCCCACATTGCTTGACACAAGCTATCCACCTAAACTTGGTCCCCACTAAAGTTTCACACTTAAAAACATTCTTGTTCATGTCTTCTTACATGTTCAACTTGGTTAAGTGTTTCTAATCGTATTTCACAAGCCACCCAAGGCACCCTCTTAATTTCACATGCCACCTAAGGCACCCACTTAACCTCCTCATGTCCTACCATATGTTTATCTGGTTAAGTGTTTCTTAATTCATTAAGACCGTAACCTTGTAAAGATCTCCCACATTAGACTGGCATTTGTGGCACCTGGATTTGCCGGGCGGGTCCGGGCAATCTTACATCACAAATGAGCCTAACCTCGTGTCTTTACAACTGTTACGCATTTAATTTATGCCTAAGACCTCCCACGTTAGACTGGCATTTGTGGTTGCTGGATTTGCCGGGCGGGTCCGAGCAGTCTTACACCACAAACGAGTCTAACTTCGTGTCTTAGACGATTAATTACACATAATTAATTATCCCCAATTTGAATTAATATCCCTATTCAAATTGTCAATCAATTCCAAATTTAACTATGTCCATAATTGACACCTTAATTATGTCCATCTATTTATGGTATATAAAATTATACCAATTAACATCACAAATGAATTATATGCCATTTTAAGGCATTTATGCCAATTCTCAATATTAAATATTTTGATCTTATCCCATTGCCCCACATTGTACGTTCGTTCGTTTAACGTGAAATATACGTTAGACTCGAATAGTCTAACTTATGGAATAGAGAGAAAACATCACAACATGCATAGAATATAAAGTAGATCAAACTTACGAATAAAAGTCATAACATGAATTGGCATATAGATCTAAACAAAAGGGGGTGAACTTACATGTGTGAATAAGGTGTTTCATCTAAACTTGCATAGACAATGGGTGTATAACACATGTACTTTCATAACTTATGTAGTTTTTACATAAAGGTGTGATCTTGCATAGGAATCTCAAACTTACATTACATGATTCATACCCCAAACATATATATACTTGCATATGTGATTTATGCAACATAAACTATGATGTAAACTTGCATCTAAACATGTAAATTAAGATCAACATTTAAACTAGCATATAAAATTTTGTATACTTCGCATACATACTTGCATATAACTCACACATGTCTTAACCTAAACTTTAGATCCAAACTTACACATAAAATAGATGTCATGAAACATGTAAGGATTGTATATGATTCTCATCAACTTGCATATGATTCATATATAAATTAACATCCAAACTTGCATCATGTTGAGCATAGGTGATTGAGCATATGATAAGGATCCACAACACAAATAAACTAAAACTATTATTATGAACAACTAACATATATTCACCCAATATTACATTTTCCAATGTTTCACAAACATAGACATATAACCCAATTTAAATCTCAACCCAATTATCTTATTAAAGAAATTGAACTCACAGCTCAAAAAAGGTCTTGAGTTCTGAAATCTGAGTTCTGAAATTGATTTAGCTCGCCTCTGAAGTAGACAATTTGTTGTTGTTGTTGTTGTTATAGACTTGAGTTGAATTGAGTTGATTAGCTTCACTTTCCCTCTAGTTGGTGGCGGCTACTCTAGGTTGCAAGGTGACAGCATGACGGCCATGGTTCTAATTTTTATTTGATTTTAGGGTTTGAGTCTACATGTGTTTATATAGAATTTATGATTAATTTAGGCCATATGATCAACCTAGAAGCAACCTGAACCATCCAAACAAGATAGGGTGACACCTCAGCCCTAATGACTTAGCACCGAGTCACATAATCGTCATCTTTCAGATCTGCCCGGGAGGGGGGGGGGGCAGGTCGACCCCCTGGTCGACCTGTATGGGTAGGCCGACCCCCAGGCCGACCCCATGGTCGACCTGGCCCCTGGCGGGAATTTTTCCGCCTAGCCCAATCTGAGTTTGAATTTGAATTTTTGAAATCTGTTTTGAATTTTAATGAAACTTCCGATGGCTATAACTTCTTCATTTGAAGTCCAATTCACGCAAACTCGGACTCTATCTCAACCAGAATTCCGAGACGAACACAATGACGTAACCTGTTTCCCTTAATTCTCACATTTAAAATTAAGTATTCTTTTATTTGTTAACATTTATATTAAAATTACAGGGTGTTACATTCTCCCCTCCTTAAAGGATTTCTCCCCCGAAATCTCCAAGTTAAATAGAATGCATATCCTAACATCCAATCATCCATCTACTCAACCATCAAACACAAGCATCCATTGTCCTTACAAATTTCTAATGCTGTATGAATATATGCAAGAAGTGTGTGTATATGTTCCTTATCTAATGCAAAATCGGGCGGTCTACTGATTCAGTTGACCTCCTTGATGCAAATCATGATAGTGCCATGCGTCCATTATGTATGCGAAAGAATCCTATTGATACATATCATTTCTACATGTGTGCACAACCATTCATCAAAATGCAGCATCCATATGATAACACAACCATTATATATCCATTAATTTAAATATGCACACACATTTATATGCAACATGAAGGTGATTGAGCCGATCTAGTGCCTAAGGTGTGTGTATATGTATCCACGAGCAATCACTAGCAACCACTTGCATCCATTTGCATCCATCAGACACAACATGTCTCAAACACATGTTTCAACCATAGGGGTTCTACCTAACTAAAGATCGAAGATGTCATCACAAAGATAATACTAAAAGATAGGACAAGTATCAACAAAGCGGTAGAAATAGGAGAAATTAAAACATACCCTCAAAAAGGAAAGTGTACATCGTACGCATCTTATCTTCTGTCTCCCAAGTTGCGTCTCTTTGATCATATCCCCATTGCACTTTGACCAACTTGACCTCTTTGTTGCGAAGCTTTTTGACCGACGATCCGAGAATGCGTGTAGGAGTTTGTCTGATCGTGGCATTGCGCTCTACTTCCACTTCTTCGAGCGTGCTCGGCTCCACCACTTCCACTGTATCGTGTAAACACTTACGCAAATGTGAAACGTGAAACACGTCATGAACTCCGCTGAGCTTCTCTGGTAACTTTACTCTGTACGCCATCTGCCCAATCCTCTCTGTAATTGGAAAGGGTCCTACGAACCTTGGTGCCAACTTCCCTACCGATACAAAGCGGACTATGTTTCTCAATGGTGACACTTAATAAAAACCATGTCCCCAACATTGAATTCAAGATCGGTTCGTCTCTTATCAGCATATGACTTCTGAAACACCCCACCTCCGTTAGGGTCACTCTCAAAGGGAATGCCCTAATTTTGGTGGAGGTTTATAAGTACAAGTCACAGATATACAAGACAGATATAAGAACACATATTTGTAAACAGCGGAAGAACAACAAAACTTTTATTTCATAAAGTCAAATACGTGTTACAACAACATCCTTTCCAAAAAACATAACATAACACTTTCATAATCTGTCTTGAGTACATTATTTAAAGAAGCATAAATAAAACATAGATAAACTGCAAAAGCCCCATAGTGGATTGTCCAAAGCCATAGTTCAAAACAGGAAAGTCCAAGCAATACATTTCTCTTCTTCAAGCTGGATGTTAAGGCTGATCAAGCTGCTGTGTTCCCTCCCTGAGGACCTAGGGGGGAAAACGGAAGAAAGAAGACGAAAGAAAAGTAGAGTCAGACATAAAGCCTGAGTAAGTCTAGTACTATTTTGTCTATGAATAAAGAACTGGGTATGATAAGTATAAACAGGAAGTGGGCATGCATTATAACTTGGTTAAGTTGTCTAGGGTCGAATATACTATCGTACCCCATGTTAATCTCTGAACCCATTTAACTAGTTCCCAACTGGCACCCCATAATCAGGGTGAAGTGATCCATTCTATGATGATCGGCTCCTACTCGCATAGTTACATGTGTCTTACGGCCCCCGATGTTGTAGTTACCTATGCTGGTCCCACCATGGGGTGTATCAAGTCCCATAGTGGCAACCCGACACAACCTTAGAGTGCACAGGTATGCTACTGGTGTCCAGTGCCTTATTTTTCTACGCTGGAGTGTGTGCACGCCCGCACTCCATTAGAACCTACACTGCTACACCACCGCCGTCGCTTTTGACCTCTTACAATCAGCCAGTAATCGTGCCCCACCCTGCCTAGTTTCAGGGTATCCTGATACACCTTTTAGGGTTACTGCTGAAAAGGGTCCCCCCGTTACTAGGTTTTCTATCTCTAGCCAACATGCTAAGTTGGTTAAGTGTTTCCTAACCTAACCCCACCAGTCCGTTTAGTTTAGCATGTTCCATTTTGATTAAGTCTTTAGTTCACTTAATCCTAACAATCCTGACTCAGCCTTAATTGTCTTATTAAGGCCCTGACCTCTCACATTAGACAGGTATTGTTGTGGCTGCCTGTTGCCGGTTGGTTCCGGGCAGTCTTACGCCACAACTCAGTCTAACCTCGGGTCCTTATTGGGCTCCATGTTTAACCTCCCACATTGGATAGGTATTGTTGTGACTACTGGACAGCCGGGCGGTTCCGGTCAGGTTTACATCACAACTCAATCCAACCTCGGGTTAAACACCTCGTATTTTCTACATTTACATATCTTGTCATTCTTCTTTATTTCTTATATGTAAATATTTGCGGCCCATTATTAAGTTAATGGTGTAAAGGTTACACCAATCATGGGCCCAACCCATACTTGAACTTGGGCCCTTCTATTTTATATTTTCATTCATTAATTAATTTTTAACCCAACGTTATTTTCCCCCCGTTTTACACGTCCGTTTCTATATATTGGGCTTAGCCTTTTAAAGCCCAATTTAGCCATGCGAAAAGGGGAGGCTTAAAGCGTGATACACAAAGAGGGGAAGGTGAGCGTATGAACTTGCAATATGACGATGGGAATACAAAATAGAAACTGGTGTACTTGCATAGTAGTGACATAGACTTTGGTCATAAAACATAGGTAACATGAATCAAAGCATGTGAACTTGTAATTGAGATATCATTATTGACACATGAACCTATATTTTTATTTAGGCATAATGTCAAACATAAGCATGGCATAAATACTTCTAGCATAAACATGGCATAATGTCAAACATAAGCATGGCATAAATACTTCTAGCATAAACATGGCATAATGTCAAACATAAGCATGGCATAAATACTTCTAGCATAAACATGGCATAATGTCAAACATAAGCATGGCATAAATACTTCTAGCATAAACATGGCATAATGTCAAACATAAGCATGGCATAAATACTTCTAGCATAAACATGGCATAAATATTCCTAATCATGGTGTTTGCTTTAAACTTGCAAAAAGGGATTTTTGAGTCTAACCTAGCCATGTCTCACATATGTCATCATATAATTCTTTTAAACAAGATAGACTTAATCATAGATTTCAATTATGCCAAATATCATTCATAGCCTAGCCATATTCATAAGTTTTGCAAAAGCATGACTTAATACATGGATTATGGTGTCAAAATTCCAACATAGTTTCATATGAACTATAACAACCAAACTTGTTTCAATTACTTGCAAAATGATTTATGCACAAAAATATACATCATGATGGCATAATAACAAAGCCCCAAACTCGCATGAATTTCAATCAACTACATACATGCAGCTTCAACATAGATTACATAATTTGCGCAATATTCCAAACGTATACTTGCATAGAACTACCGCATGTAGTTCTTTATAATGAATAACATAATTTTGCACAAATATGAATTACTTTATTATCCCAATTCAAGCATACAAATCAATACAGTTGTTTATTCATACCAAAGTAATACTCTACTTACAATGGTTGCGGCGAATTCTCTAATTAAGAGATATGATTCCTTTGTTGAATTGATTGGCTTTAGGTTTCTTGAATTGCTTTAGGCTTTAGAACTTTCTTTCTAATTCTCTCTCTAGTCGGCGGCTACTCTTAGTCGTTCCTCAGCAACATGGCGGCTATGTTCTTAATTTGAATGAATAGATTAGGGTTTAGTCTAGGGTTGTTTATATAGAGGTTAGGAATTGATTAGGACCATTGATGTTGCTAGGTTAGATCGTAGCCATTCATTAGATAGAGAGACCAATTAGAACCCGCCACCTAGCCCTAATGACAAAGCAGACCACAGAAATTCGACCAAACACAGACCTGGCTAGCCAGGTTGACTGGGCTCGACCAGGTCGACACCCCTGTCGACAGGGCTGTCGACAGCCCTGTCGACATGGGTAGCCCAGGTCGACAGCCCAGTCGACCTGGGTGGCCTAGGCGGGTGATTATCCGCCCTGGCCCATTGGGCCCGATTTTTAATTATTATTTTATTCTGTTTGAATTTTAAATTTAATTCAAAACTTCGGATGGCCATGTCTTCTTCATACGGACTCCGTTTTTCGAAAACTCGGACTCTATTTCGCGTATTTTTCTGAGACGAACGCAATGGCGTATCCCATTTCCCTTAGTTCTTTGATTTGAAATTAATTATACTTTAATTTGTTACTTTCACAGTTATAGAGTTTGCGGGGTGTTACATTCTCCCCTACTTAAAAGGATTTCGTCCCCGAAATCTTCAAGTTAGGAGGAATGTATATCCTAACATCCAATCATCCATCTACTCATCCATCCACCACGAGCATCCATTGTCCTTAAAAGATTTCTAATGCTTCATGATCATATGCGAAGTGTGTGTGTACATGAACTTATCTAATGCAAAATCAGGCGGTCTACTGATTCAGTTGACCTCCTTAATGCGAATTATGTAAGTGCCATGAATCCATTATGTATGCAAATTTTCCTATTCTTGATTCTACATGAGTGCACAATCATTCAATACAAATGCAGCATCCACATGACAACACATTAAAGTTCAACCATATACGAATGCAAACATATATGCATATGCAATATGAAGTGACTGAGCCGATCTAAAACCTAGATTGTGTGTGTATATGCAACCACGAGCAACCACTAGCAATCACTTGCAACCACTTGCAACCATCATCCGTAACATGTTTCAACTACATGTTTCCATCCAAAGGGTTTCTACCTAAAAGATACGGTCGAGGAAATATACCTAAAAAGATAGATAAAAGCGCAACTTAAGAAAAAGAAAGATCAAGGATGTACCCTCGAACAGAAAAGGGTAGGTAGTACGTATTCTAGCTTCAGTTTCCCAAGTCGCGTCTCCCTCGGCGTCGCTCCACTGAACTTTGACGAGCTTGACTTCACGGTTGCGTAGCTTCTTCACTTCCGTTCCTAAGATGCGGGTTGGAACTTTTCTTATGGTTGCTTCGCGTTCCACTTCGGCCTCTTCGAGGATATTTGGCTCTACCACTTCAGCTGACTCATGTAGACATTTTCGGAGATGTGAAACGTGAAAAACGTTGTGGACTCCCGCCAACTTCTCGGGTAGCTCTAATCTATAGGCCATTTTCCCAAATTTCTCGATAATAGGGAATGGCCCTACGAACCATGGTGCTAGCTTTCCTGTGGTTCCAAAACGAACAACGTTCCTTAGCGGTGATACCTTGAGAAAAACTCTGTCTCCAACTTCAAATTCAAGGTCGGTCCTCCTCTTGTCGGCATAGGACTTTTGTCTGTCTTGGGCCGTCTTCATCCTTCTTCGTATTAAGTCTACTTTCTCTGAAGTCTCTCGGATCATATCTGGTCCAAGTATAAGCTTATCAGTAGACTCCCACCAACAAGTGGGCGATCGGCACAGTCTTCCATATAAAGCTTCGAAGGGCGCCATTCCTATGGTTGCTTGATAGCTGTTGTTGTAGGCAAATTCCACCAAAGGAAGGTGGTCTTCCCATGTCCCTCCGAAGTCAAGGACGCATAGTCTTAAAAGGTCTTCCAAAACTCTGTTCACTCTCTCTGTTTGGCCGTCGGTTTGGGGATGATAGGCTGTGCTCAAGCATAACTGCGTTCCTACTGCTTCTTGCAGACTCCGCCAAAACTCACTGGTGAAGATGGGGTCTCGGTCACTAACAATACTAGATGGTATTCCATGGAGTCGAACGATTTCCTTGAGGTAAAGTGATGCTAGGGATGAGGCAGTTCTTTTACTTTTGACAGGTAAAAAGTGGGCGCTTTTAGTAAGCCTATCCACTATTACCCAAATGCTAGTGTTGCCTCTCCTAGACCTAGGCAGCCCATCGATGAAGTCCATTGAGATGCTATCCCACTTCCACTGCGGGACCTCCAGAGGATGTAGCAGTCCGCCAGGCTTTTTCTGTTCCGCTTTAACCTGTTGGCACACCATACACTTAGAAACGAATTCTGCCACGTCCTTTTTCATGTCGTTCCAGAAGAAAGTCCTTTTTATATCTTTGTACATTTTATCTCCGCCTGGGTGTATCGTCATCTTGGAGTGATGTGCTTCCTCGAGAACCTTCTTTATTAAATCTTTCGTCTGTGGGACGCATAGTCTTCCGTCTCGTCTTAGTAAACCCTTATCGTCAATGGAGTATCTGTTGAGGTGACTTGAAGTCTCACCCCTAATTAGCCTATCAATCATTTCCATAAGCTGAGGGTCTTCGCGTTGTGCTGTCCCTACTGAATCCACTAAAGTTGGCCGTACTTCGAGAGATGGTAGCAAGCCTGGTACGAAATCGGAGGAGGGCCTAAAGTCGAAGCTGGCTATAAACTCTAGGCTTTGTCTTTCAACAAACAATGAGCTTAGGGTCAATTTCTTTCGGCTCAACGCGTCTGCCACTACGTTGCCTTTGCCCGGAGTGTAGGAGATTTCGAAATCGTACGAGGCAAGAAACTCCATCCATCTTTGTTGCCTCAAGTTAAGATCTTTCTGCGAGAAAAGATATTTCAACGATTTATGGTCAGTGTAAAGTTCGAACTTCTCACCTAGGAGATAGTGTCGCCAAGACTTGAGTGCAAAGACGATGGCGGCTAACTCGAGATCGTGGGTTGGGTAGTTCTTTTCGTGCACCTTCAACTGCCTCCCGCCATAAGCTACTACCCTTCCTTCTTGCATTAAGACGGCGCCTAGCCCTGTCCCACATGCATCCGTATAAACAGTGAACATCTTGCTCCCATCTGGCAGCGTCAAAACTGGGGTTGTTGTAAGAGCCCTTTTCAGTCGTTGGAAAGCAAATTCGCAATCCAAATCCCAATTGAACACTAGATTCTTCTTGGTCAATTTCGTGAGCGGAGCTGAGATTTTCGCAAAATCCCTTATAAATTTTCGATAGAAACCTGCTAGTCCTAGAAAGCTTCGGACCTCAGTTGCATTCCTTGGTGTCTTCCAATCCTGTACCGCCACTACCTTCGCGGGGTCCACCGCTAACCCTTGTTTGGATACTATGTGCCCAAGGAACCTCACCTCTTCTCTCCAAAAGTGGCATTTGGAGAATTTGGCTTTTAGTTGATGGACTCGCAAAGTTTCCATGATTGCCCTTAAGTGTTGAGCATGTTCCTCTTCACTCTTTGAGAAGATAAGGATATCATCTACGAAGACCACTACGAATTTGTTGAGGAAATCTCTAAATACCCTACTCATCAGGTCCACGAAGTAAGCAGGTGCATTTGTCAAGCCGAAAGGCATGACAAGCCATTCAAAGAAACCGTCTGGGGTTCTGAACGCCGTTTTATCGATGCTATCTTCAGCCACCCTTAGCTGATGAAAACCGGTCGCTAAATCGAGTTGGGAGAAAACAGACGCTCCTACAAGCTGGTCAAATAAACCGTCAATTCTAGGGAGAGGGTGCCTATTCTTTTTCGTTAGCTTGTTGAGCTCCCTATAGTCAACACATAGACGGAGTGAACCATCCGCCTTTGTAGCGAACACCACCGGAGCGCCCCATTCTGAAATGCTCCTCCTAATGAACCCCTTTTCTAGAAGCTCTTTAATCTGTTTACTGAGCTCTTTCCTTTCTCGTGGAGCCATATGTCTAACGGGTAACGCAACGGGCTTTGCATTATCTACAAGATATATGCGGAAGTCTATTTCCCGCTTCGGAGGCAAGCCCTTCACCTCTTCAAAGACATCCGGATATTGCCGGACCACTCTAACTGATTTCAAATTTTCAACAGAGGCATCTAGCGATTCAAGATAACTAAGCATAACCGCATGCGAGGGATTACAAGAAATTTCCAAAGTATTACCGAGCTGGGTTAGGAGCCTAACAACCCTTTTCTCACAATCAAGGATGGCCCCATTACTGGATAGCCAATCCATGCCCAAAATCAAACCATACCCCGAAAAGCCCAAAACAAAGGCACTACATTGAAATTCTACACTTAGAATAGAAATTTTCAAATCCAAACAGATCATAGACAAATGAGCTGGGCCCCCAATTGGGTTTGAAACAATTAAGGGGTCCTCTACCATACTAGTTTTTATGTGTAGAGATTCTACTAAAGCAGACGAGATAAAGGAGTGTGATGCGCCAGAATCAAATAAAGTGCGAACGGGGTGATCATAAAGATAAACTACACTTTCTACAGAAGTATTTATACCTCGCTGCTGCAGAGGTGGCGCTTCTAGCACATGAACCTGTGCCCCTGGGGTGGATCCAGCCCTCTGCCCCTGTCCTCGTTTCTTTGGGCAGTCCTTAGCCCTATGGCCCGTCTCACCGCAAGAAAAGCACCCACCATTCTCCTTGGCCTTCTTTTTCCGGCAGTCCTTTACTAAGTGCCCCACTTTGCCACAGAAATTACACTTCCTCTTCTCTTTGTTGCCTTTCCCGCCCTTCTTAAAGTCCGTCTTCTTAGGCTGCAAACCCTCTTTCTTCCCTTGAGAGCTTTCTGCCTTTGTCTCCTTCTTGCCTTTATCCTCTTCATTCAGCAATGCCATTTGCACCAATCTTTCATACGTGGCTCCCATGGGTATATGGGTCATGGCCAAACTATGTAATGGCTCATTCAACCCTTTGACGAAACGGAGAGCCTTCTTGTGCGGGGTGTTGACTAGGTCAAGCCCAAACCTAGCCAGCTCATCGAACTGATTCACATACTCTCTGACTGTCTTGTCCCCTTGTTTAAGAAATAAGAATTTTTCCAACTGCAAACTTCTTTCTGCATCCGAGAGAAATTTAGTCTCAAACCTTGCCCTAAAGTCCTCCCATGTCTCTACTGGTCTTTCAGCATTTGTGACTTCCCACCAGTAGGAAGCCTCGCCCTTCAATAGCCATACCGCCAGTTGTACTTTTTGTCTATCTTCTACCTCAAAGATGATGAATAGGTCCTCAGTTTCTTTCAGCCAATTTCTAGCTGCTACGAAGGACTCAGTTCCATGGAAATCCCTTCCTCCCATAGCTTTAAAATCTTTACATATCTTAGCAAAATTGTTTCCCCGAGGAGGAGGTGGAGGAAAAGGTGCCGCTGCAGCTGGATGATTTCCTTCCGCTGGGGGAGGAGGAATGGTAGGACCTGGCTGAGTGGCCCTTGCTTCTAAGAACCGTCTAAACCAACCAGGTATTGGTACCCCTTCCGGCAAGTTAAGTTCTTGGGACATGCTGAAACAAAAAGGGTAGATTCAAAACGAAGGATAAGAGATAATACCTATGGCTTTGGGGAGTGGACTTTGCCTTTTTAAAATAAAATAATATTTTTCCTTTAAAAATGCTTCTTTAAATTTCCTTTTTGAAAATAATTTTCAAAACTTTTTATCTTATCTGGTAAACCTATGCTCTGATACCAAGTGAAACACCCCACCTCCGTTAGGGTCACTCTCAAAGGGAATGCCCTAATTTTGGTGGAGGTTTATAAGTACAAGTCACAGATATACAAGACAGATATAAGAACACATATTTGTAAACAGCGGAAGAACAACAAAACTTTTATTTCATAAAGTCAAATACGTGTTACAACAACATCCTTTCCAAAAAACATAACATAACACTTTCATAATCTGTCTTGAGTACATTATTTAAAGAAGCATAAATAAAACATAGATAAACTGCAAAAGCCCCATAGTGGATTGTCCAAAGCCATAGTTCAAAACAGGAAAGTCCAAGCAATACATTTCTCTTCTTCAAGCTGGATGTTAAGGCTGATCAAGCTGCTGTGTTCCCTCCCTGAGGACCTGGGGGGGGGGGAAACGGAAGAAAGAAGACGAAAGAAAAGTAGAGTCAGACATAAAGCCTGAGTAAGTCTAGTACTATTTTGTCTATGAATAAAGAACTGGGTATGATAAGTATAAACAGGAAGTGGGCATGCATTATAACTTGGTTAAGTTGTCTAGGGTCGAATATACTATCGTACCCCATGTTAATCTCTGAACCCATTTAACTAGTTCCCAACTGGCACCCCATAATCAGGGTGAAGTGATCCATTCTATGATGATCGGCTCCTACTCGCATAGTTACATGTGTCTTACGGCCCCCGATGTTGTAGTTACCTATGCTGGTCCCACCATGGGGTGTATCAAGTCCCATAATGGCAACCCGACACAACCTTAGAGTGCACAGGTATGCTACTGGTGTCCAGTGCCTTATTTTTCTGCGCCGGAGTGTGTGCACGCCCGCACTTCGTTAGAACCTACACTGCTACACCACCGCCGTCGCTTTTGACCTCTTACAATCAGCCAGTAATCGTGCCCCACCCTGCCTAGTTTCAGGGTATCCTGGTACACCTTTTAGGGTTACTGCTGAAAAGGTTCCCCCCGTTACTAGGTTTTCTATCTCTAGCCAACATGCTAAGTTGGTTAAGTGTTTCCTAACCTAACCCCACCAGTCCGTTTAGTTTAGCATGTTCCATTTTGATTAAGTCTTTAGTTCACTTAATCCTAACAATCCTGACTCAGCCTTAATTGTCTTATTAAGGCCCTGACCTCTCACATTAGACAGGTATTGTTGTGGCTGCCTGTTGCCGGTTGGTTCCGGGCAGTCTTACGCCACAACTCAGTCTAACCTCGGGTCCTTATTGGGCTCCATGTTTAACCTCCCACATTGGATAGGTATTGTTGTGACTACTGGACAGCCGGGCGGTTCCGGTCAGGTTTACATCACAACTCAATCCAACCTCGGGTTAAACACCTCGTATTTTCTACATTTACATATCTTGTCATTCTTCTTTATTTCTTATATGTAAATATTTGCGGCCCATTATTAAGTTAATGGTGTAAAGGTTACACCAATCATCGGCCCAACCCATACTTGAACTTGGGCCCTTTTATTTTATATTTCATTCATTAATTAATTTTTAACCCAACGTTATTTTCCCCCCGTTTTACACGTCCGTTTCTATATATTGGGCTTAGCCTTTTAAAGCCCAATTTAGCCATGCGAAAAGGGGAGGCTTAAAGCGTGATACACAAAGAGGGGAAGGTGAGCGTATGAACTTGCAATATGACGATGGGAATACAAAATAGAAACTGGTGTACTTGCATAGTAGTGACATAGACTTTGGTCATAAAACATAGGTAACATGAATCAAAGCATGTGAACTTGTAATTGAGATATCATTATTGACACATGAACCTATATTTTTATTTAGGCATATTGTCAAACATAAGCATGGCATAAATACTTCTAGCATAAACATGGCATAATGTCAAACATAAGCATGGCATAAATACTTCTAGCATAAACATGGCATAATGTCAAACATAAGCATGGCATAAATACTTCTAGCATAAACATGGCATAATGTCAAACATAAGCATGGCATAAATACTTCTAGCATAAACATGGCATAATGTCAAACATAAGCATGGCATAAATACTTCTAGCATAAACATGGCATAAATATTCCTAATCATGGTGTTTGCTTTAAACTTGCAAAAAGGGATTTTTGAGTCTAACCTAGCCATGTCTCACATATGTCATCATATAATTCTTTTAAACAAGATAGACTTAATCATAGATTTCAATTATGCCAAATATCATTCATAGCCTAGCCATATTCATAAGTTTTGCAAAAGCATGACTTAATACATGGATTATGGTGTCAAAATTCCAACATAGTTTCATATGAACTATAACAACCAAACTTGTTTCAATTACTTGCAAAATGATTTATGCACAAAAATATACATCATGATGGCATAATAACAAAGCCCCAAACTCGCATGAATTTCAATCAACTACATACATGTAGCTTCAACATAGATTACATAATTTGCGCAATATTCCAAACGTATACTTGCATAGAACTACCGCATGTAGTTCTTTATAATGAATAACATAATTTTGCACAAATATGAATTACTTTATTATCCCAATTCAAGCATACAAATCAATACAGTTGTTTATTCATACCAAAGTAATACTCTACTTACAATGGTTGCGGCGAATTCTCTAATTAAGAGATATGATTCCTTTGTTGAATTGATTGGCTTTAGGTTGCTTGAATTGCTTTAGGCTTTAGAACTTTCTTTCTAATTCTCTCTCTAGTCGGCGGCTACTCTTAGTCGTTCCTCAGCAACATGGCGGCTATGTTCTTAATTTGAATGAATAGATTAGGGTTTAGTCTAGGGTTGTTTATATAGAGGTTAGGAATTGATTAGGACCATTGATGTTGCTAGGTTAGATCGTAGCCATTCATTAGATAGAGAGACCAATTAGAACCCGCCACCTAGCCCTAATGATAAAGCAGACCACAGAAATTCGACCAAACACAGACCTGGCCAGCCAGGTTGACTGGGCTCGACCAGGTCGACACCATGTCGACAGGGCTGTCGACAACCCTGTCGACATGGGTAGCCCAGGTCGACAGCCCAGTCGACCTGGGTGGCCTAGGCGGGTGATTATCCGCCCTGGCCCATTGGGCCCGATTTTTAATTATTATTTTATTCTGTTTGAATTTTAAATTTAATTCAAAACTTCCGAAGGCCATATCTTCTTCATACGGACTCCGTTTTTCGAAAACTCGGACTCTATTTCGCGTATTTTTCTGAGACGAACGCAATGGCATATCCCGTTTCCCTTAGTTCTTTGATTTGAAATTAATTATACTTTAATTTGTTACTTTCACAGTTATAAAGTTTGCGGGGTGTTACAACTTCTGTAGGTCCTGTGCCATCTTCATTTGCCGTCAAATCAGGTCTATCTTCTTCGAAGTCTCCCTAATCTTGTCGGGTCCAAGCAAAACCTTATCTGTGGATTCCCACCAACATGTAGGTGATCGGCACGGTCGTCCATAAAGAGCCTCAAAAGTGCCATGCCGATGCTAGCCTGAAAACTATTATTATTGGCGAACTCTACTAGTGGAAGGTGTTCTTCCCATGTTCCTCCAAAGTCTAGAATGCATAGCCTCAGAAGGTCTTCTAGAATCTTATTCACCCTCTTGGTCTGGCTGTCCGTATGAGGATGATAAGCGGTACTTAAGCATAATTGCGTTCCAACGGCCTCTTGTAAGCTTTTCCAAAATTCGCTTGTGAAAATAGGATCTCTATCGCTCACAATGCTGGAGGGTATTCCGTGTAAACGAACTATCTCCCGAAGGTAAACAGATGCTAACCATGCGGCGGTCCTTCTACTTTTGACGGGAATAAAATAGGCACTTTTAGTAAGTCGGTCTACAATTACCAAAATCCCCGTATTATCCTTCCTTGATCTTGGTAACCCATCCACAAAATCCATGGAAATGCTTTCCCATTTCCAAAGTGGAATCTTTAAGGGATGGAGCAAACATCCGGGCTTCTTTTGCTCCGCCTTGACTTGCTGGCACACTAAGCATCTGGCAACGAACTCGGCCACGTCCTTTTTCATTCCGACCCAAAAGAAAAATCGCTTCATATCCCTATACATCTTACCACCACCGGGATGTATGGTCATCTTAGAGCGATGAGAGTCTTCAAGAATTGCCTTCTTCAAACTTTCGTCTTGTGGTACGCGAAGTCTTCCATCTCTACGTAGCCAACCTCTTTCATCTATAGCATATCTATCAAGATGTCTTGAGGACTCCCCTCCTATAAGCTTGCCTGCTATCTCAACCAACTGTGGGTCCTTCCGCTGTGCCTCTCCAACTCGATCCAAAAGTGTAGGTTCCACCTCTAATGATGCCAACAATCCGAGTACATAATCGACAGAGGGTCTGAAGTCAAAGGAAGATATATACTCCAAACTCTACCGCTCTACAAACAAAGGACTTAAAGTAAACTTCTTTCTACTTAAGGCATCAACTACAACGTTGCCCTTGCCAGGGGTATATGCGATCTCAAAATCGTAGGATGCCAAAAACTCCATCCATCTCTGTTGCCTCAAGTTTAGGTCCTTCTGAGAGAATAAGTACTTTAGTGACTTATTGTCTGTGTACAACTCAAACCTTTTGCCAAGCAAATAATGACGCCACGACTTAAGCGCAAAAACTATGGCCGCCAACTCCAAGTCGTGGGTAGGGTAATTTTTCTCGTGGGTTTTCAACTGTCTTCCACCATAGCATATCACCCTTCCCTCTTGCATTAAAACTGCACCAAGCCCTGTCCCGCATGCATCGGCGTATACAGTGAATGCCTTACTCCCGTCTAGCAAAACTAAAACTGGAGCTGTCGTCAAAGCTCTCTTCAGACGTTGGAAAGCATCTTCACAGTCAACGTCCTAAGTAAAAGTCAAATTCTTCTTCGTTAATCGAGTGAGAGGGGTTGATATCTTTGCGAAGTCCTTAATGAACTTCCTATAATGGCCAGCCAGCCCTAAAAAACATCTTACTTCGGTTGTGTTCTTAGGCGTTTTCCAATCTTGGATTGCCACTATCTTAGCGGGATCCACAGCTATCCCTTCCTTAGAGACCACGTGTCCTAAGAACCTCACTTCTTTTCTCCAAAAATGGCACTTGGAGAACTTAGCTTTTAACTAATGTGCCCGTAGGGTCTCTAATACTTCCTTAAGATGTAGGGCATGTTCTTCTTCATTTTTAGAGAAAACTAGAATATCGCCTACAAAGACTACCACAAACTTGTTCAGAAACTCCCTAAACACCCTACTCATTAAGTCAACTAAGTAGGCGGGTGCATTCGTCAAACCGAAAGGCATGATGAGCCACTCGAAGAAACCGTCAGGAGGTCTAAATGCAGTCTTATCGATGCTATCCTCAGCCACCCTTAGCTGATGAAACCCTGTAGCCAAATCTAGTTGTGAGAAAACCGAAGCACCCACCAACTGATCGAATAAATCGTCTATCCTCGGTAATGGGTGTCTGTTCTTCTTTGTTAGCTTATTCAGCTCTCTATAGTCCAGACACAATCTAAGTGAACCATCAGATTTTGTAGGAAAAACGACTGGAGCACCCCACTTCGAAATACTTCTTCTTATGAACCCCTTCTCAAGTAATTCTTTCACTTGCTTACTGAGTTCTCTTCTCTCTCTCGGAGCCATGTGGCGCACTGGCAATGCAACTGGCTTTGCATTATCTACTAGATATATTCGAAAGTCTATCTCACGCCTCGGGGGTAAACCTCAAACCTCTTCGAAGACGTCACTATATTCAAGGACCACACATTTCAAATCATCATTGGATGCATCAAGGGATTCTAGGTAGCTAAGCATTACTGGACCTCAAGGGTCACAAGAAATATCAAGGGTCTTTCCACAACGAGTCAACAATCTAACTACCCTTCTTTCACAATCTAGGATGGCCCCGTATCTAGTTAGCCAATCCATACCTAGAATCAAGCCGTAGCCCATGAAGCCAAGAACAAAGGCGTTGCATTCAAACCCAACGCCCAAGATAGACACTCTTAAATCCTGACAAATCATGGAAAGATGAGATGAACCACCAATAGGATTTGAGACTACTATGGGATCTGTAACTAGACTAGTATTTAGGTGCAGTGTTTCAACTATGGGATCCGTAACTAGACTAGTATTTAGGTGCAGTGTTTCAACTAACGAAGAAGATACAAACGAGTGTGAAGCGCCAGAGTCAAACAAAGTATGAACATGATGATCAAATAGAAAAACTAAACTTTCAACGGAAATTGCTCTACCTCGTTCTTACAGCGATGGAACCACGAGAGCCTGGACTTGCCCCCTTGCCTGCCCTGGTGCCATGAGAGCCTGAATCTGCCCTCCAGAGGTAGGCTCTGCCCTCTGCCCTTTCTTTGGGCAGTCCTTAATCATATGTCCTGTCTCGCCACAGTGGAAACAACCAGTCTTCTTCTTCTTCCTACAGTCTTTGTTTAGATGGCCTAGTGTCTCATAGTTAAAGCATATTTTCTTTCCCTTACCATTGTTTTCTTTACCACCTTTCTTGTTATGCTGTTGCTATTGCAGTTTCTTTTGATCCCCTTTCTTCTCAGGTGCCTTACTAGAGTTGGCGCCTTTCTCCTCTTCATGCATAAGCGCCATGTCAACTAGTCTCTCTAAGGTGGGCCCCATAGGGATGTGGGTCATAGCTAACCCATGTAGCGGCTCGTTCAAACCCTTAACAAATCTCAGGGCTTTCTTTTCGGGTGTATTCACCAAGTCCAAGCCAAATCTCGCCAATTGATTGAATTTGTTGACTTACTCTTTTACTGACAGATTCTCTTGCTTCAACGCCGAAAACCTTTCCAAGTATAGAATCTCTTCGGCCTATGAGAGAAACTTTGCCTCAAACCTGCACCTGAAATCCGGCCATGCATCAACTGGACGCTCTCCATTAGTGACCTCCCACCAAAACGAGGCCTCATCCTTCATTAACCAGGCAACTAACTGGACCTTTCTTCCATCTTCTACCTCAAAGATTCCAAATAATTCTTCCACCTCCTTTAGCCAATTTTGAGCTTCAACAAACGTCTCCGACCCGTGAAAAGGTTTCCCGCCCATTGCCCGAATGTTCTTACAAATCTTTGCAAAAGTATCAACACAAGGAGGGGGAGGAGGAGGAACGGGTGCAGCTGGGGGAGGAGGAACATCTACTGGACCTGTGGCAGTGGCCCTAGCCTCTAAATACCTCTGAAACCATCCTGGTATTGGTACACCCTCCGGAAGGTTAAGATCCCCAGACATCCTGAAACGAAAAAGGAAAGATTCAAACGAAGAATTCGAAAGAAAGATATATGGCTCTTGGGGGTTATGTTTTTAAAATAAACTTTTCTCTTGAAAATACTTCCTTAAAACATATTTTTGAAAGTATTTCTTTATAAAAGTGCTTTTGAAAAACAGTTTTTTCAAAATTCATATCTGTTCTGGTAACCTTCAGCTCTGATACCACGTGTGACACCCCACATCGATTAATGTCACTCACAAAGGGAATGCATTAACTTCTATGGAGTGTTTTAAGTGTGTACATAACAGAAAATTAACAACAAGATAAATATAAACAGTACTTAAAAATTTAAAACTTCATTCATTGCAGCGGTCAACAAATAAGTTTGATTACATCATCAAAAACCAAAGACTAGAGTCAAGTACATAATATCCATCTTGAATAAATCAAAGTACATAAAATGAAAGACATAACCCCAACATAAAATAGCCATAAATAAGATAGGCTGAACTTTTACTTCAGCGATCCAAACAACTTCTAAAAGCGAGAGATAAAGCTGTCCAAATCAAGCTCCACTAGTACTGGTCCCACCCTGAGCACATGGGGGGGGGGGAGGAAGAAAAGAGGTGGAAACAAAGGGGATTAGACATAAAGTATGGCGAGTGCAATAACTTTAACAATATAATCATTAAGTAACTAGGATAAGGCATAAGCTGGAAAATAAGGAAATGACTGTGAACAAATGGGTATGGCAGGGCAAACAAAGGAAATATTATGAACAAAGATAACGTTAAAGGCGCACCAAATCACTATAAGATAATTACTACACTGCACCAAACCAAACACCCCAAAAGTTGATCACACCTACAGAACTTAATAATGCTAATGGTAGTTTCATGTACCCCTAGCTGCCTTCATAAGTGCCGCTTGCCCCTATCTCCACTAGGTGTACTCACTACCCCCTTTCGATCGGCTCCCTAACTCGTAGATACCCGTGCTGGCCCCACAGTGGGGTGTATCACTTCCTAAAGTGGCAACCCGATACCACCAATGTGCACGGCTTATATTTACACGATGCAACAACGTCTTACCTACCAGCCCGGGCCCACACACATGACCCCGTTGGACTTGCATTGCTACCGCTAACCCGTTTTGGCCTCTTACAGTCAAACCCAGTATGCGTGTCCCGTCCTCGACTTGGGTCAAGCCCACAAAGATACTTATGGGTTACTAGTTGAAACGAGCCCCCATTACTTGACACAAGCTATCGGCCTAAGCTTGGTCCCCACTAAAGTTTCCCACTTAACCCCATTCTTGTTCATGTCTTCTTACACATTCAACTTGGTTAAGTGTTTCTAATTGTATTTCACAAGCCACCCAAGGCACCCTCTTAATTTCACATGCCACCTAAGGCACCCACTTAACCCCCTCAGGTCCCACCACATGTTTATCTGGTTAAGTGTTTCTTAATTCATTAAGACCGTAACCTTGTAAAGACCTCCCACATCAGACTGGCATTTGTGGCAGCTGGATTTGTCGGGCGGGTCCGGGCAATCTTACACCACAAATGAGCCTGACCTGTGTCTTTACAACCGGTACGCATTTAATTTATGCCTAAGACCTCCCACATCAGATTGTCATTTGTGGTTGCTGGATTTGCTGGGCGGGTCCGGGCAGTCTTACACCACAAACGAGTCTAACCTCGTGTCTTAGACGATTAATTACACATAATTAATTATCCCCAATTTGAATTAATATCCCTATTCAAATTGTCAATCAATTCCAAATTTAACTATGTCCATAATTTACACCTTAATTATGTCCATCTATTTATGGTATATAAAATTATACCAATTAACATCACAAATTACTTATATGCCATTTTAAGGCATTTATGCCAATCATCAATAATAAATATTTTGATCTTATCCCATTGCCCCACATTGTACGTTCGTTCGTTTAACGTGAAATATACGTTAGACTCGAATAGTCTAACTTATGGAAAAGAGAGAAAACATCACAGCATGCATATAATATAAATTAGATCTTAATTACAAATAAAAGTCATAACATGAATTGGCATATAGATCTAAACAAAAGGGGTGAACTTGCATGTGTGAATAAGGTGTTTCATCTAAACTTGCACAGATAATGGGTGTATAACACATGTACTTTCATAACTTATGTAGTTTTAACATAAAGGTGTGATCTTGCATAGGAATCTCAAACTTACATTACATGATTCATACCCCAAACATATATATACTTGCATATGTGATTTATGCAACAAAAACTATGATGTAAACTTGCATCTAAACATGTAAATTAAGATCTACATGTAAACTGGCATATAAAATTTTGTATACTTTGCATACATACTTGCATATAACTCACACATGTCTTAACCTAAACTTTAGATCCAAACTTACACATAAAATAGATGTCATGAAACATGTAAGGATTGTATATGATTCTCATCAACTTGCATATGATTCATATATAAATTAACATCCAAACTTGCATCAAGTTGATCATAGGTGATTGTGCATATGATAAGGATCCACAACACAAATAAACTAAAACTATTATTATGAACAACTAGCATATATTCACCCAACATTACATTTTCCAATGTTTCACAAACATAGCCATATAACCCCATTTATATCTCAACCCAATTAACTTATTAATTATCTTATTAAAGAAATTGAACTCACAACTCAAAGAAGGTCTTGAGTTCTGAAATCTGAGTTCTGAAATTGATTTAGCTCGCCTCTAAAGTAGACTACTTGTTGTTGTTGTTATAGACTTGAGTTGAATTGAGTTGATTAGCTTCACTTTCCCTCTAGTTGGTGGCGGCTACTATAGGTTGCAAGGTGATAGCATGACGGCCATGGTTCTATTTCTTTTTTTTTTTTTTTTGATTTTAGGGTTTGAGTCTACATGTGTTTATATAGTATTTAGGATTAATTTAGGCCATCCGATCAACCTAGAAGCAACCTGAACCATCCAAACAAGATAGGGTGACACCTCAGCCCTAATGACTTAGCACCGAGTCACATAATCGTCATCTTTCAGATCTGCCCGGGGGGGGGGGGGGGGGCAGGTCGACCCCCTGGTCGACCTGTACGGGTAGGTCGATCCCCAGGTCAACCCCATGGTTGACCTGGCCCCTGGCAGGAATTTTCCCGCCTAGCCCAATCTGAGTTTGAATTTGAATTTTTGAAATCTATTTTGAATTTTAATGAAACTTCCAATAGCCATAACTTCTTCATACGAAGTCCAATTCACTCAAACTCAGAATCTATCTCAACCAGAATTCCGAGACGAACACAACGGCACAACCCGTTTCCCTTAATTCTCATTTTCAAAATTAAGTATTCTTTAATTTCTTAACATTGATATTAAAATTACGGGGTGTTACAAATACCATCAAATTATTTGAGAAAATGAAATTTTGAAGAAACTGTGAAATATTTTGTGGATAGACTTAAAGTTATCATATTTTTCCTATTTAGGAAGATGTTAAAGATAAGATTTTTAGAAAAAATATATTTCTTATGGACTCTGGAAAATTTTACGACTACTTATGACAAACAAATTAAAAACATAATTTTTTAAGAAAATAGAAGATGAATTCTTTTAAAAGGATAAATGGTTACTGGTAAACTAAAAAAAAGTTTGAATTCGTGAGCTACAATAAAAATAGAAAAAATGTAAGTTCTTCAAAAAGTATCAAGTCATGAATAATTTTAAATGGTAAATTTATTTCCATCACAATTTCCATGTTACAACTTCTAAAAATTTAAATGAATTAAAAGTTTTTAATTTTTTCTTGTTTATCCGTATTTTCTATGTTAAGTTTCTCTTGATATAAATCAATTTACAAAGATTCTTTCCTTTAAAACTTTGCAGTAGTTTTGACAATAGAAGTGTGATTTAATTCTAAATGAAAAAGCAGCTTGTATAAACGGATGGTAGAATAGACCGAATAAACGGAAATTGATTACTCAAAATAAATTGAATCTTTAATTTATGACCATTAAATTGGTTTTGAAAAGTATCCTTAAGATGCAACTAATTAGAATGAATAATTATGTTTTGAAAGAAGCATTCATTGATAATAAAATATTTTCAAAACATAAATTAATGTGAAGTTTAAATTGAGTAATCATACACATAATAGCAAATTTTTTAATATATAAAGGGGATATTAAACATTATTGCTAAAAGAATACAAAATAATATCCCGAAAAGTATTTAGAGAAGTAATAGCATATTTTGAGAATATAACAATAGATGTTGTTAAACATTTTAGAGAACCTAACTATCACTTTACTTTATTTTGGATACTTAATTGCTAAGGTTTTGTTTCCAAAATAAAATAAGAGATTATTTTATTAAACCTTAAAATATTTGTTGTATGAAAAGTACTAATAGTTGACATTCAAAATATTAATGAAGATAAGTGTTAAAAAGAAGAGAAGTTTTTTCACTCTTACTTTAGAAACTATGAACACTTACTAAATACTTCCAAAATTTTGAAAATTTGAAAAGAGGTATTTTATGTTCATCAATGAAACCTTTCTTAAGAAATAAACGAATTCTTATAAAAAGTATTTTATTTAAAAAAATGCATGTAAACACACTAAGAAAACAAGAAACATTA
The DNA here is from genome assembly GCA_030737875.1 of Allium sativum. Taxonomy (NCBI): domain Eukaryota; kingdom Viridiplantae; phylum Streptophyta; class Magnoliopsida; order Asparagales; family Amaryllidaceae; genus Allium; species Allium sativum. The sequence goes on along the minus strand of CM060924.1, from coordinate 820,623,090 downwards.
AACTCTTGTAAAAGAGTTATATTTTTAAAAGGAAAATGAAAAATTAATACTTTAGGTTTTTAATGAGACAGTAAATACTCAATTTTGAATTCAGTAAATTTTGGCAATTGTTTGAAGATATATATAATAATGATAAAAACAACTATAGCATATGAATATATTTATTTTGTTTAACTACTAAAAGACTATTCATTTACAAAGATTATAACCTTAGAGTAAATAAGGGTAAGTAAATTAGATAAGTTAGAGTTAGATTCTAAGATTAAATAAGAATAAGTTGTACAACCTAGTTTGGAAAATTTTGTATCAGTTCCAAAAATCTATATTTGAAAAGTTGATGTAGAGTAAGGATTTCCACAATCAAAGTTTGGTTGTAAACTAGGTTGCCCTAGATAGTTGATGTAACAATCCAAAATTTAAGAATGATTAATTAACAGATTTAAATATATAAAATTAATTTTATGAAAGTATAACGTTATAAGTTAATAAATAAAATTAATGGAAACATTCACAGCAATGTTACAAACGAATACTTAAAGACGAACGTTATAAGCATAACATTAAAAAGCTAACAACGAGTATTAAACCACAAATGTTAGTGCATGCATTTAAATTTGAGAAGTAATGCGCATAATAAAACAGTAATTAAGAATTAATTTTTAGTAGGAGATAAACCAGATGTCATAATTATAACCATTGTAAATATCTTTTCGAAACGATCTGTTTGATATATAATTTTGGTATATTTGGAGTTATGGCTTAGAAAATATTGATTTTTTAAGTTTAAAAGATCCGGACATAACACTAATAATTTTCAATATTATGATTTAAAGAACAAAAAATGTATTTGATGGAGCGGCTAAATGAGTAAACTTTGACGTAAGAGGTCATAAGTTTGATTCCAATTAATGACTAGTTTTTAAAGTTTAAGAAGATCAATCAAAAAGATGCATGTTCCAAGTGGGAAGTATATATATGTACATATATAAATAAAAAACATATAAGATCAAATTGTACATATATATATATATATATATATATATGTGTGTGTGTGTGTGTGTAGGTATACGTTGTTTTATATTGTAATGCATTAATTTCATAATTTGTGAACTATTTACACATTAATTGCTTAAATTATTGATTAATTTTACACTAATTATCATATTTCTCAAAGCCTAGCTATATGTGTATTGTTGACACCAAAAAGTGGCACAACACCCAAAAAGAGATAATGTAGAGAATAAAGATGAAGAAATATAAATGAAAACAAGAATAAATGCAATCACATGTAAATTTATAGTGGTTCGGCATTCACGGTCCTACGTCAACTTTATAATCTCTTGATTATATGAAAACTTTGAGTACAAATGATGATTTTAATGGCTAATCCCAAATACAATGCTGTAATAATACTAAAATGACAAGTGATTGGCCAAAAGTCCTTTTTTTGAGGCTTTGGAGGGCTATTTATAGATACTACAGTTCTCGGGTCAACTATGACATGTGGCATCCATCCCATGACTGTAGGAATGGATGAAGAAGCTTTCTTCTTTGATAAAAATGCCCGATCTGTCTAGATATGGACAGGTGGAAACTGACCCGGAGTTTCAAAAGTGGAAGAAGCTGTCAAATCGGAGTAGGAAAAAGTATTTAGGGAAGATAATCTCAGATTGACTAGGTCCTGTTCGACCTTGTCGACCCTAGAGTTATTCGAACTGAGATTTGGAGATTGCTTATCTTCATATTTGAACTTCCTATGTTGGGTCGACCTAGGTCTTCAGTCGAACCGAGGATTGTTCAAACCGAATCTTGGGGATGCTTGGCACTTTTCTTACATGGAAGTAGTTGGGGTCGACTAGTTTCTTGGTTGACACGAAGATCTTCGAGCCTGTGCTTATTCCCAATGTCATTGGGCTTTGTCGAGCCGAATGGGGATCAAGCCGAAATGAAGGTCTTTTGATGAAGATTTGACTTGGTTTTCTAATTTGTGTGTGATCTTGATGGCCTTGCCAAAAGGTTGGTCAACACTTTGGCCTTCAAAGTAAGTTGCATTGTAAATGGGATGTGCTTTGTAATCTATTGAGCAACAATTCCATAGAAGTCATTCAGTTTGATAAAAAATAATCGCGACCGTTTGAGATTCCATTGTACTCGGATTATTCTATCTGTAGAAAGAGATTATTATTTGTTGCATTGAATCATTAGCTCCCGAATGTGATGTCGCACATACAGGTCGCCGCCAAATGATGTTGTCATTTTGCACTAGTCGAGCACGTGGTCAAGTAAAACCAGAAATCACGTACGAGTCAGTATGAAACGTTGTCGAACATGATTTTTGGAAACATGTGTTAGCAAATAAACATTGAATTTTGTGGGTCGATATCGACTCGAGGGATGATATTACAGTTTGGGTCAACCCGTTCTAGTTCGGTGATCATCTCAGGTCAATCATCGAGCCGACCCACTGCGCGATGTCACGTTAGAAGAACACAAAGAGTCTCTCTGTTTTACTATATAAGGCTGGCCCACACCATATTATTTTACTTTACTTTCTCACTATACTTTCAACCATGCACAGAGTCAAATTCGATCCATGGACTCGCGAATCCCTAAATCAAACAAAAAATATGTGAAACATTTGTAGAATCGAAACTAGGTAGGCTTTGATTCATGTCTTAAACCATAATTTCATATGATTTAATCCATAAACGCATCCCTTTCTCCATTCTTCTTGGTTTAACCCAAACTCAGGTTGATCTATGGTCGAACTCGTAGCTAGTGGACATGCCGGTGCTGGAGGTAGGATTATGAGGCGCGGTCGTGGGTGATGCTCGAGGAGGAGGAAGGTGGAGACTTGATGGCAATACCGTATCGTGGAACTCAAGATAGAGTTTGTCGATTTGGGGAAGACAAGCCATTGCGCGACTCCCAGGCGGTGTAGGTAAGAGAGTGGGTCCAAGAGGCTAGTCATGGAAAGAGGACAACAAACTGGAGATTGGGTTGACCAGGTGTTATTCGACCTGAAGATCTTTAAATTGAAGATGAAGGGGTTTTCAGGTCGATGAAAGCAGTGGTCGGCCCAGAGGAGTGAAGTACTGGAGAAAGACAATGGGTAGTATGGTTAGGAGTTTTCAGCATTGTTCGGGTCGACGAAGAGGCAATAGTCGACCCAAGGGGATAAGGTTATGAGGGAATGGAGTAGAGCCCCGGGTCGAGGAAGTTTAGGCTAGTCGAGCCGAGCATTGTTAACCCGGGCTATGCTGAACTGAAACTTATAGAGAAATACACATAGGCCAGTCGAGCCCAAAAACCTTGACCCGGGAGATGTCGACCCAGGGTAATTCGACCCGAACCTTAAGACCCTATTTTGACCTTCTCTGTCTAAGTCCACACCTTCATATAGACCAACAATTAAAGAACTAACTTCACTTGCATATTTGAATGGTTAGGATAATGTCTTGAACATGTAAACATGAGACTGCTTATGAATTGATCTTGTCTGGACTTACGCATATTACTTCCTATAATGTTTCTACTGCTATCTCTGTATATCCCACTGCACGCACATGCACTAATGCACACACTGGGAGGTGACGATTTTAATTCTCTAACCAATGATATTTCTTAAATAGCCTTATCGGTATGACTAGAAGATATGACACTAGAGGATCTGGAGCAGGGAGAGGAAAAGTGGTTCCTCCTAATTCAGATATAAAACCTAATTCTTCTACGGAGTTAGATCACGATTATGAAATCCAACCTCGTGACCCAGAGGCAAATGCTTCATCTTCCGGAGAAGAGGATGTTGTGGTGGTAGTAGCGGCTGAAGTGTTAGTTCTCGATATGCTTTCAGACGCTATAACTTTGGTTAATCCCATAGACTCCTGGCCATGTACCATGGATGAAGAAAGACTAAGAAGATTAAGCATCAAACATATAATCCCCTAGGGAGGGATCCAGATTCTTAGAGAAAAGTAGCATCCTCACAACCAGCCTGTGGGTTTCATGGCAATAAGCTGACAGATGTGCATGATCGGGATCATTCCTTCTTTCCATCCTTTCATTGTTGAATTCTTTAGACGTATGAAATTAGCGCCGATGCAGCTTCATCCCATCAGTTATGCAAATTTAATGTCACTGTATGTAATGACCCGCATTTGCAAGGGTATTATAATTAATTTATTTAATTATATAAATAGTGATATAGTGAATTAAATGGTGGTTTAATTAAATAATGGTGAATATTTAATTTAGAATAATAAATTAAATAATATATTTAATTCTGAAATAATCAAAATTGGCTGAAATGGCGATATAGTGTGAACTGCATCATCTGTGATATTTAATTCAGTTCAGAATTAAATTAGAATAACGAATATATTATATAAACGACAGTTTGAACATAGAGTTATAATATAATTAAAATCGAGCTCGAAATGGCGCTGCAGTTCGTAAATTGGTGATTTGAACTTCAACTGAACGTATAGGATTTGTTTTAGGCCGGATTTCTGTGAAACAAGAAACGTGTGGAGCTGGTGGAGTATATCTTTCCAGTGAAAGAGAAAATCGGGATTTCATCGTGTAGATTTTGAGATATGTCCAAATTAAATTTTAGAAAAGTCGTTGTGGAATTCCTTTATAATTTATAAAGGAATTATTTATATTTTAAAAAGGAATTTCAATATAAATCGAATATCGGGTTGACCCATATTTGAAATATCAAGTTAGAAATTCATATTGGGTTTTTCTGAGCTGTATGGTATGCCACTGTGAATATAGATGATAATATTTATTTTTAAGTATTAAATTTAATTTTATATTTAAATATATTTATATATTTAAATAGGCTATTTAGAGCTTTAAAAATAGCCACTTTTCCAAACGAAGTCGGAATTCGACGAAACTAATTTTGTTGGATCCGCAACATCAAATTATTACTAGATTTTAAGTTCCGTAATTTTTAGAGTCACTGTGTGGCCGTACCGATTTTTAGAGTGAAAAATAGTTAGTATTTCGACTGTTAAAAATACACTGTGTGAGCAAACGGAGTCGGAATTCGACGAACTCAGTTTCATTGGGTCCATAATGTAAAACTCTAGCAGTATGCCAGTTTTTGTGATTTTAGGATATCGTATGTGGTTGCAGGGATTTTTTTTTTTAGATGAAAGACGAAGGGAAAATCGAGAAAATAAAATAGGAAAATCAAATTCAAAATATGCCCCCTATTTTTCTGTGATCCAGCACAGGCCACAAGGCCAACGTTCTCAACCACAAACGAAACCAACCACAATCAGCCTATATAAACCCGTCGAACAGAAACAGTAAGAAAATTACCAGAAGAAAAATCAAGAACAAAAAAAATAAAAATCCCAAAATGCCAAAACACATATAGCTGAAATCAGTGAAGCAAGGGCTTCAAGCCCATAACCCTCGTTTCCAGCTCGACGTGATTTCTGGAGCTTCGAAGTCTTACAGCGGCGACTAGGGTTGAAGAAAACTTGCAATTTGTGTATCGGTTCATTGATTGAAGTGTGTTTGAGGGTTCGGGGTTGAAATCGGGTTCGAGTGTGAATTAGTGGTGGGTTGCGGGGCTTAAGTGGGTCGCGAATTTTCTGTGTGGCCGAGGTCGACGCGATGTGGAAGGGTGATCGTAAGCGTCGCCGGCTGTATGGAAAGGGGGAAGGCTTGGACGAGGAGTGGCTCGGTGATGTTGGCGCCGGATTTTGGTGGCCAAGATGGGGGCGGTAAGTGGTCAACGATGAAGTGGGTTTGTGTTTTCCTGGAGCTGAAAAATATAAGGACGGGACTGGGGAAGGAAGGTTCTTAAAATGGGTCTGGGCTAAGGGAGGGTTAGCGGGCCGGTTAAGAGGGTGAGGCCTATCTAAATAAATCCAAGTTTTTATTTTTATATTAAATTGTGTACAAACTTCAAAATGCGATAACTTACTCATACGACACCGGTTTTCAGCGAAACAAGGTCCGTCGGGATCGTATGGACGGTGACTGACGGGGAGAGAATCTGAGCTCGTTACAATTTATGGCGAAATAAATTGTCTGATCAGAATCAACTAACGCAAATCGTTATATAAACGGTTAATGCGTAATGTGAGTAAATCTCACTAACTCTGAACAGTTTATAATTTCATGTTGTATTTTAGAACTGTTAATTATTGGCTGATTGACTGTGTGTTGACTGTTTGATTGAACTGCTAGTCAGTTAGTTGAATTTCTATATTGATTCTGTTTAACAGAATATATCATATGGAACTGAAAGTTATGTTGATTTTATTGTGTAACATCTGTGGATGCAGGGAAACCGGTTTGAGGAATCTGACTGGATTCCTCAACAGTTATTTTATTGTTTTTCATATATTGTGATATATGATGTGATTTATAATCTGTGGTTGATTATATGTGTTTGGACGATATTGGTCATCTTGATATGATGTGTTAAGTACCATTAAATATCGGAATGGGAAAAGGAGATTTTCAAAGTGATATTAAAAACTGAATATGTATAAATTGGAATATTTATAAATAAGAAATATTTACAAATTGGAATAATTATAAAGTGAATTATTTATTTAGGATAAATAAATATGATGTTATAAAATGGACTATTTACTTAGAAAATAAATAGGAGATAATAAGTGAGATATTTATTTGTTAAATAAATAGGATAAGATAATGGATTTATTTATTTGTTTAATAAATAGAATAAGGAAAGGACATATTTATTTGTTAAATAAATAGGGTTATTAAAGGAAACATTTAAAATAAATAAATAGGATATTAAACAGATTATTTATTTAGGAAATGAATAAGTTATGATAAAGGGATATTGACTTAGAAATTGAATAAGTTATAAAAGAGATGTTAAGCAAAATAAATAGAATAAAGGATTATTTATTTGGAAAATAAGTAGACGAGTTAATCGAATCGAGTTATTCGAACAGAGTAAATCAAATAGAGTTAAGCAAAATTAGAAACTGACTAGAGATTAGTTAAGTTGAATGGTTTTCTAAGTGTCTATATAATGTTGGTTTCGGCCTTCGGGGTTTATACTTAGAGAATTGTTCTCCTACTAGTTTACAGTCTGGTACTGATAGTTGTGAAATGATAGTGATATGTAAATAACAATGGAAATGTTTTCCAGTGTTAATAACGTATATTTTCTAAAAATAGAAAATAAGGAAATATGAATATATATATATATATATATAGATATATATGATTGATGATTGATTGGTAGAATTTCCATTTGGAAATAATATCGTTGTTTGCACATGTGTTTTCTTTGATGGTTAAATCATAGACTATCGAAGTTTTGACCATTTTAACATTGTTAATATGGAGAGACCGGTTGGATTATTATCCAAAGAACCACTCTGTATTGGCATAAGCGTTACGAATCATATATGCCAAAGATAACTGAAGACGGAGTAAAGTGCAAGGGCTATTGTATAAGTCTTAGATAACAGTGAGATGGATGTACTGAATAGTGCCTTCGGTTCATCCTGTTCCTGGATGACTTGTATGGATGAATGTCTGACAGAGTATTTCCAGAAAGGTCACCTACATAGATTTTTTTCAACCATACCAAGAGTGGAAGCGGAGAAGGAAACTTCTTTAGCTAACACGTAATGTACTGTTGTAGACGTCAATTAGTGATTTTCGATGGATCTGGCAATGTGGCATTCGAAGTGAATCTGATGTGATGATAAAGCGTAACCTCAAGCCTCATCAACCGGTAAATGACAGAAATCGGGCAGGCAACATGTCTAAGTCAGTCGCTTCGAAGTAGGGTGTACAATCACCTGATCTAGAGTTTCATTTATTTCTAAAAATCTATTGTTGATGCTGTCCTATTCGGGAAATGGTTGCCGATCCCAACTGTTGGTAATATACATTCGATACACTCAAGAGAAATGAGTGGTCGGTCGTATGTGGCCGGGTTGCAAGATGTTCTTGTTGAACCCAGTGTATTCCTCTCTAGAGGTACACTAGCGAAAGGTGGTTCCATACCTTGTCATAGTTGGAAATCCATTACCCAATACGTGCTTGCGGTTTTGATTGTATACTATATATGTAGAACGTGAAATGAAAGCGTTTCTGCTAGATGATTATTATATTGTGGTTGATAGACATTATTATAATATCAAAATGTTTTTGATATAAAGATAATTTGGATTCTCATAAGGGAAAAACCCGTTCCGTTATACGGCGTGGTCTTATGAGATATCGTTTACTTGTTCGAACTGTTTTAAATTGTTTTACTCATACCAGTCCCATGACTGACCCGGAGTTTATTTTGTTTTGTTTTCCCTAAACTCTTGGGTGCCCAATTTTGTACGGGCAGTCAAGTAGTCGGGATTTACAGATACTTGAAGAGTTAGAGAAGGAGGCTTCAGGATCATATAGCTATAGTTTATTTCCGCTGTGTTGTAAGTGTTGTACTCTGATAATGTTATTGTATACATATACTGATTTTATTTCAAGGATATGTTATCTATTATATGTTATTCGTTCCGCTGTGAGGTTCGTGTTACTCTGATGTTGTGTTCTTCTTCTTCTTCTATTCTATGTTTCTATCTTATCTTTCCTCACCCTCTAATTTCTTTCATTAATCATCCGGTATTTTTAACCCTTGGATGTTCAATATGTGTTGTATATCGGATAACCAAGGTCGCCAAAAACCCGGGTCATTACAGTTGGTATCAGAGCATAAGGTTAAGTGAATTACCTTGGCTCTATGGAGTGACTCGGTAGAGATAGGGTTAGTAAAAACCTAGATTGAGTTTGAGTGTATGTATACGAGTGAATGTATTTGTTATTCAATATAAAAAAATGTTTTATATTGTGGATATTTGTTGGTTGAGTCGTTTATGGGTTCTGGTCGATCGGTTTGATCCACCGTATCGGTAGGAGTTTATAAACACTCGAATACAATGGGTCAACACGATATGTTTTAAAAAGAGGGTAAATTAAAATAAGTTTACCCAAGGTATATTTTGACATAGAGAAGATATATATATCAAAATTATGATATAGTGGATATATTGGTTGTTATTATAATCGAGTAAGATTATAAATTAAATGGTTATGTAAATAACGAATCAGAATTCATATAAGTGAAATACGTGAATTCGGATGAGTTAAATCTGAAATTTAAATCAGAAATTGAATTAAAATTCTGGAAAATTGGATAAGTGTTTGTAAATTGATTTGTATTAAAAATAAGGAAAACTTAAGATCCTGGGAGATTTTAAATTGTTTTACAAGCAGTGTGAATTATATTTTGAAATGAATTTCAAAGTGGAAATGTTTAGAAATGGTTTTATAGTATTGAACTCACTTCGATCGCTGGAAAATAGATTCTGATGATGACAACTGCATCACCAGTATTCATTTTCGAGTTATAAGGGACGAATTACTACCAGAGATACTGTTTTGAATTTGTTTTGGGAAAGACAAGTTGTGTTGAATTTCAAAATGGGATTTATAATATAAAATTTGAATAGAAATTGAATAGAATTAACTAAGTCGAAGAGGAATTAGTTAATCAAGTTTTGAATTTGAAGTTGAACTTTGAAAGGTGAATGGGATTTGTAAATGGATATTCGAAATCGAATATAGAACTTAAATTTGAAATTTGGATTCAAATTAGTTAATAAGCAAGTTAAAATATATTTGAACATGTCATGTTCAAATATAAAAGTGAAATAGACTAAAGAGTTAATTAACAAATTAATTAACGAATTGAGTTAAAACGATCAGGTATAGTTAAAATAGATTGGGCAGGTATAAATATACATGAGATAGGTATGGATAAGGTATGAAGGTATATAAATAGAATGCTCGACGAAAAGGCATGTATTTAGTTCACATATGAGATTTTATGTGCCGTATCGGCTAGCCGCTTGGCTTTTTCTTTTTCTTTTGGATTGGTGAGGGCCATGGGAGGCTATTTAAAATATCCCGATCCTCCTGGTACAAAGGAGGCTATGGCGAATTTTTCCGGGAATTTAAGGAGTTAGAATATTTTTAAAATAACTTGATAGTTAGAAATCAACGTATCGATACATATATAGAAGTCGATAAGGAAACGAATTTTGAAATAGAATAGTAAAATCAAATGGAAGACTAAGAATAAAATCTAGTAAGAATAGAAAGAGGAAGCGTATACGTGTTTAAAAGTGAATAAGTAGTTGTATGGTATTGATTATTCGAGTAAGTAGTCATATCTATTTTGACGTTATAAATGTTATTCAGTCAAGGTCTGAGAGGTAGTTATACCCCAATTTGATTGATTTCATTATTAACAAATAAATAGTAAGATTTCAGGCTCGAAGATCAATGTTGAATAAGAGTTAGTTGAATATAGTATTTGGGTTGTCGTAACGATGTTTTACACAACATCCGTTTTAACCCAAATAAGTGTACGCTTGGAAATATAATAAAGAATATTTCCTAAGTATAGAAATAAACGAGATCGGAAAAGAGATAAGTAATTGGAATATTTTCCAATTATAAATAGCATATATTTTCTAAAGTTTAGAAAATAAAGGAAGGCGATATTGGGAAATGTTTTCCAAATAACATAAAAGGCCAGCATGGTTATTGAAAATATTTGGTTAACAAATATTGATAAAGAAATAGAGAAGTGATTTGACTAATGGAATATTAATTAAGGGCTCAGTGACAAGTTCAAAAGGAAAATTTGATTTTTGAAAAGAGTAAACTGTTTAAAAAAACTCCCAGGGAAAGACTGTTTGAATTAAAAACAAGTTTAACAGAAATTTGTGAAAGCAAAATTGAATTAAAGTTAAGCCAGTAAAGTGGTAACTGAGATTGAATTAGAATGATATCAAGACAAATTGGATTGCGAGATTCAAATTTGAAGTGTAATGTGATAATCAAGTTAAGAGTTGGGAATCGAGAAGAAACTCGAGTTGAAATGATATTTGGCTCGGATATAAGCGAATGGGTGTGGTGTGGATAAAAGCAGATTGGAATTTGATTAGAATGACCCTTGTATCCGCTGAATTGATAACAGGTGGAAAGGATAAAATGATATGCCGACAAAAGGTACAAGTTTATATTTCTATTGGATGTAAGATTTATGCACTGTATCGGCAAGCCGCTTGGCTGTTTGATTTTCTTTTGGGATGGAGATGGTCCAGAGAGGTGAGTTGGAGTTTGACCTATCGACCAGTACAAAGGAGGTGCTGGCGAAAATTTTCGAAGAGTTAAGGCGTTAGAAAATTTTCAGGATTTTTGAAAATTTTCGTTGATAAGAATTAAATAAAATTTTAATTGAAATTAAATTGGTCCAGTTGGAAACTGAAGTTAAGAAGTGAACAAATATGTTCTAACCAGTCGATAGGGTCGTCCTCTAGCTTAGCAATTTCGAGGACGAAATTATTTTAAGTGGGGAAGATTGTAATGACCCGCATTTGCAGGGGTATTATAATTAATTTATTTAATTATATAAATAGTGATATAGTGAATTAAATAGTGGTTTAATTAAATAATGGTGAATATTAAATTTAAAATAATAAATTAAATACTATATTTAATTCTGAAATAATCAGAATTGGCTGAAATGGCGATATAGTGTGAACTGGATCATTTGTGATATTTAATTCAGTTTAGAATTAAATTAGAATAACGAATATATTATATAAACGACAGTTTGAACGTTGAGTTATAATATAATTAAAATCGAGCTCGAAATGGCACTACAGTACGTAAATTGGCGATTCGAACTTCAACTGAATGTATAGGATTTGTTTTAGGCCGGATTTCTGTGAAACAAGAAACGTGTGGAGTTGGTGGAGTATATCTTTCCAGTGAAAGAGAAAAATCGGGATTTCATCGTGTAGATTTTGAGATATGTCCAAATCAAATTTTAGAAAAGTCGTTGTGGAATTCCTTTATAATTTATAGAGGAATTATTTATATTTTAAAAAGGAATTTCAATATAAATCGAATATCGGGTTGACCCAGATTTGAAATATCAAGTTAGAAATTCATATTGGATTTTTCTGAGCTGTATGGTATGCCACTGTGAATATAGACGATAATATTTATTTTTAAGTATTAAATTTAATTTTATATTTAAATATATTTATATATTTAAATAGGCTATTTAGAGCTTTAAAAATAGCCACTTTTGCAAATGAAGTCGGAATTCGACGAAACTAATTTTGTTGGATCCGAAACATCAAATTATTGCTAGATTCTAAGTTGCGTTATTTTTAGAGTCACTGTGTGTCCGTACCGATTTTTAGAGTGAAAAATAGTCAGTATTTTGATGGTTAAAAATACACTGTGTGAGCAAACGGAGTCGGAATTCGACGAAACCAGTTTCGTTGGGTCCATAATGTAAAACTCTACCAGTATGCTGGTTTTTGTGATTTTAGGATATCGTATGTGGTCGCAGGGATTTTTTTTAGACGCAAGACGAAGGGAAAATCGAGAAAATAAAATAGGAAAATCAAATTCAAAATATGCCCCCTATTTTTCTGTGATCCAGCACAGGCCACAAGGCCAACGTTCTCAACCACAAACGAAACCAACCACAATCAGCCTATATAAACCCGTCGAACAGAAACAGTAAGAAAATTACCAGAAGAAAAATCAAGAACAAAAAAAATAAAAATCCCAAAATGCCAAAACACATATAGCTGAAATCAGTGAAGCAAGGGCATCAAGCCCATAACCCTCGTTTCCAACTCGATGTGATTTCTGGAGCTTCGAAGTCTTACAGCAGCGACTAGGGTTGAAGAAAACTTGCAATTTGCGTATCGGTTCAATGATTGGAGTGTGTTTGTGGGTTCGGGGTTGAAATCGGGTTCGAGTGTGAATTAGTGGTGGGTTGCGAGGCTTAAGTGGGTAGCGAATTTTCTGTGTGGCCGAGGTCGACGCGAAGTGGAAGGGGGATCGTGAGCATCGCCGGCGGTATGGAGAGGGAGAAGGCTTGGACGAAGAGTGGCTCGGTGATGTTGGCGCCGGATTTTGGTGGCAAAGATGGGGGCGGTAAGTGGTCAACGATGAAGTGGGTTTGTGTTTTCCTGGAGCTGAAAAATATAAGGACGGGATTGGGGAAGGAAGGTTCTTAAAATGGGTCTAGGCTAAGGGAGGGTTTGCGGGCCGGTTAAGAGGGTGAGGCCTATCTAAATAAATCCAAGTTTTTATTTTTATATTAAATTGTGTACAAACTTCATAATGCGATAACTTACTCATACTACACAGGTTTTCAGCGAAACAAGGTCCGTCGGGATCGTACGAACGGTGGCTACACCATGGAACTGACTGGGAGAGAATCTGAGCTCGGTACAATCTATGGCGAAATAAATTGTCTGATCAGAATCAACTAATGCAAATCGTTATATAAACGGTTAAAGCGTAATGTGAGTAAATCTCACTAACTCTGAATAGTTTATAATTTCATGTTGTATTTTAGAATTGTTAAATATTGGCTGATTGGCTGTGTGTTGACTGTTTAATTGAACTGATAGTTAGTTAGTTGAATTTCTATATTGATTTTGTTTAACAGAATATATCATATGGAACTGAAAGTGATGTTGATTTTATTGTGTAACATCTGTGGATGCAGGGAAACAGGTTGGAGGAATCCGATTGGATTCCTCAACAGTTATTTTATTGTTTTTTATATATTGTGATATATGATGTGATTTATAATATGTGGTTGATTATATGTGTTTGGACGATATTGGTCATTGTGATATGATGTGTTAAGTACCATAAAATATCGGAATGGGAAAAGGAGATTTTCAAAGTGATATTGAAAACAAAATATGTATAAATTGGAATATTTATAAATAAGAAATATTTACAAACTGGAATAATTATAAAGCGAATTATTTATTTAGGATAAATAAATAAGATGTTATAAAATGGACTATTTACTTAGAAAATAAATAGGAGATAATAAGTGAGATATTTATTTGTTAAATAAATAGGATAAGATAATGGATTTCTTTATTTGTTAAATAAATAGAATAAGGAAAGGACATATTTATTTATTAAATAAATAGGGTTATTAATGGAAACATTTAAAATAAATAAATAGGATATTAAACGGATTATTTATTTAGGAAATGAATAAGTTATGATAAAGGGATATTGACTTAGAAATTGAATAAGTTATAAAAGCGATGTTAAGCAAAATAAATAGAATAAAGGATTATTTATTTGGAAAATAAATAGAGGAGTTAATCGAATCGAATTAATCGAACAGAGTAAATCAAATAGAGTTAAGAAAAATCAGAAAGTGACTAGAGATAAGTTAAGTTGAATGGTTTTCTAAGTGTCGATCTGATGTTGGTTTCGGCCTTCGGGGTTTATACTTAGAGAATTGTTCTCCTACTAGTTTACAGTTAGGGACTGATAGTAGTGAAATGATAGTGATATGTAAATAACAATGGAAATGTTTTCCAGTGTTAATAACGTATATTTTCTAAACATAGAAAATAAGGGAATATGAATATATATATATATATATATATATATATATATGATTGATGATTGATTGATAGAATTTCCATTTGGAAATAATATCGTTGTTTGCACACGTGTTTTCTTTGATGGTTAAATCACAGACTATCGAAGTTTTGACCATTTTAACGTTGTTAATATGGAGAGACCGATTGGATTATTATCCAAAGAACCACTCTGTATTGGCATAAGCGTTGCGAATCATATATGCCAAAGATAATTGAAGACGGAGTAAAGTGCAAGGGCTATTGTATAAGTCTTAGATAACAGTGCCTAAGATGGATTTACTGAATAGTGCCTTCGGTTCATCCTGTTCCTGGATGACTTGTATGGATGAATGTCTGACAGAGTATTCCCAGAAAGGTCACGTACATTGATTTTTTTCAACCGTACCAAGAGTGGAAGCGGAGAAGGAAACTTCTTTAGCTAACACGTAATGTACTGTTGTAGATGTCAATTAGTGATTTTCGATGGATCTAGCAATGTGGCATTCGAAGTGAATCTGATGTGATGATAAAGCGTAACCTCAAGCCTCATCAACCGGTAAATGACAGAAATCGGGCAGGCAGCATGGCTATGTCGGTCGCTTCGAAGTAGGGTGTATAATACCCTGATCTAGAGTTCCATTTATTTCTAAAAATCTATTGTTGATGCTATCCCATTCGGGAAATGGTTGTTGATCCCAATTGTTGGTAATATACATGCGATACACTCAAGAGAAATGAGTGGTCGGTCATGTGTGGCCGGGTTGCAAGATGTTCTTGTTGAACCCAGTGTATTCCTCTCTAAAGGTACACTAGCGAAAGGTGGTTGCATACCTTGTCATAGTTGGAAATCCATTACCCAATACATGCTTGCGGTTTTGATTGTATACTATGTTTGTAGAACGTGAGATGAAAGCGTTTCTGCTAGATGATTATTATATTGTGGTTGATAGACATTATTATAATATCAAACTATTTTTGATATAAAGATAATTTGGATTCTCATAAGGGAAAAACCCATTCCGTTATACGGCGTGGTCTTATAAGATATCGTTTACTTGTTCGAACTGTTTTAAATTGTTTTACTCATACCAGTCCCATGACTGACCCGGAGTTTATTTTGTTTTGTTTTCCCTAAACTCTTGGGTGCCCAATTTTGTATGGGCAGTCAAGTAGTCAGGATTTACAAATACTTGAAGAGCTGGAGCAGGAGGCTTCAGGATCATATAGCTATAGTTTATTTCCGCTGTGTTGTAAGTGTTGTACTCTAATAATGTTATTGTATACATATTCTAATTTTATTTCAAGGATATGTTATTCGTTCCACTATGAGGTTCGTGTTACTCTGATGTTGTGGTCTTCTTCTATTCTAAGTTTCTATCTTATCTTTCCTCACCCTCTAATTTCTTTCATTAATCATCCGGTATTTTCGACCCTTGGATGTTCGATATGTGTTGTATATCGTATAACCAAGGTCGCCAAAAACCCGGGTCTTTACAGTTGGTATCAGAGCATAAGGTTAAGTGAATTACCTTGGCTTTGTGGCGTGACTCGGTAGAGATAGGGTTAGTAATACCCTAGATTGAGTTTGAGTGTATGTATACGAGTGAACTTATTTGTTATTCAATATAAAAAAATTGTTTTATATTGTGGATATTTGTTGGTTGAGTCGTTTATGGGTTCTGGTCGATCGGTTTGATCCACCGTATCGGTAGAAGTTTATAAACACTCGAATACGATGGGTCAACACGATATGTTTTAAAAAGAGGGTAAATTAAAATAAGTTTACCCAAGGTATATTTTGATATAGAGAAGATATATATATCAAAATTATGATATAGTGGATATATTGGTTGTTATTATAATCGAGTAAGATTATAAATTAAATGGTTATGTAAATAATGAATCAGAATTCATATAAGTGAAATACGTGAAATCAGATGAGTTAAATCTGAAGTTTAAATCAAAAATTGAATTAAAATTCTAGAAAATTGGATAAGTGTTTGTAAATTGATTTTGATTAAAAATAAGGAAAACTTAAGATTCTGGGAGATTTTAAATTGTTTTACAAGCAGTGTGAATTACATTTTGAAATGAATTTCAAAGTGGAAATGTTTAGAAATGTTTTTATAGTATTGAACTCACTTCGATCGCTGGAAAATAGATTCTGATGATGACAGCTGCATCACCAGTATTCATTTTCGAGTTGTAAGTGACGAATTACTACCAGAGATACTGTTTTGAATTTGTTTTGGGAAAGACAAGTTGTGTTGAATTTCAAAATGGGATTTATAATATAAAATTTGAATAGAAATTGAATAGAATTAACTAAGTCGAAGAGGAATCAGTTAATCGAGTTTTGAATTTGAAGTTGAACTTTGAAAGGTGAATAAGATTTGTAAATGGATATTCAAAATCGAATATAGAACTTAAATTTGAAATTTGGATTCAAATTAGTTAATAAGCAAGTTAAAATATATTTGAACATGTCATGTTCAAATATAAAAGTGAAATAGACTAAAGAGTTAATTAACAAATTAATTAACGAATTGAGTTAAAATGATCAAGTATAGTTAAAATAGATTGGGCAGGTATAAATATACATGAGATAGGTATGGATAATATATGAAGGTATATAAATAGAATGCTCGATGAAAATGCATGTATTTAATTCATATATGAGATTTTATGCGCCATATCGGCTAGCCGCTTGGCTTTTTCTTTTTCTTTTAGATTGGTGAGGGCCATGGGAGGCTATTGAAAATATCACGATCCTCCTGGTACAAAAGAGGTTATGGCGAATTTTTCCGGGAATTTAAGGAGTTAGAATATTTTTAAGATAACTTGATTGTTAGAAATCAACGTATCGATACGTATATAGAAGTCGATAAGGAAACGAATTTAGAAATAGAATAGTAAAATCAAAAAGGAAGACTAAGAATAAAATCTAGTAAGAATAGAAAGAGAAAGCGTATACGTGTTTAAAAGTGAATAAGTAGTTGTATGGTATTGATTATTCGAGTAAGTAATCATATCTATTTTGACGTTATAAATGTTATTCAGTCAAGGTCTGAGAGGTAGTTATACCCCAACTTGATTGATTTCATTATTAACAAATAAATAGTAAGATTTCAGGCTTGAAGATCAATGTTGAATAAGAGTTAGTTGAATATAGTATTTCGGTTGTCATAACGATGTTTTACCCAACATCCGTTTTAACCCAAATAAGTGTAAGCTTGGAAATATAATAAAGAATATTTCCTAAGTATAGAAATAAACGAAATCGGAAAAGAGATAAGTAATTGGAATATTTTCCAATTATAAATACCATATATTTTCTAAAGTTTAGAAAATAAAGGAAGGTGATATTCGGAAATGTTTTCCAAATAACATAAAAGGCCAACATGGTTATTGAAAATATTTGGTTAACAAATATTGATAAAGAAATAGAGAAGTGATTTAACTAATGAAATATTAATTAAGGTCTCAGTGACATGTTCAAAAGGAAAATTTGATTTTTGAAAAGAGTAAACTGTTTAAAAAAACTCCCAGGGAAAGATTGTTTGAATTAAAAACAAATTTAACAGAAATTTGTGAAAGCAAAATTGAATTAAAGTAAAGCCAGTAAAGTGGTAACTGAGACTGAATTAGAATGATATCAAGACAAATTGGATTGCGAGATTCAAATTTGAAGTGTAATGTGATAATCAAGTTAAGAGTTAGGAATCGAGAAGAAACTCGATTTGAAATGATATTTGGCTCGGATATAAGCAAATGGGTGTGGTGTGGATAAAAGCAGATTGAATTTGATTAGGATGACCCTTGTATCCGCTGAATTGATAACAGGTGGAAAGGATAAAATGATATGCCGACAAATGGTACAAGTTTATATTTCTATTGGACATAAGATTTATGCGCTGTATCAGCAAGCCGTTTGGCTGTTTGATTTTCTTTTGGGATGGAGATGGCCCAGAGAGGCGAGTTGGAGTTTGACCTATCGACTAGTACAAAGGAGGTGCTGGCGAATTTTTTCGAAGAGTTAAGGCGTTAGAAAATTTTCAGGATTTTTGAAAATTTTCTTTGATAAGAATTAAATAAAATTTTAATTGAAATTAAATTGGTCCTGTTGGAAACTGAAGTTAAGAAGTGAACAAATATGTTCTAACCAGTCGATAGGGTCGTCCTCTAGCTTAGCAATTTCGAGGACGAAATTATTTTAAGTGGGGAAGATTGTAATGACCCGCATTTGCAGGGGTATTATAATTAATTTATTTAATTATATAAATAGTGATATAGTGAATTAAATAGTGGTTTAATTAAATAATGGTGAATATTAAATTTAAAATAATAAATTAAATACTATATTTAATTCTGAAATAATCAGAATTGGCTGAAATGGCGATATAGTGTGAACTGGATCATTTGTGATATTTAATTCAGTTTAGAATTAAATTAGAATAACGAATATATTATATAAATTATAGTTTGAACGTAGAGTTATAATATAATTAAAATCGAGTCCAAATGGCACTGCAGTTCATAAATTGGCGATTCGAACTTCAACTGAATGTACAGGATTCGTTTTAGGCCGGATTTCTGTGAAATAAGAAACGTGTGGAGCTAATGGAGTATATCTTTCTAGTGAAAGAGAAAAATTGGGATTTCATCATGTAGATTTTGAGATATGTCCAAATCAAATTTAAGAAAAGTCGTTGTGGAATTCCTTTATAATTTATAAAGGAATTATTTATATTTTAAAAAGGAATTTCAATATAAATCGAATATCGGGTTGACCCAGATTTGAAATATCAAGTTAGAAATTCATATAGGATTTTTCTGAGCTGTATGGTATGCCACTGTGAATATAGACGATAATATTTATTTTTAAGTATTAAATTTAATTTTATATTTAAATATATTAGGCTATTTAGAGCTTTAAAAATAGCCACTTTTGCAAACAAAGTCGGAATTCGACGAAACTAATTTTGTTGGATCTGCAACATCAAATTATTGCTAGATTCCAAGTTCCGTAATTTTTAGAGTCGCTGTGTGGCCATACTGATTTTTAGAGTGAAAAATAGTCAGTATTTCGACGGTTAAAAATACACTGTGTGAGCAAACGGAGTCGGAATTTTACGAAAATAGTTTTGTTGGGTCCATGATGTAAAACTCTAGCTGTATGCCAGTTTTCGTGATTTGAGGATATCGTATGTGGTCGCAGGGATTTTTTTTAGATGCACGACGAAGGGAAAATCGAGAAAATACAATAGGAAAATCGAATTCAAAATATCCCCTTCATTTTTCTGTGATCCAGCACAGGCCACACGGCTAACATTCTCAACCACAAACGAAACCAACCACAATCAGCCTATATAATCCCATTGAACAGAAACAGTAAGAAAATTACCAGAAGAAAAATCAAGAACAAAACAAATAAAGATCCCAAAATGCCAAAACACAAATAGCTGAAATCAGTGAAGCAAGGGCTTCAAGCCAATAACCCTCGTTTCCAGCTCGACGCAGTTTCTGGAGTTTCGAAGTCTTACAGCGGCGACGATGGTTGAAGAAAACTTGCAATTTGCGTATTGGTTCAATGATTGAAGTGTGTTTGTGGGTTCGGGGTTAAAATTGGGTTCGTGTGATGACCCCAAACTTCCACTAGGTGAAAGTAAGGAATAATCATATGGAATACAACATAAATATAACAATACATATCACTGATATAATATAGCAGAGAGAAATCATAGCATAATAACATTATAGCGGCAGAAATATAATGTCATCAACCACAGAATTCCAACAATCACAGAATTTCAAATTATTACATCAAGTTTGCAGAAATTGAAATAAGTTCCAACTCCCAAAATAAGCAACAAGAAATGAAACAAGTTTAATGTCTGAAATTAAAGAGAGAAAAATGCAATAGAAGTAAATGATAGGTGTCTTCAAAGCTCCAAGCCATCACCTCTTCACAAAAGCAAATCCAAGCAAAATAATAAGCAGCTCCAAAGAAAAGACTCCAAGCAAAGAATGAACCTGTCTACTTGGCTGCCCGTGTAGAAAGGAGGGCACCCGAGTTTGCAAAAAGGTGAAACAAACTACAGGTCAGTCATGGGACTAGTATGAGAATTCTTAACTAGTTTACTAATGATAATATGACAAATCCAAAGACCACGCCGCTAATGCGGATCGGGTTTACTCAATGGGTTGTCGTGCATAATTTAAAGTGTCAGAATAAGCAGATAAATAAATCGTACAACAACGCAATGCTTTTTAGAAAAATGGAATCACCATAAGACTCAAGTCCCATCACACAATGCATCGCACACCAGAGGATAGAGTTTTCCCTTATGGTGATTAAACATGTTAAATACGGCAAATACGAGTTTAATATTATTATTACTGTAAAATAAACATTTCAAAATAAATGTAGCAATCCTAGGAAGCATAGGTACCATATATTATGCCTCCGTACTAGTAATACAATCAAAACCGCATGGTCGTATTTGGAATTTGGATTTCCGTCCGAGTCAAGGCTAGGGAGGAGCTCCTTACCGATTCGAGCACTCTAGCTAGTGTCTCAGGATTCCCCGTGGAGAACCCTTGGATAGCTGCAGGGTCGGTCCGCAAATACAGCTTAGCGGATTAGTTATACCTGAACACACGTTTCCCGATCCTATAGGACCTATCCGAGGCGCCTCATTCCATCATCCACATAAGTAAAATGTCAGGCCGTGTTAAAACCCAAACACCACTTCTAGCTAGAAAGAAACATGCTGCTCTCCCTGCGTTCCCTTCTCCCGTTTTAGACTCCGCCGGTGTGTGAGGCTCGTGAAGTCACGTCATACACAAAGCTATACCTAAACAGGTTATGCTTTGATCATCCCACAAGGCCTGCTTTTCAACAAAGCCTTGATCATATGCATCTTAGCATGCCACGTCGTCAATCCATACCATACCACTGATTTCTACCAACATATAACCTCTGAGCTCGTACGTCTCAGAGAAGGGTGTAAAACACCAAACAGATATATGTTTAGCAGAGATCAATAGATACAGTATAAAAGGAGTACCACGTCAGACATGCAATCCATTTATACGCTTATGCTCTGGGTCTGAGCGAAAGCCAAATCCGTTCAATCAACATGTTCGTTCGGACAACGACCATGACCTTGACTTGGGAGCAAATCAATTCAAAGCCTCAATCGCTGTCCTCCTGAGGTGAAGATTGACGGTCTTCATTAGTCGTCTTCTTCTTCAATTTTCATCGTCGTTTGATTATTTGGAATGAGATTAACTCGGCCTTCCCAAATAATCTTCGTATATATATATGTATATATATTGAAAACTCTTCCTTATCGCTATTTCTAATTTATAACGATTATTTCCTATTTTATTTAATTAAAAATAATTAAATCTTTAATCAACGACGATTCAGGTCAATGGCGATTCTGGCGCTGTTTTCAACCAATTTTGATTTTCACATATCTCAAAATCTAACCGTTGGATTTTGACGTAGTGTATATCGTTGGAAAGATTTTTCCAAGGCTGTTCTAACGGTTTCAGTTTCAAGAAAATCCGACGGTCGGATCTCCTTGTATAGTTATTTAAAGATATAATTTTAAAACGCGAACTACCGCGCTCGATTCGTTTAATTTTAATTATATTTATATATAAATATATAAACATAAACCGTTTAATTCTTTATTCTAATGAATATTCACATTCTTTATCCTTTCATCCCTTTTTATACAGGAAAATGTAAATCATACTTGAATGATGAATTCTTCCTTTTTAATTCCTTTAATTTCTTTTAATTTACGGTAAAATGTAAATTATATTTCCTCATCCAATTCCTTCTTTTAATTCCATTCTTACATTAAAAATGTAATTTATAATTCATCATTCTTAATTACATATAAAAATATAAATTTCATTTACAATGTAAATCCTACTTTTTATTTTCATTATAAAGATGTAATCTTTGTTTACAATGTAAATCCATACATTCGTTTCATAGAATAAAATGAAATTTCATTCATGCGGGTTAAATTCATTCATAATTTACATAATAATATGTAATTTATTTCAAACGATGAAAATTCATTCATAAATTACATGTAAAAATGTAATTTATTTCACATGGTCTAAATTCATTCATAAATAACATATAAAAATATTATTTATTTCATATGCCAAAAATTCATTCTTTAACTTCAAATGACGATGCAATTTATTTTACATCATAAAGTTTCATTCTTTTACCTACAATGTAAAAATATTCACTTTTGTGTTTACGATGTAAAGATGTCAACTTTTTCTCTTTATAATGTAAAAATATCCCTTTTATATTTTTCAATGTAAAAATATTATCTTTTCTATTTTACCACGTAAAACGATATATTTTTTCTTTACGATGCAAAAATATCAACTTCTTCTATATTCACCGTAAAACTCATCTTTTTATTTCAATTTCATAAAAGATTGTCTTTTTATTTACATCGTCAAATTTTCATCTTTTTATTTACAATAAAAATATTGTCTTTTTATTTTCAACGTAAAAAGATTGCCTTTTTAATTTCAACATAAAAATGTTGCCTTTTTATTTACAACATAAAAAGATGATCTTTTTAAATTTCAACATAAAAATGTTGTCTTTTTATTTACAACATAAAAAGATGATCTTTTTACTTTCAACATAAAAATGTTGTCTTTTTATTTACAACATAAAAAGATGATCTTTTTAAATTTCAACATAAAAATGTTGTCTTTTTATTTACAACATAAAAAGATGATCTTTTTAAATTTCAACATAAAAATGTTGTCTTTTTATTTACAACATAAAAAGATGATCTTTATACTTTCAACATAAAAATGTTGACTTTTTATTTTCATTATAGAATAGTGAAAAATTATCCTACGTTGTAATTACTATTTAATTCACATTAAAAATAATGTAAAATGTACACACGGTGAAATTCATACATATTTATTTTGGGGAGAATGTAGATTTTCATTCTCTAATTACAATGTGAAATCCATTCTTTCTATTTCATTAAAAATAATGTAAATCTTCCTACGGTTAAATTCCTTTTAAATATTAACATTAAAAATGTTAATGACAACCCATAGTGTTATATTATCATTAAAAATGTTAATAGCATCCTACGGTTAAATTTACTATTTAATTTACATTGAAAATAATGTAAATTTATGCATATGGTGAAAATACTTTATTTACATAGTAACATGTAAATTTCATGTCATCACAAATTCTAATTTTAACTTACATAATAAAATGTACATCTTCATGACATTGCAAATTCTAATTTTAAATTTACAAAACAAAATGTAATTTTAATGTCATCGCAAAGTCTAACTTTAAATTTTCAAAATAAAATGTAAACTTTACGACATCGCCAAGTTCTAACTTTAATTTACATAATAAAATGTAAATTTTATATCAACGCCAAATTCTAACTTTAATTTACATAATAAAATGTAATTTTTGTGACATCGCCAAATTCTAATATAAATCTACTTAATAAAATGTAAATTTTATGACAATGACAAATTTTAACTTTAGTTTACAAAATAAATTGTAAATCTCATATCAACGACAATTTCTAATTTTTTTATTTACAAAATAAATTGTAAATTTCATGTCAACAACAATTTCTAATTTTTAATTTATAAAATAAATTGTAAAATTCATGTCAACAACAGTTTCTAATTTTTAATTTACAAAATAAATTGTAAATTTCATATCAACAACAATATCTAATTTTTAATTTACAAAATAAATTGTAAATTTCATATCAACAACAATTTCTAATTTTTAATTTACAAAATAAATTGTAAATTTCATATCATCAAATCCACAACATTCATATAATCCAAGAGATCTAGATCTAACAGTTCAAATCAAAATAACATACAGGGTGATGTATATTTTGGCATATGACAAATCAGCGAGGCATAATTCAATAATATTAATAAATAATCTATTTTAATTAGCCAATAATTTCAGATCTAACGTTTAGATTCGCGGATCTAACATCATACAGTCATAAACAACTTAGATCCGTATTTCAATATTGCTACATAGCAGATCAGTCAATATTCTTTAATAACAAAGAATTAATAAATAATTAAATAAATTAAATTTAATTAAAAATAAATTCTCACCGCTGTTGGTTCTGAGATGAATCGAGTTTGGTCAGATTTGGTGTTCGAATTCAAGACGGTTGCGGATCTGAAACAATTAGCATTCAAGTTCATATGAAAAATTAGAAATCAGCCTTTAACAACTGACTCTGCGACGCTTATAAGCGTGACTAAATCTGAAGCTTTTACCTTCAAGAGAGGTTCAAATCTTTGTTTTCAGATTGCGGGAGCTACGGTTGATGAAACGACGAACCGTTTGTTGGAGGTGGACCGTCTTGGAGAGAGCTACGATCGGCCAGAAGAGAGGAGGGTGCGGCGGCGGCGGCGGGGCCAAGGGGGGTGCGAACGGCGGCTGTTTGCAGGGGTATGGCGGCTTCGTCGAGGCACGGGGATGGATGCTCCTTATCTAGAATCGAAGAGCTCGCGAAGAGCTTCGAAATGAGTACTCACACGCTAAATTTCGTTGAGAAACGGAGGAGAAATCGAAGTTTGAAGTTTTGAAGACTAATGGGTTTTGCGGCTCAGCATTATTGGGCTTTTGAAGACGATGAACAGTGATTTCGGGGTATTTATAATATTATATTAGGGTTATCTAATTATTTAATTAGCCCGTTAAAGCCCGTTTTGGTCCGAACTCCGATTCAGGCCGGCTTACTATCGTTCTTAAGGTTTTGACACCTTCTGAACGCAATGAGCTATGTCCCGGGGTCCAATTCCGAGGTCTGTTATGAGTTTTGGAATAATTACATTATTTTATTAATATTTTAATGTGCACCGTACGTGAAAATTCACCGAGGTCACAAATTAACTTCAAAAATTCTCGAAAAATATATTTAGCTATGTTTTGATGCTGTGAACCTATGAAAATTAATTTCGTTCAATTCTGAGCCCGTATGGATTTTTAATGAATTTTTAAAGTCAAAAGTTTACCCGTGTACACTGAAAAATCAATTATAATTTAATTCTAAAAATTACCAAAAAATCATTTTTAGCTTTGTTTTGATGATATGAATCAAACAAAATTTATTTCGTTGAATTCTGAGACTTTTTGAAAAATGACTATTTTTCAGTCAATTAATTTTGACAGAAACTGACAAAATACTGTTTCTTTTGCCACGCTCACGTACTAGCTCGGAAAATTCTAAAATTTGAAACCTAGAAATAATTTAATATTCCGAATCCAACAAAAGTGGTTTCGTTGAAAACGGACACTATTTGAAAAATTACTATTTTCCAAGGCTATATATATTTTATATTAAAAATACATTTTTAAACAAATGATTTTCGAAACTCCAAATATATAAGTGTTTATACTTTTTAAATGTAGAAACATCATTCCGGACTCAATGGAAGTGGTTTTCGAGTTCAATTTCCTTCGTATGTGAAAAGTAGCTTTTTGGACCAAATATATATATTATATAAATTCTTACAGCGACCTTTCGAAATATTAAATTTTGACATAACTTATAAATTATAATCTAAAATCTAAATTTCTTAAATTCATTAAATAGATATTGACAATACGAACCTAACATTTCTTGTTTTATCCAATTTCGATTTAAAACCAATTTTATATAATTTTTCAAAGTTCAAAACAAAAATTTGAAATTACCGCACCCTTTCGGGCCTTGGAATGGAATTTATATAAATTTTAAAGTCTTACTTCAAATAAAATAAATTTTTAATCGTTATTATTTAAAATAAATTATTTTAAATAGCCTAAACTCATTAGAATTACTTAAAATAAAATTTTAAGTTGACCCCAAAAATCAGGGTTGTTACAATCTCCCCCACTTAAGAACTTTTCGTCCTCGAAAAGGAAAAAGAAAAGGAAGAAGGAGGATAGGAGAGAGAGAAAGCCAAGCAACGGCTCATAAAATCAAACTCAAAAGGAAATAAAAGCAACATGGGAGATGTAACTTACTCTAAGCGTACCTTTAGAAACATCAGGCTTCCCTCCTCCTTTAGTAGAAGCTGGCACTTAAGAAGTTGGTCCTTTCGCTCCTTCGTAAACATGTTCCCTTGAGCATCGCCACTTTCTTTAGTCTTCTTTGAATGTACGATCAAGGGAAGAGTCAAAACAACTGTAATGGTGATTCTAAGAGATAGAAAAGATCGAAGGATGAATGAAAAGATGACGAAAGTAACTGGCTATTATGTATCACATGAAATGTTCGCCATAGAATATTGTGATTCTATGTGAACGATTTTGTTATAAATATGTTATATTCCAAAGCTAAGTTTAATCAAAGCTCTGATACCAACTGTGATAGCCCGGACGAAATCCGGTAGGCTTTGCAACCATCCCTTCATCCCCCCAAAGCAGCAGGTAAAACCCACCGTGGCTCACAGTGGTCCCCCAGATACCTTGTTTTACGGCGACCCTCTCGAGCCTCCTGGCCATTGGCTAACCAACCCTCAACAGGGACATGTGGGGGTAAGAGTCTCCAGTTCTCCACCAAACCACGAAGCGAGAACCCCCCATCATGCTGCATCCTATTCCCGGCATGCTAAACAAGGACTGGTGTGAGAATTCTTAACTAGTTTACTAATGATAATATGACAAATCCAAAGACCACGCCGCTAATGCGGAACGGGTTTACTCAATGGGTTGTCGTGCATAATTTAAAGTGTCAGAATAAGCAGATAAATAAATCGTACAACAACGCAATGCTTTTTAGAAAAATGGAATCACCATAAGACTCAAGTCCCATCACACAATGCATCGCACACCAGAGGATAGAGTTTTCCCTTATGGTGATTAAACATGTTAAATACGGCAAATACGAGTTTAATATTATTATTACTGTAAAATAAACATTTCAAAATAAATGTAGCAATCCTAGGAAGCATAGGTACCATATATTATGCCTCCGTACTAGTAATACAATCAAAACTGCATGGTCGTATTTGGAATTTGGATTTCCGTCCGAGTCAAGGCTAGGGAGGAGCTCCTTACCGATTCGAGCACTATAGCTAGTGTCTCAGGATTCCCCGCGGAGAACCCTTGGATAACTGCAGGGTCGGTCCGCAAATACAGCTTAGCGGATTAGTTATACCTGAACACACGTTTCCCGATCCTATAGGACCTATCCGAGGCGCCTCATTCCATCATCCACATAAGTAAAATGTCAGGCCGTGTTAAAACCCAAACACCACTTCTAGCTAGAAAGAAACATGCTGCTCTCCCTGCGTTCCCTTCTCCCGTTTTATACTCCGCCGGTGTGTGAGGCTCGTGAAGTCACGTCATACACAAAGCTATACCTAAACAGGTTATGCTTTGATCATCCCACAAGGCCTGCTTTTCAACAAAGCCTTGATCATATGCATTTTAGCATGCCACGTCGTCAATCCATACCATACCACTGATTTCTACCAACATATAACCTCTGAGCTCGTACGTCTCAGAGAAGGGTGTAAAACACCAAACAAATATATGTTTAGCAGAGATCAATAGATACAGTATAAAAGGAGTACCACGTCAGACATGCAATCCATTTATACGCTTATGCTCTGGGTCTGAGCGAAAGCCAAATCCGTTCAATCAACATGTTCTTTCGGACAACGACCATGACCTTGACTTAGGAGCAAATCAATTCAAAGCCTCAATCGCTGTCCTCCTGAGGGGAAGTTTGACGGTCTTCATTAGTCGTCTTCTCCTTTAATTTTCATCGTCGTTTGATTATTTGGAATGAGATTAACTCGGCCTTCCCAAATAATCTTCGTATATATATATGTATATATATTGAAAACTCTTCCTTATCGTTATTTCTAATTTATAACGATTATTTCCTATTTTATTTAATTAAAAATAATTAAATCTTTAATCAACGACGATCCAGGTCAATGGCGATTCTGGCGCTGTTTTCAACCAATTTTGATTTTCACATATCTCAAAATCTAACCGTTGGATTTTGACGTAGTGTATATCGTTGGAAAGATTTTTCCAAGGCGGTTCTAACGGTTTCAGTTTCAAGAAAATCCGATGGTCGGATCTCCTTGTATAGTTATTTAAAGATATAATTTTAAAACGCGAACTACCGCGCTCGATTCGTTTAATTTTAATTATATTTATATATAAATATATAAACATAAACCGTTTAATTCTTTATTCTAATGAATATTCTCATTCTTTATCCTTTCATCCCTTTTTATACAGGAAAATGTAAATCATACTTGAATGATGAATTCTTCCTTTTTAATTCCTTTAATTTCTTTTAATTTACGGTAAAATGTAAATTATATTTCCTCGTCCAATTCCTTCTTTTAATTCCATTCTTACATGAAAAATGTAATTTATAATTCATCATTCTTAATTACATATAAAAATATAAATTTCATTTACAATGTAAATCCTACTTTTTATTTTCATTATAAAGATGTAATCTTTGTTTACAATGTAAATCCATACATTCGTTTCATAGAATAAAATGAAATTTCATTCATGCGGGTTAAATTCATTCATAATTTACATAATAATATGTAATTTATTTTATACGATGAAAATTCATTCATAAATTACATGTAAAAATGTAATTTATTTCACGCGGTCTAAATTCATTCATAAATAACATATAAAAATATTATTTATTTCATATGCCAAAAATTCATTCTTTAACTTCAAATGACGATGCAATTTATTTTACATCATAAAGTTTCATTCTTTTACCTACAATGTAAAAATATTCACTTTTGTGTTTACGATGTAAAGATGTCAACTTTTTCTCTTTATAATGTAAAAATATCCCTTTTATATTTTTCAATGTAAAAATATTATCTTTTCTATTTTACCACGTAAAACGATATATTTTTTCTTTACGATGCAAAAATATCAACTTCTTCTATATTCACCGTAAAACTCATCTTTTTATTTCAATTTCAAAAAAGATTGTCTTTTTATTTACATCGTTAAATTTTCATCTTTTTATTTACAATAAAAATATTGTCTTTTTATTTTTAACGTAAAAAGATTGCCTTTTTTATTTCAACATAAAAATGTTGCCGTTTTATTTACAACATAAAAAGATGATCTTTTTAAATTTCAACATAAAAATGTTGTCTTTTTATTTACAACATAAAAAGATGATCTTTTTACTTTCAACATAAAAATGTTGTCTTTTTATTTACAACATAAAAAGATGATCTTTTTAAATTTCAACATAAAAATGTTGTCTTTTTATTTACAACATAAAAAGATGATCTTTTTAAATTTCAACATAAAAATGTTGTCTTTTTATTTACAACATAAAAAGATGATCTTTTTACTTTCAACATAAAAATGTTGACTTTTTATTTTCATTATAAAATAGTGAAAAATTATCCTACGTTGTAATTACTATATAATTCACATTAAAAATAATGTAAAATGTACACACGGTGAAATTCATACATATTTATTTTGGGGAGAATGTAAATTTTCATTCTCTAATTACAATGTGAAATCCATTCTTTCTATTTCATTAAAAATAATGTAAATCTTCCTACGGTTAAATTCCTTTTAAATATTAACATTAAAAATGTTAATGACAACCCATAGTGTTATATTATCATTAAAAATGTTAATAGCATCCTACGGTTAAATTTACTATTTAATTTACATTGAAAATAATGTAAATTTATGCATACGGTGAAAATACTTTATTTACATAGTAACATGTAAATTTCATGTCATCACACATTCTACTTTTAACTTACATAATAAAATGTACATCTTCATGACATTGCAAATTCTAATTTTAAATTTACAAAACAAAATGTAATTTTAATGTCATCGCAAAGTCTAACTTTAAATTTTCAAAATAAAATGTAAACTTTACGACATCGCCAAGTTCTAACTTTAATTTACATAATAAAATGTAAATTTTATATCAACGCCAAATTCTAACTTTAATTTACATAATAAAATGTAATTTTTGTGACATCGCCAAATTCTAATATAAATCTACATAATAAAATGTAAATTTTATGACAATGACAAATTTTAACTTTAGTTTACAAAATAAATTGTAAATCTCATATCAACGACAATTTCTAATTTTTTTATTTACAAAATAAATTGTAAATTTCATGTCAACAACAATTTCTAATTTTTAATTTACAAAATAAATTGTAAATTTCATATCAACAACAGTTTCTAATTTTTAATTTACAAAATAAATTGTAATTTCATATCAATAACAATTTCTAATTTTTAATTTACAAATTAAATTGTAAATTTCATGTCATCAAATCCACAACATTCATATAATCCAAGAGATCTAGATCTAACAGTTCAAATCAAAATAACATACAGGGTGATGTATATTTTGGCATATGACAAATCGGCGAGGCATAATTCAATAATATTAACAAATAATCTATTTTAATTAGCCAATAATTTCAGATCTAACGTTTAGATTCGCAGATCTAACATCATACAGTCATAAACAACTTAGATCCGTATTTCAATATTGCTACATAGCAGATCAGTCAATATTCTTTAATAACAAAGAATTAATAAATAATTAAATAAATTAAATTTAATTAAAAATAAATTCTCACCGCTGTTGGTTCTGAGATGAATCAAGTTTGGTCAGATTTGGTGTTCGAATTCAAGATGGTTGCAGATCTGAAACAATTAGCATTCAAGTTCATATGAAAAATTAGAAATCAGCCTTTAACAACTGACTCTGCGACGCTTATAAGCATGAATAAATTTGAAGCTTTTACCTTCAAGAGAGGTTCAAATCTTTGTTTTCAGATTGCGGGAGCTACGGTTGATGAAACGACGAACCGTTTGTTGGAGGTGGACCGTCTTGGAGAGAGCTACGATCGGCAAGAAGAGGGGAGGGTGCGGCGGCGGCGGTAGGGCCAAGGGGGGGCGAACGACGGCTGTTTGCGGGGGTATGGCGGCTTCGTCGAGGCACGGGGACGGATGCTCCTTATCTAGAATCGAAGAGCTCGCGAAGAGCTTCGAAATGAGTTCTCACACGCTAAATTTCGTTGAGAAACGGAGGAGAAATCGAAGTTTGAAGTTTTGAAGACTAACGAGTTTTGCGGCTCAGCATTATTGGGTTTTTTAAGACGATGAACAGTGATTTCGGGGTATTTATAATATTATATTAGGGTTATCTAATTATTTAATTAGCCCGTTAAAGCCCGTTTTGGTCCGAACTCCGATTCAGGCCTGCTTACTGTCGTTCTTAAGGTTTTGACACCTTCTGAACGCAATGAGCTATGTCCCGGGGTCCGATTCTGAGGTCTGTTATGAGTTTTGGAATAATTAAATTATTTTATTAATATTTTAATGTGCACCGTACGTGAAAATTCACCGAGGTCACAAATTAACTTCAAAAATTCTCGAAAAATATATTTAGCTATGTTTTGATGCTGTGAACCTATGAAAATTAATTTCGTTCAATTCTGAGCCCGTATGGATTTTTAATGAATTTTTAAAGTCAAAAGTTTACCCGTTTACACTGAAAAATCAATTATAATTATATTTTAATTCTAAAAATTACCAAAAAATCATTTTTAGCTTTGTTTTGATGATACGAATCCAACAAAATTTATTTCATTGAATTCTGAGACTTTTTGAAAAATGGCTATGTTTTAGTCAATTAATTGTGAATATTAGGCACACATCCCTAAAACGAAACTTAATTAGGCTCACCCCCGGTCATAAACTTATTGTAAATTTAGTCCCTATTTTTTGAAAATTCATCAAAAAAATACAAAAAATATATTAAAAACCATGTAAATTCGTATTTAATTAAAACAATTAATCGTGAAAAAAATCAGATCAAAAAAACATTAAAAACAACGTCGAAATCATGAAATACAGAAAATCAACGAAATGCAGTAAATTGCATCAAAACATGCATATAAATCGATTAGTTGCATACATGTATGCATTTATTTCAAATCTGCGTCAAAACTGCAGTATAAATGCATACATGTATGCACATATTGTTAAAACATGCATCTGCTGATGCATTTATTTAAAAACTGCATACCTACGTGCAACTTATTCACGTTTGCATATATTTTGACATATATGCATACATGTATGCAGTTATATAGAAAAACTGCATACATGTATGCAATTTTTCAAACAGGCGTGCATAAATATATGCATGTGTATTCGAATAGTTGCATAAATGTATGCAACTATTCGTAAAAGTTGCATACATTTATGCAACTTTTTTTTTTTAAATTTCTGTGGACTTTCGAGAATATTTATAGATTTTAGATTTTTTTTTTTTAAGTGATAGCGCCTGAAAATTTGGACAGAAAACGAAAGAGGCGGAGGTATGGAAAGTGGCAGGCGGAAGATTCCAGGCGGCAGCTAAAATAGGGGGCGGGTTTACAGAGAAAACATTACAGGGATGTGGTGTGAATTTAAAACTTGCAAATAGTTGCATACATGTATGCAACTTTTGCCAATAGTTGCATACATGTATGCAAGTATTTCTGAAGCTGTTTTAGTTGAAAATGTATGCAGAAACTTGCATACATGTGTGCAACTATTTGAAATACTTGCACACATGTATGCAAGTATTTACATGTGAAAATAAAATGTGTGCAGAAACTTGCATACATGTATGCAACTATTTCAAATACTTGCACACATGTATGCAGGTATTGCATGTAAAAATATAACAGAGAAATACTTGCACAGATGAATGCAAGTATTCCAAATATGTGCATGATTTGATGCAAATTACTGCATTTTTCGTTGTTTTCTGTATTTTTTTGATTTTGATGCATGTTTTGATTTTATTATGATCTGAATTTTTGGGCGAGTACATGTTTAATTTAAATACGAATTATCGTGATTTTTTTATATTTTTTTATATTTTTTTTATGAATTTTCGAAAAATAGGGACTAAATTTACAATAAGTTTATTACCGAATGTGAGCCTAATTTTGAAACTTAATAGGGACCTGTAAAAAACGCACCCTAATTAATTTTGACCGAAACTGACAAAATACTGTTTCTTTTGCCACGCTCACGTACTAGCTCGGAAAATTCTAAAATTTGAAACCTAGAAATAATTTAATATTCCGAATCCAACAAAAGTGGTTTCATTGAAAACGGACACTGTTTGAAAAATTACTATTTTCCAAGGCTATATATATTTTATATTAAAAATACATTTTTAAACAAATGATTTTCGAAACTCCAAATATATAAGTGTTTATACTTTTTAAATGCAGAAACATCATTCCGGACTCAATGGAAGTGGTTTCGAGTTCAATTTCCTTCGTATGTGAAAAGTAGCTTTTTGGACCAAATATATATATTATATAAATTCTTACAGCGACCTTTCGAAATATTAAATTTTGACACAACTTATAAATTATAATCTAAAATCTAAATTTCTTAAATTCATTAAATAGATATTGACAATACGAACCTAACATTTCTTGTTTTATCCAATTTCGATTTAAAACCAATTTTATATAATTTTTCAAAGTTCAAAACAAAAATTTGAAATTACCGCACCATTTCGAGCCTTGGAATGGAATTTATATAAATTTTAAAGTCTTACTTCAAATAAAATAAATTTTTAATCGTTATTATTTAAAATAAATTATTTTAAATAGCCTAAACTCATTAGAATTACTTAAAATAAAATTTTAAGTTGACCCCAAAAATCAGGGTTGTTACAGTTCGAGTGTGAATTAGTGGTGGGTTGCGGGGCTTAAGTGGGTTGTGAATTTTCTGTGTGGCTGAGGTCAACGCGAAGTGGAAGGGGGATCGTGAGCGTCACCGGCGGTATGGAGAGGGAGAAGGCTTGGACGAGGAGTGGCTCAGTGATGTTGGCGCCGGATTTCGGTGGCCGAGATGAGGGGATGAAGTGGGTTTGTGTTTTCCTGGAGCTGAAAAATATAAGGACAAGATTGGGGAAGGAAGGTTCTTAAAATGGGTCTGGGCTAAGAGAGGGTTAGCGGGCCGGTTAAGAGGGAGAGACCCATCTAAATAAATCCAAGTTTTTATTTTTATATTAAATTGTGTACAAACTTCAGAATGCGATAACTTACTCATACGACACCAGTTTTTAGCGAACAAGATCCGTCGGGATCGTATGGACGGTGGCTATACCATGGAACTGACTGGGAGAAAATCTGAGCTCGTTACAATTCATGGCGAAATAAATTGTCTGATCAAAATCAACTAACGTAAATCGTTATATAAACAGTTAACGCGTAATGTGAGTAAATCTCACTAACTCTGAACAGTTTATAATTTCATGTTGTATTTTTAGAACTGTTAAATATTAGCTGATTGACTGTGTGTTGACTGTTTGATTGAACTGCTAGTCAGTTAGTTGAATTTCTATATTGATTCTGTTTAACAGAATATATCATATGGAACTGAAAGTGATGTTGATTTTGTTGTGTAACATCTGTGGATGTAGGGAAACAGGTTGGAGGAATCCGACTAGATTCCTCAACAGTTATTTTATTATTTTTCACATATTGTGATATATGATGTGGTTTATAATCTGTGGTTGATTATATGTGTTTGGACGATATTGGTCATCGTGATATGATGTGTTAAGTACCATAAAAGATCGGAATGGGAAAAGGAGATTTTCAAAGTGATATTGAAAACAGAATATGTATAAATTGGAATATTTATAAATTGGAATAATTATAAAGTGAATTATTTATTTAGGATAAATAAATAAGACGTTATAAAATGGACTATTTACTTAGAAAATAAATAGGAGATAATAAGTGAGATATTTATTTGTTAAATAAATAGGATAAGATAATGGATTTATTTATTTGTTAAATAAATAGAATAAGGAAAGTACATATTTATTTGTTAAATAAATAGGGTTATTAAAGGAAACATTTAAAATAAATAAATAGGATATTAAACGGATTATTTATTTAGGAAATGAATAAGTTATGATAAAGGGATATTGACTTAGAAATTGAATAAGTTATAAAAGAGATGTTAAGCAAAATAAATAGAATAAAGGATTATTTATTTGGAAAATATATAGAGGAGTTAATCGAATCGAGTTAATCGAATAGAGTAAATCAAATAGAGTTAAGCAAAATTAGAAACTGACTAGAGATTAGTTAAGTTGAATGGTTTTCTAGGTGTCGATCTGATGTTGGTTTCGGCCTTCGGGGTTTATACTTAGAGAATTGTTCTCCTACTAGTTTATAGTCTGGTACTGATAGTTGTGAAATGATAGTGATATGTAAATAACAATGGAAATGTTTTCCAGTGTTAATAACGCATATTTTCTAAACATAGAAAATAAGGAAATATGAATATATATATATATATATGATTGATGATTGATTGATAGAATTTCCATTTGGAAATAATATCGTTGTTTGCACATGTGTTTTCTTTGATGGTTAAATCATAGAATATCGAAGTTTTGATCATTTTAACGTTGTTAATATGGAGAGACCGGTTGGATTATTATCCAAAGAACCACTCTATATTGGCATAAGCGTTGCGAATCATATATGCCAAAGATAATTGAAGATGCAGTAAAGTGCAAGGGCTATTGTATAAGTCTTAGATAATAGTGCCTAAGATGGATGTACTGAATAGTGCCTTTGGTTCATCCTGTTGCTGGATGACTTGTATGGATGAATGTATGACATAGTATTTCCAGAAAGGTCACGTACATTGATTTTTTTCAACCGTACCAAGAGTGGAAGCGGAGAAGGAAACTTCTTTAGCTAACACGTAATGTACTGTTGTAGACGTCAATTAGTGATTTTCGATGGATCTGGCAATGTGGCATTCGAAATGAATCCAATGTGATGATAAAGCGTAACCTCAAGCCTCATCAACCAGTAAATGACAGAAATCGGGCAGGCAGCATGGCTAAGTCGGTTGCTCCAAAGTAGGGTATATAATCACCTGATCTAGAGTTTCATTTATTTCTAAAAATCTATTGTTGATGCTGTCCCATTCGGGAAACGGTTGCTGATCCCAACTTTTGGTGATATACATTTGATTCACTCAAGAGAAATGAGTGGTCGGTCATGTATGACCGGGTTGCAAGATGTTCTTGTTGAACCTAGTGTATTCCTCTCTAGAGGTACACTAGCGAAAGGTGGTTCCATACCTTGTCATAGTTGGAAATCCATTACCCAATACGTGCTTGCGGTTTTTATTGTATACTATATATGTAGAATGTGAGATGAAAGCGTTTCTTCTAGATGATTGTTATATTGTGGTTGATAGACATTATTATAATATTAAAAGGTTTTTCATATAAAGATAATTTGGATTCTCATAAGGGAAAACCTGTTCCATTATACGGCGTGGTCTTATGAGATATCATTTATTTGTTCAAACTGTTTTTAATTGTTTTACTCATACCAGTCCCATGACTGACCCGGAGTTTATTTTGTTTTGTTTTCCCTAAACTCTTGGGTGCCCAATTTTGTACGGGCAGTCAAGTAGTCGGGATTTACAGATACTTGAAGAGCTGGAGCAGGAGGCTTCAAGATCATATAGTTATAGTTTATTTCCGTTGTGTTGTAAGTGTTGTACTCTGATAATGTTATTGTATACATATACTGATTTTATTTCAAAGATATGTTATCTATTATATGTTATTCGTTCCGCTGTTAGGTTCATGTTACTCTGATGTTGTCTTCTTCTTCTTCTTCTATTCTAAGTTTCTATCTTATCTTTCCTCACCCTCTAATTTCTTCCATTAATCATCCAGTATTTTCGACCCTTGGATGTTCGATATGTGTTGTATATCGGATAACCAAGGTCGCCAAAAACCCAGGTCATTACACTGTATGTACTGTACATGGAGCATCTTCACCAGTCCCCAAATTTTGATGATAAAGTTTTTTCCAATTTCAAACATAGAGGGGACCCAACTCCGTCATTCCTTTTCTTAGAAGCTACTTATGGGTAAACGATTGTTGAGGATGTGCCAAGCAAGCTAGGAGGCATCAGGAATCACTAGTTCTATACTCCTCAACAGCAAGGGTGCGCTCACAGATGGATGAAATGCATCATGCGTCGAATCTCAACTCACTATTATAAGGCTTCTAATATTTTTCGCTTCTTGCAGATAGAAATCCGGCTATACCCATGGGATAGGAATACCAAGAGCATTTGGCTACTCTTTTAAGCATCTCCAAGCAAGATCGGAGCGTTAAGAGATTCCTTGTAGACGCACTTCTTAATCGTCACCACCTTCTTGATGCTAATAGGAAGTTAGGATCTGGTGGGGGTCAAGTTTCGCCAGTCTCCATCCCACTAATAACCGTGTGCCCAATTCGGGAGCCTTCGGCTACAGCTGCCATATACCCCCACTCGTGTGGTAAACAAACCAATCAACAGTCGGAGGGTCAATAGTTGTCATGACCTGATCTCTAGCCAAGGGGAAGAATGTCATTAAGAAAAGGAAAAGAATTATTAAAAATCCTGATCTTCCTTGATCCAATTGGGATCCCGTGGAAAGGGAGAAGGAACCATCTATGGAGAAGATTATTGAAAAAGAGTCTCAGGCTACCTAGCCGAGGGGTTCTGCTGTAGAGACGAATACCTTTCACTCAGGCGCTCTAAAAGAAGAATTGGATTTTCCATACTGGGGCTTGCAAAATTTGGATCTCCCAAACACTTTTCTCTCTTCTCAGAATTTGAATTATGGCTCCTTTTTCCCAAAGCATGGGGATGACACTACTCCTACAAAGGACAAGGAGACGATGATGATAAGCCAAACTCCAGGCTCTGCTCCATCACTGGGGGAGCACTAGGACACACATAAGCACTACACGTCATAACACTCTTTCTGTTTGCATATGCCAAGTGCTAACTTTTATCTTTTATTGAATTATATGTGCCGTGAAGAGAGGAGGGTTTTACTATGACTGATTTATCTGTAGAGAGGTGGTCCAGCTCTCCCGACCTCCTCTCAGGAAATATGAGATAAGGAACATGACGAGAGGCGTTCTCGTGAGAGAGAGAAAAACGTGAGCGGGAGATGCATGAGAAGGAGGATCAAATGAGAAAAGAGGAGGATAAGAAGAGGAAGGATAAGAAGGAAAAAGAGAGCCATCCCAATTGAAAGATACAGAGCATGACATAGAAAAACATCGTTCCACCTCCCACTCTCATGACAAAACTTCCCGGGTGATGGCAAGACATACAATGAACATTCCATGACCAAGACCAAGTTAGAGTTTGTGCCCTAGAGGCGATCTGTTTGATGTAGTCAATAACATTGTTGATGCTATATATTATTTTTGACTAAAATTTTTTTGTTATGTTATATATACTACGTAATATAAATATTAACATAATAGAAATCCTTAGAATAATAATACGAAATTATATAGTTTCAAGTAAGTGACTTGAACACGAGATTATATAATATATTAAGTACTATAATTCTTAAATATCCCTAGTCAAGTTTAATTGTGAAAATAGGACAACAATGAAACATTAAGACTAGTATGTTGGTTGACTGATTATCATATCTCATTGATCATTAATATAAGTGATATTAATGTCAATTCATAAATATGTATTGGAGAATAGTGTATTGGAATGACCCAACTTGAGAAAACTTCATGGAGCATTATTAATATTGTCATAAGTAATTCTCAAACTGACAGTAATGTAACTATCCTCAGACCTAAATCATTATATATATTTATTCGAGGAAATTTTATTTTGATATCGTCAAAAGTTACTTTCAAACGAGTAGACGATAAAGGTGATTATCATATACATCTTGAATCGGTTAAATAATATGAATGATTTAGATGGAATTTAACCCTACAATATAAGTCGAGATATCCATGGGTCACTATATTGAGTATATCCATAGGTCACTATATTGAGTATGATTATAAAATGCACGGCCATGCTCAAATATTGATTTGTTTTATATTATCTACTCATTCATCAACTTAAAGGATTAAATTATAAAGAGGATGATACATTCCATGCCTTGAGTTTATGGATATATTGATTAAAAGGATTAGATTAGGTTGATATACCGGTCATAGAAAATGTTATATCGAATCATTCTTTTTATATAACTTGGGTAACAACAATGTATTACTAGATGCGCTCACTGTTTATAATTGAAATATGGTTTAAATTAGCCGGCGTTATAGTAACTTATAGGGTCACACATAAGAACGTTTAAAAGGGTGAGAACCGTTCTCTACAAAAGAAAATAAAACGTTGACATTTTCTTTTGTTTTGAAGTAGTAAAATGGGTTTAAGGCTACTCTTAAGATATCTCTTTTTATATTATAAAAGGGGATCCGATCTTTATTTTATTTGACATAGAAAGAAACCGAGATGTACATAAAAGGGAAGCCTGAATATGAAATTCAGCTAGTACCGATCTCTCCTCCTACTTCTCCATTTCGTTCGACGTCTTTGAGAGCAACGTTCATGGACTCCTCTAGAGGCTCCACCTTTAAGCGCTTGATTTCGATTCAACCAAGATCCAATCTTGTACGATTTCATGAATTGAAGAGCAAAGGAGAAAGGTACACGATTTTATTCATTTTTTGATTTCATGCACGGAACCTGGGTTGTTAAATCCGCTGTCAAATGATCCATTTTTTCCTTTTGACCTCT
The DNA here is from genome assembly GCA_030737875.1 of Allium sativum. Lineage (NCBI taxonomy): Eukaryota > Viridiplantae > Streptophyta > Magnoliopsida > Asparagales > Amaryllidaceae > Allium > Allium sativum. The sequence goes on along the minus strand of CM060924.1, from coordinate 820,582,824 downwards.
CACCACAAACTCCATTTCGACCCTCCTTAAAATTCACATTCAACTGCATTCCGAGGCCAACATCCTCTTGCCTTACTGAGCGTTCGGATAAAAGCCCTCAGCTATCGATTTCGTCTACATAGGATAAAACCCTATGGAATGGGTTAAAGAACTTGAGAAATCCTTCCCCAATCATTACTTTGCTAATATAAAATTCCTCCCTAACCTGCTACCTTTCCTAGAAAACTTTGGTAATCGGGTTAGGTCAAATATTGACTTTGCTTTAAATCAGTATAATCAAATTTCCAATTACTTAAGAGGATAATCTGAAGTTATAAGGACTATGGAGGTTGAGACTGAGGGAATGAAGATGGAATGGGCCTTCAAGAAGAGCATTCTTGAACATACTAAGAAAAGGCTAACTAAGCATGAGACTAAACTAGCTACCCTCAAAGAGTAGTATAATAAGACCAAAGAAGAGCTTGACAATTTTTGTGTTCGATTCAAACCAGAACTTGATCAGCAGTAGCTCCTCGCCAAGTCTGCTCAGGATAATGTGAAGTTGGCCAGTCAGTAGTGTAAATCACCCAATGTCAAGAATGAAAGTCTAAGGAAGAGTAAAAGAGGAGCAGGAGGTTGAAAATATTAAGGCCCAAATCGCGGTTTCATAAGGAGGCCAAGAACAAGGTAGAAGAAAATGCCCATGCCACTCTAGAAAATGCTTCTAACTCCCAATTCCAGCATGAGATTGAGATTTAAACTCTTAAAGCAGACCATGCGGAGATGATAAAACATATGCATCAGGAGTTTGATGGCAACATGAACATGTTTATGTTAGGGAATGCAAAATATATCGTTAAGGCAAAACTAACACTAGAGGGAGGGGATGAATAATGTTTTTAAGGAATTTAAGAAAATCTTAAACTTATATGATCTACTATATGAATCACACACCAAAAAGATAATCACAGACAAATATTCAAACACAAAAACTGAAATAAACAGAAATAAAATGCATAAAAGGAAAGAACACACCGGATTTTATATTGGTTCTGGTTACTCCTACGTCTAGTCCCACACAACGCTGGATTGCGCAGAGTTTTATTGCTATATCAATATTCAAGTACAACACCCTTGATTTCACGGTCACATGTTTACCACCAATTCCAAACACCCTTGATCAAGTATATTCCCCCTTGAATTCCTAGCTATAAGGTTAACACCATTTCCTTCCTTGATTTCATGGCTACAAGGAACACATTGTTTCCAAAACTATCTGAAAACAATCCCAAATGATTACAACCGTCCTATAACTCTTCAATAGCATTTTGATTCAGAGAGTAATGAGTAGAGAGTGAGAAGAGAAGAAGTTTTATATAATTAGACTACAAATCGGCAGAGTATAAGTGTAGACATCATAAAAATATGATATAATAATGGCGTAATAAAAGGAGATGAAGATGGAGAAGAAGAATGATAAAAAATTGAAGTCAACCCCTATTTATAAGATTTGAAAGGTTGCATTGCTTCTGAAAACTACAAATGGTGAAAAGACACTTCCTTTCAAAATAAAAAATGTGACAGTTATATGTCGACATGCCAACATATGTATGTCGACATATGTTAGTTCAAAATTGAAGTTTGAGCATTTTTTTAGTGTTTTAATATATATACGATTCTGGAAATTCATGAATTAAAACATAGTGATATAAATAAGTATTACAAAGTAGAAAATATATGGAATCATAAATATAAAACATATTTATAAAATTATAAAGTTTAATATGATAAAAATATAAAGTATATAAAAGTATATAACTATATAAACTTATAAACTTTAAAACTTGAGTCTAAAATCAAAGGTAAGATAGAAAAACTTAATTAGAATAGGAAATAGAATTTGAAAATAGAAATTTGAATTTTGAAAATTAGAATTTGAAGTTGAATTTGAACCTGGAGTGTTATTCAGAGTCTTACATAAACTAGACTCTATTACTATATTTATCTTGAACTCTTGAAATCTTGATTACTCATAAGCCTTGAATCTTCTCTGAATTCTGAATCTTTAAAACTCTTAAACTGTATAGTCCTCATTGTTAATTCATGTATACAAATCCTGCATATATGTGCATATATATATATATATATATATATATATATATATTCTAGATAGAGATGTTACTATATATACTTTATAATCAATTAATACTGAAATAAGATTGTTGTCATCAAAACTCCATTCTCCAACAATCTCCCCCTTTTTGATGATGACAACCTTAGTTTATAAAATATCAAACCTGTACATACTTGTTGATGTTGATCATTCTAATACTCTCCATGACTATATGAATCTTATATATTCTAAGTCTATATTTTACAATTTCACCTCTTTGGCATTATCAAAAAGAAATTCTAAAAATACTCCCCCTAAATCCTATAACTATCTAAATAATTCCTATACTAAAGTAAAGTACTCCCCCTGAATCCTAAACCTATATATACATGTATCATAAAATACTCCTCTAAATTTACGATTATTCAATAATCAATATTATGTATAAGAACAAATCAATAAAACATCATAATTACAATTGTTTTAAGTCATATATACAAATCAACCCAAGCACACGAATCCAAGTATTAATTTACATAAGTTCTAATATACATGTTTTAAGTCAAGTAATTTAAATCAATCATAAGTACAAACAAATTCAATCAAATTAAACCAATCAAAGAACACCAAACTATTAAATGTTTCTTAGGACTTCTACCCATTCATCTGGTCCAATGATTGGATTCTTCTTGATGTCCTTCCAGTTTTCTTCATTGGTGATTGGTGCTTTGTTGTTTTCATTTCCGAAATGAGAAGAAATTGACCAACGAATTACGTCAAAGTGTTTCTCTTGATATTCAACCATTCTCATCTAAATTAATGGTAGATAACGCAAATTTAGTAGTACTATAGAGAGGATGTTTTTGAAGGAATTCAATGTTTCTTCAAGATTTTCACTTAAGTTATGAATTGGATTTGCCATAGTTTTGATAAGAATTGAATAGAGAAGAATAAGAAATGAAATAATGAATTTTTCTGGAAGAAGTAGGCTTAAATAGGGTCTGGAATTCGTTGGATTTGAATGAACATGAGTTCGTTATTTAATTTTAAATTTTGAAAAGTTTTGAAAATCTGGTGTTATATGTCGACATAGCCAAGTATGTATGTCGACATACTTATTAAAAGGAATTGAAAATTTGAAATTTTTGAATCTTTTGTTCTTGTATTGTATTATATTTAACTCTAACGTTTTTACAGTAACTTAAAGATGATTTTGACATAAATAAACTGCATTCATTACTTCATAAAAAGCAAATACATTCAACTAATTAAGACAAACTAAATACGAAATTCGAAAGCAAAAACAAGCAAATATAAAAAATAGATTAAACTAGATAGGCTAGTTTTCAGCGGATGATGAGGAAGAAGAAGAAATTCCTAGCTTTCTTCCTATCTTGATCATGAACGTAGTCATTTTGCAAAAGTTCTTCTAGAACTTCTTTTGATTGCTGACAATCTTCGCATGGTTTTGAACAATCATCTCTCTGGAAATGGTTCTAGTGTTGATTAAACACTTAATACTTTCTGAAGAAGTTTTTTCTTCTTCTTCAATTTCCATAGGTTCTTATTCTTGTTGCATTCGAGCTTGTTTGTCTTCGAATGTCTCATATAGTTTGAAAGTGAGAGGAACTTGTGTAAGGTGCGTGTTTGTGGAGTAAACACCTTTCTTGGCAAAAATTCTTCTCCGTGAAGATCAACTCCGAAATATTTGAAAATGCGGGTGAGATAAACTCCATAACAAAAAGTGTTTTCTCTAGATGCAGTTTCTATGGGCTTGAACTCTCTTAAGATCATGTTAGCCCAATTGATGTTGTAGCCACCAATAATAGCAAAGAGGGCTTTTTGGACCTTGAGAGTTGGGCAGTTAAAGTTTCTGGAATGAGGAGTGACGATATGTTGAAGGAGAAGGTTTACGATTCTTGTTTTTGGGCGGACAAAGTGATTTTTGAATTCCATTTGAGCATTGGTTTCAAATATGTCGTGATAAGTCTCTAAGTCGATTTCATCAATTTTGAAGTCCGAAAAATACGAGCCCGTGCTTCTACAATTTAAGATATTGCCCAAGATTTCGGAATCCAGAACCATTTGCGTGTCGTTGACGCTACTCTAAATTTGGTCTTCATTGCCTTCGAAAAATCCGCGATTAAGATTCGCATAAAAAATCTTGACAAGCTTCAGGTAACAAACTTCATCGTTATCCCGAGAGTCAACTAAATTCAAGACTTCATCATGATTAAAAAGAGAGATAAGATTATAGGATGGAAAATCTCCAATAACGACGAAAGCACCCGTTTTGACCTTAGAATTTGCTAAATAGTTGTAATGACCCGGCGGAAATTCGATGCTCGAATTTCGACAATAATATATAAAACTCATATTACTTGCCAAAACACAAGTATCGAACAACACCAGACTGTTGATAGAAAGAAATTAGAGGGTGAGAGAGAAAGAAATGTTAGAATAGAAGAAAAAGAAGAACACATCAGAATCTCACAGTGGAAACGAATAAATATAATACATCAAAAACTCTTTACAAAAGAACTGTATATACATACCGATCATCAGAGTACAATTATATCTGTCACAGCGGTAAATAACTTTTAATAACCAACGGTGAAGCCTCCTGCTTCCAGCTCCTAAATTCCAAGCGAAATCTAACCTGGGAATATACTCGGTCTGACCCGAGCACATTTGAAGCAAAGCAAAATTCACCCGGATCAGTCTAGAATACTTTTAAGTGATAAATTCACAACAAAATAACTCGTTTAACTTTGTAAATCCTTTTTGAAATCAAAGGATAATAGTAAGACCAGTCCACACATAAACACAGAAGGTTTTTGCCTTACTATAACCCAAATCAGTTTTGAAGTCAATATCTTTTCTGATATTATAATAATGTCTATCAAATCTCAAATAGATATCAATCTAGCAGAACGCTTGCATCTCACGCTCTACATATATAGTATACAAACAAAATCGCGGGTTCTTATTGGAAAATGGATTCCAACTATTGCAAGGTATGGGGCCACCTTTCGACAATGTACCTCCGGAGATGAATACATCGGGGTTCAACAAAAACGTCTTGCAACCCGGCTCACACATGACCGGTCCCTCATTTCTCTTGAGAGTACCAAATACATCATCACCACGGTTGGGGGCCAGCCAATCGCATTGATAACATAGGTATAAAATAAAAGGGACAACTGAAGGCATTTGATTTCTCCAGATCAGGTAATGATATACCCTAATGGGTGCGACCCACATAGCCGTGCTGCCTACCCGATTTTGTGCCATTTCTCGGTTAATGAGGTTTGAGGTTACGTTTATCTTAATAGCAACTACATTCACTTTGAATGCCACATCGTCAGATCCGTCAAATCACTAGGTGTTAGGCAAGAGTATTTCTCCGCCACCAAACTTGGTATATTTGTAAAAACCAACATACGTGATTTAAAGGAAATACTCTGTCAGACATTCGTCCACACAAGTCATCCGGGAGCAAGATGAACCGAAGGCAACCTCCTACTGCATCCAAGGAATCACCCTATAGATCAGTAGCGAGAAGTCCTTGCAAATCCGTAGATTCCATCCACGACAGAACCACAGTGTATCTCTGGGAGCTAACCAGAGATTATAAGTAGTTCTTCCACTTTATCACAATCTACGGTCTTCAATGCTCCATCTTTATTCTCTGGAAGTTAGTTTCGATCGCAACGTTGATTTTGAAGTGGTTTTGGGTCTAGTTCCCATCCCGGTCTCTTCGAAACAATACGACAAAAAGGTCCAATAATTTATTTGATAGTCGGTTATTTAACTATCAAACCTTAACAATGCTGTTAAGTACTTGGTAGCTCATGTCTTTACTGATATTCAATTGTCGAAACTATTTCATTGATTCTTAGACATCGATTCCATATTTCCATTACCTCAAGTAACATATCTTTATTTACCAAATCCCATTTCACTTTATTATTCAAAAATATCACTTTATATTCGCCAATCTCTTACGTTACCTTTGCCTTGCGAAAATCTCCATATTCTCATTTCAAAGACATAAATAAAACTATATTTCAAAGTTAATCGAACAAATGTTAAATTTATACATCATTTATATTTTTAAAACTTACCAGATTAAGATCTTGCAAATCTTCGAATTTCCTCGTAACACTAATAATTAATCTAACTGTTACAAACTAATATTATTCCTCGACAATCGTGAAGTCGTTCAAGTTGGGGTGTTTAATTACCTCTCAGACCTTGACCGACAACAGTCTTATCTTAGAACAAATAAAAGTTTGAAAACACACGATTATCATCCTACTTGTTATCACTTCCCTTTACCATTTATTTAAAACACGACTTTAGTAACCATTTCATTTATTTGGAATACTTATTCTCAGAACAATTCTCTTTACTTTGATTAAAGAAAACTAATTAAATGTAACTTATTAGCTTTTAACTTCTTCCTTATAACTCATTTATAGTTTGATTTGTTTCGAATTCACTTTTACTAAGTCTCTTACAAAATTCAACTAAGCTTCTTCTTTTTGCAAGTATTTTTCTTCAATTTTGGTTCAATATCTTAAGTAGCACTTGTTTAAGTTTCATGTTGAGTTTAACTTTATTACAAACTTCATTTTTGGATCCAACTCTGAAACCTTCTTCCTTTATTTCATTTAAAAAGAAATTTAGTTAAACTTGGTTTCCATTTACCAAACTCCCCTTCGATTTATTTAACTTGAACTCGAATTCTAAATCTCCTTATGCCATTCCTTTACATCCCTCTTGAAATCATATTTAACTTTAATATACTGGATTAATTAATTTATTCAAAACAAATCTCACTTACCATCTTGGTTTCAAATCTGGTTTTATAAACCATTCCATACAAATAGAAATTTCTTACTTACTTTGTTCACTTAACGATTGTTCGAAAAACTCATTTGTATATAAACCAATGTTACCAATTGAAAGAGTTGACTAACTCAACTTGGAAGCCCCATTAACTATTAACTGATCTCTCTTTTGATCATCCTATTAAATTAATTAAAAACATAATTAATTTAATATAAGCTCGTTCAATGTTTTCCTCGGAAGTAGTTATCTCAGATCATCAACCCTCTGGTTAAATTCTGACTGCCTTAATATAAATCATTTAAAAATCTCTTTTAAAATATACAATTAAAAAAATATTTATATATTTCAAATAACTCAAATAAAATAACTTGAAACTCGATTCAATTATGAATTAAATTTTATAACTTTAAACTTCGTCAAATTCACCTGACGGCAAAACATGTCTTAAAATAATATATTTTAAACCCTCACTACCAATCACTTAATCAATACTTTCGATTGATTAAAATCACAATAATAATTACCATCCATTCAACCATTAGTATCCAAACAGGTTTCAGTATCATTTGGGGTTTAATCAGTTCATGTGTAAACCATATAAAAATAAACAACATATAAAATATTTTAAGGAATCCGGTCGGATCCTTCCAACCTGTCCTTCCCTGCATATCAGATAATAATTTAAACTAACACATTCAACCATTAACAAACAATGAGCAATCACGACATCCAATCAAACAATTAATTGTGAATTATAGTTATGTGGATTTAGCACATCATAGTAATCCAGAAAAGTGTGAGAAAGAACTCACCTTATTTTTCGATTTATGATCGCCGCGTTGTTTCGTTCAATTTTAAACAAAGGTTTAAAACTAAACAAAGAGTCTGATTTGCTTCCAATCCCTTCAGACTTTGCACGGTTGTGTAGAATTCTACGATACGAATTCAACATCTCTGGCATCGTTCAATTCTGCAAATGTATAAGATAATTATATCCGTCATAAATTTCAAACTTGAGTAAGAATCAACGTATAATTAACCTAACCTATAATTAACCTAGCTTATAAATTAATCACTAAGTTTTTATTACCCTCATTATTAACCGTTGATCACGATGTTTGGCTCAGTAACATTGAAACTAAAACCCGGCTCCATCTTTGTTTGTTTCCAGGCAGCCCTTTCTTCGCCCACCCTTTTTCTTTGTCTTTGTTTGCCCCTCCATCACAATGCTCCGGTACGTATCATAATATATATATTATTATTCTTTAAATCCGCGAAAGGCCCAAGTCCACTTATGAAAACTCCAGCACAAGTCCTAACCGCCCCCATGCTTGTTCTTCCGCATGTTTGCCCCTTCATTGAAATAGAAACCGCCATTCTTCCTTACTCCCTGTAATATATATGCACCCCTTCTCAGCGAACTAAAAAGCCAACTACCCCAAAGATCCCACCATCTTGGCGAACTCCATTTTTAACTCTACAATTCTCTCGCCAACGTTTCCTCACAACCGAACTTCTGGAAAAAACAAAGCTCACCATGCTCTTCTTCCCAGTGATGAAATGTGAAACCGGCTCCAGGAAAATGAAAATGCAAGCCCGCTGCCCCTCCATCTACAACAAATCGTGACTGAATATACACTCCGCCATTAATGTACGCATGTACATAGATCCTCCGGTCACCATTCACGCGGAGTTCGGCGCCTCCGACATATGTTGCGACCCATCTTCGATGGCCAACATGGATCCAGAGAACTCACACTATTTATTTATATATATATTTTATATAAGAGAGACCTGAAGTCATTAGAGTTTTTAAGAGAAGAGGACGGCAGTAGGAAGTAACATGATTGAATGATTTCTGTGAGTGAACACGTAAGGAGAGAGTGCTACTATGTTCGTATGTACATGAAAGCGACCTGAAATAAACTGGTCAAGACAATAGCATATATAAGATTCAATCAGCCGATCTTGTAAGATTTTTGTGCTGAGATTTCCTATAAAGATTTGCCAAGATGTATACAGAGCAAGACTTTGATAAGAACATGTGCGTGGATTCTTACTGTGCAGAGATTTAGTAACATGCCAAGATTTTCCCAAGATTTTCAAACCATGACAACAGACACTTTTTAGAAGATTTGCACATTGTTTTAAAGATACGCTGCATATATATATATATATATATATATATATATATATATATATATATATATATATATATATTGTTAGGTATGGTGTCCTTGATTTCCAACCACGTTTTCGGCATTGGAATATGGTCTACAACTGTGCCCAAGTCCTACTGTTTCATGCTGCTTTAAGATTTCCATTTATTACTAGTCAATGTATACAATTTCTTTTCGGTGACACACGTTCCATGCAACTTTAAACCATCATTTGCATACATGCACAGGGTTTATCATTTGCTTTTATCACAAAGTTTTCCTTTAAATATATATATATATATTTGTTTTATCGAGATTAGATATTTATTTACGATATTCTATTGTGTAAGATTTCGTTTATTTACGGACCACTATCGACAAAAATAAAAATACCGTTGTGTCGACCAACGCCCCATGATCCCAAAAATATCATAACATTGGTAGGTTAATTTATATATATCAAACCCCAAAATATGGGTACAGGGTGCAAAACACTTCAAATAAAAATTTGCATATTTTGCGAAATAAAAATTATAGTAAAATTCTAAAAATTAAATTATACTTACGCCTCAAAGGTCTTATCAAAATTCGAAACCGATATTTAATTATATTAAATTATCGTTACAGTTTATAATTGATTTCATAGCGATTTCCTAAAAAATTGATTTGGCCATATCTTAAAATTTATACATTGGAATTTCGATTTTTCTGTTCCATTGGAAAAATATGATTAAGTCGATCCGAACGATTCTTGTTTCACAGAAATCCGATTTATATCGGATCCTGTACAGCCGTTTAAAGTTCGAAACGCCATATTACGAACTACTGCGTCGCTGCAGCTCGTTTTATAATTAAATTATAAATTAAACGTCTAACGTCGTTTAAATAACGAATAGTAAAAAAATTCCGCTATAAACAATATTAACCCATTTTAAATTGTTCGCTCACACTATATTGTGAATTCAACCTTTCCCAAATATTTTGAAAATAAAATATTTCTATATTATTTATATTCATAACATATTCAAAATAAATAGTTAAACTCGATTATTTAAATTCAAATCATTATTTTAAATAATAAAATAATTCAAATAATTCACCAGAAAGTACGGGACGTTACATTCCTTTCTCCTTAAAAAAAATTTCGTCCTCGAAATTTGCTAAGGTAGAAAGCAATGCTATAACCCATTGTTTTTACAAAAATATTTAATAATAATTCAGTTTTATTTCAAAAACCAAACTTAACTGGTTTTAAAACCAATTTGTATTCAAATAATAAAATTTTCCAAAAACTTCAAAAATATTCTAACACCTTAAATTTTGGAAAAGTTTTGGCAGAGTCTCCCTGTACGAGGACATCTGGAATATTGCAGGTTCAAGAAATAAATATATCTCGACCAACATGGTTGGAAAAATCCAAAATCCAAACTCAAAACCCAAACAAAACCAAAAAATTTATATTTTGCGTAGGCGTACCTTTTTGCGAGCGCTATTATTCAATAAGCGATAAATTATACTTGTGCTTGCTTAATTAGCATGCCAAACTGGATTCATTTAACTCCAGAATTCTCTCGGACAAGGTTTAAAGTTGAATTAACTCTTCTGTACCTGTTCTCAACTCCAATGAAATTTATTAGTTTTCCAAACAATATCAATAAGGTTTAAATATGCCTATCATCCATATCATTCATATCGAACAGTTTGAAATAATCTTACCACTTTATCCAGTTCTCATGTATTTAATTATGACCAAGTCTTAGTAACCCATTCTGATTAAGTCATCTTGGATTAATTTATTTATTCAGATTGGTTTTCAACCAAGTTTAATCATTCCAGGGTTATATTCAAGCAATCCCCCAGACAATCCAATCACATCATTCAAAATAACATTGGCAAATGTTTTTACTCACAACTCAAGTCAAATACTTATCGACAATCCAATCCGATCATAAGAAGTGGAGATAATTGATGTATGTAAAGAAATTGAATGGATATGAATTGAATAGGTACAACTTTTTAGAAATTAATGACACCTTTTCAGACCTGGGGAGTTGGTGAAAAGTTGGAGGGAAGTTTGAAAGTTTAAACCTTTGAAATTCAAATTTTGAATTTCAATTTACAGGCTGATATGTCGACATATGGACATATGTATTTCGACATATATGTTTTATTTCAAAGGACATTTGGTTTTTGTGACTTTTGATTCAAATTATCGATTTATATTTCAGGTTTAACTATTTCCTGAAATAATTCTAATCCTAGAAAACATCCAAAATTTATTTTATTTTATTATTTTATTAATTATTATTATTATTTTGAATTTCTAATTTCAAATTTGAATTTTATATTTCAAGTTTGAATTTTAAATTTCAAGTTTGAATTTTAAAGTTTAAATTTCAAAAAAAGGCAAGCAAAAAATCCATTCAACCAAGAATTTAAAACTTTATTAAGGCGTATCCAGTTTTTAGAACCTTTTCTTCGAAATTTTTTGAGTTCTGAATTGCCGTGAAGCACATATTTGAGTTTCTGGTTTTTGGCTCTTCATCAAGTGATGATGAATCTGAATCGTTTAACGTTGCTGCGTATGCTCTCTTTCTTTTCTTTGATCATTTGATATTGTCCGTTTGATGAATCAATTTATCTGGATGTGAACACATTCTCTTCATATGACCTGGCTTATTGCAGTTATAACATCGACCATCATTTCTTCCTGAACTTCCCTGGTTATTACTTTGAAAATTAGTTTTCTTTCTATATCTCAATTTGTTTTGACATGTCTTGTCATTAAGGCTGTCTCTTCATCGTCTTCACCGCTCGAGTCAGAATCATTGGTTATTGCTTTGAATGCTATGGATTTCTTTTTAGTTGGCTTGTTTTCCTTTATTTTCTATAATTGGACTTCAAATGACATCAAGTTCCGATTAACTCCTCAATCCTCATTTCACTGATGTTATGGGCTTCTTTAATCGCCAATGTTTTCTGATCCCATTCTGGAGTCAATGAACTCAATATTTTTATGACTTGGTCTTCTTTAGAATAAATTTTTCCAAGTATTATTGACGAATGCACTATCTCTTGAAATCTGCAATACATATCGAAGATATATTCATTCTCGTTCATTTTGAATAACTCAAACTAATTAACTAACATTGGTATCTTTGTTTGTTTATTTAACTTTACTAGTTCTTTCATGAGTAACTTGTAAAGTTCTCCAAATTTCATGAGCAGATTTGCAAACTGATAAATTCATTCCTATCTAATGAACAGAACAACATATTCATGGATTTAGAATTGCTTTGTGCAGTAGCCTTTAGTTGATTAGTCCATTGTGCAAAATTAGTTATGGGTTCCACATATTCAGTCTGTGTGATATTCCATGTGTCTAATCCTAATGATTGAAAATATATTTTCAACCTACATGCCCAATATGAATAATTACTACCATTAAACAGCGTTGGTCTAACTGTGGATTGACCCTCTACAAAAGAACTATTATTACTAGTGTTGATTACCATTATAACTATTTTCAAAAATCAGATTATGAACTTTTTGAAAGACCAGGCTCTGATACTAATTGTTAGGGAATGCGGAATGGATCGTTAAGGAAAAACTAACACTAGAGGGGGGTGAATAGTGTTTTTAAGGAATTTCAGAAAATCTAAAACTTATATTGTGACACCCCACGTATGTTAATGTCACTATATATATAATGCATTAAGTTTCACGAAGAGTTGTAGCTAAATAAGAACATAATATCACAAGACAGACATGTAAAATAGCAGCAGAATTAAAAACTTTATTTAAATCAAAACATCATGGTCCTAAATACTGAGTTTACATCATAAGTTTGAAGTAACCAATTACATCAATAATCTATCTTGCCAAAAATATCAGAGTACAAAAGTATAAAACCGTATTTCCCATGCGAAGCCAGAAGAGAGTTGACAAGAAGTCAAAGAGGTGCATCAATATCCAAAATCCAAGCTAAGCTGAAAGAATCCAAATTCTAAGCAATCCCACCCTGAGAACCTGGGGAGGGGGGAGGACGAAAGAAGGAGAAGAGGAAATAAAAAGGGTCAAACATAAAGTCTAGCGAGTCCAGTTACTTTTAAATATTAATACATAAATAAAAGTATCATGGCAGGTATATAAAAACCGGAAGAACAAGATAACAATAACAAGGACAAGTGTGAACTGAGCAAAGTTTGAATAGAATATATTGCGCTTCTTAAATACGTTTCTCTGCACTGCACTGATACTAGTATATCAGAAACAAAAATATACCTACAAATACTGTTCCATTACATTTTCTTTATTGTTAGATTACTTGGGTTAACAGAACTCAACGCTTATACACCGTCGTACCCATTTACTTCCCAGTGGATTAACCTAATATGATATATATATATATATAAATATAGATACCCCTTAATACTGAGGTACACCCTGTGGTACCCCGCTCGCGCAGTCTCCCATGTAATACCACAGAAAAGTACGCAACTCCTCATCCTACGTCGGACTGATGTACGGATCTCTATATAATAATATTACGTTCCACATATATCTGTCATTACTATGCTATGTAAGCGTATGGACTGCCACCATTGATCGAATCAAATTTCATTCCGGAGTAATGCGCTCAAGTCTACGATACATCACCCAGAGCAGTCATGCATGTATCTAGACTGTTCCACGTATGTACTGTAATTGTAGCTCGATGCCTCAATCGCGCATCCTCTAATGTGCACCGAGTTCTGTGGCAGGGCGATACAAGAAACACAGAACTCGGTCGGGAGCTTTTACATACCTGTACAGGCCCGCCTTTAAGAGCCTCAAAATACGGATATTCCTAAGGTCTGTTTTCCATGGTGGCTATGGCCCCACCTCGGCCCCTCCCTCAAATAATAAAGACTACAAGAGCTAACCGACCGCCCCTAATAACAAAACAATCTAAACATCCATTGGCGCCTCCCTTTAACCCCTTATCTCGATAGTGAAAGGTGAATGGTATCTTGGGTTTAACTCTAGTCTTTTCGCATCCCATTGGTTGTCGATGACGGGTACTCGACGATCTGCTATCTTTATTGGTGATGACCCCGCCTCCCGTTGAGGCAATCTCCGAATCACCCTGCCGTCACCTTGTCACAACATTCTGACTGCAAAGCTACTTTTGCTGTCAAGGCCTACCCACCTAGTAGTTACGCGCAGACCCTACCTCTGTGTGCACAACCAAAATATTTGCCACCACGCAGAGGACTACTAAAAGCACCTTACGTATCTCAGGAAGCCGCGTACTTCCCCTTCCAGTCCTTTGGAGCCGATAGAGTAATCAGATAAAAGTGCGCTTCACTCGTGCCTTATAACACTACGATGATCTACCCCGTTGGGTTATTCACCCTTAAACGTGCAGACTGGTCAAAGCGCCTCACTTTACTATGTTGTTAGACCCTACGTCTAAACATTCTTTTACGCGCTTGCCTTACCTCATCATGTTTTCATTTAACTTGGTTATACTCATTCATATTGAATTCCTAATCAAGTTACCAAGTTCCTCTTACTTATTAATTTTGGTTATAAAACTTAACCCATTTAAGTTTATTAATAAGCTTGTAACATGTTATTCTCTAGATTGTGGCCCAAAGTCTGTAATCCACAATCTCCTTTGTATTTTTGCTTGGTTACATGATTACAATAACATGTTCTACTTTTTCTGTTATTAAGTATACCATAATTCACATGTTTCGTAATTAGCATGTCACTTACCATTTATGATTAAATATAACTTATTTCATTTTTCAAGTTTTCCTCATTCTTTCTCATTTAATCATAATTCCATCTTATCATTGTTTACTTATTAACTTAGTTCTCTTAACTAAGGTTTACTAATAAGTTTCCTTTCCATAAATATAACTTATATTGTCCTCCGTAGATTTCAGATTCTTGTTTTTGTAAATAACTTAATTTACAATTAAGTACAACTTATCCGCTTACATAAGTTATTCTACTCCCTTTTCATTTATTATAACCTAATTTATAATTTCCACTTGTCCCTAGGACAAGTTTACCTATTATCTTTTCTATTCATACATGTTAATGCCCCAGATCACTCACATTAAGTCAACCACTTGTGGATGCTGGATATGCTGTGCGGCTCCGGGAAGACTTAAACCAAGAGTTTAGACTTAACCTCGTGTCATGATGTTGTTATGCATTAGACCACTCACATTAGATTAACCACTTGTGGTCGCTGGATATGTCGGGCGGCTCCGGGCAGATTTATACCACAAGTGCAATCTAACCTCATGTCTAAGCGTTACTACAGTTCCATTACTTTAGGCATATTCATATTAATAAATTTCCCTATTCCAAATATAGATTTTCATGCCCCTTTTTAATTCATATTTCATTATGCACAACATGCCTTTTTTTCCCAAGTCATAAATCAAGGTATATATATTATGCCCAAATTTGTATTCACATATTTGCTAATTTATGTCCCTAGTTCATATTCACATATTTCAGTACAAGTTATGCCCAAATTCATATTCACATATATACCAATTTATGCCCCAATTAATATTTACAAATGTCCCAATTGATGCCAAATCATATTTTACATATGTTCCAATTTGCGCCAAATCATATTTTACATATGTTCCAATTTACGCCAAATCATATTTTTCCCAAACGATTTCCAATTTCGTGCGTTCGCATATTTCAGCGTTAGGCCTAGGCTCGAAGGTAGGCTGGCTATAAAAATAAAAAGGGAAAAAGAGGGAAAGAAGAGAATCAAAGCTGGCATAATGACGAATCAATAATTAACTGACAGAAATAGGCATAAAACTGAATAGATATATTATGACAAGATTTAACATGGGGGCGGTATGAACATATAAAGGCAGATTTGATAATTATGTCATAATAGAACTTGTTTAAGCATAGATCCAATCTCCAATTTTATATACATATTATGATTTCTAATTAAATATTTAGATCTAAAAATAACATGAACTCACATTGAATAGATCTAAGGAAATGGATCCAAATAACTGAGAAGAACATGTTGGATTTTGTTGTAGCAATCTTTGAATATGTATAATCTTCTTTGAATTGATTTTGTAAAAGAATAGGCTACTTAATTGAAGCTGCTGCAGAGCCTCACCGTCACCATTATTTTTCAGCTGAATAAAACAAGAGAAATGAGCCTGTATATATAGTTGCCATCCTCCGAATTTCGACTGCCACCTCAGCCTTAGGGGTGTCGACCCCGGTGTCGACACTCCTTTAGGGGGGTCGATCTTGGTGTCGACACCCCCCCCAGGGGGTCGACCCCCTAGAGTGGGAATTTTGGCGCTCTCCGAATTTTTTATTTTTGAACTGTTTCTAGATAAGTTTGGTCTGATATATATATTTATTTATATATATATATAAGTTTTCTACGTGTATACAAACTTCAAACCCTTGTAACTTCTTCATACGGTGTCCGTTTTATGCAAACCAAATATCTATCTTGACCAGAATTTCAAGACGGATGCAATGGCATGGTCCATTTTACTTAATTCTGAATATTTAATTAAGTTTTCCTTAATCCATTGTTAATAGTGTATTTTAAATTAATTATTATTTAATTTATCATCTTTAGTGTCTTTAAAATTATGGGGTGTTACATTCTCCCCTACTCAAAGAATTTCATCCTCGAAATCTCTTAAGTTAAGAAGAGCGTATACCCTAACATCCAACAATCGTACATTCATCTAGCAATCACAGGCATCCATTGTCCTTAAGAAATTTCCAATGCCTTTATGAACACATGCAATAGTGTTGTTTATGTGCATAAACTAATGCAAAAGATTAGGCGATCTACTAATTCAGTTGACCTCCTTAGTGCAATGTATGTTTGTGTCATGCAACCAAAATGTATGCAAATTATCCTAATACATGTAAGTTCTATATGTGTGCACAAGCATCCATCCAAATGCAACATCAATGTGACGATACACCCATTTTCATCCAATAAATTTTTAAATGCACACACATCCATATGCAATATGTAAGTGATTGAGTTGATCTAGTGCCTATTGTGTGCGTATATGCATCCACGAGCAATCATTAGCAAACACTTGCATCCATCCAACATAACATGTCTCAAACACATGTTTAAATTCATTAGTTTTCTACCTAAAGACTCGATCTATAGTAGATATTCAAGCGATAGATACAAGTATTAATTCGAAGCTTGGAAAATGAAGTTAAGAACATATTCTCAAAAAGGAAAGGATATGAAGCACGAATCTTGTCTTTAGCCTCCCAAGTAGCATCCTCGCGGTCCTCTCCCCATTGCACTTTTACTAGCTTCACTTCTTTGTTGCACAATTTCTTAACCTCCGATCCAAGTATGCAAGTCGGAACTCGTCCCATCATTTCTTCCTTCTCTACTTTCACTTCCTCTCGCAAGTTTGGCTCCATTACCTTGAACTCTATATTAGTCCTTCTCCTATATGCGTAGGATTTCTGTCGGTCATGTGTTGTCTTCACTTCGTCTGTGGATAAGATTGACCTCGTCTGAAGTGTCTCTAATCCTATCGGGTCTAAGTAGAAGTCTGTCTTGTCGACTCCCATCAACAAGTCGGTGATCTATAAGGTCGTCCGTATAGTGTCTCAAAGGGTGCCATGTCAACAATGCCGCTAGTTTCTTGCTCTTTATTGGAATAAAATGGTTGCTCTTAGTAAACCTGTCCACTGTAGCCCAAATGTTGGTATTTCCTTTCCTTGATCTAGGCAACCCATCTATGAAATCCATGTAGATGCTCCACTACTTCCACTATGGGATTTCCAACGAATGAAGCAATCCATTGGGCTTCCTTTAGGACTGTCTTCAATAGGACTCCCATCCCGATATGATTCACCTATCAAACCTCTTCTCAAGTAGCTCCCATGCTTGCTTACAAAGTTCCCTCTTTTCTTTTAGGTTTGACATGTTGCACAGGCAATGCAACTGGCTCTGCATTGTCCACCAAGCATCTGCGGAAACCAATTTCGTGCCTCAGGGGTAAACCCCGAACCTCATCAAAACATCAGGATACTCACAACAATTGGTATAGATCGCAAACCATTGATAGATATATCAAGGGGTTCTAGGAGACTAAGCATGACAGACCCTTTTGGGGTCATAAGAAATCTCGAGAGTCTTTCGATGGCAAGTCAGAAGTCTAACGACCCTCTCACAATCAAGAATGGCTCCATATATGGTTAACTAATCCATCCCTAAAATCAAACCATATCTCATGAAATCAAGAACATATGCATCGCAATCAAACTCGACGCCTAACACAGAGATTCTCAAACCTGACAAATCCTCGATAAATGAGACGTACCTCCAATGAGGTTTGAGACAATAACGGGATCCAAAACCATACTAGCATATAGGTGCAGAGACTCGGCTAAAGGATCAAATATAAAAGAATGTGATGCACCAGAAAAAGAATCCTAACAGGATGATCAGAAATAGAAATCAAATCTTCGACGGAAACTTTCCATCTCTATCCTGTCCACCAGCTATAAGAACATTAGCTTGTCCCCTAGAAGTTCCCGCCCTCTGGCCTTGTCCTAGTCTCTTTGGGCACTCCTTAATAAGATGTCCCACCTTACCAAAGTGTTAACAAATGCCATTCCTCTTTCTGCAATCCTTTTTCAGATGACCCACCGTATCGTAATTATGGTATTTCCTCTTTTCTTCTTTCATTTATATTTCCTTCTTAAGCCATGATTTTCTTCCATCTTTGGGCTATGCTCCTTAGCCCCAACTCCCTTATTCTCCTTTTTACCATCCTTGTGCAACAAGCTAACAAGTCTCTTGAAAGCTACCTTCATCGCACGGAAATCCTTATGAGGTTTAAGATATAATAAGCCGCAGGTGAAACTACTTCGACTACATATGGAGGTTGGGCACTTCTTTGCCCTTCGACATGTATCATAGTTTTAACATGCCTACGGAATCATGCTGAAATGGGGATACCCTTTCAGGAAGAAACGGTTCCCCGAACAAAAAGGAAAAGTAATCAAGCGGAGAATCGAGAAGATATTTATGGCTTTGGGAAATACGCTTTTCAAAAACAGACTTTTTATTTTAAAATACTTTGTTTTTGAGACCTTTTTGAAAACCATTTTCAAAATATGTTATCCGATCTTATAACCATATGCTCTGATACCAAATGTGACACCCCACGTTCGTTAATGTCACTCTATATAGAATACATTAAGTTTCATGGAGCGTTATAGGTAAATAAGAACATAATATCACAAGAAAGACATGTAAAATAGCAGTGGAATTAAAAACTTTATTTAAATCAAAACATCATGGTCTGAAATACTGAGTTTACATCATAAGTTTGAAGTAACCAATTACATCAATAATCTGTCTTGCCAAAAATATAAGAGTACAAAACCATAAAACCATATTTCCCATGCGAAGCCATAAGAGATTTGTAACAACCCGTATTTTGAATAACATGTTATAATATAAATCAAGGCAGAATTAAATTGTAAAATCTGAATCAAGGGAAACAGGCTGTGCCATTGCGTTCGTCTCGGAAAAATACGCGAAATAGAGTCCGAGTTTTCGAAAAACGGAGTCCATATGACCAAGTTATGGCCCAATGAAGTTTTCAGAAAATGCCAAGCCCGAAAACAGTTCAAATTCGAATTCAGGTTTAAATTTCAGCCAAAACAGGATAGGCGGGAATTCTCCCGCCCCAGGCAGGGTCGACACAGGGGTCGACACCAGTGTCGACCCCCCATGGGTCGACACCCATGTCGACCCAGGGGTCGACCCCCCCGGTCGGACCAGTTTTTCTGGTGCACCATTTGTGACAAGTGAGTCTTGCTCTAGAAGTTTCTGATGGGATTTGACGGACCTGATGTGTTTTACGGTTAATCCTATGGTCTAAACTAACCTAATCACCTATAAAAAGACCCCTAGACCTAGCCTAAACCCTCATTAATCATTCCTACAACTAAATGTTGCCCAAATGTTCACTAATCATGGCCTCCACCTTCTTCATGAGAGCATGAGTATCTCAAATCAATCTATGTCATAAAGGAGCCATCTTTCTTAAGTAAAAGAGCCATCTTTCTTTGTCTTTGGGGTTATTCCTTCTTGTTCTCAAGTCTTGAAGTGGAGTATATCGTCTTTGGTTGCAGATTTGCTAGTGTGGCTTCGTCTCAATCTTATTTTATATTAATTCTAGTCTTCATAGCATTGTAAGCCCTATACTACTCTTAGATTCTAACTATGAAGTTAAATGTGACATGTTGCAAGTTTGAGTTTGGGCCTAAGTATGATTTGTGCTTTGATTCTATCATGTTATGCATAGATGCATGTTTGTAAAGCTATCACCTTGACTTTGTGCATAGAAAACTATGAGCTTTGATCCTATCATGTTATGCATAGATGCATGTTTGTAAAGCTATCACCTTGACTTTGTGCATAGAAAACTATGAGTTTTGATCCTATCATGTTATGCATAGATGCATGTTTGTAAAGCTATCACCTTGACTTTGTGCATAGAAAACTATGAGCTTTGATCCTATCATGTTATGCATAGATGCATGTTTGTAAAGCTATCACCTTGACTTTGTGCATAGAAAACTATGAGCTTTGATCCTATCATGTTATGCATAGATGCATGTTTGTAAAGCTATCACCTTGACTTTGTGCATAGAAAACTATGAGCTTTGATCCTATCATGTTATGCATAGTCGCTTGCTTGTAAAGCTATCACCTTGACTTTGTGCATAGAAAGCTATGAACTTTGATTTGAGATGTTGCATAAAGCAACATAGAAGCTCTCATAAACCTTATGTAACTTGCATATGATATTATATGCGAATCACTTGCTATCATCCCATGTTATTTATGGCCATGTTTCACCTATTTGCTTAAGTTTGATATTATGCATGTTTTGAGGCCTATGATGTAATATGCAAGTTTATGAACATATTTATGCCTCATATGCCACCATGTTTAACTTGTGGCCAACCTTATTACCTTATGCCCTTTTTGTCATGTTTTGCCAAGTTCCCTCTTTTGATCTATGATATGTTATGCGAAACGTACATGCGATGGGAATGCGTTGGGTTTGGGTAATATTAATGACATGAAAAACATGGTTTTAAAATATGACATGAACATTGACTTGTGATTATGTTTGTAAACATAATGATGGACATGACACTTAGAAAATATGAGTGTGGCCAACTCGAGGTTGGGTTGAGTTTGTAGCATAAATCTAGCCGGAACCGACCGGCTTAACTAGTGGCTACAAACAATAGGACCCAATGTGAGTAGTTGGTCATGTTGTGCTTAAACCCGAGGTTAGACTAGGTTGTGGTGTAAAGCTACCCGGACCCGCCCGGCTTAACTAGTAACCACAACAAGGTCTAATGTGAGAGGTTGGGTGCATTAAACTAATTAATGCCACATGGTAGGGTTAAGTCATGGGCCACTTGAATACTTAACCAATTAGACATGATGGGTTGACGCGGTTAAGTCATGAACCTTGGATACCCTTAACCAACTTGATACTTGATTGGATGGGGTTAACCACACTTAACCCACTAGAAAACCCTAGTTACGTGGTCCTTCTCAGCAGTAACCCATTAGGGAGTATCAGATACCCTAGGGACTAGGCTAGGGTGGGGCACGATTACTGGGCTGGAGTGTAAGCGACCAAAAAGACGACAAAAGTAGGTGCGCCATAGTAGATTCCGACGGACCATGGTCATGCACATTGTCCGGGGATGAAAGACAGACTTGGGCACCAGTAGGTTTTGACTGTGCGTCCTTGTTTCGTGTCAGTGGTTGACACCCTAGGGCCGGATACACCCTAGGGTGGACCTATCACAGTCGACTACATTTCATGTTTGGACCGTATGACACCGATACACGACGAGTTAGGCTGCTAGGGAGCCGATCGACTAGACCGAGTAGTTGGACCTTGATTTAGGTCATCTCATGGGTTTGGGCCATCTTTGGGCCAAGGGATCATTTCTTGTTTATACTTGACATGGATTGGAATACTAGTACACACTTGGTGCAACTTAACCTTGTTTATGCGATGCCACACTTGATCTATCTTGTTAACTTTTCACCATGCCAGTTATCACCCTACATCTCATCTCTGTTTTACATGTTCAGTTAACATTATTAGTTTTTATACTAATAGTAGATAGGACTTACCAGTCTTTTTGACTGACCCGTTTTCTTTCGCCTCTTTTCTTCCGTTCCCCCCCCCCCAGGTTTGCAGGGTGGGAACACTGTTACTTAGCTGGATCTTTTGCTGCTTTTCTGAATAGCTCACGTATGGTTTGAGCATGCTATGGCCTTATGCTACTTTGGGGATAGTTACTTTATGTTTCTTTTTCGGTTTTCAGTTTATGTTCTAGACTTTGTTTTATGGGAAAATAATGACCAAGTACTTTGATGTAACTTGACTATGGTTTTGAAATGCTAAGTTTTATCCGCTGCTTTACTACTCTGTTTTACTTATATGTTCTGTCTTGTGATATCTGCTTGCATGTTTACCTTGTTTAACGCCCCTCCAAAGCTAGTGTGCTTGCAAGAGCCGCACTGGCGGAGGTGGGGTGTTACATTTGATATCAGAGCGAGGTTTACAAGATTTGGGCAAAAGGTTTTTCAAATTTACCTTTTTGGAAAACTATTTTCAAAACCAATTAAGTATTTTCCAAAGAAAAGTCTAGTTATTTTAAAAGGCTATTCCCCAAAAGCCATTAGCACTATCCTTCTTTTCTTCGTTCTGAATCTATCCATCTTTTTCCTTCGTTTCAGTATGGCCGATAATTTTGTCATCCCGGAGGGTGTACCAGTACCTGTTTGGTTTAGAAGGTACATGGAGGCAAGAGCGAATGAAGCCGACCCCGCGGATATTTCTCCTCCTCCTCAGCATACACAAGCGGATTTCGCGGAGCTTTGCAAAGACTTTAAGGCGATGGGTTGCAAGAATTTTGTCGGAACGGAGACTTCTGTGGAGGCAAGAAACTGGTTAAAGGGAACTGAAGACCTCTTTGCTATCTTTGATGTTGAAGATCGTAGGAAAGTTTTGTTGGCGGTATGGCTATTGAAAGGGGAAGCTGCTTATTGGTGGGTAGTCACCACCGCTACTAGACCAATTGAGACTTGGGATGAGTTTAGGAGAAGGTTTGGACTAAGGTTTTTATCATCAGCAGAAGAGAACCTTCAGCTGGAGAGGTTCCTATCACTAAAGCAAGGGGACATGACCGTTACGGAATATGTGGATAAGTTTAATCAACTTGCTCGGTTCGGTTTAGACTTGGTTAACACAGCTCAGAAGAAGACCCTACACTTTGCTCTAGGATTGAACGAGCCATTGCGCAGTTTGGCCATGACTCATATACCCATGGGGGCGACCTTCGAAAATTTGGTGAGTACGGCCCTACTTCAAGAGGAAGATAAGAGTAACAAGAAGAAGGTCAAGGAAAATAAGTATCAAGGCAAGAAGATAGACTCCGGGAAAGGAGGAAAGAACGACAACACGTCAAGTAAGAAGAGGAAATGCAACTTTTGTGGGATCAAGGGGCATCTGGCCAAGGATTGCAAGAAGAAGAAGAGGAATTTAGGCGAGTGTTTTCATTGCGGAGAGTCTGGACATTTTAGCAAGGATTGCCCGAAGAAGCAAGGACAGGGGCAAGGACAAACTCAGCAAGTAGGACCCTCTGGAGGGCAGTTGCAGGCTCTCCTCGCTCTTCCATCTCTTGATCAAGGTAGTGTTTCTGTAGAAAGCCTTGTTTACATTTCTGATTTTCCTGTTCGCACTTTATTTGATTCTAGTGCATCGCATAGTTTTATTTCTTCTGATCTTGTTGAAAGTTTGCACCTAAGTACTAGTCTAGTTGAGGATCCCGTTAGTGTTTCAAATCCAATTGGGGGTTCCGCCCATTTATCTATAATTTGTGTGGATTTGAAGATTTCTATCTCGACCGTGGAATTCACGTGTAAGGCTTATGTTCTTGGGTTCACGGGATACGGGTTGATTTTGGGCATGGATTGGTTGTCCAGTTATGGAGCCATCCTCGATTGTGAGCATAGGGTGGTGAGGCTCATGACTCGCCTCGGTAACACCCTAGAAATTTTTTGTAACCCTAGAGGTCCCGTCATGTTATGTTATCTTGAATCTCTTGACTCGTCCATCGATGATCTGCAATCGGTAAGGGTGGTCCGAGATTATCCTGATGTCTTTGAAGAAGTTAAGGGGTTACCCCCTAAACGAGAGATAGATTTCCGCATTTATCTTGTTGATAATGCCAACCCAGTATCATTGCCCGTTAGGCACATGGCCCCGCGAGAAAGAAGAGAGCTCAGTAAGCAAATCAAGGAGCTGCTTGAGAAAATTTTTATTAGGCGAAGCATTTCTGAATGGGGTGCTCCAGTGGTATTCGCTTCGTCTGTGTGTTGATTATCGTGAGTTAAACAAGCTGACAGAGAAGAATAGGCACCCATTACCGAGGATTGATGATCTCTTTGACCAGCTTGTAGGTGCTTCTGTTTTCTCTCAACTCGATCTAGCCACCGGATTCCATCAGCTTAGAGTGGCTGAGGATAGTATTGATAAGACTGCGTTTAGGACTCCAGATGGATTCTTTGAATGGCTTGTTATGCCATTCGGTTTGACTAATGCACCCGCGTACTTCGTGGACTTGATGAGTAGGGTGTTTCGGGAGTTCCTTAACAAGTTTGTTGTCATTTTCGTGGATGATATTCTGATCTTCTCAAAAGACGAGGGAGAGCATGCTGCACATCTCAAGGAAGTTAGGGATATGCTTAGAGCTCACCAGTTGAAAGACAAGTTCTCAAAATGTCATTTTTGGAGAAAGAAAGCTCGGTTACTTGGGCACATAGTTCCTAAGCAAAGTATAGCTGTGGATCCCGCGAAAGTGGTTGTAGTTCAAGACTGGATAGCTCCTAGGAACGCAACCGAAGTAAGAAGCTTTCTCGGTCTTGCAAGGTTTTATAGGAAGTTCATCAAGGACTTCGCTAAGATTTCAGCTCCTCTTACTAAGTTGACGAAAAAGGACTTATCCTTTGAATGGGAATTGGAGTGTGAGCCTGCTTTTCAAAGGCTTAAGAGGACTCTTACCACAGCACCAGTTTTAGCTTTACCCGATGAAGGGAAGATGTTTGCCGTGAACACCAATGCACGTGACATGGGATTAGGCACGGTCCTGATTAAGAAGAAAGAGTAATATGTTATGGGGTTAGGCAACTCAAAGTTTATGGGAAGAACTACCCCACGCATGATTTGGAGTCGGCGGCGATTGTCTTTGCGCTTAAATCATGGCACCATTATCTTTTGGGCAAGAGATTCGAGTTATATACGGATCACAAGTCGCTCAAGTATCTCTTCTCGCAAAAGGATGTCTATGCTA
Source organism: Allium sativum (assembly GCA_030737875.1). NCBI lineage: Eukaryota > Viridiplantae > Streptophyta > Magnoliopsida > Asparagales > Amaryllidaceae > Allium > Allium sativum. The sequence continues at coordinate 820,557,255 of CM060924.1, read as the reverse complement.
AGTGTTGAGTTCGGAAGTAGGGATTATGTTTTTGGGCTTTGGGTTGATTCTAGGGATGAAGTGGTTATCCAGTAAGGGTACCATCCTCGGTTTTGAAAGAAGGGTAGTTAGACTCTTGACTTGCCTTGGTAATACCCTCGAAGTCTCGCGTAACCTTTAGAGTTCTGTCAGGATTAGTTACCTAGAATCTTTTGACCCATTTATTGGAAATTAATGATCTATTCGATTAGTGTTCGCGGATGGTTCATAGAAATCATGTTAATAAGTGCATTTGGCCACATGGATTGGTATTTATTTTCAAAGGAAAGTTCGTCTACGTGGAATACCTTACAGTGAATTTTGGGAAAGCTTACATGAAGTCATGAGTATACAGTTAAGTTAAGAACCGAGTATGCTAGAAAAAAAAATAAGTGAAAGTGAAATGAGAAGCGACAGTGAAATGAGTTCCAACTCACATTTCTGAAGTAGGAATTAAGAAACTACGGAATTGAAAGGTTAAAAACGGTCAAAGCACAATGGAATTAAGTTCAAGGAAATGCGGCTTAGAAGGTTGAAGACTAGATACGCGCATCATATATCTTTTTAGGAGTATATCCTTGATCCCTGTTTTTTTTCGTGGAGCTTACTTGTATACTATCTTCTCGATCTCTTTTCCTAATTAGCATATCTTTCTTTTGCTATCCATGATTACCTTGTTTATCTTGTTATCTCGTAATCGTGTCATGAGAACCTTAGGTAGAAACCCTTTGGATGAAACATGTATTTGAAAAACATTATGCTTGATGGTTGCAAGTGGTTGCAAGTGTTTGCAAGTGGATACTCGTGGATACATGATACACATTAGGCACTAAGATCGGCTCACACACTTTCATGTTGCATATGCATGAGTGTTTATGCTTATTCATGGATGAAACTTGTTGTGCTATCACGTGGATGTTGCATATGAATGAATGTTATGTGCACTCATGTACAGATTATAAATTATGTTAGGAATTTGCATACATATGGACTCATTTCACTAACATACTTTGCATTAAGGGGGTTTACTGAATCAGTAACCGCCTGATTTTTGCATTAGATAAGTACATATGCACACACCTTTTGCATATGTTCATACAGCATTTAGAATCTTTTTAAGGACAATGGTTACTTGCGGATGATGTTTTGAGTAGATGGATGATGGATGGTAGGATACGTTCTTCCTAACTTGGAGATTTCGGGGACGAAATCCTTTAAGGAGGGGAGAATGTAACAACTCGTATTTTGAATAACATGTTATAATGTAAATCAAGGCAGAATTAAATTGTAAAATCTGAATCAAGGGAAACGGGCTGTGCCATTGCGTTCGTCTTGGAAAAATACGCGAAATAGAGTCCGAGTTTTCGAAAAACGGAGTCCGTATGACCAAGTTATGGCCCAATGAAGTTTTCAGAAAATGCCAAGCCCGAAAACAGTTCAAATTCGAATTCAGGTTTAAATTTCAGCCAAAACAGGATAGGCGGGAATTCTCCCGCCCCAGGCAGGGTCGACACAGGGGTCGACACCAGTGTCGACCCCCCCCATGGGTCGACACCCATGTCGACCCAGGGGTCGATACCCATGTCGACCCAGGGGTCGACCCCCCCGGTCGGACCAGTTTTTCTGGTGCACCATTTGTGACAAGTGAGTCTTGCTCTAGAAGTTTCTGACGGGATTTGACGGACCTGATGTGTTTTAGGGTTAATCCTATGGTCTAAACTAACCTAATCACCTATAAAAAGACCCTAGACCTAGCCTAAACCCTCATTAATCATTCCTACAACTAAATGCTGCCCGAATGTTCACTAATCATGGCCTCCACCTTCTTCATGAGAGCATGAGTGTCTCAAATAAATCTATGTCATAAAGGAGCCATCTTTCTTAAGTAAAAGAGCCATCTTTCTTTGTCTTTGGGGTTATTCCTTCTTGTTCTCAAGTCTTGAAGTGGAGTTTATCGTCTTTGGTTGCGGATTTGCTAGTGTGGCTTCGTCTCAATCTTATTTTATATTAATTCTAGTCTTCATAGCATTGTAAGCCCTATACTACTCTTAGATTCTAACTATGAAGTTAAATGTGACATGTTGCAAGTTTGAGTTTGGGCCTAAGTATGATTTGTGCTTTGATTCTATCATGTTATGCATAGATGCATGTTTGTAAAGCTATCACCTTGACTTTGTGCATAGAAAACTATGAGCTTTGATCCTATCATGTTATGCATAGATGCATGTTTGTAAAGCTATCACCTTGACTTTGTGCATAGAAAACTATGAGTTTTGATCCTATCATGTTATGCATAGATGCATGTTTGTAAAGCTATCACCTTGACTTTGTGCATAGAAAACTATGAGCTTTGATCCTTCATGTTATGCATAGATGCATGTTTGTAAAGCTATCACCTTGACTTTGTGCATAGAAAACTATGAGCTTTGATCCTATCATGTTATGCATAGATGCATGTTTGTAAAGCTATCACCTTGACTTTGTGCATAGAAAACTATGAGCTTTGATCCTATCATGTTATGCATAGTTGCATGCTTGTAAAGCTATCACCTTGACTTTGTGCATAGAAAGCTATGAACTTTGATTTGAGATGTTGCATAAAGCAACATAGAAGCTCTCATAAACCTTATGTAACTTGCATATGATGTTATATGCGAATCACTTGCTATCATCCCATGTTATTTATGGCCATGTTTCACCTATTTGCTTAAGTTTGATATTATGCATGTTCTGAGGCCTATGATGTAATATGCAAGTTTATGAACATATTTATGCCTCATATGCCACCATGTTTAACTTGTGGCCAACCTTATTACCTTATGCCCTTTTTGTCATGTTTTGCCAAGTTCCCTCTTTTGATCTATGATATGTTATGCGAAACGTACATGCGATGGGAATGCATTGGGTTTGGGTAATATTAATGACATGAAAAACATGGTTTTAAAATATGACATGAACATTGACTTGTGATTATGTTTGTAAAATAATGATGGACATGACACTTAGAAAATATGAGTGTGGCCAACTCGAGGTTGGGTTGAGTTTGTAGCATAAATCTAGCCGGAACCGACCGACTTAACTAGTGGCTACAAACAATAGGACCCAATGTGAGTAGTTGGTCATGTTGTGCTTAAACCCGAGGTTAGACTAGGTTGTGGTGTAAAGCTACCCGGACCCGCCCGGCTTAACTAGTAACCACAACAAGGTCTAATGTGAGAGGTTGGGTGCATTAAACTAATTAATGCCACATGGTAGGGTTAAGTCATGGACCACTTGAATACTTAACCAATTAGACATGATGGGTTGACGCGGTTAAGTCATGAACCTTGGATACGCTTAACCAACTTGATACTTGATTGGATGGGGTTAACCACACTTAACCCACTAGAAAACCCTAGTTACGTGGTCCTTCTCAGCAGTAACCCACTAGGGAGTATCGGATACCTTAGGGACTAGGCTAGGGTGGGGCACGATTATTGGGCTGGAGTGTAAGCGACCAAAAAGACGGCAAAAGTAGGTGCGCCATAGTAGATTCCGACGGACCATGGTTGTGCACATTGTCCGGGGATGAAAGACAGACTTGGGCACTAGTAGGTTTTGACTGTGCGTGCTTGTTTCGTGTCAGTGGTTGACACCCTAGGGCCGGATACACCCTAGGGTGGACCTAGCACAGTCGACTACATTTCATGTTTGGACCGTATGATACTGATACACGACGAGTTAGGCTGATAGGGAGCCGATCGACTAGACCGAGTAGTTGGACCTTGATTTAGGTCATCTCATGGGTTTTGGCCAGCTTTGGGCCAAGGGATCATTTCTTGTTTATACTTGACATGGATTGGAATACTAGTACACACTTGGTGCAACTTAACCTTGTTTATGCGATGCCACACTTGATCTATCTTGTTAACTTTTCACCATGCCAGTTATCACCCTACATCTCATCTCTGTTTTACATGTTCAGTTAACTTTATTAGTTTTTATACTAATAGTAGTTAGGACTTACCAGTCTTTTTGACTGACCCGTTTTCTTTCGCCTCTTTTCTTCCGTTTCCCCCCCAGGTTTGCAGGGTGGGAACACTGTTACTTAGCTGGATCTTTTGCTGCTTTTCTGGATAGCTCACGTATGGTTTGAGCATGCTATGGCCTTATGCTACTTTGGGGATAGTTACTTTATGTTTCTTTTTCGGTTTTCAGTTTATGTTCTAGACTTTGTTTTATGGGAAAATAATGACCAAGTACTTTGATGTAACTTGACTATGGTTTTGAAATGCTAAGTTTTATCCGTTGCTTTACTACTCTGTTTTACTTATATGTTCTGTCTTGTTGTATCTGCTTGCATGTTTACCTTGTTTAACGCCCCTCCAAAGCTAGTGTGCTTGCAAGAGTGGCACTGGCGGAGGTGGGGTGTTACAAGATTTGACAAGAAGTCAAAGCGGTACATCAATATCCAAAATCCAAGCTAAACTGAAAGAATCCAAATCAACTCTAAGCACTCCCACCCTGAGAACCTAGGGGGGGAGGGAACAGAAGAGAGAGAAGAGGAAACAAAAAAGGTCAGACATAAAGTCTGGCAAGTCCAGTTAGTTTTAAATATAAATAAATAAAAGTATTATGGCAGGTATATGAAAACTGGAAGAACAAGATAACAATAACAAGGACAAGTGTGAACTGAGCAAGATAAGTTTAAACAGAATATATTGCGCTTCTTAAATACGTTTCTCTGCACCGCATCGATAGTAGTATAACAGAAACAAAATGATCCTTACAAATACCGTTCCATTACATTTTCTTGATTGTTAGGTTACTTGGGTTAACAACACTCAATGCTTATACACATGTCATACCCAGTTACTTCCCAGTGGATTAACCTAATATGATATATATATATATATATATATATATAGCTACCCCTTAATACTGAGGTACACCACATGGTACCCCACTCGCGCAGTCTCACTCGTAATACCACGAAAAGTACGCAGTTCCTCATCCTACGCCGGAGTGACGTACAGATCTCTATATAACAAGTTACGTTCTGCATATATTTGTCATTACTATGCTATGTAAGCGTACGGACTGCCACCATTGATCGAATCAGATTTCATTTTGGAGTAATGCGCTCAAGTCTACGATACATCACCCAGAGCAGTCATGCATGTATCTAGACTGTCCTACGTATGTACTGTAATTGTAGCTCGATGCCTCAATCACACGTCCTCCAATGTGCACCGAGTTCCATGGCAAGGCAATACAAGAAACATGGAACTCGGTCGGGAGCTTTTACATACATGTACAGGCCTGCCTTTAAGAGCCTCAAAATACAGATATTCCTAGGGTCTGTTTTCCATGGTGGCGATAGCCCCACCTTGGCACCTCCCTCAATTAGTAAAGACTACAAGAGCTAAGAACTTGCCCTTAATAACAAATAATCTAAACATCCATTGGCGTCTCCCCTCAACCACATACCTCGATAGTAAAAGGTGAATGGTATCTTGGGTTTAACTCTAGTCTTTTCGCATCCCACTGGCTACCGATGAGGGGTACCTGATAATCTACTATCTTTGTTGGTCCTGACCCCGCCTTCCGTTGAGGCAATCGCCGAATCACCCTGGTATCACCTCGTCACAACATTCTGACTGCAAAGCTACTTTTGCAGCCAAGGCACACCCACCTAGTAGTTACGTGCAGACCCTACCTCTGTAAGCATAACCTAAATATCCGCCACCACACAGAAGACTACTAGGAGCAGCTTACGTATCTCAAGAAGCCGTGTACTTCCCCTTCGAGTCCTTCAGAGATGATAGAGTAATCATTTAAAAGTGCGCTTCGCTCGTGCCTTATAACACTACGATGATATGCCCCGTTGGGTTACTCACCCTCAAACATGTGGACTGGTCAAAGCGCCTCACTTTAATATGTTGTTAGACCCTACGTCTAAACATTCTTTTATGCGCTTGCCTTACCTCATCAGGTTTTCATTTAACTTGGTTATTCTCATTCAAATTGAATTCCTAATCAAGTTACCAAGTTCCTCTTGCTTATTAATTTTGGATATAAAACTTAACCCATTTAAGTTTATTAATAAGCCTGTAACATTTTATTCTCTAGATTGTGGCCCAAGGTCTGTAATCCACAATTTCCTTAGTATTCTTGCTTGGTTACATGATTACAATAACATGTTCTACTTATTCTGTTATTAAGTACATCTCAATTCACATGTTTCCTAATTAACATGTAACTTACCATTTATGATTCGATATAACTTATTTCATTTTTCAAGTTTTCCTCATTCTTTCTCATTTAATCATAATTCCATCTTATCATTGTTTACTTATTAACTTAGTTCTCTTAACTAAGGTTTACTAATAAGTTTCCTTTCCACAAATATATCTTATGTTGTCCTCATCTTTAGATTTTAGATTCTTGTTCTTGTAAATAACTTAATTTACAATTAAGTACAGTTTATCCCCTTACATAAGTTATTCTATTCCCTTTTCATTTATTATAACCTAAATTATAATTTCCACTTGTCACTAGGATAAGTCTACCTATTATCTTTTCTGTTCATACATGTTAATGCCCCATACCTCTCACATTAAGTCAACCACTTGTGGATGCTGGATATGCCGGGCGGCTTCGGGCAGACTTAAACCACAAGTTTAGACTTAACCTCATGTCATGGTGTTGTTATGCATTAGACCCCTCACATTAGATTAAACACTTGTGGTCACTGGATATGCCAGGCAGCTCCGGGTAGACTTATACCACAAGTGCAATCTAACCTCGTGTCTAAGCGTTACTACGGTTCCATCATTTTAGGCATATTCATATTAATAAATTTCCTTATTCCAAATATAGATATTTCATGCCCCTTTTGAATTCGTATTTCATTATGCACAACATGCCTTTTTTTCCCAAGTCATAAATCAAGGTATATATATTATGCCCAAATCTGTGTTCACATATTTGCTAATTTATGTCCCTAGTTCATATTCACATATTTCAGCACAAGTTATGCCCAAATTCATATTCACATATATTCCAATTTATGCCCTAAATTAATATTTACAAATGTCCCAATTTATGCCAAATCATATTTTACATATGTTCCAATTTGTACCAAATCATATTTTACATTTATTCCAATTCATGCCAAATCATATTTTTCCCAAACTATTCCCAATTTTGTGCATTCGCATACTTTAGCGGTAGGCCTAGGCTCGAAGGTAGCCTGGCTATAAAAATAAAAAGGGAAAAAGAGGGAAAGAAGAGAATCAAAACTAGCATAATGACGAATCAATAATAAACTGATAGAAATAGGCATAAAACTGAATAGATATATTATGACAAGATTTAACATGGTGGCGGTATGAACATATAAAGGCAGATCTGATAATTATGTCATAATAGAACTTGTTTAGGTATAGATCCAATCTCCAATTTTATATATATATATATTATGATTTCTAATTAAATATTTAGATCTAAAAATAACATGAACTCACATTGAATAGATCTAAGGAAATGGATCCAAATAACTGAGAAGAACATGTTGGATTTTGTTGTAGCAATCTTTGAATTTGTATAATCTTCTTTGAATTGAGTTCGGAGAAGAATAGGCTATTTAATTGAAGTTGCAGCAGAGCCTCGTTGCCACCATTATTTTTCAGATAAATAAAACAAGAGAAATGAGCCTGTATATATAGCCGCCAGCCCTCGAATTTCGACTGCCACCTCAGCCCTAGGGGTGTCGGCCCATCCCTTGGGGGGTCGACCCAGGTGTCGACACCCCTTCAGAGGGGTCGACCCTGATGTCGACACCCCCTAAGGGGTCGACCCCTAGAGCGGGAATTTTGGCGCTTTCCAAATTTTTTATTTTTGAACTATTTCTAGATTAGTTTGGTCTGATATATATATATATATATATATATATATAATTTTTCTACGTGTATACAAACTTCAAACCCTCATAATTTCTTCATACAGCGTCCGTTTTACGCAAATCAAATGGCTATCTTGACCAGAATTTCGAGACGGACGCAATGGCGTGGTCTGTTTTACTTAATTCTGAATATTTAATTAAGTTTTCATTAATCCATTATTAACAGTATATTTCAAATTAATTATTCTTTAATTTATCATCTTTAGTGTCGTTTAAATTACGAGGTGTTACATGTACGATCTCCTATATGAATCACACACCACAGATATAATCACAGACAAAGATTCAAAAACAAACACAGAAATAAACAAAAATAAAATGCAGAAAAGGAAAGAACACACCAGATTTTATACTGGTTCGGATTACTCCTACATCCAGTCCCCTCAATGCTAGCTTGCGCAGAGTTTTATTACTATATCAATATCCAAGTACAACACCCTTGATTTCACGGCCATAAGGTTACCACCGATTCCGAACACCTTTGATCAAGTATATTCCCCCTTGATTTCCCGGCTATAAGGTTAACACTATTTCCTTCGTTGATTTCATGGCTACAAGGATCACACCATTTCCAAAACTATCCCAAAATAATCCCAAATTATTACAACTGCCCTACAACTCTTATATAGCATTTCGATTCAGAGAGTAAAGAGTACAAAGTGAGAAGAGAAGAAGTTTTATATAATTAGACTTCAAATCGGCAGAGTCTAAGTGTAGAAATCATAAAAATATGATATATTAATAGTGAATGAAAAGAGATGAAGATGGAGAAGAAGAATAATAATAAAAATTTGAAATCGGCTCCTATTTATAAGATTTGAAAGGTTGCAACGCTTCTGGAACGTTATAAATGGTGAAAAGACACTTCCTTTCAAAATTAAAAATGTGGCAGTTATATGTCGACATGCCAACATATATATGTCAACATATGTAAGTTCAAAATTGAAATTGAGCATTTTTCAAGTGTTTTAATATATATAAAATTCTGGAAATTCTTGAATTAAAACATACTGATATAAATAAGTATTATAAAGTAGAAAATTATATGAAATCATAAATATAAACTATATAAACATATTTATAAAATTATAAAGTTTAAAGCTATAAAAATATAAAGTATATAAAAAGCATATTACTATATAAACTTATAATCTTTAAAACTTGAGTTTAAAATCAAAGGTAAGATAGAAAAACTTAATTCGAATAGGAAATATAATTTGAAATCAAAAAAAAAATTGAAAATTGAAAATCAGAATTTGAATTTGAATTTAAACTTGGAGCGCTATTCAGGGTCTTACATAAACTAGACTCTATTACTATATTTATCTTGAACTCTTGAAATCATGATTACTCATAAGTCTTAAATCTTCTCTAAATTCTAATTCTTTAAAACTCTTAAACTGTACAGTCTTCAGTACTGATTCCTGTATACAAATCCTGCACATATGTATACGTGTGTGTGTGTGTGTATATTCTAGGTAGAGATGTTAGTATATATTTTATAACCAATTAATATTGAAATAAGGTTTTAGTCATTAAAACTCCATTCTCTAACATTTTATGTTCGAGTTCTTTGCAATCAGGACATATCCTGGGTCCATGATTGTCTGCAAACTCTGGCCAATACCTGGGAGGTGTTCATGGATGAGGAGAGTCACTATCGGGCGTATAGTGGATGAAGACACGTCGATAGGTGAGTTTCTGAGAGGCAACAAACCAGTGGTTTCGGCTGATGGGATGAGGTCGTAGAAAGAAGAGAGGATCCCGATCGGTATAGGCTTTAAGGGAAATCGACAATAGAAGGGGAACCTAATGAAAGTGTAACGTCCCGTATTTTTACTACATAATATTAATTTATTTAATTATTTAAATAATGATTTATAGATTTAAATAGTTTGAATTAAATATATATTGAATATTTAGTTAATATCAATAATAGAATAATATATTTAATTCCGAAATAGTCGGAATTAGCAGAATTTACAATGTTGTGTGAATCAGATGATTTTACTAATTTAATTCAGTTTAGAATTGAATTATAATAACGATATATTTAAATAACGATGGTAGAACGTACTAACTATAATATAATTATAATTGAGCCCGTAATAGCGTGGTAGTTCGTAATATTGAGTTTTGAACTTCAATTGAATATATAGAATCCATTTTAAGTCGGATTTCTGTGAAACAAGAAATATTCAAATCTGCTGAACGATATTTTTCTAATGAAAGGGAAAAATCAAAATTTCTTCGTGTAAATTATGAGTTATGTCCAAATCGAATTTTAAAATAGTCGCTATGGAATTCGTTTATAATTGGTAACGATTTATTTATATTATAAATGGATTTTTAATATAAATGGAATATCGGTTTAACTTGGAATTTTGAAATATCGAGTTATTAAATCCAGATATGTATATTTTGGAGCTGTATGGTATTCTATGTGAATATATACGATAATATTAATTTATTTATATTAAATTAAATTGTTTTAAATATATTAATATTTAAATGGGTTTATTTAGAGCTTTAAAAATATTCATTTTTGCAAACAACCTCTGTTTTCGAAGAAATTAATTTTGTTGGATCCGGAATATTAAATTATTTTTAGATTTCAATTTTCGTGATTTTTGGAGTCAGTATGTGGTCGTATGGGATTTTAATGTGAAAAACAATTAATAATTTGATTTTAAAAATATGTTGTGTGAGCAAACGGACTCGGAATTCGACGAGAAAAGTTTCGTTGGGTCAGTAAAATCGAACTGTAGCCGCATCTCCATTTTTATCAAATTTGGATATTGTATATGATCATAGGAATTTTTTGGAGACAAATACAAGTAACGATACAATAAAAACAATTATAATAGTTAATAAAAAAAATATACAAAGCTTTTGAGACAAGCTACCCTACCCTATATATACATCTTAACATCCTCTAACCCGAAGTCCTTTTCATTTCTCGGTCAAAGCTTCACTGCCGCCACTGGTTGCTCTTGTTCTTCAAATCATGAGTTATATAAATCTACAAAAAATTTGATAAAAATCTATAAATTGTAATGTACATATATTTGAGCTTGTATCAGTGTAAGCATCAGTCTCGTTTGGGTTTCAGGAAGTTTGAAGGTCATAGCATCCACTAGAAAATACACGTCGTGAGCTAGGGTCTGGGATTTGGGATTTTAGAAGCGTTAATTCGAGTTTTCAAGGTCAAATTGTTGATCAGTAAGGCAAGAGACACCTTGGATGTATTTTTGATGAGGATCGACGCAAAAAATTGTCGGCCATTCCTCCCAGCTGCTACATAGGAGCACGAGCATGACGGCGCAATGTGTAGAAGTAGCTCGAGTGGGATGCTATGGGAATAGGGTGATGGAGAGTTTAATGGTATATTCGGTTTGAATTTTTATGGTGTATGAAGGATACTTAGATTTTCTGGATGTCAGCCTCGGTTTGTGAAGTTCAAATTCGGTTATGTTGGAAGAAGAGGAGTGACGATGGGAGCTTAAACGTGGGTCATAGGCTGATGTTGGGCCATGTTATAATGGTGAGGCCCAAGAATTTGGGTAATAAATCAACATTGTTTTAATTTAAATGCCATATAAACTTTGAAATTGAATAACTTTTATATACGTGATCAGAATTTCATGAATTTGGATCCGTTGGGACCGTATGGATGAGGGCTTCACAATGGAACTGATTTGGAGTGAATCGAAGCTCGTTACAATTAATAGAGAAATAAATTACCTGATCTGAATCAATGACGGTTACCGTTGTTTAACGATAAACCACCAATGTGAGTAAAACTCACTAACACTGTCCAGTTTATATTTTTATAACATATTTCTAGAATTGATAAATAATTGTTGATTACTATGTGTTGATTGATTGGATGAACTGCAAATTAATTGGTTGAAATTATAGATCTAGTTATTTATATATTGTTAAATAAATATTGATTCTGTTATTAGAATATTTCATATTGAAATGAAATTGATGTTAATTATATTGTTTAACATCTGTGAATGCAAGGAAATGGGTTGGAGGGATCCAAGTGAATTCCTCAATATTTATAATACTGTTTTATTCATATATTGTTATATATGTTGTGATATATAATCTGTAATGGATTATGATGCATTTGGATGATACTGGCCTTTTTATTTGGTATTTTAAATACCATAAGCATTACTGGAATGTAAAAGGGAATTTTCGAAGGGTATATTGTAAAAGGAAATATTTGGAAAATAAATAGAATTATAAAAGGAATTATTTGGAAAATAAATAGAATTATAAAAGGGAATTATTTGGAAAATAAATAGAATTATAAAAAGAAAATGGCAAGATATAAAAGAATTATGAGATATGGATTTAAAGAAGATTTTAAATAGAATCTGTTTTAATAGATAATTTGAGAAGATAAATTTATAAATAATGTTTTATAAATTAAATAAAATATTTATCATTTGAAAAATGGAATATATAAGTCTAATATTGTATAGAGAAGCAAAATTGTTTTCAACACCGATATTTGAAATCGAATGTGAACGTACTTGTTTAAAGGGAGTTATAAATAAGATTTTTACGAATAAGCTATAAATAGAAGAATAACATAATTTGGAATTGGGATTTTTTTTAAAATGCGAAATCAAACTATTTGATTTGATAAAAGAAATATTTTTCACATTGGATGTGAATAAGGGATTTAAGTAAATATTTTGCAACATGAAAATATTATAAAGGAAACTGGGTTTTGAAATAGGAATTTAAATTGGCGTTAATGAAATTAGAAACTGACTGGAAATTGGTTGTGTTAAAGGGTTTTCGAGTATTGATCTGATGTTGGATTCGGCCTTTAAGGTTTATACATAGGAAGTTGTTCTCTTACTAATTTACAGTTAGAGACTGATAGATATGGGAGGATAGTGATGCGTAAATAAGGAATGGAAATGTTTTGCAATGTGAATAAAGTTTAGTTTCTAAATTTAGAAAAACAAGGATTTACAAATATATGGAAATGGTAAATGGGGAAATGAATAAATTAATAATAAATTAATATAAAAGGGAAAAATGTTGGTTGATGATTGATCGATAAAATTTCTATTTGGAAATAAAATCGTTGTGTATATGGATGTTTTCTTTTGATAGTTAAATAACCGACTATCAAAGTTTTGACCATTTTTCTGTCGTCAATACGGAGAGACCGGACTTAGATTTATTATCTGAAAGCCACTCCGTATGGGCAATAGCATTGCGAATCAACTATGATGAATACAATTGAAGATGGAGTTTATGCAAGGGCTATTCTAGAAAATCCTAGGTAGAAATTGCCTAAGATGGGTTTACAGAATAGTACCTTTGGTTTGTGCAGTCCCAGAACAACCTATATGGAAGAATGTCTAACATAGTATATTTAATAGATCATGTAAGTTGATCTCCTCAAAAGTATTTACGTCTGGTGGCGGAGGAATTCGTTTGTCTTAGCTGTATACCCGTAGTATTTTTGGAGAAATCAATATGTGATTTGGTGGGTATGGCAATGTGACATTCAAAGTGAATAAATGTGTGATCTGTCAGAGATCAGCGTGGCCTCAAGCCTCATAACCAGGAAATGGAAAAAAATCTGGCAGGTCGCATGGATAAATGGGTGGCTCCTAATTAGGGTGTATTGTCACCTGATCTAGAGAAACTTCATTTACTTATTTAACCTATTTCGATGCTAACCCTTTCAGGTAACGGTTGTTGATCCCAACCGTATGTGATAATACATTCGGTACACTCAAGAAAAATGAGTGACAGGTCATGTTTAGCCTGGGTTACAAGATGTTCTTGCTGAACCCGGTGTATTCCTCTCTAGAGATACACTGTCGAAAGGTGGTCCTATACCTTGCCAGTTTGAATCCATTAACCAATAAGCGCTTGGGGTTTTTGATTATATATTATATATGTGGAACGTGAGATGAAAGCGTTCAGCTAAATTTCTATCTATTTGATTTAGACATTATTATAATATCAGAAGAGTTGTGATACAAATAATATTTTGAGTAGTCCTAAGGTAAAAACCATCCATGTTTATGTGTGGATCGGTCTTATGATTTTCCTTTCTTTTAAAAGGATTTTAAAAGTTAAACAAATGGTTGGAGTTTACTCACACCAGTCACATGACTGACCTAGAGTTTATTTTATTTTGTTTTTCCCTAAACTCTTGGGTGTCCAATTTTGTTCGGGCAGTCAAGTAGTCGGGATTTTACAGATACACTAAATGGAGCTTGGAGTAGGAGGTTTCAATAGCATTGTTTATTTCCGTTGTGGTGTAAGTGTTATACTCTAATAATGATATGTATATACAAATGACAGATTTGTATTTCAAAGTTATGTTGTATAATATACTTTATTCGTTCTGCTGTGAGATTCATGTTACTCTCATCCTGTCGTTGTTCCTCTCCTTCTTCTACTCTAATTTTCTATCTTATCTATTATCACCCTCTAACTTTTTTCTATCAATGATCTGGAATGTTCGATGCCTTAATAATTGACATGGGTTTTATGTTGATTTTCTAGGTCGAAAAACCCAATTCATTACAGTGGTATCAGAGCTGAAGGTTAAGTGATTATTTCTGCTCTATGGCGTAACTCAGTAAAGATGGGGTTAGCAATACCCTAGATTGAGTTTGAGTGTATATATACAAGTGAACGTATTTATTGATTTTATAAAAATGGTTTTATATTGTGGAGATTTATCGGTTGAGTGGCTTATGGATTCTGATCGATCACTTTGATCCACTGTATCAGTAGAGGTTTCGAAACGCTCGAATACGATGAACCGACATAGTATGTTTTGAAAGAGGGTAAATGGAATAATTTTACACAAAATATATTTTGATACAAAAGAAATGTATATCTTGGAATATCATATTTAGGAGTGTTGGTTGTTATTTTAATCAAATGGGAAAAATTAAAATGGCTATGTAAAACAGCCAATCAGGATTCATATAAGTGTAATATATGAAATCAAATGGAAAGAATCTGGAGTTAAAATCAGAAATGAAATTAAAAACTTTAGACACTTGGAAAAGTGTTTGTAAATGGATTTGGATTGAGTATATGGGAATTTTAAAATCCTGGGAGATTTTAAATTTGTTTTACAAACATTGAGATGGATATTTTGAAATAATTTCAAATTGGAAATGATTAAATATGAGTTTTGAAAAGTGATATAGTATTGAACTCACTTCGATAGTTGGAAAATAACCCTGATGATGTTGGCCACATCATCAGTGTTCATTTTTGAGTTGTAAGTGATGGATTACTACCAAAGAGTTTGCATTTGAATTGTTTTGAGAATAACAAGTTGTTTTGAATTCCGAAAAGGGATATTTGATTTTAGAAAAAACTAGGCGGTTTAAAGCTCCCAGGAAAGATTGTATGATTTCAAAAATAATAACAATAATTTAGGAAAGAAAATTGAAATTGAATTAGATTAGGATGATATCGAATAAAATAGGATTGTGAGTTAGGAATCTGAAATGGTATTGGACTGGTAAGTTTAGAGTTGAAATTGGTAATGGAATTTGAGTTGAGAATGAAATTTGGCTGAGTTATAACCGAATGATTGGGTTTGAAGACAAAATTGATTTGAGTTTGATTGGGATGACATTGGTATACGTAGAAGTGGTAACAGATGGAAATGATATAATGATATGCCCGACAAAAAGGTACAAGTTTATTTTTATATGAGTTTGGTGATTTATAAGCCTGTTTGGCAAGCCGCTTGCTTGTTTTATTTTCTTTTGGATTGGGGAAGGCCTAGAGGCGCGAGTTGTAGCTGTACCGATTGAGCCGTACAAAGGAGACGTTGGAGAAATTTTCCGAAAATTTAAGGTGTTAGAAAATTTTCCGAATTTCTGGAAATTTTAGTTAGTCGGAAAAAATTAATTGGTTCGGTTGAAACTAAAGTTAAAAAAGTAAACAAATAATTTTTAACCCAATTAATAGGGTTTGTTTTCTACCTTAACAATTTCGAGGATGAAATTATTTTATGGGGGAAAGAATGTAACGTCCCGTATTTTTATGGTATAATTATTAATTTATATAATTATTTAAATAGTGATTTAGAGATTTAAATGGTTTGAATTAAATAATATTGAATATTTAATTAATATTAATTATAGAATAATATATTAATTCCGAAATAGTCGGAATTAGCAGAATTTGCAATGTTGTGTGAATCAGAAGATTTTACTAATTTAATTCAGTTTAGAATTGAATTATAATAACGAATATAATTAAATAGCAATGGTTGAACGTATTAATTATAATATAATTATAATCGAGCCCGTAATGGCGCAGTAGTTCGTAATATTGAGATTTGAACTTATATTGAATATACAAAATCCATTTTAAGTCGGAATTAACAAGAAACGTTCGAATCTGTTGAACGATATTTTTCTAATGAAAGAGAAAAATCAAAATTTTGTCATGCAGATTGTGAGTAATGTCCAAATCAAATTTCCAAATAGTCATAATGGAATTCGTTTATAATTTATAACGATTTATTTATATTATAAATGGATTTTTAATATAAATAGAATATCGATTTAACTTGGAATTTTGAAATATCGAGTTATTAAATCCAGATATGTATATTTTGGAGCTTTATGATATTCTATGAGAATATATACAATAATATTAATTTATTTATATTAAAATAAATTATTTTAAATATATTAATATTTAAATGGGTTTATTTAGAGCTTTGAAAATAGTCATTTTTGCAAACGACCTCTGTGTTCGAAGAAATTTATTTTGTTGGATCCGGAATATTAAATTATTGTTAGATTTCAATTTTCGTGATTTTTGGAGTTAATATGTGGTTGTATGGGATTTTAATGTGAAAGACAGTCAATAATTTGACTTTAAAAATACGCTGTGTGCGCAAACGGACTCGAAAAGTCAAAGCTTCACTGCCGCCACTGTTTGCTCTTGTTCTTCAAATCGTGAGTTATATAAATCCACAACAAATTGGATAAAAATCTATAAATTATAATGTACATATATTTGAGCTTGTATCAGTGTAAGCATCAGTCTTGTATGGGTTTCAGGAAGTTTGAAGGTCATAGCATCCACTGGAAAATACACGTCGTGAGCTAGGGTTCGGGATTCGGTATTCGGGATTTTAGAAGCATTAATTCGAGTTTCAAGGTCAAATTGTTAATCAGTAAGGCAAGAGAAATCTTGCGTGTATTTTTGATGAGGATCGATGCTAAAAATTGTCGGCCTTTCCTCCTAGTTGCTACGTAGGAGCACGAGCATGACGATGCAATGCGTCGAAGTAGCTCGAATGGTATGTTATGGGTATAGGGTGATGGAGAAAGTGATGGAGAGCTTAATGGTATATTCGGTTTGAATTTTTATGGTGTATGAAGGATGCTTGGGTTTTCTGGATGTCAGCCTTGGTTTGTGAAGTTCAAATTCGGTTATTTTGGAAGAAGAGGAGTGATGGTGGGAGCTTAAACGTGGGTCATGGGATGATGTTGAGCCATGTTATAATGGTGAGGCCCAAGAATTTGGGTAATAAATCAACTTTGTTTTAATTTAAATGCTATATAAACTTTGAAATTGAATAACTTTTACAAACATGATCAGAATTTCACGAATTTGGATCCATTGGGATCGTATGGATGAGGGCTTCACAATGGAACTAATTTGGAGTGAATCGGAGCTCGTTACAATTTATAGAGAAATAAATTACCTGATCTGAATCAATGACGGTTATCGTTATTTAACGATAAACCACCAATGTGAGTAAAACTCACTTACTCTGTCCAGTTTATATTTTTATAACGTATTTCTAGAATTGATAAATGATGGTTGATTGTGGTGTGTTGATTAATTTGATGAACTGCAAATTAATTGGTTGGAATTATCTATCTAGTTATATATATGTATATATATCATTGATTAAATATTGATTCTGTTATCAGAATATTTCCTATTGAAATGAAATTGATGTTAATTATATTGTTTAACATTTGTGAATGCAAGGAAACAGGTTGGAGGGATCCAACTTGATTCCTCAATATTTATAATATTGTTTTTTTAATATATTGTTATATATGATGTGATATATAATCTGTAATGGATTATGATGTGTTTGGATGATACTGGCATTTTTATTTGGTATTTTAAATACCATAAGCATTACCGGAATGTAAAAAGGGAATTTTTCGAAGGGTATATTGTAAAAGGAAATATTTGGGAAAAAATAGAATTATAAAAGGAATTATTTGGAAAATAAATAGAATTATTAAAGGGAATTATTTGGAAATTAAATAGAATTATAAAATGAATATGGCAAGATATACAAAAATTATGAGATATGGATTTAAAGAAGATTTTAAATAGAATCTATTTTAACAGATAATTTGAGAAGATAAATTTATAAATAATGTTTTTTAAATTAAATTAAATATTTATCATTTGATAAATGGAATATATAAGTATGAAATTATATAGAGAAATAAAATCGGTTTCAACGCCGATATTTGAAATCGAATGTGAACGTAGCAGTGTAAAGGGAGTTATAAATAAGATTTTAACGGATAGGCTATAAATAGAAGAATAAATAGAATTTGGAATTGCGATATTGTTTTTAAATGCGAAATCAAACAGTTTAATTTGATAAAGGAAATATTTTGCATATTGGATGTGAATAAGGGATTTAAGTAAATATTTTGCGACATGAAAAATATTAAAAAGGAATCTGGGTTTTGAAATAGGAATTTAAATTGTAGTTAATGAAATTAGAAACTGACTGGAAATTGGTAGAGTTAAATGGCTTTCTGAGTATCGGTCTGATGTTGGTTTCGGCCTTCGAGGTTTATAAATAGGAAGTTGTTCTCTTACTAATTTACAGTTAGAGACTGATAGATATGGGAGGATAGTGATGCGTGAATAAGGAATGGAAATGTTTTCCAATGTGAATAGCATTTAGTTTCTAAATTTATAAAAATAAGGATTTACAAATATATGGAAATGGTAAATGGGGAAATGAATAAATTAATGATAAATTAATATAAAAGGGAAAAATGTTGGTTGATGATTGATCGATAAAATTTCTATTTGGAAATAAGATCGTTATGTGCATGGATGTTTTCTTTTGATAGTTAAATAATCGACTATCAAAGTTTTGACCATTTTTTCGTCGCCAATATGGAGAGATCAGACTTAGATTTATTATTTGAAAGCCACTTCGTATGGGCAATAGCGTTGCGAATCAACTATGATGAATACAATTGAAGACAGAGTTTATGCAAGGGTTGTTCTGGAAAATCCTAGGTAGAAATTGCCTAAGATGGGTTTACAGAATAGTACCTTCGGTTTGTCCAGTCCCAGAACAACCTATACGGAAGAATGTCTACTATAGTATATTTAATAGATCGCGTAAGTTGATCTCCTCAAAAGTATTTACGTCTGGTGGCGGAGGAATTCGTTTCTCTTAGCTGTATACCCGTAGTATTTTTGGAGAAATCAATTTGTGATTTGGCGGTTATGGCAATGTGACATTCAAAGTGAATAAATGTGTGATCTGTCAGAGATAAGCGTGGCCTCAAACCTCATAACCAGGAAATGGGAAAAATCGGGTGGGTCGCTAAGTGGATAGCTTCCAATTAGGGTGTATTGTCATCTGATCTAGAGAAATTTCATTTACTTCTTTAACCTATTTCGACGCTGACCCTTTCGGGTAACAGTTGCTGATCCCAACCATTGGTGATAATACATTCGGTGCACTCAAGTGAAATGAGCGACTGGTCATGTTTAGCCTGGGTTACAAGATGTTCTTGTTGAACCTGGTGTATTCCTTTCTAGAGATACATTGTCGGAAGGTGGTCCCATACCTTTCCATTTGGAATCCATTAACCAATAAGCGCCTGCGGTTTTTGATTATATATTATATATGTGGAACATGAGATGAAAGCGTTCCGCTAAATTTCTATCTATTCGATTTACACATTATTATAATATCAGAAGAGTTGTGATACAAAGAATATTTTGAGTAGTCATAAGGTGAAAACAATCCATGTTTATGTGTGGATCTGTCTTATGATTTCCTTTCTTTTAAAAGATTTTAAAAGTTAAACAAATCATTGGAGTTTACTCACACCGATCACATGACTGACCCAGAGTTTATTTTGTTTTGTTTTTCCCTAAACTCTTGGGTGCCTAATTTTGTATGGGCAGTCAAGTAGTCGGGATTTTACAGATACACTAAATGGAGCTTGGAGTAGGAGGCTTCAACAACATTTTATAGCTATTGTTTATTTCCGCTATGGTGTAAGTGTTATACTCTAATGATGATATGTATATACAAATGACAGATTTGTATTTCAAAGTTATGTTGTGTAATATACTTTATTTGTTCCACTGTGAGATTCGTGTTACTCTGATCTTGTTGTTGTTCCTCTCCTTCTTCTATTCTAATTTTCTATCTTATCTATTCTCACCCTCTAACTTCTTTCAATTAATGATCTGGAATGTTCGATGCTTTCGGGTTTTATGTTGATTTTCTGGGTCGAAAAACCCAGTTCGTTATAGCAAGCAAAGGTAATACATTCCCTACACAACCTGCCAGTCAACCTACTCTCGCCGTGGATCCTCTTGCAGATCAACCAATTATTCTGCTTCCTCTAGCCCAATCCTTAGGAACCATTGAGGAGTACAACCCAAATGAGCCAAGCTTGATTCCAAGAAAGCCTTTTACTATTGTTCTAGAAGTTGGGGCTTCGTCCATTCCTAAAAACGCCTCAGTTTTGGTTATATCTTTTCTCTCTTCCCAATTCCAAAGAATGATCATATCTCATCGTCCAATGGTTGGGCCTCCAGTTGAAAGGCCTATTTTTCCACCAAGAGTAATCATTGCTTTTCTAACTTTAGGTACTCCTGCAGAAGAGACCACAGAAAAGGCTACTTCCGAAGATGAGAGAAAGTCATCGAAGAGAAGCAAATTCCCCTTGCCGAAGACCTAGGCAAAGACGAAGAAATGATAGACACCTCGAAGGGGTTAGATGAAAAGGGCTCTAAATCGGAAGAAGAAGAAGAGGAATATACTAGGGAGACCGACAAGACTAGACCTCTAATGTTTGCATAGATAAAGGCCAGAAATGAGGATAAGCTTCTACTCTTTAAATTTGAATCAAGTTTTGGGCCTCTTATGGTCAAACCTCTTTAATTTATTTCTCCTTCTGTCATTGATTCTCCAATCAAAGAAAAAAAATCCATGAGTGTTGAAGATCTCATCGAATTTACTGAGAAGAGGGGGAAGGAGCAGGAGAAGAAGAAGAAGATCGATGATAAGCCATCTCAGGCTTAATAAACTTTGTCTTTTGTATTGTTTCTTAGGCCCTTTGGATGTTGTTGCGAGTGCAAGTTTATATAAACAATGTTATCTGTCTGCAAGTTTATCTATTTCTTTCTATTCATTGTACTTGCAATTTCAATATTACAAGGTCAAGTAATAAGCAGAATATCGATATTTGGAGGTATAGTATATATGCGCCCATTAGCTTTGAATCACGAGTCATGTTCGAAGTTAATTTATAAGGCCATACCCGTGCACCCAACGTTGGTGGGGAACTGGGTGAGTCAATTTGGACATCCGTTCCTTAAGTGTTTATACTCCTACCCTCAGTCGGAGGGTGACAGAGTTTTTGTGGATGTCGTTGTTCATCCTTTATACTCCCCCATAGTTGGTATGGGTTTGAGTCGTAGGTCAGGTGGCCTTGCATCGAGGCATGCAAGTCGTTTTATGCTCTCAAGTTGTGAGATCTAGAGTTAGGGATCAAGTGGTCAGGTCACACTTGTCCTTAGTTTACACTTTGTTTCAAGATCTGAGGAATGGAGTTAGTCAGACAAGAATTTGGGTCATGCTTGCATAGGTTCGTTCCTCTGCCCCCACATCAAGAGAAAATCTCGCCATTGGGATGGTCGGATCACATCTGATAGTTTATACCCGTCCTACTGAAATGTGGGAAAGAATTAAAGATGTTGTCTATGCATCATTTCAACACTTTTGTTCACAAAATGCTCATTACATTGTCGAGCGTCGAAGCCAAGCTCGAGTTTAGTCAACCCAAGTCTGATTAGTCATGGAGTTTGGATAGCTCATCAAAACGTTAGCCAATGAACATTGTCAGGGAGTTCGTTATCCCTTCGTTCAGTACTAGGAATAGGTTGATCGAATCACAACACATTGCCAAAGTAACATACGCAACAACGGAGCATGGAAAATAAATTTTATTTATGAATACTAGTAAGTGTTGAGGCATGCCTTATTAAAATGCTAAGTATAAATAGATGAAACAATAAAAGTCTAAGAAATATAATGTTGGATAAGTTCACGCTCTTGGGAGTGGATCACCATCAATAGTCATTAGCCTGAAGGTTACATTATCAAGCCTCTGATGGACGATGTAAGGTCCTTCCCATTTCGGGCCCATGTGAGCCAGGGTTGGGAAGGCTCGTTTCAAAACAAGGTCGCCAAGGTCGAAGGTTTTTAATCAAACCTTTTTATTGTAGTATCGGGCAATTCATCCTTTGTACGCCTCAACATGCATGATAGCCTTTTCTCTCTTCTCATCGATCATGCCCATTGATTCTAAGAGAAGCGCTTTGTTAGTCAACAGGTCGTAATATATCATTCCATGGGAGGGAACTTCGAGCTCTATCAGGATGACCGCTTCAGAGCAGTAGGACAAGGCAAACAGAGTATGTCCACTTGCGGACTTTTGGGTATTTTGATAGAACTAAAGGGCTAATGGCAGTTCGTCAACCCATTTGCCTTTGGCTTACCCCAACATTTTCTTTAGGATGGACTTGATGATCTTATTCACGTCCACGACTTGTCCATTCGATTGTGGGTATGCAAATTTAGTGTACTTCTTCTCGATACGATATCGTTGGCAAAAATCTTTAAGTTTTGAGTTGTCGAATTGGGTCCCATTATTAGTTATGGTGGTCCGGCAAAGCCCAAATCCTCATATGATGTTTCTGACAATAAAGTTAATCACCCGCTTGGTCATGATTGTGGTTAATGGTTCGGCTTCGGCCCATTTCGTAAAGTATTCTACATCCGTGATCGCATACTTTGCTCCACCTTTAGAAATTGGAAGGCTTCCAAATGATGTCCACTCCCCATACAGCAAATGGCCAAGGACTAACCATCTGGGTGAGTTGAGTTGGCGGAGCTCTTTGAATCTGGGCAAACCTCTAATACTTATCGCAACATTTGTAATAACTAGACACATCCTGATTAAAGGTAGGCCAGAAGTAGCCATACCACAACACCTTCTTTGCCAGAGTCTACCCCCTCAGGTGAGCACTGCATTCACCTTCGTGCACTTCTCACAACACTTGGTCTGGCATTATCGCCGGCCACTCACCAGAGCATAGGAACTGAGAACCCCCTTTTGTAGAGCGTATTTCCCTAGCTGATATATCTTGAGGCTATGTGCACAAGTGCTTGCTTTTCATTCTTTTGTTCCAAGAGTGTTCCATTCTGGAGGAAGTTCTTGATAGGGGTCATCCACTACTCTTTCTTGGGTTTGGTCTCTAAGGACTGATTAATTTCCATTTGGTCTATGCTTGGAATGCCTAATGTCTCGATTGGCACCATGTTGCTTCATCTCGAGCATCGGAACTAGCCAACTTAGATAATCTATCGGCCTTTTGATTTTCTTCCCTTGGGCTATGTGAGATGTTATGGTAGTCAAAATTGTCTAACAATTCTTCTACCCACTTATGAGATGTGACAAGTCGTGGCCCCATAGTCTGGTATTCCTTCCGAACCTGAAATACAATAAGTTGTGAATCACAGCAAAATGTCCAATGCCACTACCCCCAAGTCCTTCATGAGTTTCAGCCCAACAATTAGAGCTTCAAACTCGAAATCATCATTGGTTGCATGAAAGTTTAGCCTCAAGGCATAGTAAATTGATTATCGCTCAGGAGTTAACAAAACAACTACGACGCTAGAATGTCAATCATTACAGGCTCCGTCTGTGTACAGCTTCTATGTATCCAGTCTTGTTTGACATTGGGAAGATTGGAATCATCCTCCAAAACGTCATCCTCGAAAATTGTAAACTCAGTGAAGTCCACCAATGCTTTCCCTCAAATTGATTTTCGAGGAAGGAAGGTGAGGTCGAATTGACCATCTCGATGTTCTATTTGAGCAACCTTCCAGATGCCTCAGGTCGCTGAAGGACTTGTCGTACCCCCTGGTCGATGTATACCGTGATGGGGGTGAGCTTGGAAGTAGTGACGGAGCTTACTTGATGCAATCAATAGACTGTAAGACAATTCTTGATTTTTGGATAGTTGCATGTCGCTCCTGTCAGCTTCTTACCCATGTAAACTGGTCACTACACCCGATCTTCTTCACGGACTAGAACTGAATTGATAGAATATAGGGACACTTCCAAGTACACGAACAAGTCCTCAGGGTCCACTGGCTAAGATGATATAGTTGGCCTCTCCAGGTGATTAAGCAGGTTCTGAAAAGCTTCAATGCAATCAAATGTTCAAGCGAAATAATGCTTCTCATGCTTTATTAATTCAAAGAAGGGAATGCACTTGTCGGTTGCTCTAGAAATAAATCTTCCTAAACTTGCAACCTTGCCTACGAAGCTTTGCATGTCCTTGATCTTTCGAGGTTCCCAAATACCTTTAATTGCTTCGATATGTTTGGGATTGATTTTAGTTCCTCGAGAGCTGACAATGAAGCCCAAAATTTTCATGATGCAACAGCAAAAGAGCATTTCAAAGGGTTGGGATTCATTCCATATTTGTGAAGTATATCGAAAATCTCTTCCAAGTCTCAGACATGATTGGTTGATTGCTTTGACCTTACTAGCGTATCATCTGCATACACCTCCATCGTTTTCCCAATTTAATCATGGAACATGTAGTTGATCAAACATTGATAAGTTGCTTCCACATTATCTAGTCCAAAGGGCATGACCGCATAGCAATGCAGCCCAAGATCCATTATGAAACTAGTATGCTCCTAGTCTGGAACATTCATCGCAATCTGGTTATATCCTGAGTAAGCATCCATGAATGATAGAAGCTAATGTCCAGCCGTTGAGTCGATAAGCTGATAAATCCTGGGAAGTGAAAACTATCTTAAGGGCAGGCCTTATTCAAGTCAGAAAAGTCAATGCATATTCGTCACTTCTCGTTTGTCATCTTCACAAGCACTGGTTTCATATCCATTTGGGGTATGTCACATCTCGAATGAACCCTTTATTCTTTAATCTATCCAGCTCTTCCCTCAAGGCTTTCGACCTCTCTAGGCCAAGCATGCGCCTTTTATACTTTATCGGAACATACTTTGGGTCAATATTTAACGAATGAGTCATGTTGGACGAAGATATCCCACACATATCAGCATGGGTCCATGCAAACACGTACAAGTTTGTGAGGAGAAAGTCAGTCGACTCCCTCGTTCGGAGGAGGTCTAGGTGGGATCTAATCTTCAAGACCTTGGTAGGGTCATCATTATCGATTGGAATCTCCAACATAGTTTCATTCGGAGTCGCCTTTATACATCCCGACTCCTTATCCTCTCTTGGATCAATATCCTCGAGATGGCAACTAGACGGTCCTAGATGGGATGTTTACATTGTTTGCTATGATGCTACTTTCTTTGTAGGAGGAGGGTTATCTTTGGACTCCTTGTTTTCCTTATCATAGACTTCCTTCCACTCCGCTAAGTAGCACGCTCATCCTACTACTTGATTTTCCCATATTACACCAACTCCAGCTTTGAATTCTGCTAGGCCCGATTAACCCAAGAAGGAATTGTATTGATAGTTTATGTCCATCATAAGAAACATGGGGATTTGCACTTTCTTATGGTCCCCTCACCCAACTCTACCGGCAACTAAATCAATCCAACCGGTTTGTTAGTTGAGCCATTGATGTCGCGTATCCTGCCGTTGCACGACATTAAGTCTCTTGCCTCTAACCTTGTCTGGTCATAGGCTCGTTTGAATAAAATATTCACCAAACTCCCTCTATCTACAAGAACCTTCCATATAGTGGTTGGGTCGTTACTGGCCGCAATCACCAAAGGAACAATACTCTGGGTCTCCACCCTCTCTGACTCTCTGTCTCGAAAGACAATATCATCTGCCATTGTCTTTCTTTGCTTCACGGGACCTACTACTTCGGGGGTGTTATACTCCACAACATCCAAATGCTTTACAGCAATAACATATAGCTCCATAATCCGAGCAATGTGGCCTATCAGATGTGGTCCTTCGACAGTGGTATTGTTAAGGAATGCGAAATGGATTGTTAAGGCAAAACTAACACTAGAGGAGAGTGAATACTGTTTTTAAGGAATTTAAGAAAATCTAAAACTAATATGATCTACTATATGAATAACACACCACAAAAACAATAAAAACACTGAATAAAACACATAAATAAACAGAAATAAAATGTAGAAATGGAAAGAACACACTGGATTTTATACTGGTTTGGATTACTCTTATGTCCAGTCCCACGCAACGCTGGATTACGCAGAGTTTTATACTATATCGATATCCAAGTACATACTCCTTGATTTCACGGCCACAAGGTTACCATAGATTCCAAACTACAAACACCCTTGGTCAGGTATTTTCCCTTGATTTCCCCGGCTACAAGGTTACCACCGATTCCTTTCCTTGATTTCAATGCTCCAAGGAACACACCTTTTCCCAAACACTTCCTAAACAATTACGACAACCCTATAACTCTTCAATGGCACTTCGATTCAAAGAGTAATGAGTAGAGAGTGAGAAGAGAAGAAGTTGTATATAAATAGAATTGAATTTGGCATAGTATAAGTATAGAATTCATAAAAGTATGAAATATTAATGGTGTAAAGAAAGGAGATGAAGATTGAGAAGAAGAACGATGAAAAAATTCAAAATCAGCCCCTATTTATAAGATTTGTGAGGTTGCACGCTTCTAGAATGCTACAAATAGTGAAAAGTCACTTCCTTTCAAAATAAAAAATGTGACAGTTATATGTCGACATAGAGAACTATGTATATCGACATATCCTAGTGCAATTTTGAAATTTGAGTATTTTTCAAGTGTTTTGATATATATATATATATATATATATATATAATTCTGGAAATTCTTGAACTAAAACATAGTGTTATAAATAAGTACAATAAAATAGAAAATCATATGAAATCATAAATATAGCTTATATAAACATATTTATAAAATTATAAAGTTTAAAACTATATAATATAAAGTATATATCAAAGGATATAACTATATAAATATATATATATATATAACTTATAGACTTAAAAACTTGAGTTAAAAGTCAAAAGTAAGATAGAAAAATTAATTAGAATTAGAATAGGATTTGAAAATGGAATTTGGAATTTGAAAATCAGAATAGTATTTGAATTTGAATTTGAACCTGGAGTGCTATTCAGAGTCTTACATAAACTAGACTCTATTACTATGTAAATCTTGAACTCTTGAAATCTTGATTACTCACGAGTCTTAAATCTTCTTAATTCAAAATCTCTAAAAGCTCTTAAACTATATAGTCTTCAGTATTAATTCATGTATATAAATCATGCATATGTATATATATACATATTCTAGATAAAGGTGTTAATATATATTTTATAATCAATTAATATTGAAATACGGTTGTTATCGTCAAAACTCCATTCTTCAACAATCTCCCCCTTTTTGATGATGACAACCTTACTTTATAATATATCATGCCTATTCGTACCTGTTGATGATGATTCATCTAATACTCCCCTTATTTATATGAATCCTATATATTCTAAGTCTATATTTTATAATTTCTTCCCCTTTGGCATTATCACAATGAAATTAAAAATACTCCCCCAAAATCATATAACTATCTAAATAATTCCTATACTAAAGTAAAGTACTCCCCCTGAATATAAAATCATAACATAGTCCCTCAAAATTTATGATTATACAATAACAAACCAAGCCAAGTATCATAATTACATATGTTTTGAGTTATATACACAAATCAATCCAAGCACACCACACCAAGTAATAATTTGCATATGTTTAATATACATGTTTTAAGTCAAACAATCCAAAAAAATCAAATCAATCAAATCATACCAAATAATCAAATGTTTCTTGAGACTTGTACCCAACCGTCTTCTCCAAAGATAGGATCCTTCTTGTTGACTTCAGAATCTTTATCCACTTTTGTTAGTGGTTCCTTACCAAGATTGTTATCTTCATCTCTGAATAGAGAAGAGATTAGCCACTGAATGACATCAAAATGCTTCTCTTATTGTTCCAACATCTTTATTTAGCTTAACTCAAGATGATGCTGGTTTTGTAGTATTTTAACGAGGATGTTCTTGAAGGAATTCAATGTTTCTTCAAGATTTTCACTTAGATTATGAATTGATTTGCATTAGTTTTGATAGGAAATGAATAGAGAAGAAGGAGAAATGAAATAATGAAGTTTTCTAGAAGAAATAGGCTTAAATAGGGTCTGGAATTCGTTGGATTTTGAATGGACATGAGTTAGTTATTTAATTTTAAATTTTGAAAAGTTCTGAAAATCTGGCAGTTATATGTCGACATATCAAAGTATGTATGTCGACATATCTATTGAAAATTTTCAAATTTGAATCTTTTGTACTTATATTATATTTTGATTCTAAAGTTTTTATAGTAACTTAAATATGATTTTAACATAAATAAAACTTCATTCTCCAACAGGTATTAATAACAATCCCTTTATTGTTTTGCTAAGCAGTGGCTCTTGGAGCCGCCTGACTTGTTTGGGGTTCGAGGTCCTCTGCCCCGTAGGGCAACCTTATGCTCATCAAGTTTTCCCTTTTGGATCAACTTTTCAATAATGTCTTTGACACGATGACACTCACTCGTCGAGTGGCTGTATATCTCATGAAATAAACAGAACTTCCCAGTCTCACGCTCCTTCTCCATGGATTTTGCGAAGGTGGTTTCTTGTGCTGCATAGTATTGCATGTATCAAGATAGATGTTCTCCAACGTGTCATTCAACATTGTACAAGCTATTATATGCTTGAAACCTAGGTCGCTTTATACGATCCCCTTTCTGGTTACGGCCTTCAGTTCCATTATTTCATTGGTTGTTATTCCGTTTTCCACGATTTCCAACATTCACTTCAACATTTCCAAAATTGTCTTCGGACTGCTTTACCACTATGTTGCTTTGAATGTTCTTATTTGACATATTACTCTGCTCTTCTTCGAGATTCACATGTGCATCTTCTGGTCATAAGTGAATGTTGGCCATTTCATAAAACAACTCGATAGTCATTAGAGGCTTTCCAATCAAATACTTCCCAAACTCCATTTTCTTGTTAATTCCATCGGCAATGGTCATCAAGACAGTTTCAGGGTTAGGATTACTCAATCCATTTATGGTCGTATTGAACCGGTTAAGGTAATCCCTCATAGATTCCCCTGGAACTTGCTTTATTGCAGAAAGGGTCATGACATGTTTTGACTTAGTGCCGTGGAGATGGAATTGGTTTAGGAACTTCCTGCTTCAATCTTTGAATATCGGGACAGATCCCAGGTGGAAATCGTGTGAACCACATAAACGCCACCCCGTCAAGATATATCCAGAAGGCCTTACATTTGACTATGTCTGGGGCAGCTGCTGTCTCCATATGCCAAGAATACCCCATCAGATGTTGTCATGAGGCCGTTGTGCCAGATTATGGCTTATCTATGGCATATTGAATATTCTCGAGAACTCCACTTATAGAATGTCATCCGTAAATGGAGTGTGGCTATGATCAATTCCCCAGTTTTCATTCTTGTATCAGCTAACGTCATTCATGATCTATCGCACCATGGTAGTCAAACCGGGAGTATTGAATATATACCAATTTGGGCTTTTGGTTCACTGGGCCCTTCTTGCCCATGTTTCAGGCAATGTCGCATGGGTCCCATCCGAGCGGAGCTTCCTTAGGCTTGGTTGTCCCAGCCAATCACAGGATGCATAGGAGGAAGCACAGAAGCACGAGTGGCTCTGGAAGTATCATGGTTAGCTGTAGGTGGATGATTCCGGGTAAGCAAAACATTAGGCTTGATGAGTCCTGGCTCGACAATGTTGAGCCAAGCCGTTTTGGCCTAATCGTGTCGGGCTAGGAACGATCAAGAGCGCATGTCTCGCACATTCTATGGATTTTCAAGCGAACGACGTTGTCGTGGTTGATCCTCGCTCTTCCTGGATGATGATGAGCCTTCTGCATTCTGATCTCGCAATAGAGAAGTAGCCCGCTGATTCTTGAATTCTTCATATTGTCTCATTATTTGGTTCATGCCCTACCTCATTGCAGCGTTCCATTGTGTCGGAGCATTCAACGCTGTTACATTCTTCCAGCATTGGTTCAACAAAACGCTAAGTCGTCATGAGTAGTGAATACCGAGGAGGGAGCTTAGTCTTTGGGAGGAGGATTAATGGCTAGTTGGGCCACTGGTTGGGTCAATGTCGACCTGGGAAGGGTTGACCTAGCCAGTGTCTAGCCGAGGGCAGGAGCAGTTGTTGTGTTTGATGGTGAAGCCGGAGTCGGCTAATGATTTTGTTTTTTGGAAGCACTGGCCGAAGAATTAGAAACCATTGTTACTGAAGGTGATGAAAGTTATGGTTTTGTCTCGGACTTGGTGACCTAAAAGTTGATCAATACCTTTTAGACGTTGAGAAATTAGTTTTCTCGGTGAAAGCACCAAAGTGTTGACACTAAAAAGTGGCACAACACCCAAAAAGAGATAATGTAGAGAGTAAAGTTGAAGAAATATAAATAAAATGAGAATAAATGCAATCACATGCAAATTTATTATGGTTCGGTGTTAATGAGCCTACGTCTACTTTATAATCTTTTAATTATCTATAAACTTTGAGTATAAATGATGATTTTATTGGATAATCCTGAGTACAATGTTGTAATAATACTAAAATGACAAAAGATTGGCGAAATGTCTTTTTCTGAGGCTTTGGAGAGCTAATTATAGGTTCTACAGTTCTCGGGTTGACTAAGACGCGTGACATCCATCTTGGGACTGTAGGAATGGTCGAAGAGGATATCTTCTTGTGTAAAATGCCCCAGCCTGGATAGATATGGATAGGTGGCAACTGATCCGAAGTTCCAGAAGTGGAAGAAGCGGTCAAATCGGAGCAAAAGCAAGTATTTAGGGAAGATATTCTCTGATTGACTGGGTCCGATTCGACCTAGTCGACTCGAGAGTTATTCGACTCGAGATTTGGAGATTTTCTTATGTTCATATCTGAGCTTCCTAGGTTAGGTCGACTTGGTTCTTTGGTCGACCCGAGGATTGTTTGAGTCGACTCTTGGGGATGCTTGGCACTTGTCTTGCGTAGAGGTGGTTCAGGTCGGCTAGTTGCTTGGTATGAAGGTCTAATGATGATTTAACTTGGTTTACTGATATGTGTGCATCTTGACGCCCTTACCAAAAAAGTATGTCAACATGTATATGTAACATTTAATTATGCATTGACTTTATGTATTATGAGAAAATGGCAAGTAAGGTCCAAACTCTGTATTTAATGTTTCTACTTATTAGAAATTTATTTAGAAATTTATGGAATCTTTCTATTTTATTAACTTTATATATTATAAGGTTGTTAATTGCATACTTTTGTGATTAATTAGTAGGAATCTGAATTGCCTTAAATATGTATATATAGAAATGTCTTTAAGTTCATATACCATAGAGAATTAAATATGCTTAATGATGGGTAGTATTAGGAAATTACCCTATTTATGATTGTCGTGTTCAGTAACCGTGGTAGTGAAAACAACGAACTGACCAGTTGAATTAGACAAATAATAGAATGAATTATTACTCAAGCAGTTTATTATATTTCTTTATATACTGTTCCAATATGTCCACCTTTATAGTTATGCGCAAAGACTTACCTTACATGACACTAGAATTATTATCCTACCTATTTCTCTTTATTATCAATTGTGCTAGCAATTATGCAGCTCACCAAAATTTATGTCTGACCCATTCCTCTTTTTTCCTTTTCTTTTTCTTTCTCTCATCAGGCATACAGAGTATAGATTAATTTATGTTAGAACCTTTGGAGGATTTAAGCTAGAGATCTCATTTTCTTCCGTTTATGACAACTTAATTATTGTAGTTCAAATGTAAGTTGTTTGTTTGTATACTCTTATTTGAGCTAAGATTATTTGAGATACATACTTTGTATTAAACTTATCTTATGTAAAGTATTGTTTTTCAATGACAAGTTTATTGGAAAAATAAATGTTTTTGTTGCTTTTGTTTAATGTCTTTTGAATCTTAGTCTCCGTGATTTGTTTCTTTATACCTACAACACTCTGCTTTCCTTAGTATGACCTTCCCCGTAATTTTAAAGAACACTATAATGATAAAGTAAAGAATACTTAATTAAACACTGGGAATTAAGTAAAATAGACTGCGCCATTGCGTTCGTCTCAGAGTTCTGCTTAAGATAGACTCTGAGTTTGCATAAACCAGACATCATATGAAGAAGATATTAAGGTTTGAAGTTTATATACATAAGAGCCATTTATATACATTTAGAATATATAGAATTCAAAATAATTCAAAAACCAGAAGCGGGTAGGCGCAGGAATTCGGCCCGTTGGGTGTTGACACCATGCCCTAAGGGTGTAAACCCATTGGTCGACCCCATAACAGGGGTATCGACAACTATGTCGACCCTCCCCCCTGGACGAATCTGGACCTGCTGTGTGTCCTGGTTCGTTCGTTGATGGATATATAAAGGACCTTAATCCCATTGTTTTATTCATCTAAATCAATGGCGACAATGAGGTTCTGCCCCAACTCAGAGTGAAATAGTCTATTCTTCTTCAACAACAAGTTATATGAATTCAAATATCAGTGCTACATCATCTACGATTAATTCTCTGTTCTTTAGATCCAATCAGTGTAAGTTCATGCTATTTTTAGATATAAACATTTAAAAATTTATATTGACATGTTTATGAATTGGATCTAGGCCTATGCCTATTAATAATTTGAATCATATCAGATCTACCATTACTTCTACACCAGATCTATAATTCTCATATACCCAATTCTATCATTTTATGCCTATCTTGATAAATTTTATCATCATATGCATGTTTAATAATTATGCCTATTCTTGTTCTCTTCCCTTTCTCCTTCCCTTTCTATTTTTATAGCCAGGCTACCTTCAAGCCTAGGCATAATTCATATTGCAAAACATGATTGGGAAATTTGGGCATAATTTATATCTTGAGTCAAAACTTGAGAGTTGGGGGGCATAATTTATATCTTGATTTAAACCTTAATCTGGGGCATAACTTATATCGTTTATCAAACGGGGATTTGGGGCATAATAAACATGAAACTTGGTTAGTAGTGAAAATGCCTAGATTTACAGTAATTAGAAACTGTAACTGCGTTTAGACACGAGGTTAGATTGTTGTTGCAGTAGAAGCCTGCCCGAAACCGCCCGGCATATCCAGTGTCCACAAGTGGTAAATATAACATGAGAGGTCTAAGTGCATAAACACGTAACGCTGCTAAGACATGAAGTTAAGTCCGACTTACGGAAGATGCCTGCCCCGACCCAACCGGAATATCCAACATCCACAAGTGGTAGACTTAATGTAGGAGGTCTAGCACATTAATAACCGTAGATAAATGAATGGTGATAAAATTGCAATAATTAACCTGTTTGAATCCATAAGAATTACAAGAACCTGTAAACTTGAGTAGGGGGTTAAGTAAACTATCTTGAATCAAGGGGGGTTAAGTTAATCTTGTTAAATCTATGGGGGCGGGTTATATATATATACACACACATACCTGACAAATTTAACACGTTTACATGTGGGGGTTATGCAACCTTATTAAACTGTTAGGCATAACCAGTTGAAATCCTAGTAGTGGGGATGCAAGCTTAGGGGGAGGCTTGTATCTGGTGCGTTGAACCCATATCAGTCAGTGACCTATATTGGTATCAAACGAAGAACCCCGAACTAGGTCGAGGTCTGGGCATACTTACTAAGATGATTATAAGAGGTCGCACGAGTGAGGGTGCTGACTGCGCATTCCATCAGAGTCATGTGCGTGCATGGGTCCACTTGCTCAGGAGGACAACACGTTGTGACATCAGTGGATGTGGTTGTGCATATCCTGAAAATAATGGGTTGCCACTTTAGGTAGTGATACATCCTATTATGGGGATGACACATGGTATCTAAGAGTTAGGGAATCGATCGATCGGGGGTAGTAATTAGGGTACATATAGTCTTGCTTGTTTAAGAGCCCGTTATTATCGTTGGGGGTAACACACGTCAGTTCTGTTGGGCTCCCTGTTATTGTATGGGGTAAAACCTCTCACTAGAAGTACACCTAAGTCTACCATCTTGTACTTGTTGGGATCATCTTGTTATACTAGTATTGGTGCAGAGAAAAGTATTAGAGAAGCGCAATATATTCTATTCAGTTTATCCTATTTACCTTGTTATGCCTGCCTTATGACACTGTTATATCTCTATCCAGTTTACATGCCTGTTATGATGCTTTTACTTATTTATATGCTAAAAGTATATGGACTCGCCAGACTTTATGTCTGAGCCATTTTGTTTCCTCTTCTATCTCTTCCGTTCCCCCCTAGGTTCTCAGGGTGGGAATACTCAAGCTTGATCAGGATTCTTCCTTCATTCTGCTTGGAGCTGCTTAGATGTACCGCTTGATTTCGTATCTTCTCTACTATGGCTATATTTTGTGAATTATGCTCTTTTTATGTATTATTGTACTCTGATGATAATTTTGGTACAAGACAGACATTTTATTTTTTCAGCATTTCAGACTTATTATGTAATTGGGTTTGGACCATGAAGCTTTTCTATTTAATAAAGTTTTTAATTCCGCTGTTACTTTATATCTATCTTGTGATGTTTCTGTTTACCTATAACACTTCACGAAACTTAATGCATTCTGTTAAAGAGTGAGATTAACGGACATAGGGTGTCACACTTAGTATCAGAGCTGAAGGTTACCAGATCAGATAAAAGATTTTGAAAATTGTTTTCAAAAAGGTTTTAAAAGAAAGCATTTTCAAAAGTAAACTCTGTTTTGAAAAACATATTCCCTAAAGCCACATAAATTATCTTTCGATTCTTTGTTTGAATCCTTCTTCCTTTTCGTTTCAGCATGTTTGGGGAACCGACTATTCCCGAGGGAGTTCAAGTACCGGATTGGTTCCGTAGGTATCTTAAGGCTACGGCACCTCGTGGGAGCCAAGGAGACGCCCTCCCCCTACTGTAGTTGTGGTTCCTCCACTGTCGCGAGTAGATAATTTCTCTAAGAATAAATGTCATGGTTGTAGACGTAGAGGTCATTTGATCAAAGACTGTAGAAGAAGAAAGAACGACAAAGACCGAGAAAAGAGCAAATGTCATAGTTGTGGACGCGTGGGTCATTTGAGAAAAGACTGCAAAAGAAGGAAGAATGCTTGTTTTCATTGTGGAGAGGTCGGAAACCTTATTAGGGAGTTCTCGAAGAAGCAAGGATAGGGCCAAGGGGCAGGATCTTCTGGAGGGAAAGTGCATACTCTCGTAGCCGGTGTACCAAATAGAGCAAGGAAAGTTTCCATTGAGGGTTTGATTTCTCTTTCCAATCATCCTGTTAGGACTCTTTTTGATTCTGGCGCTTCGCATTCTTTTATATCTGATTCTGTGGTTAAGTCTCTACACCTTAGTACTAGTATGGTTTTGGATCCCGTTGTTTACTCAAACCCCATTGGGGTCTCGGCTCATTTGTTTGTGATTTATCGGGGTTTGAAGATATCTGTGTTGGGCATCGAGTTTGAGTGTGATACATATATTATTTCATGGGTTATGGTTTGATTGTAGGGATGAATTGGCTAATCATGTATGGTGTTATTCTGGATTGTTAGAGGAGGGTCGTTAGACTTTTGACTTGCCATGGGAGGACCCTTGAGACTTCTTGTGACCCCAAAGGGTCTGTCATGCTTAGTTTCCTGGAGTCGCTTGATGCATCTAAAGATGATCTACGATCTGTACCAGTAGTCTGTGAGTATCCTGATGTTTTTGAGGAGGTTTGGGGCTTACCTCTGAGGTGCGAGATTGATTTTCGTATATACTTGGTAGACAATGCAAAGCTAGTTGCATTGCATGTGTGCCATATAGCCCCAAGAGAAAGGAGGGAGCTCAGCAAGCAAGTAGGGGAGCTACTTGAGAAATGGTTTATTAGGCGAAGCATATCTAAAAGGAGTGCTTTAGTAGTATTCGCCATTAAGGCGGATGGTTCGCTTTGCTTATGTGTGGATTATAGAGAGTTGAATAAACTCACTAAGAAGAATAGACACCCACTTCCGAGGATGGATGATCTGTTTGACCAGCTTGTTGGTGCATCTGTTTTCTCTCAGTTAGGCTTGGCCACGGGATTTCATCAGTTGAGGGTGGACGAGGACAGTATAGACAAGACCACTTTTAGAACTCTAAATGGTTTCTTCGAATGGCTTGTCATGCCTTTGGGTTGACGAATGCACCCGCCTATTTTGTTGATCTGATGAGTAGGGTGTTTCGGGAGTTTCTAAATAAGTTCATTGTGGTCTTTGTTGATGACATCTTGATTTCTC
This sequence comes from Allium sativum, assembly GCA_030737875.1. Lineage (NCBI taxonomy): Eukaryota > Viridiplantae > Streptophyta > Magnoliopsida > Asparagales > Amaryllidaceae > Allium > Allium sativum. The sequence continues at coordinate 820,520,549 of CM060924.1, read as the reverse complement.
AAAGAATGAGGAAGAGCCTGCCCTACATTTAAGAGAGGTTTTGAAAACTCTCTGCGCGCACTAGCTTAAGGCGAAATTCTCAAAATGTCATTCTTGGAGAAAAGAATTGAGGTTTCTAGGGAATGTGGTCTCTAAAGATGGGATAGTAGTAGATCCCGCGAAAGTGGTTGCAGTTCAAGATTGGCAGATTCCAAAGAATGCAACGGAGGTGAGGAGTTTTCTTGGATGAGCGAGCTATTATAGGAAGTTCATTAAGGACTTCTCAAAGATATCGGCCCCACTCACCACACTGACGAAGAAGAATCTGACATTTTCTTGGAGTATATACTGTGAGGATGCTTTCCAATGATTAAAGAGGGCTCTGACAACAGCCTCAGTCTTGACTTTACCTAATGGGACCAAAGTGTTCAGAATATACACTGATGCTTGTGGTACAGGGCTTAGTGCGGTTCTAACGCAAGAGGGAAGGATAGTATGTTACGGAGGTAAACGGTTAAGAGTTCATGAAAAGAACTACCCTACCCATGTTTTGGAATTAGCTGCTTTAGTATTCGTGCTTAAGACTTGGCAGCAGTATTTGCTTGGAAATAGGTTCGGGTTATACATGGACCATAAGTCGCACATGTATTTGTTCTAGCAGAAGGATCTCAAAGTGAGGCAATAGAGATAGGCTTCTACTTGGACCTGAGACGATTAGAGAAACTTCAGAAAAGATTGATCTTGTCCGCAGAAACATGAGGACAGCTCAGGACAGGCAGAAATCATACGTAGATAAAGGAAGGACCGATATTGAGTTCGAGGTGGGGAGACATGGTTTCATCAAGGTATCACCTCGGAGCGATGTGGTTCGTTTTGGATCTATAGGGAAACTGGCGCCAAGGTTTGTAGGATCATTTCCCATAATGGAAATAATATGTCAAATTGCTTATAGGGTAAAGCCACCAGAGAGAATAGCGGATGTTCATTTGCGGAAATGCTTGCATGATACCGCAGAAGTAGTTGAGCCGAGTATGCTTGAGGAAGTAGAGGTAGAACGGGAGGCGATAGTTAGACGAGTTCCTACATGTATTATTGGATCAGAGGTTAAGAAGCTATGAAACCGAGAGGTCAAGTTGATGGAAGTTCAATACGAAGATGACCAAGAGGATGCAACTTGGAAAACCGAAGACAAGATTCGCACGTTGTACCCTTTTCTTTTCAAGGGTATGTTCTTAACTTCTTTTCCCAAAGCTTTTGTTCGTACTTGCTTCTATCATCTAAGTATATCCTATCGATCGAACCTTCAACCTTTAGTTAGGTATCCCATGGATGTAAACATGTGTTTGATACATGTTATGTTTGATGGATGCAAGTGTTTGCTAGTGGTTGCTTGTGGATGCTATACACACACATTAGGTAGTAGATCGGCTCAATCACTCTCATACTGCATATGGATGTGTGTGCATTTTTCTTCTTTTATAGATGAAAATGGGTGTATCATCATATGAATTATTGCGTTTGGATGAATTATTGTGCACACATATAGAACTTACATGTTATAATAGGATTATTTGCATACATGTTGGGTTACATGGCATGAACATAAATTTCATTAAGGAGGTCAACTGGATCAGTAGACCGCCTGATCTTTCGCATTAGTATAGGGACATATACACAAATTTTTGCAAATTTTCATATAAGCATTAGAAATCTTTTAAGGATATTGGATGCCTGTGATTGATGAATGAGTAGATGGATGTGGATGTTAGGATATACATTCTTCTTAACTTAGAGATTTCGGGGACGAAATCCTTTAAATAGGGGAGAATGTAACACCCCATAATTTTAAAGAACACTATAATGATAAATTAAGAATACTTAATCAAACACTTGGAATTAAGTAAAATGGCCTGCGCCATTGCGTTCTTCTCGGAATTCTGCTTAAGATAGACTCCGAATTTGCTTAAAACAAACATCGTATGAAGAAGATATTAATGTTTAAAATTTATATGCATATAAGCCATATATATGTGTGTATATTTATAGAATATCCAGAATTCAAAATAATTCAGAAACTAGAGGCGGGAAGGCGCGGGAATTTGGCCCGTTGGGGGTCGACCCCATGCCCTAAGGGTGTCGACACCCATATCGACCCTGCCGGACGAATCTGGACCTACTATGTGTCCTGGTTCGCTGGCTGATGGCTATATAAAGGACCTTAATCCCGTTGTTTTATTCATCTAAATCAATGCCGACAATGGGGTGCTGCCACAACTCAGAGTTAAATAGCCTATTCTTCTTCAACAACAAGTTATACGAATCCATATATCTGTGCTGAAACCTTTTGAAACTCCTTAGCTGGCAATCACGTCATCTACGATTAATTCCCTGTTCTTTAGATCCAATCACTGTGAGTTCGTGTTATTTTTAGATATAAACATTTAAAAAGTTATCTTGACATGTTTATGAATTGGATCTAAGCCTATGCCTATTAATAGTTTGAATCATATCAGATCTACCACTACTTGTACACCAGATCTATAATCTCATATGCCCAATTCTGTCATTTTATGCCAATCTTGATAAATTTATCATCATATGCACGTTTAATAATTATGCCTATTCTTGTTCTCTTCCCTTTCTCCTTCCCTTTTATTTTTATAGCCAGACTACCTTCGAGCCTATGCATATTGTTGAAATATGCAAACGCGCGAAATTGGGAACAATTGGGAATGATTATTTTAAGGCATAATTCATATTGCAAAACATGATTGGGAAATTTGAGCATAATTTGTACCTTGAGCCAAAACTTGGGATTTGGGGGCAAAATTTATATCTTGATCTAAAACTTAATCTGGGGCATAACTTGTATCGTGGATCAGACGGAGATTTGGAGCATAATAAACATGAAAACTGGTTAGTAATGAAAATGCCTGGATTTAGAGTACTTAGAAACTGTTACCGCGCTTAGACACGAGGTTAGATTACACTTGTGGTAGAAGCCTGCCTGGAACCGCCGGGCGTATCCAGCATCCACGAGTGGTAAATCTAATGTGAGAGGTCTAAGTGCATAAACATGTAATGGTGCTAAGACACAAGGTTAAGTCCGACTTGTGGAAGAAGCCCGGCCGGACCCAACCGGCATATCCAGCATCCACAAGTGGTAGACTTAATGTGGGAGGTCTAGCGCATTAATAACCATAGATGAATGAATGGTGATGAACTTGTAATACTTAACCTGCTTGAATCCATAAGTATTACATGAACCTGTTAACTTGAGTAGGGGGTTAAGTAAACTTCCTTGAATCAAGGGGGATTAAGTTAATCTTGTTAAATCTGTGGGGCCTGGTTATATATATATATACACACCCGACAAACTTAACTTGTTTTACATGTGTGGGTTATGCAATCTTGTTAAACCGTTAGGTATAACCTATTGAAATCCTTGTAGTGGGGATGCAAACCTAGGGGAAGCTTGTATCATGTGGTGTGTGGGACCCGTATCAGTCAGTAACCTATATTGGTATCAAACGGAGAACCCCGAACTAGGTTGGGGTCAGGGCATGCTTACTGAGATGATTATAAGAGGTCACTTGAGTGAGTCCGTCGGAGTCATGTGCATGCATGGATCCGCTTGCTTGTGAAGATAAGACATTGTGACATTAGTAGATACGGTTGTGCACATCCTGAAAATAATGGGTTGCCACTTTAAGAAGTGATATATCCTAATGTGGGGCCAGCACAGGGTATCTATGAGTTAGGGAGCTGATCGATTGGGGTAGTAATTAGGGTACATCTAGTCTTGCTTGTTTAGCAGCCCGTTATTATCGTTGGGTGTAACATCGTCAGTTCTGTTGGGCTACCTGTTATTATATGGGGTAAAACATCTCACTAGAAATAAATCTACGTTTACCATCTTGTACTTGTTGGGATCATCTTGTTATTGTTATACTAGTATTGGAGTAGAGAAAAGTATTAGAGAAGCGCAATATATTATCCTGTTTACCTTGTTATACCTGCCTTATGACACTGTTATATCTCTCTCCAGTTTATATGTCTGTTGTGATGCTTTTACTTATTTATATGCTAAAAGTAACTGGACTCGCCAGATTTATGTTTAACCCATTTTGTTTCCTCTTCTCTCTCTTCCGTTCACCCTCAGGTTCTCAGGGTGGGAATACTCAAGCTTGATCAGGATTCTTCTTTCATTCTGATTGGAGCTGCTTAGATGTACTGCTTGATTTCTTATCTTCTCTACTATGGCTATATTTTGTGGATTATGCTCTTTTTATGCATTATTGTACTCTGATGATAATTTTGGTACAAGACAGAAGTTTTATCTTTTCAGCATTTCAGACTTATTATGTAATTGGTTCAGACTTATCTATCTTGTGATGTTTCTTTTTCTGTTTATCTATAATGCTTCATGAAACTTAATGCATTCTGTTAAGAGTGACATTAACGGACGTGGGGTGTCACATTAGGAATACTAAGGGGTGCTGGGTGTTTCATTTAGTAGAAGAGCCTAAGGTTATAGGATTCCTAGAACTTGTTTTAAAGTAAAGTAATTTTCCAAAGGAAAATAGATTTTCAAAACAAAAAGGTATTTTTGAAAATAAAAAGTTTAATACAATTTCCCTTAAGTCCATGTCCTTGCCTTGTCCTATTCTCTACATTATTCGTAGATTTATCTATGCAGCGATCTATTTAAGCTTACCTACATATATTGGGACCTTAGATCTTTATTGGTTGGAGTTTTGATTTTGTAAAACCAGGGTTAGAAGATAAACTTGCTACTTGAGGTATATTAAGTAGGGCCAGTTATTGATAAGGCGACCTTAAAGGCCAAGGAATATGATATGACTTAAGAAGTATTATCGTAAATATTTGGGAAAGCATTATCAGCTTTGAAAAGTGAACAGTTGATGTGGGTATTATGCAGAAAGTGTTATAGGGAAAGTGTCGATTAAAAGGATTGAGTAATGGAAATGAGTAAAGGTTAGAAAGAGGTGTTATATATTTCTTGTTCTTTCAAGTTCTACTATTTTATCCGATCTATGAGTGTTATGTTCCTTTACCTTTGATTTACTAGTTAGGGGTGGCTGCATAAAGCCATAACCACGCTGACATGAGATAGGTCATGTAGGACATCTATATTGTAGACCTAACAAATTTGTCCTTTATATATATATATATAGTAAACCCTCGAGTCTGCACTAATAGAATTAGTTGATTGTTTACACTTTGTATAACAACCCAGATTTTGAATAATAAATATTTAATTTGTTTAAATATTTAAAATGATTAATTATAAGATTTAACGATTGAAATTAATTTAAATGAGAATTTGGTTGTTTATTTAACTCGAAATTGTAAATCTTGAGTTTACAGTCTAATAAATATGTTTTGAAGCCGTGTGAAATTCTATTTGGTTATGAACGATAATAATTTATTATCAATGATGTGAGTGCTTTGAGTTTGAATGACAATTAATCTACTTGATTTTACACATAAAATTATCCATTATTTAAATGATCTCGGATTTCAATGAAACCAGTTTCATCAGGTCCAAAATATTAAACTACTGTAGGATTTTCGAATTCGTGACAATTGGAACTTCTATGTGAGTGTATGAGCCAAAAGCATTCAGTAATAAAACAAGTGAATGATATATATTAAAAATCAAGCCTGTATAATATCCTAAACTTCTAACCTAAATTCCATATCTCTTTTCTTCTTCCTTGTGAAAATAACATGTCGCCACTCCTTTAAAAAAAACGTGAACTTCTCAAATCAAGAACAAATGAAATAAAATTCTGAAAAAAGGTTTACATCTTTGAATCCTATCACATAGATCTTCATTTCTATCTGACTGTTGAGAGGTGCATAGTGTTTTCTGGTGCAGGTCGTGGTATCATATTGTCTAGGGTTGGGTTTTGTGTAAAATCTAGTGTTTTATTTTATAATTCGAGTTTAGATCCTTATTTGTGGTGGATTTTTTCACTTGGGTAGGAAAATGGAGGAGCTCGGTACAAAGATGGGAGGCGCGACATTTCTTAGCCGCGTGAAGAGGCTGTGAACGCATTCTTGGGGTTGTGTGCGAGTATGGTGATGGAAGTGAAGCTCTTGCGAAGAGAAGATAGGTGGTGAAGTCGGATTGCGTTTTCATGATGCATGGAAGGTGGTAGGGAGTAGAGAAGGAGTCGGTTGTGTTGGGTTTAGTTTACTGGAAATTGGCGACCTATTTTTTTTAATAAGAGGAAGAAAGGTTTATAGGTGGGTTAGAAATTAATAAAATAATTTGGTTTGTTTATGAAGTTTAAATTATTTTAATTCAAGTATAAATTATAACGTGTGTATATGTTTCAAATGATGTCATATTGAAACGAAACAAATTACGGGTTCGTATTGACGAGCACTACGCAAAAAAATTGGATTAGGGTAATTGGGAGCTATTTGGATTTTATGTAATTTCAAACGCCTGTTTGAAATTATATTAATTGATTTGAAATCGTCGAATTGGAATGGATGATGAGTTGACTCTCACACTTTCTGAAATGCTATTGAATATTGTGATATCATATAATAATATTCATTGTTGATTTTATATCAAATTGTGTGTTTGGATGTTTAGATGATTTAAAGCTTTGTTGTTGGTTGTCGATATATATTATCGTATGTGAACAGATGGCCTTTGAAACTATCTTCTTTTAAGTGGAAGATTCATCTTAAATGAAGCAGATTAGATTATCTAATGTATATGCGTACATAAACTGATATATGAGATGTGATGCACGGGGATAGGTTGGAGGGATCCAATAGGATCCCTCAATGCTTTGGATGTTACTTTCTTTCATATTATACACATATGATTTGTCTAACATAAGTAACATTAAAATTTGATTCAGATGATGATTGTTGAATTAAATTCAATGTTGATGTGTTATTAATCTATAAACAATACTGGTTAAGTGATTGGTGGCAAATGGCCAAAAAAATCATCTTTTTAAGACGTTGATCGTCGTTAGGCGAATTGACTAAGTTGAAGTTATAATATTTATTTTTATAGAAAAAAAAGGTTTTAAATTTATTTCGTATAACTTAAATAAAATAATTTTTATATAAATAAATCTATTTATAGTTGGATTTTATAATTCATTATTAAAGGTTATATCTAGCGAAATTTCTGTTTTATAAATAAGTTTGATACAATTGGAGTTTTCAAATGTTAAAACTTAACAAAGTTTTAAAATTGTGTTTTATAAATTATAAAAAATAATTTTAGGAATTGTTTTGAAAAAGTTAATAAATGGCTTTGTTTAACTTGTAAGGGCTTATAAACAATTTAGTTTGATTTCAAGCTAAATTTTAAGTTATTTGGTTTTAAAATCAAAGCAAGATTGATAAGGTCTGAAGTTTATGAAGAAAAGAAAATTGAGTTTTGTAATAAGGTTTTAAATGAATTTTTGTGAAGGATTTTCTAAAGAGATTTTGTAATAAATCAAAGTTTTATAAACAAGGTTTATAAAAAAGATTTAAGGCTAATGCGATGGTTTTAAACAAGGATTACTTAATAATTGAATTAATAAAAGTGATTGTATGTGAATGAGATTTTCGAATGTAGGAAATGGTTTTCAAACCTTATCTGAATTTAATAGTAAATATAACTTATTGTGAAATTTACTATAAACTTAAACTTGCAAAATTCGAAAGTTAATAAAACTATTGGGTTTTATAGTAAACAATGTATCACATGACATTGTTCTTCCCAGATATGATGTGTGACTATACTTATACCATTTTGTTAAGCATATAGCACTATTTTTCTAAGTATTAAAAATAATAGGATTTGTGAATACTCTTATTCCAAAGAGACAGTTGTACGGCTATGGTTTTCGAAGTAACGAAAATAAGAGATGTCTGAATATACTTATCCCGTTGAGATACATATATGGAATCAATTTTTAAGAATCAATAAAATGATTTTAATGAATGGTTTAGTTAAAAGGGCTTGCGCTGCTGATATACTTAACTGTACTATTTTTATTTGATAGTTAAAGAACAGACTACCAATAAATTCCATTTTTAATTATAACGTGTTGGTTTGAGGAATCAGGATAAGGACGCAACCCAAGATCACTTCAAACCGGCTTTGTGTTCGAACTGGAATTTGCAAGTATGTTTGTGCAAATACAAAGTATTGAGAGTGCATGGGTTACTTGATCCTAATCCTAGGGATGTAGTCGAAGTAATGCCTTCGATTGGTTCTGTTCCTGAACGACATTTATGGATGAATGTTATCAATACATTGCCAGTGAAGGGCGATGAACATTCAAAGATAGAAATTTGCCATGTATGAAAGGTAAAAACATAGTCTTTAGCTTCATCATCCGGTAATGAACAAAATCAGGGGAGATGCAACAGGGATATGTAGGTCGCACCCATTAGGGTATGTTTACCACAAATCTAGAACGGTTGACCCTTTGATTATTCTATACTTAGCATGGTTTCTGATCACAACCATGGTGGTGGTGAAATATTCGGTACGTTGCTGGCAGGGAGCCATATGTCAAATCTTGGTGCCCTTATTTAGAGAGGTATTGTGTTGGGTGGTACCTAAGTGCTAGTTATTGCATGGAATCCAAATCCCAATACGTACCACGTTTTTATATGTAGAGCCCATTAGGGTGCGGAATTTAATTATAGTAACAATTTCACATATGTTCCTTATTTTATTTTAAGATGATTAGATATTATTATAATATTAGTAATATCACAAGATTTGAAATAAAAATGTTTTGGTTATTATAAGGAGAAAAACATTTGCCATGTTTATATGTGGTTGTGCCTTACGAGAGTACCATTCTTTTAAAGGATTTCCGAAATTAATCAAGTTGTTTGTGATGTGAGTTTTCTCACTGCTAAGTACTCTAGACCGATCTGTGTGTTTTTACTTTCCCTTAAAATGTGTTCGGGTCAGACCGCATATATTTCTAGGTTTGCTTGTATTTGTTTGGGGCTACAGAAGAGGAGTTAAAGTCGAGATATATTACCGTAATTCCTGTATTAATTTATTTTTGATGTGTATGCTGTATTTATCATTCATCGTATATACATACTATTATGACTGTATAGGCTGATCTAGTTGTATACTATGATTTTTTTATTCATGTATATGTACAGTTTTCTCTTGTGTGAAGAGTATTGGTATATTATATTTTATTCACTCTGCTGTGAGATTCCAATCTTTTTCGATTCCAATGTGTACGTGTTCTTCTTCTTCTTCTATTCTATCATTTCTTTTTTTTATCTTTTTTCCCATCCTCTAACTTCTTTCTTTTAACTTTCTAGGTTTTGATACTTGAGTTTAGGCACGTGAATACAGAGGATGTACTATTGTCGAAATTCGAGTGTCGAATTACCCAGGTCATTACAGTTGGTATCAGAGTGCAAGGTTAAACGAGAACCTTGGCTTTGTGGCATAACTTAATAAGAGATAAGGTAATGAAATGCCTTATTATGAGTTTGAGCATATATACACATACTTGAAGCAACTTTATATACCATTCAAAACAAAACATCATGTAGGTAGCTGAAATGTATCACATGAGTATCTAAATATTAAAATGGTCAATGATGAAAGATTCTCATTATTCATATTTAAACATTATAAATACAAAAGTGAAATAGAATCTAGAACATTGCATCTAAAAATGTAAATACAAATCAACATTAATATATTGATCACTGAATTCATTTGAAAATTCCATTGTAAACCAATCGTGAACTACAATCATTTCAATGCACTGAGGCATTAGTATATTTATTTGCAAAATTTCACTTTCTTAGGCTTAAGCGTATACATAGAAGGCGTCTACATAACCCACAAAAAGGATTTAGAGCATATAGCATTCTCAACTATTAAAACAAAATTAAAGACTACGATGAAGAGTGGTAATACCAGTCGCAAAAAAAAGGTTTAGCATGTAAACGTCAAACGATGTACTTTAGTTGAACAGGAGCATATAAGCAGAAGAGCAAAAAATAAAATCATACCTAGAAATCAAGGTTAATTTTTGAAATGCTCCCCTATTTGATGCGATAAAGCGGATGTGTACAGCAACAAACTTCAGAAATTTGACAAATAACATTGCTTTTGTATTGAACTAGAAGTAACAAAGAAGGATATTGCATAGCAGCCATTTGAAAAGTGGCATTTTCATGAAAAAAAATATAGGATCCTATTAAAAAAAATATAACATATTAAAGTGCATATACAAACACTTTTAAAGGCAAAAAAATAATCACGGGCTTACCTCAATCCATGACTGGTATAATCCCTCTATTCATGGTGCCTCTTGCATGACCATGTCTCGACAAATGATAAAATTATTCCATTTCCATTAAGCATTGTGCACTCAAACTGCATCTGTAATAAAATCAGAGTTTTTTTAAAGCTTATTGTGCATTCACATAGAAAAAAGTAAAATTATTTGTATTTTAGATAATATATAGGTTCAACTTAATCCCTATACATTCACATCAAAATATTGTACTGAACTACGACAAATTCACATTAAATTTTAAAACAATGAGATAATTTAAATCATCTAATTCGAAGGTAGCTCATTTGATTACATATCCCTTATATTTTAGCTTACTTTAACGTTCAGGAGAAAACACCAAAATTCCTCATTCACAAATCGAGATAAGAGGGGAAAAAACCTTTCCAGCTGAAGATCTACCTCATTTTCTCATCCAAGCTTACTTTGCATTGATAAATACATCACATAAGATAAGAGTACCTTATAGCCGTTTAATCCTCTTAGATGGCCCTTGAAACAAAGAAAAAAGCAAATTAATAAAAGTTCGCCAAATACAAATGTAAATTACCACGAATCGATTTTTTTTCTAAGAAAAATAATTCTACCGTTGAGAACAACACTTGAAGCATATCAATAGAGGAATTGAAACATGTTTGAAGTCTATAAAAGATGCAACGCTGGAAGACCTAGATTGCAAAGATGTGAAGCAGATAGATGCAAAAAAATTAATGAACTTCAATGTATTAATTCATAGAAAATTTTACGGCATTTATTGTATGATCCTCTAGGAAAAGTAGATAATAAAGTCATGAACAAATTTATACCGATTTTTTTTAATTCGCTCCATAGTGTTATAAAGCAGGAGTAAAAGGCACATAGTTGAAAACATATAAATACATATTGATAACGAAAATTAAGACGATTTGCAATTCAAAGAAAGCACATAGCTATGTAGCAATATATATATATATATATATATATATATATATATATATATATATATATATTGTAGCAAATCACTATGGACATGTAACAATTAAATTCGCTATGTCTATGTGTTACTGGCTAGCGGAGTGGTTTGATTTAAGATAAACAGTCAACATGAAATAAAGCACTATGTATCATTTATACAGGATAAATAAAAATATATAGGTTACAAAAGACCTTTAGTACACTAAAGTAAATATTGATGACAACTACCGAATCCATCTTTTTTCAAAAATATTTAAAGAAGTGTAATAATATTTACCAAATGATGACAGGTATCGTCATGGACATCTTAGAGCATATTCCACTTTATCCGCAATGCTCAAATACTCAGAAAGCTGTATTAAATGTTACAAAAAAATAAATAAGGCATATAACCAAGCGAATATGAGTATACCATAATATAAGAAGTTACCTTACAAATTAATAATCAACAACTTAGTATCCAGATTTACATGCGTACGTAGCATGGGAAAAAATACATCCTTCACATGGTGAGAAAATGCAGTAAATTAATAATAATATTTAAACAGCAAAAACAACTAAATTAATACAGGATTGCCAATTTAAGGAAATTGGATAAGTAAATGAAAACTACCTTTTCTTGGATAACACATTAATACTACAGGATATTAAAAGCGGATAGCTTCGAAACAAAGTACTCGGAAACAAATATTGGTTCACAGACAGAGTACTAATAAGAATAGGTTGAAACTCAAATCGTTGAAAGGATTGGCGAACGTAGGGGGATTTTCCATAAATTTAAACAAAAAAAATCCATTTTTGAAGACTGAAATGATGCTAATTCAGTAAATTTTGAAAGGAACTTGATTACAAAATAAATGTCTACCAGAGTTAATTCGATGACAAAACAGAAAAAAATACCAATTAGTGGAATGACTGTGTGATTAGATAATTGCTATGGAAAATATATTATGCACGATATAAATTAAACAACTAATTGAAAACTATATGTTATACAAATACGATTTTTCAAAACATCTGATTGAATAAGTGCACATACAGTAGTAGATGCTAGTACATTATAAAGTAGGATTGATCGAGCCGTCTGAGCACAAAAAAAAATAAAAAATATTGAAGAACAGTGTAAAATTGAAGAAGAAGAGTAGGTGAAGGCGGGCAGAATTAAAATGATTAAACATCACTATAGTATATGAAACTCAGTAACATGAGACAAACTTGTACAGGTTTCAATGTACGATTGTGAAATTGAGGATTTTCAGCAAATCGATGGAAAATTTTGGTATACAGAAACGGTATTTGTAAAACAGGATTGAATGTGCCTATAACCCAATCTCAGTGAAAAGTGTTTGCACTATGCTATGAGTTTGAGTTGGAAATTTAAACAAATACTTTATGAAATGCTTCTCAGATCAAACTTAATGAAATCATAAATGCATAAGAAGGTGAAGATAGGCTGAGTAATTAGAAGAAGGGGATACAGTTCAGATTGGGAAGAAGATAGGAGATATAGTAGAAATCCAAATAGCAATAATGAATATTAGATGAAATTAGGGATTAAGAAACAGAAGAAATTTGGGGAAGAACTCAAAATGAATTAATGAACAGGGAAATTAGGGTAAAAGCATAGAAGGGATTTCATTCAATAATTCTGATGATTACATTGATTCTTCCAAGCCTATATATATAGCTTAGGCTGGAATATAACGGTCACATGAACTAATTACAAAAGTGTGACACGCATTGAAACAAATTGCGGTTTAACTTTACAACCCCAGTTACATGCACAACATTTACATGTACACATGCACAACTAATTCGGCTATTGGATCTCTTCTTGGACCATTGCCTCTTTCTCATGTTCTTCTGCAAGTACTTCAGAATTCACGTCCTTCTTCCCCGATGATCTAATGGTTGGAGGAGCATTCTCCAGGGTTTTCGATGCCAATTTCTTCATCAATATTTGGGCAATTTTTTTGGAAATGTTACAGTTTGAATAAGAAAGTTTAATTTCTTTGGTGCATATTAGTTAAAGTGGTGTAAAATTAAAATGATAAAATGGCAGTATGGTAGAGGAAAGTTGGTAAGATCAGACAAAAACATACATACAGCATACAATGGTTGCGAAATGTCAGATTTGCACGAAATTGACAGATCAATTTCCTACCCAAAAACAGTATGAACATAGGAAAGACAACATAAATTGAATGATTTCTGCACTGTGCAGATTGTATAAGTAGACGTCGTTCTACACTATAGGAGTATAAGTTTCATAACCGTGAATCGGAAGATTAGAAACTTATATGGGAATAAAATTGAACATACCACAGATTAACGAAAGAGGCAGAGACATGTGATTTGCAAAAATCGTAGGTAATCGAAATGCTTGCCACAAACTACTGCGGATTGGCTAGGAAAAGGAAATGACGAATTCATTTTTGAATTTAATCTGAGTTCAATTCAGTTTATCGAATGGCAAAGGAAACATCAGCAAGTAATTAATTTACGCCATGAGTACGACAGTCGAATTGAATTCGGACGGGGAGATGGAAATTAGGTAAATGGTGGAAGATAAAATCACAATGCGGGACGGTGTGTTGTAAATAAATTTTAAAGTAATTTACTCAATACAGAGAGAGGCTCTTATCGATTGACACATCGGGTTTACTTAAAAAAGAAACCATCCATCGCATCTTTTTGTCTGTTTTACTTTCTATTATAGGTAATAGATATGAGAGCATATGTGTTAGTGCTATAAAATATTATATATTATGGTTTTTTATTTGTTCAGTGGCTTATAAATTCCATAATGATGTGTTCGGGCGACGTTGTGGATAATTTTTTTTAAACACTTGAACAAGGCAAATCGACATAGTATTGTTTTAAAGTGTTGATAAATAAAATAATTTTACCAAAGTTTTATTTTTTTATAAAGAAAAATTCAAACTAAATACAATTTTAGGGATAATTAGTTTGGTTTGATAAGAAATGATAATATTTAATTATTATCATCTAATGTTCTATCGTTTGATTAGTCGTGCCCACTTTCGAGCATTGACTATTATTGATTGATTTATAGTTGTTGTTGCCAATTCCGTAGAGTGGTCACATTAAAGATTTAGTTTAGCAATTTAGGAGAAATTGCCGTTTTAGTACTGCATAATTTCTGTACAGGTCTGGCTAGTCATTAATAGGCCGATTGGTGTGGCCCATTAGTGGACTAGTTGGAGGCTATAAATATGGGGTGGAGGCATGGAGAATAGTTTACTTTCTTCATTCTCTAATTTGGTTGAGCTCGTGATTCTCCTTGCTCAATCAAATACACTTTTCCTCCATTAAAATTCTAGATCTACGCTAGACGATCGAAGATCTACATCACGTAAAGCTAGATCTACATCGAGTGAGGGAAGATCGCATCAAATTAAATGGTTTGAAGCACATTCTTCGTTTTCTGGATTGGTAAATTAGTGATTCAAGTTAATTCGAAGAATTGGTGAGTGATAAGCATCTCTCACACAGATTCAATCAAGTATACGGGTTGTTTGATCTTATTTTCATCGTTTTAAGTTGTTTTCACCAAGATCTACATCTTGGTAAGTATATTTTCATTTGAACACCATAGGAACTAATCTAGCAACTTAAACTAGTAATTCTTACGTTAATTCATATGTTTATGCAAGTTTAGATCCATTGTTTTTGTTTATTCATCAATTTATCATGATTTGGTGAATACTATATCGTTGTTGGTGTATAATTATCGTTTAAGTGTTGTTGATGATTTCATAATGTGTTGATGGTTTAAATGGATGAATTGGATGAGTTGTTTGAATCGATGTTGTTGCTTGGTGAAGATTTGGTCAAGATTGGAGATAGATTGGTCAGATTTGGAGTCAAGTCGTTTTTGGATAGGTCGCATGGTTGTTTCTCAAGAAATGAAGTTAGGTCGGGTCGTTCAGATTCCATAGCTCGAGACGTGTTACTTCTTCTCCAAGACAGAATCGGGTCATGGTGCAATCGATGGGTCAGGTCATCCGGCGAAGCTTGGGTCGTTCATGTCAGCCTGTTCTGATGAGAGGCAGGCCGTTTGAAGATGGACACCAGGCCAGTAAGTCCTTGAGTAAGGTCTTGTCTCTCTTCGTCGTTCAAACCGATGGGTCATGGAGCGCCTGAGTCGAGTTAGGACGTGGATGGCTTTGGGTTGGGTCGTCCAAGGGAAACATGGGTCGGGTCATTGGTTTGGAATGACCTAGTAGGTTAGGTCGTTGGGTGTGCTGTGTTGTGACTGAAGTTAGGTCATTCGACGACCTGACTATGGGGCAGAAAACGACCTTATTATATTGGAACATAAATGGATGTTATTTTGGTTCGGGAAGGGATGTGGCTTCGAGTATATTCAAGCAGGAATGTTCAAAGTTTTGTGATATGTTCGTTGATCGTCGAAATATAACGAATGTGAAGATTGCTCAAGGTGGTGAGATTGTGGATAATGGTTGCTCGAGAAGTAGCTTGAGCTTATGAACAATCATCAGGTTGGTTTGCTAGAGATATCGATGGCCAAGGAAATATTGTTGTCATAGGTTATAGCGGGCTCAAAGCAGGGGTATAATGGGGATGATCAAAAGACTAGAAGTGGTTGGTCGAGTACCATGGCCAGCTCGATGGGCCTAGATACGTTTCATTGTATGGCGTATGGAATTTTGCTAGAATTGGGGTTTACCATTAGCCCTTTACAGAAGACAAGGTGTTGAGCCGGTCATACAATTAACGATGGTTTTGAAGCAGGATTGGCAGTGATAGCCAAAGCCATGGATGTTGATTGTTTTTCTTGTATCATCTTGTGTAGATTACCCGACACTGAAGGAATCTCTTGGGTGCTTGTCTAATGTTGGTTTAGGCCTTCGGGGCTTGTGCTTTAGAGATTTCGATGTCGATTAGGATGGTCTACGCTTGATAATTGATTTCCATGAATGTACCATTTGTTTCTATTTGATTGGTTGTAAAGGCTATCACTGTCTGATGTAGATGTGATTGGTTGGGTTCTTCTCTGATGATATGATTGGTAGATTAGATGAATCTTCCTATTCTCATATACTTTATTGATGATGTTTGATAGTTGTTTTATCTCTCATTAAGACTGTTGTCTGACTCAAGGTTTTATGTCTCGCTCTTATTACCTTGGGTTGTTTATCCATGTGTTGGACGGGCAGACTGGGTAGTAGGTAAGAGGTAGCATATCTTAGTGGACGATGCTGCTAATCGACGACGAACTGGAGGCTTACGTACTAGTTTCTTACTATACATATTATGTTGTTTTCTGTTGTTTGATGTATTTTCTGAGTGTTGTAGTGAGGCCTTTTGTACAAAGTTTGTTGATGTAATCCAACGATGTTTTGGATATTCCTTGATGATATGGAATTTTCAAATTATATGCAATTATGCTTCGCTATTATAACATGTTGTATATGTTCTATTATACTTTATCCTTGCGTTGTGAGTTATACGACAGGATTTGCTTGTGTTATCCTACCCTGATGATCGTCCATAGTTGCATGACACATCTTTCAGCGCATTATTTCCCTTGTTAAGTGCAGGGTTATCAACGGTCGTCACATTTGACATTAGAGCTCTGGTTATCGATTTTAGCCAAAGTTCAAAGACGTAATTACGTATGAGAGATATCTTTGTATATTTCTAATGGATGTATTATATATATTAGTGTATGGTATAATAGCGTTTGAACTTCATTTGCTGTTTTTCTCTTGCATGGACTAATCATTCTATATTACAGATTGAGAATGAGTCGTCGACCATCGAGACACGCTGATAGGGAGGAGACTGTTCCTGTAGGGGGTAATGGCAGTATACCAGACTACCCATCTATGTTCGAGGCCATGATGGCAGTGATTACGAGGATGGTACCCGCTCAAGAGACAATTGCGGTAGATGTAGGAGTTCATGTTCAAGTGCCTAGGGCCGTGGAATTTGCAAAGCTATGCAAAGACTTCACCACTTTAAAAGGAAACAGTTTAAGGGAACAAAACTGATTGAAGAAATTCAAGGGTGGTCTGATACTTACATTCGGATCTTTGGAGACTTAGGAATTGATGAGGCTACTAAGAGGAAGCTTGAATCGAGACAGCTACAGGGCAGAGCTATGGATTGGTGGAACTTTGTCACTCTAGAAACTCCAAAAGATGAGATTTCACTAGAGCAATTCCAAGTCAAGTTTGAGATAAAGTTTATATCTACCGTTCAGAAGTTTATTCTGTTTAAGAGGTTTGTCGAGCTTAAGCAGAATGGTTGACCAGTGTTGGAGTATGTTTCTAACTTTGAAGCTTTGTCGAAATATGCTCGTTCATATGTTGATACTCCTTATCAAAAGAACGAGAAATTTGTCATGGGCCAAGACAAGTATCTGGGGAATCATATGGTTGATCACTTGGATGATACTTATGAGAAGATTATGGAAAAATCTCTAAGGCATGAGAGTTTGTTTCCCAAGGAAGTTACTGTTGTTGCAGCTAAGGAAGAACTGAAACCATAACAGGGTTGTAACAACAAAAAGAGGAAGCAGGAACAACAGAAAGAAAAAGATGGTCAGAAAAAGCAAAAAGGAGAAGGGACTTGCTTTAACTACTGGTAGAAGGGCCATTATTCCAAGGATCGTAAGAATCCAAAAGCTAAAAAAAGTGTTTTTAGTGTGGAAAGCCTGGCGATGACAAGAAGGATTGTCCAAAACTAGCTAAGGGAAAGCAAGTTGTGAAGGCGTATGTTTTGGAAGTTGTACCATCGTCTTCGATGGCTCCTACTGCGAAGGAGAAAGGGAAGAGTGTCGTTGTTCAAGGTATTCTTTTCGTTAGAGATGTTTCAGTTCGTGTGTTGTTTGATACTAGAGCATCGCATTCATTCATTTGTAATGAGCTTGTGTGCCGCTTGGGTATGGAACTCGAGATTTGTGATAGACCTTCTGTTGTGACTAATCCAGTTGGGGGTTCGTCCAGTTTGTGTATGATCTGTCGCGATCTAGTATTGTCGAGTCATGGTTTCTCCTTTGTGTGTGATTGCTTTGTTTTGAACTTCGCTGGGTTTGGGATTATTTTGGGTATGGACTGGCTTTAGAGGTATGCAGCAAAAGTGGATTGCGAGAAGCTGGAGGTGACGGTCGGGAATGTGGAAGGGAGAATGGTTGTGATTCGGTGTAAGCCCGAAGATGGTGTCTTCATGGGCAATCTATATTCGCTTGTAATTCCATGAGAAGACTTGTCATCAATGCCAATCGCAAGTGAGTTTGGTGATTTCTTTGACGGGGTCAAAGGGCGCCGCATCACGAGATTGGGTTCAGAATCAATTTGTTCGAAGGTTCTAGACATGTCGTCATGCCTCTTAGGCGGA
Source organism: Allium sativum (assembly GCA_030737875.1). Classification (NCBI taxonomy): domain Eukaryota; kingdom Viridiplantae; phylum Streptophyta; class Magnoliopsida; order Asparagales; family Amaryllidaceae; genus Allium; species Allium sativum. Next base: position 820,501,884 of record CM060924.1, on the reverse strand, counting down.
TGGCACCTAACGAGAGTTAAAGGTGCAAGTACGTGACCTTTTAGGAAAAGGATTCATTTGGAGAAGTGTGTCCGAATAGGGTACACCAGTTGTATTTGCAACCAAGGCAGATGGATCTTTGAGATTGTGTATGGACTTTCGTGAGCTGAATAAGGCGATTAAAAAGAACAGGTATCCATTGTCAAGGATCGATGACTTGATCTATCATCTTCACAAGGCCAAGGTGTTTTCTCAGATGGATTTGGAAACGGGATTCCACCAGTTGAGGGTGGCAAAGGATAGTGTGCCAAAGACTGCTTTTAGGACACCATCTGGTTTCTTTGAATGGTTGGTAATGTCATTAGGGTTGACTAACGTGCCAGCGTATTTTGTGGATCTTATGAATAGGGTATTCAGAGAACGGTTGAATAAGTTCATGCTTGTGTTTGCGGACGATATTCTAGTTTACTCTCGGAATGAGGAAGAGCATAAGACGCACTAGCGAGTTGTTTTGGAAATCTTGCGAAAGCATCAGCATAGAGTTAAGTTTTCGAACTGTCGCTTCTGGGAGAGTGAAGTGAGGTTCTTAGGCCATGTTATTTCTGGAAACCGCTAAAGTGGCAGCAATCCAGGACTAGGATAGACCTTAGAATGCGACGGATGTTCTGAGTTTCCTTGGGTTGGTGGGATATTATCGCCGGTTTATCAAGAATTTCTCCAAGGTAGCTGCTGCACCGTTAACAGGATTGATGAAGAATAATCAAGTGTTCACATGGGATGTGAAATGTGAGCAAGCTTTTGGAATCCTGAAAGAGAGATTGATTGCTCCTGTTTTGACCATTCTGAGTGGGAATAAAGATATGGTGGTATACACCGATGCATGTGGTACTAGACTTCGAGCACTACTGATGCAGAAGAATAAGGTTGTGGCCTACACCACTCGATAGCTGAAGCAGCACGAAAGGAATTATCCGACTCATGATTTGGAGTTGGCAGCAATCGTGTTTGCTTTGAAGATGTGGAGACATTACCTGTTGGGAGTTCGATTCGAGTTGTTTACGGGTCATAAGTCGTTGAAGTATCTTTTCTCCCAAAAGGTTTTGAATCTTCAACAGCAACGGTGGTTAGAGTTTCTGTCATCGTATGATTTTGGTATAGCCTATACTCCTGTTAAAGGTACCGCAGTGGCGAATGTGTTGAGTCGAAGACACACAAGTTTGGGAGCAATGTTTTCGGAATGGAAGAACCTCAAGTACTTGGTAGGATTTGATTTCAGGCCTCGGTACGAGTTGGAACCTGAAATGTTGGCAAGCTTATCAATAAGACCTTCTCTCGTCGGAAGGATTGGCGAGAGCCAGAAATGTGATGCAAAGGTTGTCGAGATTATCTAGAAGTTGGTACCAGAGAATAAAGAATTCGAGGTTTGTCAAGAGGGCTGGTTTCGAAAGAAAGGACGACTAGTTGTTCCTGATATCAACGGATTGAGAGATGAGATTCTGATGAAATGTCATTATGCGAAGTTGACGATTCATCTTGGTGGTAATAAGTTGTATCTGGACATGAAGAAATCTTACTTCTGAGAAGGTATGAAGATGGATGTTGGAAAATTCATTTCCAAGTGAACTGTCAATTGGTGAAAGCTGAACAGAAGAACCCGAGTGGATTGCTTCAACCATTGGAAGTTCCATCGTGGAAGTTGGAGCAGACATCCATGGATTTTATCGATGGACTACCTAGAACCAGGGAAGGAAACGAAGGGATTTGGGTCATTGTGGATCACTTGACCAAAAGTGCAAGATTTATTCCTGTCAAATCAACTAGGACAGCACCGAAGTTGGCTGAGCTTTATATAAGATAGATAGTTCGATTCCATGGTATCCCAAAGACAATAGTGAGTGATCGAGATCCATTACCCACAAGTGGATTTTGGAAGAGTTTGCAACAGACTTTGGGAACTGAGTTATGATTAAGTACGGCTTATCATCCCCAGACTGATGGTCAAACCGAGAGAGTTAACCGAGTTTTGGAAGATCTCCTGAGGGCTTGTGTATTAGACTTTGGAGGAACATAGTATGACCATCTACATCTAGTTGAGTTTGTGTATAACAATAGCTACCAGGCGAGCATTGGGATGGCACCATACGAGGCGTTGTATGGTAGACCGTGTAATTCTCCAACATGTTGGTTATAAACTGGAGATAAGTTGATACTTGGGCCTAAGATGATTAGAGAGACGTCAGATTGTATCGAGATCGTTTGGCAACGAATGAAGGCAGTCCAAGATCGTCAGAAGAGTCATGTCGAAAAACGTCGAAAAGATTTGGAATTCGACGTGGTTGACATGGTTTTCGTGAAGATTTCGCCGTTAAAGCATGTTGTTCAATTCGGAAGGAATGGAAAGTTAGCCCCAAGATTCATTGGATCGTTTTCGATAATCGAGCGGATTGGAAAGCTCGCGTATAGATTGGAGTTACTCGAGAATATGTCGAGTGTGCATAATGTTTTCCATGTGTTGTTTCTACGGAAGTGTGTACATGATTCGAATGTGATGGTATCTCCGTAACAGTACGAAGACCAAGAAGTCGAGTTCGAAGTTACGAAACCTCGTAAGCCACTTCGCGTTTTGGGGAATGACACGAAACAACTTAGGAAGAAGGCGGTTAAGCTAGTTAAGTTGCAATGGAGTGAGGATGATGACGATTGTATGTGGGAGACGGAAGAGAGTATGAAGACGACCAATCCACAACTCTTCGTCGGTATGGCCTATTAATGTCGTGTCACCTTACATCATTGCAACTTGTACTATCGTTGTTAGAGTTCCACGTGCTATGATAAGGCTATGGATGCATAGCTTGATGTATGCTAGTTTGGATTGTAAAATTGGTTGTTTATGGATGATAGGCATGCAGAATTGTTGTGGTTGCTTGGAATTTTGGGGGCGAAATTCCAAGAGGGGAGAATGTAACAGCCCGCATTTTACGTATCGGACGATCGTAAAATATTTGTATTTAATTCCTTGAGGGTCAGATCATTCTCATATTTTTATATGTTATTTATGGGGATGTGAGACATGTCCATAATTTTTACCAATTTTATTTATGACCATTTTACCCCTCTCAATTTTGTTCAGGGCATAACTTTTGATTGGGATTGAATCAGTTACTGGGATCGATTTGATTGGAAAGGAAATGGTGTTGCCAATTCTTTAGAGTGGTCACATTAAAGATATGGTTCAACAACTTGGGAAGAATTGCTATTTTAGTGCTACACAATTTCTGTATAGGTTTGGCTACTCATTAATGGGCTGATTTGGTGTGGCCCATTAGTGGGTTGGTGTGAGGTTATAAATAAGGGGGTGGAGGTATGGAGAATAATTTACTTTCTTCATTCTCTCATTTGGTTGAGCTCGTGATTCTCCTTGCTAAATCAAATACACCTTTCCTTCATTAAAATTCTAGATTTACGCGAGAAAATCAAAGACCTACATCGAGTAAAGCTATTTCTATATCGAATGAGGAAAGATCACATCAAATTACGATGTTTGAAGCATGTTCTTTGTTGTCTGGATTGGGAATTTAGTGATTTCAAGTTAATTCGAAGAATTGGAGAGTGATAAGCATCTCTCACACGAATTCAATCGAGTATACAGGTTGTTTGATCTTATTTTCTTCATATTAAGTTGTTTTCACCAAGATATACATCATGGTAAGTATATTTTCATTTGAATACCGTAAGACTTAATCTAGCAACTTAAATTTATAATTCTTATGTTAATTCATATGTTTATGCAAGTTTAGATCCATTGTTTTTGTTTATTCACCGATTAATCATGATTTGGTGAATTCTATATGGTTTTTGGTGAATATTTGTCATTTAAGTGTTGTTGATGATTTCATAAAGTGTTAAAGGTTGAATTGGATGATTTGGATGAGTTGTTTGAATCGATGTTGTAGTTTGGTGATGATTTGGTCAAGATTGGAGGTAGATTGGTCGTATTTGGAGTCGGCTTGTTTTTGGATTGGTCGCATGGCTTGTCGCTCAATAAATGAAGTCAGGTTGTCCCTTGTTAGGTCGGGTCATTCGGATTCCAAAGGCTCGAGTCGTGTGGCTTCTTCCCCATGACAGAATCGGGTTGTGGTGCAATCGATGGGTCAGGTCGTCCGGGAAGCTTGGGTCGTTTGTGTCGGTCTGTTCTGATAAGTGGCGGGTCATTTGAAGATGGGTCATGAAGATCAGATCGTTAGGCATTGATGGACATCAGGTCGGCTAAGTCTTTGAATAAGGTCGTGGAGCTCTGGGTCATTCAAACTGATTGGTCGTCGAGCATCTGAGTCGAGTCAGGTCGTGGATGGCTTTGGGTTGGGTTGTCCAAGGGAAACATGGGTCGGGTCATTGGTATGGAATGACCTGGTGGGTTAGGTCATTGGGTATATTGTGTTGTGACTAAAGTTAGGTCGTTCAACAACCTGACTATGGGGCAGAAAATAACCTAATTATATTGGACAATAAATGGATATTATTTTGGTTCAGGAAGGGATGTGACTTCGAGTATATTTCAGCAGGAATGTTCGAAGTGTTATGATATGTTCGTTGATCGTCGAAAGGCAAACAATGTTAAGACGATTCACGGTAGTGAGTTCGTGGATAATGGTTGCTTGAGAAGTGGCTTGAGCTTATGAATAGTCATTAGGTTGGATGGCTAGAGATATCAAAGGCCAACGAATCATCATTGTCGTAGATTCTAGCGGGCTCAAAGAAGGGGTATAATAGGGATGCCCAAAAGACTAGATGTAACGCCCCGAATTTTTGGCGACATGAAAGAGAATAAATTAAATAATAATTAATTAATGTTCAGAATTAGAGGAAACAGACTGCATTATTGCGTCCGTCTCGGAATTCTAGTCAAGATAGACATTTGGTTTGCGCAAAACGGACACCGTATGAAGAAGTTATGAGGGTTTTAAGTTTGTATATGCACAGAAATATTTTATATATACCCATGAGTCAGAGATGAGTCAGAATCTTATCCAGAGGATTCAAATTCAAAAAATTCCTCTTAGCGGCAATATTCCCACTCTAGGGGTCGACCCCTATAGAGGGGTGTCGACCTAGGGGTCGTCCCACCCACAGGGGTGTCGACACCCCTAGGGCTGAGGTGGCACTCGGTTTTAGGGGGTCTGGCAGTTGTATATACGTGTCATATTTCTCATATTCTCTTAATTGGGAGTCATGGAGGCCATATTCTGCTGGAGTGTGAATAGAACCGTTTCTACAAAAACATATTCTACAAATCCAATTCAGAAATTCTAGATCCGTTCTTCCTAAATTCTCTAAACCTAACGCTGTGAGTTCTAGTTGTTTTTAGGTTTAGATAAATAAAAGTATACTTTGAAAGACAATGAATTGGATATGTTGTAAAATATGATTCTTTGTTAATGTGAAATCCTATACTATGTCATGACAGATCTATTTTCCTAGATCTAATAAAATTGTGGTGATTCGATTATGATGCTTATATGGATCTTGACTTGTAACCATGTTATGATGGATGTACATCTTTTAATTTGGATAATTGTGACATCACTTGGATTTAGATCTTTATGTTAATCACCTTTCACCTGTTATATTGTGATCCATTGAGATATGTTGTAAACTTGACATGTGAACCCACTTTTAGATCTAAACATTTATTTTTGTCACCCTAACTATGCTAGATCTAAGTAATTGGACACCTAATGTTTAATCTAGATCTCTGTATGCTTACTTGAACATCATAGTGATTGCCGCAAGTTATCAGTTTGATGTCCACTTTATTATGATGTTAATCACGTGTCCATTCACTTTGTTATTATGCCAATTTATGTTCATGTTTATGCCAAGACATGTTGAAACTATCACCCTTGTCATACTCCCTTTTTATTGTTATAGCTAGGCTACTTTATAGCCTAGATGCCGTCAAAATACGTACAAATACGTTAGAGAGGAAACGGGGAAAAAAGGATTATAATTGGCATGAATTATGTAATGTTTATGCAAAATGGGACAAGTAATTCAAATGGGGAAAACATAGAAATAGTTACCTATAATGACATAGGTAGATTTGGATTAAATTGGAATGTTTAGTAACTTACAATTAGGAATTGTAAATTGTACTTATGACACGAGGTTAGGTTACATTAGTGGTGGAAGTCTACTTGGACCCGACCAGCATATCCAGCAGCAACTAATGTTGATCCTAATGTGGGAGGTCTAAGTATGCAAATACGAATCTGGCTAAGACATGAGGCTAGGCCCAACTATGGAATAAGACTGCCCGAACCCGACCGGCATATCAAGCATCCACACAATGTAGGCCTAATGTGGGAGGTCTAACCCACTATAACCATAATTGGACATGGTAATGAAATAGACTGCTTAACCTAATTTAATATGACTATGGACTTAAGTTAGGGTTAAGTAAAATTGGATGGGTAGTGGTGGGTTAAGTAAAATAGAGGGGGTGGGTAAATGTATATATAGGCCCACGAACTTAACCCAATAAGGTTATGTAATTAAAGACACCTAGTAGTATACATAAATAGTAGATAATTTAATAGGGTTATGTAATTAAAGACACCTTGTGGTATACATAACCGTTAGAAAATATAATGAAGTTATGTAATTAAAGACACCCTTTAGGGTAAGCATAACTAGTATAAGGCTATTGAATTAAAGACACCAAAGGGTATACGTGGTCAATGGAAAACATAGTGGGGGATACAAGATAAGGGGGAGAGTTTGTATCATATTGTGTGGGACCCGTTTCAGTCAGTAACCCGGAGTTGGTATCAAGTAAAGACCTCCGTACTAGGCGGAGAAGGGGCACGCTTACTGATTGATTGTAAGAGATCCAAACGAGATGGATGGTGTGGGCGACGCTAACCGACCGGGGACATGTGCGTGCATGGGCCAGGAAGAGAGGGCTAAGACGACCGTGACACCAGTAGATATGGTTGTGCACACCATGGGTTGCCACTTTAGGAAGTGATACCTCCTACTATGGGGACAACACATAATATCTACAGGGTAGGGAGCCGATCGATTAGGGTAGGGGTTAGGGTATACTTGGACGTACGACCTAAGCCTACCAACTTATCGTAGAAGGGATCATCTCATTTCAGTTATACTAGTAGTAGTGCAGAGTAATCATTAGTGAGGCACATACACCTTAACTTACTTACCTTGTCACACCTGCCATTTATGTAGTGATCTCTCTTATCCAATTTATATGTCTATCATGTTTCTTTTATTTATCTACTGGCTAAAAGTAACTAGACTCGATGTCTGACCCTGTTGTTTCTCCTTCTTTCTTCCGTTCCCCCCCCCTCCTAGGTTCTCAGGGAGGAAACACTCATACTTAATCAGGAATCAGATATCATCTTGCTAGGAGCTGCTTCTGAAGTATGGCTCAAGTTCTTGTCTCTACTATGGCTTAACTCTTTTTATTGGGGGAATGATACTTTTTATTTACTTATGTACTCTGATGGTGCAAGACAAAAGTTATTTTATTGTAATGGTTTTTGTGGCTTATGAAATTGTGGACCATGGTATTATGACTTATGTTTGAAATAAAAGTTTAAATTTTCCACTGATGCCTTACTTATATTTGTCTTGTAATTATTCTGTGTCTGTTTACCTATAGCGCTTCACGAAACTTAATGCATTCCCTTAGTGAGTGACATTAAGGGATGTGGGGTGTCACACTTGGTATCAGAGCTGAAGGTTACCAGATTAGATAAAAGTTTTTGAAAATTATTTTCAAAAAGATTTTAAAAGAAAAGCATTTTCAAAAAGAAAGGTCTACTTTGGAAAACATTCCCCAAAAAGCCATATGTAGCATCCATCGGTCCTTTATCTAAATTTCTTCCTTTTCCCTTTTTCAGCATGTCTGGGGAATAAAACATCCCTAATCTCCTAGAGGGCGTCACAATACCCGGATGGTTCCGGAGGTGTTTGGAGGACACGGCGCCGGCCGAAGGCCAAAGAGACGTTCCTCCCCCAGTTGCACCAGACATTCCTCCTACCCCCCCTCCCCCTCCAAAAGCTGACAACTTTGCCAAAATCTGCAAAGACTTCTGAGCTATAGGAGGAAGGCCATTCCATGGGAACGAGACATTCGTAGAAGCTTAGAATATGCTTATGGAGAACGAGGACTTATTCGTAATCTTTGAAGTGGAGGACCGAAGAAAGATCCAGTTAGTTGCTTGGTTGTTAAAGGACGATGCCTCATTTTGGTGGGAAGTCACCCAAGCTGGATGTCCGGTAGAAACTTAGACAGAGGTTCGAAATGAAATTTATTTCCCAAGCGGAGAGAAACATACAGATGGACAGGTTCTTAACACTCAAACAAGGAAATTTGACGGTGAAGGAGTATGTGAAAAAGTTCAACCAGTTGGCAAGGTTCGGGCTAGAGTTGGTAGACACACCGCACAAAAGGGCTTTGTGGTTTGCTAAAGGGATGAATGAGCCTCTGCGTGGTTTAGCCATGTTTCATCTTCCAATGGGGGCCACCTTTAAAAAGCTTGTTGATATGGCCCTAATGCATGAGGAGGACAAGGGAGAAAAGAAGGAAACAAAAGCTGAGGGGACATCGCATAATAAGAAGGTATGGCCCAAGAAAGGGCAGCAACAACAGAAGAAATGAGGGAAAGATGATAAAGGCAAGGATAAGAGAAAATGTCACAATTGTGGAAAGGAGGTCCACCTGATCAAAGATTGTAAGAGAAGGAAGGCTAATTGCTTTAATTGCGGAGAGGTCGGACACTTCTCTAAAGAGTGCCCGAAGAAACAGGGATCGCAGGGACAAGGTCAAAGAGCAGGGACTTCTAGAGGGCAGGTGCATTCTTTCGCGATCAGTGCTCCTGAAAGAGGTAGAAAAATTACTGTAGAAAGTTTAGTTTATCTTTCAAGCCATCCCGTTAGAACACTTTTTGATTCTGGTGCTTCACACTCATTTATATCTTGTTCTGTAGTTGAATATCTGCACTTAATTACTAGTATGGTAGTAAATCCCGTAGTTGTTTCAAACCCCATTGGTGGTTTGGCTCATTTATCGATGATTTGTCGGGGTTAGAAAATATTTTTGTTACGCATCGAATTTGAATGTGACGCATATGTGCTTGGGTTTATGGGCTATGGGTTGATTCTAGGAATGGATTGGCTTACTACGTATGGGGCCATTCTAGATTGTGAGAGAAGGGTTGTTAGACTCCCGACTTGTCATGGGAAGACCCTCGAAGTTTCTTGTGACCCCCCAAGGTTCTGTTATGCTTAGCTTCCTAGAGTCTCTAGATGCATCCATAGATGATTTACAATCTGTTCCAGTGCTTCGAGATTATTCAGATGTTTTTGGTGAGGTACGGGGTTTATCTCCAAGGCGCGAAATTGACTTCCGCATATATCTAGTGGACAATGCAAAGCCAGTTGCATTACCGGTACGCCACATGGCTCCAAGGGAATGGAGGGACCTGAGTAAGCAAGTAGGGTAGCTACTTGAAAAGGGTTTATCAGACAAAGCATATCTGAGTGGGGTGCTCCAGTAGTATTCGCAACTAAAGCGGATGGTTCGCTTCGTTTGTGTATTGACTATAGAGAGTTAAATAAGCACAATAAGAAGAATAGGCACCCGCTTCCGAGGATTGATGATTTATTTGATCAGCTTGTTGGTGCCTCGGTATTTTTCTCAGTTGGACTTGGCTACGGGGTTCCATCAGTTGAGGGTGGCTGAGGATAGCATAGGTAAGACTGCTTTCAGAACTCCAGACGATTTCCTTGAATGGCTAGTTATGCCTTTCGGGTTGACAAATGCATCCGCCTATTTTGTTGATTTGATGAGTAGGGTGTTTCGGGAGTTCCTAAACAAATTCATCGTAGTCTTCGTTGATTATATTTTGATCTTCTCTAAGAGTGAAGAAGAGCATGCCCAACATTTGGGAGAAATTTTGAAAACTCTCTGTGACCATCAGCTAAAAGCAAAGTTCTCCAAATTCCATTTTTGGAGAAAGGAGGTGAGATTCTTGGGGCATGTAGTCTCCAAAGAAGGGATGGCTGTAGACTTCGCGAAGGTGGTTGCAGTACAAGATTGACAGATTCCTAAAAATGCAACCGAGGTGAGAAGCTTTCTTGGTTTGGCAGGTTATTATAGGAAGTTCATTAAGGACTTCATGAAGATATCATCCCCTCTCACCAGGCTAACAAAGAAGAAGAATTTGACATTTTCATGGGACATAGACTGTGACGTTTCTTTCCAATGACTGAATAGGGCTCTAACAACAACCCCAGTCTTGACCTTGCCCAATGAAAGTAAAGTGTTTACTGTTTACACTGATGCGTGCAGTACAGGGCTTGGTGCGGTTCTGATGCAAGAGGGGAAAGTAATATGTTATGGGGGTAGACAGTTGAGAGTTCATGAGAAGAATTACCCCACTCATGATCTAGAGTTAGCTGCCATAGTATTCACGTTAAAGACGTGGCATCATTATTTACTTAGAGAAAAGTTCGAGTTATACACCAATCATAAATCTCTCAAGTATTTATTCTCACAAAAGGATCTAAATTTAAGGCAGCAACGGTGGATGGAGTTCTTAGCTTCATATGATTTTGAGATTGCTTATACCCCCGGCAAGGGACATGTGATGGCAAATGCACTAAGCAGGCAGAGGGTAGCTCTGAGTCCTCTATTTGTGGAAAGAAAGAACATGGAGTTCATATCAGCTTTTGATTTTAGACCCTCCATCGAGGTTTTGCCTGATTTATTTGCATCCTTAGAGATACGACCGACTCTTGTGGATCAGATAGGAGCTTCGCAACAAGGTGACCCACAGATTCTAGACATCATGGATAAGCTCAGAAGAGGGGAGACTTCTAGTCACCTCAGTAGGTATGCCACAGATGAAAAAGGGTGGTTGCGATGAGATGGAAGGCTTTGTGTTCCTCAATCTGGAAGCTTGATAAAGGCATTCCTAGAAGACGCCCACCATTTTAAGATTACCATACATCCAGGAGGTGACAAGATGTACAGGGATATGAAAAGGGTTTTCTTTTGGGCTGGGATGAAGAAGGATGTGGCCGAATTTGTTTCTCAATGTTTAGTTTGCCAGCAAGTCAAAGATGAGCAAAAGAAGCCCGGTGGATTGCTTCATCCGTTGGAGGTTCCGCAGTGGAAATGGGAGAGCGTCTTTATGGATTTCATAGATGGTTTGCCTAGATCGAAGAAAGGTAATACCAGTATTTGAATAATAGTGGACATATTCGCTAAGAGCGCTCACTTTATTCCAGTTAAAAGTAAGAGGATGGTATCATGGTTGCAGCAATTTATGTTCGTGAGATAGTTCGTCTTAACGGAGTACCTTCCAGCATCGTGAGCGATCGTGACCCCATCTTTACCAGCGAATTTTGGAGGAGCTTGCAAGAAGCATTAGGTACACAGTTGTGTTTGAGCACCGCTTATCATCCTTAGGCCAATGGGCAAACGGAGAGGGTGAACAGAATTCTAGAAGATCTTTTAAGGCGGTGTATCCTTGACTTCGTAGGAACTTGGGAAGAGCATCTTCCTTTAGTAGAGTTTGCCTATAATAACAGCTATCAAGCTAGCATCAGTAAGGCACCCTTCGAAGCATTGTACGGACGACCCAGTAGATTGCCAACTTGTTGGTGGGAATCTACAGAAAGATTATTACTTGGACAAGATATGGTTAGGGAAATGTCCGAAAAGATTGACCTTATTCGACGGCGGATGAAGACATCTCAAGATAGGCAGAAGTCCTATGCAGACAAGAGAAGGACTAACATCGAATTCAAAGTGGGAGACTTGGTTTTTATCAAAGTGTCACCTCTGATAATGTGGTTCGGTTCAGACCAGTAAGGAAGTTGGCACCTAGGTTTGTGGGACCATTTCCCATAACCGAGAGGATTGGCCAAATGGCCTACAGAGTAAAGCTCCCAGAAAATCTATCTGGTGTTCATGACGTTTTCCATGTCTCTCATCTGTGAAAGTGCCTACATGACACCACGGAATTTGTTGAGCCAAGCATGTTGGAAGAAGTCGAAGTGGAACGGGAGGCGACAGTCAGACGAGTCCCCACCCGTATTCTTGGGTCAGAGGTTAAGAAGATGCGCAATAAGGAAATCAAGTTTCTAAAGGTTCAATGGGGAGATAACCCAGAAGATGCGACTTGGGAGACTGAAGACAAGATTCGTGCTTCGTACCTTTTTCTTTTCGAAGGTATGTTCTTAACTCCTTTCCTAAGGTTTATCAATACTTGTTTCTGTCAATAGAATATATCTTATCCATCATATTTTCGACCTTTAGATAGGAATCCTATGGATGTAAACATGTGTTTGAAACATGTTATGTTTGATGGATGCAAGTGGATGCAAGTGTTTGATAGTGGTTGCCTGTGGACGCATATACACACACATTAGGCACTAAGATCGGATCAATCACTTTCATATTACATACGGATGTGTGTGCATTTTCTTTTATGGATGGAAATGGATGAATTGGCATATGGATGTCGCATTTGGACGAATGGGTGTGCACACGTATAGAACTTATATGATATAATATGTTTATTTGCATACATGTTGGATTCATGGCACTAACATACATTACATTAAGGAGGTCAACTGAATCAGTAGACCTTCTGATCTTTTGCATTAGCATTGGGACATATAAACACACGGTTGCATACATTCATATACGCATAAGAAAACTTTAAAGACAATAGATGCCAGCGGTTGTTGGATGAGTAGATGGATGATGGATGGTAGGATATGCATTCTTCTCAACTTAGAGATTTCGGGGACGAAATCCTTTGAGTAGGGAGAATGTAACACCCCAAATTTTTAATGACATTAAAGAGAATAAATTAATAATAATTAATTTAATGTTCAGAATTAGAGGAAACGGACTACACCATTGCATCGTCTCGAAATTCTGGTCAATATAAACATTTGGTTTGCGTAAAACGGACACCGTATAAAGAAGTTATGAGGGTTTTAAGTTTGTATACACACAGAAATATTTTATATATACGCATGAGTCAAAGGTGAGTCAGAGATGAGTTAGAATCCTATCTATAGGATTCAAATTCGAAAAATTCCTCTAAGAGGCAAAATTTCCGCTCTAGGGGGTCCACTCCCATAGAGGGGTGTCGACCTAGGGGTCGACCCACCCATAGGGGTGTCGACACCCCTAGGGCTGAGGTGGCACTCGGTTTCAGAGGGTCTGGCAGCTATATATACGTGTCATATTTCTCATATTCTCTTCATTGGGAGTCATGGAGGCCATACGCTACTGGAGTGTGAACTGAACAGTTTCTACAACAACATATTCTATAAATCTAATTCAGAAATTCTAGATCCGTTCTTCCTAAATTCTCTAAACCTAACGATGTGAGTTCTAGTTGTTTTTAGGTTTAGATAAATAAAAGTATACTTTGAAAGACTATGAATTGAATATGTTGTTAAATATGATTCTTTGTTAATGTGAAATCCTATACTGTGCCATGACAGATCTATTTTCCTAGATCTAATGAAATTGTGGTGATTCGATTATGATGCTTATATGAATCTTGACTTGCAACCATGTTATGGTGGATGTACATCTATTAATTTGGACAATTGTGACATCAATTGGATCTAGATCTTTATGTTAATCACCTTTCACCTGTCATATTATGATCCATTGAGATATGTTGGAAACTTGACACGTTAGATTTCAAATTTCTAGCCTTCGTTAGAAAGCTCTTTTCGATACGAACCCAACGGTTCCGGTTTTAGGAGAATCCGACGGTCGGATCTCCCGCAATGTCCGTTTGAAATAAATGGTCGAAATTCACGAACTGCCGCGGCGCGGCGCGTTCTATTCAGGCCATTATATTATATATATAATATATATAATATATACTTCGTCGATTTCTATTTAAAACGAATTATATAAATAGTTTTAAAATTCGTTTCAAAAGCAATTTCAACTTCCTTTTCAATTCAAATCAAAATTGAATTCTTCTTTATAAATTCGTTTCAAAATTCATTTCTATTCAATTCGAATTTCAATTCAATTTGAATTCATTTCAATTCGCTTTCAATTCAATTCGAATTCGTTTTCAATTCATTTCATTTCGAAATCGTTTTCAATTCAATTCGAATTCGTTTTCAATTCAATTCATTTCGAAATCGTTTTCAATTCAATTCATTTCGAAATCGTTTTCAATTCAATTCATTTCGAAATCGTTTTCAATTCATTTTGAATTCGTTTTCAATTCATTTTGAATTCGTTTTCAATTCAATTCATTTCGAAATCGTTTTCAATTCAATTCATTTCGAAATCGTTTTCAATTCAATTCATTTCGAAATCGTTTTCAATTCAATTCATTTCGAAATCGTTTTCAATTCAATTCATTTCGAAATCGTTTTCAATTCAATTCATTTCGAAATCGTTTTCAATTCAATTCATTTCGAAATCGTTTTCAATTCAATTCATTTCGAAATCGTTTTCAATTCAATTCATTTCGAAATCGTTTTCAATTCAATTCATTTCGAAATCGTTTTCAATTCAATTCATTTCGAAATCGTTTTCAATTCAATTCATTTCGAAATCGTTTTCAATTCAATTCATTTCGAAATCGTTTTCAATTCAATTCATTTCGAAATCGTTTTCAATTCAATTCATTTCGAAATCGTTTTTAATTCAATTCATTTCGAAATCGTTTTTTTAATTCAATTCATTTCGAAATCGTTTTTAATTCAATTCATTTCGAAATCGTTTTTTTAATTCAATTCATTTCGAAATCGTTTTCAATTCAATTCATTTCGAAATCGTTTTCAATTCAATTCATTTCGAAATCGTTTTTAATTCAATTCATTTCGAAATCGTTTTCAATTCAATTCATTTCGAAATCGTTTTCAATTCAATTCATTTCGAAATCGTTTTCAATTCAATTCATTTCGAAATCGTTTTCAATTCAATTCATTTCGAAATCGTTTTCAATTCAATTCATTTCGAAATCGTTTTCAATTCAATTCATTTCGAAATCGTTTTCAATTCAATTCATTTCGAAATCGTTTTTAATTCAATTCATTTCGAAATCGTTTTCAATTCAATTCATTTCGAAATCGTTTTCAATTCAATTCATTTCGAAATCGTTTTTAATTCAATTCATTTCGAAATCGTTTTTTTTTTAAAATCGATATAAATCTCGTTCACGTCAAAATGGCGTCAATCTAATCAACACGGCTTCATATATTCCTTTATTTTCAAATATTCTATTTCAAATATTTCTTTTTCAAAACTGGAATGAGGCCCAATCAATTACCATATAAAATTAATTATATGGATTTTCATACAACACATGTATATAATAGCATTGAAAATAATCAACCATCAACCAAAGTGCACTACACTGTATAAGCATCAAATATAGATATTCAACGCTTATAACAGTCTGTCAATCAATCGATCGACATATTTAATCAATCAGGATGAGTGAACTTCAAATTTCATCCTAACACCCGTGTGGGGTTTCAAACAATCAAACACATATTTTATTTGTGCAGTTAGGCGATGTGTAAAATTTATCGACCCAATCAATGTCATTCAAATAAGTGTACATAAACAAACCATCCGGTTTGTAAATGAATATTTATTTATTCACATTCACGTTAAAAATTATATTTTTAACGATAACACATTTTATTTCAACATATGAACTTCTATTCAGTTCATTCTTTAAATAAAATGATATTTTTATTTTTCTAACTTATTTTAGAAAATTTCGGCAGCATAACGGCACGATACTAGAAACGGGACAAGGCCTAGCCTTATCCCCGGTCTAGTGAAGGCCCACGCCATTCACACATCAATCAAATCAATTTCATCTCACCAAACAATTCAATTCAAACAAATAATTCAACTAATCTATGCAACCAAACAAACAAGTCCATGGTCTGTGGACGATTGTGTCGGGTGCTACT
Source organism: Allium sativum (assembly GCA_030737875.1). NCBI lineage: Eukaryota > Viridiplantae > Streptophyta > Magnoliopsida > Asparagales > Amaryllidaceae > Allium > Allium sativum. The sequence continues at coordinate 820,485,891 of CM060924.1, read as the reverse complement.
AAGCACCGTCTGCATCCTAGTATATATATAAAACTAGAAAAGAAATTGAGAGGTGAGAAATTCTCACTTATAGCTATCCTAGCTCCACGGCTCTTCATTGGCAGAAGTCTTCGTCGTTTCGCCCTTTTTGAACCTCCGTTGTCCGCTTTTACTACCTATGTAAAAATCGAATTTTTACTTCGCTATTCCATATATAAAAATCGAATTTTTATTTCAAAGTCCAATATATAAAAATCGAATTTTTATTTCAAAGTTCAATATATAAAAATCGAATTTTTATTTCAAAGTTCAATATATAAAAATCGAATTTTTATTTCAAAGTTCAATATACAAAAATCGAATTTTTATTTCTAAGTTCAATATATAAAAATCCTATTTTCTTTCGAAGTTCAATATTTAAAAATCAAATTTTCTTTCGAAGTTCAATATTTAAAAATCAAATTTTCTTTTCGAAGTTCAATATTTTAAAATCAAATTTTCTTTTCGAAGTTCAATATTTAAAAATCAAATTTTCTTTTCGAAGTTCAATATTTAAAAATCAAATTTTCTTTCGAAGTTCAATATTTAAAAATCAAATTTTCTTTTCGAAGTTCAATATTTAAAAATCATATTTTTAGTTCATCTATATAGTAAAGACTATATTTTTACTAATATAGATTCCGCCGCCATTTTAAATTATAAAGATTATATTTAATTTTTTTTTCTCCCAAGTTCAAATCTTTCCTTTCAAAAGTTCTAATCTTTTTATTTTAAAGCTCAAACCTTTTCCTTAAAAAAAAAAAAATCTTTTTTTTTCAAATTCAGTTTTTATCACTTAAAAAAAACAGTTTTTAAGTGCTTTTCAATTCAGTTTTTTTTTTCACTAAAAAAAACAGTTTTTAAACTTTAAAATAAAAACCAGTTTTTAAACTTTAAAATAATCAGTTTTTAAACTGAATAAAAATCAGTTTTTCTAAACTTTTATAAAAATCAGTTTTTAAACTTTAAAATAAAACAAAAATAAAATAATAAAATAAAGAAGAAGAAAAGAAAAGGACTTACAGAGGGGGGAGGGGTAGAGAGATCGGCGGACATCACTGGAGGGGGGGGGATCTGGTGGCGCGCGTCGGTGAAGCGGAGGGGCTGCAGCTCCTTCGTCGGTGGCTGTTCTAAGTGGAAGGGGTTAGGGGTTTAGGGGCGCTGAGGGGTCTCGCGATTTCTGGAGGAGGGGAAGGGGATCGACGGCGAGGTCTTGGGAGGAGGCGCCACCATCGACGTCGGGAACCTGCGCCCTAGAGGCGGCGGAAAGGAGGCGCGATGTTTATTCGTTTTTTTTTTTTTTTTTCTTCCTTCTGCTAAACGAAATGATATCGGGGGGGGCCAGAACGGTTTTATGGAGAAGGGGGTTTTTTTTTTTTTTTTTATTTATTTTATATATTATTTAATCTCTAAAAGTTGACTTTTACATACGACCTCGAAACGAGGCCCACCGCCTGTCGCCCATAGCGTTTCACCCCCATTCCGAACACAATGGGATATGTTTCGTAGGTTGATTCGATCGTTTGAATCAGTTTCCGTTAAATTTACATTTAAATCACTATATTGAATTTTAAACGTACATTTCAAATTACCGGGGCCTCATACTAACTCTAAAAATTCCCGAAAAATATTTTCTAGCTTCGTATTGACGATATGGTCCTAACAAAACTAGTTTCGTCGAATTCTGAGACCGTTTGAAAAATGGCCAATTTCCAGTCGATTAAAATCAACTGAAACTGGTCAAACGCGTTTTCTTTTGCCACGCTCACATATTGATTCGAAAAATTATGAAATTTGAAACCTAGCAATAACTTGACACTGCGGATCCAACAAAACTGGTTTCGTCGAAATCCGAGGTCATTTGCAAAATTGCTATTTTTAAGGGCCTTATATATATAAAAATATATATAAATTCTACAGCGACTATTTCTAATTTTCAACTGGACATATCTCATCATTTATAAAGTGAAATCTCAGTTTCTCAACTTCGTTACAAAGATATAATTATACAGATTCAAATATTTCTTGTTTCGTTCAATTCTGACTTATATTGAATTCTGTATATTCATTTGAAATTAGAAATCGAATTTTCGAACTACCGCGCCATTTTCAATTCCTTTTATAATTATATATAATTATTATATATTCTAACGACGACGTATATAATATATACGTTCGAATTCTATTCAAAATAAATTTTTCGACGATATTATTTAAAATAATTCATTTTAAATAATCAAAATTCGCTAAAATTGCCAAAATAAAAATTTCAAACTGGCTCGCATTTTACGGGTTGTTACAATCTCCCCCACTTAAAACTTTTCGTCCCCGAAAAGGAACAAAGTCGAAAGTGGTTTGACCATTCAACTCTACGCTCGATCTGGCTTCCATTCTCCAACTCTTTAGTTTCTGAGAATTTTCAAAATTTCAAAAATTTGGCTAACACCCTAAATTTTCGAAAAATTTCGCCATAACCTCCCCTGCAATGGGAGCATCGGGGAATTTCAAATAGCTTCCCCGGTCCTTCAGATCTCAAAAAGAAAAAGAAAAAGCCAAGCGGCTAGCCAATAGGCTCACAAAATCATCATCACCCAAACAAAACAGGAAATTATGTAGTAAACATGTACCTATTTGTCGGGCAAACAAATTTTATTCTCTGGCTCTAGCCTCCTTGCTATGACCTGTTCAATGATATATATGTATATGCAAGCAAATGCGACCAATTTTCAATATAATTCAATATTTGATAGAGTTAGGCATAATGGTTCAAAATTATCAAACAATTAAACAAACAACACAAACATCAATCAATTAGTGAATTATCATTTGAAATTCATAACTTTGATACATATACAAAAATCTTGTTTTTGATGCCAATTCACAACAATGTATTCTAGCTATATATAAGTTTTGGTTCTCACACCAGCCTAATGGAAATATATAGATATCACACCTTCGAAACACGAATATAAATATTGATAATGCGGCCGCACTACCAAAATTATCTCCGGGCGACTAGAGTGTGGTTCTATATCTATCCAGTATATTAAAATTTCAAATACACGCGGATCAGACGTATACGCAAAATCTATATATACTGGATTGTCCACATCAATATAAATAGATAATCAAATACGAATAATTGATTTAATTTTCAAAACAAAATTTGTTTTCTCTTTAAAAAAATATACTCTTCACACTCGTTCTAGGATACTACTGATCCTATCTCTAACGAGTCATTCTAATTGGATTTTACTAATCCAATATCTGATGAATTCTTTCGTACGGTTCTAATGTGTCTTGTTCTCTGCTTTGTAAACCAAAGCTCTGATACCAACTGTGAAGACCCGTAACTTCCCCGTAAAGGAGAGCGACGGATAGTTCGAGAACAAACCACAACAGAACGCATACAGAAGAACATTTCATTGTATATTACAACAATGCATCAGATTACAAGAATATACAGAGTATAAACAAATAAATATTACACAGAAATATCAGAGATTTAAATTACATTTAAATACATAGCAGCGGAAAATAATACAATACACAACTAGAAGAGATATACGGATACAAAGCTTTCCGGATATCGTTCCAGCTGTAAACCAGGATCCTGTGAATATAAATCTGCAAAACCAAAACTACTAGCTGCCCGTGTCAAAATAAGGGCACCCAGAGTTTAGGTTAAAACAATAAACTCCAGGTCAGTCATGTGACTGGTGTGAGAACTAAAACAGTTAATCTTTATTTTCAAAGTTAGGTAAATCAAGGGACCACGCCGTATAACACGGAACGGGTTTCCTCCCAAGAATACCAGTGCATAAAACCAACAGCGCAATGCTAAATAAAGAAAAATGAAGCTGTTATAAGACCCAGGTCCCATCACACAATGCAACGCAGTCGAGGATAGGGTTTTCCCTTATAACAGCCAAAGAATGCTTGATACGTTTTAAAACAAATCATTTGATATTATTATAAGTGCATAGTGTATAAAACACTTCAAATCATAAATATCAATCATAGGCGGCATAAGCGCCCCATCCCACTATGTCGCCATATATAGGATTACAATTTAAAACCGCAAATGTCACGTATTTGGAAATTGGATTTCCGTCTATGAACCGAGGCAAAAGATAGTCCTCAACCGATTCGAGACTGTCTAGCCCGAGCCTCAGGAACAGCCGCAACTGCCCCTTGGATCGTCAGGGCCGGTCCACACGGAGTGGATTATTATGCCTGAACAATACGTCTCCCCACCCTATGGGGTGTAAGTCTGGTCCGTCAGCCGACCAGAATGCATTCGGCCGAAACCGATATAACCGAGGCGCCTCGCAACCGCAACAACCACATAAGTCAAACTCGTCAGGGCGTGTAAAACCACTGACGCCACTTCTAGCTAGAAAGAAACGCAAGTCCTCCCTGATGTCCCTCCCGTTTTTGGTTCATACCGGGTGTGAAACTCGCGAAGCAAACGTTACACAAAGCTATGCCACAAAGGCCTTGCTTTGATCATCACCACAAGACTTTGCTTTTCAACAGAAGCCTTGATCTTTTGCATCTTAGCATGCCACACAGGCAAACCATCCTATGCAACCGATATCAGTCACACAGAATGAAATCCGATGTCAGACACACAGTCCATTTACAAGTCCGTTCTGGGGCTGAACGAAACCGGAGGCACCTAGTACCCCGCATATCCATCGATCTCCAAGTACGTCTGGACGATCACTAACTGTTTCCATCTTCTTGGGTGTACAGCCCAATCAAGATCATCAGTTATCACCCAAACGACGTGAAGACCTCCGGTCTTCGACCATCGTCTTCATCTTCGACTTATCGTCGTATCAGTTATTCAGAATGGGATAAACCCGGTCTTTCCGAATAACTCGCGTATATATTATAAAAGTGTTACACAAACACAACATACGCCTCATTTCAATTCATTAGTCACTAACCGTAAATTAATCAAGAGAATAATTCCCCAAATATTAACCCCGAAGGCCGAAACCAACATCAGATCAATATCCAGAAAACCATTCTGCTTGGCTAACCGACAGTTAGTTTCTAAATTTCACGTTCAAATCTAATTAAAGATTTAACTATCGCCTGGAGCAAAACTGGTGATACTCCATTCTCGATCTTTTCAATCTAATTAAAGATTCATTAAAACTCCACTTAGTTTTAATCTGTGACTGGGTTAAAGAATCAGTGTCATCTAAAAACACGGTTCACGATAAACCCAAAGTCACATCCCATTAGTTATCGGGTTAAAGAACAAGTGTTATTTAAAACACTGTTCACGATAAACCCAAAAATCAATATCCATTCAATTCCAATTAAATATTATTTAATCGGTACACTTCATTAAATCTAAATCAAAAGATTTAATCTTTTCTCAACTGGGTTCAAGAACAGTGTTAATGAAGACACCATTCACGACAAACCCAAATCACATTCATTAATTATCGGGTTAAAGAACAAGTGTTATTTAAAACACTGTTCACGATAAACCCAAAAATCAATATCCATTCAATTCCAATTAAATATTATTTAATTGGTACACTTCATTAAATCTAAATAAAAAGATTTAATCTTTTCTCAACTGGGTTCAAGAACAGTGTTAGTGAAGACACCATTCACGACAAACCCAAATCACATTCGATATTCAATACAAGGCTCTGAATAGAAAATATATCGGCTTATATTCAATATCGAATTCTACGACTAACAAATGTCGTATTGGAAATAACGATATAAATATATATCTTTCAAATTTCCGTAACAACACCTGTATAATCCCGAATTCCAACATCGAAATATTCCGAAGACAATTTCGATTCAAATCCACTCCAATGCAATCATTGGAATTTTGGTTACTTTTAAAACCCTTTTCGAATTCAATTTATTTATTTAAAAATAAATAGAATTATAATTTTAGTTCAAAACTAGTTCATTTCGATAAAAATCTATTTTTATCTTTTCAAATATGGAGTTTTTCATCCCAAACTTTCACAAATCATTTCTTATGGTTTTACACAAATTATTACTATTTTTAATAATTTTATCAAGGCCCGTACAGTCGATTTCCATCAACGGCCATCGAACTGCACTTACAGCGACCTTTTTCGAATTTGATTTGGACATAATTCCAAATCCAACCGTTAGATTTCAAATTTCTAGCCTTCGTTAGAAAGCTCTTTTCGATACGAACCCAACGGTTCCGGTTTTAGGAGAATCCGACGGTCGGATCTCCCGCAATGTCCGTTTGAAATAAATGGTCGAAATTCACGAACTGCCGCGGCGCGGCGCGTTCTATTCAGGCCATTATATTATATATATAATATATATAATATATACTTCGTCGATTTCTATTTAAAACGAATTATATAAATAGTTTTAAAATTCGTTTCAAAAGCAATTTCAACTTCCTTTTCAATTCAAATCAAAATTGAATTCTTCTTTATAAATTCGTTTCAAAATTCATTTCTATTCAATTCGAATTTCAATTCAATTTGAATTCATTTCAATTCGCTTTCAATTCAATTCGAATTCGTTTTCAATTCATTTCATTTCGAAATCGTTTTCAATTCAATTCGAATTCGTTTTCAATTCAATTCATTTCGAAATCGTTTTCAATTCAATTCATTTCGAAATCGTTTTCAATTCAATTCATTTCGAAATCGTTTTCAATTCATTTTGAATTCGTTTTCAATTCATTTTGAATTCGTTTTCAATTCAATTCATTTCGAAATCGTTTTCAATTCAATTCATTTCGAAATCGTTTTCAATTCAATTCATTTCGAAATCGTTTTCAATTCAATTCATTTCGAAATCGTTTTCAATTCAATTCATTTCGAAATCGTTTTCAATTCAATTCATTTCGAAATCGTTTTCAATTCAATTCATTTCGAAATCGTTTTCAATTCAATTCATTTCGAAATCGTTTTCAATTCAATTCATTTCGAAATCGTTTTCAATTCAATTCATTTCGAAATCGTTTTCAATTCAATTCATTTCGAAATCGTTTTCAATTCAATTCATTTCGAAATCGTTTTCAATTCAATTCATTTCGAAATCGTTTTCAATTCAATTCATTTCGAAATCGTTTTCAATTCAATTCATTTCGAAATCGTTTTCAATTCAATTCATTTCGAAATCGTTTTTAATTCAATTCATTTCGAAATCGTTTTTTTAATTCAATTCATTTCGAAATCGTTTTTAATTCAATTCATTTCGAAATCGTTTTTTTAATTCAATTCATTTCGAAATCGTTTTCAATTCAATTCATTTCGAAATCGTTTTCAATTCAATTCATTTCGAAATCGTTTTTAATTCAATTCATTTCGAAATCGTTTTCAATTCAATTCATTTCGAAATCGTTTTCAATTCAATTCATTTCGAAATCGTTTTCAATTCAATTCATTTCGAAATCGTTTTCAATTCAATTCATTTCGAAATCGTTTTCAATTCAATTCATTTCGAAATCGTTTTCAATTCAATTCATTTCGAAATCGTTTTCAATTCAATTCATTTCGAAATCGTTTTTAATTCAATTCATTTCGAAATCGTTTTCAATTCAATTCATTTCGAAATCGTTTTCAATTCAATTCATTTCGAAATCGTTTTTAATTCAATTCATTTCGAAATCGTTTTTTTTTTTAAAATCGATATAAATCTCGTTCACGTCAAAATGGCGTCAATCTAATCAACACGGCTTCATATATTCCTTTATTTTCAAATATTCTATTTCAAATATTTCTTTTTCAAAACTGGAATGAGGCCCAATCAATTACCATATAAAATTAATTATATGGATTTTCATACAACACATGTATATAATAGCATTGAAAATAATCAACCATCAACCAAAGTGCACTACACTGTATAAGCATCAAATATAGATATTCAACGCTTATAACAGTCTGTCAATCAATCGATCGACATATTTAATCAATCAGGATGAGTGAACTTCAAATTTCATCCTAACACCCGTGTGGGGTTTCAAACAATCAAACACATATTTTATTTGTGCAGTTAGGCGATGTGTAAAATTTATCGACCCAATCAATGTCATTCAAATAAGTGTACATAAACAAACCATCCGGTTTGTAAATGAATATTTATTTATTCACATTCACGTTAAAAATTATATTTTTAACGATAACACATTTTATTTCAACATATGAACTTCTATTCAGTTCATTCTTTAAATAAAATGATATTTTTATTTTTCTAACTTATTTTAGAAAATTTCGGCAGCATAACGGCACGATACTAGAAACGGGACAAGGCCTAGCCTTATCCCCGGTCTAGTGAAGGCCCACGCCATTCACACATCAATCAAATCAATTTCATCTCACCAAACAATTCAATTCAAACAAATAATTCAACTAATCTATGCAACCAAACAAACAAGTCCATGGTCTGTGGACGATTGTGTCGGGTGCTACTAAGCACCGTCTGCATCCTAGTATATATATAAAACTAGAAAAGAAATTGAGAGGTGAGAAATTCTCACTTATAGCTATCCTAGCTCCACGGCTCTTCATTGGCAGAAGTCTTCGTCGTTTCGCCCTTTTTGAACCTCCGTTGTCCGCTTTTACTACCTATGTAAAAATCGAATTTTTACTTCGCTATTCCATATATAAAAATCGAATTTTTATTTCAAAGTCCAATATATAAAAATCGAATTTTTATTTCAAAGTTCAATATATAAAAATCGAATTTTTATTTCAAAGTTCAATATATAAAAATCGAATTTTTATTTCAAAGTTCAATATACAAAAATCGAATTTTTATTTCTAAGTTCAATATATAAAAATCCTATTTTCTTTCGAAGTTCAATATTTAAAAATCAAATTTTCTTTCGAAGTTCAATATTTAAAAATCAAATTTTCTTTTCGAAGTTCAATATTTTAAAATCAAATTTTCTTTTCGAAGTTCAATATTTAAAAATCAAATTTTCTTTTCGAAGTTCAATATTTAAAAATCAAATTTTCTTTCGAAGTTCAATATTTAAAAATCAAATTTTCTTTTCGAAGTTCAATATTTAAAAATCATATTTTTAGTTCATCTATATAGTAAAGACTATATTTTTACTAATATAGATTCCGCCGCCATTTTAAATTATAAAGATTATATTTAATTTTTTTTTCTCCCAAGTTCAAATCTTTCCTTTCAAAAGTTCTAATCTTTTTATTTTAAAGCTCAAACCTTTTCCTTAAAAAAAAAAATCTTTTTTTTTCAAATTCAGTTTTTATCACTTAAAAAAAACAGTTTTTAAGTGCTTTTCAATTCAGTTTTTTTTTTCACTAAAAAAAACAGTTTTTAAACTTTAAAATAAAAACCAGTTTTTAAACTTTAAAATAATCAGTTTTTAAACTGAATAAAAATCAGTTTTTCTAAACTTTTATAAAAATCAGTTTTTAAACTTTAAAATAAAACAAAAATAAAATAATAAAATAAAGAAGAAGAAAAGAAAAGGACTTACAGAGGGGGGAGGGGTAGAGAGATCGGCGGACATCACTGGAGGGGGGGGGGGATCTGGTGGCGCGCGTCGGTGAAGCGGAGGGGCTGCAGCTCCTTCGTCGGTGGCTGTTCTAAGTGGAAGGGGTTAGGGGTTTAGGGGCGCTGAGGGGTCTCGCGATTTCTGGAGGAGGGGAAGGGGATCGACGGCGAGGTCTTGGGAGGAGGCGCCACCATCGACGTCGGGAACCTGCGCCCTAGAGGCGGCGGAAAGGAGGCGCGATGTTTATTCGTTTTTTTTTTTTTTTTTTTTCTTCCTTCTGCTAAACGAAATGATATCGGGGGGGGCCAGAACGGTTTTATGGAGAAGGGGGTTTTTTTTTTTTTTTTATTTATTTTATATATTATTTAATCTCTAAAAGTTGACTTTTACATACGACCTCGAAACGAGGCCCACCGCCTGTCGCCCATAGCGTTTCACCCCCATTCCGAACACAATGGGATATGTTTCGTAGGTTGATTCGATCGTTTGAATCAGTTTCCGTTAAATTTACATTTAAATCACTATATTGAATTTTAAACGTACATTTCAAATTACCGGGGCCTCATACTAACTCTAAAAATTCCCGAAAAATATTTTCTAGCTTCGTATTGACGATATGGTCCTAACAAAACTAGTTTCGTCGAATTCTGAGACCGTTTGAAAAATGGCCAATTTCCAGTCGATTAAAATCAACTGAAACTGGTCAAACGCGTTTTCTTTTGCCACGCTCACATATTGATTCGAAAAATTATGAAATTTGAAACCTAGCAATAACTTGACACTGCGGATCCAACAAAACTGGTTTCGTCGAAATCCGAGGTCATTTGCAAAATTGCTATTTTTAAGGGCCTTATATATATAAAAATATATATAAATTCTACAGCGACTATTTCTAATTTTCAACTGGACATATCTCATCATTTATAAAGTGAAATCTCAGTTTCTCAACTTCGTTACAAAGATATAATTATACAGATTCAAATATTTCTTGTTTCGTTCAATTCTGACTTATATTGAATTCTGTATATTCATTTGAAATTAGAAATCGAATTTTCGAACTACCGCGCCATTTTCAATTCCTTTTATAATTATATATAATTATTATATATTCTAACGACGACGTATATAATATATACGTTCGAATTCTATTCAAAATAAATTTTTCGACGATATTATTTAAAATAATTCATTTTAAATAATCAAAATTCGCTAAAATTGCCAAAATAAAAATTTCAAACTGGCTCGCATTTTACGGGTTGTTACATGTGAACCCACCTTTAGATCTAAACATTTTATTATGTCACCCTAATTATGCTAGATCTAAGTAATTGGGCATCCAATGTTTAATCTAGATCTCTTTATGCTTACTTGAACATCATAGTGATTTCCACAAGCTACCAGTTTGATCTCCACTTTATTATGATGTTAATCACATGTCCATTCACTTTGTTATTATGCCAGTTTATGTTCATGTTTATGCCAAGACATGTTGAAACTATCACCCTTGTCATACTCCCTTTTTATTGTTATAGCTAGGCTACTTTATAGCCTAGATGCCGTCAAAATACATACAAATACATTAGAGAGGAAATGGGGAAAAAAGGATTATAATTGGCATGAATTATGTAATGTTTATGTGAAATGGGACATGTAATTCAAATGGGGAAAACACAGAAATTGTTACCTGTAATGACATAGGTAGATTTGGATTAAATTGGAATGTTTAGTAATCTACAATTAGGAATTGTAAATTGTACTTATGACACGAGGTTAGGTTACATTAGTGGTGGAAGAAGTCTGCCCCGGATATCCAGCAGCCAGTAATGTTAAACCGAATGTAGGAGTTCTAAGTATGCAAATACGAATCGGGCTAAGACACGAGGTTAGGCCCAACTGTGGAATAAGATTGCCCGGACCCGACCAGCATATCCAGCATCCACACAATGTAGGCCTAATGTAGGAGGTCTAGCCCATTATAACCATAATTGGATATGGTAATGAAATAGACTACTTAACCTAATTTAATATGACTATGGACTTAAGTTAGGGTTAAGTAAAATTGGATGGGTAGTGGTGGGTTAAGTAAATTAGAGGGGGTGGGTAATATGTATATATAGGCCCACAAACTTATTCCAATAAGGTTACGTAATTAAAGGCACCTAGTGGTATACATAACCAGTAGATAATGTAATTGGGTTATGTAATTAAAGACACCTAGTGGTATACATAACCGATATAAAATGTAATGAAGTTATGTAATTAAAGACACCCTTTAGGTTAAGCATAACTAGTATAGGGCTATGTAATTAAAGACACCTAAGGGTATACATAGTTAGTGGAAAACCTAGTGGGGGATACAAGACAAGGGGGAGAGCTTGTATCATATTATGTGGGACCCATTTCAGTCAGTAACCCGGTGTTGGTATCAAGTAAAGATCTCCGTACTAGGCGGAGAAGGGGCACGCTTACTAATTGATTGTAAGAGATCCAAACGAGACGGATGGTGTGGGCGGCGCAAACCGTCCGGAGACATGTGCGTGCATTGGTCGAGCAGAGGGGGCAAAGGCGACTATCACACCGGTAGATATGGTTGTGCACACCATGGGTTGCCACTTTAGGAAGTGATATTACCTACTGTGGGGCCAGCATAGGATATCTAAAGGGTAGAGAGCCGATCGATTAGGGTAGGGGTTAGGGTATACTTGTATGTATGACCTAATCCTACCAACTTATAGTAGAAGGGATCATCTTATTTCAGTTATACTAGTAGTAGTGTAGAGTAATCATTAGTGAGGCACAAACACCTTAAGTTGCTTACCTTGTCACACCTGCCATTTATGTAGTGATCTCTCTTATCCACTTTATATGCCTAGCATGTTGCTTTTATTTATCTACTGGCTAAAAGTAACTAGACTCGATGTCTGACCCTGTTGTTTATCCTTCTTTCTTCGGTTCCCCCCCCAGGTTCTCAAGGAGGAAACACTCAGACTTAATCAGGAATCAGATATCATCTTGCTAGGAGCTACTCCTGAAGTATGGCTCTAGGTCTTGTCTCTATTGTGGCTTAACTCTTTTTATTGGGGGAATGATGCTTTTTATTTACTTATGTACTCTGATGGTGCAAGACAGAAGTTATTTTATTGTAATGGTTTTTGTGACTTATGAAATTGTGGACCACGGTATTATGATTTATGTTTGAAATAAAAGTTTAAATTTTCCGTTGTTGCCTTACTTATATCTTTCTTGTAATTATTCTGTGTCTGTTTACCTATAGTGCTTCATGAAACTTATTGCATTCCCTTAGTGAGTGACATTAACGGACGTGGGGAGTCACACTAGAAGTAGCTGGTCGATTACCCTGGGAAGCTCGATGGGCCTACATACGTTTTGTTGTATGGCGTATGAAATTTTGCTATAACTGGGGTTTACCATTAGCCCTTGACGGGCAACAAGGTGTAGATCCAGTCGTACAATTAACGATGGTTTCGAAGCAAGATTGGCGGTGATAGCTAGAGTCATGGATGGTTTTGCTTGTATCATCTTGGGTTGATTACCCGACATCAAAGGAGGTATCTCTTGGGTGCTTGTCTGATTGTTGTTTAAGCCTTCGAGGCTTGTGCTTTGGAGATGTCGATGTCGATTAGGATAGTCTATGCTTGATAATTGATTTCCTTGAATGTACTATTTTTTTCTATTTGATTGGTTGTAAAGGCTACACTATCAAATGTGGAGGAGACATGTTGGGTTCTTCTCTGATGATATGATATGTAGATTAGATGAATCTACCTATTCTCATATACTTTACCGATGATGTTAGATCGCTCTTTTATTGCTCATTAAGACTGTTGTATGACTCAAGGTTTTATGTCTCTCTCTTGTTACCTTGGGTTGTTCATCCATGTGTTGGATGGGCAGACTGAGTAGCAGGTAACAAGAAGCAGATCTTAGTGGACGATGCTGCAAATCGACGACGAACTTGAGCTTATGTACCAGTTTCTTACTATATATATTATGATGTTTTGCGCTGTTTGATGTATTCTCTGAGTGTTCTAGTGAGACCTTTTTTACAGAGTTTGTTGATGTAATCCAACGATGTTATGGATATTCCTTGATGATATGGAAGTTCAAAATTCTATGTAATTATGCTTCACTATTATTGCCTATTGTATATGCTCTATTATATTTTTATCCTTGCGCTGTGAGTTATATGACAGGATTCGCTTGTGTTATCCTATCATGATGATCGTCCATAGCTGCTTGGCACATCTTTTAGCGCATTATTTTTCTTGTTAAGTGCAGGGGTTATGGGCAATCGTCGCAATACATCACTAATTATTATTTTAGTTTGGTCCCACATTTCTTTGTTGTTTATATAAAAAACTGAGATCTGATTATTACTAGATACCATTTTATTTTTGGAAGCTTATATTATTTCTTTTAGGATAATGGTTCCTTCAGCATTTAAAAAAATGGGATTTTCACTTAAATTATCTTTTGCATCATTTGTGACCTATCAGGAAGGTTTATCAACTATTTTTTTATTGTACTTCCTTTTTTTGGCATCTAGTCTATAACGATCCACGTTAGAACTGGCCTAAATTTTGACCCGAAAAGGTCTAATTGACACCTAGAATCATCTTAAAATGAGTTATTGGCTTGTAAAGAAGGATAATATCTACGTTAGGATTAGATGCCTCTATGATATTATCTTTATTTACAAACTATTGAGTCATTTTAGGAAGGTTCTAAGTTTTAACGGGTCTTTTTTGAACCAAAATTTCGGTCCGTTTTGAGGTGGGTCGTTATAGATTCTTTTAAGTGCTTTACACGCTTTTGTTTTGCTTTAGATTCATTTCCTGCTGTATGCAACTTTGGTACTTATAAAGCTTCAAGTCTAGCTGGTGAATATGCTATTGAGTTTGAGATTTGGTTATTATTACAATATCATTAAATACATCAGGCATGCAATATTATAAAGATGCAGAATATTTGTACCTTGTATTGATATTGTTTGGTACATAGATCCAAATAATACATAGATGGATTATTCCATGATATTTTGTAGCATTCCATTGGAGTAATCTTCCCTCCCTCTTATGGTGGGATAACTATCTCATAAAATTTACAACCTAAAAGTTTTACAGTGAAAACATCAAAATGGTTCAAGATAACAAATTATCAAAGGTAAATGAAATCCCATTTAAATTTCCAGCCTACATTGAAGAACCATTATAGTATGAAGTGGGGAACAAATGGATACATGCACAGCATAGCCAAATATTTCCACGAATGTGAAAATTTTGGTAAGGATCCAGTTAAAAACTGTGATGATGAAAATTAATGATAAGTTGCCAATCTACTTTAATCAATTTCAATCCATGAAAAATTGCATGTTCCCAGACTAAAATAGGTTGGTTGCATTGGTAATAATTTTGCAATAAGTTGCAAACGCTTAATCATTGATTCCGCTGGACTATTTTTAATGTGAACATAAATTGTTGAATATTCACCTTCAATTTCCAAGATAAGAAATGGTCATCAGATACTTGAGAAGTATATTCTCGAGCATTATCTAGTCGAATTGATTTAATATGATAATCAACAAAATACACACGTGGTTTGATTATCGGCTCAAGTAGCAAATGTCATTTTTCTTGTAGAAAGCGAACATCTATGTAACCACTGAGTAAATGCATAAACTAATGGCATAAAATATTTAAATGGTCCATATGCATGGTGGATTGTGGATTAGACCACGTATATCACCTTGAATTCTATGTAGAAATGTTGAAGATTCAGAAGTGGTTTTAGTATATGAGTGTAGTGCGGTTAATTTTCTTTGTGCACATAAGAGCACCTAAGTAATCACTTAGTAAGTCCAACCGGTAGGTAAACCATGCACATTTGAATTTTTTAGCAACTTTGCATATCATGGTTGACCCATAATGGTGTAAGGGATAATACCAAAGAATCAGTGTCTTTGTATTTATGAGTTTCTGACTCATGTTAATAGAATGAGATTCAATTATACCAATTTTCATAAAATATAATTTAGTCCAAATTTGCACCGAACTTTTTTAAAATGAACTCATGGCTTTCATTTCTATAAACAACCCAAAGAAATTCTTTGTCATTTTCATTTGTAGTCTCATTGTGGTGATAATTCATTTTCATACCTTTAAAACACAATATATTTCTTTTAGAACTACTTTGGGTATAATGCATTTTGAATGAAGATATGTGTGTCACTTGGTAATACTAATGGGCTTTTCCGAACCCCTTAATTATATTAGCAGATCCCGTTATGTTTGAAACTTTAGCCGAGATGTTTCATATAATTCAAAGAAAACTTTTGGTTTTTCAAAATCATGTGAGTAGTTGCACTATCTAGTAGGCATTCATCGTCATTTAAATATTGATGTTACATAAAGAAAAAAGAAAATACATTAGTCAACTATTAAAAATCCATAGACAAATGCTAATACTTTCTTTAAAAAAATAAGAAAGTACTGCATAATAAATTACTAATTAAAATCCATGTTCATGAGTATACATTATTCCAACTAGTTCGAATAGAGAAGACAAACAAACAAGTGCCAACTTCAAACTAATTTACTAGACTAAGACAAAATAAAACAATAAAAATCACATAATAAACTTTAAGCTACTTCTATTCGAACAACTCAGTCATATCATTTATTATTGCATTTAGATTTTTAACATTAATAAAATTTCCACATCTTCGAAAAAATCATCTGACTTCTCATTGGTGTTATTAGATAATCATTCAACATTATTTGCCTGAATATACTTTGAGCGTTAATATTCTTCAATTGTTTTCTTTGATGACCTATATGTACATAACCAATGACCAGATCGTCTACGTCCTAACAAACTTGTTTATAATGCCTTTATTTTCTAAAAATGAAATATTGTTCTTTTCAGATTTATTTTTCTTTTATTTCTTTTAAATTTGATAGTTTTGTTACCTTTAAAATACCCATAACTAACTCTGTTGGAGAAATATGTTGTGCAAAAATGTTGAACAAATTACTCTAATATCAATCTATTATGGAAAAAGGTTGCATAGACACGAAAGAACAAAACAAAATGATCTGGATTTGTCAATTGAACATCAATCTAATCTAATAGCGATTATTTTATTACTTTAGACAAATAGTAAATAGCTATAAAGAAGAAAATAAAGACATATGATATTTATATTGGTTCTACTATTATCAATAAAATAGTGTACATCCAGTCTAAATGAGAGAGATTTTATTACACATAAGAGAGAGAGATACAAGAGATTACAAGATAAGAGTTTACGTAACCGAAACCTCAAATTAGGCTTAACTGGGGGAGACACTCCATTTAGGGATCACTAGCTCCATGCCATGGTAGGTTTACAATGAAGTATATCCCCAATATATAGCCAGTGAAATATATGTGAGTCATCAATTATCTTACCAAGATATGGTAAGAAGATAATAGAGGAAAATTACAATGGCAGCAAATTGTGCAAAGATATCAATTAATTCACCTACCCCTTTTAGAAAAGATGGAAGAAAATAAACACATATCATTGCAATTACCAAGAAAGAATAATATGCAAATCTTCTTGCATATATTATTCCTTAATCTTCATATGCATTTATTTCTATGCCATCTCATATAAATGATATCCAATAATTATTCATTTCCATAATGAACATATATGTGATTACTTCTCCGTTGGCATATTTGTTTCCACCATTTTGTGATTTTATATCACCAAATTTAACATTCCACACTGATGTAAAACCACATATCTCCGACACCCCATCTCGAGTCAAATTCACTTCACAGCATAAAACTCTTCAAAAAAAGGACTCCACCTTAAGCCAAAATCTCATAGTGAGAAAAACTGAATATTTACCAAATGGTTTCTAGCAAAGCGACCCCCTATCACACCATGTTAATGAGCTCAGACTATGTCCCCGTCCGCCAACAAATATTGTAAATATCCAAAATCCAAATAAGGTAGATTCCAAAGTAATCTCAATACCACCAAGGCCGACAAATCCTCTCATTCAAATACAAAGCAAGAAACTAAAGCCAATTAACAACAAAAAAGGCTAATCCAATTCTCTGTGCATACAAAAAATTTCTCCCCTTCCACTTAACTCAGTCAAAAACATTACAAACATCGCCCACCGCCAGTAAAATATGCACCTTCCTCATGAAATGCACCATGCAAAAACCAATGGTCTAAAGACGTTTGTAATACCATAAATACCTCCATCCTATCCTTGTGGATTTTCCATGTTGACATCCATCTATCATTTGACCTAAGCTCTTTTCTTGATCATCTTAGATCACTTGAGCATCATCAACATGAAGACCCCTATCTGAAATATGGTCGAAAGTTCCCAAATCCAATGGCCTCTTCAACACCGTAAACTTCTTATCACCTCAAAGTTCCAATATTGTTACGCTCTTTTTTCTCAACGTAATCTCCTCCACCATAGTATAATTATCATCATGCCGCTCTTTCTTGAAGCCATTGATGCACAATCTGAACAAATCTCCTTACTTTGATAACAATTTGTTGTGCAAAAATGTTGCACAAATTGCTATGATACCAATCTATTGTGCAAAAAGGTTGCACAGATGAAGAAGAACCAAAAACCAGGATCTAGATTTGCGAGTTGAACATCAATCTAATCTGATAGCGATTATTCAATTACTTCAAACAAATAGTAAATAACTATTAAGAAGAAAATAAAGACACAGAATATTTGTATTGATTCCATTATCATCAATAAGATAATATATGTTTATCCAAAGGAGAGAGATTTTAGTGACGGTCGCCCTGTATCTCCTGCACCGAACTAGGAATGGTGACTGTATGATGTGCCAGGCCGATACAGGATGATCATCACGGTATAATATCTCGAAATAAAACCTATCATATAACTCATAGCGCATGGATAATTTATAACAATAAGATTTACAACATGACATAGTAGTGAAGCATAACAGAACAGAAAATCAAATCTTCGTAAAACCATATAATCTCAAGTACAATATATCTGAGCACAAGAATCTTTTATACAATATGCCGCATTGCATCCCTTAAAGTCTCAATAACCATCTACATACATTGGAAATTGAAAAAGTATATCTATATAGTAGGTAGTAATAGTACGTCAGCCTACTACTCGTCACCGCACTGCATCGTTGGCACCAAAACCTGCTACCTGTTACTCAGTCTGATCATCAACACAATTGATCAACAATGCAATGTAATAAGAGGGGAAAAACCTTGAGTTAAACAACAATCTTAGTGAGCGATAACATAACTAACAACAGTTACACGGGATAATATGAGTATAGGCGGATCAACCATCTGATCTGCCTAGCAATCAGCAAGTCAACATGTGAATATCATCCATCACGTGCCAATACAAAATAGGAAAGGAACACCCCCAATCCTTCATCTCTTCGACATCCTACAGTGATAGCCTACCCAGAGAAAATAGATAAGAAAGTACACAGCCATCCATAGCATCCATAACATCCAATGCCCTAGCTATCACCGACTATAGCCTTGAATCCATCGATAGTCGAACTTGCTTTCAATGATCAAAGGGTTATTGAAAAAACCACGGTTCTAGCCAAACTACCAAACACCATCGAGATTCATATGTTTGTCTTACTGGACAAAGACAACTAGGCTCATCATGACTACCCAAGGTACACGATCTGTCGAATCCGATCTTAATAGGCATCCCCATAATACCCCTGTTTTGAGTCTGCTAGAACACTTCGATTACCGATGATTCCTTAGCGCTTCAGACTTCTCAAGCCTTTCATCTCGACGACTCAATTCATTTCTCATATCATTCCATTATCATCCGTGTTGACTCCCATCCTATCAATCCATCATCTTACTGGATTATATATCGAATCACGTCCAGTTTTGCATCAATTTGACTCTGACCACTCCGTCGTGAGTTCATAATCGAAGTACCATTCATCATTGAGTTGCATATCGATCATCTAAAGTCCATTCACCACCAAACTTCACTAGCAACCTCCATAAGCCACCAAAACCAAGCTCCAAAAGTTTCACCACCATCTATCAAAGTTTGATGGATTAGTACCGGTCCAACAGGGACTGGTACTGGTCCATACACTTATTGAAAATTCACTAAGCATTTGGCTCCGGTCCATCCATGTCTCGAGAGCATCCTACAGGTCCATTTTCAAATTTTTTCAACCTTCCCATAGAAACTTTTCTTGGTCCATCCATGTCTTGAATAATCATCCTTCGACCTATCCCAAATCTCTTCCGAATGGCTTGAAAATTTGCAAACAACCCTGATTTACCGTCACGAAGCACGCCATAAAAGTAGCCGCCATCTGACACCACCATATGGCTCGATACTGATCCATGATGGACCGGTACCAATCCAGGATGGACCGCTATTAGTCCATACACTTAGCTTTTCTCGACACGGAAACTTTCATGCTCCAATCCCTCATCTTCTAGGGTGCCTCTGCCACGTTTCATTTAAATCCGATCATCTGAACCTTCGATTTTCTCTGTGATCAATCCTACATTTCTACGGTAAAACATTCTAATATACAACTTAAGCAGTTCATCTAATTTAACCAAAATAGTCATCAATACAACTACACATGATCATACAAGCAAATCAAAATCATCAAAACATCATATAACAATAAATCAATGAAATTGTAAATCTAAACTACATAAAATCATAATTAACATATGAATTTCCAATTTAATAGCATTATTTAAAACTTGTGAACATATCTAGATCTGAGATGGACTAGATTTAGGGTGATTTAAACATATATAGACGAAATTAACATAGATCTAACACAAACAACCCTTTACTTCTGTGTAAAAGATATTTATCACTCATGTAATCCCCAATTTGATGTAAGTTCAATGAGATCAGATTTGGACAATGCTAAAAACCTTCGGATTTGATGCTACTAGATGTGATCTAACTTCCCTTCATGATAATCTACCTTATAGATGCAATCTATGATGAATATAATGAAAAGAATAGAGAATTAGGGTTATAGGCTAAACCGGAGAACATAGACGTCCAACATAAGTTTAGAATGAAGAGAGAACCCTAACCCTCTCCCCAAACACCCCTATTTATATCTGCATGCCATTAGTCTAATGAGCTTGGCTAATCAACCCATTAGCTGCTGACTAGTCTACCTAATACAAGCTGAAACTTAAAACAGCGATTCCTCCCAAACCGTTGAACAAAATCCTTCATGTGACCACTCTGCAGAATCATAAACCACCATTTCGATTCAATAAGACCAATTTCAGCACCTAATTCGGTCCCTATCAAAATTTATTGCCCAAACTTCAAATGAATGGGCAAAATGGTCATAATTAGGTTCAGTAAAATCATTGACATGTCCCACATCTCCATGAACAATATATTAAGTTATGAGAATGATCTGGTTAATAAAGAATTAAATATAACTATTTTATGATCATTTGAAACATAATATACGAGTCGTTACATTCTCCCCTTTTTAGGAACTTCACGCTCAGAATTCCAAGCAACCGTGACCAAACAAGCTATTCTGCATGCTTACCATCCACGAGCAGCCAATCTACCATGTAATCTAGCATCCAACAATCCATGCATCCAACATCCTATCCTACCGTGCAGAACTCCTAACAGTGCAAAACACAATGGTACAAGTAAAATATGATATATATATATATATATATATAGGACATACCACTAAAGAGTTCTGGATCGGTCGATCACATACTCTCTTCCGCTTCTCACGTGAAATCGTCATCGTTCTTGCCCCATTGTACCTTGACTAACTTAACAACCTTCCTCTTAAGTTATTTTGTGTCACTCCCCACGACGCGAAGCTGCTTATGAAGCTTACAAACCTTAGGCTCAACCTCTAAATCTTCAAACTGATAAGGTGTAACAACCCGAAAATCTGGGCCAGTTTAAAAATTTTATTTTGGAAATTTTAGCGAATTTTGATTATTTAAAATGGATTATTTTAAATAATATCGATGAGAAATTTATTTTGAATATAATTAGAACGTATATATTATATACGTCGTCGTTAGAATATAAATAATTATATATAATCATAAATAGAATTGAAAATGGCGCGGTAGTTCGATAATTCGATTTCAAACTTCAATTGAATGTACCGGGTGCAAAACAATCCGGATTTTAGTGAAACCAAAAATAATAGGATCTAATTGATAATATCTTTCCAACGAATTCGAATAATCAAAATTTCATAGCGGGAATCAAAAGATAGGTCCAGTTGAAAATTCTGAATAGTCACTATGGAATTCAGGCCCTTAAAAATGGAGATTTTGCAAGCGACCTCGGATTTCGACGAAACCACTTTTGTTGGATCCGGGATGTCAAATTATTGTTAGATTCCAAATTTCATAATTTTTCGAATCAATATGTGAGTGTGGCAAAGGAAAACGCATTTGACCAGTTTCAGTTGATTTTAATCGACTGGAAAATGGCCATTTTTCCAACGGTCTCAGAATTCGACGAAACTAGTTTTGTTAGGACCGTATCGTCAATACGAAGTTAGAAAATATTTTTCGGGAATTTTTAGAGACTGTATGTGGCCCCGACAAATTAAAATGTACGTTCAAATTTAAAATTGAATGTTTTATACTTTAATTTGAAGAATAACTGACTGTAACAGTCGAATTGGCTTACGAAACATATCCCATTGTGTTCGGAATGAGGGTATTTAACTAGGGGCGACAATCGTTGGGTTTGAATTGGGGTTCGGATGTGAAAAGAATTAATAAATGAATTAAATATAAATATATATATATATATATGGTGTAACCCTAACAATAAGGTCAAACTAATTTTCTCGGTCAACCCCAAATAAATACAGCCGCTACTACGAACGAACGGCGGAAATTGATGTTTTCTTCTTCTCAATCATTCTTTGAATCCTCCAACGAATACCAGGAACGAACTAAACAAGTATAAGGAGAATCGAAGGGGCTTCATTTTAGTACGGGCGTGATGATTTTTGGCTGAGTGAATTGGAGGAAAACCGAGCTCGAACTCATGTCATTCAGGGTGGATCTCCGGCTTCGCTCAGTGATCGAACTGCTCAACGTTGGGGGAATTAGGCGCTCGTCACGGAGGGGCTTCAGAGGCAGGTGGTTGATCGACGTCAAGGGCTTCGGATTGGGTGCGATTTCCAACCCTAGTTTTCAGCTATAGGGATCGACGAAGAGCTACTGTCTGAAGTGCGGTTCTTGTACACCACAAAACGAAGAAGAACGCGAGTTCCAGAGTATAAACAGTAAGCGTAATAGCATTGTTTTCAGTTTCATTTCTTTTTCGGTTTTATAAATAAATAAATATTGTTTTTAAATATAATAACATTGAAAAGAAGAAGTAAATTTTTATATTACAATAGAAGAAAAATGTAATTTTTTTATATTAGGTGTTGTTTTTAAAAAAAATATAATCTTTGGCTTGATTATGAAAATATAATATTTTTGAACATGAAGGGATAATATAAAAATATTATTTTTATATATGAAGATGTTTTTATAAAATATTTATGAAGATGTTTTTATAAAATATATATAGCAATGTTTAGAAGATAACTTTGTTTTGAAAAATATATCGCATTTGTTTTGAAAAATATATCGCATTAGTTTTGAAAAAATATCGCATTAGATTTGAAAATAAATTATACTTTGGTTAGAAAAGAAAAATATACTTTGTTTTTGAAATATGAATTATACTTTGTTTTTGAAATATGAAATATACTTTGTTTTTGAAATATGAAATATACTTTGTTTTTGAAATATGAAATATACTTTGTTTTTGAAAGATATGAAATAGAATTTTTATCTATAAAATAGCAGTGTAAAAATGTGATTTTTTATATAGATAACAGCAAAGTAAAAATTCGATTTTTATATATTGAACAGCAAAGTAAAAATTCGATTTTTATATATTGAATAGTAAAGTAAAAATTCGATTTTTATATATTGGATAGCAAAGTAAAAATTCGATTTTAACATATGTAGAGAATACAGGCAACGAAGATGACAAAAAGGCGAGGACGACGAAGACTTCTGCAAAAGAAGAGTCGAGATGGTTGGATAGCTATCGGTGAGAATTTCTCACCTTTCAATTTCTTTTTCTAGTTATATATATATACTAGGATGCAGACGGTGCTTAGTAGCAGCCGACACAATCGTCCACAGACCATGGACTTGTTTGTTTGGTTGCATAAATTAATTTGATGATTTGGTTTGAATTGAATTGTTTGGTGAAATGAAATTGATTTGATTGATGTGTGAATGGCGTGGGCCTTCACTAGACCGGGGATAAGGCTAGGCCTTGTCCCGTTTCTAGTATCGTGCCGTTATGCCGCCGAAATTTTCTAAAATAAGTTAGAAAAATAAAGAAATCATTTTATTTAATAAATGAACTGAATAGAATATTTTCATAGGTTGAATAAAATGTTTTATCGTTAAAAATATAATTTTTAACGTGAAAGTGAATAAATAAATATTTATAAACAAATCGGCCGATTTGTTTATATACACTGATTTGACTGATATTGATTGAGTCGATAAATTTTACACGTCGCCCAACTACACAAATAAAATATGTGTTTGATGGTTTGAAACCCCACACAGGTGTTGGGATGAAATTTGAAGTTCACTCATCCTGATTGATTAAATATGTCGATCGATTGATTGACAGGCTGTTATAAGCGTTAGATATCTATATTTGATGCTTATACAGTGTAGTGCACTTTGGTTGATGGTTGATTATTTTGCAATGCTATTATATACGTGTGATGTAGGAAAATCCATATAATTAACATTATATGGTGATTGATTGGGCCTCATTCCAATTTAGAAGATAAAGAATATTATAAAATAAAGGTTCATGTGTTGACTGTACTCATCCGTTGAGATAAGTCATGTGTTGAACGAAATATTTTAATAATAAAATTTACATCTTTATCAATATAAAATAAAGGTTCATGTGTTGACTGTACTCATCCGTTGAGATAAGTCATGTGTTGAACGAAATATTTTAATATAGAAATATTTGAATAGGAAATATTTGAAAAAGAAATATTTGAAATAGAATATTTGAAAATAGGATGATATGAAGCCGTGTTGATTAGAGATGTGCCATTTTTACGTGAACGATGTTTATATCGATTTTACTCATTTTAAAATGAATATTGAAAAGTGATTTCGAAATCGCATATTTTGAAATGAAATTTGAATTGAATCGAATAGAAAACCAATTTGAATTTGATTCGAATAGAAAACCAATTTGAATTGAATCGAATAGAAAACCAATTTGAATTGAATCGAATAGAAAACCAATTTGAATTGAATCGAATAGAAAACGACTTTGGAATTGAATTAAATTGAAAACGAATTCAAATTGAATTGAAAGCGAATTGAAATGAATTCAAATTGAATTGAAATTTGAATTAAATAGAAATGAATTTTAAAACGAATTTATAAAGAAGAATTCAATTTTGATTTGAATGGAAATGGAAGTTGAAATTGCTTTTGAAACGAATTTAAAACTATTTATATAATTCGTTTTAAATAGAATCGACGAAATATATATTATATATTATATATATAATATAATGGCCGGAATAGAACGCGCCGCGGCAGTTGGTGAATTTCGACCATTTATTTCAAACGGACATTACGGGAGTTCCGACCGTCGGATTCTCCTAAAACCGGAACCGTTGGGTTCGTATCGAAAAGAGATTTCTAATGAATATTAGAAATTTGAAATCTAACGGTTGGATTTGGAATTATGTCCAAATCAAATTCGAAAAAGGTCGCTGTAAGTGCAGTTCGATGGCCGTTGATGGAAATCGACTGTACGGGCCTTGATAAAATTATTAAAAATAGTAATAATTTGTGTAAAATCATAAGAAATTATTTAGAAAGAATTGGGATGAAAAACTCCATATTTGAAAAGATAAAAATAGATTTTTATCGAAATTAACTAGTTTTGAACTAGAATTATAATTCTATTTATTTTTAAAATAAATAAACTGGATTAGAAATGGTTTGAAAATAACCAGAATTTCCAATAACTGGATTGGAATGGATTTGAATCGAAATTGTCTTCGGAATATTTCGATGTTGGATTTCGTGATTATACAGGTGTTGTTATGGAAATTTGAAAGATATTTATATATCGTTATTTCTAATACGATATCTGTTGGTCGCAGAATTTGATATTGAATATAAGCTGATATATTTTCTATTCAGAGCCTTATGTTTAATATCAAATGTGATTTGGGTTTGTCGTGAATGGTGTCTTCATTAGCACTGTTCTTGAACCCAGTTGAGAAAAGATTAAATCTTTTTATTTAGATTTAATGAAGTGTACCAATTAAACAATATTTAATTGGAATTGATATTGATTTTTGTGTTTATCGTGAACAGTGTAATAAATAACACTTGTTCTTTAACCCGATAATTAATGGAATGTGATTTTGGGTATATCGTGAATCGTGTCTTAAATGACACTGATTCTTTAACCCATTTAACGATTAAAACTAAGTGGAGTTTTAACGAATCTTTAATTAGATTGGAAAGATCCAGAATGGAGTATCACCAGTTTTACTCCAGGCGATAGTTAAATCTTTAATTAGATTTGAACGTGAAATGGTAATTGAATTTACCGATAACACCGTGGTGTTAGATATGAAGTATAACCAGTTTTACTTCATGGGATGAATAGGTTGGGATTGGGAAATTAAAACAAATGATTACTTCGGTAAGGTTCGCTAATCCCGACTAGTTTGAATTGATATTCAAAAATAGATTAAAGAATAAATTCAAGAAATTTATCTTGGATAAAATTAATGGGAACCTTTCCCTATGAATGTGAAATTCAGAAACTAACTGTCGGTTAGCTAAGCGGAATGGTTTCCTGGATATTGATCTGATGTTGGTTTCGGCCTTCGGGGTTAATATTTGGGGAATTATTCTCTTGATTAATTTACGGTTAGTGACTGATGAATTGGAATGAGGCGTATGTTGTGTTTGTGTAACACTTATTTAAAGTATACGCGAGTTATTCGGAAAGACCGGGTTTATACCCATTCTGAATAACCGATTCGACGATATGTCGAAGATGAAGACGGTGGTTGAAGACCGGAAGTCTTCACATCGTTTGGATAATTACCGACGATCCTGATTGGGCTGTACACCCAAGAGGATGGAAATAGTTGGTGGTCGTCCAGACGTACTTGGAGATGGATGGATATGCGAGGAAAGTGCCTCCGGTTTCGTTCAGACCCATAACGGACTTGTAAATGGATAGTGTGTCTGACGTTGTATTCCTTTATACTGTATTGGTGATCTCTGCTAAATATATATCTGTTTGGTGGCAGAGAATTTATTCTCTTGCTATACACCCTTCTCTGAGACGTACGAGCCTAGAGGTTATATATTGGCAGAAATCAGTGGTATAGTATGGACTGACAATGTGGCATGTTGAGTTGCATGGATCAAGGCTTTTGTTGAAAAGCAAAGTCTTGTGGTTGATGATCAAAGCACGGCCTTGTATGATGTAGCTTTGTGTAATGTTGATTCGCGAGTATCACACCCGGTATGAACTAAAAAGGGAGACAGACCTCAGGGAGGACATGCGTTTCTTTCTAGTTAGGAGTGGCGTCAGTGCTTGAACTGGCTGACGAGTTTGACTCATGTGGATGTTGCTTATTATTACTTGCTGAAAAGCGAGGCGCCTCATGATATCGGTTTCGGCCGATGCTTCTGGTCGGCTGACGGGCCAGGCTTACGCCCCAAAGGGCGGGGAAACGCAGTGTTCAGGCATAATAATCCACATCGGTGGACCGACCCTGACGATCCAAGGGGCAGTTGCAGCTGTTCCTGAGGGGCGGACTAGAGCGTCTCGAATCGGTGAGGATCTTGCCCCTAGCCTCGGTTCATACCATAAATGATAACCCAACTTCCAATACGACGTCTTGCGGTTTTGATTGTAAACTTATATATGGCGACATAGTGGTATGGGGCATTCATGCCGCCTATGATTGATACTTATGATTTGAAGTTGTTTTATACACTATACACTTATAATAGTATCAAATGATTTCTTTTAAACATATCAAGCATTCTTGGCTATTATAAGGTAAAAACCCTATCCCCCGGCTTGCGTTGCATTGTGTGATAGGACCTGGGTCTTATAATAGCTTCATTTTTCTTTATTTAGCATTGCGCTGTTCGTTTTATGCACTGGTATTCTTGGGAGGAAACCCGTTCCGTGTTATACGGCGTGGTCCCTTGATTTACCTAACTTTAAGATAAAGATTAATAAATGTTTTAGTTCTCACACCAGTCACATGACTGACCTGGAGTTTATTGTTTTAACCTAAACTCTGGGTGCCCCTATTTTGACGCGGGCAGCTAGTAGTTTTGGTTTTGCAGATTTATATTCACAGGATCCTGGTTTACAGCTGGAACGATATCCGGAAAGCTTTGTATCTGTATATCTCCTTCTAGTTGTGTACTGTATTATTTTCCGCTGCGATGTATTTTAATGTAATTTAAATCTCTGATATTTCTGTGTAATATTTATTTGTTTATACTCTGTATATTCTTGTAATCTGATGCATTGTTGTAATATACAATGAAACGTTCTTTTATATGCGTTCTGTTGTGGCTTGTTCTCGAACTATCCGACGCTTTCCTCACCGGGGAAGTTACGAGTTTTTACATAAGGAGATACCACAACATTCGAATTGTGCACAAACTTCCGTAGAAATGATACATGAAACACATTATGCACACTCGTCATCTTCTTAGGTAAATCCAATCCATAAGCGAGATTTCCAATATGCTCTATGACACTCCACGTCCGTTAATGTCACTCACAAAGGGAATGCATTAAGTTTCGTGAAGCGTTATAGGTAAACAATCATAGAATTTTACAAGACAGACATAAATAAGATAGCATCGGAAATTTAAATTTTTATTTCAAACACAAATCATACAGCGTGGTTCAAAATACCATTAGTCTCAAAAACCATTACAACATAACTTCTAACTTTTAACATCAAAGTACATAAATACTTAAAAGAAAACATAATTCCCTAAATAAAAGATACAAAGCCATAGTAGGGATAAAAACTTGAGCCATACTTCGAAAGTAGCTCTAGCAAGATGATGTCTGAGTCCTGACTAAGCCTGAGTGTTTCCTCCCTGAGAACCTGGGGGGAGGGGGAACGGAAGAAAGAAGAGGAAATAAAAGGGTCAAACGAAAAGTCTGGCGAGTCTAATGACTTTTAGCAAGCAGATAAATAAAAGTAAAATGACAGGCATATAAAGTGGATAAGAGAGATCACTACGTAAATGGAAGGTGTGACAAGGTAGACATGATAAGGTGTATACGCTTCTCTAATGATTACTCTGCACTATTACTAGTACAACCAGAATGAGATGATCCCTTCTACTATAAGGCGGTAGACTTAGGGCATACGTCCAAATGTACCCTAACCACTACCCTAATCGATCGGCTCCCTACTCCGTAGATACTCTGTGTCGGCCCCACAGTAGGATGTATCACGTCCTACAGTGGCAACCCCTCACTAATATGCACAGCCCCATATCTACTGGTGTCATGGTCGTCTTATCCCCCTCTGCCCGACTCATGCATGCACATAGCCCGGTCGGTTTGCGCCGCCCACATCGTCCTCCATGTTTGGGTGTAACAACCCATATTTTGATAACGTGTTATAACCATAAATCTAGGCAGAATTAAATTTTAAAATAAGAACCAAGGGAAAAGGGTTGCGCCATTGCGTTCGTCTCGGAATTCTGCATGAAATCGAGTCCGAGTTTTCGAAAATTGGAGTCCGTATGACCAAGTTATGGCTCCCCAAAGTTTCAGAAATTTTCAGAGTTCAAAACAGTTCGAATTCGAGTTCAAATTCGAATTTCAAAACCCAGACGGACTGGGCGGGAAATTTCCCGCCCAGCACCCCAGGTCGAGTGGGGAGTCGACTGGGCAGTCGACACCCCCAGGACCAGGTCGACTGCGCAGTCGACTTGGGTGTCGACCTGGTCCCCGAACCTGGTTTGGGCCTGGTTGCTCCTGCTTGACCCTGTTGGCTTGTTTGAGGGCCTGTGACGATTTTTGGCGGTTCAGATCGATTCTAGGGTTTATCCTATGGCCTAAACTAGTTTTTGCAACTATAAAAACACCCTAAGACCTAGGCTAATCCACAACAAATATTTCTAACACCATTATGCTGCTAAGTCTCCTCTTGAACCATGGTCGCCGCCTCCAACTTGAAGCTTAAACATTCAAACTAGATCCAAATCGAAGGCCAACGTTTCTACAACAATTCAAGGGAATAGATCAACATCTCAACAACGATCCTACGACAATTTCTGTTCTTAGTTCTCAAAAAACACGATCTGTAAGCCCCAGTTACTCTTAGATCTAAACTCTAAACTTAGTATGGACATGTGTAAATTGAAGTTGAACATAAACATGATAACTACTTGAGACCTACTCTTGTATATCTTTGATCTATGACTATTCCTTTTTGATCTATTATTTTAGATCTACTCTTGTTCACCCTAGATCTATTCACCTTGAACCTAGTACCGTTCATATTGAACCTTGATTTGTGGAATACTGATAAGAACTTGATTTAGGGGCCTGTTCATGTCAGAACCTAAACCCTATCATTATTTTAACATGCCTGTGATGTTGTGATGTTGAAACTATTGCTAGTCACAAGTTTAGGATTATCATCTTATGTCATTTATAGCTATGTTTATCACCCTATTTCATATGCCAGTGATGTTATGATCATATCTCAAGTTACACCATGCTTGTCTTGAAATCACCTTTGCTACTTTATACCCATCCTTGTTATGTTATTCCCTAGTTACATCTATTGCCTTGATTCGAATTCACGAGCGTTGGGGATGCGATTTGGGTAGTTTAGGAAAACCTGAATTTAGTATGAACTTAAAAACATGAATATCGTTAGAACTTGAGCTTGGATAGGAACATGAACTTGACATGAAGTTATACTTGAAAATATGAATTTGGGACATGACACTTAGATAACTTGAACGTGGCCAACTCGAGGTTGGGTTGAGTTTGCAGTATAAATCTGTCCGGAACCGCCCGGCGAATCCAGTAACTGCAAACAATAGGACCCAATGTGAGTAGTTGGTCATATCGCACTCGAAACCCGAGGTTAGGCTAGGTTATGGTGTAAAACTGCCCGGACCCGCCCGACACATCCAGTAACCATAACCAAGTCTAATGTGAGAGGTTAGGGGTGCATTAAGTAAATTAATGCCACTGGATAGGGTTAAGTCATGGACCACTTGAATATACTTAACCAATTTGACACGTTGATTTGATAGGGTTAAGTCATGAACCGCTTGAACACACTTAACCAACCTGACACATGGTTCGTAGGACTAAGTCTTGAACTAGAACGACACACTTAGTCAATTTGACATGACACGTAGATGGGGTTAAGTCTCGATTTTAAATGACAACTTAACCTGCTGAACGAAACCATAGTTACGCGGTCCTTTTCAGCAGTAACCCACTAGATGTATCACGGTACCCTGGGACTAGGCAGGGTGGGGCACGATTGCTGGGCTGATTGTAAGCGACCAGAACGACGGTTGAGTTGGTGCGCCATTGTAGGTTCAGGCGGACTAGGGTCGTGCACTTAGTCCGGAGTTGAAAAAGCAGGCATTGGGCATCAGTAGGATTATCTATGCATTCTTGATTTGTGTCGGTGGTTGGCACCCTAGGGCTTGATACACCCTATGGTGGACCTAGCATAGGTGACTACATTCATGATAGGGCCGTATGACACAGACACACGACGAGCTAGACTTATAGGGAGCCGATCGATTAGATCATACCGTTGGACCTCGAATTGGGTCACTTCACGAAATTGGGCCAAGGGATTATTCTTGATTTATAGTTGACACGGGATTAGTATACCAGTATAGTTGGTATGGCGAACCTTGAATACGCAATGTTAGACTTGAGTTATCTTGTTAGCTTAGTTATCATGTCAGACTTATCATCATTCCTATGTTTAATTCCAGTTTATTCATGTCTTGTTAACTTTACTAGTTTCTATGCTGATAGTCTATAGGGCTTACCAGTCTTTTTGACTGACCCATTTTCTTTCGCCTCTTTGTCTTTCCTTCCCCCCTCCCCCCTAGGTTCTCAGGGAGGAAACTCTAGCTCTTAGCTTGGACTTTGCTTGCTTTCTGACAGCTCATGTACGGTTTGGTCTTGAGCTATGCTATGGCTGCACTCATGCACTTTTTGGGGAATAATATTTTACTTATGTTGTTTTAAGTACTTTGCTTCTTCAGAACTTGATGTAATGAAATAATGACTTGGAATTTTGATGTAAGAGGTCTTGACTCTATTTTTCAGTAATGAGATTTGGTTTTAAAGTTTATATCCGCTGCTTTATATATTCTATTTTATCTATGTTCTGTCTTGTGTTATCTCTGTGCCTGTTTACTAGATAATACCCCTCCAAAACTAGGGCATTCCCTTTGTGAGTGACCCTAGCGGAGGTGGGGTGTTACATTGGGTCTCTTACAATCAGTCAGTAAACGTGTCCCTTCTCCTCCTAGTACGGAGTATTTTATTTGAAACTTACTCCGGGTTACTGACTGAAATAGGTCCCACACAATATGATACAAGCTCTCCTCTTGGTCCTGTATCCCCCATTAGGTTTTTCACTAACTATGTATACCACTAGGTGTCTTTAATTACATAGCCCTATTCAGTTATACTTACCCTAAAAGGTGTCTTTAATTACATAACTTTTATATTTTCCTCCGTTTATGTATACCACTAGGTGTCTTTAATTACATAACCTTATCGGGTTATGTTTGTGGGTCTATATGTAAATATTACCCACCCCCTCCATATTTGCTTAACCCATCCAATATCCAATCAATTTACTTAACCCTAACTTTAGTTCACAATCATACAATCCCTATGGATTAGATTTGGTTAAGTAGTCCAATTCATTACCATGTCCAGTTATGGTTCATAATAGGCTAGACCTCCCACATTAGGTCTACAACGTGTGGATGCTGGATATGTCGATCGGGTCCGGGCAGTCTTATTCCACAATTGGTCCTAACCTCGTGTCTTAACCCGATTCGTATTTGCACACTTAGACCTCCCACATTAGGTTCAACATTAGTGGCTGCTGGATATGCCGGTCGGGTCTGGGTAGACTTCCACCACTAATGCAACCTAACATCATGTCATAAGTGCCATTATAATTCCTAATTGTAATTACAAGACATTCCATTATTAATTAATTAATCAATTAATTAAACCTTTCCCTTTATAGGTGTTAATGCCCACTCTACCCAATAATTCGAATTATATGTCCAAAAATGTTTGTATTCAAATTATGCCAATATTAACCCTTTTTCCCTCGTTCACCAACTACGCACTCATAAATTGGCGGCATGCCTAGGCTAGACAATAGCTTAGTCATAAACGATAATAGGGAAAACAATGGGAATATAACCAAAGTGATTGTTTTAACATAACTTGACATAAACATAAACTAGCATGGTGATAAGGTGGACTTATAAGCATAAAACTGATGAACTTGAGGCAATTACTAGTTCTACATAACTATGATGTCATAGTGAGCATAACGAGATCTTAATTGACCATTTAGGTGTCCAACTATTTAGATCCAACATAATTATAATGTGGTCACAAAAACAGATCTAACATAATTAGGATGACATAGTAACATGTTTAGATCTAAATATGGATTCACATGTCCAGTTTACAACATATCTAAATTGACCACAATATGATAGGTGAAAGGTGATTTATATAAAGAATTGGATCTAACTAATATTGTAACTGTCCAAGTGCAACATCCATATGCTAACTCATCCATTTCCATCCATAAAAGAAAAGAAAATGCACACACATCCATATGCAGTATGAGAGTGATTGAGCCGATCTACTACCTAATGTGTGTGTATATGCGTCTACAGGCAATCACTAGCAAACACTTACATCCATCAAACATAACATGTCTCAAACACATGTTTACATCCATAGGATTCCTATCTAAAGGTCGAAAAATACTATGGATAAGATATACTCAAGTGATAGAAACAAGTACTGATAAAATTTTGAAAAAGGAGTTACGAACATACCCTTGAAAAGGAAAGGGTACAAAGCACGAATCTTGTCTTCAGTCTCCCAAGTCGCATTTTCTGGGTTATCTCCCCATTGAACCTTTAGCAACTTGATGTCTTTATTGCGTAGCTTCTTAACTTCTGATCCTAGAATACGGGTAGGAACTCACCTAACTGTCGCCTCCCATTCCACTTCGACTTCTTCCAACACACTCGGCTCAACAATTACTACGGTGTCATGGAGGCACTTCCGCAGATGGGAAACGTGGTTAACATTATGAACACCATATAGATTTTCTAGGAGCTTTACTCTATAAGACATTTGGCCAATCCTTTCGGTTATGGGGAATGATCCCACAAACCTAGGTGCCAACTTCCCTACTGATCCGAAGCGAATCGCATTCCTCAAAGGTGATACTTTGATAGAAACTAAGTCCCCTACTTCAAATTCGATGTCAGTCCTTCTCTTGTCTGCATGGGACTTCTGCGTATCTTGGTCTGTCTTCATCCATCGTCGAATGAGGTCAATCTTTTTGGACGTTTCTTTAACCATATCTGGTCCGAGTAATAATCTTTATGTAGATTCCCACCAACAAGTTGGTGACCTACAGGGTCGTCCGTACAATGCTTCGAAGGGTGCCATGCCGATGCTGGTCTGATAGCTGTTGTTGTAGGCAAACTCTACTAAAGGAAGTTGCTCTTCCCAAGTCCCTCCGAAGTCTAGTATACAGAGCCTCAAAAGATCTTCAAGAATCCTATTTACCCTCTCCGTCTGTCCATCGGTCTGAGAATGATAAGCGGTGCTCAAACACAACTGTGTACCTAATGCTTCTTGCAAGCTCCTCCAAAATTCACTGGTATGGATGGGGTCACGATCGCTTACGATGCTGGAAGGCACACCATGAAGATGAACTATCTCAAAACATAAATTGATGCCAACCATGAGGTCATCCTCTTGCTCTTAACTGGAATAAATTGAGCGCTCTTAGTGAGTCTATCTACCACAACCCAGATACTGGTGTTGCCTTTCTTCGATCTAGGCAAACCATCTATGAAATTCATAGAGATGCTTTCCCATTTCCAGTGAGGAACCTCCAAAGGATGAAGTAATCCCCCGGGCTTCTTTTCCCAGCTTTAACTTGCTAGCAAACTAAACATTGAAAAACAAATTCAGCCACATCTTTCATCATCCCAGCCCAAAAGAAAACCCTCTGCATGTCTCTGTACATCTTATCACCGCCTGGATGAATGGTCATCTTAGAATGGTGGGCTTCTTCTAGGACTTCCTTTATCAAGCTTCCAATTTGAGGAACACAAAGCCTTCCATCTCATCGCAACCACCCTTTTTCATCTATGGCATATCTACTGAGGTGACTAGAAGTCTCCCCTCTTCTGAGTCTTCCCATGATGTCTAAAATCTGTGGGTCACCTTGTTGCGAAGCTCCTATTTGATCCATAAGAGTTGGTCGTTTCTCCAAGGTTGCAAACAAATCAGGCAAAATCTCGATGGAGGGTCTAAAATCAAAAGCTGATATGAACTCCAAGCTCTTCCTCTCCACAAACAGAGGACTCAAGGCCATCCTCTACCTACTTAGTGTGTCTGCCACCACGTAACCCATGCCAGGGGTATAAACAATCTCAAAATCATAAGAAGCTAGAAACTCCATCCACCGTTGTTGTCTTAAATTGAGGTCTTTCTACGAGAACAGATACTTGAGAGACTTATGATCGGTGTATAATTCAAACTTCTCTCCAAGTAAATAATGATGCCACGTTTTTAATATGAATACTATGGAAGCTAGCTTTAGATCATGGGTAGGGTAGTTTTTTTCATGAACTCTCAACTATCTACCCTCATAACATACTACTTTTCCTTCTTGCATTAGAACCGCACCAAGCCCTGTACCACACGCATCAGTGTAAACAGTAAACACATTACTCCCGTCAAGCAAATCAAGAATGGGGTTGTTGTCCGAGCTCTCTTCAGTCGTTGGAAACCAACATCGCAGTCTATATCCCATGAAAATGCCAAGTTCTTCTTCGTCAGCCTGGTGAGTGGGGCTGATATCTTTGCGAAGTCCTTAATGAATTTCCTATAGTAACCTACCAACCCAAGAAAGCTTCTCATCTCGGTTGCATTTTTAGGAATCTGCCAATCTTGCACTGCAACCACCTTTGCAGGATCTACAGTTATCCCTTCTTTGGAGACCACATGCCCTAAGAATCTCACCTCTTTTCTCCAAAAATGGCATATGGAGAACTTCACCTTAAGCTGATGGTCACGGAGAGTTTTCAAAACTTCTCTCTCAAATGTTGGGCATGCTCTTCTTTGCTTTTGGAGAAGATCAAAATATCATCAACAAAGGCTACAACAAATTTATTTAGGAACTCCTGAAACACCCTACTCATCAGATCGACAAAATAGGTAGGTGCATTCTTCAGCCCAAAAGGCATCACTAGCCATTCAAAGAAACCGTCCGGAGTTCTAAAAGCAGTCTTATCTATGCTATCCTCAGCCACCCTAAACCGATGAAACCCCATAGCCAAATCTAACTGAGAAAATACCGAGGCATGAACAAGTCTGGCAAGTCTAGTGACTTTTAGCAATTAGATAAATAAAAGTAACATGACAAGCATATAAAGCGGACAAGAGAGATCACTACACAAATGGCAGGTGTGACAAGGTAGATAGGATAAGGTGTAAACGCTTCTCTAATGATTACTCTGCACTATTACTAGTACATCCAGAATGAGACGATCCCTTCTACTATAAGGTGGTAGACTTAGGGCATACGTCCAAATGTACCCTAACCACTACCCTAATCGATAGGCTCCCTACTCCGTAGATACTCTATGCCAGCCCCACAGGAGGATGTATCATGTCCTACAGTGGAAACCCCTCACTGATATGCACAGCCCCATATCTACTGGTGTCACGGTCGTCTTATCCCCCTTTGCCCGGCTCATTCATGCACATGGCCCAGTCGGTTTGCGCCGCCCACACCGTCCTCCATGTTTGGATCTCTTACAATCAGTCAGTGAGCGTGTTCCCTCTTCGCCTAGTACGGAGTATTTTATGTGATACTTACTCCAGGATGCTGACTAAAATGGGTCCCACACAATGTGATACAAGCTCTCCCCAGTTTTTCACTGACTATGTATACCACTAGGTGTCTTTAATTACATAGCCCTATTCAGTTATGCTTACCCTAAAAGGTGTCTTTAATTACATAACTTTTATATTTTCCTCCGGTTATGTATACCACTAGGTGTCTTTAATTACATAACCTTATCGGGTTAAGTTCGTGGGCCAATATGTAAATATTACCCACCCGCTCATAATGGGCTAGACCTCCCACATTCGACCTACAACGTGTGGATGCTAGAAATGTCGGTCGGGTCCCGGCAGTCTTATTCCATAGTTGGGCCTAACCTCGTGTCTTAGCCCGATTCGTATTTGTGCACTTAGACCACCCACATTTGGTTCAACATTAGTGGCTGCTGGATATGCCGGTCGGGTCCGGGCAGACTTCCACCACTAATGCGACCTAACCTCGTGTCATAAGTGCCATTACAATTCCTAATTGTAATTACTAGACATTCCATTATTAATTAATTAATCAATTAATTAAACCTTTCCCTTTATAGGTGTTAATGCCCACTCCACCCAATAACTCGAATTATATGTCCAAAAATGTTTGTATTCAAATTATGCCAATATTTACACTTTTCCCCCCGTTCCCCAACTAGCACACTCATAAATTGGCAGCATGCCTATGCTAGATAATAGCCTAGTCATAAACGATAATAGGGAAAATAATGTGAATATAATCAAAGTGATCATTTTAACATAACTTGGCATAAACATAAACTAGCATGGTGATAAGGTGGACTTATAAGCATAAAACTGATGAACTTGTGGCAATTATTAGTTCTACATAACTATGATGTCATAGTGAGCATAACGAGATCTTAATTGACCATTTAGGTGTCCAA
Source organism: Allium sativum (assembly GCA_030737875.1). Classification (NCBI taxonomy): domain Eukaryota; kingdom Viridiplantae; phylum Streptophyta; class Magnoliopsida; order Asparagales; family Amaryllidaceae; genus Allium; species Allium sativum. The sequence goes on along the minus strand of CM060924.1, from coordinate 820,448,068 downwards.
CTATTTAGATCCAACATAATTATAATGTGGTCACAAAAATAGATCTAACATAATTAGGATGATATAGTAACATGTTTAGATCTAAATATGGATTCACAAGTCCAATTTACAACATACCTAAATTGACCAAAATATGATAGGTGAAAGGTGAATTACATAAAGAATGGGATCTAACCAATATTGTAACTGTCCAAATTAACAGATTTATATTGTAGTGACCCGAAAATCCGGTCCAATTTGAGCTGACCAAATAACACAAGTCCAACCCCAAATTGCACTAGAAATTCAAGAAACTAGATAAGATATAAACTTAGAATAGAAGAAGAAGAAGAACACAACATCAGAGTAACATGAACCTCATAGCGGAATGAATAACATATAATAGATAACATATCCTTGAAATAAAATCAGTATATGTATACAGTAACATTATCAGAGTACAACACTTACAACACAGTGGAAATAAACTATAGCTATATGATCCTGAAGCCTCCTGCTCCAAGTTCTTCAAGTGCATCTGTAAAATCCTGACTACTTGATTGCCCGTACAAAATTGGGCACCAAGGAGTTTAGGGAAAACAAAACAAAATAAACTCCGGGTCGGTCATGGGACTGGTATGAGTAAAATAGTTTAAAACTGTAACAACCCGGAAAATACGAGCCAATTTATAATTTTTTTAATTGGTTATTTCAAAGGAATTTGAGCAATTAAAATAGAATATTTCAATAAAATAGTGAATTAGAAATAGTGGGGCAGTTTGAAAATTTGAATTCAAACTTTGACCGACTGCACCGGGTGCAAAATATAACGGATTTTGGTGAAACCAAAAATATTTAAATCTATTTATGAATACCTTTCTAACGAATCTGAAAAATTGAAGTTTCATAGCGGGAGTCAAATGTTATGGCCAAATGAATTTTCAGAATGGTCGCTATATAGAATATATAGTCCTTGAAAATAGATATTTTGCAAACGACATCGGAATTCGACGAAACCACTTTTGTTGGGTCCGGGATGTCAAACTATTGCTAGGTTTCAAATTTCATAATTTTTGAAGCTAGTATGTGAGCGTGGAAAAAGAAAATGTGTTTGGCCAATTTCTGTTAAATTGGATCGACCAGAAAAGGGCCATTTTTCAAACGATCTCAGAATTTGACGAAATCAGTTTTGTTGGGACCATATCGTCAAAACATAGCCAGATTTATTTTTCTAGAATTTTTCGAATTAGTTTGTGGCCCTGGCAAATTGAAATGTATGTTCAAATTGAATATAAAATGTTTTATACTTTAATTTGAAAAATAACAGACTGTAACAGTCGAATTGACCAACGAAACATATCCCATTGTGACCGGGACAGGGGTATTTAGCTGGGAATGACAGTCGTTGGGTTTGAATTGGTATCTGTGTGGAATAACGCTATTCAAATTTTTTTATAAAACATCGGCCAATAGGAAATTTCAATTCATAATTATAAAAAAAAACCTCATAAACCCTCGTCGCCTCCCTCGCGATCGACGATAACCCGCTTCGCCCCTTCCCACCCAATCGCCGCCGCCTCAGTCGCTTTCAAACGCCGCCACCACCTTATCTCGACATCCCTTCCTCCCCTCTTCAAATCTGAACCAACCTCGCCCTCCAACGACGAGCCATCATCGAGAATGACGCCCTCCAAGGTCCGAACTTCGGAGCGCCGCCACCCCTTAACCGCGCCACCGCACTGGACGTGGGACCCATCGACAGCAGCGCCTCGCTCCCGTCTGTCACGCCGCACCACCTGATCGAAGCAACAGTGCACGGATTTCGCGAATTTTTGAAACCCTAGTTCGAACAAACAAAGAAAGGTATCGGCTTTGTTTTCCTTGAATTGAAAATAACACTTTTAAGTGTTGCAAACTTTGAAAAATCGTATTTTTATGGTGTGTTGACGAAATTCGATGAAGCAGGAAACATTGTGACCGCAAGGAGGCTCTCTACCACATAGAAGAGACTGCGGATTTTTCTGATCTATCTACGATTTTTAGCACTCCGAAAACCAAAATGAGATTTCTAATTGAAAATGTGAATGGAAATGTCATGTATAAATTATATAAGCGAATATAAATTATACACGTGTTGTATACCTCATGTACATGCGTTGTGTAAGCTATATGAGCGAAGTATGAATTATACATGCATTGTATAAATGGAAATGTCATGTATAAATTATATAAGCGAAATATAAATTATACACGTGTTGTATACCTCATGTACATACGTTGTGTAAGCTATATGAGCGAAGTATGAATTATACGTGCATTGTATAAATGATATGTGTGTTGAAATGCAACTGAAATATAGAAGTAATATATATACATATATATATTCCCCTCGTCCACAAACCATGGACGATATTTATTGTTTGTGAATTGGTGTGAAAAATTGGGTGAAAAATGCGAATGGTTGAATAATTGTTTGTGGTTGATATTGATTGGTTATGGTTGAAAAATACCCATTGGTGATTGAAACAAATTGGAAATAATTGTGAAATGAAAATAAAACATGCCGTCTGCGTGCGAACTAGAAGCATGAAATCCCCATTGTCAGAAACCGTGAGGTTTTAAGGTAGAGCGAGGAGTCGTACTCGGGACGGTGCCGGTTTTAACTACCCTTCCATTATGCTGCCGAAATTTTGAATAATATTCATGTGTTATAATTATTTTCATATGTTGAAATTATTTTCATGCGTTGAAACTAAAGTCATGAGTTGAAACTATATTTATGTGTGGAGATGCTCATGTGTTGAGAAGTGATGTGTGAAAATTAAATTCATGTGTGAATGAATAAGGTGTTTAAACAATAAAAATCACATTTTTATAAAATATATGAAGTATGTAAAATATTCACCTTATATATAAATAGTTTCAACGATAAAAATTTCATCTTTCTTATATGAACAAACTATATAAAATACCCATGTGTAGAAATGCTCATGTGTTGAGAAGTGTGTGTGTTGGAAAGGTTCATGTGTTGAATAAAAGATCGAACAATAAAAATTACATTTTTTATTGAAATTATGATGTGTTAAAAACATTCATGTGTTGAATAAATATTTTATATGATAAAAATACCATTTTTATCATATATGTGATTTGCTAAAAATATGCGAGCGTTGAAATAAATATTTGTGAAAGGAATATTATTTTTAACATGCATAGGAACTAAATAAAATAGTCATGTGTTGAAATATACTTTAGTTCGCAAAAATTATCATTTTTGAAATGAAGGTTAAAATACCCACTTGTTCAAATAAATATGCATGAGTTGAAATATTCATAAATTAGCAAATGATATGATTTTTGCTTGTGTATGCAACATGGGAATGAATGGTGTCTTTAAACCAAATTGAATCAAATATGAAGTTGAATGGAAAATGGTAAGTGATAAGAATTGCACATATGTACATGCATATTTATTGAACAGGTTATAGCAAAAAGGCTAGAGAAGAGGATTAAAATTGTTTGCCCGACAAATAGGTACATGTTTACTGCTTTGCTTGGGTGATAATTTTATGAGCCTGTTGGCTAGCCGCTTGGCTTTTTCTTTTTCTTTTTGAGATGAGACGCCCGTGTGGCTATTTGGGAATTTTCCCAACCCCTCCCGTACAAATGAGGTTATGGCGAAATTTTCCAAAATTTAAAGGCGTTAGTGAAATATTTGAAGTGAAAACGATATAGTAATCTTCGAATAAACTATATTTATATAAATATATAAATATAAATAAAATTAAAACGAATCGTGGCCGTGCAGTTCGTGTTTTGAAACCGTGATTTCAAACGAGTAGTGTGGGAAATCCGACAATCGGATTTTCACGAAACCGCAACCGTTGGGTTTACCCTGGAAATATCTTTCCAACGGCACCAACTATGTAAAGATCCAACGGTTAGATTTTCAGATATGTGTAAAACAAATTTAGTGAAAAACAGCGCCGGTGTCTCGGCACGACCTGAAACATCGTTTAATTAAATATGGCCGATTTTAAATAAATAAAAATGGCGATATATCGTTATAAAATATTATAGACGATATTGAGTGGAAATAAACCAATTATGTTGTGTTTGCTTGATATGTGATGGTTGAATGTATTTAACATGAAAATTATACTAAGGAACTGAAATGTGAACTATGAGTAATTTAGCCATGTGAATAATTGATTTGAAAATCTAAATATACGTGGATTATTTGAAAAGGCCGAGTTAATTCCCATTTCAAATAACTGATCGACGGTAAGAAGTCGAAGTGATGAAGATGTTCAAGACCGACGATCTTCATATTGGATGGATGGGCGCTACTGATGCTCATGATTGGAGTAGCTACCTTGAAGGAGCTAAAGTAGTAGTCGTCCGGACGTATTGTTGATTGTGCGGATATGCGAGGAATTTGGTGCCTCCGGTTTCGTTCAAACCCAGAACGAACTTGTAAATGGTCTGTGTGTCTGACATTGGATTTTGTTCTGTGCTGATTGATCTCTGTTAAATATATATCTGTTTGGCGGCGGAGATTTTATTCTCTTGCTTAACGCCCTTCTCTGAGACGTACGAGCTCAGAGGTTATATATTGATAGAAATCAGTCGAATGGAGTGGATTACCTGTGTGGCACGCCTAAGTGGCATATGATCAAGGCTTTTGTTGCAAAGCAAAGTCTTGTGGGTGATGATCAAAGCATGGTCTGTGTGACGTAGCTTTGTGTATAACGTGGATTCGCGAGCCTCACACCCCGGTATAAGTCAAAAACGGGAGAAGGACCGCTGGGAGAGAACGACGTTTCTTTCTAGCTATGGTGGTGTCAGTGACCTACCAGCCCTGACATTTATATCTACTTTTCACCTGTACGGTTGTTGGAATGTGAGGCGCCTCGATTATAGGTCTGTAAGGACTGGGAAACATGTGTTCAGGAAATGCCAATCCTCAAAAGTAAGAGAGGACCGGCCCAGCCGATTCAAGGGACCGCTGTGTGCGATCCTACGACATTTGCTAGAGTGTCTCGAATGGAGAGGAGCTTGCCCCTTGCCTCGACTCATGATGGAATCCAATTTCCAATACGAAATTGCGGATGTGATTGTATTACTAGTATGGCGACATAGTAGATGGTAGCTATGCCGCCTAGGATTAATATTTATGATTGAATCGCTTTTGAAACATATATGCACTAGTAATAATATCAAACACTTTTGTTTTATACGTATGAAGCATTTTTGGCCATTATAAGGTAAAACTCTATCCTTCGGCTTGCGTTGCATTGTATGATGGGACCTGAGTCTTATAATGGCTTCATTTTTTTAAAAAGCATTGCGATGATTTAATCATTTACTTTATTTCATGCACTAGCACTCATTGGAGTAAACCCGTTCCGCGAAAGTGGCGTGGTCCTTTGATTTGCCTTATTATTGTTGTTTAATAAGTTAAGTAGATTTCTCATACCAGTCCCATGACTGGCTCGTAGTTTGTTTCACCTTGCAAACTGAGTTGCCCTCATTTTCACACGGGCAGCCTAGTTACAGGTAGCTGACATATTTTGGCTTGGCACCGCAGTAGAGGTGCACTTTTGGGCATGGCGAGGCTTGACTACATTGTGATGATTGTGACTTTTCCGCTATTATTGTATATGTATTATGATTCCGCCACTGGCGATGTATGGTTTATGTATTCTCTATGTATGATTCCGCCATAGGCGATATAGACTGATTATGTACTGTTATGCACTAAGTAGTATCCTGCACTGTATTCTCTAATGTGGTGATATATATATGATTTCGTTGTCATATGTGTGTAAATTATTCTATTTCTTGTTTATGCTATTATCTGTGATCTGCTAATGATGATTAATGTGTTATATTCCAATGATTATCCTTAACACCGTGTCACGGGGTTTTGGGATCGTCACAGCTGGTATCAGAGCTTTGGTTAACCTTAGTTTTAGAATTTAACACATTAAACACTTCATCAGAATAGAATCAGTAGTGTTCTAAGGCGAGTAGCTCATTAGAGATAGGACTAGTAAAGTCCTAGAATGAGCTAAGCAGAATAGAAAAAACAATTTGATCAGTACATCGTTGTCTTTCCTTAAGTTCTTCTGCTTTACCATACAATAAAATTATCATTTCTGTAGGCTAACTCTTTTCTTATTTATACAGAACTTGAACAATGGCTACCCGAGCAGCCACTGGTAGAGGAGGCCAAGGTGGCTGTGGCAGAGGACGAGGAAAAGTCCCAACTGAAGAAGGACCCTTGATACAACCCTCGGCCGCTCAACAATTTGAGTTGGACCGCGTGGCTAAAAGTACAAGAACCTAGGAGGCAAAACCTTCTCTGGAACGGGCACAGTAATTGAGGCCCTTGCATGGCTGAAAACATGCGAGAAGATACTTGGAGGCCTAAGGCTGGGTGATCAAGAAAAAGCTTTCATGGGCGCCTGGGTTCTACAAGAAGAAGCCGAACTATGGTGGTAAGCTCTTACTGCAACGAACAGAAATGCTGGTAGGACATGGGACGAATTCAAAGAGGCGTATGTCCCAGAGCAAGCCCTTGAGCGCATGCACGACAAATTCGCAAACCTCCAGCAGGGGGATCTCTCGGTGCAAGATTATCTGAACAAGTTTACACAATTATCCCGCTATGCTCCTGAGCTCGTCGCCACCGCAAAGTCCAAGAACAAGAGGTTCATCCTCGGGCTGAAGCGACGGTACCAAGACAGGGCAATGGCCTACATCAATCTGGCGTTTAATGAATTAGTGGAGATGGCGTGCAACTATGAGGATCTGGATTAAAGGCACCTGGATCAGGACCGTGATAGCAGTCAGGCCGGGAATAAACGCAAGCCCGCTGCGAATCAAGCTGAGTCAAGCCAAGCGGCATCCTCGAATCCAGAGACTAGCAGGCCGCCAAAAGGAAGCTGCTATAATTGTGGTAAGGTGGGGGCACTACTCAAATGTTTGCACAGCTCCGAAACGGCAGAAGACAAATTCTCAAGGTTCAAGCCAAGGCTCCCAGAACCCTTGCTCCTGCTTTAACTATCACAGGACAGATCATCTTGTCAAAGACTGTCCTTTGCTTAAGAAGGCCGCAGTAGCTCACATATATGACGGGACGAACCCGCCGGCTGCTTCCGATGAAGCAGGTAAACCCGATGTTTTGGGAGGTACCCTTACAATTAAAAATATTCCTGTTTCTTTATTGTTTGACACGGGTGCATCACGTAGTTTTATTGCTAGTAACACAGTTCACAAATTAAAGTTAAAACAAAGAAAGCTCAAAGAATCGGTTGAAGTTCATAATCCAATAGGGGGTTCGATTATTCTTAGTTTATATTGTAAAGTACCTGCTTCTTTTTCTCAATATTGGTTTCCTTTTGATCTAGTCGTTATGGATTTTTCTGAGTTTGATATCATTCTCGGGCTAGATTGGTTAACGAAGTACGAAGCTGAAGTAAAGTGTGTGGAAAGGATAGTAAAAATTCGAACGAAGCTTGGATATATTACTATACCATGTCATGATTCGAATCCAGATAGAGAGGAATTTTGGTCTACGTTAGAAGTTATCCCTACTTCCTTAGAAGAGATACCTGTTGTTAGAAACTATGCGGATGTGTTTGAAGAAGTCGAAAACTTACCTCCACAAAGAGAAATAGAATTCAGGATTGATCTAATTCCCAATGCCAGACCAGTGGTACATCCAATTCGTAGAATGACTCCAAAGGAAAAGGAAGAATTAGGCGATCAAACTCGTCAACTGCTATGGAAGGGTCTGATCCTACATAGCTTTTCTAGTTGGGGTGCAGCTTTAGTGTTTGTCCCAAAGTCAGACGGTACTCTTCGATTGTGTGTTGATTACCGAGACCTCAACAAACAGACGCTCAAAAACAAACACACATTACCCCGCATCGATGATCTGCTAGACCAATTAAATGGGGCGAGAGTATTTTCCCGAATGGACCTAGCTACAGTTTTTCGTCAATTGAGAATTGCGGAGGAGTGTGTTCCTTTGACAGCTTTCAGAGGTCCAGACATATTTTATGAATGGTTAGTAATGTCGTTCGGCCTATGCAATGCTCCAGCATACTTTGTCGATCTAATGAATAGAGTGTTCGGGGGAGTTCTGAATAAATTTGTCCTTGTATTCATCGATGATATTTTAATCTACGCCAAATCAAAACCAGAGCATGAAAAACACTTAGAACAAGTATTCGAGATTCTAAGAAAGAACGTCTTCAAAGACAAATTCTCAAAATGTGTCTTCTGGCAAGAAGAAGTGAACTTCCTTGGCCACGTCGTGTCAAAGGAAGGGATTTCTGTCGATCCGAGCAAAATAACAGCAACTCAAGACTGGAAATAGCCTACTACACCCATAGAGGTTAGAAGTTTTATGGGGTTGGCTAGTTATTATCGAAAATTCGTTAAGGATTTCTCGAAGATATCCGGTCCGTTAACAAAGCTCACGAAGAGGCACGAGAAATTTAAGTGGACTTCCGACTGTGAGGAAGCTTTCCAGGAATTGAAATTGAAATTGACAACTGCTCCAGTGTTAACCATTATCGATGGCAATCAGGATTTGATGGTTTGGACAGATGCTCTATTAGAGGTCTTGGTGCAGTGTTAATGCAAAGAGGCCAAGTAGTCGCTTATGCAAGCCGCCAACTGAAACCACATGAGAAGAATTATGTAACTCATGATCTTGAGTTGCTAGCCATCGTTTTTGCTCTGAAAATATGGAGGCATTAATTATTGGGTGAGAAATTTGAACTGTATACAGATCATCAATCATTGAAGTATTTATACAACCAGAAAGATCTGAATTTGAGACAGCAGCGTTGGCTAGAATTTCTCGCAGCGTATGATCTAGATATCCTGTATACGCCGGGAAAGGCTAACGTTGTAGCGGATGCACTTAGTAGAAAAACAACAATCATTGCCAATCTTATAATTACGCCTGGATTGATTGATAAGATTTCAGTCCTTCAAAAAGACGATGAATTTATTCAGAGAATCAGTCAGAGGGTCAAGGAAGGTGAAACCACAAGTTTCCGTATTGACGATAAGGGGGTTCTCAGGTTAAATGACAGGATTTACATCCTGAATATTCTAGAGCTTCGAAGAGAGGTGCTAGGTGAATGCCATAAATCCAAACTTTGCATTCATCCTGGAGTAAGTAAAATGTACAACGATATCAAACGCACTTTTTGGTGGAAGGCAATAAAGAGGTATATTTCTTTATATGTTAGCAGATGCCCTACTTGTCAATTAGTCAAGAGCGATCAACAAAAGCTAGCTGGATTGTTGCAACCATTGGAAGTTCCAAGATGGAAATGGGAACAGATTTCCATGGATTTTATAGATGGTTTGCCCCGAACCAAGAAAGGTAATGACAGTTTTTGGATAATCGTTGATCGCTTCACGAAGACTGCCCATTTCATACCTGTCAGATCCTATAGAACCACTCAAAGTCTAGCACAGATATATTTCAAAGAAATTGTTAAGCTGCATGGAATTCCCATCAGCATAGTCAGTGATAGGGACCCAATTTTTGCTAGCAAATTCTGGAAGGCGTTCCAGACAGAATTGGGAATGAAACTGAATATGAGCACCGCTTATCACCCTCAGACAGATGGCCAAACTGAGCGAGTGAACAGAATTCTAGAAGATTTATTGCGAGCTTGTATAATTGATTTTGGTGGGTCATGGGAATATCACTTACATTTGGCAGAATTCTCATATAACAATAGCTATCAAGCAAGTTTGGGGATGTCACCATTTGAAGCATTATACGATAGACTGTGCAGATCTCCAACATGTTGGGTAGAACCTGGCAACAGACTTGTGTTAGGGCCCGATATGATTCGAGAAGCATCTGATAAAGTCGACTTCATCAAGAAGCGATTGAAAACCGCACAAAGCCGACAGAAAAGTTATGCAGATTCTAGAAGAAGAGATTTGACGTTTGCTATTGGTGATCACATTTATTTGAAAGTTTCTCCGATGAGAGGAGTAATCAGATTTGGCAAAACTGGTAAGTTAGCACCCAGGTTTATTGGTCCCTTTCCTATACTAGAACGGATTTGAACTCTTGCTTATAGGGTTCAATTACCAGATTGGTTGCCTGAAGTGCATGATGTATTTCACGTATCTCAACCTAGAAGACATGTGCATGATCTGGATCTTGTTGTAGAAGAAGCAGCGCAACAGGACTTGGAAATAACTCCATAATTAGCAGTCAGAAGAGAGCCATTAAAGATTATGGGCAAAGAAACTAGAGAGCTAAGGAGCAAAAAGATTCATTTAGTTAAAGTGCAGTGGAGTAGTGATCCTAGAGACTATACTTGGGAGACCGAGGAGAGTATTAAGAAAGCTTACCCCAAATGCAGAGTGGACATCTCTGACTAACTCCGGTGCAAGGTACCTTTATAATACTTTGCATTTACATTTTTTGTTTCCTACTTTACCGTTGTTTCCTTTTCGGGGATGAAAAGTTTTAAGTGGGGGAGATTGTAACAACCCGGAAAATACGAGCCAATTTAAAAAAAAAATTGGTTATTTCAAAAAAATTTGAGCAATTAAAATAAAATATTTCAATAAAATAGTGAATTAGAAATAGTGGGGCAGTTTGAAAATTTGAATTCAAACTTTGACTGACTGCACCGGGTGCAAAATATAACGGATTTTGGTGAAACCAAAAATATTTAAATCTGTTTATGAATACCTTTCTAACGAATCTAAAAAATTGAAGTTTCATAGCGGGAATCAAAGGTTATGGCCAAATGAATTTTCAGAATGGTCGCTATATAGAATATATAGCCCTTGAAAATAGATATTTTGCAAATGACCTCAGAATTCGACAAAACCACTTTTTTGGGCTGGGATGTCAAACTATTGCTAGGTTTCAAATTTCATAATTTTTGAAGCTAGTATGTGAGCGTGGCAAAAGAAAATCTGTTTGGTCAATTTTTGTAAAATTGGATCGACCAGAAAAGGGCCATTTTTCAAACGATCTCAGAATTCGACGAAATCAGTTTTGTTGGGACTGTATCATCAAAACATAGCCAGATTTATTTTTCGAATCAGTTTGTGGCCCTGGCAAATTGAAATGTACGTTCAAATTGAATATAAAATGTTTTATACTTTAATTTGAAAAATAACTGACTGTAACAGTCGAATTGGCCAACGAAACATATCCCATTGTGACCGGGATGGGAATATTTAGCTAGGGACGACAGTCGTTGGGTTTGAATTGGTATCTTTGTGGAATAGCACTATTTAATTTTTTTTATAAAACATCGGCCAATAGGAAATTTCAATTCATAATTTAAAAAAAAAACTCAGAAACCCTCGTCACCTCCCTCGCGATCGACGATAACCCGCTTTGCCCCTTCCCAGCCCAATCATCGCCGCCTCATTCGCTTTCAGACGCCGCCGCCACCTTATCTCGACAGCCCTTCCTCCCCTCTTCAAATCCGAACCAACCTCACCCTCCAACGACGAGCCATCATCGAGAACGACGCCCTCCAAGGTCCGAACTTCGGAGCGCCGCCACCCCTTAACCGCGCCACCGCACTGGACGTGGGACCCATCGACAACAGCGCCTCGCCCCCCTCTGTCACGCCGCACCACCTGATCGAAGAAACGCTGCACGGATTTCGCGAATTTTTGAAACCCTAGTTCGAACAAACAAAGAAAGGTATCGACTTTGTTTTCCTTTAATTGAAAATAACACATTTAAATGTTGCAAACTTTGAAAAATCATATCATTATGGTGTGTTGACTAAATTCGATGAAACAAGAAACATTGTGACCGCAAGGGGGCTCTCTACCACATAGAAGAGACCGCGGATTTTTCTGATCTATCTACGATTTTTAGCACTCCGAAAACCAAATTGAGATTTCTAATTGAAAATGTGAATGGAAATGTCATGTATAAATTATATAAGCGAAATATAAATTATACACGTGTTGTATACCTCATGTACATGCGTTGTGTAAGCTATATGAGCGAAGTATGAATTATACATGCATTGTATAAATGGAAATGTCATGTATAAATTATATAAGCAAAATATAAATTATACACGTGTTGTATACCTCATGTACATGCGTTGTGTAAGCTATATGAGCGAAGTATGAATTATACATGCATTGTATAAATGATATGTGTGTTGAAATGCAAGTGAAATATAGAAGTAATATATATACATATATATACTCCCCTCGTCCACAAACCATGGACGATATTTATTGTTTGTGAATTGGTGTGAAAAATTGGGTGAAAAATGCGAATGGTTGAATAATTGTTTGTGGTTGATATTGATTGGTTGTGGCTGAAAAATACCCATTGGTGATTGAAAGAAATTGAAAATAATTGTGAAATGAAAATAAAACATGCTGCCTGCGTGCGAACTAGATGCATGAAATCCCCATTGTCAAAAACCGCGAGGTTTTAAGGTAGAGCGAGGAGACGTACTCGGGACAGTGCCGGTTTTAACTACCCTGTCGTTATGCTGTCGAAATTTTGAATAATATTCATGTGTTAGAATTATTTTCATATGTTGAAATTATTTTCATGCGTTGAAACTGAAGTCATGTGTTGAAACTATATTTATGTGTGGAGATGCTCATGTGTTGAGAAGTGATGTGTGAAAATTAAATTCATGTGTGAATGAATAAGGTGTATAAACAATAAAAATCACATTTTTATAAAATATATGAAGTATGTAAAATATTCGCCTTATATATAAATAGTTTCAACAATAAAAATTTCATCCTTGTTATATGAACAAACTATATAAAATATCCATGTGTGGAAATGCTCATGTGTTGAGAAGTTTGTGTGTTGGAAAGGTTCATGCGTTGAATTAAAGATCGAACAATAAAAATTACATTTTTTATTGAAATTATGATGTGTTAAAAACATTCATGTGTTGAATAAATATTTTAGATGATAAAAATACCATTTTTATCATATATGTGATTTGTTAAAAATATGCGAGCGTTCAAATAAATATTTGTGAAAGGAATATTATTTTTAACATGCATAGGAACTAAATAAAATAGTCATATGTTGAAATATACTTTAGTTCGCCAAAATTATCATTTCTGAAATGAAGGTTAAAATACCCACTTGTTTAAATAAATATGCATGAGTTGAAATATTCATTAATTAGCTAATGATATGATTTTTGCTTGTGTATGCAACATGGGAATGAATGGTGTCTTTAAACCAAATTGAATCAAATATGAAGTTGAATGGAAAATGATAAGTGATAAGAATTGCACATATGTACATGCATATTTATTGAACAGGTTATAGCAAAGAGGCTAGAGAAGAGTATTATAATTGTTTGCCCGACAAATAGGCACATGTTTACTGTTTTGCTTGGGTGATGATTTTATGAGCCTGTTGGCTACCCGCTTGGCTTTTTCTTTTTCTTTTTGAGATGAGACGCCCGTGTGGCTATTTAGGAATTCTCACAGCCCCTCCCGTACAAAGGAGGTTATGGCGAAATTTTCCAAAATTTAAAGGTGTTAGTGAAATATTTGAAGTGAAAACGATATAGTAATCTTCGAATGAACTATATTTATATAAATATATAAATATAAATAAAATTAAAATGAATCGTGGTTGTGCAGTTCGTGTTTTGAAACCGTGATTTCCAACGAGTAGTGTGGGAAACCCGACCATCGGATTTTCCCGAAACCGCAACCATTGGGTTCGCCTTGGAAATATCTTTCCAACGGCACCAACTTTGTAAAGATCCAACGGTCAGATTTTCAGATATGTGTAAAACAAATTTAGTGAAAAACAGCGCCAGTGCCTCGGCACGACCTGAAACGTCGTTTAATTAAATATGGTCGGTTTTAAATAAATAAAAATGGCGATGTATCGTTATAAAATATTATAGACGATATAGAGTGGAAATAAACCAATTTTGTTGTGTTTGCTTGATATGTGATGGTTGAATGTATTTAACATGAAAATTATACTAAGGAACTGAAATGTGAATGTTGAGTAATTTAACCATGTGAATAATTGATTTGAAAATCTAAATATACGTGGATTATTTGAAAAGGCCGAGTTAATTCTCATTTCAAATAATCGATCGACGGTGAGAAGTCGAAGTGATGAAGATGTTCAAGACCGACGATCTTCACACTGGATGGATGGGCGCCACTGATGCTCGTGATTGGAGTAGCTACCTTGAAAGAGCTGAAGTAGTAGCCGTCCGGACGTATTGTTGATTATGCGGATATGCAAGGAATTTGGTGCCTCCGGTTTCATTCAAACCCAGAACGAACTTGTAAATAGACTGTGTCTTTGACATTGGATTTTGTTCTGTGCTGATTGATCTCTGTTAAATATATATATCTGTTTGGCGGCGGAGAATTTATTCTCTTGCTTAACGCCCTTCTTTGAGACGTATGAGCTCAGAGGTTATATATTGATAGAAATCTGTCGCATGGAGTGGATTGCATGTGTGGCACGCCTAAGTGGCATATGATCAAGGCTTTTGTTGCAAAGCAAAGTCTTGTGGTTGATGATCAAAGCATGGTCTGTGTGACGTAGCTTTGTGTATAACGTGGATTCGCGAGCCTCACACCCCGGTATGAGTCAAAAACGGGAGAAGGACCGTCAGGAGAGCATGACGTTTCTTTCTAGCTATGGTGGTGTCAGATACCTACCAGCCCTGACATTTATATCTACTTTTCACCTATGTGGTTGTTGGAATGCGAGGCGCCTCAATTATAGGTCTGTAAGGACCGGGAAACGTGTGTTCAGGAATTGTCAATCCTCAAAAGTAAGAGAGGACCGGCCCAGCCGATTCCAAGGACTGCTGTGTGCGATCCTGGGACATTTGCTAGAGTGTCTCGAACGGAGAGGAGCTTGCCCTTGCCTCAACTCATGATGGAATCCAATTTCCAATACGAAATTGCGGACGTGATTGTATTACTAGTATGGCGACATAGTAGATGGTAGCTATGCCGCCTAGGATTGATAATTATGATTGAATCGCTTTTGAAACATATATGCACTAGTAATAATATCAAACACTTTTGTTTTATACGTATGAATCATTTTTGGCCATTATAAGGTAAAACTCTATCCTCCGGCTTGCGTTGCATTGTATGATGGGACCTAAGTCTTATAATGGCTTCATTTTTATAAAAAGCATTGCGATGATTTAATCATTTACTTTATTTCATGCACTAGCACTCATTGGAGTAAACCTGTTCCGCGAAAGTGGCGTGGTCCTTTGATTTGCCTTATTATTTTTGTTTAATAAGTTAAGTAGATTTCTCATACAAGTCCTATGACTGACTCGTAGTTTGTTTCACCTTGCAAACTCGGGTGCCCTCATTTTCACACGGGCACTCTAGTTACAGGTAGCTGACATATTTTGGCTTGGCACCGCAGTAGAGGTGCACTTTTGGGCATGGCGAGGCTTGACTACATTATGATGATTGTGACTTTTCCGCCATTATTGTATATGTATTATGATTTTGCCACTGGTGATGTAGACTGATGTTTGGTTTATGTATTCTCTATGTATGATTCCGCCACAGGTGATGTAGACTGATTATGTACTGTTATGCACTAAGTAGTATCCTGCACTGTGTTCTCTGATGTGGTGATATATATTTATGATTCCGCTGTCATATGTGTGTAAATTATTCTATTTCTTGTTTATGCTATTATCTGTGATCTGCTAATGATGATTAATGTGTTATATTCCAATGATTATCCTTAACACCGTGTCATGGGGTTTTGGGATCGTCACAAAAACAGTTCGAACAAGTAAACGATATCTCATAAGACCACACCGTATAACGGAACTGGTTTTTCCCTTATGAGAATCCAAAGTATCTTTATATCAAAAACATTTTGATATTATATTAATGTCTATTAATCACAACTATAATAATCATCTAGCAGAAATGCTTTCATCTCACGTTCTATATATATAGTATACAATCAAAACCGCAAGCACGTATTGGGTAATGGATTTCCAACTATGACAAGGTATGGAACCACCTTCCGATCAGTGTACTCTAGGAATGATACACTGGAGTTCAACAAGAACATCTTGCAACTCAACCACACATGACGACCACTCATTTCGCTTGAGTGTATCGAATGTATATCACCAACCGGTTGGGATCAACAACCGTTTCCCATATATATATAGGACAACACTGATAGATTTAAGAAGCAAATGAATATTCTCTAGATAGGTGATTATACACCCTACTTCGGAGCGACCGACTTAGCCATGCTGCCTACCCGATTTTTGTCATTTCCTGGTTGTTGAGGCCAGATGTTACGCTTTATCATCACATCAGATTCACTTCGAATGCTACATTGTCAGATCCATCGAAAATCACTAATTGACGTTTACAACCATACATTACGTGTCAGCTAAAAGAAGTTTTCTTCTCCGCTTCCACTCTTGATACGGTTGAAGAAATCAATGTACATGACCTTTCTGGAAATACTCTGTCATACATTCATCCATACAAGTCATCCAGGAACAGGATGAGCCGAAGGCACTATTCAGTACATCCATCTTAGGCACTGTTATCCAAGACTTATACAATAGCCCTTGCACTTTACTCCGTCTTCCATTATCTTTGGCATATATGATTCGCAACGCTTATGCCAATACAGAGTGGTTCTTTGTATAATAATCCAACCGGTCTCTCCATATTGACAACGTTAAAATGGTCAAAAACTTCGATAGTCGGTGAGTTAACTATCGAGGAAAAACACGTGTGCAAATTCCAGATGGAAATTCTATCAATCAATCATCAATCACATATATATATACACACACTCATATTTCCTATTTCAATATTTGATTTCGTTTCTGATTCTATTTGGAAAACATTTCCAAATCTTCTTTACTTGGATTTAAACAGATGTTTAAATCAATATCGCGATGACAACTCAAACCACTATACTTATTTACTAAATCACTTAACCACTTTCACTCTCGAACCTTAACCATTTCTAAATTAAAATGAAGTCAATCAAGTTGGGGTATAACTACCTCTCAGACCTTAACTGAACAACATTTCAAATCTCGAAATAGGGTAAGTTCATCTTTTAACTCTTAACATTTCCTTACGTAACTCTCGTTCGTATAAATCCCTGTTCGATAACTCCTCCCTTCGAATAACTATATTTGATAATCTCTCTTACGAATAACTAGATTCGAAAACCTTTCTTCGAATAAACTAAATTCGATTAACTCTATTTATTTAACCCTAATCGATTATCTTTTTTTACTTAACTCCTTACTTAACTCCTTTTGAATAACTAATTCGATAACTCCTTTCGATTAACTATAATCGATAACTCCTTTCGAATAACTAATTCGATAACTCCTTTCGATTAAACTATAATCGATAACTCATTTCGAATAACTAATTCGATAACTCCTTTCGATTAAACTATAATCGATAACTCCTTTTGAATAACTAATTCGATAACTCCTTTCGATTAAACTATAATCGATAACTCCTTTCGAATAAACTATAATCGATAACTCCTTTCGAATAAACTATAATCGATAACTCCTTCCGAATAACTAATTCGATAACTCCTTTCGAATAACTAATTCGAAAACACCTTTCGATTAAAGTATAATCGATAACTCCTTTCGAATAAACTATAATCGATAACTCCTTTCGAATAACTAATTCGAATAACCCTTATTTATATAACTCTATTCGAATAACTCTTAATTATTTAACTCTATTCGAATAACTAATTCGATTTGCTTACTTTTGAATACTTATATTCGATAATCTCTTTCTTCGAATAAATCTTATTCGATTAACTCATTTCAACTCTATTCGAATAAACTAATTTCGATTAACTCCATTTGAATAACTCTAGTTCGATTTAACTCTATCGATTAACCCTAACTGATCCTAGTGGTTTTACTTTAACTGTTTAACTATACTGATTAACTCTTTGTCCTTATTCAGTTTCAAACATCGATGTTGAAATCAATTTTTACTTCTTTATATAAGTCCTGACTTATATATTCTATTTATCTAAATGATAAATATTTAACTTAATTTATAAATATCATTTATAAATTAATCTGATCCTTTTATCTGTTTACTTCTTCATATATAAGTTCAGACTTATATATATCTATTTATCAAAAGATAAATATTTCCTTTTCAATTTTATTCTTAAAAATATTCTAACTCCTTAAATTTCCGGAAAAATTCGCCATAACCTCCTTTATAACGGGAACATCGGGAAAATCCCCAAACCGCCACACAGGCTTTTCCATTCAGAAAGAAAATGGTATGAAATTATTTCCTTTCTAAATATCTCCTATTTATAAATATTCCAATTTATAAATATTTCCTATTTATAAATATTCCAATTTATAAATATCTCTTATTTATAAATATTCCATTTATAAATATTTTATTTTCAATATCACTTTGGAAATTCCCTTATCAACATTCCGGTATGTTATGGTATTTAACATACCATACAACAATGATCAGTATCATTCACACATGTACAATCATCAAAAGATTTCATATCACATCGTATAACACAATATATAAAACAAACAATATTTATATATTGAGGAACCCTATTGGGTCCCTCCAACCTGTTTCCCTGTATCCACAGATGTTACACAATAAAATCAACATCACTTTCAGTTCGGTATGAAATATTCTGATAGCAGAATCAATATCTAAATATTTAACAGTTTACATATATATTTATATATATATACATATAATTTCCACTAACTGATTAGAAGTTCAATCAGTCAACACACAGTCAATCAGACAATTTCTAATAGTTCTAAAAATACAACATGAATTTATAAACTGTTCAAAGTTAGTGAGATATACTTACTTTGGCAGTTCATCGTTAAAGAACGATAAACTGTTATCTGATTTGAATCAAACAATTTATCTCGCCGTAAATCCAAACGAGCTCCAATCCACTCCCAGTCAGTCTCATTGTGTTGCTCCCATCCATACGATCCTGTCGAATCTTGTTTCGCTGAATTTCGATATCGTATGATCAAGTTATAAGGTTTTCAAGTTTACACAATATTTAAAATAAAACTAACTTCATTTAAATTAAATAATCGGGCCTCACCCAATTAGTTTTCACCGGCCCAACTAAATACCCAAAACCACTTACGTGATTCCTTCTTCTTCCAGGAACTACAGCGTGACTTCCTCCTGATTTCACCACACCATTAACCGCACTTTGGATCCAAATAACTCCTCCCATATTCGATTAAAATTTCAAATGAAAACACCATAAACTCCCTCTTCTAATTCACTTTCCGCTCATACCATTGATGGCCATCTCGCTCTCGCCATTTCACTTCCGTCGATAGCAGGTGCCCCAGCCCCAAACGGTGAACATCGACTTTTTTTCCATCATTTACCCCAAAAAATCCGTCAATACCTGCGGAAAATCCACCACAACTACAAATACTTCACTTTATTCATGAATCAAAGCTTAAATCGTATAAATCCTTCAACCCTAGCAAGACAAAACTAACGCTGAAAAATTTCCAGCAAATGAGAAAGCAACCAAACCCAACAAAATTCATATAGAAATGAAGAGGATTAATTAGGGAATCTAAATTCATACTCCTTCTAATTTATCGGATTTTACACGCTTTGTTTTGATTTTTGAGAGTTGCTATTTTAGGTTTTCAGAAAAAATGAACGGCGCATTTTTCTCTTTGACTTTGGGAATAAGTTGAATTAGGTTAGGGTGCCTTCTTATTTATAGGATAGGAAATAAAATATTTTATTTGATTTTTATTTCGATATTTATATAAATTTTATTCAATCGTTGTTTTTATCCATCCTTTAAAATTCCTGTGATCACATACAATACCCAAAAATCATGAAAATTGGCATGCAGCTACAATTCGATATTACGGTCCCAACGAAACTTGTTTCGTCGAATTCTGTCTCCGTTCGCTCACACAGCGTATTTTTAAAGGTCAAATTACTGGCTGTTTTTACTCTAAAAATCCGTACGGCCACACAGTGACTCTAAAAATCACAGAACTTGGAATCTAACAATAATTAAATATTTCAGATCCAACAAAATTAGTTTCGTCGAATTCTGAGGTCGTTTGTAAAAGTGGCTATTTTTAAAGCTCTTAATGATCCATTTAAATATATAAATATATTTGAATATAACTAAATTAAATATTTATAAATAAATATTATCGTATATATTCACAGTGGAATACCATACAGCTCTAGAATATGCCTATATGAATTTCTAACTTGATATTTCAAATCTAGGTCAACCCGATATTCGATTTATATTGAAATTCCTTTTTAAAATATAAATAATTCCTTTACAAATTATAAAGGAATTCCACAGCGACTTTTCTAAAATTTGATTTGGACGTAAATCAAAATCTACCCGACGAAATCCAGATTTTTCTCTTCCAATAGAAAGATATACTCCACCAGCTCCATATGTTTCTTGTTTCACAGAAATCCGGCTTAAAATGAATCCTGTATATTCAGTTGAAGTTCAAATCACCAAATCGCGAACTGCCGCGCCATTTCAAGCTCGATTTTAATTATAATATAATTATACGTTCAAACTGTCGTTTAAATAATATTTTCGTTATTCGAATTCAATTCCAAGCTGAATTAAATATCATAGATGATCCAGTTCACACCATATCGCCATTTCAGCCAATGATTATTTCAGAATGAAATATATTATTTAATTTATTATTTTAATTAAATATTCACCATTATTTAATTCTACGACCGTTAAATCCTTTTAATCACCCTTTAAATAATTAAATAAATTAATTATTATACCACGGGAAAATGCGGGTCATTACATTCTTCCCCACTTAAAATAATTTCGTCCTCGAAATTGCTAAGGTAGAGGACAAACCCTATCGACTGGTTAGAACATATTTGTTCACTTCTTAACTTCAGTTTCAACTGAACCAATTTAATTTCCATTAAATTATTAATTAATTCTTATGAACGAAAATTTCCAAAATTCCTGAAAATTTTCTAACTCCTTAACTTTTCGAAAAAATTCGCCAGCACCTCCTTTGTAGTGGTCAATCGGAACTCCAACTCGCCTCTCTGGGCCCTCTCCAACCCAAAAGAAAATCAAACAGCCAAGCGGCTTGCCAATTTGGCTTATCAAAATCTCATACCGTATGAAATATAAACTTGTACCTTTTTGTCGGGCATATCAACTCTATCACTTCCATTTGCTATCAACTCAGCATATACCAATGTTATCCCAATCAAATTCTGAAATCACTTTCATCTCCAACACAATCATTCGCCTTTTTACCAAGCCAAATATCATTTCAACTCGAGTTTCTTCTCGATTCCCAAATCTTAACTTGATTATCACATTACACTTCAAATCTGAATCTCACAATCCAATTTGTCTTGATATCATTCTAATTCAATCTCAGTTACCACTTTACTGGTTTTACTTTAATTCAAATTTGCTTTCACAAATTTTTGTTAAATTTGCTTTTAATTTAAACAGTCTTTCCCTGGGAGTTTTTAAACAGTTTACTCTTTTCAAAAACCAAATTTTCCTTTTTGAAATTCAACACAACTTGTCTTTCCCAAAACAAATTCAAAACAGTATCTCTAGTAGTAATTCTTCACTTACAACTCGAAAATGAATACTGATGATGCAACTGTCATCATCAGAATCTATTTTCCAGCGATCGAAGTGAGTTCAATACTATAAAACCATTTCTAAACATTTCACCTTGAAATTCATTTCAAAATATAATTCACACTGCTTGTAAAACAATTTAAAATCTCCCAAGATCTTAAATTTTCCTTATTTTTAATCCAAATCCATTTTCAAACACTTATCCCATTTTCCAGAATTTTAATTCAATTTCTGGTTTAAATTCAGATTTAATTCATTTCAATTTCCTATATTTCACTTATATGAATTCTGATTGGTTAGTTACATAACCATTTAATTTATAATCTTACTCGATTATAATAACAACCAATATATCCACTATATTATAATTTTGATATATATATCTTCTCTATATCAAGATATACCTTGGGTAAACTTATTTTAATTTACCTGTAACACCCCTCCTCCGCCAGGGTAACTCTTGCAAGCACTCTAGCTTTGGAGGGGTGTTTAGACAAGGTAAACATGCATGCAGATATCACAAGACAGAACATATAAGTAAAACAGAGTAAATAAAGCAGCAGATCAAATTAGCATTTCAAAACCATAGTCATATTACAACAAAATACTTGATCATCATTTTCCAACAATACAAAGTCTAGCATAAACTGAAAAACTAAAATACATAAAGTACTATCCCCAAAGTGAAGTGATAAACCATAGCTAGCTCAATGTCCAAAACCGTACATGAGCAAATCCAGTAAGCAAGCTATAAAGATCCAAGCTAAGCTCCAATGTTCCCACCCTGAGAACCTGAGGGGGGGGAATGGAAGAAAAGAGGCGAAAGAAAACAGGTCATTCAAAAAGACTGGTAAGCCCTACTACTATCCGTCTATGAACTAATAAAGTTAACTGGCATGAGAAGCTGAGATGAACATAAGGATAATAACATACTGGCATGATGATTAACTAACAAGGTAGATAAAGGTATCATCGCATAATCAAGGTTAAGTTTTGCACCATGGGTGTACTAGCATTCTAACATGTCAAGTAAAAACAAAAATTGATCCCTTGGCCCAAGCTTGGCCCAACATCATGAGATGGCCTAAATCAAGGTCTAACCACTCGGTCTAGTCGATCGGCTCCCTATAAGCCTAACTCGTCAAGTGTCGGTGTCATGCGGCGTAATCATGTAATGTAGTTGACTGTGCAGGGTCCACCCTAGGGTGTATCAGGCCCTATGGTGTAACCCTCTGACACCATTCCATGATGCACAGTCCAAACCTACCGTAGCCCGTGTTCAACTCCGAACTTGATGTGCACGACCATGGTCCTCCTAAACATCCGGGGCATCATTCAGCCATCTATTTTGGTCTCTTACAATCAGCCCAGTAATCGTGCCCCACCCTAGCCTAGTCCTAGGGTCTTATGATACTACGAAGAAGGTTACTGCTGAAAAGGACCACGCAACTAGGGTTTCTTAATGGGTTAAATGTGGTTAACCCGATCCACACGTGGATTAAATCGGTTAAGGGTACCCAAGGCTCCCGACTTAACCTCGATTAATCCATCAAGCCCAAATTGGTTAAGTATTAAGTGGACCATGACTTAACCCTAATCAGGAGGCATTAATTAACTTAATGCGCTTTAACCTCTCACATTAGACTTTGTTGTGGTTACTAGTTAAGTCGGGCGGGTCCGGGTAGCTTTACACCACAACTAGGTCTAACCTTGGGTTCGAGCACAACATGACCAACTTCTCACATTGGGTCCTACTGTTTGTAGCCACTAGTTAAGCCGGGCGGGTCCGGGTAGATTTATGCTACAAACTCAACCCAACCTCGAGTTGGCCACACTCATATTTTCTAAGTGTCATGTCCATTATGTTTCCAAAACATAATTACAAGTTAACATATCACGTCATGTTACAAAAATCATGTTCATGTCATTATGTTACCCAACCCCAACGTAATCCCATCGTTTACATAATCGCAACAACGCATAAAGGATAAAATAGGGAACTTGGCATAACCTTGACATATAGGTGTTGAAGCCACAAGTTTAACAAGGTGGCATATGAAATGTACATATGTTCATATACTTGCATATTGCATTATTAGGCTTCAAAAGCATGCATAAAACCAAACTTAGCATATGAGTGATACATGGTGATAAATAACATGTAGAAGTTGCTAGAAGTTCGCATTTTGCCTCACATGCAAGTTATCATAAGGGATATGATAACTTTCATGTTGCCAAAATGCAACCTTTAATATAAAGCTTGGAGCTTTATGCTCAAAACCTCAAGTTTAACTTGCATAACATGATAACATGATCAACCCAACTTGCATAACATAGCAACATGTGTCATACATAATGATTAAACCAACTTGCATAATGATCATCCAAACTTGCATATAATGATCAACCAAACTTGCATATAATGATCAACCAAACTTGCATATAATGACCAACCAAACTTGCATATAATGATCAACCAAACTTGCATATAGTGATCAACCAAACTTGCATATAGTGATCAACCAAACTTGCATATAATGATCAACCAAACTTGCATATCATAATGATCAACCCCAAACTTGCATCATTCATTTAACTTTAGAGTTCAATAAAAAGAAAGTAGAAAAGGGCTTACAATGCTATGAAAACACAAATAAATATTTATTATAAAGATTGAGACAAAGCCCTTATGCAAGCACCAAAAACCCAAATATGCAAGCTCCAAATGAAAACCCTTGAGCCAATTCAATAAAAACCCTTGCTTTGAAATAGAAATGTTGCAACTTGACTTGAATGCAAGCTAAGAACACTCATACAAGTTTGAAAACACTTGTATGAACTCAAAATCTCTCATAGAAATTAACTTAGAAATTTTAGCATGAGAGTGGAGGCCATGAGAGGAACAAATTTGGCATAGTTTAGTTGTAGGATTGAATAATGGTGATTTAGGCTAGGTTTAGGGGTCTTTTTATAGAGTTTTAGGATAGTATTAGCCATAGGATTAACCCTAGATTCAATCCAAGCCATCAAAGCATGTCTTGGGGAAGAAGTCAAGTGTAGGAACCATCTAGGGCCTTTAGATTAAAGCTGAACCATGAGAACCATTCAAATGTAAAATCTGCATTTGAGCGAATCGGCCCATGGGTTGACAGCCAAACACCCTGGATTAACCCCTAGTCGAACCAGCGAGCTTGGGTCGACCTCAAAAATCGGCCGGTTCGGTTATTCCCCTCTCCCAATTCGCTGTTTTGAACATTTTTGCATAATTATTTATTTAATTTTCAATTTTATATATATATATATATATCAATATATATATTTCTCTGCGCAACCCATTTCACTTAATTAAGTATACTTTAATTTGTGAATTTTTCGTGAAACTTCGCGAGGCCATATCTTGGTCATACAGACTCCAATTTTCGAAAACTCGGACTCTATTTCGCGTATTTTTCCGAGACGAACGCAATGGCACAGCCCGTTTCCCTTGATTCAGATTTTACAGTTTAATTCTGCCTCCATTTATGTTATAACATGTTATTCAAAAATACGGGTTGTTACATTCTCCCCTCCTTAAAGGATTTCGTCCCCGAAATCTCGAAGTTAGGAAGAACGTATCCTACCATCCATCATCCATCTACTCAAAACATCATCCACGAGCAATCATTGTCCTTAAAAGGTTCTAAATGTTGTATGATCATATGCAAAGGTGTGTGTATATGTACTTATATAATGCGAAAATCAGGAGGTTACTGATTCAGTAAACCCCCTTAATGCAAAATATGTTAGTGAAATGAGTCCATATGTATGCAAATTCCTAACATAATTTATAATCTCTACATAAGTGCACATAACATTCATCCATATGCAACATCCACTGATAGCATAACAAGTTTTCATCCATGAATAAGCATAAACACTCATGCATATGTGGTATGAAAGTGTGTGAGCCGATCTTAGTGCCTAACGTGTATTATGCATCCACGAGTATCCACTTGCAAACACTTGCAACCACTTGCAAACATCAAACATAACATGTTTCAAATACATGTTTCAACCAAGGGTTTCTACCTAAGGTTCTCATGACAAGATTTACGAAACAAGATAAACTAGATAAGCATGGATAGCAAAGGGAAGATATACCAATCTAGGAAAAGAGATTGAAAATGTATCCTCCAAGAGAAATGGATAAAGCACGCGCCTCTTCTCCTTGGTTTCCCTAGTTGCGTCTCCCTCTGTTTCACTCCATTGCGCCTTAACAAGCTTAACTTCTTTGCTTCTTAGCTTCTTTGTCTTCATTTCCATGATACGAATCGGAGCTCGTCTCAGGGTTGCTTCATCCTCTACCTCCATGTCTTCAAGAATACTTGGTTCAACCACTTTGGCGGGTATGTGCAAACACTTCCGGAGATGCGAGACATGAAAGACATTATGCACTCCGGCCAGCTTCTCGACAATTCCACCTTATAAGTCATCTTCCCGACTCTTTCTATAGTAGGGAAGGGTCCTACGATCCTTGGTGTCAGCGAACCATATTTCGCAAAGGAGAAATCTTCACAAAGACCATATCTCCAATTTTAAATTCCAAGTCTGTCCTTCGCTTGTCTGCATAGGATTTCTGTCTGTCTTGGGCCGTTCTTAGCCGTCTTCGAATCAATTCAACCCTCTCGGATGTGTCCCTTATCATGTCGGGCTCAATTATAAGCTTATCCGTCGTCTTCCCACCAACATATTGGTGGCTTGCATGGCCTCCCATACGAAGCTTCAAATGGTGCCATCCCTATGCTGGCTTGATAGTTATTATTATAAGCAAACTCTACAAGAGGAAGGTGGTCTTCCCAAGTACCACCGAAGTCGAGAACACAAAACCTCAAAAGATCTTCTAGCACTCTATTCACCCTTTCGGTTTGGCCATTCGTCCGGGGGTGATAGGCTGTACTCAGATTCAATCGCGTACCCATTGCTTCTTGCAAACTGTTCCAGAACTGGCTAGTGAAAATTGGGTCACGATCGCTAACTATGCTAGAAGGAACTCCATGCAGCTGCACTATCTTTTGAAGATAAACAGATGCTAGCCATGATACGGTCCTCTTGCTCTTCACCGGAAAAATGGGTTCTCTTCGTAAGTCTATCAATTATTACCCATACCCCATAAAGCCCAAATAGTTTGGTGACGAACTTCTTCACCCCAACCATATATCACAAATAGGCTAGTCGTACTCCTTAAATGGTTTGCAACAGATCTAAGATTGAGGATAGGACCGAGAGGATATACTTAAAAGATAGCATGCGAGTAAGCTCTACGGAACAATAGGGATCAAGGATATACTCTTAGAAAGAGATATAATGCGCGTATCTAGTCTTCAGTCTTCTAAGCCGCATTTTCTTGTGCTTAATCCCATCGTGCCTTGACCGTCTTTTACCTTCATAATTCTATAGTTCTTAATCCTTATTTCCAAAATATGAGTTAGAACTCATTTCACCGTTGCCTCTCATTCCCCTTCCACTTATCCTTTGCCTAAAATACTTGGCTTCCACCCAACTGCATACTCATGGTTTCATGCAGGCTTTCCAAAATTCGTTAGTGAATCTTGGATCCCGTTTACACACTATACGGTATCCCATGCAGAAAACTATCTCTTGAAAATATGTGCCAATCCACGTTACCGAATGTACTCACTAGGGTGATTTCTCTAACCCATGCTTAAGTAAAATGGACTATCTGCCTTAGTAGCGAATACCACCGGAGCACCCCATTCTGAAATGCTTCGCCTAATGAAATTTTTTCCCAAGCTATTCCTTGATTTGCTTATCAAGCTCTCTCCTTTCTCGCGGGGCCATGTGCCTAACGGGCAATGTAACTGGCTCGACATTATCAACCAGATAAATGCGGAAATCTATCTCCCGCTTAGGGGGTAACCCCCTTACTTCTTCAAAGACATCAGGATAGTCTCGGACCACCTTTACAGATTGCAGATCATCGATGGACGAGTCAAGAGATTCAAGATAACATAACATGACGGGACCTCTAGGGTTACAAAAAATTTCTAGGGTATTACCGAGGCGAATCATGAGCCTCACCACCCTATGTTCACAACCAATCACACCCAAATCAACCCGTATCCCATAAACCCGAGAACCTAAGCATTACGCGTGAATTCTACAGTCAAGATAGAAATCTTCAAATCCACACAAATCATAGATAGATGGGCGGAACCCCCCTATTGGATTTGAAACACAAACGGGATCCTCAACTAAGCTAGTACTTAGGTGCAAACTTTCAACAATATCCGAAGAGATAAAACTATGCGATGCGCCATAATCAAATAAGGTGCGAACAGGAAAATCAAAAATGTAAACATGAATTTCTATAAAAACTCTACCTCGATCAAAAGCTGGAAGAGCGAGGAGAGCCTGCAATTGCCCTCCAGAGGGTCCTAGTTGCTGAGTTTGTCCTTGCCCTTGTCCATGCTTCTTGGGACAATCCTAGCTAAAATGTCCAGATTCTCCGCAATGAAAACACTTGCCTAACTTCCTCTTCTTCTTCCTGCAATCCTTGGCTATGTGCTCAGTGATCCTACAGAAGTTGCACTTTCTTGTCTTTCTTGCCTTGTTGTTGTTCTTATCTCTTTTCTCGGTATCTTCCTTCTTGCCTTGGGACTCATTTGCCTTGACCTCCTTCTTGCCACTCTTATCTTCCTCTTGAAGTAGGGCCATATTCACCAAACCCTCAAAGGTCGCCCCCAGGGGTATATGAGATATGGCCAAACCGCGCAATGGCTCATTCAATCCTAGAGCAAAGCGTAGGGCCTTCTTCTGAGCGGTGTTAACCCATTCTAGACCGAACTGAGCAAGTTGATTAAACTTATCCACGTATTCTCTAACAGTCATGTCCCCTTGCTTTAGTGATAGGAACCTCTCCATCTGAAGGTTCTCTTCTGTCGATGATAGAAACTTTAGTCCAAACCTTCTCCTAAAGTCATCCCAAGTCTCAATGGGTCTAGTAGTGGTGGTGACTACCCACCAATAAGCAGCTTCCCCTTTCAATAGCCATACCGCCAACAGAACTTTCCTACGATCTTCCACATCAAAGATAGCAAAGAGGTCTTCAGTTTCCTTTAACCAGTTTCTTGCCTCCACGGGAGTCTCCGTTCCGATAAAGTTCTTACCACCCATCGCCTTAAAGTCCTTGCAAACTTTTGTGAAATCCGCTTGCGGATGCTGAGGGGGAGGAGGAACCTCAGCTACGGGAGGAGGAGAAATGTTAATGACGGGGAAAGGAGGAGGAATGTTCGCGGGGCCGACTTCATTCGCCCTTGCCTCCATAAATCTCCAGAACCAGACGGGTACTTGTACGCCTTCCGGGATGTTAAAGCGATCGGCCATACTAAAACGAAGAAAAAGATAGATTCAGAACGAAGAAACGAAGGATAGTGCTATGGCTTTTGGGGAATAGCCTTTTTAAAATAACTAGACTTTTCTTGGAAAATACTTAATTGGTTTTGAAAATAGTTTTTCAAAAGGTAAGTTTCAAAAACACTTTTGCTCAAATCTTGTAAACCTTATGCTCTGATACCAAATGTAACACCTCACCTCCGCCAGGGTAACTCTTGCAAGCACTCTAGCTTTGGAGGGGTGTTTAGACAAGGTAAACATGCATGCAGATATCACAAGACAGAACATATAAGTAAAACAGAGTAAATAAAGCAGCGGATCAAATTAGCATTTCAAAACCATAGTCATATTACAACAAAATACTTGATCATCATTTTCCAACAATACAAAGTCTAGCATAAACTGAAAAATTGAAATACATAAAGTACTATCCCCAAAGTGAAGTGATAAACCATAGCTAGCTCAATGTCCAAAACCGTACATGAGCAAATCCAGTAAGCAAGCTATAAAGATCCAAGCTAAGCTCCAATGTTCCCACCCTGAGAACCTGAGGGGGGGGGAAACGGAAGAAAAGAGGCGAAAGAAAACAGGTCAGTCGAAAAGACTGGTAAGCCCTACTACTATCCGTCTATGAACTAATAAAGTTAACTGGCATGAGAAGCTGAGATGAACATAAAGATAATAACATACTGGCATGATGATTAACTAACAAGGTAGATAAAGGTGTCATCGCATAATCAAGGTTAAGTTTTGCACCACGGGTGTACTAGCATTCTAACATGTCAAGTAAAAACAAAAATTGATCCCTTGGCCCAAGCTTGGCCCAACATCATGAGATGGCCTAAATCAAGGTCTAACCACTCGGTCTAGTCGATCGGCTCCCTATAAGCCTAACTCGTCAAGTGTCGGTGTCATGCGGCATAATCATGTAATGTAGTTGACTGTGCAGGGTCCACCCTAGGGTGTATCAGGCCCTATGGTGTAACCCTCTGACACCATTCCATGATGCACAGTCCAAACCTACCGTAGCCCATGTTCAACTACGGACTTGATGTGCACGACCATGGTCCGCCTGAACATCCGGGGCATCATTCAGCCGTCTATTTTGGTCTCTTACAATCAGCCCAGTAATCGTGCCCCACCCTAGCCTAGTCCTAGGGTCTTATGATACTATGAAGAAGGTTACTGCTGAAAAGGACCACGCAACTAGGGTTTCTTAACGGGTTAAATGTGGTTAACCCGATCCACACGTGGATTAAATCGGTTAAGGGTACCCAAGGCTCCCGACTTAACCTCGATTAATCCATCAAGCCCAAATTGGTTAAGTATTAAGTGGACCATGACTTAACCCTAATCAGGAGGCATTAATTAACTTAATGCGCTTTAACCTCTCACATTAGACTTTGTTGTGGTTACTAGTTAATCCGGGCGGGTCCGGGTAGATTTACACCACAACTAGGTCTAACCTCGGGTTCGAGCACAACATGACCAACTTCTCACATTGTGTCCTATTGTTTGTAGCCACTAGTTAAGCCGGGCGGGTCCGGGTAGATTTATGCTACAAACTCAACCCAACCTCGAGTTGGCCACACTCATATTTTCTAAGTGTCATGTCCATTATGTTTCCAAAACATAATTACAAGTTAACATATCACGTCATGTTACAAAAATCATGTTCATGTCATTATGTTACCCAACCCCAACGTAATCCCATCGTTTACATAATCGCAACAACGCATAAAGGATAAAATAGGGAACTTGGCATAACCTTGACATATAGGTGTTGAAGCCACAAGTTTAACATGGTGGCATATGAAATGTACATATGTTCATATACTTGCATATTGCATTATTAGGCTTCAAAAGCATGCATAAAACCAAACTTAGCATATGAGTGATACATGGTGATAAATAACATGTAGAAGTTGCTAGAAGTTCGCATTTTCCCTAACATGCATGTTATCATAAGGGATATGATAACTTTCATGTTGCCAAAATGCAACCTTTAATATAAAGCTTGGAGCTTTATGCTCAAAACCTCAAGTTTAACTTGCATAACATGATAACATGATCAACCCAACTTGCATAACATAGCAACATGTGTCATACATAATGATTAAACCAACTTGCATAATGATCATCCAAATTTGCATATAATGATCAACCAAACTTGCATATAATGATCAACCAAACTTGCATATAATGACCAACCAAACTTGCATATAATGACCAACCAAACTTGCATATAATGATCAACCAAACTTGCATATAGTGATCAACCAAACTTGCATATAATGATCAACCAAACTTGCATATAGTGATCAACCAAACTTGCATATAATGATCAACCAAACTTGCATATCATAATGATCAACCCCAAACTTGCATCATTCATTTAACTTTAGAGTTCAATAAAAAGAAAGTAGAAAAGGGCTTCCAATGCTATGAAGACACAAATAAATATTTATTGTAAAGATTGAGACGAAGCCCTTATGCAAGCACCAAAAACCCAAATATGCAAGCTCCAAATGAAAACCCTTGAGCCAATTCAATAAAAACCCTTGCTTTGAAATAGAAATGTTGCAACTTAACTTGAATGCAAGCTAAGAACACTCATACAAGTTTGAAAACACTTGTATGAACTCAAAATCTCTCATAGAAATTAACTTAGAAATTTTAGCATGAGAGTGGAGGCCATGAGAGGAACAAATTTGGCATAGTTTTGTTGTAGGATTGAATAATGGTGATTTAGGCTAGGTTTAGGGGTCTTTTTATAGAGTTTTAGGATAGTATTAGCCATAGGATTAACCCTAGATTCAATCCAAGACATCAAAGCATGTCTTGGGGAAGAAGTCAAGTGTAGGAACCATCTAGGGCCTTTAGATTAAAGCTGAACCATGAGAACCATTCAAATGCAAAATCTGCATTTGAGCGAATCGGCCCACGGGTTGACAGCCAAACACCCTGGATTAACCCCTAGTCGACCCAGCAGGCTCGGGTCGACCTCAAAAATCGGCCGGTTCGGTTATTCCCCTCTCCCAATTGGCTGTTTTGAACATTTTTGCATAATTATTTATTTAATTTTCAATTATATATATATATATATTTCTCTGCGCAACCCATTTCACTTAATTAAGTATACTTTAATTTGTGAATTTTTCGTGAAACTTCGCGAGGCCATATCTTGGTCATACGGACTCCGATTTTCGAAAACTCGGACTCTATTTCGCGTATTTTTCCGAGACGAATGCAATGGCACAGCCCGTTTCCCTTGATTCAGATTTTATAGTTTAATTCTGCCTCCATTTATGTTATAACATGTTATTCAAAAATACGGGTTGTTACAAATTTTAATCCAAATCCATTTTCAAACACTTATCCCATTTTCCAGAATTTTAATTCAATTTATGGTTTAAATTCAGATTTAATTCATTTCAATTTCATATATTTCACTTATATGAATTCTGATTGGTTAGTTACATAACCATTTAATTTATAATCTTACTCGATTATAATAACAACCAATATATCCACTATATTATAATTTTGATATATATATATCTTCTCTGTATCAAGATATACCTTGGGTAAACTTATTTTAATTTACCCCTTTTTCAAAACATATCATGATGACCCATTGTATTCGAGTGTTTATAAACTCCTACCGATACAGTGGATCAAACTAATCGACCAGAACCCAAAACAACTCAACCAATGAATCTCCACAATATAAAACAATTTTTATATCAATAACAAATACGTTCACTCATATATATACACTCAAACTCAATCTAGGGCATTACTAACCCTATCTCTACCGAGTCACACCACAGAGCCAAGGTAATTCACTTAACCTTAAACTCTAATACCAACTGTAGTGACCCGAAAATCCGGTCCAATTTGAGCTGACAAAATAACACAAGTCCAACCCCAAATTGCACTAGAAATTCAAGAAACTAATAGAAAAAAATTAGAAGGTGACGAAAGATAAGATAGAAACTTAGAATAGAAGAAGAAGAAGAACACTACATCAGAGTAACACGAACCTCACAGTGGAACAAATAACACATAATAGATAACATATCCTTGAAATAAAATCAGTATATGTATACAATAACATTATCAGAGTACAACACTTACAACACGACGGAAATAAACTATAGCTATATGATCCTGAAGCCTCCTGCTCCAAGCTCTTCAAGTGCATCTGTAAAATCCTGACTACTTGACTGCCCGTACAAAATTGGGCACCCAAGAGCTTAGGGAAAACAAAACAAAATAAACTCCGGGTCAGTCATGGGACTGGTATGAGTAAAACAGTTTAAAACAGTTCGAACAAGTAAACGATATCTCATAAAACCACGCCGTATAACGGAACGGGTTTTTCCCTTATGAGAATCCAAAGTATCTTTATATCAAAAACCTTTTGATATTATATTAATGTCTATTAATCACAACTATAATAATCATCTAGCAGAAACGCTTTCATCTCACGTTCTACATATATAGTATACAATCAAAACCGCAAGCACGTATTGGGTAATGGATTTCCAACTATGACAAGGTATGGAACCACGTTCCGATCAGTGTACTCTAGGAACGATACACTGGAGTTCAACAAGAACATCTTACAACTCAGCCACACATGACCGACAACTCATTTCGCTTGAGTGTATCGAATATATATCACCAACCGGTTGGGATTAGCAACCGTTTCCCGTATATGTATATGGGACAACATTGATAGATTTAAGAAGCAAATTAAAATTCTCTAGATAGGTGATTATACACCCTACTTCGGAGCGACCGACTTAGCCATGCTGCCTGCCCGATTTTTGTCATTTCCTGGTTGTTGAGGCCAGAGGTTACGCTTTATCATCACATCAGCTTCACTTCGAATGCTACATTGTCAGATCCATCGAAAATCACTAATTGACGTTTACAACCATACATTACGTGTCAGCTAAAAGAAGTTTCCTTCTCCGCTTCCACTCTTAGTACGGTTGAAGAAATCAATGTACGTGACTTTTCTGGAAATACTATGTCAGACATTCATCCATACAAGTCATCCAGGAACAGGATGAGCCGAAGGCACTATTCAGTACATCCATCTTAGGCACTGTTATCTAAGACTTATACAATAGCCCTTGCACTTTACTCCGTCTTTCATTATCTTTGGCATATATGATTCGCAACGCTTATGCCAATACAGAGTGGTTCTTTGGAGAATAAA
This sequence comes from Allium sativum, assembly GCA_030737875.1. Lineage (NCBI taxonomy): Eukaryota > Viridiplantae > Streptophyta > Magnoliopsida > Asparagales > Amaryllidaceae > Allium > Allium sativum. Next base: position 820,413,728 of record CM060924.1, on the reverse strand, counting down.
CTAACCGGTCTCTCCATATTAACAATGTTAAAATGGTCAAAAACTTCGATAGTCGGTGAGTTAACTATCAAAGAAAAACACGTGTGCAAACAACAATAATATTTCCATATGGAAATTATATCAATCAATCATCAATCACATATATATATCTATATATATACACACACTCATATTTCCTATTTCAATATTTGATTTCGTTTCTGATTCTATTTGGAAAACATTTCCAAATCTCCTTTACTTGGATTTAAACAGATGTTTAAATCAACATCGTGACGACAACTCAAACCACTATACTTATTTACTAAATCACTTAACCACTTTCATTCTCGAACCTTAACCATTTCTAAATTAAAACGAAGTCAATCAAATTGGGGTATAACTACCTCTCAGACCTTAACTGAACAACATTTCAAATCTCGAAATAGGGTAAGTTCATCTTTTAGCTCTTAACATTTCCTTACATAACTCTCATTCGAATAAATCTCTATTCGATAACTCCTCCCTTCGAGTAACTATATTTGATAATCTCTCTTACGAATAACTAGATTCGAAAACCTTTCTTCGAATAAACTAAATTCGATTAACTCTATTTATTTAACCCTAATCGATTAACTCTTTTTACTTAACTCCTTACTTAACTCCTTTCGAATAACTAATTCGATAACTCCTTTCGATTAACTATAATCGATAACTCCTTTCGAGTAACTAATTCGATAACTCCTTTCGATTAAACTATAATCGAGAACTCCTTTCGAATAACTAATTCGATAACTCCTTTCGATTAAACTACAATCGATAACTCCTTTCGAATAACTAATTCGATAACTCCTTTCGATTAAACTATAATCGATAACTCCTTTCGAATAAACTATAATCGATAACTTCTTTCGAATAACTAATTCGATAACTCATTTCGAATAACTAATTCGATAACTCCTTTCGATTAAAATATAATCGATAACTCCTTTCGAATAAACTATAATCGATAACTCCTTTCGAATATCTAATTCGATAACTCCTTTCGAATAACCCTTATTTATTTAACTCTATTCGAATAACTAATTCGAATAACTCTTATTTATTTAACTCTATTCTAATAACTAATTCGAATAACTCTTATTTATTTAACTCTATTCGAATAACTAATTCGAATAACTAATTCGATTTGCTTACTTTCGAATACTTATATTCGATAATCTCTTTCTTCGAATAAATCTTATTCGGTTAACTCATTTCAACTCTATTCGAATAAACTAAATTTGATTAACTCCATTTGAATAACTCTAGTTCTATTTAACTCTATCGATTAACCCTAACTGATTAACTCTAACTGGTTTAACCCTAGTGGTTTTACTCTAACTGGTTTAACTCTACTGATTAACTCTTTGTCCTTATTCAGTTTCAAACATCGATGTTGAAATCGATTTTTACTTCTTTATATAAGTCCTGACTTATATATTCTATTTATCCAAATGATAAATATTTAACTTAATTTATAAATATCATTTATAAATCAATCTGTTCCTTTTATTTGTTTACTTCTTCATATATAAGTTCAGACTTATATATATCTATTTATCAAAAGATAAATAATTCCTTTTCAATTTTATTCTTAAAAATATTCTAACTCCTTAAATTTCCGGAAAAATTCGCCATAACCTCCTTTGTAACGGGAGCATCGTTAAAATCCCCAAACCGCAACACAGGCTTTTCCATTCAGAAAGAAAATGGTATGAAATTATTTCCTTTCTAAATATCTCCTATTTATAAATATTCCAATTTATAAATATTTCCTATTTATAAATATTCCAATTTATAAATATCTCTTATTTATAAATATTCCATTTATAAATATTTTATTTTCAATATCACTTTAGAAATTCCCTTATCAACATTCCGGTATGTTATGGTATTTAACATACCATACAACAATGATCAGTATCATTCATACATGTATAATCATCAACAGATTTCATATCACATCGTATAACACAATATATAAAACAAACAGTATTTATATATTGAGGAACCCTGTTGGGTCCCTCCAACCTGTTTCCCTGTATCCACAGATGTTACACAATAAAATCGACATCACTTTCAGTTCGGTATGAAATATTCTGATAGCAGAATCAATATCTAAATATTTAATGATTATATATATATTTATATATATATATATATAATTTCCACTAACTGACTAGCAGTTCAATCAATCAGTCAACACACAGTCAATCAGACAATTTCTAACAGTTCAAAAAATACAACATGAATTTATAAACTGTTCAGAGTTAGTGAGATTTACTCACTTTGGCAGTTCATCGTAAAAAAACGATAAACTGTTATTTGATTTGAATCAAACAATTTATCTCGCCATAAATCCAAATGAGCTCCAATCCACTCCTAGTCAGTCTCATTGTGTTGCTCCTGTCCATACGATCCTGTCGGATCTTGTTTCGCTGAATTTCGATATCGTATGATCGAGTTATATGATTTTCAAGTTTACACAATATTTAAAATAAAACTAACTTCATTTAAATTAAATAATTGGGCCTCACCCAATTAGTTTTCACCGGCCCAACTAAATACCCAAAACCGCTTACGTGTTTCCTTCTTCTTCCAGGAACTACAGCGTGACTTCCTCCTGATTTCACCACACCATTAGCCCACTTTGGATCCAAATAACTCCTCCCATATTTGATTAAAATTTCAAATGAAAACACCATAAACTCCCTCTTCTAATTCTCTTTCCGCTCATACCATTGATGGCCATCTCGCTCTCACCATTTCACTTCCGTCGATAGCAGGTGCCCCAACCCCAAATGGTGAACATCGACTTTTTTTTCCCACCATTTAGCCCAAAAATCCATCAATACCTGCGGAAATCCACCACAACTACAAATACTTCACTCGATTCATGAATCAAAGCTTAAATCGTATAAATCCTTCAACCCTAGCAAGAAAAAAAAGACGCTGAAAAATTTCCAGCGAATGAGAAAGCAACCGAACCCAACGAAATTCATATAGAAATGAAGAGGATTGATTAGGGAATCCAAATTCATACTCCTTCTAATTTATCAGATTTTACACACTTTGTTTTGATTTTTGAGAGTTGCTGTTTTGGGTTTTCAGAAAAAATGAACAGCGCATTTTTCTCTTTGACTTTGGGAATGAGTTGAATTAGGTTATGGTGTCTTCTTATTTATAGGATAGGAAATAAAATATTTTATTTGATTTTTATATTCGATATTTATATAAGTTTTATTCAATCGTTGTTTTTATCTGTCCATTAAAATTCCTGTGATCACATACAATACCCAAAAAATCATGAAAATTGGTATGCAGCTACAATTCAACATTACGGTCCCAACGAAACTAGTTTCGTCGAATTCCGTCTCCGTTTGCTCACACAGCGTATTTTTAAAGGTCAAATTACTGGCTGTTTTTCACACTAAAAATTCGTACGGCCACACAGTGAATCTAAAAATCACGAAACTTGGAATCTAACAATAATTAAATATTTCGGATCAAACAAAATTAGTTTCGCCGAATTCTGAGGTCGTTTGTAAAAGTGGCTATTTTTAAAGCTTTGATGACCCGTTTAAATATATAAATATAATTAAATTAATTATTTATAAATAAATATTATCGTATATATTCACAGTGGAATACCATACAGCTCTAGAATATTCCTATATGAATTTCTAACTTGATATTTCAAATCTAGGTCAACCCGATATTCGATTTTTATTGAAATTCCTTTTTAAAATATAAATAATTCCTTTATAAATTATAAAGGAATTCCACAGCGACTTTTCTAAAATTTGATTTGGACGTAAATCAAAATCTACCCGACGAAATCCAGATTTTTCTCTTCCACTAGAAAGATATAGTCCACCACCTCCACACGTTTCTTGTTTCACAAAAATCCGGTTTAAAACGAATCCTGTATATTCAGTTGAAGTTCAAATCGCCAAATCGCGAACTACCGCGCCATTTCAAGCTCGATTTTAATTATAATATAATTATACGTTCAAATTATCGTTTAAATAATATTTTCGTTATTCGAATTCAATTCCAAGCTGAATTAAAAATCACAGATGATCCAGTTCACACCATATCGCCATTTCAGCCAATTCTGATTATTTCAGAATTAAATATATTATTTAATTTATTATTTTAATTAAATATTCACCATTATTTAATTCCACGACCATTAAATCCTTTTAATCACCCTTTAAATAATTAAATAAATTAATTATTATACCGTGGGAAAATGCGGGTCATTACATATATTAAGCACAATATAGTTGCAATTCAAGATCCACAAAGGCGACATAATAGAATAACCACAATTGCATTGGATCTAGTGAAATAGATCTATCATGACATAATATAAGATATTTCAATCGCATAGATTCATAGTTTACAACATATCCAAATCACAGTCTTTCATGATTTACCTTTAAATATTCAAATCTAAAAGTAACTAGAAACTAACTGCGTTAGGATTAGAAAAGAGAAAGAATGGATCTTTAATCTTTAGATTTGATTTGCAAAACTGATAGTTTTTTGAAGGAAACGGATTCGTCTTTGTTCGCATAGCAGAAGCATGTGGCTTTCATGATTTCCAATGAAGAAAATAGGAGAATTGGACACATATATATAGCTGGCAGGCCCCCCTGAAACCGAATGCCACATCAGCCCTAGGGGTGTCGACACCCTTGTGGTTGGGTCGACCCATAGGTCGACACTCCTTAAGGGGGGTCACACCGGTGTCAACACCCCTCTAGGGGGGTCGCCCCCCTAGAGCGGTAAATTTGCCTCCATGATGAATTTTTGATTTTCAAACTGTTCTGGATAGGGTATGACTCATACGTGACTTATATGTGTATATATGTTCTATCTACGCGTGTACAAACTCAAAACCCTCATAACTTCTTCATACAGTATCCGTTTTACGCAAACCAAATGTCTATCTTGACCAGAATTTCGAGATGGACGGCATTCCGTTTCCCTTAATTATAAATATTAAATTAATTATTATTTAATTTATCATCTTTAATGTTAAAAAAATTATAGGTGTTACACGCTCGATAATCGGAATCGCCCCAACAAATATTGGTGCTAACTTTCCTTTCCTTCCAAAACAAACAATATTCCGTAGAGGTGAAACCTTAACGAATAACAAATCTACAACTGAGAATTCCAAATATTTTCGTTTCTTATCAGCGTAACTTTTCTAAAGATCTTGGGCTTCCTTCATTCATTGCCGAATGATCCCAATATCATTTGCATTTCTTTTATCTTTTCAGGCCTAAGTTCCAACTTCTCTCCAGTTTCTAACTAACAAGACCTAGAATTACATGGTCTACCACACAACGCCTTATACGGTGTCATTCCAATACTCGACTGGTAGCTGTTATTATAAGAAAACTCGACCAATGTGGGTAGTCTTCCCATGATCCTCCGAAATCTAATACACAAGCTCTGAGAAGATCTTCCAAAACTCGATTAACTCTTTCAGTCTGACCATTATCTGGGGATGATAAGTCGTACTCATACTTAGCTCGGTTCCCAATGTCTCTTGCAAACTCTTCCAAAATCCACTGGTGAACAACGGATTTCGATCTCTAAAAAGACTTCTCGAAATCCTATGGAATCGAACTATCCATTTAAGATATAGTGCATCCAACTCCGATGCAGTCCTAGTCGATCTGATAGGAATAAACCTTGCGCTTTTAGTCAAGCGATCTAGGACAACCCAAATACTATCATTTCATGCCCTTGTCCTAAGTAGTCCATGGATAAAATCCATCGAAACTTGCTCCCATTTCGACAGAGGAACCTCCAATAGTTGTAACAATCCACTTAGCTTCTTTTGGTCAGCTTTAACCAACTGATAGTTCATATGCTTCAAGATAAAATTTTCAACATCCCTTTTCATGCCTACCCAGTAGTAGACTCACTTCATACCTCGATACATCTTATTACCACTAGGATGAATCGTTAACCCAGAGTGATGACATTCACTCAAAAGTTCATCTTTCAATCCATCTATGTCAGGAACAACCAGTTGCCCATTCCTACAAAGCCAACCATCTCGATCGACTTCGAAATCCTTAATTTCCTCTGGTTCTACTCTCATTTCTAACCTTTGAGCAATTTCCATAAGCTTCATGTCTCACTTCTGGCCTTCGCCAATCCTTTTGATGAGAGTCGATCTAATCGATAAGCTTGCTAGTATCTCGGGTTCTAACTAACATTGAGGTCTAAAGTCAAATTCGGAAAAATACTCAAGATGCTTCCATTCTGAAAACATGGCTCTTAACTCGCATGTCTTCGACCCAACGCATCGGCTACTGCGTTACCCTTCCCTAGAGTATAAGTTATTCCAAAATCGTACGATGTCAAAAATTCTAACCATCGTTGCTGCCGAAAATTTGAATCCTTCTGGGAGAAAAGATGCTTCAATGACTTATGATCCGTGAACAACTAAAATCTAACTCCAAATAAATAATGCATCCAAATCTTCAAAGAAAACACAATTGTCGCTAACTCTAAATCGTGAGTTGAGTAACTCCTTTCGTGTGGCTTCATTTGTCGACTCACATAAGTCACAACTTTATCCCTTTGCATTAGCACCGCTCCATATCCAGTGCCGCATGCATCGGTGCATACCACCATCTCTTTATTCCCATTCAGAATAGTCAACACAAGCGCACTTATTAGTCCTTTTTTCAAAATTCTGAAGGCTTGCTCACGATTCGCATTCCATGCGAAGACTTGATTCTTCTTCGTCAATCCAGTTATTGGTGCAACTATATTAGAGAAGTCCTTGATTAATCATGGATAATACCCAGCTAATCAAAGGAAAGTCCTTACATCCGTCACATTCTTGGGTGATCCCATTCTTGGATTGCTGCTACCTTAGTGGGGTCCACCGCTATTCCTTGTTCTGATACGACATGACGCGAGAACCTTACTTTTTCCTTCCATAAGTGACACTTCGAAAACTTAGCCCTCGGCTGATGTTTCCATAAGATTTCTAAAATAATTCTCAAGTGCGCCTTATGCTCCTCCTCAGTCCTGGAATAAACCAATATATCTCCACGAATACAAGCACAAACTTATTCAACTGATCTATAAAAACTCAATTCATAAGATCCACAAAATATGTTGGCGCATTAGTCAATCCAAACGACATCACCAACCACTCATAAAATCTGAACGGTGTCCTAAAAGTAATATTCGACATAGTATCCCTAACCACTCTTAGTTTGCGAAATACCGTCGCCAAATGCATTTGGGAAAACACCTTGGCTTCGTGAAGTTGATCAAAAAAGGTCATATATTCTCGGTAATGGATACTTGTTCTTTTTCGTCCCCTTATCCACCACACAATAATCCATCCATAATCGTAGCAATCCATCAACCTTGGTTGAAAACACGAATGGTGCACCCCATTCGGATACGCTTCTCCGAATGAATCCCTTACTCGGAAGATCTTTCACTTGCACCTTTAATTCTTGTTGTTCCTTAGGCGCCATCCGCCTAAGAAGCATAACAACAGTTTTGGATCCATCCATTAAATCAATCTGAAACTAAATGTCTTGATGCGGCGGCAATCCTATGACCACATCAAACACATCAAAAAAATCTCGTACGATTGGCATAGATGACAATACATCCCAAGGAATCACAAGCGAATATAGAAAGCTAACCAAAATTCCATCCTCTGGTGGACAACGTATCACAACCATCTGCCCTTCCACATTCCCGATTGTCAGTTCGAGCCTCTCGCAATACACAATAGTTGCATACTACTTGAGTCATTCCATATCCAAAATAATCCCAAACCCAGCGAATCTTAAAACAATACAATTACATATAAAATTGCAACCATGAATCGATAAAATAAGATGACGACAAAGCATACAAAGACTCGATGAACCCCTACTAGATTAGTCAAAATTAACGGTCTATCAACAATCTCAGGTTCTAAACCAAACTTGCAAACAAGCTCACCACAAATAAAAGAATGCGATGCTCCAGTATCAAACAAAACTCGAACTGAAACATCTCTGATTGAAAGCGTACATTGCACAACAACACTCTTCCCCTTCTCCTCCGTAGTTGGACCCCTTGAGGAAGACGGCATGACATCCAAAACATACACCTTTACAACTTGTTTATCCTTCGGTGGTTCTGGACAATTCTTCTTCATAAGCCCAGGCTTATCATAGTTAAAGCACTTCCTTTCCAACCTAGCGTTTTTACTATCCTTGGAAAGATGACCCTGACAATTATAACAAGTAATCCAGCCTTTTGTTTTCTTCTGTCCATTCTTTTCTTGATATTTACGTTTACCATTCCACTTTTTCTTATTATTGCCACTTTGTTGTGGCTTCAATTCCTCCTTGTCCTCAACAACAACCACAACTTTCTTTAGAAATAAACTCTCCTTCCTCAAAGCTTTCTCGACCAATTTCTAAAAAGGGTCATCGATATGGTCTATTAATTTTTTTCCTAATTCTCGTCCAAACTAGTAATAAACTTCGCGTTCTTTTGATAAGGAGTCTAGATATATGAACGAGCATACTTCGTCATACACTCAGTGATAGGCCTTTCGCATTGCTTCAATTCCACAAATTGCTTAAACAGTATCAATTTATGGACCGTGGAAATGAACTTCTCTTCAAACTTGGCTCTAAACTGATCTCAAGTAATTTGATCCTGTAGAGTCTCCAAAGTAATAGAGTTCCACCAATCCATCGCCCGACCTTGCAGCTGCCTCGATGCAAGCTTCCTCTTAGTTGCATCGTCAATTCCTAAGTCTCTGAAAGTCCGAACAAAAGTATCCAACCATTTATGAATCTCAATGGTAGGTTCTGTACCGATAAACGGCTTGCCACTAAGAGAAGTATAATCCTTGCAGGGCTTCGCAAAATCAACAACCCCAGGTGCCAGCATAGGACCACCATATCCTACTATCGATCCTAGAGTGGGCGTCCTCCTCATGATCGCTGCCCACATGGCCTCGAACATAGAAGGATAATTGGGCACAGCAGCAGCAGCTCCCGACTTTCTTCCCTCACATACCCCTACAATAGCAGTCTCATTGTAATGGCCCGGGAAATTCGACGCCTGAATTCCAACAATAATACATAAAGTCGTATTACTTGCCAAAACTCAAGTATTGGAAACAACGGATAGTTAATAGAAAGAAGTCAGAGGGTGAGAAATAGAAAGAAAGAAATTTAGAATAGAAGAAGAAGATCACAACAGAATTAAAGTAACAAGAATCTCACAGCGAAACGAATAAAATATAGTATACAACATAACATTGAAATACAAATCTGTCATTTGTATATACATACCATTATCAAAGTACAACACATACAACATAGCGGAAATAAACAATATCTATATAATCCTAAAGCCTCGTGCTCCAAGCTCCTTTTAATATCTATAAATCCCGACTACTTGACTGCCTGTACAAAATTGGGCACCCAAGAGTTTAGGGAAAACAAAACAAAATAAACTCTGGGTCAGTCATGTGACTGATGTGAGTAAACTCCAAACATTTGTTTAACTTTTAAAATCCTTTTAAAACAAAGAATAATCGTAAGACCGATCCACACATAAACACGAATGGTTTTTAAATTAGAATAACCTAAAATATTCTTTTAAAATCCATACTCATCTGATATTATAATAATGTCTAAATTAATTAAATAGCAATCTAGTGGAACGCTTTCATCTCACGCTCCACATATACAATTAATAATCATAACCCGTGGGGGCTTCTTGGGTAATGGATTCCAAATGGCAAGGTATGGGACCACCTTCCGACATTGTATCTCTAGAGAGGAATACACCATGTTCAACAAGAACATCTTGTAACCCAGGTTAAACATGACCGGTCACTCATTTCACTTAAGTAAACCAAATTTATTATCACCAACGGTTGGGATCAGCAACCGTTTCTCGAAAGGGATAACATCGAAATAGATTATAGAGGTAAATGGAATTTCTCTAGATCAGGTGAAAATACACCCTAATTGGGAGCTACCCACTTAGCCATGCGACCTACCCAAGTTTTACCATTTCTTGGTTGTGAGGCTAGAGGCCATACGCACAGATCACACTTTTCTTCACTTTGAATGCCACATCGTCATACCTGCCAAATCACAAATTGATTTCTCCAAAAATACCATGGGTATACAGCTAAGAGAAACGAATTCCTCCGCCACCAAACGTAATTACATTTGAAAAGATCAACTTAGGCTATCTATTAAATATACTCTGTCATACATTCTTCCATACAGGTTGTCTTGGGACTGGACAAACCGAAGGCACTATTAAGTAAACCCATCTTAGGCAATTTCTACTTAGGATTTGCCAGAACAGCCCTTGCATAAACTCCATCTTCAATTATCTTCATCATATTCGATTTGCAACGCTAATACCTGTAACACCCCGTAATTCTGTTAATATTAATATTCACAAATTAAAGAATAACTAATCTCAGACGTGAGAATTATGGGAAACGGGTTGTGTTCGCCTTGGAATTCTGGTTGAAATAGAGTCTGAGTTTGCGTGAATTGGACTTCGTATGAAGAAGTTATATCCATCGGAAGTTTCATAAAATTCAAAACAGATTTCAAATAATTTAAATTTCAAATTCGGAGTCAAATCAGGCTAGGCGGGAAATTTCCCGCCCAGCACCCCAGGTCGACTGGGGAGTCAACTGGGCAGTCGACCCCCCCCCCCCCCAGGTCGACTGGGGAGTTGACCTGGGTGTCGACCTGTCCAGGCGGCTAGGGTTTTGACTGAGCCCAATCTTGAGCTGCTGATGTGTCTTTAGGGCTGAGCTGGCAAATTAAACGGTTTAGTTTAGTTCTGAGTCGATCTGACGGTCTAAATAAACCCTAAACTCTATAAATGCCTAGGTAGTCTCTCACTCTAATTCACATGAAAAATAGAATAGCCACCGTCATCCCGCCGCCATGGAACTCAGTGTAGCCGCCGCCAACTAAGAAGGAAGAAAAGCTAATCAAAACCTAATTCTACTCAACTCTAAAGCAAATCAAGACTCTCTTTTCTTCTCTAATTGTGAGTATGATGATCTTAACAAGATTATTGTTAAACTAATTAGGTTAAGTTATGAATGGATTACAAGTCAGTGATGTGAATTGTCATATATGTTGTTGTAAACCTTATGCTATCATGTATGTTGTAAATCCTATGTTATGTGATGATGATATTCTATATGTTGTAAATCATGCTATGATGATATTGTATAGGTTGTAGTTTTCTATGCTAAATTGTGATGAATCATACATGTTATAAAATCAAGATGTTATTATCTATGCTAATTAGTTCATGTTAATCAAATCATGATGTTGATATTACTTGGGCTATACTGATCTATATGACAAATCACATATGCAAGCTTAGATTAATTAGTAAAGATTATGAACATATGCCATGACATCTATTTTGATCTAGAATTATGACATCTAGAATTATGCTATGACATATGTGAATTCTATGCTAGTTCACACAGTCATTATGTTGCCTAAAACCCCATATGCAAGTTTATACATAAATTTTGGTTATGATCATATCATGTAAATTGTGACATTTAACAAGTTGACACCTTTAGATCCTTAACATGTGTAGTTTATGCAAGTTTCACCCCTATTATGGTTGGATTATTTTATTTGTCTATATGTTGTGATAATTTATCTTTGTGCTATGAGTTAGACTATTCGAGTCTAACGTATATTCTGCGTTGAATAAGCGAACGTATAACGTGGGGTAGGGGTAATATTAAGGATTCAATAATAAGAAGTTGGGGTGCAATTGATATGATTTTGCATGCCATGAGTGGATGGCCATAATTGAGTCAATTATGGGCATCATTTAAAATTTGAGTTAATTAATAATTTGAATAGGGAATTATTAAAACTAGGGTAAAAGATTATAAGTGATAATCAATGCTTAGGACACGAGGTTGGATTCGTTTGTGACGTAAACCTGCCCGGACCCGCCCGGCAAATCCAGTGGTCACAAATGTCAGCCCAATATGAGAGGTCCTAGACCTAAACTAAAGCATAATAGTTGTAAAGACACGAGGTTAGACTCTTTTATGGTGTAAGACTGCCCGGACCCGCCCGGCATATCCAGCTGCCATAAATGTCAGTCTAATGTGAGAGGTCTTTATGAGGTTATGGCCTGAATGAATTAAGAAATACTTAACCAGACAAACATGTAACGTGGGACATGGGGGTTAAGTGGGTGCCTTGGGTGGCATGAGGAATCTAGTGGGTGCCCTTAGTGGCATGTGAAATACGATTAGTAAGACTTAACCAAACACACATGTAAATGAACATGACTAAGAGGGTTAAGTGGGATATACTAGTGGTGACAAGCTTAGGTGGGTAGCTTGTAGGGGCCCATTTCAACCAGTATCCCAAACGTATCTTTGTGGGCTCGACCCAAGTCGAGGACGAGACACGCATGCTGGGTTTGACTATAAGAGGCCAAAACGGGGAGCGGTGGCAACGCAAGTCCAACGGGTTTCATATGCATGTGTGGACCCGGGCTGGTAGGTAAGACGTTGTTGCATCGTGTAGGTATAAGCCATGCATTCTCAAGTTGTATCGGGTTGCCACTTTAGGGGAGTGATACACCCCACTGTGGGGCCAACACGGGTATCTACGAGTAGGGAGCCGATCGAAAGTGGGTAGTGGGGTACACCTAGTGGAGATAGGGGCAGACGGCGCCTATGTAGTCAGCTAGGGGTACGCAAGGCTATTTATATAGTTTCTATGTGAAGCAAGTGGGATCAACCTTTAGGGTGACTGGTGTGGTGCAGTGTAGTAATTATTCGTTAGTAATTAGGTATGCCTTTAACGTTATCTTTATCTGCTCTTCCATACCTAATACTTCATAGACATTTACTTGTCTTCCAGCTTATGCCTTAGTCTAGTTATTTTGATAATAGTATTGTTAGCATTATCATACTCGCCAGACTTTATGTCTGACCCCCTCCATTTCTATCCTTTTTCCCCCTCCAGGTCCTCAGGTTGGGCCCAGCTCTAGTGGAGCTTGATTGGATTGCTTTATCTCTCTTGGAAAGCTTGGACCGTTGAAGTAAAGTCCAGCTTGTTATCTTCTTTAATGGCTATTTGTGTAATGGGATTATGTATTTTGTTTTTATGAAGATGGATATTGTACTTGACTCTGATTTATGGTTTTATGATGTAACAAACATGTTTAATTTCCGCTGCAATAAAATGAAGTTTTAGATTTCCAAGTACTACTTATTATCTGTCTTGTTGTAATTTTTCTGTTCTATATTCACTTATAAGCTCCATGGAAGTTAATGCATTCCCTTTGCGAGTGACATTAATGGACGTGGGGTGTTACAAGTGGTATCAGAGCTAAAGGTTACCAGAACAGATAATTTTTTTAGAAAAACTATTTTTCTAAAATATTTTTGGAAGAAGTGTTTTCAAAAACATGTCTTAATGAGTGATTTAAAGAGGAAAGTTTTTATGAAAAACATAATCCCCAATAGCCATATATCTTTATCTTTCGAATTCTCCATTTTGAATCTTTCCTTTTTCGTTTCAGCATGGCTGAAGATCTTAACCTTCCGGATGGTGTAACGATACCAGGATGGTATAGGAGGTTATTGGAGGCTAGGGCCGCTGCAGGTCCAGCCAATGTTCCTCCACCACTAGTTGCTCACGTTCCTTCTCCTCCTCGCGTAGATACTTTTGCAAAGACGTGCAAGGAATTTAAGGCTATGGGTGGAAAACCCTTTCAAGGGTCAGAAACGTTTGTGGAAGCTAGAGATTGGCTTAGGGAGGTGGAAGAATTGCTAGAAATCTTTGAAGTGGAAGAAGGGAGGAAAGTCAAATTAGCAGCTTGGTTAATGAAGGGAGAGGCCTCGTTTTGGTGGGAGGTCACTAATGGGGAGTGTCCTGTTGATTCTTGGGCGGATTTTAGACGTAGGTTTGAGGCGAAGTTTCTCTCAAGGGCAGAAAAGAATCTATATATGGAAAGGTTCTTGACATTAAAGCAAGGAAGCTCATCAGTGAAAGAATATGTCAACAAATTCAATCAGTTAGCAAGGTTTGGCTTAGACTTAGTGAACACGCCGGAGAAGAAGGCACTGAGGTTCGTTAATGGATTGAATGAACCGTTGCAAGGGTTGGCTATGACACACATCCCTATGGGGGCCACCTTTGAGAAGCTAGTAGACATGGCACTCATGCACGAGGAGAACGGCGCTAAAGCTGATAAGGCACCCGAGAAGAAAGGGGATCAGAAGAAACCACAACAGCAATACAAGAAGGGTGGTAAAGACAATAATGGCAAGGGAAAGAAGAAATGCTTTAACTGTGGGACACCAGGCCATCTCAGCAAGGATTGCCGAAAGAAAAAGAAGACTGGTTGTTTCCACTGTGGCGAAGCGGGACATCTAGTGAAGGACTGCCCAAAGAAGGGGCAGAGGGCAGGAGCTACCTCGGGAGGACAGGTGCAGGCTCTTATGGCACCAGGGCAGGCAAGGGGACAAGTTCAGGCTCTCGCGGTCCCACCGCTGCAAGAACGAGGTAGAACCATTTCTTTTGAAAGCTTAATTTTTCTGTTTGATTATCCTGTCCGTACCTTATTCGATTCGGGCGCATCGCATTCGTTTATCTCTACATCATTAGTTGAATCACTGCACCTAAACACCAGTTTAGTAGAGGATCCCTTAGTTGTTTCGAATCCAATTGGAGGCTCAGCTTATTTGTCCATGATGTGTTTGGATTTGAAAATTTCTATACTTAGCATTGAGTTTAGATGTGATGCTTATGTGTTGGGCTTCACGGGCTATGGGCTAATTTTAGGAATGGATTGGTTATCCAGAAATGGGGTCGTTCTTGATTGTGAAAGGAGATTAGTTAGGCTCGTGACTCGCCTTGGTAACGCTCTCGAAATCTTTTGTAGTCCCATAAATTCCGTTATGCTAAGTTATTTAGAATCGCTTGACGCGTCTGAGGAAAATCTACAATCTGTTAGAGTGGTCCGAGAATACTCGGATGTGTTTGAGGAGGTGAAGGGCTTGCCTCCGAAGCGGGAGATAGATTTTCGAATATATCTTGTGGATAATGCGAAACCAGTATCTTTGCCAGTACGCCACATGGCTCCACGTGAAAGGAGGGAACTCAATAAGCAAGTGAAGGAGTTGCTTGAGAAGGGGTTCATAAGACGTAGTATATCAGAGTGGGGTGCTCCAGTAGTATTTGCCACGAAGGCGGATGGGCCCCTTAGACTTTGTGTGGACTATAGAGAACTTAATAAGATTACTAAGAAGAACAGACACCCACTGCCGAGGATTGACGATCTCTTCGATCAGTTAGTTGGTGCCTCAGTGTTTTCGCAGTTGGACTTAGCCACTGGTTTCCATCAGTTGAGAGTGGCTGAGGATAGTATTGACAAGACTACCTTTAGGACACCGGACGGTTTCTATGAATGGCTAGTGATGCCCTTCGGTTGGACAAACGCCCCCGCATACTTTGTTGATCTGATGAGTAGGGTGTTTAGGGAGTACCTTAACAAATTCGTGGTAGTCTTTGTAGATGACATCTTGATCTTTTCTAAGGACGAAGAAGAGCATGCCCTACATCTTAGGGAAATGTTGGAGACCCTACGAGCGCATAACCTTAAAGCTAAATTTTCTAAGTGTCACTTCTGGAGGAAGGAAGTACGATTCTTAAGGCACGTGGTTTCCAAAGAAGGGATAGCCATGGATCCCGCGAAGGTGGTGGCCATCCAAGATTGGAAGGTCCTTAAAAATGCTACCGAAGTGAGAAGTTTCTTGGGGTTGGCTGGCTACTATAGGAAGTTTATCAAAGACTTCACAAAGATATCAGCTCCATTAACACGCTTGACGAAGAAGAACCTAGTTTTCACATGGGACGTAGATTGTGATGATGCGTTCCAACGTTTGAAGAGAGCTTTGACCTCAGCCCCAGTCTTAGTGCTGCCAGACGGGAGTAAGCCATTTACCGTTTATACTGACGCTTGTGGGACAGGACTAGGTGCAGTCTTAATGCAAGAGGGAAGGGTAATAGCCTATGGTGGAAGGCAGTAGAGAGCGCATGAGAAGAATTACCCCACGCATGACCTAGAGTTGGCCGCTATTGTTTTCGCACTTAAGTCTTGGCGTCATTATCTTCTTGGCGAGAAATTTGAATTATTCACTGACCACAAATCTTTAAAATACTTATTCTCTCAAAGGAACTTGAACTTAAGGCAACAAAGGTGGATGGAGTTCTTAGCATCCTACGACTTCGAGATAGCATATACCCCTGGCAAGGGTAACGTGGTGGCAGATGCCTTAAGTAGAAAAAGATTATCCTTAAGTCCTTTGTTTGTTGAGCGGAGACAATTCTTGACGATGCACATCATTCGAAGATGACCATTCATCCCGGCGGGGACAAGATGTACAAAGACATGAAGCGAATTTTCTTTTGGGCCGGTATGAAGAAAGATGTGGCCAAGTATGTCGCTAGATGCTTGGTGTGCCAACAAGTAAAAGCGAAGCAAAAGAAACCCGGTGGGTTGCTTCACCCATTGGAGGTTCCACTATGGAAATGGGAAAGCGTCTCGATGGATTTTGTGGATGGATTACCAAGATCAAGGAAGGGTAATACGGTAATTTGGGTTATAGTAGATAGACTTACTAAGAGCGCACATTTCATTCCCATGAAGAATAAGAGGACTGCTCCATGGTTAGCTTCTGTATACGTCCGAGAAATAGTTCGTTTGCACGGTGTTCCTTCTAGCATAGTGAGTGACCGCGATCCTATTTTCACTAGCGAATTTTGGAGAAGCTTGCAAGAGGCGGTAGGGACTCAGTTATGTTTGAGCACCGCATATCATCCTCAGACGGAGGGCCAGACCGAGAGGGTGAATCGCATTCTAGAGGATCTTTTGAGGCTATGTATCCTAGACTTTGGGGATACATGGGAAGAGCATCTTCCATTGGTAGAGTTTGCATATAATAACAGCTTTCAGTCCAGCATTGGCATGGCACCTTTCGAAACTCTTTATGGACGACCTGGTCGTTCACCTACATGTTGGTGGGAATCTACGGATAAGATCTTACTTGGGCCCGATATGATTAGGGAGACTTCGGAGAAGATCGACTTGATTCGAAGGAGGATGAAAGCAGCGCAAGATAGGCAGAAATCTTATGCGGATAAGAGGACATATCTTGAGTTTGATGTTGGGGACATGGTCTTTATCAAAGTGTCTCCATTACGGAACGTTGTTCGCTTTGGGTCCGTTGGGAAGTTAGCACCAAGGTTCGTAGGGCCGTTTCCTATTAAGGAAAAGATTGGACGGATGGCGTATAGAGTGGAGTTGCCTGAGAGACTTAGTGGTGTACACGGCGTATTCCATGTGTCACATTTGAGGAAGTGCTTGCACGAGACCGCGGAAGTGGTAGAGCCGAGCTTGCTTAGAGAGGTGGAGATTGAGCGTGATGCGACGATTCGATGAGCTCCTACGCGCATTCTTGGGTCAGAGATCAAGAAGCTGAGGAATCGAGAGGTCATTCTAGTCAAAGTACAATGGGGAGATGATGAGAGCAATGCTACTTGGGAGACAGAAGAGAAGATGCGTTCACGATACCCTTTCCTTTTCGAGGGTATGTCCTTTAATTTCTCCTTTATCGCTTATCTTACCTTTAGAGTATCCTCTCGCTAGTATTCTTGACCTTTAGTTAGGATAATCCTATGGTTGAAACATGTGTTTGAGACATTTTATGTATGATGGATGCAAAGTGGATGCAAGTGTTTGCTAGTGGTTGCTCGTGGACGCATATACACACACTATTAGGCACTAGATCGGCTCAGTCACTTCATATTGCATATTGCATATAAATGGTCGTATTTAGTAAAATGGATGTATAATGCTTGTGTTATCATATGGATACTGCATTCGGATGATGATTGTGCACACATATAGAGATAATATGTAGCATTAAGGAACTTTTGCATACATAATGGACGCATGGCACTATCATGATTTGCATTAAGGAGGTCAACTGAATCAGTGGACCGCCAGATTTTGCATTAGATACGGACATATACACACACTGTGCATTTAAACATGAAAGCATTAGAAGTCTATAAGGACAATGGATGTATGTGTTTGATGGTTGAATAAATGGACGATTGGATGTTAGGATATACATTCTTCTTAACTTGAAGATTTCAGGGTCGAAATCCTTTAAGGAGGGGAGAATATAACACCCCGTAATTCTGTTAATATTAATATTCACAAATTAAAAATAACTAATCTCGGACGTGAGAATTGTGGGAAACGGGTTGTGCCATTGTGTTCATCTCAGAATTCTGGTTGAAATAGAGTCCGAGTTTGCGTGAATTGGACTTCGTATGAAGAAGTTATGGCCATCGGAAGTTTCAGAAAATACAAAACAGATTTCAGAAAATTTAAATTTCAAATTCGGAGTCAAATCAGGCTAGGCGGGAAATTTCCCGCCCAGCACCCCAGGTCGACTGGGGAGTCGACTGGGCAGTCGACCCCCCCCCCCCCCAGGTCGACCTGTGTGTCGACCTGTCCAGCGGCTAGGGTTTTGACTGAGCCCAATCTTGAGCTGCTGATGTGTCTTTAGGGATGAGTTGGCAAATTAAACGGTTCAGTTTCGTTCTGAGTTGATCAAACGGTCTAAATAAACCCTAAACTCTATAAATACCTTGGTAGTCTCTCACTCTAATTCACACGAAAAATAGAATATCCACCGTCATACCGCCGCCATGGAACTCAGTGTAGCCACCGCCAACTAAGAAGGAAGAAAAGCTAATCAAAACCTAATTCTACTCAACTCTAAAGCAAATCAAGACTCTCTTTTCTTCTCTAATTGTGAGTATGATGATCTTAACAAGATTATTGTTAAACTAATTAGGTTAAGTTATGAATGGATTACAAGTGAGTGATGCGAATTGTCATATATGTCGTTGTAAACCTTATGCTATCATGTATGTTGCAAATCCTATGTTATGTGATGATGATATCCTATATGTTGTAAATCATGCTATGATGATATTGTATAGGTTGTAGTTTTCTATGCTAAATTGTGATGAATCATACATGTTATAAAATCAAGATGTTATTATCTATGCTAATTAGTTCATGATAATCAAATCATGATGTTGATATTACTTGGGCTATATTGATCTATATGACAAATCACATATGCAAGCTTAGATTGATTAGTAAAGATTATGAACATATGCCATGACATCTATTTTGATCTAGAATTATGACATCTAGAATTATGCTATGACATATGTGAATTCTTTGCTAGTTCACACCATCATTATGTTGCCTAAAACCCCATATGCAAGTTTATACATAAATTTGGGTTATGATCATATCATGTAAATTGTGACATTTAACAAGTTGACACCTTTAGATCCTTAACATGTGTAGTTTATGCAAGTTTCACCCCTATTATGGTTGGATTATTTTATTTGTCTATATGTTGTGATAATTTATCTTTGTGCTATGAGTTAGACTATTCGAGTCTAACATATATTCTGCGTTGAATAAGCGAACGTATAATGTGGGGTAGGGGTAATATTAAGGATACAATAATAAGAAGTTGGGGTGCAATTGATATGATTTTGCATGCCATGAGTGGATGGCCATAATTGAGTCAATTATGGGCATCATTTAAAATTTGAGTTAATTAATAATTTGAATAGGGAATTATTAAAACTGGGGTAAAAGATTATAAGTGATAATCAATGCTTAGGACACGAGGTTGGACTCGTTTGTGACGTAAACCTGCCCGGACCCGCCCGGCAAATCCAGTGGTCACAAATGTCAGCCCAATGTGAGAGGTCCTAGGCCTAAACTAAAGCATAACAGTTGTAAAGACACGAGGTTAGACTCTTTTATGGTGTAAGACTGCCCGGACCCGCCCAGCATATCCAGCTGCCATAAATGCCAGTCTAATGTGAGAGGTCTTTATGAGGTTATGGCCTGAATGAATTAAGAAATACTTAACCAGACAAACATGTAAGGTGGGACATGGGGGTTAAGTGGGTGCCTTGGGTGGCATGAGGAATCTAGTGGGTGCCCTTAGTGGCATGTGAAATACGATTAGTAAGACTTAACCAAACACACATGTAAATGAACATGACTAAGAGGGTTAAGTGGGATATACTAGTGGTGACAAGCTTAGGTGGGTAGCTTGTAGGGGCATATTTCAACCAGTATCCCAAACGTTTCTTTGTGGGCTCGACCCAAGTCGAGGACGGGACACGCATGCTGGGTTTGACTATAAGAGGCCAAAACGGGGAGCGGTGGCAACGCAAGTCCAACGGGTTTCATATGCATGTGTGGACCCGGGCTGGTAGGTAAGACGTTGTTGCATCGTGTAGGTATAAGCCATGCATTCTCAAGTTGTATCGGGTTGCCACTTTAGGGGAGTGATACACCCCACTATGGGGCCATCACGGGAATCTACGAGTAGGGAGCCGATCGAAAGTGAGTAGTGGGGTACACCTAGTGGAGATAGGGGCAGACGGCGCCTATGTAGTCAGCTAGGGGTACGCAAGGCTATTTATATAGTTTCTGTGTGAAGCAAGTGGGATCAACCTTTAGGGTGACTGGTGTGGTGCAGTGTAGTAATTATTCGTTAGTAATTAGGTATTCCTTTAACGTTATCTTAAACGTTATCTTTATCTGCTCTTCCATACCTAATAGTTCATAGACATTTACTTGTCTTCCAGCTTATGCCTTAGTCTAGTTATTTTGATAATAGTATTGTTAGCATTATCATACTCGCCAGACTTTATGTCTGACCCCCTCCATTTCTATCCTTTTTCCCCCTCCAGGTCCTCAGGTTGGGCCCAGCTCTAGTGGAGCTTGATTAGATTTCTTTATCTCTCTTGGAAAGCTTGGACCATTGAAGTAAAGTCCAGCTTGTTATCTTCTTTAATGGCTATTTGTGTAATGGGATTATGTATTTTGTTTTTATGAAGATGGATATTGTACTTGACTCTGATTTATGGTTTTATGATGTAACAAACATGTTTAATTTCCGCTGCAATAAAATGAAGTTTTAGATTTCCAAGTACTACTTATTATCTGTCTTGTTGTAATTTTTCTGTTCTATATTCACTTATAACCTCCATGGAAGTTAATGCATTCCCTTTGTGAGTAACATTAATGGACGTGGGGTGTTACAATACCCGTACGAAGTGGTTTTCATATAATAAATCTAATCCCGGACTCTTTTATCAAATCAAACAGTTTGATTTCGTATTTAAAAACAACATCCACCATCGACTAGGAAGAATCTGAAGGTAGCACCGATGCTGGAGGCATGCAGCAACGTCGCCTCTTCCCTCAACCATGGTAAGTTCATCTTGCGCTGCACACTCCCTCGCTACAGTCAAACTTTTTTGTGTTTTAGGGTTCGCTGCTGCTGGTTTACATGCCTACACAGGGAGTCGTGTTAATATGGATTTTTTGTGGTGTTTTGATGTAAGCTTGATTACTTTGTACACTAATTTAGTATGTAATTAATCATGCTATGCACTACAAACTCCCTGCATGCAATTTGCATGCTTTATCGCACTGTTAGCCATCGGTCGGGCTTGTTGACCGATTATGTTATTATCTTATTAGTAATATTATCTAATTGGGTGTGTAGAATCGCTCTACACAACCGTTATGCTAAAAAAACATCCAAATTCCAAATTCCAAATTCTATTTATACTTCTATATATAGACTATTCGTATTATAACTCCCTTTACACTGCTACGTTCACATTCGATTTCAAATATTGGTGTTGAAACCGATTTTACTTCTCTATATAATTTCAGACTTATATATTTCATTTATCAAATGATAAATATTTTATTTAATTTATAAAACATTATTTATAAATTAATCTTCTCAATTTATCAATTAAAACAGATTCCATTTAAAATCTACTTTAAATCCATCTTCTCGTAGTTCTTTTATATCTCGCCAATTTCCTTTTATGATTCTATTTATTTACCAAATATTTCCTTTTATAACTCTATGCATTTCTCAAATAATTCCTTTTATAATTCTATTTATTTCCCAAATAATTCCTTTTATAATCCAATTTATTTTCCAAATATTTCCTTTTATAAAATTCTATTCATTTTATAAATATTCCATTTAATAAATATTTATATTCAATATCCACTCTCTTTCCT
Organism: Allium sativum; assembly: GCA_030737875.1. Lineage (NCBI taxonomy): Eukaryota > Viridiplantae > Streptophyta > Magnoliopsida > Asparagales > Amaryllidaceae > Allium > Allium sativum. The sequence goes on along the minus strand of CM060924.1, from coordinate 820,391,435 downwards.
TTTATATATTCCGATATTTACTTATGGTTTTCAAAAATACCAAACAAAAGGATCTATCATCATCCAGACACAAATGATCAATAACAGATTATACACCACATCATATATAACAATATATGAAAAACAGTATTATATATATTGAGGAATCCAGTTGGATCCATCTTACCTGTTTTCCTGCATCACAGATGTTAAACAATATAAATACATCAATTTCATTTCCTTATGAAATATTCTGATAAATAGAATCAATATTTGATTAATGATATATATTTATATATATTACTAGACCTATAATTTCGAACAATCAATTAGCAGTTCATCTAGACAATCAACACACAACAATCAACTATTATTTATCAATTCTTAAAATATGTTATAAAAATATAAATTGGCAGAGTTAGTGAGTTTTACTCACATTGTTCGGTTTATCGTTAAATAACGATAATCGTTGTTGATTCAGATCAGGCAATTTATTTCACTATAAACTGTAACGAGCTCCAATTCACTTTGAATTAGTTCCGCTGTGTATCCCTCGTCCATATGATCCTAACGGATCTTGTTTCATCAATTTCTGATCAAGTACAACGAAGTTATTAACATTACCAGTTTATATACATTAACTAAATTAAGTTAAACTAATTTCCTTTTATAATTGGGCCTTAGTCTTAGAAATCGGCCCATCACTTACCCTTAAACCCACATCTGATATACGCTGCATCTTCTTCTTCCAGGATTTCGTTCGAAGCTTGCTCGTTCAAAACAAAAAAACTATGTCGCTGTAAACATCTCAAATCCCCTTCTTCACTTTACACAAATCCAAACAAAAATCACCATTTCATTCTCCATCAAATTCTCTACCTCTCGACACCCTCAACAACATATACGACATCACCTTCTCTGATCCGTCGCTCAGCCTCTTCTTCCAGGAAAAACCGCATTATGCTTTATTGCCATTCACGCCACTTCAAATGCCAACTCCTCCTTCCACAACTCACGAAACAACAGGCCGACCCCATTGTCTACTTCCACTCTGCAGCCTTCTTCGCGTTATACTAGCAACGCTCTGTTCAACTGCAACTTTACCCATCGTGACTCCATGGTAGAACCGCACTGTTCAGTCTACTCACGACATTTATATATGTTTAATTCCACCAATTCCTGCCAAATTACTCCATTTGATCATACAAACCCATATACAACACCGAAAACTTGAATCGATGCTCCCTTTTCCAATTAATTTCAACCCTAACTACAAAAAACTAATGCTGTATTTTTCGCACGACCCCAAACAGAAGTCGAGCCCAGAAACTCCTATACGGTTGTGAAAAGGAAGTACTCCTGAATCTAAATATATACCTATTTCGATTAATATATTTTTCTGTGATTTTTCCTTGAATTTAAAAGTCTCCGTTTTGGGTTTGAGAAAGAATTTTGTGGCGGCTGGAACATTTGACCGTGAAGGAATTTTAGTTAGGGTTAGGAAAATTGCAGGGTATTTATAAGGAAGTATAATATATTTTTATTCGATTTAATATTCATTTTTAATCAATCATTGTCTGTGTTTATCATTTAAAAATATGTACGGTTACACACAATATCCAATTTCGACGGAAATGGATATGCAGCTACGGTTCGATATTATGGACCTAAAGAAACTTGTTTCGTTGAATTCTGAATTCGTTTGCTCACACTGTATATTTTTAAAGTCAAATTATTGACTGTTTTTCACATTAAAATCCTGTAGGCCACATATTAGCTCCAAAAATCACGAAAATTGAAATCTAACAATAATTTAATATTTTGGATCCAACAAAATTAGTTTCGTCACAAATGGAGGTCGTTTGCAAAAATGGCTATTTTCTGAGGTTCTAAACAAACCAATTAAATATTAATATATTTAAAAATAATTAAATTAAATAATAATAATTTGATATTATCGTATATATTCACATAGAATATCATATAGCCCCAAAATAAACATATCTGAATATATAACTCGATATTTCAAATCCCGATTAAATCGATATTCAATTTATATTAAAAATCCTTTTATAATATAAATAAATCATTATAAATTACAAAAGGAATCCGATAGCGACTTTTCGAAAATTTAATTTGGATATATCTCCCAATCTACACAACGAAATCTTGATTTTTCTCTTCTATTAGAAAAATATAGTTCACCAGCTCCAAACGTTTCTTGTTTCATAGAAATCCGACTTAAAACGGATTCTGTATATTCGTTTAAAGTTCGAATCACCAAATTACAAACTATCGCGCCATTATGGGCTTGATTTAAATTATATTATAATTAATACATTCAAACTTTGTTTAAATAATAAATTCGTTATTATAATTCAACTCTAAACTGAATCAAATATTATAAACAATCCAATTCACACAATATTGCGACCTCAATAAATTCTGACAATTTCAGAATTAAATATATTATTCTATTAATTATATTAATTAAATATTCAATATAATTGTAACAACCCGAAAATCTGGGCCTTTCTAAAAAATTTATTTCGGCAATTTTAGCGAATTTTGATTATTTAAAATGAATTATTTTAAATAAAAACGACGAGAAATTTATTTTGAATAAAATTCAATCGTATATAGTTATATAGATCGACGATAGAATATAAATAATTATATATAATTATAAAAGGAATTGAAAATGGCGCGGTAGTTCGATAATTCGATTTCAAACTTCAATTGAATGTACCGGGTGCAAAACAATCCGGATTTTAGTGAAACCAAAAACATTAGGATCTATTTGTGAATATCTTTCTAACGAATCCGAAAAATCGAAATTTCATAGCGGGGATAAAAAGATATGTCCAGTTGAAAATTCGGAATAGTCGCTATGGAATTCAGGCCCTTAAAAATGGAAATTTTGCAAACGACCTCGGATTTCAACGAAACAACTTTTGTTGGATCCGTGTTGTAAAGTTATTGCTAGATTCCAAATTTCATAATTTTTCGAATCAATATGTGAGCGTGGCAAAGGAAAACGCGTTTGACCAGTTTCAGTTGATTTTAATCGACTGGAAAATGGCCGTTTTTCAAACGGTCTCAGAATTCGACGAAACTAGTTTTGTTAGGACCGTATCGTCAACACGAAGCTAGAAAATATTTTTCAGGAATTTTTCGAGTTAGTATGTGACCCCGGTAATTTGAAATGTACGTTTAAAATTCAATATAAGGATTTAAATTTTAATTTGAATGAAAACTGATCGTAACAATCGAATTGGCTTGTGAAACATATCCCATTGTGTTCAGAATGAGGGTAATACGCTAGGAACGACAGTCGTTGGGTCTCGTTGGGAGGTCAAATATAAAAGTCAACCTTAGTGGATAAAATAATAATTAATTAATAATAATAACTCACCCCTCCTTATTCTCTCTCCCCCTTTTTAATTCGTTCAGAAACCCGATGGAAAAAAAATAGAAAAGGGCAGAGCCGTAGCGCCGCCGTCGGATCCGGTCGCTCGCCCCTCCATTGCTGCGCGCCTCCGCTAGGGAGCAGCCCCCTCCCCTTGCTCCGACAACCTCAAATCCCGCTCCTCCAGGCCGCGACCCAAGCCCTGAAACCCCCCCCCCCCAAACCGCCAGCCAACGCCTCCTCCTGCCTCCTAGCCCCAGCGCCGCCTGCCTGAGCGCCTCCCTCCACCTGCACACACACCGACGCAGCCATCTTCCACCCCCACCTCCGATTCAACAGCGAATACCCCCCTCCTCCTCTGAAAGCAACTGTAAGTTTTATAATTTCTTTTACTTTATCCAAAATCTGAAATTTATATTGTTTTAAAACTGAAATTATATTATTTAAAAACTGAAATTTATATTGTTTAAAAACTGAAAATAACATTGTTTTTGAAACTAAATTGACATTGCTTTGAAAATATAAACTAGAGTTGTTTTTGAAAATACAAACTCGAGTTGTTCTTGAAAAGTATAACCTAGAATGTTGATTTTGAAAAATAAGATTTTTATTGAAGGGTTTACATAAAAATAATATTTTTTTTGAAAAGTAAAAATATAATTTTTATTCATATGAATGACAAGTAAAAATAGGATTTTTATATATTGAATAGCGAAGTAAAAATTCGATTTTTATGTATGTAGTGGCTACGGGCGGAGAAAGTGATAAGAGACGAGAACAGTGAAGATTTCCTGCATTAGAAATGCCATGGAGTTAGGATAGCTTTCGGTGAGAATTTCTCACCTTTCAATTTCATTTTCTAGTTATATATATATATATATATATATATATATATATATATATATATATATACACTAGGATGCAGACGGTGCTTAGTAGCACCCGACACAATCGTCCACAGACCATGGACTTGTTTGTTTGGTTGCATAAATTAGTTAGATGATTTGATTTGAATTTGGTTGTTTGGTGAATTTGATTGATGTGTGAATGGCGTGGGCCTTCACTAGACCGGGGATAAGGCTAGGCCTCGTCCCGTTTCTAGTATTGTGTCGTTATGCCGCCGAAATTTTCTAAAATAAGTTAGAAAAATAAAAATATCATTTTTATTGTGTAAATGAACTGAATAGAAATTCATGTGTTGAAATAAAATATTTTATCGTTAAAAATATAATTTTTAACGTGGAAGTGAATAAAATAAAATATTCATTTATAAACCAGACGGTTTGTTTATGTACACCTATTTGAAGGACATTGATTGGGACAATAAATTTTACACATCGCCCAACTGCACAAATAAAATCTGTGTTTGATTGTTTGAAACCCCACACGGGTGTTGGGACGAAATTTGAAGTTCACTCATCCTGATTGATTAAATATGTCGATCGATTGATTGACAGGCTGTTATAAGCGTTAGATATCTATATTTGATGCTTATACAGTGTAGTGCACTTTGGTTGATGGTTGATTATTTTTCAATGCTATTATATACGTGTGATGTATGAAAATCCATATAATTAATATTATATGGTGATTGATTGGGCCTCATTCCAATTTAGAAGATAAAGAATAATATAAAATAAAGGTTCATGTGTTGACTGTACTCATCCGTTGAGATTAGTCATGTGTTGAACGAAATATTTTAATAATAAAATTTACTTCTTTATCAATATAAAATAAAGGTTCATGTGTTGACTGTACTCATCCGTTAAGATTAGTCATGTGTTGAACGAAATATTTTAATAATAGAAATATTTGAAAAAGAAATATGTAAGAAAGAAATATTCGAAATAGAATATTTGAAAATAGAAACATATGAAGCCGTGTTGGTTAGATTGACGCCATTTTGACGTGAACGATATTTGTATCGATTTTATTTATTTTATAATGAATATCGAAAGTGATTTCAAAATCTGATTAATTGAATATAAATGAATTCGAATTGAAATTGAATAAAATGAATTCGAATTAAAATTGAATTGAATTTAATTAGAACTGAAATTGAATTAGAAATCAATTTAAATTAAAATCGATTTGAAATGAATTTAAAACGAATTTATATTGGAATATTCAATTTTGATTTGAAATTGAACATGAAGTTGAAACCGTTTTGAAAATGAATTTAAAACGATTTATAAAACACGTTTTAAAAGGAAATTGACGAAGTATATATTATATATATTATATATATATAATATAATGGCCTGAAGTATACGCGCCGCGCCGCTGCAGTTCGCGAATTTCGACCATTGACTTCGAACGGATATTACGGGAGATCCGACCGTCGGATTCTCCTAAAACCGGAACCGTTGGGTTCGTATCGAAAAGAGATTTCTAATGAATATTAAAAATTCAAAATCTAACGGTTGGATTTGGAATTATGTCCAAATAAAATTTGAAAAAGGTCGTTGTAAGTGCAGTTCGATGGCCATTGATGGAAATCGACTGTACGGGCCTTGATAAAATTATTAAAAATAGTAATAATTAGTGTAAAATCATAAGAAATGATTTGGGAAAAATTGGGATGAAAACTCTATATTTGAAAAGATAAAAATAGATTTTTATCGAAATGAACTAGTTTTGAACTAGAATTATAATTCTATTTATTTTTAAATAAATAAATTGAATTTGAAAGGGTTTTAAAAATAACCAGAATTTCCAATGATTGTATTGGAGTGGATTTGAATCGAAATCGTCCTCGGAATATTTCGATGTTGGAATTCGTGATTATACAGATGTTGTTATGGAAATTTGAAAGAAATATATATATATATCGTTATTTCCAATACGACATTTGTTAATCGTAGATTTTGATATTGAATATAAGCCGATATGTTTTCTATTCAGAGCCTTGTATTGAATATAAAATGTGATTTGGGGTTTGTCGTGAATGGTGTCTTCATTAACACTGTTCTTGAACCCAGTAGAGAAAAGATTAAATCTTTTTATTTAGATTTAATGAAGTGTATTAATTAAATGATATTTAATTGGAATTGAATTGATATTGATTTTTGGGTTTATCGTGAACAGTGTTTTTAAATAACACTTGTTCTTTAACCCGATAGTTAATGGAATGATATTTTGGGTTTACCGTGTTTTAAATGACACTGATTCTTTAACCCAGTCAAAGGTTAAAACTAAGTGGAGTTTTAATGAATCTTTAATTAGATTGAAATAATCGAAATGGAGTATCACCAGTTTTGCTCCAGGCAATAGTTAAATCTTTAATTAGATTTGAACGTGAAATGGTAATTGAATTTACCGATAACACCGTGGTGTTATATATGAAGTATAACCAGTTTTACTTCATGGGATGAATAGGTTGGGATTGGGAAATCAAAACAAATGATTACTTCGATAAGTCGAAGATGAAGACGGTGGTTGAAGACCGGAGGTCTTCACATCGTTTGGGTGATTACTGATGATCTTGATTGGGCTGTACACCCAAGAAGATGGAAACAGTTGGTGATCGTCCAGACGTACTTGGAGATCGATGGATATGCGGGGTACTAGGTGCCTCCGGTTTCGTTCAGACCCAGAGCGAACTTGTAAATGGACTGTGTATCTGACATTGGATTTTAGTCCGTGTGATTGATCTCTATTAAATATATATCTGTTTGGCGGCGGAGAATTTATTCTCTTGCTTAACGCCCTTCTCCGAGACGTACGAGCTCAGGGGTTATATATTGATGGATATCAAACGCATGGAGTGAATTGCCTGTGTGGCATGCCCAAGTGGCAATTGATCGAGGCTTATGTTGAAAAGCAAAGTCTTGTGGTGATGATCAAAGCACAGCCTGTGTGGCACAGCTTTGTGTAACGTGAATTCGCGAGCCTCGCACCCCGGTTGTGAACAAAAACGGGAGATGGACCTCAGGGAGGGCATGCGTTTCTTTCTAGCTAGGGTGGTGTCAGTGACCTTCCAGCCCTGACATTTATATACTTTTCACCTGTGTGGTTGTTGCTGTTGCGAGGCGCCTCGGTTTGATCGGACGATCCTGGTCCGATGGAGTCATTCGTTGGCTCACTTACGCCCCAAAGGGCGGGGAAACGCAGTGTTCAGGAATTTTAATCCACATCGGTGGACCGACCATGACGATCCAAAGGCTTGACAGAGTACTTGCCTGAGGCTCGGGCTAGAGAGTCTCGAATCGGTTGAGGACTATCTTTTGCCTCGGTTCATAGACGGAAATCCTATTTCCAAATACGCGACTTTGCGATTTTGAATGTATGACCTATATATGGCGACATAGTGTTATGGGGCATTCACGCCGCCTATGATTGATACTTATGATTTGAAGTTGTTTTATACACTATACACTTATAATAGTATCAAATGATTTCTTTTAAACGTATCAAGCATTCTTGGCTATTATAAGGTAAAAACCCTATCCCCCGGCTTGCGTTGCATTGTATGATAGGACCTGAGTCTTATAATAGCTTCATTTTTCTTTATTTAGCATTGCGTTGTTGTTTTATGCACTGGTATTCTTGGGAGGAAACCCGTTCCGTGTTATTCGGCGTGGTCCCTTGATTTACCAAACTTTAAAAATAAAGATTAATAACTGTTTTAGTTCTCACACCAGTCACATGACTGACTTGGAGTTTATTGTTTTAACCTAAACTCTGGGTGCCCTTATTTTGACACGGGCAGCTAGTAGTTTTGGTTTTTTGCAGATTTATATTCACAGGATCCTGGTTTACAGCTGGAACGATATCCGGAAAGCTTTGTATCCGTATATCTCCTTCTAGTTGTGTATTGTATTATTTTCCGCTGCTATGTAATTTATTGTAATCTCTGATATTTCTGTGTAATATTCATTTTTACTCTGTATATTCTTGTAATCTGATGCATTGTTGTAATATACAATGAAATGTTCTTCCGTCTGCGTTCTATCTTGTGGCTTGTTCTCGAACTATCCGCGCTTCCCTTCACGGGGAAGTTACGGGGTCTTTACAGTTGGTATCAGAGCTTTGGTTTACAAAGCTTAGAGAACAAGGCACATTAGAACCCTACGAAAGAATTCATCAGAAATTGGATTAGTAATATCCAATTAGAATGACTCGTTAGAGATGGGATCAGTAGTATCCTAGAACGAGTGTGAAGAGTAAATTTTTAAAATAAAAATGAAAACCAATTTTGTTTTGAAAATTTAAAATCAATTATTCGTATTTGATTATTTAGTTTATATTGATTTGGACAGTCCAGTATATAAAGATTTTGCATATACGCCTTGCAAACGGGTATTTGAAATTTTAATATACTGGATAGATATAGATTCACACTCTAGTCGCCCGATGATGATTCTGATGATTGTAGCTACATCATCAGAATTAGTGTTCGAGTGTCGAAGGTGTGATATTTATATATCTCCTATTGACTGGTGTGAGAACCAAAATTAGATAGGGCCTATTGTTGTGATTTGGCATCAAAAATCTGATTTTTGACTATATATCAAAGTTATGAATTTCAAAAGCTAATCAACTAATTGATTGGTGGTTGTGTTGTTTGATTATTGTTTGTTAGTTGAAATTTTAACCATATAGCCAATTTGATCAAATAGTGAATATTATTGAAATTTGGCCGCATTTGCTTGCATATACACGTACTTACATTGAGCAGGTCATAGCAAGGAGGCTAGAGCAGAGAATAAAATTTGTTTGCCGACAAATAGGTACATGTTTACTACATAATTTACTGTTTTGTTTGGGTGATGATGATTTTATGAGCCTATTGGCTAGCCGCTTGGCTTTTTCTTTTTCTTTTTAAGATCAGAAGGCCTATATGGAAATTTCGGGATTTTCCCGTGGCTCCCGGTGCAGGGGAGGTTATGGCGAAATTTTTCGAAAATTTAGGGTGTTAGCCAAATTTTTGAAAATTCTCAGAAACTGAAAAGTTGGAGAATGGAAGCCAGATCGAGCGTCGAGTTGATTAATCAAACTACTTTCGACTTTGTTCCTTTTCGGGGACGAAAAGTTTTAAGTGGGGGAGATTGTAACAACCCGAAAATCTGGGCCAGTTTAAATTTTTTATTTCGGCAATTTTAGCGAATTTTGATTAATATAAATAATTATATATAATTATAAATGGAATTGAAAATGGTGCGGTAGTTCGATAATTCGATTTCAAACTTCAATTGAATGTACCGGGTGCAAACAATCCGGATTTTAGTGAAACCAAAAACATTAGGATCTATTTGTGAATATCTTTCTAACGAATCCGAAAAATCGAAATTTCATAGCGGGGATAAAAAGATATGTCCAGTTGAAAATTCTGAATAGTCGCTATGGAATTCAGGCCCTTAAAAATGGAAATTTTGCAAACGACCTCGGATTTCAACGAAACCACTTTTGTTGGATCCATGTTGTAAAGTTATTGCTAGATTCCAAATTTCATAATTTTTCGAATCAATATGTGAGCGTGGCAAAGGAAAACGCGTTTGACCAGTTTCAGTTGATTTTAATCGACTGGAAAATGGCCATTTTTCAAACGGTCTCAGAATTCGACGAAACTAGTTTTGTTAGGACCGTGTCATCAATACGAAGCTAGAAAATATTTTTCAGGAATTTTTCGAGTTAGTATGTGACCCCGGTAATTTGAAATGTACGTTTAAAATTCAAAATAAGGATTTAAATATTAATTTGAATGAAAACTGATCGTAATAATCGAATTGGCTTCTGAAACATATCCCATTGTGTTCAGAATGAGGGTAATACGCTAGGGACGACAGTCGTTGGGTCTCGTTGGGAGGTCAAATATAAAAGTCAACCTTAGTGGATAAAATAATAATTAATTAATAATAATAACTCACCCCTCCTTATTCTCTCTCCCCCTTTTTAATTCGTTCAGAAACCCGATGGAAAAAAATAGAAAAGGGCGGAGCCCTAGCGCCGCCGCCAGATCCGGTCGTTCGCCCCTCCCTTGCTGGGCGCCTCCGCTAGGGAGCAGCCCCCTCCCCCTTGCTCCGACCACCTCAAATCCCGCTCCTCCAGGCCGTGACCCAAGCCCTGAACCCCCCCCCCCCGAAACCGCCAGCCAACGCCTCCTCCTGCCTCCTAGCCCCAGCGCTGCCTGCCTGAGCGCCTCCCTCTACCTGCACGCACACCAATGCAACCATCTTCCACCCCCACCTCCGATTCAACAGCGAACACCCCCCTCCTCCTCTGATAGCAACTGTAAGTTTTATAATTTCTTTTACTTTATCTAAAATCTGAAATTTATATTGTTTTAAAACTGAAATTATATTATTTAAAAACTGAAATTTATATTGTTTAAAAACTGAAAATAACATTGTTTTTGAAACTAAATTGACATTGCTTTGAAAATATAAACTAGAGTTGTTTTTGAAAATACAAATTAGAGTTGTTCTTGAAAAGTATAACCTAGAATGTTGATTTTGAAAAATAAGATTTTTATTGAAGGGTTTACATAAAAATAAGATTTTTATTGAAAAGTAAAAATATAATTTTTATTCATATGAATGACAAGTAAAAATAGGATTTTATATATTGAATAGCGAAGTAAAAATAGGATTTTTATATATTGAATAGCGAAGTAAAATTTTGATTTTTATGTATGTAGTGGCTACGGGCGGAGAAAGTGATAAGAGACGAGAACAGTGAAGATTTCCTGCATTAGAAGTGCCTTGGAGTTAGGATAGCTTTCGGTGAGAATTTCTCACCTTTCAATTTCATTTTCTAGTTATATATATATACTAGGATGCAGACGGTGCTTAGTAGCACCCGACACAATCGTCCACAGACCATGGACTTGTTTGTTTGGTTGCGTAAATTAGTTAGATGATTTGATTTGAATTTGGTTGTTTGGTGAATTTGATTGATGTGTGAATGGCGTGGGCCTTCACTAGACCGGGGATAAGGCTAGGCCACGTCCCGTTTCTAATATTGTGCCGTTATGCCGTCGAAATTTTCTAAAATAAGTTAGAAAAATAAAAATATCATTTTTATTGTGTAAATGAACTGAATAGAAATTCATGTATTGAAATAAAATATTTTATCGTTAAAAATATAATTTTTAACGTGGAAGTGAATAAAATAAAATATTCATTTATAAACCAGACGGTTTGTTTATGTACACCTATTTGAAGGACATTGATTGGGACGATAAATTTTACACATCGCCCAACTGCACAAATAAAATCTGTGTTTGATTGTTTGAAACCCCACACGGGTGTTGGGATGAAATTTGAAGTTCGCTCATCCTGATTGATTAAATATGTCGATCGATTGATTGACAGGCTGTTATAAGCGTTAGATGTCTATATTTGATGCTTATACAGTGTAGTGCACTTTGGTTGATGGTTGATTATTTTTCAATGCTATTATATACGTGTGATGTATGAAAATCCATATAATTAATATTATATGGTGATTGATTGGGCCTCATTCCAATTTAGAAGATAAAGAATAATATAAAATAAAGGTTCATGTGTTGACTGTACTCATCCGTTGAGATTAGTCATGTGTTGAACGAAATATTTTAATAATAAAATTTACTTCTTTATCAATATAAAATAAAGGTTCATGTGTTGACTGTACTCATCCGTTGAGATTAGTCATGTGTTGAACGAAATATTTTAATAATAGAAATATTTGAAAAAGAAATATGGAAGAAAGAAATATTCGAAATAGAATATTTGAAAATAGAAACATATGAAGCCGTGTTGGTTAGATTGACGCCATTTTGACGTGAACGATATTTGTATCGATTTTATTCATTTTATAATGAATATCGAAAGTGATTTCAAAATCTGATTAATTGAATATAAATGAATTCGAATTGAAATTGAATACAAATGAATTCGAATTGAAATTGAATTGAATTGAATTAGAACTGAAATTGAATTAGAAATCAATTTAAACTAAAATCGATTTGAAATGAATTTAAAACGAATTTATATTGGAATATTCAATTTTGATTTGAAATTGAACATGAAGTTGAAACCGTTTTGAAAATGAATTTAAAACGATTTATAAAACACGTTTTAAAAGGAAATCGACGAAGTATATATTATATATATATATATATAATATAATGGCCTGAAGTATACGCGCCGCGCCGCGGCAGTTCGCGAATTTCGACCATTGACTTCGAACGGATATTACGGGAGATCCGACCGTCGGATTCTCCTAAAACCGGAACCGTTGGGTTCGTATCGAAAAGAGATTTCTAATGAATATTAAAAATTCAAAATCTAACGGTTGGATTTGGAATTATGTCCAAATAAAATTTGAAAAAGGTCGTTGTAAGTGCAGTTCGATGGCCATTGATGGAAATCGACTGTACGGGCCTTGATAAAATTATTAAAAATAGTAATAATTAGTGTAAAATCATAAGAAATGATTTGGGAAAAATTAGGATGAAAACTCTATATTTGAAAAGATAAAAATAGATTTTTATCGAAATGAACTAGTTTTGAACTAGAATTATAATTCTATTTATTTTTAAATAAATAAATTGAATTTGAAAGGGTTTTAAAAATAACCAGAATTTCCAATGATTGTATTGGAGTGGATTTGAATCGAAATCGTCCTCGGAATATTTCGATGTTGGAATTCGTGATTATACAGATGTTGTTATGGAAATTTGAAAGAAATATATATATATCGTTATTTCCAATATGACATTTGTTAATCGTAGATTTTGATATTGAATATAAGCCGATATATTTTCTATTCAGAGCCTTGTATTGAATATAAAATGTGATTTGGGGTTTGTCGTGAATGGTGTCTTCATTAACACTGTTCTTGAACCTAGTAGAGAAAAGATTAAATCTTTTTATTTAGATTTAATGAAGTGTATTAATTAAATGATATTTAATTGGAATTGAATTGGTATTGATTTTTGGGTTTATCGTGAACAGTGTTTTTAAATAACACTTGTTCTTTAACCCGATAATTAATGGAATGATATTTTGGGTTTACCGTGAACCGTGTTTTAAATGACACTGATTCTTTAACCCAGTCAAAGGTTAAAACTAAGTGGAGTTTTAATGAATCTTTAATTAGATTGAAATAATCGAAATGGAGTATCACCAGTTTTGCTCCAGGCGATAGTTAAATCTTTAATTAGATTTGAACGTGAAATGGTAATTGAATTTACCGATAACACCGTGGTGTTAGATATGAAGTATAACCAGTTTTACTTCATGGGATGAATAGGTTGGGATTGGGAAATCAAAACAAATGATTACTTCGGTAAGGTTCGTTAATCCCGACTAGTTGAATCAAAATTCAAAAGAAGATTAAAGAATAAATTTAAAGGATTTATCTTTGATAAAATTAATGGGAACCTTTCCCTATGAATGTGAACTTTAGAAACTAACTGTCGGTTAGCTAAGCAGAATGGTTTTCTGGATATTGACCTGATGTTGGTTTCGGCCTTCGGGGTTAATATTTGGGGAATTATTCTCTAGATTAATTTACGGTTAGTGACTGATGAATTGGAATGAGGCGTATGTTGTGTTTGTGTAACACTTATTTAAAGTATACGCGAGTTATTTGGAAAGACCGGGTTATCCCATTCCGAATAACTGATACGACGATAAGTCGAAGATGAAGACGGTGGTTGAAGACCGGAGGTCTTCACATCGTTTGGGTGATTACTGATGATCTTGATTGGGCTGTACACCCAAGAAGATGGAAACAGTTGGTGATCGTCCAGACGTACTTGGAGATCGATGGATATGCGGGGTACTAGGTGCCTCCGGTTTCGTTCAGACCCAGAGCGAACTTGTAAATGGACTGTGTGTCTGACATTGGATTTTAGTCCGTGTGATTGATCTCTATTAAATATATATCTGTTTGGCGGCGGAGAATTTATTCTCTTGCTTAACGCCCTTCTCTGAGACGTACGAGCTCAGGGGTTATATATTGATGGATATCAAACGCATGGAGTGAATTACCTGTGTGGCATGCCCAAGTGGCAATTGATCGAGGCTTCTGTTGAAAAGCAAAGTCTTGTAGTGATGATCAAAGCACAGCCTGTGTGGCACAGCTTTGTGTAACGTGAATTCGCGAGCCTCGCACCCCGGTTGTGAACCAAAAACGGGAGACGGACCTCAGGGAGGGCATGCGTTTCTTTCTAGCTAGGGTGGTGTCAGTGACCTTCCAGCCCTGACATTTATATACTTTTCTCCTGTGTGGTTGTTACTGTTGCGAGGCGCCTCGGTTTGATCGGACGATCCGGTCCCGATGGAGTCATTCGTTGGCTCACTTACGCCCCAAAGGGCGGGGAAACGCAGTGTTCAAGAATTTTAATCCACATCGATGGACCGACCCTGACGATCCAAAGGCTTGACAGAGTACTTGCCTGAGGCTCGGGCTAGAGAGTCTCGAATTGGTTGAGGACTATCTTTTGCCTCGGTTCATAGACGGAAATCCAATTTCCAAATACGCGACTTTGCAATTTTGATTGTATGACCTATATATGGCGACATTGTGTTATGTGGCATTCACGCCGCCTATGATTGATACTTATGATTTGAAGTTATTTTATACACTATACACTTATAATAGTATCAAATGATTTCTTTTAAACGTATCAAGCATTCTTGGCTATTATAAGGTAAAAACCCTATCCCCCGGCTTGCGTTGCATTGTATGGTAGGACCTGGGTCTTATAATAGCTTCATTTTTCTTTATTTAGCATTGCGCTGTTGTTTTATGCGCTGGTATTCTTGGGAGGAAACCCGTTCTGTGTTATTCGGCGTGGTCCCTTGATTTACCAAACTTTAAAAATAAAGATTAATAACTGTTTTAGTTCTCACACCAGTCACATGACTGACCTGGAGTTTATTGTTTTAACCTAAACTCCGGGTGCCCTTATTTTGACACGGGCAGCTAGTAGTTTTGGTTTTTTTCAGATTTATATTCACAGGATCCTGGTTTACAGCTGGAACGATATCCGGAAAGCTTTGTATCCGTATATCTTCTTCTAGTTGTGTATTGTATTATTTTCCGCTGCTATGTAATTTATTGTAATCTCTGATATTTCTGTGTAATATTCATTTTTACTCTGTATATTCTTGTAATCTGATGTATTGTTGTAATATACAATGAAATGTTCTTCCGTCTGCGTTCTATCTTGTGGCTTGTTCTCGAACTATCCGCGCTTCCCTTCACGGGGAAGTTACGGGTCTTTACAATAATTTAATTAAACAACCATTTGAATCTCTAAATCACTATTTAAATAATTAAATTAATTAATTATTATACCGTAAAAATACAGGATGTTACATTCTGCCCCCCTAAAATGATTTCGTCCTCGAAATTGCTAAGGTAGAAAACAAACCCTACTAATTGGGTTAAAAATTTATTTGTTTTACTTATCAACTTCAGTTTTAACTAAACCAGTTTATTTCAACTAAAATATTAATTTATTCCTATTAACAAATATTTCAAAAATCCTGAAAATTTTCTAACACCCGAAATTTTCGAAAAATTTCACCTTCGTCTCCTTTGTACGGCTCAATCGGTAAAACCACAAATCGCCTCTCTAGGCCTTCTCCAATCCAAAAAGAATCAAATAGCCAACCCAATGCAAAATATAAACTTGTACCTTTTTGTTGGGCATATCAACTCTACCACTTCTGTAACGACCCGGAAAATCTGAACCAATTTAAATTTTTTTTATTGGCTATTTTAGTGGATTTAAAATATTTAAAATAAATATTTTAAATAATAGCGATGAAAACTGAGTTTGAATCGACAATTGAAAAGGAATATAATTAATTCTAATTATAAACAAGGCCTGAAATGGCGCGGTAGTTTCAAAATTTGAATTCAAACTTTGACTGACTGTACCGGGTGCAAAACAAAACGGATTTGAGTGAAACCAAAAATATTTAAATCTGTTAGTGAATACCTTTCTTACGAATCTAAAAAATCGAAGTTTCATAGCGGAAAGCAAAGGTTATGGCCAAATGAATTTTCTGAAAGGTCGCTATGGAAATTTTATAGCCCGTGAAATTGGCCATTTCGCAAACGACCTCGGAATTCGAAGAAACCACTTTTGTTGGATCCGGTATGTGAAGTTATTGCTAGGTTTCAAATTTCATAATTTTTGAAGCTAGTATGTGAGCGTGGCAAAGAAAAATGTGTTTTGGTCGATTTCTATTAAATTGGATCGACCAGAAAAGGGCCATTTTACAAACGGTCTCAGAATCTGACGAAACTAGTTTTGTTGGGACCGTATCATCAAAACATAGCTAGATTTATTTTTCGGGAATTTTTAGAATCAGTTTGTGGCCCTGGCAAATTGGAATGTAAGTTCAAATGAAATATTGAATGTTTATATTTTAATTTGAAGGAAAACTGACTGAAACATTCGAATGGGCCTTCAAAACATATTCCATTGTGTTCAGAATGGGGGTTAAACGCTAGGGACAAAAGTCGTTGGGTCTGGATTGGAGTTCGTGGCGAGAAACCCTATTTTTTTTGAAATAAATACTCTCCCGGCCAATCAGAAAATTAGAAAAAAAAAAGCGCATCGTATTTTCTCTCTCCCCGATGCGGATTTTAAGGCGGAAACGACTTCGAAGCTTCCCTCCCCGTTTCCGATCGCCACAGCCACCATCAGCCCCACCTCCAGTTGAACTTTTTGAAGCCCTCCTCCTCCTCTTCAAATCCATACCTGCTGCTCCTCCTATCATCGCTCCATCACCGAGAACCACCGCCCTGAAGTTGCGCCGCCTCGAAGCCCACCACGCCTTGACTGCCGCACCGAGTGGGACCCCCTCACCCTTGTTTTGTGCGCCTCTCCAAGCACTACAAGGTGGCATAGGCCGATCGACTTCAAGTGCAACGGATCGGAAGAAAATTCAAAACCTAGTTTTGAATCAAAAGGAAGGTATACGGCTGTTAATTATTTAACTGATTTCAACATTTTAAAATCATCGCAAACTATGATTATCGAATAAAAATCATATCTTTTTCGTTTCTTGTCGAAATTCAGTGAAACAAGAGACAGTGGACTCGTGTGGACGCCTTCTACATTCTAGAAGAGACCACATATTTTTCTGAGCCTTCTGCTATTTTTGGTGGAGTGGAACCCAATGTGAGATTTCTAATTTATAAACGATATGGAAAACGACGATGTATAAATTATATAGTCGATGTATGGGTTATATAAGCGTTGTACACCTCATGTATAAGCGTTGTATAAGTTGTACGTTCGATGTATAAGTTATATATGCGTTGTAAAAATTATATATGTGTTGAAATAGAAGAGAAATGCTATATATATATATATATATATATATATATATATACACGCCCCTCGTCCACAAAACATGGACGATATTTATTGGTTGTGATTGGTGTGAAAATTGATTGATAGCGAATGGTTGATTGAAATTGTTTGTGGTTGAAATTGATTGATTGTGGTTGAAAAATACCCGTTTGTGGTTGAGAAATAATTGGTTGAAACCACATAGGATTAGTTTGTGGAAATGAAAAATAATATACATGCCGTCTGTGTGCGAACTAGATGCATGATTCCCCATTGTCAAAAGCTGCGAGGCTTTAAGGTAGAGCGAGGAGCCGTACTAGGGGCGGTCCCGGTTTTAACTACCCTGCCGTTATGCTGCCGAAATTTTGAATAATATTCATGTGTTAGAATTATTTTCATTTGTTGAAACTATATTTATTCGTTGAATAGAAAACCTTCATGTGTTGAATTGAAATTCATTCGTTGAATAAAAAATCATGTGTTGAATGGTATTCGTGTTTTAAATAAATTGTTTTAACAATAAAAATCACATTTTTACTCTATATATGTAAACTATAGAAAACCTTCATGTGTTGAAACTATATTCATTCATTTGATAGAAATTCATGTGTTGAATGGTATTCGTGTTTTAAATATAAAAATTACCTTTTTATCTATATATATAAACTATAGAAAACCTTCATGTGTTGAATCGTAATTCATTCGTTGAATTGAAATTCATGTGTTGAATGGTATTCATATTTTGAAAGAAATTGTTTTATAATAAAAATCCTATTTTTATCACCTATATTAACTATATAAAATAGTCGAGTTTTGAAATAAATTGTTTTACATTAAAAATCACTTTTTTATTATATACATGAATTGTTAAGTGAAGTGTTGAAATAGAAAACAGTTAGATAAAAATATCATTTTTATCAAATGTATGAAAATCATATAGTTTTGAAATCGAAGAATCGATATATATATATATAAATAGAATTGAAATATATCGAATAACGAAGCTGCAGTTCGTATTTTGAAACCGTGATTTCAAACGATTAGTGCGGGAGATCCGACCATCGGATTTTCCCGAAACCAAAACCGTTGGGTTCGCTTTGGAAATACCTTTCCAATGACACCAACTTTGTAAAGATCCAACGGTTGGATTGTCTGGAATGTTTAATTCAAATCTGAAGAAAAACAGCGCCAGAATCGATTATATATATATATATGTAAATATAATTATATTAAATCGAATAACGACGCTGTAGTTCGTATTTTGAAATCGAAACTTCAAACGATTATACCTGTGACGATCCCAAAACCCCGTGACACGGTGTTAAGGATAATCATTGGAATATAACACATTAATCATCTTTAGCAGATCACAGATAATAGCATAAACAGAAAATAGAATAATTTACACACATATGACAGCGGAATCATATAGATATTATCACATCAGAGAAGCACAGTACAGGATACAACTTAGTGCATAATGATACATAGTCAGTCACCATCGCCTGAGGCAGAATCATACATAAAGGGTACTCAAAATAAATATCAGTCTACATCGCCAATGGCGGAATCATAATATAGATACAATAATGGCAGAGAAAATCCAAGTCAACACGGTGTAGTCAAGCCTCGCCATGAGCCAAAAGGTGCGTTAGAAACCTGTAACTAGGCTGCCCGTGTGAAAATGAGGGCACCCGAGTTTGCAAGGTGAAACAAACTACGAGTCAGTCATGGGACTGGTATGAGAAATCTACTTAACTTATTAACAACAATAATAAGGCAAATCAAAGGACCACGCCACTTTCGTGGAACGGGTTTACTCCAATGAGTGCTAGTGTATGAAATAAAGTAAATGATTAAATCATCGCAATGCTTTTTATAAAATGAAGCCATTATAAGACTCAGGTCCCATCACACAATGCAACGCAAGCCGGAGGATAGAGTTTTTACCTTATAATGGCCAAAAATGCTTCATACGAATAAAACAAAAGTGTTTGATATTATTACTAGTGCATATATGTTTCAAAAGCGATTTCAATCATAAATATCAATCCTAGGCGGCATAGCTACCATCTACTATGTCGCCATACTAGTAATACAATCACGTCCGCATATTTCGTGTTGGAAATTGGATTCCTTCATGAGTCGAGGCAAGGGGCAAGCTCCTCTTCGTTCGAGACACTCTAGCAAATGTCCCAGGACCCCACTATGATCCTTGGAATCGGCTGGGCCGGTCCTCTCTTACTTTTGAGGATTGACAATTCCTGAACACACGTTTCCCGGTCCTTACAGACCTATAATCGAGGCGCCTCGCATTCCAATAACCACACAGGTGAAAAGTATATATAATGTCAAGGCTGGTAGGTCATTGACACCACCATAGCTAGAAAGAAACGTCGTGCTCTCCCAGCGGTCCGTCTCCCGTTTTTGACTCATACCGGGGTGTGAGGCTCGCGAATTCAGGTTATACACAAAGCTACGTCACACAGACCATGCTTTGATCATCAACCACAAAACTTTGCTTTGCAACAGAAGCCTTGATCATATGCCACTTGGGCGTGCCACACAGGCAATCCACTCCATGCGACTGATTTCTATCAATACATAAACTCTGAGCTCGTACGTCTCAGAGAAGGGCGTTAAGCAAGAGAATAAATTCTCCACTGCCAAACAGATATATATTTAACAGAGATCAATCAACATAGAACAAAATCCAATGTCAGACACACAGTCCATTTACAAGTCCGTTCTGGGCCTGAACGAAACCGGAGGCACCAATTCCTCGCATATCTGTACAATCAACAGTATGTTTGGACGGCCACTACTTCAGTTCCTTCATGGTAGCTACTCCAATCACAAGCATCAGTAGCGCCCATCCATCCAATGTGAAGATCGTCGGTCTTCAACCGTCTTCCGCTCTTCGACTTCTCAACGTCGATCGATTATTTGAAATGAGATGAACTCGGCCTTTTCAAATAATCCACGTATATTTAGATTTTCAAATCAATTAATGACATGGTTGGACTATTCAACATTCACATTTCAGTTCTTTAGTTATAATTCTCAAGTTAAATATATTCAACCATCACATATCAAGCAAACACAACGAAATTGGTTTATTTCCACTCTATATCGTCTATAGTATTTTATAACAATATATCGCCATTTTTATTTAATTTAAAATGGCCCTATTTAATTAAACGACGTTTCAGGTCGGGCCGATGCACTGGCGCTGCTTTTCACTAATTTTGTTTTACACATATCTGGAAATCTAACCGTTGGATCTTCACAAATTTTATATCATTAGGAAGGTCTTTTCAAAACGAATCCAACGGTTTCAGTTTTGGGAAAATCCGACGGCCGGATCTTCCACACTAGCCATTTGAAATTACGATTTCAATTTACGAACTGCAGCGTCGTTATTCGATTTAATTTAATTATATTTATATATATATAAAAATATAATCGTTTCTGGCGCTGTTTTTCTTCAGATTTGAATTAAACATTCCAGACAATCCAGCCGTCGGATCTTCACAAAATTGGTGTCGTTGGAAAGATATTTCCAAGGCGAACCCAACGGTTGCGGTTTCGGGAAAATCCAATTGTCGGATTTCCCGCACTAGTCGTTTGAAATCACGGTTTCAAAACACGAACTGCACGGCCACGTTTCGTTTTAATTTTATTTATATTTATAAATTTATATAAATATAGTTCATTCAAAAATTCCTATATCGTTTCCACTTCAATTATTTCGCTAACGCCTTTAAATTTCGGAAAATTTCGCCATAACCTCCTTTGTACGGGAGGGTCTGGGAAAATTCCCAAATAGCCACACGGGCATCTCATATCAAAAAGAAAAAGCCAAACGGCTAGCCAACAGGCTCATAAAATCATCACCCAAACAAAACAATAAATGTGTACCTATTTGTCGGGCACAAAATTTTATTCCTCTTCTCTAGCCCCTTTGCTATAACCTGTTCAATAGATATGCATGTACATATATACAATTTCTATCACTTATCATTTTCCATTCAACTTCATATTTGATTTACTTTGGTTTAAAAACACCATTCATTCTAATGTTGCATGCATAGGCTAAAATCATATCATTAGCTAATTAGTGTATATTTCAACTCATGCATATTTTATTTGAACAAGTGGCTATTTTTAACACTTCACATTTCAAAGATGATAATTTTGGCGAACTAAAATAGATTTCAACACATGACTATTTTATTTAGTTCCTATGCATGTTAAAAATAATATTCCTTCACCAATATTTATTTCAACGTCCGCATATCTCTAGCACATCACATATGTGATAAAAATGATATTTTTATCATTTAAAATATTTATTCGACAAATGGATGTTTCCAACACTTCATAGTTTCAATAAAAATGTAATTTTTATTGTTCGGTCTTTTTATTCAACACATGAACTTTTCCACTACACACACTTCTCAACACATGAGCATTTCCACACATGGATATTTTATTTATGTTGTTCATATTAGAAAGATGGAATTTTTATTGTTAAAACTATTTATATATAAGGCGAATATTTTTCATACTTCATATATATTATAAAAATGTGATTTTTATTGTTTAGACACTTCATTCATTCACAAATGAATTTAATTGTCACACACACTTTTCAACACATGAACATTTCCACGCATGGATATAGTTTCAACATATGACTTTAATTTCAACGCATGAAAATAATTTCAACATATGAAAATTATTCTAACACATAAAGATTATTCAAAATTTCGGCAGCATAACGGCAGGGTAGTTAAAACCGGCACCGTCCCTAGTACGGCTCCTCGCTCTACCTTAAAACCTCGCGGTTTTTGACAATGGGGATTCATGCATCTAATTCGCACGCAGGCGGCATGTTTATTTTTATTTCCACAAATATTTCCAATTCATTTCAATCACCAATGGGTATTTTTCAACCACAACCAAACAATATCAACCACAAACAATTATTCAACCATTCGTATTTTTCATCCAATATTTCACACCAATTCACAACAATAAATATCGTCCATGGTTTGTGGACGAGGGGAGTACATATATATATATATATATTTAATATAATTGCTATATTTCACTTGCATTTCAACACATATGTCAATTATTCTATGCATGTAAAATTCATACTTTGCTTATATAGCTTACACTATGCATGTACATGAGGTATACAACACGTATGTAATTTATATTTCGCTAATATAATTTATACACGACATTTTCCATTCAAATTTATTTAATTTAAATTTCTCACATTGGTTTGCGGAGTGCTAAAAATCGTAGATGACTCAGAAAAATCCGCGGCTTCTTCTATTGGGTAGAGAGCTTCCTTGCGGTCCCGATGTTTCCTGTTTCATCGAATTTCGTCAACACACCAAAAAATATGGTTTTTCAAAGTGTAAAGATCAAAAAGAACTTACCTTTCACGAAGGTTCAAAACTAGGTTTGCGGTATTCGCAAGAACCGGGGCACGAGGGGATGATCGGCGAGTTGGACGTGGAAGAGGGAGGAGAGGGCTATAGGCGCGCGGCGGTTTGGTGGCGTTCAGTGGTCAGGATCGGCGGCGGCGGCGGTTTAAAGGTCGGAACTTTGGAGGGGGATATCTCGACGTAGAAGCAACGATAAGTGGAGCTCCTTATATGGATTTGAAGAGGGGAAAGAGAACTACAAAAAGTTGAACTGGGGGAGGGGCTGATTCGGGCTGTGGCGATCGGAAATCGCCAGGGAAGAGGGGGAGCTTTTCCGTCGTCGATGTCGGGGTCGGGGGGTTTTCTGATGTTTATTTATTTATTTTATGAATGGAGAAATATGATTGGTCAATGGTTTTATTAAATTTTTAAATAGTGTTTTCTCAAACGAACTCCCTTTCAAACCCAGCGACTATCACCCCTAGCTAAATACCCCCATCCTGGACACAATGGGATATGTTTCGTAGGCCAATTCGACTGTTACAGTCGGCTATTTTTCAAATTAAAGTATAAAACATTTAATTTTTAACTTTGAACATACATTTCAATTTGCCAGGGCCACAAACTGATTCGAAAAATTCCAGAAAAATAAATCTAGCTATGTTTTGACGCTACGGTCCCAAAAAAACTAGTTTCGTCGAATTCTGAGATCGTTTGAAAAATTGCCATTTTATGGTCGATCCAATTTAACAGAAATTGACCAAACACATTTTCTTTTGCCACGCTCACATACTAGCTTCAAAAATTATGAAATTTGAAACCTAGCAATAGTTTGACATCCCGGACCCAACAAAAGTGGTTTCGTCGAATTCCGAGGTTGTATGCAAAATATCAATTTTCCAGGGCTATATATTCTATATAGCGACCATTCTGAAAATTCATTCGGCCATAACTTTTGATTCCCGTTATGAAACTTCAATTTTTCAGATTCGTTAGAAAGGTATTGATAAACAGATTTAAATATTTTTGGTTTCACTAAAATCCGTTATATTTTCCACCCTGCACAGTCAGTCAAAGTTTGAATTCAAATTTTCAAACTGACTCACTATTTCTAATTCACTATTTTATTGAAATATTCTATTTCATTTGTTCAAATTCCTTTGAAATCACCAATTTAAAAATTTTAAATTGGCCCGTATTTTCCGGGTTATTACAATACCGGGAGATCCGACCGTCGGATTTTCCCGAAATTGGAACCGTTGGATTCGTTTTGAAAAGATCTTTCTAATGATGTAAATTTTGTGAAGATCCAACGGTTATATTTTCTGATATGTGTAAATCAAATCTGAAGAAAAACAGCGCCATGGCCGCGTTATGGCCCGAAGCGTCGTTTGAATAAATTGGCTATTTTAAAATAAATAAAAATAGCGATAAATCGTTATAAAATATTATAAACGATATGGATGTGAAATTTAGAAATTAACTGAAGGTTAGCTAAGTCGAATGGTTTCCTGGATTTTGATCTGATGTTGGTTTCGGCCTTCGGGGTTAATATTTGGCAAATCGTTCTCTTACTGATTGACGGTTAGTGACTAATGAATTGAAATGATGCGTATGTAGTGTTTGTGTAGCACTTGTTTATTATATATGCGAGTTGCTCAGAAAGACCGGGTCTATCCCATTCTGAATAACTGAATCGACGATAAGAAATTGAAGATGAAGACGGTGGTTGAAGACCGGAAATCTTCACCTCGTTTGGATGGTAACCGATGTCCTGATTGGGAGGCATCTCGAAATATGGATAATGAGTGGTGATCGTCCAGACGTACGTGGAGATCGATGGGTTTGCGAGGTATATAGTGCCTCCGGTTTCGTTCAGACCCAGAACGGACTTGCAAATGGACAGTGTGTCTGACATTGGAATTTATTCTGCGTGATTGATAGCCATCAGTTGCACGGTGTGAATTGTCTGTGTGGCATGCTAAGATTTTGTGATCAAGGATTCTGTTGAAAGCAAAGTCTTGTTGTGATGATCAAAGCGCCGCCTGTGTAGCGTGGCTTTGTGTATAACGTGAATTCACGAACCTCACACCTCGGTATGAACCAGAAACGGGAGAAAGACCTCATGGAGGACATGCGTTTCTTTCTAGCTAGATGTGGCGTCAGTGATTTTACATGCCCTGACAAGTTCGACTTATGTGGTTGTTACTGTTGCGAGGCGCCACGGTTAGATCGGACGATCTGGGTACGATGGAGTCATTTGTTGGCTCATTTACGCCCCATAGGGCGGGGAAACGCAGTGTTCAGGCATTTTAATCCACATCGGTGGACCGGCCCTGATGATCCAAGGGTCGATGCGTTCTGATCCTGAGACACGGGCTAGAGCATCTCGAATTCGGTAAGGACTATCTTTTGCCTTGGTTCATGACGGAAATCCAATTTCCAAATACGACATCGTGCGGTTTTAATTGTATATATATATGGCGACATGGTATATGGTACCCATGCCGTCTATGATCGATAGTTATGATTCAAAATTGTTTTTGAAACATGTAAACACTAGTAATAATATCAATTGCTTTTGTTTTATTCGTATCAACCATATTTTGTCCATTATAAGGTAAAACTCTATCCTCCGGTTTGCGTTGCATTGTGTGATGGGAACTGAGTCTTATAATGGCTTCATTTTTATAAAAAGCATTGCGATGTTTAAAAGAATTGTTTGTTTTTAAAGCACTGGAAATCCGATGGAGTAAACCCGTTCCACGAAAGTGGTGTGGTCCTGTGATTAGCCGTATTTTAAATGTGTTGATAAGATTTCTCATACCAGTCCCATGACTGACTCGTAGTTTCACTTTCAAACTCGGGTGCCCCTTTTTCTACACGGGCAGCCTTGTATTCAGGTTTTAGCTGGCTTTCTCTGGATAGCTGGAGCTGAAGATGGATTCTATCATTTATCTCTTTTTATGCTGTTCAGCTCCTATTGTACATTATGTTTGTTTTCCGCTGTAGACATATATGTATAGCTGAACTGTATTTGTACTAAGTATGATCATGTATACTGTGTAACTCTGATGATTATGTTTATCCAGTGTATTATTTGTTCATTATCTGGTGTATTCATTTAATTCTGTTCTGCTGTTATCTGTTTATGTGTTATATTCCAAAGATTACCCTTGCCACCGTCAGTACGGGGTTTGGGGTTGTCACAACGTGGTATCAGAGCTTTGGTTAAGCTTAGTTCTGGAATATAACATATTAACGAACTCGTCAGAAATAGAACCAGTGGTGTTCTAGGACGGGTAACCCAGTACAGATAGGATCAGCAATATCCTAGTATGAGTACAACAGAATCAGAACAACTCGTTAGAGATGGGGTCAGAAGTGCCTCAGAACGAGTCGAGAGTTATATGTTTGTAAATAACGTATTTGTGATTATATATATAGCCTGGTTTTAGAAATATGATTTTTGAATATATAAAAGATATATATTTCAAAAGTAAGAGAGTATATGAATCGATTAGTTATTTTTGAAAAGTTGGAAACAAATTGATTATTGTTTGTGTTGTGTGATAGTAGATTTGATTAATTAAATTATTGAAATGATAGTTAATTTAATCAATAGTAGAATGAATGGTAGAATTTATTCGATTATATCACACATTGAACTGATTTAAAAATAGATAGAGATATGTACATGTGCATTACATATGTTTGAACAGGTAATTGGATAGCTGTTGAGTAAAGAAATTATTTGCGTGCCCGACAAATAGGTAAACCTTAATGAGTTGGATGCGAAATATTATTATATCAACTCCTGTGACTGCCATTGGACGCGGAGTGATGGTTATTCTATGTGTAATAATAAACGTCGCCATGGGATAGTAACAATTAATTTTGAACTACATTACATGGCAACTTCTGGAAGATAGGCATACTTCATCATATACCACATAAGCATTTGGAGCTTGTGTGACGAGGTGGAAGATTTACCATACTAGCGAGAGGCTTGCATGGCGATGACTATATTTTACAGGTTGCACTGATGACTGATATGACCATATAAAATTTGTAACGATAAAGTGCCAGATTAATAAAAACCCCACACGAGTCTGGAGTTGACAATAATCACGTCTCTCTAGTTATTAGATACGGCACATGGATTATTTATTTCCCACACGGGACGAGGTGACGAGGATTTATCCATTGGAGCAATTAAAATACACACTCCCTCAGGCTTTGATAGGGTGACGAGAATTTATTCTCTGGAATTATTATCTATACACGCTCCCCTGTAAACACCATATTATATCACTATAAATATGTGTATGCTTTATAGGATTTATTGGGTACCTAATACGGCCCAATAAATTTCCAAACCCCTCCCCGTACAAAGGAGGTTATGGCGAAATTTTTCGAAAATTCCGGGTGTTAGCCAAATTTTTGAAGAATTTGAAAATTCTCAGAAACTGAAAAGTTGGAGATTGGAAGCCAGATTGAACGTAGAGTTGATTAATCAATCCACTTTCGACTTTGTTCCTTTTCGGGGACGAAAATTTTTAAGTGGGGGAGATTGTAACGACCCGGAAAATCTGAACCAATTTAAAAAAAATTATTGGCTATTTTAGTGGATTTTAAATATTTAAAATAAATATTTTAAACAATAGCGATGAAAACTGAGTTTGAATCGACAATTGAAAAGGAATATAATTAATTCTAATTATAAACAAGGCCTGAAATGGCGCGGTAGTTTCAAAATTTGAATTCAAAATTTGGCTGATTGTACCGGGTGCAAAACAAAACGGATTTGAGTGTAACCAAAAATATTTAAATCTGTTAGTGAATACCTTTCTAACGAATCTGAAAAATCGAAGTTTCATAGCGGAAAGAAAAGGTTATGGCCAAATGAATTTTCTGAAAGGTCGCTATGGAAATTTTATAGCCCGTGAAATTGGCCATTTTACAAACGACCTCGGAATCCGACGAAACCACTTTTGTTGGATCCGGGATGTGAAGTTATTGCTAGGTTTCAAATTTCATAATTTTTGAAACTAGTATGTGAGCGTGGCAAAGAAAAATGTGTTTTAGTCGATTTCTATTAAATTGGATCGACTAGAAAAGGGCCATTTTACAAACGGTCTCAGAATCCGACGAAACTAGTTTTGTTTGGACCGTATCGTCAAAACATAGCTAGATTTATTTTTCGGGAATTTTTAGAATCAGTTTGTGGCCCTGGAAAATTGGAATGTTCGTTCAAATGAAATATTCAATGTTTTATATTTTAATTTGAAGGAAAACTGACTGAAACATTCGAATGGGCCTTCGAAACATATCTCATTGTGTTCGGAATGGGGGTAAAACGCTAGGGACAACAGTCGTTGGGTCTGGATTGGAGTTCGTGGCGAGAAACCCTATTTTTTTTGAAATAAACACTCTCCCGGCCAATCAGAAAATTAGAAAAAAAAGAAAGCACATTGTATTTTCTCTCTCCCCGATGCGGATTTGAAGGCGGAAACGACTTCGAAGCTTCCCTCCCCGTTTCCGATCGCCACAGCCACCATCAGCCCCACCTCCAGTTGAACTTTTTGAAGCCCTCCTCCTCTTCAAATCCATACCAGCTGCTCCTCCTATCATCGCTCCATCACCGAGAACCACCGCCCTGAAGTTGCGCCGCCTCGAAGCCCGCCACACCTTGACCGCCGCACCGAGTGGGAACCCCTTACCCTTGTTTTGTGCGCCTCTCCAAGCACTACAAGGTGGCATAGGCCGATCGACTTCAAGTCCAACGGATCGGAAGAAAATTCAAAACCTAGTTTTGAATCAAAAGGAAGGTACACGGCTGTTAATTATTTAACTGAATTCAACATTTTAAAACTGTCGCAAACTATGATTATCGAATAAAAATCATATCTTTTTCGTTTCTTGTCGAAATTCAGTGAAACAAGAGACAGTGGACTCGTGTGGACGCCTTCTACATTCTAGAAGAGACCACATATTTTTCTGAGCCTTCTGCTATTTTTGGTGGAGTGGAACCCAATGTGAGATTTCTAATTTATAAACGATATGGAAAACGACGATGTATAAATTATATAGTTGATGTATGGGTTATATAAGCGTTGTACACCTCATGTATAAGCGTTGTATAAGTTGTACGTTCGATGTATAAGTTATATATGCGTTGTAAAAATTATATATGTGTTGAAATAGAAGTGAAATGCTATATATATATATATATATATACGCCCCTCGTCCACAAACCATGGACGATATTTATTGGTTGTGATTGGTGTGAAAATTGATTGATAGCGAATGGTTGATTGAAATTGTTTGTGGTTGAAATTGATTGATTGTGGTTGGAAAATACCCGTTTGTGGTTGAGAAATATTTAGTTGAAACCACATAGGATTAGTTTGTGGAAATGAAAAAAAATATACATGCCGCCTGCATGCGAACTAGATGCATGATTCCCCATTGTCAAAAGCTGCGAAGCTTTAAGGTAGAGCGAGGAGCCGTACTAGGGACAGTCCCGGTTTTAACTACCCTGCCGTTATGCTACCGAAATTTTGAATAATATTCATGTGTTAGAATTATTTTCATTTGATGAAACTATATTTATTCGTTGAATAGAAAACCTTCATGTGTTGAATTGAAATTCATTCGTTGAATAAAAAAATCATGTGTTGAATGGTATTCGTGTTTTAAATAAATTGTTCTAACAATAAAAATCACATTTTTACTCTATATATATAAACTATAGAAAACCTTCATGTGTTGAAACTATATTCATTCGTTGGATAGAAATTCATGTGTTGAATGGTATTCGTGTTTTAAATATAAAAATCACCTTTTTATCTATATATATAAACTATAGAAAACCTTCATGTGTTGAATCGAAATTCATTCGTTGAATTGAAATTCATGTGTTCAATGGTATTCATATTCTGAAAGAAATTGTTTTATAATAAAAATCCTATTTTTATCACCTATATTAACTATATAAAATAGTCGAGTTTTGAAATAAATTGTTTTACATTAAAAATCACATTTTTATTGTATACTTGAATTGTTAAAAATAGTGAAGTGTTGAAATAGAAAACAGTTAGATAAAAATATCATTTTTATCAAATGTATGAAAATCATATAGTTTTGAAATCGAAGAATCAATATATATATATATAAATAGAATTGAAATATATCGAATAACGAAGCTGCAGTTCGTATTTTGAAACCGTGATTTCAAACGATTAGTGTGGGAGATCCGACCATCGGATTTTCCCGAAACCGAAACCGTTGGGTTCGCTTTGGAAATACCTTTCCAACGACACCAACTTTGTAAAGATCCAACGGTTGGATTGTCTGGAATGTTTAATTCAAATCTGAAGAAAAACAGCGCTAGAATCGATTATATATATATATATATATATATATATAATTATATTAAATCGAATAACGACGCTGCAGTTCGTATTTTGAAATCGAAACTTCAAACGATTATACCGGGAGATCCGACCGTCGGATTTTCCCGAAACTGGAACCGTTGGATTCGTTTTGAAAAGATCTTTCTAATGATGTAAATTTTGTGAAGATCCAATTGTTAGATTTTTAGATATGTGTAAATCAAATCCGAAGAAAAACAGCGACACGGCCGCGTTATGGCTCGAAGCGTCGTTTGAATAAACAGGCTATTTTAAAATAAATAAAAATAGCGATAAATCGTTATAAAATATTATAAACGATATGGATGTGAAATTTAGAAATTAGCTGAAGGTTAGCTAAGTCGAATGGTTTCCTGGATTTTGATCTGACGTTGGTTTCGGCCTTCGGGGTTAATATTTGGGAAATCGTTCTCTTACTGATTGACGGTTAGTGACTAATGAATTGAAATGATGCGTATGTAGTGTTTGTGTGGCACGTATTTATTATATATGCGAGTTGCTCAGAAAGACCGGGTTTATCCCATTCTGAATAACTGAATCGACGATAAGAAATCGAAGATGAAGACGGTGGTTGATGACCGGAAATCTTCACCTCGTTTGGATGGTAACCGATGTCCTGATTGGGAGGCATCCCGAAATATGGATAATGAGTGGTGATCGTCCAGACGTACGTGGAGATCGATGGGTTTGCGAGGTATATAGTGCCTCCGGTTTCGTTCAGACCCATAACGGACTTGCAAATGGACAGTGTTTCTGACATTGGAATTTATTCTGTGTGATTGATAGCCATCAGTTGCACGGTGTGAATTGTCTGTGTGGCATGCTAAGATGCTGTGAGCGAGGCTTCTGTTGAAAAGCAAAGTCTTGTGGTGATGATCAAAGCGCCGCCTGTGTGGCGTGGCATTGTGTATAACGTGAATTCGAGAACCTCACACCCCAGTATGAACCTGAAACGGGAGAAGGACCTTAAGGAGGACATGCGTTTCTTTCTAGCTAGAAGTGGCGTCAGTGGTTTTACATGCCCTGACGAGTTCGACTTATGTGGTTGTTACTGTTGCGAGGCGCCTCGATTAGATCAGACGATCCGGGTCCGATGGAGTCATTTGTTGGCTCACTTACGCCCCATAGGGCGGGGAAACGCAGTGTTCAGGCATTTTAATCCACATCGGTGGACCGGCCCTGATGATCCAAGGGTCGATGCGTTCTGATCCTAAGACACGGGCTAGAGCGTCTCGAATTCGGTAAGGACTATCTTTTGCCTTGGTTCATGACGGAAATCTAATTTCCAAATACGACATCGTGCGGTTTTGATTGTATGTATATATATATATATATATATATGTATATATGGCGACATGATATATGGTACCCATGCCGTCTATGATTGATAGTTATGATTCAAAATTGTTTTTGAAACATGTAAACACTAGTAATAATATCAATTGCTTTTGTTTTATTCGTATCAACCATATTTTGGCCATTATAAGGTAAAACTCTATCCTCCGGTTTGCGTTGCATTGTGTGATGGGAACTGAGTCTTATAATGGCTTCATTTTTATAAAAAGCATTGCGACGTTTAAAAGAATTGTTTGTTTTTAAAGCACTGGCAATCCGATGGAGTAAACCCGTTCCACGAAAGTGGCATGGTCCTGTGATTAGCCGTATTTTAAATGTGTTGAGAAGATTACTCTTACCAGTCCCATGACTGACTCGTAGTTTGTTTCACTTTCAAACTCGGGTGCCCCTTTTTCTACACGGGCAGCCTTGTATTCAGGTTTTAGCTGGCTTTCTCTGGATAGCTGGAGCTGAAGATGGATTCTATCATTTATCTCTTTTTATGCTGTTCAGCTCCTATTGTACATTATGTTTGTTTTCCGCTGTAGACATATATGTATAGCTGAACTGTATTTGTACTAAGTATGATCCTGTATACTGTGTAACTCTGATGATTATGTTTATCCAGTGTATTATTTGTTCATTATCTGGTGTATTTATTTAATTCTGTTCTACTGTTATATGTTTATGTGTTATATTCCAAAGATTACCCTTGCCACCGTCAGTACGGGGTTTGGGTTGTCACAACTTCCATCTACTATTAATTCAACATAAATAAATGCCATCCCAATCAATCTCAAATCAGTTTATCCTCCACACCAATATTCGCTTATACCCAAGTCAAATTTTAGTTTCAACTAAAATTCCATCCTCGATTCTGAACTCTTAGCTCACCAATCCACTACCATTTCAGATTCCTATCTCACAATCCAATTTTATTCGATCTTTTCTATTTCAATTCAATTTCCACTTAATCTTTAATTCGATTCAATTTTCTTTCTCACATTTCTATTTAATTTGTTTTAATTCAAACAATCTTTTCCTGGGAGTCAGCTTTGCTTTTCACAAAAAATCAAATATTTATTTCGAAATTTCAAAATAACTCGTTTTCCCAAAATAATTCGAAACAGTATCTTTGGTAGTAATCCATCACTTAGAACTCGAAAATGAGCACTGATGAAGTGGCCATCATCATCAGGGTTATTTCCCAGGGACTGACGTGAGTTTAATACTATAACATTTTCAAAACTCATTTCTTATCCACCTCTATTTTGAAATCAATTCAAAATACGCTTCATAATGCTTGTAAACAACTTAAAATCTCTAAGGACTTTAAAATTTCCATATATTTAATCCAAATCCATTTACAAACACTTTTCCAAGTGTCCAAAGTTTTTAATTCTAATTCTGATTTTAAATTCAGATTCAATCCATTTGATTTCATATATTACACTTATATGAATCCTGACTGGCTATTTACATAACCATTTTACTTTTATACTCTCATTTGATTATAATAACAACCAACACATCCTGTATATGATAATAATTCCAAGATTTACATTTCTTTTATATCAAAATATACTTTGGGCAAAATTATTTCATTTACCCTCTTTCAAACATACCGTGTCGGTTCATCGTATTTGAGTGTTTAAAACCTCCTACCGATACAGTGGATCAAACTGATCGACCAGAACTCATAAACAACTCAACCAATAAATCTCCACAATATAAAACAAACCCTAACTAGTTATTTACATAACCATTTTACTTTTATACTCTCATTTGATTATAATAACAAACAACACATCCTATATATGATAATAATTCCAAGATATACATTTCTTTTCTATCAAAATATACTTTGATTAAAATTATTTCATTTACCATCTTTCAAAAATACTGTGTCGGTTCATCATATTTGAGTGTTTAAAAACTCCTACTGATACAGTGGATCAAACTGATTGACCAGAATTCATAAACAACTCAACCAATAAATCTCCACAATATAAAATAAATTTTATAAAAAATACAAATAAGTTCACTTGTATGTATACACTCAAACTCAATCTAGGGTATTACTAACCCCATCTCTATTGAGTTATGCCACAGAGCCAAGGTAATTACTTAACCTTTAGCTCTGATACCACTGTAACGACCCGAGAAATTCGACGCCCGAATTCCAACAATAATACATAAACCCTTATTACTTGCTAGAACTCAAGTATTGGACACACCAGATAGTTAATAGAAAGAAGTTGAAGGGTGAGAAATAGAAAGAAAGAAAGTTAGAATAGAAGAAGAAGAAGATCACAACAGAATCAGAGTAACACGAATCTCATAGTGAAATGAATAAAATATAGTATATAGCATAACTTTGAAATACAAATCTGTCATTTGTATATACATACCATTATCAAAGTACAACACATACAACATAGCGGAAATAAACAATATCTATATAATCCTAAATCCTCCCGCTCCAAGCTCCTTTTAATATCTATAAATCCTGACTACTTGACTGCCTATACAAAATTGGGCACCCAAGAGTTTAGGAAACCAAAATAACTCTGGGTCAGTCATATGACTGGTGTTAGGAAACTCTAAACATTTGTTTAACTTTTAAAATCCTTTTAAAAGAAAGAATAATCGTAAGACCGATCCACACATAAACACGGATGGTTTTTACCTTACGAAAACAATCTTTTAAAAATCCATACTCATTTGTTGTTATAATAATGTCTAAATCAATTAAATAGCAATCTAGTGGAACGCTTTATCTCACGTTCCACATATATAATATATAATCATAACCCGCAGGCGCTTCTTGGGTAATGGATTCCAAAAGGCAAGGTATGGGACCATCTTCTGATAGTGTATCTCTAGAGAGAAATACACCGGGTTCAACAAGAACATCTTGTAACCCAAGATAAACATGACCAGTCACTCATTTCACTTGAGTGAACCGAATGTATTATCACCAATTGTTGGGATCGGCAACCGTTTCCCGAAAGGGACAGCATCGAAATAGATTATAGAAGTAAATGGAATTTCTCTAGATCAGATGACAATACACCCTAATTGGGAGCTACCCACTTAGCCATGCGACCTACCCGATTTTTACCATTTCTCAGTTGTTAGGCTAAAGGCCATACGCACAGATCACACCTTTATTCACTTTGAATGCCACATCGTCATACCCGCCAAATCACAAATTGATTTCTCCAAAAATTCCAGGTTATACAGCTAAGAGAAACTAATTCCTCTGCTACCAAATGTAAATACTTTTGAAGAGATCAACTTATGCGATCTATTAAATATACTCTGTCAGACATTCTTTCATACAGGTTGTCCTGGGACTGGACAAACCGAAGGCACTATTTTGTAAACCCATCTTAGGCAATTTCTACCTAGGATTTGGAAATACAACCCTTGCATAACTATGTGTTCAATTATCTTTATCATATTCGATTCACAGCGCTAATACCCGTATGGAGTGGTTTTCATATAATAAATCTAATCCTGGGCTCTCCGTATTGACGATAGAAAAATGGTCAAAACTTTGATAGTCGGTTCTTTAACTATCAAAGGAAACCATCCATACACACAACAATCGTATTTCCAAATGGAATCTTTATCAATCAATCATCAATCAACATTTTTCCCTTTTTAAATTAATTTATCCATTTCCCCATTTCCCAGCTCCATACATACATAAATTCTTATTTTCTAAATTTAGGAAATATATGTTAATAACATTGGAAAACATTTCCAATCCTTATTCACGCATCACTATCCTCCCACACCATTGGTCTCTAACTATAAACCAATAGGAGAACAATTTCCTGAATATCAACCCCGAAAGCCGAAACGAACATCAGATCGCTACCTAGGAAACCATTCATCTTAACTAATCTTCCGTCAGTTTCTAATTTCCTTAACTCCGTTTCTTATCTTCTTATCAAATCATTTCTTACGTCACTCTCGGATTCAGTTTACGAGTCCAATTCTTTTATAAAAACATTAGTTATAACGATAATGTTATAATCCCTACTTTCAAAATATCTAACTTCAAATATAACTTTTATTCATCAATTTGAATAAATAATAATTAATAAATTTATTAAATAAATAAATCTTGGTTTAAAAACCGGAAAGTAAATTGTACTTTCCTACATTCGATGCAGTCAAAATCTAATGCATGATTTTCTCGTGAAAAATCTTTGTTCGATAACTCTCCTTCGAATAATCGTTATTCGATTAACTCTCTTTCGAATAACCTATATTCGATTAACTCTCTTCGAGTTATTTATATTCGATTAACTCTCTTCGAATAACTTATATTCAATTTACA
Source organism: Allium sativum (assembly GCA_030737875.1). Taxonomy (NCBI): domain Eukaryota; kingdom Viridiplantae; phylum Streptophyta; class Magnoliopsida; order Asparagales; family Amaryllidaceae; genus Allium; species Allium sativum. The sequence goes on along the minus strand of CM060924.1, from coordinate 820,355,170 downwards.
CTCTTCGAATAACTTATATTCGATTAACTCTCTTAGAATAATTTATATTCGATTAACTCTCTTCGAATAATTTATATTCGACTAACTCTCTACGAATAATTTATATTCGACTAACTCTCTACGAATAATTTATATTCGACTTACTCTCTACGAATAATTTATATTTGATTAACTCTCTACGAATAATTAATATTCGACTAACTCTCTACGAATAATTTATATTCGACTAACTCCCTACGAATAATTTATATTCGACTAACTCTTTACGAATAATTTATATTCGATTAACTCTCTATTTTGTATTCGACTAACACTCTACGAATAATTTATATTCGACTAACTCTCTACGAATAATTTATATTCGATTAACTCTCTATTTTGTATTAGACTAACTCTCTATGAATAATTTATATTCGACTATCTCTCTACGAATAATTTATATTCGATTAACTCCAGCTTAAATTCCTATTTCAAAACCCAGTTTCCTATATAATATTTTCATTTCGCAAAATATTTACTTAAATCCTTTATTCACATCAAATGTGAAAAATATTTCTTCTATCAAATCAAACAGTTTTATTTCGTATTTAAAAACAACATCCAAATTCCAAATTCTATTAATACTTCTATTTACAACTATTCGTAAAAATCTTATTTATAACTCCCTTTACACTGCTATGTTCACATTCGATTTCAAATATCGGTGTTGAAGCCGATTTTACTTCTCCATATAATTTCAGACTTATATATTCCATTTATCAAATGATAAATATTTTAATTAATTTATAAAACATTATTTATAAATTAATTTTCTCAATTTATCCGTTAAAACGGATTCTACTTAAAATCTACTTTAAATCCATCTTCTCGTAGTTCTTTTATATCTCGCCAATTTCCTTTTATAATTCTATTTATTTCCCAAATAATTCCTTTTATAATTCTATTATTTTCCAAATAATTCCTTTATAATTCTATTTATTTTCCAAATATTTCCTTTTATAAAATTCTATTCATTTTTTAAATATTTAAATTCAATATCCACTCTCTTTCCTTTTATATATTTCGATATTCACTTATGGTATTCAAAAATACCAAACAAAAGGATCTATCATCATCCAGACACACATGATCAATAACAGATTATATACCACATCATATATCACAATATATGAAAAACAGTATTATAAATATTGAGGAATCCAGTTGGATCCCCAAAACCTGTTTCCCTGCATCACAGATGTTAAACAATATAAATACATTAATTTCATTTCCATATGAAATATTCTTTTAAACAGAATCAGTATTTGCTTAACGATATATATATATATATATATACATACATACATATATATATATATATATATTACTAGATCTATAATTTCAACCAATCAATTAGCAGTTCATCCAGACAATCAACACACAACAATCAACTATTATTTATCAATTCTAAAAATACATTATAAAAATATAAACTAGCAGAGTTAGTGAGTTTTACTCACATTGTTCGGTTTATCGTTAAATAACGATAAACGTTGTTGATTCAGATCAGGCAATTTATTTCACTATAAACTGTAACGAGCTCCAATTCACTCCGAATTAGTTCCACTGCGTAGCCCTCGTCCATACGATCCTAACGGATCTTGTTTCGTCAATTTCTGATCAAGTATGACGAAGTTATTAACATTACCAGTTTATATACATTAATTAAATTAAGTTAAACTTATTTCCTTTTATAATTGGGCCTTAGTCTTAGAAATCGGCCCATCACTTACCCTTAAACCTGCATCTGATATACGCTGCGTCTTCTTCTTCCAGGATTTCGTTCAAAGCTTGCTCGCTCAAAACAGAAAAACTATGTTGCTGTAAACATCTCAAATCCCCTTCTTCACTTTACACAAATCCAAAATAAAATCACCATTTCATTCTCCATCAAATTCTCTACCTCTCGACATCCTCAACAACATATCCGACATCACCTTCTCTGATTCGTCGCTCAGCCTCTTCTTCCAGGAAAAACCGTACTATGCTTTATTACCATTCACGCCAGTTCAGATGCCAACTCCTCCTTCCACAATTCACAAAACAACAGACCGACCCCATTGTCTGCTTCCACTCTGCAACCTTCTTCGCGTTATACCAGCAACGCACAGTTTGACTTCAACTTTACCCATCATGACTCCATGGTAGAACCGCACTGTTCAGTACTACTCACGACATTTATATATGTCGAATTCCATCAGTTCCTGCCAAACCACTCCATTTGATCACACAAACCCATATACAACACCGAAAACTTGAATCGATGCTCCCTTTTCCAATTAATTTCAACCCTAGCTACAAAAAGTTAATGCTGTATTTTTTGCATGATCCCAAACAGAAGTCGAGCCCAAAAACTCCTATACGGTTGTGAAGAGGAAGTACTCCTGAATCCAAATATATACCTATTTCGATTTATATATTTTTCTGTGATTTTTCCTTGAATTTCAAAGTCTCCGTTTTGGGTTTGAGAAAGAATTTTTTGGCGGCTGGAAAATTTGACTGTGAAGGAATTTTAGTTAGGATTAGGAAAATTGAGGGTGTTTATAGGGAAGTATAATATATTTTATTCGATTTAATATTCATTTTTAATCAATCATTGTCTACGTTTATCATTTAAAAATCCATACGGTCACACACAGTATCCAGTTTCGACGAAAGTGGATATGCAGCTACGGTTCGACATTACGGACCCAAGAAACTTATTTCGTCGAATTCCGAATCCGTTTGCCCACACAATATATTTTAAAAGTCAAAATATTGATTGTTTTTCACATTAAAATCCCATACGGCCACATACTGACTCCAAAAATCATGAAAATTGAAATCTAATAATAATTTAATATTTCGGATCCAACAAAATTAGTTTCATCGAAAACGGAGGTCGTTTGCAAAAATGGGTATTTTTTGAGGTTCTAAATAAACCAATTAAATATTAATATATTTAAAAATAATTAAGTTAAATAATAATAATTTAGTATTATCGTATATATTCACATAGAATATCATATAGCCCCAAAATAAACATATCTGAATATACAACTCGATATTTCAAATCCAAGTTAAATGATATTCAATTTATATTAAAAATCTTTTATAATATAAATAAATCGTTATAAATTATAAAGGAATTCCATAGCGACTTTTCGAAAATTTGATTTGGACATATCTCACAATCTACACAACAAAAGCTTGATTTTTCTCTTCTATTTGAAAAATATAGTTCACCAGCTCCGAACGTTTCTTGTTTCACAGAAATCCGACTTAAAACAGATTCTGTATATTCGTTTAAAGTTCGAATCGCCAAATTACGAACTGCCACGCCATTATGGGCTTGATTTCAATTATATTATAATTAATATGTTCAAACTTCGTTTAAATAATAAATTCGTTATTATAATTCAACTTTAAACTGAATTAAATATTATAAACAATTCAATTCACATAATATTGTGAATTCTATTAATTTTAACTATTTCAAAATTAAATATATTATTCTATTAATTATATTAATTAAATATTCAATATAATTTAAAACCATTTAAATCTCTAAATCACTATGTAACACCCCGTGTATTTTATAACAGTGAAATTCACGAATTAAAGTATAATAAATTTCAAATCAAAGTATTAAGGGAAACGGGATATGCCATTGCGTTCGTCTCGGAAAAATACGCGAAATAGAGTCCGAGTTTTCGAAAAACGGAGCCCGTATGACCAAATTATGGCCCGATGAAGTTTCAGAAAATTCAAATTTCGAAAACAGATTTGAATTTCAGACCAATCAGAGTAGGCGGGAAAATTCCCGCCCAAACCCACCAGGTCGACCTGGGGGTCGACCCTAGGGTCGATCTGACAGGCCAGGTCGACCTGGGAGTCGACCTAGGTGTCGACCTGCCCCAGGCAGGTCGACTCTAGAGTCGACCTGGGGGTCGACTGGGGAGTCGACCTGGCTCAGCCAGGTCGAACCCAGCCCCCCCTGGCTGGCCTAGTCTGTGTTTGGTCAATTTTCTGAGCCTTGCCTTGTCACTAGGGCTAGGTGTCAGCTCCTGATTGGCCTCTCCTTTGAACGAACGGCTATTATTAAACCAAGCTTCATCGACGGTCTAAATCAACTCACAAACTCTATAAAAAGGACCTAAGACTAACCCTAATTCACCCAAACTAAAATGGAGATGAGACCGTCATGTTGCTAAGGAGAGACTAAGGATAGCCGTCAGAATTAGAGAGACAATTAGGAGATAATTCAAAGCTTAAAGCAACGTTAATCAAATCAAAGCAACGCCTACAACAAAGGATAGCATCTCCAAATTCAGAATTCAGATTCCTGAATTGAAGACTCGTCATACGTTGTAAGTAGAGTGCTATTCCGATGTGAATTAAATAATTGTGTTGTTTGTGTAAAGTAAGAAATGGAATTGTGGCGATAATAATCTATATTTGTACGTTGCTTTGATGCTAAACGATTTGGGAATATTATGGTATACGATTGGATATTTGCAAGTACGCGATTTGCGTTGGAAGTTAACAACGAAATGGAATTGTGGCAATAATAACCTATATTTGTATGTTATTTTGATTCTAAACGATTTGGCAATGCTATGGTGTACGATTGGATTCATACAAGTATATGGTTTATGTTGACAACCACATGTTGTGGAATTTTAATTGGGATTCATGCAAGCATATGATTCATATTGAAAACTACATGTTTGTGGTAGTTATTTACAACACCCATTTGATAATTGCAAGTATATGATTCATGTTGAAAATAACAACTATGTGTTGTAATAGTTTATTTGAAATTCATGCAAGTATATAATTTATTGTTATGCCAACATGATGTATAATTCTATGGTCATCTTTAGTGTAATTTGGTCCATTTGAGTATTATGATTCATATGAAGTTATGTTGGAATTGGCATTATAGTTCAAGTATAAAAATCATGCTTTTGTGATAGTGACAAAAGCAAGCATCTTTGTGAACTTGTATTAATTTTATGAACATGACTAAACTATGTTTGTTATTATGCCCAATTGAAAAACATGTTTTTAGGCTTATGTTGTTATCATAATCATATGATAATATATGTGACACATAAGTTACATTGGAATTACATTAGAATTACATTCCACTTGCAAGTTTACATAGATAGAATAAAAACCATGATTTAAGTTTAGGTATGTTTATGCTATAATTCTATAAATGGATTAAAAACCATGATTAATATAAGAATTAGGTTGGGATAATTCTAGTTGAACCATAATTTTGTATTAGTGACAAAAGTAAGTACCTTTTTGTTAGCATGTAGTGGTTTTATGAACATGATTAGTTTATATTATGCCTAAAGAAAAATATAGGCTTATACTTCTAGTCAAGACCATGTGCCAATAATAATGGTATCTAATTTAGTTAGATTCTTAATTTCAAGTTTACATGGTTAGTTGAACCTATAATTCATGTTTAAGTATTATTTATGCCATAATCATATGAATAGAATAATTCGTGTTTAAGTACTATTTATGCCATAATCATATGAATAGAATGATTCATGTTTGAGTATTGTTTATGCCACAATCATATGAATAGAATGATTCATGTTTAAGTATTTTCTATGCCATAATCATATGAATAGAATGATTCATGTTTGAGTATTGTTTATGCCACAATCATATGAATAGAATGATTCATGTTTAAGTATTTCCTATGCCATAATTATATGAATAGAATGATTCATGTTTGAGTATTGTTTATGCCACAATCATATGAATAGAATGATTCATGTTTAAGTATTTTCTATGCCATAATCATATGAATAGAATGATTCATGTCTGAGTATTGTTTATGCCACAATCATATGAATAGAATGATTCATGTTTAAGTATTTCCTATGCCATAATTATATGAATAGAATGATTCATGTTTGAGTATTGTTTATGCCACAATCATATGAATAGAATGATTCATGTTTAAGTATTTTCTATGCCATAATCATATGAATAGAATGATTCATGTTTGAGTATTGTTTATGCCACAATCATATGAATAGAATGATTCATGTTTAAGTATTTCCTATGCCATAATTATATAAATAGAATGATCCACGTTTAAGTATTGTTTATGCTATGATTATATGGATAAAATGATTCATGTTATGCCATGATTATATGATGTTACAATTACAAGTTCACATGTGCCTACTTTATGTTAATTGAATCGTTCGTTGCAAGTTCATGCGTTTACACTCCCCTCTTTCATGTTACCTGATAAACACCATGTTATAAGCCTCCCCTTTTCATATGGCTAAATTGGGTTTAAGTGTTAAACCCAACACACCTTACATTGGAGCGAACGTATAAAACGGGGGTAATGACGTTTGGGCTAAAATATAGAACATATGTGTTGGCATGTTTGACGCATGCCAACAACCTTGAAAAACAATTAAGTGGCATAAAAAAATCTTAATCAATAAAGATGAATTTGAATAATGGGCCGCAAATATTTACATATAAAAAGAAAAGAGACAAAATATGTAAATGTAGAAAATACGATGTGTTTAACCCGAGGTTGGATTGAGTTGTGATGTAAACCTGCCCGGAACCGCCCGGCTGTCCAGTAGTCACAACAATACCTATTCAATGTGGGTGGTTAAACACGGAGCCCAATAAGGACCCGAGGTTAGACTGAGTTGTGGCGTAAGACTGCCTGGACCCAACCGGCAACAGGCAGCCACAACAATACATGTCTAATGTGAGAGGTCAAGGCTTTAATAAGACAATTAAGGCTGAGTCAGGATTGATAGGATTAAGTGAATTAAGACTTAATCAAAATAGAACATGCTAAACTAAACAGACTGATTGGGGGTTAGGTTTATAAAACACTTAACCAACTTAGCATGTTGGCAAGAAATAGAAAACCTAGTAGCGGGGGACCCTTTTCAGCAGTAACCCTACAAGGTATCATGATACCCTGAAACTAGGCAGGGTGGGGCACGATTACTGGGCTGACTGTAAGAGGTCAAATCGACGGTGGTGGTGCAGCAGTGTAGGTTCTAACGGTGTGCGGGCGTGCACACACTCCAGCATAGAAAAATAAGGCACTGGGCACCAGTAGCATACCTGTGCATTCTAGGATTGTGTCGGGCCGCCACCATGGGACTTGATACACCCCATGGTGGGACCAGCATGGGTAACTACAACATCGGGGGCCGTAAGACACATGTAACTATGCGAGTAGGAGCCGATCATCATAAAATGGATCACTTCACCCTGACTATGGGGTGCCTGTTGGGAACTAGTTTATATGGGTACAGAGATTAATATGGGGTACGATAGTATATTCGACCCTAGACAACTTAACTTAGTTTATGGTGCTTTCCCATTTCTAGTTTATACTTATCATACCCAGTTCTTTATTCATAGACTGAATAGTCCTAGACTTACTCAGTCTTTATGTCTGACTCTACTTTTCTTTCGTCTTCTTTTCTTCCGTTCCCCCCCCCCCCCCCAGGTCCACAGGGAGGGAATACCGCAGCTTGACCAGCCTTCATATCCAGCTTGAAGAGAAAGAATGTATTGCTTGGATCTTTTCGTTTCGGACTATGGCTTTGGACGGCAATTATGGGACTTTTGCAGTTTATTTATGTTTTGTTTATGCTTCTTTAAATAATGTAATCAAGGCAGTTATGATTTTGGAAGTATTGTAAGACAATTATGGCATGGTTTGTGTAACACGTATTTTGATGAAATAAAAGTTGTTGTTTTTCCGCTGTTCAAAAATATGTGTTATTATATCTGTCTTGTATATCTATGACTTATACTTATAAACCTCCACCAAAATTAGGGCATTCCCTTTGAGAGTGACCCTAACGGAGGTGGGGTGTTTCACACTATTTAAATAATTAAATAAATTAATTATTATACCATAAAAATACGGGACGTTACACTCATCCCTAGCAGCGTGTCTTGAAGTTCAACGACTCATTCTTACTCAAAAACAAGAATGATTAGTCCATGTCAGAGAAAGGCCGCAATTGTGTTCAAGTGCTCACTAGTCTACTATATTATACTATATACATATATAATATAGTAATCATCCAAATAAAATTGCAAATACGTCTCTCATACGCTTTTACATTTGCGAACTTTGGGTAAAATCGATTAACCAAAGCTCTGATACCAAATGTGACGACCACCCCGTATCTCCTGCACTGAACTAAGGAATGGTGCGCTATATGATTTGTCAGGCCGATATGGGACAATTATCAGGGTAAAACATCTCGAAATAAAACTTGTCGTATAACTTGCAATGCATGGATAATATATAATAATAATAAGATACACAACAAGATATAGTAGTGAAGCATAACTGAATAGGAAATAAAATCTTTTTAAAACCATAGAATCTCAAGTATGATATATCCCAGTACATGAATCTCTGAATACAATATGCCTCACTACATCCCTTAGAGTCTCAATAATCATCAATATACAGTGGAAATAGAAAAGGAATATCTATATAGTATGTAGTAATAGTACGCCATCCTCCTGCTCGTCACCGCACAACATCGTCGGCACCAAACCTGCTACCTGCTACTCAGTCTGATCATCAGCACAATTGATGAACAACCTAAGATAATAAGAGGAAAACATAAAACTTTGAGTAAGGCAACAGTCATAGTGGGTGATAAAATAACCAACAATAGTTACATGGGATAATATGAGTAATGGAGGATCAACCATCCAAACTGCCCAGCAACCAACAAGTCAACATGTGAAAACCGTCCATCATATGCCATTACAAAACAGGAAAGGAACACCTCCAATCCCGCTTCTCTTCGACATCCTACGGTGATAGCCTATCCAGAGAAAATATAGAAGAAAACACAAAATCAGCCACATCATCCATACCATCCAATGTCCTAGCTATCACCGACAATAGCCTTGAATCCATCGATAATCGAACTTGCTTTCAACAATCAAAAGGGATAATGGAAAAATCCCGATTCTAGCCAAACTACCATACGCCATTGTGACTCATATGTTTTCCTTACTCAATGAAGAAAACTAGGCCCAGCATGACTGCTCAAGGTACACGATCTATCGAGTCTGATCCTAATGGGCGTCCCCACAATACCCCTGGTTTGAGTATGCTAGAGCACTTCGATTGCGGATGATTCCTTGGCGCTTCAGACTTGACAAACCTTTCATCTCGGTGACTCTATTCATTTCTCAAACCATTCCATTATCATCCGTTATTAACTCCATTATGTCAATCCATCATCGTACTGGATCGTATATCGAATGACGACCAGTGTCACATCAGTCCGGCTCTGACCACTCCATCGTGAGTTCACAATCGAAGCACCATTCATCATTGAGTTGAATATAGATCATCTGAAGTTCATTAATCACCAAACTTCACCAACAACCCCTGGAAGCCACCAAAACAAAGCTCCAAAATTTTCACCACCATCCATCAAAGTCTGATGGACCGATACCGATCCATGATGGACCAGTACTTGTCCATATACTTAGTGAAATTTCACTAAGCGTTTGTCTTCGATCTATCCATATCTCGAGAGCATCCTACCGGTCCATCTTCCAATCTTTTTGACCTTCCTATATAAACTTCTGCTGGTCCATCCATGTCTCGGATAATCATCCTTTGACCCATCCCAAATCTCTTTCGAATGGCTTGAAAATTTGCAAACAACCCCGATTTACCATCACAAAGCCACGCCACAAAAGTCGCCGCCATCCGACCTCCCCTTATGGATTGGTACCGATCCATGATGGACCGGTACTAGTCCATACACTTAGCTTTTCTCAGCAAAAAAATTTTCATGCTTCAATCGCTCATCTTCCAGAGTGCCTCTGCCAAGTTTCGTCTGAACCTCTGATTTGCTATGTTCTTCAATCCTATGTTTCTACAACAAACAACTCAAGCAATTCATCCTATTTAACCAAAACAGTCATCAATACAGCAACACCTGATCATGCAACCAAGTCCAAAACTTCATATAACAATAAATCAATGAAATTGTAGATCTAAACATACCTAAAATCATGATTAACATATGAATTTCCGGTTTAATAGGTTTATTCAGAACTTGTCAACATACCTAGATTTGAGATGAACTTGTATGGATAGATTTAGGTTGATTTAAACATATGTGGATGAAATTAACATAGATCTATCACATAGAACCCTCTTCTTCTGTGCGAGATATATCTATCACTCACCTAACCCCCCAATTCGATGTGAATCCGATGAGATCAGATCTCGACAAAGCTGAAACCTTCGGATTTGATGCTACTCAATGTGATCTAACTTCCCTTAAAGATGATCTATCTTCTATATGCAATCTAATTTGAATACGAATGAAAAGAAAGGAGAATTAGGGTATTATGTTGAACCGGAGAACATAGACGCCTAACCTAAGTTTAGAATGAAGAGAGAACCCTAATCGTCTCCCTAAACACTCATATTTATATCTATAGGAGATTAGCCTAATGGTCTTGGCTAATTAGCTTATTAGTTGCTAACCAGTCTACCTAACAAAAGCTAAAACTTAAAACAACAATTACATCCAAACCGATGAACCCAATCCTTCATGTGACCACTCTACGAAAACATAAACCACCATTCCAATCCAACGAGACCAATTTCAGCACCTGATTCGATCTCTATCAATTGTTATATCCCAAGTGGTAAACAAAATGGAAAAATGGTCATAATTAGGTTCGGTAAAAATTATGGACATGTCTTACATCCCCATAAACAACATATTAAAATTTGAGAATGCTCCGACCAAAAGAGAATAAAAAATAATTATTTTACGATCGTTCGATATGTAAAATACGGGTCGTTAAAAATTTTATTCCACATAAGAGAGATACAAGAGATTACAAGATAAGTGTTTGTTGAGAACAAGATTTTGATCGATGCCAACATATAAAGTTGCAATGTAGACCATTTCATAGAGATAAGGTTATATATATATATATTGAGTCGTGTTAGAAATATGTTAAAATCCATCCTCAAAGTATAACACGAATGCACCAAACAATTTATTAAGTTATATCATATCTTCATTGCTGAAATCTGTATATTTGAGGAATTGAAAAGTCATAGAAAAAGCCCAAACGGTCCAGGCTCCGACCGGAAAAGAGCGCAGAGCGATTTAGACTGTGGACCAAAGTCCCCCGGTCCACAGCCTTAAACCGGTCGACTGGTCCAAAATGGGCGGTCGACCAGTCATTGTGTTTCTGCACATAACAGCTCTTTTTCAGGAAGTTTTAATTTTAATTAAATTCAACCAGTTAACCAGTGATTTTCAACTAGTCGACCGTTTTGAAACAGCAAGCTTTTTTCTGAAAGGTTACTTCTATTTGTGAAGAGATTTCTATTCAATAACCAAAGGAAATGGGCATAACTTTTTATAGAAACTCTTCATGAAAAATTACTACCTTTCTACTATTATATAAACAACTTCAAACTTGTTTTACAATAACCGAATCATTCTGTATTCTCTCTAATTTCTAAATTGCATTTTCATACTCTTTGTAGAACAAAAGCTCTCCAAATTTAAATACTTGTTGAATCCTTGAATCAATTTAATATCATTTGATTCAACAAGCATTCTACTTCCTTAAATCTATGCATTCAAAGTATATACTCGAGGATTAGATTATAGGAAGATTGTGCTCAAACTATTGACTATCCGTGTTGAATCAAGAACACAAAGCAGAAGTCAAAACCATTGTATTAGTTGAAGTCATGTCTAATAACCCGGAAATGCGAGCCAGTTTAAAAATTTTATTTTGGCAATTTTAGCGAATTTTGAATATTTAAAATGAATTATTTTAAATAATATCGACGAGAAATTTATTTTGAATATAATTAGAACGTATATATTTATATACGTCCTTGTTAGAATATATAATTTTATTTATAATTATTTATAGAATTGAAAATGGCGCGGTAGTTCGATAATTCGATTTCAAACTTCAATTGAACATACCGGGTGCAAAATACATCGGATTTTAGTGAAACCAAAAATAATAGAATCTAATTGTGAATATCTTTCGAACGAATCAGAAAAATTGAAATTTCATAGCGGGAATAAAAAGATATGCCCAGTTGAAAATTCAGAATAGTCGCTATGGAATTCTGGCCCTTAAAAATGGAAATTTTGCAAATGACCTCGGATTTCGACGAAACCACTTTTGTTGGATCCGCGATGTCAAATTATTGCTAGATTCTAAATTTCATAATTTTTCGAATCAATATGTGAGCGTGGCAACGGAGAACGTGTTTGACCAATTTCAGTTGGTTTTAATCGACTGGAAAATGACCATTTTTCAAACGGTCTCAGAATTCGACGAAATTAGTTTTGTTAGGACCGTATCGTCAATGCGAAGCTAGAAAATATTTTTCTGGAATTTTTCGAGTTAGTATGTGGCCCCAGTAAATTGAAATGCGTGTTCAAATTCAATATATAGAGTTATATTTTGAATTTGGCAAAAACTGATCGAAACAGTCGAATCAGCTTGCGATACATATCCCATTGTGTTCGGAATGGGGGTAATTAGCTATTGACGACAGTCGTTGGGCCTCGTTAGGGGTTCCAGACAAAAGTCAGCTTTAAAGAGAAAATAAATTAAAAAAAATTAAAATATAAATATTCACATAAGTCCCCCCCCCCCCTTATTCTCTTCCACAATCAGAAGAAAAAGAAGGGGAAAAAGGGGGGATCGGGATTCACGCCCCTCCCCCCCCCCCCCCCCGATCGTCGCCGCCGCAAGGAAGTGCGCCGTCCCTCCCACCCCCCCCCCCCCTTCTGCTCGCCCTCCTCCTCTCTCCTCCCCGTTGAAACCGCCGATCCCAAACCACCCCCCCCCCCCAAATCACCTGAATCGAACGACGCCCTAGCCCGACCCGCCTCCTCAGCGCCTCCCCCTCCAATCTCCGCCTTCCCTTCCCCTCGACGGTGCCACAGACCCACCGCCCTCGGCAGCTCCGAGCCTCCCCCGGTCCGTCAACTCCACCTCCTCCGTTCGATTAACTGTAAGCTTTTATTATTTGTTTTGTTATTTTTCTTTCTTTTCTTTCTTCTTTTCAATGATTTTTAACAAAGTAAAAGTAATGATTTTAGCAAAGTAAAAGTCGGATTTTTAACAAAGTAAAAGTAATGATTTTAGCAAAGTAAAAGTCGGATTTTTAAGCAAAGATGTGATTTTTATTAAAGCAAAGGCATGATTTTTTTTTATTTATAACAAAGGCGATATTTTTATATTATAGAGAGGTTAAAAATATAATTTTTACACTAGTGGCATATTAAAAATATAATTTTTATATTATAGAAAATAAAAAATGTGATTTTTATATACTGAATAGCAAAGTAAAAAATGTGATTTTTATATATTGAATAGCAAAGTAAAAATTCGATTTTTTTATATTGAATAGCAAAGTAAAAATTCGATTTTTATATATTGAATAGCAAAGTAAAAATTTGATTTTATATATTGAATAGCAAAGTAAAAATTCGATTTTTATATATTGAATAGCGAAGTAAAAATTCGATTTTTATATAGGTAGTGAATACGAATGACGAAAGTGACGAAAGAAGAAACGGCGGAGATTTTCTACATAAGAAGAGTCGTGGCATTTGGATTAGCTTTGGTGAGAACTTCTCACTTTAACTTTTCTTTTCTAGTTATATAAATATATACTAGGATGCAGACGGTGTTTAGTAGCACCCGACACCACTGTCCACAGACCATGGACTTGTTTGGTTGGTTGCATAGATTGGTTAGATTGTTTGATTTGAATTTGAATTGTTTGGTGAATTGAAATTGATTTGATTGATATGTGTATGGCGTGGGCCATCACTAGACCGGGGATAAGGCTAGGCCTTGTCCCGTTTCTAGTATCGTGCCGTTATGCCGCCGAAATTTTATAAAATAAGTTAGAAAAATAAAGATATCATTTTATTTAAAGAATGAACCGAATAGAATATTCATAGGTTGAATAAAATAATTTGGTCGTTAAAAATATAATTTTTAACGTGAACGTGAATAAATAAATAAATATTCGTTTACAAACCGAATGGTTTGTTTATGTACACCTATTTGAAGGACATTGACTGGGACGATAAATTTTACACATCGCCCAACTGCACAAATAAAATCTGTGTTTGATTGTTTGAAACCCCACACAGGTATTGGGATAAAATACGGCATACACTGATCCCAATAATTAGTTGTATGTCGATCGATTGATTGACAGGCTGTTATAAGCGTTAGATATCTATATTTGATGCTTATACAGTGTAGTGCACTTTGGATGATGATTGATTATTTATCGTTGTTATTATATACATGTGTTGTATGGAATCCATATAATTAACTTTATATGGTAATTGATTGGGCCTCATTCCAATTGGAAAAATAAAGAACATTATAAAATAAAGGTTCATGTGTTGACCGTACTAATCCGTTGAGATTAGTCATGTGTTGAACGAAATATTTTAACAATAAAATTTACATCTTTACGTTATAAAATAAAGGTTCATGTGTTGACCGTACTCATCCGTTGAGATTAATCATGTGTTGAACGAAATATTTTAACAAAATATTTACATCTTTATCATATATAAAATTAGAAACTAACTGGAAAATAGATAAGATGAGTGGTCTCCTGGATATTGATCTGATGTTGGTTTCGGCCTTCGAGGTTAATATCTAGGGAATCGTTCTCTTACTAGTTTACGGTTGGAGTCTGATTTGAAATCAAACGATAGATACCATAATTTTTATAAAATATATTAAATAACAAAAATAGTCACACGTGGACAGTACTCATTCGTTGAGATTAGTCGTGTGTTGACAAAAACATAGAGTCATGTATTGAAAGAAATATAGATTCATTTGTTGAATAGAATAACGAAGTTATTGAAATATATAAAGCCGTGTTGATTAGAGATGCGCTATTTTGACGCGAACGATATTTATATCGATTATATCTGTTTTTATAATTTGAATTGAATAGAAAACGAATTTGATTTGAATAGGAAACGAAATGAATTTGATTTGAATAGAAAACGAATTTGAATTGAATTGAATAGAAAACGAATTTGAATTGAATTGAATAGAAAACGAATTTGAATTGAATTGAATAGAAAACGAATTGAATTTGATTTGAATAGAAAACGAATTTAATTTGAATTGAATAGAAAACGAATTTGAATTGAATTGAATAGAAAACGAATTTGAATTGAATTGAAAATAAAACGAATTTGAATTGAATTGAATAGAAAACGAATTTGGATTGAATCGAATAGGAAACGAATTTGAAATAGAATTGAAATCGATTTGAATTTGAAACGAATGTTAAAAATGTTTTTGAACGAATTTAAAACTATTTATAAAATTCGTTTTAAAAAAGGAAATCGACGAAACATATATAATATATTTATATTATATATATAATGGCCTGAATAGAATGCGCCGCGCCGCGGCAGTTCGTAAATTTCGATCATTGACTTCGAACGGACATTACGGTAGACCCGACCGGCGGATTCTCCAAAAACTGGAACCGTTGGGTTTGTATCGAAAAGAGCTTTCTAACGAATATTAGAATTTTGAAATCTAACGGTTGGATTTGGAGATACGTCCAAATCAAATTTGGAAAAGGTCGTTGTAAGTGCAGTTCGATGGCCGTTGATGGAAATCGACTGTACGGGCCTTGATAAAAATTTTAAAAATAGTAATAATTTGTGTAAAATCATAAGAAATGATTTGGTAAAAATTGGGATGAAAAAACTCCATATTTGAAAGGATAAAAATAGATTTTTATCGAAATAAACTAGTTTTGAACAAATTTAAAACCCATTTATTTTTAAATAAATAAATTGGATTTGAAATGGGTTGGAAATGGAATTGATTTGTGGGTTTATCGGGAAGGGTGTTTTAAATGACACTTGTTCTTTAACCCGATAAATAAATAGAATGTGATTTGAGTTTGTCGTGAACTGTGTTTTAAATGACATTAGTTCTTTAACCCAGTAAAAGGAGTTTTTATGAATCTGTAATTAGATTAAAATGTGAATTGATAATCTAAATTATCAAATTTAGAAATTGAGCGAGAATGGAGTATCACCAGTTCTTATTGCTGGCCCTGTGTGGGCTGGGGTACGCATGATAGGGAGTTCTCGCTTCGCGGTTTGGTGGCGAACGGGAGACTCTTACCCCTACATGTCCCTGTAGAGGATTGGTTAGGCAGTGGCCGGGAGGCTCGAGAGGGTCGCCGTAAAACAAGGGACTGGGGGACCACTTGGAAGCCACGGTGGGTTTTACCTGCTGCTTTTGGGGATGAAGGGATGGTTGCAAAGCCTACCGGATTTCGTCGGGCTACTACATTTGGTATCAGAGCATTGGTTTACAGAGCTCGAGAACAAGACACATTAGAACCATACGAAAGAATTCATCAGATATTGGATTAGTAATATCCAATTAGAATGACTCGTTAGAGATAGGATCAGTAGTATCCTAGAACAAGTGTGAAGAGTATATTTCTCAAATGAAAACAAATTTTGTTTTGAAATTTAAATCGTTTTATACGTATCTGAATATTTATTTATATTGAATTTGGACAATCCAATATATAAAGATTTTGCATATACGCGTCATGAACGTATATTCGAAGTTTTAATATATTGGATGGACATAGAGTCACACTCTAGTCGCCCAGACACAGTCCTAATGATGAAGTATACCATCACCAGTATTTATTTTCGAGTGACGAAGGTGTGATATCTATATATTTCCATTAGACTGGTGTGAGAACCAAAACTAATATAGATAGATTTATTGTTGTGATTTGGCATCAAAAACGTGATTTTCTATATATATATCAAAATTATGAATTTGAAACGTTAATCCACTAATTGATATTTGTGTTGTTTGTTTATTTGTTTGATAATTTTGAACCATTATGCCAAATTGAACCGAATATTGAATTATATTGAAAATTAGTCGCATTTGCTTGCATATACATGTACTTACATTGAACAGGTCATAGCAAGGAGGCTAGAGCAGAGAATAAAATTTGTTTGCCCGACAAATAGGTACATGTTTACTATAATTTACTGTTTTGTTTGGGTGATGATGATTTTATGAGCCTATTGGCTAGCCGCTTGGCTTTTTCTTTTTCTTTTTGAGATCAGAAGGCCTATATGGCAATTTCAGGATTTTCCCGGTGCTCCCGGTGCAGGGGAGGTTATGGCGAAATTTTTCGAAAATTTAGGGTGTTAGCCAAATTTTTGAAAAATTTGAAAAGTTCATAGAAACTGAAAAGTTGAAGAACTTAAGCCGTAAAGAGGACAAAGAAAGTTGAGTTGAATTGTTAAACAACTTTCGGCTTCGTTCCTTTTCGGGGACGAAAAGTTTTAAGTGGGGAAGATTGTAATAACCCGGAAATGCGAGCCAGTTTAAAATTTTTATTTTTGCAATTTTAGCGAATTTTGAATATTTAAAATGAATTATTTTAAATAATATCGACGAGAAATTTATTTTGAATATAATTAGAACGTATATATTTATATACGTCCTTGTTAGAATATATAATTTTATTTATAATTATTTATAGAATTGAAAATGGCGCGGTAGTTCGATAATTCGATTTCAAACTTCAATTGAACATACCGGGTGCAAAATAAACCGGATTTTAGTGAAACCAAATATAATAGAATCTAATTGTGAATATCTTTCCAACGAATCAGAAAAATTGAAATTTTCATAGCGGGAATCAAAAGATATGCCCAGTTGAAAATTCAGAATAGTCGCTATGGAATTCTGACCCTTAAAATGGAAATTTTGCAAACGACCTCGGATTTCGACAAAACCACTTTTGTTGGATCCGCGATGTCAAATTATTGCTAGATTCCAAATTTCATAATTTTTCGAATCAATATGTGAGCGTGGCAAAGGAGAACGTGTTTGACCAGTTTCAGTTGATTTTAATCGACTGGAAAATGACCATTTTTCAAACGGTCTCAGAATTCGACGAAATTAGTTTTGTTAGGACCATATCGTCAATACGAAGCAAGAAAATATTTTTCTGGAATTTTTCGAGTTAGTATGTGGCCCAAGTAAATTGAAATGCGCGTTCAAATTCAATATATAGAGTTATATTTTGAACTTGGCAAAAACTGATCGAAACAGTCGAATCAGCTTGCGATACATATCCCATTGTGTTCGGAATAGGGGTAATTAGCTATGGACGACAGTCGTTGGGCCTCGTTAGGGGTTCCAAACAAAAGTCAGCCTTAAAGAGAAAATAAATTAAAAACATTAAAATATAAATATTCACATATGTCCCCCCTTATTCTCTTCCACGATCAGAAGAAAAAAAAAGGGAAAAAGGGGGGATCGGGATTCATCCCCCCCCCCCCCCGATCGTCGCCGCCGCAAGGAAGCGCGCCGTCCCCCCCCCCCCCCCCTCCCCCTCTGCTCGCCCTCCTCCTCTCTCCTCCCCGTTGAAACCGCCGATCCCAAACCCCCCCCCCCCCCCAAATCACCTGAATCGAACGACGCCCTAGCCCGACCCGCCTCCTCAGTGCCTCCCCCTCCAATCTCCGCCTTCCCTTCCCCTCGACGGTGCCACAGACCCACTGCCCCCTGGCAGCTCCGAGCCTCCCCCAGTCTGTCAACTCCACCTCCTCCGTTCGATTAACTGTAAGCTTTTATTATTTGTTTTGTTATTTTTCTTTCTTTTCTTTCTTCTTTTCAATGATTTTTAACAGAGTAAAAGTAATGATTTTAGCAAAGTAAAAGTCGGATTTTTAACAAAGTAAAAGTAATGATTTTAGCAAAGTAAAAGTCGGATTTTTAAGCAAAGACGTGATTTTTATTAAAGCAAAGGCGTGATTTTTTTTATTTATAACAAAGGCGATATTTTTATATTATAGAGAGGTTAAAAATATAATTTTTACACTAGTGGCATATTAAAAATATGATTTTTATATTATAGAAAATAAAAAATGTGATTTTTATATATTGAATAGCAAAGTAAAAAATGTGATTTTTATATATTGAATAGCAAAGTAAAAATTCGATTTATATATTGAATAGCAAAGTAAAAATTCGATTTTTATATATTGAATAGCAAAGTAAAAATTCGATTTTTATATATTGAATAGCAAAGTAAAAATTCGATTTTTATATATTGAATAGCGAAGTAAAAATTCGATTTTTATATAGGTAGTGAATACGAATGACGAAAGTGACGAAAGAAGAAACGGCGGAGATTTTCTACATAAGAAGAGTCGTGGCATTTGGATTAGCTTTGGTGAGAACTTCTCACTTTAACTTTTCTTTTCTAGTTATATAAATATATACTAGGATGCAGACGGTGTTTAGTAGCACCCGACACCGCTGTCCACAGACCATGGACTTGTTTGTTTGGTTGCATAGATTGGTTAGAGTGTCTGATTTGAATTTGAATTGTTTGGTGAATTGAAATTGATTTGATTGATATGTGTATGGCGTGGGCCATCACTAGACCTTGGATAAGGCTAGGCCTTGTCCCGTTTCTAGTATCGTGCCGTTATGCCGCCGAAATTTTCTAAAATAAGTTAGAAAAATAAAGATATCATTTTATTTAAAGAATGAACCGAATAGAATATTCATAGGTTGAATGAAATAATTTGGTCGTTAAAAATATAATTTTTAACGTGAACGTGAATAAATAAATAAATATTCGTTTACAAACCGAATGGTTTGTTTATGTACACCTATTTGAAGGACATTGACTGGGACGATAAATTTTACACATCGCCCAACTGCACAAATAAAATCTGTGTTTGATTGTTTGAAACCCCACATGGGTATTGGGATAAAATACGGCATACACTGATCCCAATAATTAGTTTTATGTCGATCGATTGATTGACAGGCTGTTATAAGCGTTAGAGATCTATATTTGATGCTTATACAGTGTAGTGCACTTTGGATGATGGTTGATTATTTATCGTTGTTATTATATACATGTGTTGTATGGAATCCATATAATTAACTTTATATGGTAATTGATTGGGCCTCATTCCAATTGGAAAAATAAAGAACATTATAAAATAAAGGTTCATGTGTTGGCCGTACTAATCCGTTGAGATTAGTCATGTGTTGAACGAAATATTTTAACAATAAAATTTACATCTTTACATTATAAAATAAAGGTTCATGTGTTGACCGTACTCATCCGTTGAGATTAGTCATGTGTTGAACGAAATATTTTAACAAAATATTTACATCTTTATCATATATAAAATTAGAAACTAACTGGAAAATAGATAAGATGAGTGGTCTCTTGGATATTGATCTGATGTTGGTTTCGGCCTTCGGGGTTAATATTTAGGGAATCGTTCTCTTACTAGTTTACGGTTGGAGTCTGATTTGAAATCAAACGATAGATACCATAATTTTTATAAAATATATTAAATAACAAAAATAGTCACACGTGGACAGTACTCATTCGTTGAGATTAGTCGTGTGTTGACAAAAATATAGAGTCATGTATTGAAAGAAATATAGATTCATTTGTTGAATAGAATAACGAAGTTATTGAAATATATAAAGCCGTGTTGATTAGAGATGCGCTATTTTGACGCGAACGAAATTTATATCAATTATATTCGTTTTAATAATTTGAATTGAATAGAAAACGAATTTGAATTGAATTTGATTTGAATAGGAAACGAATTGAATTTGATTTGAATAGAAAACGAATTTGAATTGAATTGAATAGAAAACGAATTTGAATTGAATTGAATAGAAAACGAATTTGAATTGAACTGAATAGAAAACGAATTGAATTTGATTTAAATAGAAAACGAATTGAATTTGATTTGAATAGGAAACGAATTGAATTTGGATTGAATAGAAAATGAATTTAATTTGAATTGAATAGATAACGAATTTGAATTGAATTGAATAGAAAACGAATTTGGATTGAATTGAATAGAAAACGAATTTGAATTGAATTGAATAGAAAACGAATTTGGATTGAATCGAATAGGAAACGAATTTGAAATAGAATTGAAATCGATTTGAATTTGAAATGAATGCTGAAAATGTTTTTGAACGAATTTAAAACTATTTATAAAATTCGTTTTAAAAAAGGAAATCGACGAAATATATATAATATATTTATATTATATACATAATGGCCAGAATAGAATGCGCCGCGCCGTGGCAGTTCATAAATTTTGACCATTGACTTCGAACGGACATTACGGGAGATCCGACCGGCGGATTCTCTTAAAACCGGAACCGTTGGGTTCGTATCGAAAAGAGCTTTCTAACGAATATTAGAATTTTGAAATCTAACGGTTGGATTTGGAGATACGTCCAAATCAAATTTGGAAAAGGTCGCTGTAAGTGCAGTTCGATGGCCGTTGACGGAAATCGACTGTACGGGCCTTGATAAAAAATTTAAAAATAGTAATAATTTGTGTAAAATCATAAGAAATGATTTGGGAAAATTTGGGATGAAAAAACTCCATATTTGAAAAGATAAAAATAGATTTTTATCGAAATAAACTAGTTTTGAACAAAAATTAAAACCCATTTATTTTTAAATAAATAAATTGGATTTGAAATGGGTTGGAAATGGAATTGATTTGTGGGTTTATCGGGAAGGATGTTTTAAATGACACTTGTTCTTTAACCCGATATATAAATAGAATGTGATTTGGGTTTGTTGTGAACTGTGTTTTAAATGACATTAGTTCTTTAACCCAGTAAAAGGAGTTTTAATGAATCTGTAATTAGATTGAAATGTGAATTGATAATCTAAATTATCAAATTTAGAAATTGAGCGAGAATGGAGTATCACCAATTTTTCTCCAAAGCGATAGTTAAATCTTTAATTAGATTTGAACGTGAAATGGTAATTAATTTAACCGATAACACTGTGGTGTTAGATATGGAGTATTACCAGTTTTTCTTCATGGGATGAATAGGTAGGGATTGGGAAATAAAATAAATAATTACTTCAGAGTGGTTCGCTAATCCCGTCTAGTTTGAAAAACCATAATTTGGTTTGAAATGACATCCAAAGAAAGATTAAAGAATAAATTTAAAGAATTTATCTTTGATAAAATTAATGGGAACCTTTCCCTAAGAATATGAAATTTAGAAACTAACTGTAGGTTAGCTAAGAAGAATGGTTTCCTGGGTATTGATCTGATGTTGGTTTCGGCCTTCGGGGTTAATATTTGGGAAATTGTTCTCTTGTTGATTTATGGTTAGTGACTGCTGAATTGGAATGAGGCGTATGTTGTGTTGGTGTAACATTTGTTTACTATATACGCAGGTTGTTCGGAAAGGCCGGGTTTATACCCATTCTGAATAACCGATTCGACGATATGTCGAAGACGGTGGTTGAAGACCGGAAGTCTTCACATCGTTTGGGTGATTACTGATGATCTTGATTGGGCTGTACACCCAAGATGAGGGAATCAGTTGGTGGTCGTCCAGACGTACCTGGAGATCGATGGATATGCGAGGAAAGTGCCTCCGGTTTCGTTCAGACCCAGAACGAACTTGTAAATGGATTGTGTGTCTGACATTGGATTTTTGTAACAACCCGAAAATCTGGGCCAGTTTAAAATTTTTATTTTGGCAATTTTAGCGAATTTTGCACATTTAAAATGAATTATTTTAAATAATATCGACGAAAATTTATTTTGAATATATTTAGAACGTATATATTATATACGCTGTCGTTAGAATATAAATAATTATATATAATTATAAAATAGAATTGAAAATGGCGCGGTAGTTCGATAATTTGATTTCAAACTTCAATTGAATGTACCGGGTGCAAAACAATCCGGATTTTAGTGAAACCAAAAACATTAGGATCTATTCATGAATATCTTTCCAACGAATCCGAAAAATAGAGATTTCATAGCGGGAATCAAAAGATACGTCCAGTTGAAAATTATGAATAGTCGCTATGGAATTCAGGCCCTTAAAAATGGGAATTTTGCAAATGAACTCGGATTTCGACGAAACCACTTTTGTTGGGTTCGTGATGTCAAATTATTGCTAGATTCCAATTTTCATAATTTTTCGAATCAATACGTGAGCGTGGCAAAGGAAAACGCGTTTGACTAGTTTCAGTTGATTTTAATCGAATGGAAATTAACCATTTTTCAAACGGTCACAGAAATCGACGAAACTGGTTTTGTTAGGACCGTATCGTCAATACAAAGCTAGAAAATATTTTTATGGAATTTTTCGAGTTATTATGTGGCCCCGGTAAATTGAAATGCATGTTCAAATTCAATATATAGAGTTATATGTTGATTTTAACGGAAACTGATCGAAATGATCGAATCAGCCTACGATACATATCCCATTGTGTTCGGAATGGGGGTAATACGCTATGGACGATAGGCGGTGGGCCTCGTTTTGAGGTCGAAATAAAAAGTACCTTTTTAGAAATTAAATAATATAAAATTAAAATATCTTCCTCTCTCCTCCCCTTCAAAACCGTTGCCCCCCCTTCTTCAAATTCGATTCAGCAGAAGAAAAAAGAAAAAAAAGGAAAAAGAAAAAAAGGAGGAGCTCGTCGCTCCCCCTATCGGAGCGCCACCACATCGATAGGCGCGCCGCCACTGGCACGGCCAGCCCCCCCTCCTGTTGCTGCCGTCGCGGCTTCTTCTTCTTCCTCCTTCAAGAACCGCAACGCCCCCTTCATCTTCCTCTTCTTCTTCGAGCGTGCCCGCACCCCCCTTTCAGCCCAGAAACCCCTTCGCGAATTTCAGAACCCGCGAGCCACCACCGTTTCAGCCCTCCCCTGTGCAACCGCGACCTTCCCCTCCCCTAACCTTCACTCCGCCGATCGACCACCATCCGAGCTGTGGCGCCTCCTCCTCAGAAAATCAAATTTAAAAGTGAGTTTTTATTACTTATTTGTTTACTTGCAAAGATTATGAAGTGTAGATCTTCATATTTAATAAAGAGTAGATCTTTAATTTAGTAAAAATCAAATTTTTAATGTGATAGGATTTTTGATTAAACAAAGGTAATATTTTTGATTATATAAAATATAATTTTTAATATAGAAAGGTTAAAGATATAATTTTTATATGGTAGAAACAACAAAGGTGTAATTTTTATATTGTATCAATAATAAAGATGTGATCTTTATAGTAGTAGCAAATTAAAAATATGGTTTTTATATAATAGAGACTATAATAAATATCATCTTTGTGTATGTAGCGAAATAAAAATCTGATTTTTATTATATATACGTTGAAATAAAGAGGTGATTTTTATAGTGATGAAATCATTATATTTGAAAAGGCGAAATCTTTTTATATAGAATAGTGTGATAAAAATAGGATTTTTATATATTGAATAGCGAAGTAAAAATTCGATTTTTATATATTGAATAGCGAAGTAAAATTTTGATTTGTATATATTGAATAGCGAAGTAAAAAATTCGATTTTTATATATTGAATAGCGAAGTAAAAATTCGATTTTTATATATGTAGTGGCTACGGGCAACGAAGGTGACAAAAAGGCGAGAACGACGAAGATTTCTATAAATGAAGTGTCGTGGAGTTGGGATGCTATCGGTGAGAACTTCTCACTCTTCAATTTCTTTTTCTAGTTATATATATATACTAGGATGCAGACGGTGTTTAGTAGCACCCGTTACAATCGTCCATAGACCATGGACTTGTTTGTTTGGCTGTGTAGTTGGTTAGATTATTTGGGTTGAATTGAATTGTTTGGTGAAATGAAATTGATTGATGTGTGAATGGCGTGGGCCATCATTAGACCGGGGACAAGGCTAGGCCTCGTCCCGTTTCTAGTATCGTGCCGTTATGCCGCCGAAATTTTCTAAAATAAGTTAGAAAAATAAAGATATCATTTTATTTGATAAATGAACCGAATAGAATATTCATAGGTTGAATAAAATATTTTATCGTTAAAAATATAATTTTTAACGTGAATGAAAATAAATAAATATTCATTTACAAACCGGACGGTTTGTTTATGTACACCTATTTGAAGGACATTGATTGGGACGATAAATTTTACACATCGCCCAACTGCATAAATAAAATCTGTGTTTGATTGTTTGAAACCCCACACGGGTATTGGGACGAAATACGACATACACTAATCCCAATAATTAGTTGTATGTCGATCGATTGATTGACAGGCTGTTATAAGTGTTAGATATCTATATTTGATGCTTATACAGTGTAGTGCACTTCGGATGATGGTTGATTATTTATCGTTGCTATTATATACATGTGTTGTATTGAATCCATATAATTAACTTTATATGGTAATTGATTGGGCCTCATTCCAATCGGGAAAATAAAGAATATTATAAAATAAAGGTTCATGTGTTGACTGTACTCATCCGTTGAGATTAGTCATGTGTTGAACGAAAGATTTTAACAATAAAATTTATATCTTTATCACTATAAAATAAAGGTTCATGTGTTGACTGTACTCATCCGTTGAGATTAGTCATGTGTTGAACGAAAGATTTTAACAATAAAATTTATATCTTTATCACTATAAAATAAAGGTTCATGTGTTGACAGTACTCATTCGTTGATATTAGTCATGTGTTGACAAGAATAAATATTCATTTGTTGAATAGAATAACGGGATTATTGAAATATATAAAGCCGTGTTGATTAGAGATGCGCTGTTTTGACGCGAACGATATTTATATCGATTATATTCGTTTTTAAATTTAAAATGAATTGAATTTGAATAGAATAGAAAATGAATTCGATTTGAATAGAAAATGAATTGAATTTGAATATAATAGAAAATGAATTCGATTTGAATAGAAAATGAATTGAATTTGAACAGAATAGAAAATGAATTCGATTTGAATAGAAAATGAATTGAATTTGAACATAATAGAAAATGAATTCGATTTGAATAGAAAATGAATTGAATTTGAACAGAATAGAAAATGAATTCGATTTGAATAGAAAATGAATTGAATTTGAACAGAATAGAAAATGAATTCGATTTGAATAGAAAATGAATTGAATTTGAACAGAATAGAAAATGAATTGAATTTGAACAGAATAGAAAATGAAATCGATTTGAATAGAAAATGAATTGAATTTGAACATAATAGAAAATGAATTCGATTTGAATAGAAAATGAATTGAATTTGAACAGAATAGAAAATGAATTCGATTTGAATAGAAAATGAATTGAATTTGAATAGAATAGAAAATGAATTCGATTTGAATAGAAAATGAATTGAATTTGAACAGAATAGAAAATGAAATCGATTTGAATAGAAAATGAATTGAATTTGAACAGAATAGAAAATGAATTCGATTTGAATAGAAAATGAATTGAATTTGAACAGAATAGAAAATGAATTCGATTTGAATAGAAAATGAATTAAATTTGAACAGAATAGAAAATGAATTCGATTTGAATATAAAATGAATTGAATTTGAACAGAATAGAAAATGAATTCGATTTGAATTTGAACAGAATAGAAAATGAATTCGATTTGAATAGAAAATGAATTGAATTTGAACAGAATAGAAAATGAATTGAATTTGAACAGAATAGAAAACGAATTTGAATTGAATTGAATATATAACGAATTCGAATTGAATTGAAAACGAATTCTAATTGAATTGAAAACGAATTGAAATGAATTCAAATTGAACTGAAATTTGAATTGAATAGAAATGAATTTTAAAACGAATTTATAAGGAAAAAATCAATTTTGATTTGAATTGAAATGGTAGTTGAAATTGTTTTTGAAACCAATTTAAAACTATTTATATAATTCGTTTTAAATAGAAATCGACGAAATATATATTATATATATTATATATATAATATAATGGCCTGAATAGAACGCGCCGAGCCGTGTCGCGGCAGTTCGTAAATTTCGACTATTATCTTCGAACGGACATTATGGGAGATCCGAGCGTCGGATTCTCCTAATCGAAAAGAGCTTTCTAACGAATATTAGAAATTTGAAATCTAACGGTTGGATTTGGAGATACGTCCAAATAAAATTTGGAAAAGGTCGCTGTAAGTGCGGTTCGATGGCCGTTGATGGAAATCGACTGTACGGGCCTTGATAAAATTATTAAAAATAGTAATAATTTGTGTAAAATCATAAGAAATGATTTGGGAAAAATTGGGATGAAAAACTCCATATTTGAAAAGATAAAAATAGATTTTTATCGAAATGAACTAGTTTTGAACAGAAATTAAAACCCATTTATTTTTAAATAAATAAAATGGATTTGAAATGGGTTTAAATAGAGTTGATTCATGGGTTTATCATGAACTGTGTTTTAAATGACACTAGTTCTTTAACCCAGTAAAAAGAGTTTTAATGAATCTGCAATTAAATTGAAATGGGAATTGATAATTTAAATTATCAAATTTAGAAAGTGAGCGAGGATGGAGTATCACCAGTTTTGCTCCAAAGAGATAGTTAAATCTTTAATTAGATTTGAACGTGAAATGGTAATTAATTTTACCGATAACACCGTGGTGTTAGATATGGAGTATTACCAGTTTTGCTTCATGGGATGAATAGGTTGAGATTGGGAAATAAAATAAATAATTACTTCGGTGTGGTTCGCTAATCTCGACTAGTTTAGAAAACCATAATTTGGTTTGAAACAACATCCAAAGGAAGATTAAAGGATAAATTTTAAAGAATTTATCTTGGATAAAATTAATGGGAACCTTTCCCTAAGAATATGAAATTTAGAAACTAGCTGTAGGTTAGTTAAGAAGAATGGTTTCCTGGGTATTGATCTGATGTTGGTTTCGGCCTTCGGGGTTAATATTTAGGAAATTGTTCTCTTGCTAATTTGCGGTTAGTGACTGCTAAGTTGGAATGAGGCGTATGTTGTGTTTGTGTAACATTTGTTTTTTATATACGCGGGTTGTTCGGAAAGGCCGGGTTTATACCCATTCTGAATAACCGATTCGACGATATGTCGAAGATGAAGACGGTGATTGAAGACCGGAAGTCTTCACATCGTTTGGGTGATTACTGATGATCTTGATTGGGCTGTACACCCAAGATGAGGGAATCAGTTAGTGGTCGTCCAGACGTACTTGGAGATCGATGGATATGCGAGGAAAGTGCCTCCAGTTTCGTTCAGACCCAGAACGAACTTGTAAATGGATTGTATGTCTGACATTGGATTTTATTCTGTGTTGATTGATTTCTGTTAAATATATATCTGTTTGGCGGCGGAGAATTTATTCTCTTGCTTAATGCCCTTCTTTGAGATGTACGAGCTTAGAGGTTATATATCGATAGATATCAATCGCATGGCATGAATTGCCTGTGTGGCATGCTGAGTTGCATGGATCAAGGCTTTTGTTGAAAAGCAAAATCTTGTGGTTGATGATCAAAGCACGGCCTACGTGGCAGCTTTGTGTATAACGTGAATTCACGAGCCTCACACCTCGGTATGAGTTAAAAACGGGATAAGGACTGCAGGGAGAGCACGACGTTTCTTTCTAGCTTTGGTGGTGTCAGTGACTTACCAGCCCTGACATTTATATACTTTTCACCTATGTGGTTGTTGGATGAGGCGCCTCGATTTTAGGTCTGTAAGGACCGGGAAACGTGTGTTCAGGCATAATTAATCCTCTAACGTAAGTGAGGACCGGCCCTGAAGCATCCAGGGGTTACCCAGAGTGTGTAGTCCTGAGGCATTTGCTAGAGTGTCTCGAAGCGAAGAGGAGCTTTCCCCTTGCCTCGACTCATGACGGAAATCCAATTTCCAATACGTGTATTTCGGTTTTATTTGTAGAGCCTAGTATGGCGACATAGTGGTATGGGGCACTTATGCCGTCTATGATTTATATTTATGATTGAAATTGTTTTGACACTATACACTTATTATAGTATCAAATGATTTGTTTTAAACGTACCAAGCATGTTTGGCTGTTATAAGGTAAAACCCTATCCTCCGGCTTGCGTTGCATTGTGTGATGGGACCTGGGTCTTATAATAGCTTCATTTTTCGAAAAAGCATTGCGTTGTTTATCCTAAGCACTGGTATTCTTGGGAGGAAACCCGTTCCGTGTTATACGGCGTGGTCCCTTGAATTACTCTCTTTTAAAGTAAAGTTTTAAATAACTGTTTTAGTTCTCACATCAGTCACATGACTGACCTGGAGTTTATTGTTTTAACCTAAACTCTGGGTGCCCTCATTTTCCGCACGGGCAGCTAGTAGTTTTGGTTTTGCAGATTTATATTCACAGGATCCTGGTTTACAGCTGGAATGATATCCGGAAAGCTCTGTATCCGTATATCACCTTCAGTTGTGCTTTGTATTATTTTCCGTTGCTATGTAATTTATAGTAATCTCTGGTATTTATCGAATGTAGTTTACTCATTTAACTCTGTATATTCTTGTATCTGATGGAATTGTTGTAATAACAAATAAATGTTCTTCAGTCTGCGTTCTAATTTGTCCTGTTCTCAAACGAACAGGGGTTTCGAACGGTCTAGATCGGTTTAACGACTGATTCGGATCGAGCGAAATTCCTTGCCGTCACATTTGGTATCAGAGCTTTGGTTTACAGAGCTCGAGAACAAGACACATTAGAACCATACGAAAGAATTCATTAGATATTGGATTAGTAATATCCAATTAGAATGACTCGTTAGAGATAGGATCAGTAGTATCCTAGAACGAGTGTGAAGAGTATATATTTCAAATGAAAACAATTTTGTTTTGAAAATTTAAACCATTTTATATGTATTTGAATATTTATTTATTTTGAATTTGGAAAATCCTATATATAAAGATTTCGCGTATACGCGTCATGAACGTATAGTCGAAGTTTTAATATACTGGATAGATATAGAATCACGCTCTAGTCGCCCGGAGATGATGTTGATAATGACCATGGCATCATCAATATTTATGTTCGTGTTTCGAAGGTGTGATATCTATATATTTCCATTAGACTGGTGTGAGAACCAAAACTAGATAGGTTTATTGTTGTGAATTGGCATCAAAAACATGATTTTCTATGTATATGTATCAAAATTATGAATTTGAAACGTTAAATTCACTAATTGATTGATGTTTGTGTTGTTTGTTTATTTGTTTGATAATTTTGAACCATTTAGCCTAATTGAATCAAATATTGCACTGTATTGAAAATTGGTCGCATTTGCTTGCATATACATGTGCTTACATTGAACAGGTCATAGCAGGGAGGCTAGAGCAGAGAATAAAATTTGTTTGCCCGACAAATAGGTACATGTTTACTATAATTTACCGTTTTGTTTGGGTGATGATGATTTTATGAGCCGATTGGCCAGCCGCTTGGCTTTTTCATTTTCTTTTTGAGATCAGAAGGCCTGTATGGCAATTTCGGGATTTTCCCGTGGCTCCCGGTGCAGGGGAGGTTATGGCGAAATTTTTCGAAAATTTAGGGTGTTAGCCAAATTTTTGAAGAATTTGAAAATTCTCAGAAACTGAAAAGTTGGAGAATGGAAGCCAGATCGAACGTAGAGTTGACTAATCAAACCACTTTCGACTTTGTTCCTTTTCGGGGAAGAAAAGTTTTAAGTGGGGGAGATTGTAACAACCCGAAAATCTGGGCCAGTTTATAATTTTTATTTTGGCAATTTTAGCGAATTTTGCACATTTAAAATGAATTATTTTAAATAATATCGACGAAAATTTATTTTGAATATATTTAGAACGTATATATTATATACGTCGTTGTTAGAATATAAATAATTATATATAATTATAAAATAGAATTGAAAATGGCGCGGTAGTTCGATAATTCGATTTCAAACTTCAATTGAATGTACTGGGTGCAAAACAATCCGGATTTTAGTGAAACCAAAAACATTAGGATCTATTCGTGAATATCTTTCCAACGAATCCGAAAAATTGAGATTTCATAGTGGGAATCAAAAGATACGTCCAGTTGAAAATTCTGAATAGTCGCTATGGAATTCAGGCCCTTAAAAATGGGAATTTTGCAAACGACCTCGGATTTCGACGAAACCACTTTTGTTGGGTCCGTGATGTCAAATTATTGCTAGATTCCAATTTTCATAATTTTTCGAATCAATACGTGAGCGTGGCAAAGGAAAACGCGTTTGACCAGTTTTAGTTGATTTTAATCGACTAGAAATTGGCCATTTTTCAAATGGTCTCAGAAATCGACGAAACTGGTTTTGTTAGGACCGTATCGTCAATACGAAGCTAGAAAATATTTTTCTGGAATTTTTCGAGTTATTATGTGGCCCCGGTAAATTGAAATGCGTGTTCAAATTCAATATATAGAGTTATATGTTGATTTTAACGGAAACTGATAGAAACGATCGAATCAGCCTACGATACATATCCCATTGTGTTCGGAATGGTGGTAATACGCTATGGACGACAGGCGGTGGGCCTCGTTTCGAGGTCGAAATAAAAAGTACCTTTTTAGAAATTAAATAATTAAGTAATATAAAATTAAAATATCTTCCTCTCTCCTCCCCTTCAAAACCGTTGCCCCCCCCCCTTCTTCAAATTCGATTCAACAGAAGAAAAAAAAGGAAAAAGAGAAAAAGGAGGAGCTCGTCGCTCCCCCTATCGGAGCGCCACCACATCGATAGGCGCGCCGCCACTGGCGCGGCCAGCCCCCCCCCCCCCCCCTCCTGTTGCTGCCGCCGCGGCTTCTTCTTCTTCCTCCTTCAAGAACCGCAACGCCCCCTTCATCTTCCTCTTCTTCTTCGAGCGTGCCCGCACCCCCCTTTCAGCCCAGAAACCCCTTCGCGAATTTCAGAACCCGCGAGCCACCACCGTTTCAGCCCTCCCCTGTGCAACCGCGGCCTTCCCCTCCCCTAACCTTCACTCTGCCGATCGACCACCATCCGAGCTGTGGCGCCTCCTCCTCAGAAAATCGAATTTAAAAGTGAGTTTTTATTACTTATTTGTTTACTTGCAAAGATTATGAAGTGTAGATCTTCATATTTAATAAAGAGTAGATCTTTAATTCAGTAAAAATCAAATTTTTAATGTGATAGGATTTTTGATTAAACAAAGGTAATATTTTTGATTATATAAAATATAATTTTTAATATAGAAAGGTTAAAGATATAATTTTTATATGGTAGAAACAACAAAGGTGTAATTTTTATATTGTATCAATAATAAAGATGTGATCTTAATAGTAGTAGCAAATTAAAAATATGGTTTTTATATAATAGAGACTATAAAAATATCATCTTTGTGTATGTAGCGAAATAAAAATCTGATTTTTATTATATATACGTTGAAATAAAGAGGTGATTTTTATAGTGATGAAATCTTTATATTTGAAAAGGCGAAATCTTTTTATATAGAATAGTGTGATAAAAATAGGATTTTTATCTATATAGTAGCGGTGTAAAAAATTCAATTTTTATATATTGAATAGCGAAGTAAAAATTCGATTTTTATATATTTAATAGCGAAGTAAAAATTCGATTTTTATATATGTAGTGGCTACGGGCAACGAAGGTGACAAAAAGGCGAGAACGACGAAGATTTCTATAAATGAAGTGTCGTGGAGTTGGGATAGCTATCGGTGAGAACTTCTCACTCTTCAATTTCTTTTTCTAGTTATATATATACTAGGATGCAGACGGTGTTTAGTAGCACCCGACACAATCGTCCACAGACCATGGACTTGTTTGTTTGGCTGTGTAGTTGGTTAGATTATTTGGGTTGAATTGAATTGTTTGGTGAAATGAAATTGATTCGATTGATGTGTGAATGGCGTGGGCCATCATTAGACCAGGGATAAGGCTAGGCCTCGTCCCGTTTCTAGTATCGTGCCGTTATGCCGCCGAAATTTTCTAAAATAAGTTAGAAAAATAAAGATATCATTTTATTTGATAAATGAACCGAATAGAATATTCATAGGTTGAATAAAATATTTTATCGTTAAAAATATAATTTTTAACATGAATGAAAATAAATAAATATTCATTTACAAACCGGACGGTTTGTTTATGTACACCTATTTGAAGGACATTAATTGAGACGATAAATTTTACACATCGCCCAACTGCACAAATAAAATCTGTGTTTGATTGTTTGAAACCCCACACGGGTATTGGGACGAAATACGGCATACACTAATCCCAATAATTAGTTGTATGTCGATCGATTGATTGAAAGGCTGTTATAAGCGTTAGATATCTATATTTGATGCTTATACAGTGTAGTGCACTTTGGATGATGGTTGATTATTTATCGTTGCTATTATATACATGTGTTGTATGGAATCCATATAATTAACTTTATATGGTAATTGATTGGGCCTCATTCCAATCGGGAAAATAAAAAATATTATAAAATAAAGGTTCATGTGTTGACTTTACTCATCCGTTGAGATTAGTCATGTGTTGAACGAAAGATTTTAACAATAAAATTTATATCTTTATCACTATAAAATAAAGGTTCATGTGTTGACTGTACTCATCCGTTGAGATTAGTCATGTGTTGAACGAAAGATTTAACAATAAAATTTATATCTTTATCACTATAAAATAAAGGTTCATGTGTTGACAGTACTCATTCGTTGAGATTAGTCATGTGTTGACAAGAATAAATATTCATTTGTTGAATAGAATAACGGGATTATTGAAATATATAAAGCCGTGTTGATTAGAGATGCGCTATTTTGAAGCGAACGAAATTTATATCGATTATATTCGTTTTTAAATTTAAAATGAATTGAATTTGAACAGAATAGAAAATGAATTCGATTTGAATAGAAAATGAATTGAATTTGAACAGAATAGAAAATGAATTCGATTTGAATAGAAAATGAATTGAATTTGAACAGAATAGAAAATGAATTCGATTTGAATAGAAAATGAATTGAATTTGAACAGAATAGAAAATGAATTGAATTTGAACAGAATAGAAAATGAATTCGATTTGAATAGAAAATGAATTGAATTTGAACAGAATAGAAAATGAATTCGATTTGAATAGAAAATGAATTGAATTTGAACAGAATAGAAAATGAATTCGATTTGAATAGAAAATGAATTGAATTTGAACAGAATAGAAAATGAATTCGATTTGAATAGAAAATGAATTGAATTTGAACAGAATAGAAAATGAATTCGATTTGAATAGAAAATGAATAGAATTTGAACAGAATAGAAAATGAATTCGATTTGAATAGAAAATGAATTGAATTTGAACAGAATAGAAAATGAATTGAATTTGAACAGAATAGAAAACGAATTTGAATTGAATTGAATATATAACGAATTCGAATTGAATTGAAAACGAATTCGAATTGAATTGAAAACGAATTGAAATGAATTCAAATTGAATTGAAATTTGAATTGAATAGAAATGAATTTTAAAACGAATTTATAAGGAAAAATTCAATTTTGATTTGAATTGAAATGGAAGTTGAAATTGTTTTTGAAATGAATTTAAAACTATTTATATAATTCGTTTTAAATAGAAATCGACGAAATATATATTATATATATTATATAATGGCCTGAATAGAACGCGCCGCGCCGCGGCAGTTCGTAAATTTCGACCATTAACTTCGAACGGACATTACGGGAGATCTGACCGTCGGATTCTCCTAAAACCGGAACCGTTGGGTTCGTATCGAAAAGAGCTTTCTAACGAATATTATAAATTTGAAATCTAACGGTTGGATTTGGAGAAACGTCCAAATCAAATTTGGAAAAGGTCGCTGTAAGTGCGGTTCGATGGCCGTTGATGGAAATCGACTGTACGGGCCTTGATAAAATTATTAAAAATAGTAATAATTTGTGTAAAATCATAAGAAATGATTTGGGAAAAATTAGGATGAAAAACTCCATATTTGAAAAGATAAAAATAGATTTTTATCGAAATGAACTAGTTTTGAACAGAAATTAAAACCCATTTATTTTTAAATAAATAAATTGGATTTGAAATGGGATTAAATAGAGTTGATTCATGGGTTTATCGTGAACTGTGTTTTAAATGACACTAGTTCTTTAACCCAGTAAAAGGAGTTTTAATGAATCTGCAATTAAATTGAAATGGGAATTGATAATTTAAATTATCAAATTTAGAAAGTGAGCGAGGATGGAGTATCACCAGTTTTGCTCCAAAGCGATAGTTAAATCTTTAATTAGATTTGAACGTGAAATGGTAATTAATTTTACCGATAACACCGTGGTGTTAGATATGGAGTATTACCAGTTTTGCTTCATGGGATGAATAGGTTGAGATTGGGAAATAAAATAAATAATTACTTCGGTGTGGTTCGCTAATCTCGACTAGTTTAGAAAACCATAATTTGGTTTGAAACGACATCCAAAGGAAGATTAAAGGATAAATTTTAAAGAATTTATCTTAGATAAAATTAATGGGAACCTTTCCCTAAGAATATGAAATTTAGAAACTAACTGTAGGTTAGTTAAGAAGAATGGTTTCCTGGGTATTGATCTGATGTTGGTTTCGGCCTTCGGGGTTAATATTTAGGAAATTGTTCTCTTGCTAATTTGCGGTTAGTTGCTGCTAAGTTGGAATGAGGCGTATGTTGTGTTTGTGTAACATTTGTTTTTTATATACGCGGGTTGTTCGGAAAGGCCGGGTTTATACCCATTCTGAATAACCGATTCGACGATATGTCGAAGATGAAGACGGTGGTTGAAGACCGGAAGTCTTCACATCGTTTGGGTGATTACTGATGATCTTGATTGGGCTGTACACCCAAGATGAGGGAATCAGTTAGTGGTCGTCCAGACGTACTTGGAGATCGATGGATATGCGAGGAAAGTGCCTCCGGTTTCGTTCAGACCCAGAACGAACTTGTAAATGGATTGTGTGTCTGACATTGGATTTTATTCTGTGTTGATTGATTTCTGTTAAATATATATCTGTTTGGCGGCGGAGAATTTATTCACTTGCTTAACGCCCTTCTCTGAGACGTACGAGCTTAGAGGTTATATATCGATAGATATCAATCGCATGGCATGAATTGCCTGTGTGGCATGCTGAGTTGCATGGATCAAGGCTTCTGTTGAAAAGCAAAATCTTGTAGTTGATGATCAAAGCACGGCCTACGTGGCAGCTTTGTGTATAACGTGAATTCGCGAGCCTCACACCTCGGTATGAGTTAAAAACGGGATAAGGACTGCAGGGAGAGCACGACGTTTCTTTCTAGCTTTGGTGGTGTCAGTGACATACCAGCCCTGACATTTATATACTTTTCACCTATGTGGTTGTTGGATGAGGCGCCTCGATTTTAGGTCTATAAGGACCGGGAAACGTGTGTTCAGGCATAATTAATCCTCTAACGTAAGTGAGGACCGGCCCTGAAGCATCCACGGGTTACGCAGAGTGTGTAGTCCTGAGGCATTTGCTAGAGTGTCTCGAAGCGGAGAGGAGCTTGCCCCTTGCCTCGACTCATGACGGAAATCCAATTTCCAATACGTGTATTTCGGTTTTATTTGTAGAGCCTAGTATGGCGACATAGTGGTATGGGGCACTTATGCCGTCTATGATTTATATTTATGATTGAAATTGTTTTGACACTATACACTTATTATAGTATCAAATGATTTGTTTTAAACGTACCAAGCATGTTTGGCTATTATAAGGTAAAACCCTATCCTCCGGCTTGCGTTGCATTGTGTGATGGGACCTGGGTCTTATAATAGCTTCATTTTTCGAAAAAGCATTGCGTTGTTTATCCTAAGCACTTGTATTCTTGGGAGGAAACCCGTTCTGTGTTATACGGCGTGGTCCCTTGAATTACTCTCTTTTAAAGTAAAGTTTTAAATAACTGTTTTAGTTCTCACACCGGTCACATGACTGACCTGGAGTTTATTGTTTTAACCTAAACTCTGGGTGCCCTCATTTTCCGCACGGGCAGCTAGTAGTTTTGGTTTTGCAGATTTATATTCACAGGATCCTGGTTTACAGCTGGAATGATATCCGGAAAGCTCTGTATCCGTATATCACCTTCAGTTGTGCTTTGTATTATTTTCCGCTGCTATGTAATTTATTGTAATCTCTGATATTTATCGAATGTAATTTACTCATTTATACTCTGTATATTCTTGTATCTGATGGAATTGTTGTAATAACAAATAAATGTTCTTCAGTCTGCGTTCTGATTTGTCCTGTTCTCAAACGAACAGGGTTTTCGAACGGTCTAGATCGGTTTAACGACTGATTCGGATCGAGCGAAATTCCTTGTCGTCATAATTTTATTCTATGTTGATTGATCTCTATTAAATATACATATGTTTGGCGGTGGAGAATTTATTCTTTTGCTTAACGCCCTTCTCTGAGACGTACGAGCTCAGAGGTTGTATATCGATGGACATCAGTCGCATGGCATGAATTGCCAGTGTGGCATGCCTAAGTGGCAATTGATCAAGGCTTCTGTTGAAAAGCAAAGTCTTGTGGTTGATGATCAAAGCATGGCCTCTGTGGCGTAGCTTTGTGTATAACGTGAATTCGCGAGCCTCACAACTCGGTATGAGTTAAAAACGGGATAAGGACTACAGGGAGAGCACGACGTTTCTTTCTAGATT
Source organism: Allium sativum (assembly GCA_030737875.1). NCBI lineage: Eukaryota > Viridiplantae > Streptophyta > Magnoliopsida > Asparagales > Amaryllidaceae > Allium > Allium sativum. The sequence continues at coordinate 820,317,491 of CM060924.1, read as the reverse complement.
TGGTGGTGTCAGTGACTTACTAGCCCTGACATTTATATACTTTTCACCTATGTGGTTGTTGGATGAGGCGCCTCGATTTTAGGTTTGTAAGGGCCGGGAAACGTGTGTTCAGGAATAATTAATCCTCAAACGTAAGAGAGGACTGGCCCTGAAGCATCCAAGGGTTGCCCGGAGTGCGTAGCCCTGAGACATTTGCTAGAGTGTCTCGAAAGCGGAGAGGAGCTTGCCCCTTGCCTCGACTCATGAGGGAAATCCAATTTCCAATACATGTATTTCGGTTTTATTTGTAGAGCCTAGTATGGCGACATGATATATGGTACCCATGCCGCCTAGGATTGATATTTATGATTGAAAATGTTTTGACACTATACACTTATAATAGTATCAAATGATTTGTTTTTAAACGTATCAAGCATTATTTAGCTATTATAAGGGAAAACCCTATCTTCCGGCTTGTGTTGCATTTTATGATGGGACCTGGGTCTTATAATAGCTTCATTTTTCGAAAAAGCATTGCGTTGTTTATTGATATGCACTGGTATTCTTGGGAGGAAACCCGTTCCGTGTTATACGGCGTGGTCCCTTGAATTACTCTCTTTTAAAGTAAAGTTTTAAATAACTGTTTTAGTTCTCACACCAGTCACATGACTGACCTGGAGTTTATTGTTTTAACCTAAACTCTGGGTGCCCTTATTTTCGACACGAGCAGCTAGTAGTTTTGGTTTTGCAGATTTATATTCACAGGATCCTGGTTTACAGCTGGAATGATATCCGGAAAGCTCTGTATCCGTATATCACCTTCAGTTGTGCTTTGTATTATTTTCCGCTGCTATGTAATTTATTGTAATCTCTGATATTTATCGAATGTAATTTATTCATTCATACTCTGTATATTCTTGTATTCTGATGGAATTGTTGTAATAAACAATGAAATGTTCTTCTGTCTGTGTTCTGATTGGTCTTGTCCTCAAAGTATCCGCCCTTTCCTTCACGGGGAAGTAACGGGTTATTATGTCATGTGTGTAATCAGGCAAGTGTTGAAGTCCTCAGTGTTGTAAGAGGCAAGTGTTGAAGTCCTCGTGTTGTTAGAGGCATGAAATCCCATTCGGCTGCTCGGGTGTTGTATACCTATTCCTCCGAGTGAAGTGAGGTGTTTGTTAGTGAAAATCCAGAAGGAAGTCTAGGACTGGACGTAAAATGGTGCTCCGAACCAGTATAAAAATCCCTGGTGTGATTTTTCTGTTTTACTTCATTTACTTTTTTATATCTATGATTAGCTATTAATTCAAACTTGTGTGTTATACACCATACTACACGATCCTTGTGTATTAGACTAGCACATACACGCTTTTTTCATTTGGTATCGGAGCAAGGTTATCTTATAACTGTAACACAGTTATTTGATATATTCTAGTAATATGGCAAACAACGCAAGCACCAGCACTACCACTTACACAGAAGGTCAATCGACACAAAGACCTCCATTCTTCAATGGTCTCAATTATAGCTATTGGGCAACACGTATGTCATTCTTTATGCAATTAAATAGCTATGATGCATGGAATGCTACCCAAAAAGAAATAATGAATCCTGCAACTGATTATTCAGAATGGACACCGGGTGAGAAAACGGCAGCAGCCGTAAATGCTAAAGCAATAAACATGGTGTTTTATGCATTAGACCAAAATGAATATAATTGTGTTAGTATCTGTACTACCGCATATCAAATTTAGCAAATGCCGAAAACCACTCATGAAGGTACTAACAAGGTTAAACAAGCCAAAATAGCCATGCTAAAGAGTCAGTTTCAAATTTTCAAAATGAAGCCGAATGAGACAATCAATGATATGCATTCACGGTTTCAAACTATTCACCATGCACTTATTGGTTTAGGACAAATATATTCAGATTTTGATGTTGTTTCAACAGTCCTACATTCTCTGACGAGTGAATGGGAAGGAAAAGTATTAGCAATTGAAGAAGCTAATGACCTTTCCATCATGAAGCCAGATGAATTGATAGGAAATCTAATGTCCTATGAAGCTAATTTGCAGGCTAGAAAAGAACAGAAAGAAGAAAATAAAATTGTAGCATTTCATGCTGAAAAAGATAAAGATGAATCAGATTCAGAAGATGAAGATTTAGCATTCATTGCAAAAGGTTTCAAAAAATCCTTGAAACAACGAAAAGCAAGTCGTTGTAACAAAAAGAAAAGTGGATCAAATAGACCATCATCATCCGCTGTAGAATGTTTCAACTGCCACAAAAAGGGGCACATGCATAAGGATTGCAAAAGAAAAAGTCAGAAAATGACAAGAAGGACAAATCAAAGAAACGAGCATTCTCAGTAACATCGGATGATTTCAGACTCGTCTTCATCAGAAAGTGAAGGTGATATAGAAAATGAACAAGCAAACGTTTGTTTCATGAAAACAGAAGGTGAGGTACAAATTCCTACATTTGATGAAGTACTTGATATTAATGCTAAATTGATAGTTAAATTTAAAGACATGAAACGACAATACAAAGAAGCCAAAGCTGATTTGAGTAAAGCACAGTTTGAACGAGATATGTTAAAAGACGAGAAGAAAATATTAGAAGAAGAATTTGAAAAACTTCAAGAATCATCATCTAATATTGATTCTCAATTATCTCTTTTGAGTCAAGAAATTGAAACTCAAAAAGAGAAAAATGATGCTCTTACTACTGAAAATCATGAGCTTAAGGCAATAGTCAAAATTCTGGACCTAGAAAAAGCTTGTTTACAAACTAAGTTAGATGATATTACTCAAAATGTTTCGAACTTCAACTGTAACACCCCACTCCCGCTATGATCACTCACTAAGGGAATGCCATAGCATCGGTGGAGTATTTTAGTGAATATAGAACAGAAAAATTACAACAAGACAGATATAAATAGTACTTAAAATTTTAAAACATCATCTCATAACAGCGGAAGTAAAACATGTCTGGTTACATCATAAACCCACAATAAAAGTCAAGTACAATATCCATCAAAATAAAGAAGTACATAATCCCACTCTCATACAATAGCCAAAACAAAAGAAAAGATAACTGGATAACTGGAGCTTTACATCTACCCAAGCTCCTAAAGACTGGAACAGCAATCCGATCAAGCTCCACTACTGCTAGGATCCACCACAGGACCTGAGGGTTGGGAAAAAGATAAAAACAACGGGGTCAGACATAAGTCTGAGCGAGTCCTATAACTTTAACAATACAATCGTTAAAGTAACCAGAGAAGACATAACTTGATATACGGTAACATATAGGGATGAACGGCTATACTAAGCAGTCAACTAAACTAAGATAAAAGATAAAGACGCATCTACCCTTCCTAAGGTAAATTACTAAACTGCACCACACCAGTCGTTCCTAACTTAAAGGTTGATCCCACCTAAGGACTTATAAAATTACTTTAATAGTACTTGCGTACCCCTAGGTGTCCAAGTAAGCGCCACGGGGCCCTACTATCCACCGGGTGTACACACTACTCCCCATTCGATCGGCTCCCTAACGTAGATACCCGTGCTGGCCCCACCATGGGGTGTACCATTTCCCCCAACGTGGCAACCCGATATAATTAACGATGCACGGCTTATATCTACACGATGCAACAACGGCTTACCTACCAGCCCGGGCCCACTCACGCATATGAAGCCCGTTGGACTTGCGTTGCCACCGCTAACCCGTTTGCCTCTTACAGTCAAGCCCAGTATGCGTGTCCCGTCCTCGACATGGGTCGAGCCCACAAAGATACGTATGGGTTACTGGTTGAAATGGGCCTCCACAAGCTACCCACCTAAGCTTGTCCCTTTTTCTAGTATATCCCACTTAACCCTTTAATCATGTTTTAATTACATGTTCCATTTTGGTTAAGTATTCTAATCGTATTTTCTATTGCCACCCAAGGCAACCACTAGATTTTCTCATGCCACCCGAGGCACCCACTTAACCCCTCATGTCCCTCTACATGCTAATGTGGTTAAGTGTTTCTTAATTAATTAATTAAGAACGTAACCTTTGTAAAGACCTCTCACATTAGACTGTCTTTTATGACCGCTGGTTAAGCCGGTTGGGTCCGGGCAGCCTTATGTCATAACAGAGTCTAACCTCGTGTCTTTACATTAATTACGTATTTAGTTTGTGCCTAAGACCTCTCACATTGGGCTAACATTTGTAGCAACTGGTTAAGCCGGTTGGGTCCGGGCAGTTTTACGCTACAACTGAGTCCAACCTCGTGTCTTAGTCAATTAATTACACCTAATTAATCACCCTCATAATTTTATATTAATTATCCCTAATTAATCAAGTTTTCTTAACATGGGTAGACCTAACTTAATAGGTAAATTCCCATGGGGTAGACCTAACTCAATAGGTAAATTCCCAACACATAGTATGGGTACACCTAACCAAATAGGCAAATTCCCATACTATGTTTATTTATTTTGTGTTATGCATAATTATATTAATTTCACACAATCTTATTAACTTATGCATTTAATTACCCCATCGTTCCCACGTAATTTCGTTCATGATATAACACCTATAAAAGGTGTCAACTTGCATATGAATGAACATGTTTCAAAGGTGCCATCTTGCATATTAACAAACACACAACTTGCATATGAACTTGCATAACATGTCACATAACTTGCATATAATATGTCACATAACTTACATATTCATTTTGCATAACAAACTTGCATATTAGCTTATAGACTTGCATAATGTGTCATCATGAACTTGCATATTAATAAACATGTAACTTGCATATTTACATACATGTAACTCGCATATTAACAAACATGTAACTTGCATATAAAGAAACATGTAACTTGCATATTTACATACATGTAACTTGCATATTAACAAACATGTAACTTGCATATTAACAAACATGTAACTTGCATATTTACATACATGTAACTTGCATATTAACAAACATGTAACTTGCATATTAACAAACATGTAACTTGCATATTTACATACATGTAACTTGCATATTAACAAACATGTAACTTGCATATTAACAAACATGTAACTTGCATAGCATATTACCATGAACTTGCATAACATGCATATGATTACATAGCCCACAACTTGCATATTTAGCATCATGCAAACATAACATACATCATATTAAACTTGCATAAGCTTACATACTCAACATGCATAAACATAAGATTAATGCTAACATCATATCATATGATTCAAAGCTCATTAACCCACATACAAAACCATAAATCTCATCACATCTCATCTAATTAGTTTACCAAAAGATCATCAAAGTGATAGAAACTCACAACTAGCAACTTTGAACACCAAATGAAGAAGATTAAGATGCTAAGAAGGGATTAGAAGTTGATTAGAGAGTGATTAGTATGCAACCCTCTTCATAAAATTAGTGGAGGCCATGAGAGCTAGCATTTTGCCATAGTTTAGTCACTAGGTTTAATTATGAATGAATTAGGGTAGGTTAGGGTCTTATTTATAGATTAGGCAAGTGTTTTAGGCCATAGGATTAACCCTAGATTCAATCCAAGCCATCAAAGCATGTCTTGGGGAAGAAGTCAAGTGTAGGAACCATCTAGGGCCTTTAGATTAAAGATGGACCATGAGAACCATTCAAATGCAAAATCTGCACTTGAGCGAATCGGCCCACGGGTTGACAGCCAAACACCCTGGATTAACCCCTAGTCGACCCAGCGGGCTCGGGTCGACTTCAAAAATCGGCCGGTTCGGTTATTCCCCTCTCCCAATTCGCTGTTTTGAGCATTTTTGCATATTTATTTATTAAATTTTCAATTATATATATATATATATATCAATATATATATATATATATATCTACACAACCCATTTCACTTAATTAAGTATACTTTAATTTGGGAATTTTCGTGAAACTTCGCGAGGCCATATCTTGGTCATACGGACTCCGATTTTCGAAAACTCGGACTCTATTTCGCGTATTTTTCCGAGACGAACACAATGGCATAGCCCGTTTCCCTTGATTCCCATTTTAGAATTAAATTCTGCCTCGATTTATGTTATTACAGGTTATTGAAAATACGGGTTGTTACATTCTCCCCTCCTTAAAGGATTTCGTCCCCGAAATCTTCAAGTTAGGAAGAACGTATCCTACCATCCAATCATCCATCTACTCAAAGCATCATCCACGAGCAATCATTGTCCTTACAAGATTCTAAATGCTGGATGGATATATGCAAAAGTGTGTGTATATGTACTTACCTAATGCGAAAATCAGGCGGTTACTGATACAGTAAACCTCCTTAATGCAAACCATGATAGTGCCATGCATCCAATATGTATGCGAAACCCTATTGACACATACAAATTTCTACATGCGTGCACAACCATACACAAAAATGCATCATCCATATGATAACACAGCCATGATACATCCATCAATCTAACTACCACATCCATTTATGCAATATGCAACATGAAGTGACCGAGCCGATCTAGTGCCTAATGTGTGTGTATATGCATCCACGAGCAACCACTAGCAAACAATTGCATCCATATGCATCCATCAACCATAACATGTTTCAAACACATGTTTCAACCATAGGTTTTACCCTATCTAAAGGTCATAGGTATTAGCGAGAGGATATACTAAAGATAAGATAAGTACTAGACAAGCAATAAAGGAGAAGTTAAAAGACATACTCTCAAAAAGAAATGGATACAAAGAACGCATCTTTGCTTCCGTCTCCCAAGTAGCATTGCTTTCGTCATCTCCCCATTGCACTTTAACTAGCTGAACTTCTCTGTTCCTCAACTTCCTAGTTTCTGACCCAAGGATGCGAGTAGGAGCTCGTCGAATCGTCGCATCACGCTCTACCTCTACATCTCTAAGCAAGCTCGGCTCTACCACCTCCGCGGTCTCATGTAAGCACTTCCTCAAATGTGATACATGGAATACATCATGAACACCACTAAGTCTGTCGGGCAACTCCACCCTATATGCCATCCGTCCAATCCTTTCCTTAATAGGAAACGGCCCAACAAATCTCGGTGCTAACTTCCCTACGGACCCAAAGCGAACAACATTTCTCAATGGAGATACTTTGACAAAAACCATGTCCCCAACCTCAAACTCAAGATCCGTCCTTCTCCGATCCGCATAAGATTTCTGTCTATCTTGCGCTGCTTTCATCCTTCTACGAATCAAATCAATCTTCTCTGAAGTCTCTCTAACCATATCTGGCCCAAGCAAGATCTTATCCGTAGATTCCCACCAACATGTAGGAGATCGACAAGGCCTTCCATAAAGAGCTTCGAAAGGAGCCATACCAATACTGGACTGAAAGCTGTTATTATATGCGAACTCCACCAAAGGAAGATGTTCTTCCCATGTACCTCCAAAATCCAAGATACAAAGCCTCAAAAGATCTTCTAAGATACGGTTCACCCTCTCAGTCTGACCGTCCGTCTGAGGATGATATGCGGTGCTCAAACACAACTGAGTCCCTACCGCCTCTTGCAAACTTCTCCAAAACTCACTAGTGAAAATAGGATCTCGATCACTCACAATGCTGGATGGTACGCCATGCAATCTAACAATCTCTCTAACATAGACTGAAGCAAGCCATGGAGCGGTCCTCTTACTCTTTACGGGTATAAAATGGGCACTCTTGGTAAGTCTGTCTACCACAACCCAAATTCCCGTATTGCCCTTCCTCGATCTCGGTAACCCGTCGATGAAATCCATCGAGACACTATCCCACTTCCATTGCGGAACTTCCAATGGGTGTAGCAACCCACCGGGTTTCCTTTGCTCCGCTTTAACTTGTTGGCATACCAAGCATCTAGCCACATACTCGGCCACATCTTTCTTCATACCGGCCCAGAAGAAAACTCTCTTCATGTCTTGGTACATTTTGTCTCCACCGGGATGAATAGTCATTCTTGAACGATGTGCATCATCCAAAATAGCCTTCTTCAAACCCTCATCTTGCGGTACACAAAGTCTACCGTCTCTATGCAACCATCCTTTATCATCTATGGTGTATCTACCCAAATGGCTGGACGACTCCCCTCTTATAAGCTTCTCTACCAACACAACCAACTGTGGGTCGTCTCGCTGAGCCTCGCCAATCCGTCTCAAAAGAGTAGGTCTAACTTCCAAGGATGCCAACAAACCAGGTACAAAATCAACAGAAGGTCTGAAGTCAAACAAAGAAAGAAACTCCAAGCTTCGTCGTTCCACGAACAATGGACTCAAAGATAGCCTTTTTCTACTTAAGGCGTCTGCCACCACGTTACCCTTACCAGGGGTATACGCTATCTCGAAATCATAGGATGCTAAGAACTCCATCCACCTTTGCTGTCTTAAGTTTAAATCCTTCTGAGAGAATAAGTACTTCAATGATTTATGGTCAGTGAACAACTCGAATCTCTCACCAAGAAGATAATGGCGCCAAGACTTAAGTGCGAAAACAATCGCGGCCAACTCTAGATCATGGGTAGGGTAATTCTTCTCATGCACTCTCAATTGTCTCCCTCCATAGGCTATTACCCTTCCCTCCTGCATCAAGACTGCGCCTAAACCTGTTCCACAAGCATCGGTATAAACAACAAACGGCTTACTCCCATCTGGAAGCACTAAAACTGGAGCGGTGGTCAAAGCTCTCTTTAACCGTCGGAAAGCATCATCACAATCTACATCCCACGAGAAAACCAGATTCTTTTTCGTCAAGCGGGTTAATGGGGCTGATATCTTCGCGAAGTCTTTGATGAACTTCCTATAATATCCTGCCAACCCCAAGAAACTTCTTACCTCGGTAGCATTTCTAGGAACTTTCCAATCCTGGATAGATACTATCTTTGCGGGATCCACAGCTATCCCTTCCTTAGAGACCACATGCCCTAAGAATCGCACTTCTCTTCTCCAAAAATGGCATTTAGAGAATTTAGCTTTAAGACTATGCGCTCGAAGAGTCTCCAACACTTCCTTGAGATGTAAGGCATGCTCTTCTTCATTCTTGGAAAAGACCAAGATGTCATCCACAAAAACTACTACAAACTTATTCAGATACTCTCTGAACACTCTACTCATGAGATCAACAAAGTATGCGGGGGCGTTTGTCAACCCAAATGGCATCACTAGCCACTCATAAAAACCATCCGGAGTCCGGAAAGCAGTCTTCTCTATACTGTCCTCCGCCACTCTTAACTGATGAAACCCTGTAGCTAAGTCCATCTGCGAAAATACTGACGCGCCAACCAACTGATCAAAGAGATCATCTATCCTCGGTAATGGGTGTCTATTCTTCTTCGTGAGCTTATTAAGTTCTCTATAATCCACACAAAGTCTGAGGGACCCATCCGCCTTCGTGGCAAACACTACTGGAGCTCCCCACTCCGATATACTTCGCCTTATGAACCCCTTCTCAAGCAACTCCCCTACTTGCTTATGAAGTTCTCTTCTCTCACGAGGAGCCATGTGGCGTACTGGCAAAGACACTGGTTTGGCATTATCCACCAAATAAATTCGGAAATCTATCTCCCGCTTCGGAGGCAAACCCTTTACTTCTTCAAACACATCCGGATATTCCCGGACTACTCTGACAGAACACAAACTTTCGACCGAAGCATCGAGCGATTCAAGATAACTTAGCAAAACAGATTCCATGGGATTGCAAGAGATCTCGAGAGTGTTACCCAAGCGGGTCATGAGCCTGACAACTCTCCTTTCGCAATCAAGAACGGCACCATTACTGGATAACCAGTCCATGCCCAAGATCAACCCATAGCCCGTGAAGCCCAATACAAAAGCATCACTTCTAAACTCAACGCTAAGTATAGAAATCTTCAAACCTAAACATATCATAGACAGATATATGGAGCCCCCAATTGGGTTTGAGACAACCAAGGGATCATCAACTAGACTGGTGTCTAAGTGCAGTGACTCAACTAACGATGATGAGATAAAAGAATGCGATGCGCCAGAGTCAAACAAAGTACGAACTGGATGATCAAACAGAAAAACCAGACTTTCAACGGAAATAGTTCTACCTCTCTGCTGAATCGGTGGAACTGAGAGAACCTGAACTTGCCCCCCTGACTGAGGTGGTGCTATAAGAGCTTGCACCTGGCCTCCTGAGGTAGACCCCGTCTTCTGCCCCTTCTTTGGGCAGTTTTTCACAAGATGCCCTGCTTCACCACAATGAAAGCAACCGGTCTTCTTCTTTTTGCGACAATCCTTACTGAGGTGTCCTGGTGTTCCACAATTGAAGCACTTCTTCTTCGTCTTCTTTTTGTCACCATTGCCTTTTCCGCCCTTGCCTTGTTGTTGCTGTTGCGGTTTCTTCTGATCCCCCTTTTTCTCTGGTGCCTTAGAATTCTTATCATCCTCATGCATAAGTGCCATGTAGACAAGCTTCTCAAAAGTGGCCCCCATAGGAATGTGAGTCATAGCTATTCCTTGCAATGGTTCGTTCAAGCCTCTAACGAACCTCAAAGCCTTCTTCTCCGGTGTATTCACCAACTCTATGCCAAACCTTGCTAATTGATTGAATTTGTTGACATATTCTTTCACCGTGAGATTCCCTTGCTTCAAATTCAAGAACTTCTCCATAAACAGATTCTCTTCCGCCCTTGAGAGAAACTTAGCCCCAAACCTTTGCTAAAAATCTGCCCAAGAGTCAACAGGGCGTTCTCCATTAGTGACCTCCCACCAGAATGAGGCCTCTCCCTTCATTAACCAAGCCGCCAACTTGACTTTCTTTCCCTCTTCCACTTCAAAGATATCTAGCAACTCTTCCACTTCCTTAAGCCAATCTCTAGCCTCTACGAAAGTCTCTGAACCAAGAAAAGGTTTTCCTCCTATAGCCTTGAACTCCTTGCAAACCTTAGCAAAATTATCCACTCTAGGCTGAGGAGGAGGAGCGGTTGTCTCTGGTGTAGTAGCATTGGCCGGACCCGCAGCCGCGGCCCTAGCCTCTTGCAACCTCCTATACCATAGTGGTATAACTAAACCCTCCGGGATGTTAAGATCTTCAGCCATGCTGAAACGAAAGAGGAAAGATTCAAAAAGGAGATTCCGAAAGATAAAGATATGGCTATTGGGGATTATGCTTTTCTTTTTCAAAAACTTTTTCTCTTAGAAGACATGCTTTTAAAAATACTTTCTTCGAAAATACTCTTAGAAAGTAGTTTTTCTCAAAAATTTTATCTGTTCTGGTAACCTTAAGCTCTGATACCACGTGTAACACCCCACTCCCGCTATGATCACTCACTAAGGGAATGCCATAGCATCGGTGGAGTATTTTAGTGAATATAGAACAGAAAAATTACAACAAGACAGATATAAATAGTACTTAAAATTTTAAAACATCATCTCATAACAGCGGAAGTAAAACATGTCTGGTTACATCATAAACCCACAATAAAAGTCAAGTACAATATCCATCAAAATAAAGAAGTACATAATCCCACTCTCATACAATAGCCAAAACAAAAGAAAAGATAACTGGATAACTGGAGCTTTACATCTACCCAAGCTCCTAAAGACTGGAACAGCAATCCGATCAAGCTCCACTACTGCTAGGATCCACCACAGGACCTGAGGGTTGGGAAAAAGATAAAAACAACGGGGTCAGACATAAGTCTGAGCGAGTCCTATAACTTTAACAATACAATCGTTAAAGTAACCAGAGAAGACATAACTTGATATACGGTAACATATAGGGATGAACGGCTATACTAAGCAGTCAACTAAACTAAGATAAAAGATAAAGACGCATCTACCCTTCCTAAGGTAAATTACTAAACTGCACCACACCAGTCGTTCCTAACTTAAAGGTTGATCCCACCTAAGGACTTATAAAATTACTTTAATAGTACTTGCGTACCCCTAGGTGTCCAAGTAAGCGCCACGGGGCCCTACTATCCACCGGGTGTACACACTACTCCCCATTCGATCGGCTCCCTAACGTAGATACCCGTGCTGGCCCCACCATGGGGTGTACCATTTCCCCCAACGTGGCAACCCGATATAATTAACGATGCACGGCTTATATCTACACGATGCAACAACGGCTTACCTACCAGCCCGGGCCCACTCACGCATATGAAGCCCGTTGGACTTGCGTTGCCACCGCTAACCCGTTTGCCTCTTACAGTCAAGCCCAGTATGCGTGTCCCGTCCTCGACATGGGTCGAGCCCACAAAGATACGTATGGGTTACTGGTTGAAATGGGCCTCCACAAGCTACCCACCTAAGCTTGTCCCTTTTTCTAGTATATCCCACTTAACCCTTTAATCATGTTTTAATTACATGTTCCATTTTGGTTAAGTATTCTAATCGTATTTTCTATTGCCACCCAAGGCAACCACTAGATTTTCTCATGCCACCCGAGGCACCCACTTAACCCCTCATGTCCCTCTACATGCTAATGTGGTTAAGTGTTTCTTAATTAATTAATTAAGAACGTAACCTTTGTAAAGACCTCTCACATTAGACTGTCTTTTATGACCGCTGGTTAAGCCGGTTGGGTCCGGGCAGCCTTATGTCATAACAGAGTCTAACCTCGTGTCTTTACATTAATTACGTATTTAGTTTGTGCCTAAGACCTCTCACATTGGGCTAACATTTGTAGCAACTGGTTAAGCCGGTTGGGTCCGGGCAGTTTTACGCTACAACTGAGTCCAACCTCGTGTCTTAGTCAATTAATTACACCTAATTAATCACCCTCATAATTTTATATTAATTATCCCTAATTAATCAAGTTTTCTTAACATGGGTAGACCTAACTTAATAGGTAAATTCCCATGGGGTAGACCTAACTCAATAGGTAAATTCCCAACACATAGTATGGGTACACCTAACCAAATAGGCAAATTCCCATACTATGTTTATTTATTTTGTGTTATGCATAATTATATTAATTTCACACAATCTTATTAACTTATGCATTTAATTACCCCATCGTTCCCACGTAATTTCGTTCATGATATAACACCTATAAAAGGTGTCAACTTGCATATGAATGAACATGTTTCAAAGGTGCCATCTTGCATATTAACAAACACACAACTTGCATATGAACTTGCATAACATGTCACATAACTTGCATATAATATGTCACATAACTTACATATTCATTTTGCATAACAAACTTGCATATTAGCTTATAGACTTGCATAATGTGTCATCATGAACTTGCATATTAATAAACATGTAACTTGCATATTTACATACATGTAACTCGCATATTAACAAACATGTAACTTGCATATAAAGAAACATGTAACTTGCATATTTACATACATGTAACTTGCATATTAACAAACATGTAACTTGCATATTAACAAACATGTAACTTGCATATTTACATACATGTAACTTGCATATTAACAAACATGTAACTTGCATATTAACAAACATGTAACTTGCATATTTACATACATGTAACTTGCATATTAACAAACATGTAACTTGCATATTAACAAACATGTAACTTGCATAGCATATTACCATGAACTTGCATAACATGCATATGATTACATAGCCCACAACTTGCATATTTAGCATCATGCAAACATAACATACATCATATTAAACTTGCATAAGCTTACATACTCAACATGCATAAACATAAGATTAATGCTAACATCATATCATATGATTCAAAGCTCATTAACCCACATACAAAACCATAAATCTCATCACATCTCATCTAATTAGTTTACCAAAAGATCATCAAAGTGATAGAAACTCACAACTAGCAACTTTGAACACCAAATGAAGAAGATTAAGATGCTAAGAAGGGATTAGAAGTTGATTAGAGAGTGATTAGTATGCAACCCTCTTCATAAAATTAGTGGAGGCCATGAGAGCTAGCATTTTGCCATAGTTTAGTCACTAGGTTTAATTATGAATGAATTAGGGTAGGTTAGGGTCTTATTTATAGATTAGGCAAGTGTTTTAGGCCATAGGATTAACCCTAGATTCAATCCAAGCCATCAAAGCATGTCTTGGGGAAGAAGTCAAGTGTAGGAACCATCTAGGGCCTTTAGATTAAAGATGGACCATGAGAACCATTCAAATGCAAAATCTGCACTTGAGCGAATCGGCCCACGGGTTGACAGCCAAACACCCTGGATTAACCCCTAGTCGACCCAGCGGGCTCGGGTCGACTTCAAAAATCGGCCGGTTCGGTTATTCCCCTCTCCCAATTCGCTGTTTTGAGCATTTTTGCATATTTATTTATTAAATTTTCAATTATATATATATATATATATATCAATATATATATATATATATATATCTACACAACCCATTTCACTTAATTAAGTATACTTTAATTTGGGAATTTTTGTGAAACTTCGCGAGGCCATATCTTGGTCATACGGACTCCGATTTTCGAAAACTCGGACTCTATTTCGCGTATTTTTCCGAGACGAACACAATGGCATAGCCCGTTTCCCTTGATTCCCATTTTAGAATTAAATTCTGCCTCGATTTATGTTATTACAGGTTATTGAAAATACGGGTTGTTACATCAACAAAGGTCGAGAAAATTTTACAAAAATCATTGAAAGTTCACAACCTGCTTCAAATAAACAAGGTTTGGGATATAAGAAACAAGAAACCAATCATAGAAATAATACAAGATATGCTTTTATGTACAATAAGAATATCACTGTAGGTACTAATGTACATCCAAGACCCAATTATTATAGAAATTTGAATACTTCTATGACTAGCAATATTTATAATAAATATAGAAGTACGAAACGGAATATCACTAGAGATTACTTAAGTATTTGGGTTCCTGTAAGTTGGAAAAACAGAGAAAAATATATCGATGATTATTTTGATTCAGTAGTTAATAATGAAAATTTTATCTTTAAAGGTTCCATTAAACACTCTTGAGTATGGTTACCTTCCATCTAACCCATAGACCCAAACAAAGCAAGTGGGTACCAAAACTATATATGTCATATTTTTTGCAGGTACACCACAACAAAGAGGAGGTTATTCGGTATCTCTAAATATCTTTGAAAACTCAGCTCATCAAAAAAAAAATCACATGATTCAATATCTCATAAAGGTGCTATAATTATGAAACACCCCACCTCTGTTAAGGTCACTTACAAAGAGAATGCCTTAATTTTGGTGGAGCATTATAGGTAAAAGACACAGAAAATTTACAAGACAGAAATATAATCAGCGGAAAAACAACCTTCATTTCATACGTAGTTTAATACAAAAACATTACAGCAAATTGTCTCAAGTAACTTCCAAAACATTACATCATAATATCTGTCTTGCTTAAAATATAAAGAAGCATAAAACATAAATAAAACTGCATAAATCCCTAAGTCTAGTGTGTCCAAATCCATAGCCAAGGATAAGAGAGTCCAAATCATACATCTACTTTCTTGACGCTTGCAAAGAGTCTGGCTAAGCTGGAGTATTCCCTCCCTGTGGACCTGGGGGGGGGGGAGGGGAAACGGAAGAAAAGAAGACGAAAGAAAAATGGGTCATACATAAGTCTGAGTAAGTCTAGTGACTTTTCAGTGTGTGAATAAGGAAAAGGTCATGATAGAAATAAACTGAAAAAATAGGACAGTACTAGAATAACAATATAACATAAAACTATACAAGGCAGGATAAACCGAATATGCATCGCACCCGTGTCTATTTCTCTGCACCTACTTATACTTGTCCAACTAGCACCACGTGTTCATGGTGAAATGATCCCCTTATATCAATCAGCTCCTACTCGCATGCTTTTATCACGTGTGTCATTCGGCCCCCGCTTGATTGTAGATACCTGTGCTGGTCCCACCATGGGGCGTGTCAAATCCTATGGTGGCAATCCGACACGAATCAAGATGCACAGTGTATAACTACTTATGCCCAGTGCCTGCTTTTTCCACTCTGGAGTACGTGCATGCCCGTACTTCGTCAGAACCTACACTGATGCACCACCCGCCGACGTTTTGACCGCTTACAATTCAGCGCAGTAATCGTGCCTCACCCTGCCTAGTTCAGGGTTCCATGATACATCTATGTGGGTTAGTGCTGAAATGGGTCCCCGTTACTAGGGTTTTCTAGCCAACATGTTAAATTGGTTAAGTGTCCAAATTTACCTAACACCACCCATCAGTTTAGTTAACATGTTGAATTGGTTAAGTGTTTCTTTAATTGACTTAACCCTACTAATTTTGACTTAGCTTTATTAAAGCACCAACCACTCACAATAGACAGGTATTGTTGTGGTCACTAGATGTGCCGGTCGGTTCCGGCAGTTTTACACCACAACTTAGTCTAACCTCGGGTCCTTTTTGGGCTCAATGCACTAACTACCCACATTAGACAGGTATTGTTGTGGTCACTAGATGTGTCGGTCGGTTCCGGGCAGTTTTACACCACAACTCAGTCTAACCTCGGGTTAGGCATATTCGTCTTTTCTAAATTTACATATTTATTCTTTTATGCTTATATGTAAATTTGTCAACAATTTATTCTCATGGCCCACTTTCCCTCTAATTCAAGTTTCATGGTTTTTGGTATAAAAATTATATCATTTTTATGTCACTCATTAATTACATGACTATGAGCCAAATATGTCAGTTATATGCAATTTCCAGGTTTTTTCCCAACGTTACCCCCGTTGTACGTTCGCGTTAATCGCATAAAGTCATTGGGCCCGCAAATTAGCCCAATTTATAAATAAGAGGTAAAAGAAGGGAACATTTAATCAAACATATGTCATGTAAATTTAAATTAACATGTCTCATGAAATTTGCAATTAAATTGGATAGAACTAGCATAAGCCTAAGCATGTGAACATGTAGATCTAGGCATAGGTGAACACGACTTGGTTTATAAACTAGCATAATTTAGGAGAATAAGCATGTATAAGTTTAACTTTAACATGTAGATGTGAACTAGATCTAACAATAATGATCATGTGAATATATATATATATATATATATATATATATATATATATATAATGATTTAACATGTAGATCCACTTTATAAACATGCATATAAATATAGATCTATTTTTTTTGGATCTAACACTAAACATGTAACTTGCATATGAACATATATATATATATATATATATATATATATATATATATATAGATCTTGACTTGGTCTAACATAAAACATGTAACTTGCATATGAACACACACACACACACACACACACACACACACACACACATATATATATATATATATATATATATATATTAACTTGGGTCTAACATAAAACATGTAACTTGCATATGACACATCATGAAAGGATTGTCAAACTTATATGTGGTATGATGGTTTTTGTTCCCCAAATCAAAATAAGTTCATCATCAATTTCTACATGATATGATAAGTTCAAATAAACCACAATCATTCCAAGACATACGTGACAAATTATCGCAAGAATTAGACATGAATCCGCATCATCAATCACATACAACTTGGTTCAAAATATATTTTCCAATTTATTAAAAATCACATCTTTAATTTATTCACATCTGAAAGGTAACTACACTTACAATCAAAAAGGAATTCTTGATTTCTAGAATCTGTATTTTGAAATTGAATTGCTTGCCTTTGATGTAGATCGTTGAATACTCTTAATTAGATTAGTTTTAACTTGATTTTGATGTAGCTTCTATCTTGTCATTGAGTTGAAAGAGATGACGGCTATTCTAGGTTCTCCATTGACGGCATGATGGCTCTAGGAATATTTTTGTGTGTCTTAGGGTTTAGATTTAGGTTGCTTATATAGAAGTTTGATTAATTTAGAGTCGTCAGATCAACCTAGAAGCGATCAAGACCATCCAGACAAGATAGAACAACCAAATCAGCCCTAATGACTTAGCAGGGAATCAGAACACATCAGTTTTCAGATCTGCCCGAGAGGGGGTAGGTCGACCCCCAGGTCGACCTGTATGGTGGGAGGTCGACACCCTGGTCGACCTCCTAGTCAACCTGTTCCTGGGCAGGAAATTTCCCGCCCAGCCCGCTTCTAGTTTTTGAATTTGAATTTCTGAACGGTTTATTTAAACTATTGAAACTTCTGAAGGCCATAACTCCTTCATACGGAGTCCAATTCACGCAAACTCGGGCTCTATCCCAAGCACAATTCCGAGACGAACGCAATGGCGTAACCCCTTTCCCTTAATTCTCATATTTGAAATTAAGTATTGTTTAATTCGTAACTTTAATGTTAACAGAAAATACGGGGTGTTACATTCTCCCCTACTTAAAGGATTTCGTCCCTGAAATCTTCAAGTCAAGAAGAATGTATATCCTACCATCTAATTGTCCATCTACTCAACCATCAAACACAGGCATCCATTGTCCTTAAAAGACTTCTAATGCTTCATGATCATATGCGCAGTGTGTGTACATGTCCTTATCTAATGCAAAATCAGGCAGTCTACTGATTCAGTTGACCTCCTTAATGCAATTCATGTCGGTGCCATGAGTCCATTATGTATGCAATCATCCCCAATCATACTTTCTACATGAGTGCACAATCATTCATACAAATGCAACATCCACATGACAACATATCAAGTTTCAATCATATACAATTACATGTATGCATATGCAATATGAAAGTGACTGAGCCGATCTAACACCTAATGTGTGTGTATATGCATCCACGAGCAACCACTGGCAATCACTTGCAACCACCTGCAACCATCAAACATAACATGTTTCAAATACATGTTTACACCCATTGGTTTCTACCTAAGGATCGAAAACAGCACTGAGGAAAATACTAAAAAAGATAGATAGATACGAGCGTGAAAAAACTTAAGGAAAAAAGAGATCAAAGATGTACCCTCAAAAAGAAAAGGGTAGGCTGCGCGTATCTTGGCCTCAGTCTCCCAAGTCGCGTCTTCCTCCGCGTTACTCCATTGAAATTTAACAAGTTTGACTTCACGGTTGCGTAGCTTTTTGACTTCTGTACCCAAGATACGAATTGGAACTCTTCTCACAATCGCCTCTCGTTCTACTTCTACTTCCTCTAATATGCTTGGTTCCACCAATTCTGCAGACTCATATAAGCACTTCCGTAGATGAGAAACGTGAAAGAAATTATGAACTCCAGCCAAGTTTTCGGGCAGCTCTATTCTGTAAGCCACCTTTCCAATCTACTCAATGATAGGAAACGGCCCTACAAATCTTGGTGCCAACTTTCCTGCGGATCCGAAGCGAACGACGTTCCTCAAAGGAGATACTTTAAGGAATACCCTATCTCCAACCTCAAACTCAAGGTCGGCCCTTCTTTTATCAGCGTAGGATTTCTGTCTATCTTGGGCAGTCTTCATTCTTCTTCGTATCAAGTCCACTTTCTCTGAAAGTTTCTCTAATCATATCTAGTCCAAGTATGATCTTGTCTGTAGACTCCCACCAACAAGTTGGTGATCGACAGGGTCTTCCATATAAAGCTACGAAGGGTGCCATGTCTATGGTGGCTTGGTAGCTATTGTTGTAGGAAAACTCCACCAAAGGAAGATGATCCTCCCATGTTCCTCTGGAGTAAAGAATGCATAATCTCAAGAGGTCTTCTAATACTCTGTTCACCCTTTCCGTCTGACTATCGGTTTGGGGGTGATAGGCCGTGCTTAAGCATAGCTGTGTGCCTACAGCCTCTTGCAAGCTCTTCCAAAACTCGCTCGTAAAGATAGGATCTCGGTCGCTCACAATGCTGGAGGGTATCCCATGGAGTCGAATTATCTCTTTAAGATATATGGATGTTAGGGATGAGGCAGTCATTCTACTCTTAACGGGTATGAAGTGAGCGCTTTTTGTGAGCCTGTCCACTATTACCCAAATACTAGTATTGCCTCTTCTTCACCTAGGCAGCCCATCAATAAAATCCATCGAGATGCTATCTCATTTCCACTGTGGGATCTCTAGAGGATGAAGCAATCCGCCAGGCTTCTTTTGCTCTGCCTTGACTTGCTGGCATATTAAGCACTTAGAGACGAATTCAGCTACATCCCTCTTCATGCCATGCCAGAAGAAAACTCTTTTGGTGTCTTTGTACATTTTGTCTACACCGGGGTGTATGGTCAACTTGGAATGGTGTGCTTCTTCAAGAACTTTCTTCACCAAATCCCTTGTTTGTGGGACGCATAGTCTTCCATCCCGCCTCAACCAACCTTTATCATCGATGGAGTATCTATTGAGGTGACTAGAAGTCTCACCCCTAATTAGCTTATCCATCATATCAACTAGCTGAGGGTCTTCACGTTGTGCAGATCCTATTGAGTCCAAAGAGTAGGTCGCACCTCCAGCGATGCCAACAAACCAGTCATATGATCGACAGTGGGTCTAAAGTCAAAGTTGGCTATGTACTCCAAGTTTTGCCTTTCTACAAAGAGAGGGCTTAAGGTCAGCTTCTTTTCGCTCAAGGCATCGGCTACTACATTGCCCTTGCCAGGAGTATAGGAAATCTCGAAATCATATGAGGCCAGAAATTCCATCCACCTCTGCTGTCTTAAGTTAATATCTTTCTGCGAGAAAAGGTACTTCAACAATTTATGGTCAGTATACAATTCAAATTTCTCACCTAGGAGATAGTGGCGCCAAGACTTAAGCGCAAAGACGATGGCAGCCAACTCTAGATCGTGGGTTGGGTAGTTTTTCTCATGTACTCTCAGCTGTATTGCACCATAAGCTACTGCCTTCCCTCCTTGCATCAAGACAGCGCCTAGTCCTGTACCACATGCATCTATATATACGGTAAACATCTTGCTTCCATCAGGCAATGTCAGAACTGGGGTGGTTGTCAGAGCTCTTTTCAAGCGTTGGAAAGCAATATTGCAATCCAAATCCCAAGTGAAAGTTAAGTTCTTCTCCGTTAACCTTGTAAGTGGAGCTGAGATTTTCGCAAAATCTTTGATGAACTTTCAGTAAAAGCCCGCTAGCCCGAGAAAGCTTCGGACTTCGATTGCATTCTGTGGGACCTTCCAATCTTGCACCGCAACTACTTTTGCGGGGTCCATAGCTAACCCTTCCTTGGATACCACATGCCCAAGAAACCTCACTTCTTCTCTCCAAAAATGGCATTTGGAGAATTTGGCTTTCAACTGATGTGCTCGAAGAGTGTCCATGACTTCTTTTTAATGCTGAGCATGCTCTTCCTCACTCTTTGAGAAAATCAGAATGTCATCTACGAAGACCACTACAAACTTATTGAGGAACTCCCTAAACACCCTGCTCATCAAATCGACAAAATAAGCGGGTGCGTTTGTCAAGCCGAAAGGCATGACAAGCCACTCGAAGAATCCATCCGGAGTTTTAAACGCGGTCTTATCAATGTTGTCTTCAGCTACTCTTAGCTGATGAAACCCGGTAGCTAGATCTAGTTGGGAGAAAACTGATGCACCTACAAGCTGATCGAACGAGTCGTCTATTCTTGGGAGTGGGTGCCTATTTTTCTTGGTCAGCTTGTTTAGCTCCCTATAATCAACGCACAGGCGAAGTGAACCGTCCTCTTTAGTTGCGAACACTACTGGAGCATCCCGTTCAGAAATACTCCGCCTTATAAACCCCTTCTCAAGTAACTCTTTAACTTGCTTGCTGAATTCTTTCCGCTCCCTTGGAGCAATGTGCCTAACGGGTAAGGCGACGGGTTTTGCATTATCAACGAGGTATATGCAGAAGTCTATCTCCCGCTTCGGAGGTAACCCCTTCACCGCTTCAAAGACATCCGAGTATTCATGGATTACTCTAACAGACTGCAGATTCTCAATAGACGCATCAAGAGATTCTAGATAGCTAAGCATAACAGAGTTCAAGGGATTACAAGAAATTTCGAGAGTGTTACCGAGGCGAGTCATGAGTCTAACCACTCTTTTATCACAATCGAGAATGGCACCATTACTGGATAGCTAATCCATGCCTAGAATCAACCCATAGCCCGTGAAGCCCAAAATATAGGCATTACATCTAAACCCAACACTTAGTATAGAATTTCCAAATCCAAACAAATCATTGACAAATAAGTTGAGCCCCCAATTGGATTTGAAACAACCAAGGGATCCTCTACTAAACTGGTGTCTAGGTGCAGAGATTCAAATAAAGTAGTAGATATAAATGAATGCGATGCGCCAGAATCAAAGAGTGTACGAACAGGATGATCAAAAAGGTAAACTAAACTCTCGACAGAAATATTTCTACCTCGTTCTTGTGGAGGTGCTATGAGAGCATGAACCTGCCCTCCAGAAGTGGATCCAGCTCTCTGTCCCTGCCCTTGCTTCCTTGGGCAATCATTAGCCATGTGTCCTGTCTCACCACAATGGAAACAACCACCCATCTTCCTCTTCTTCTTCCTGCAGTCTTTGACCAGATGTCCAGGAATGCCACAAAAGTTACACTTCCTCTTTTCACGGGGTTTGTTGTTCTTCCCACCTTTCTTTGAATATGCTTTCTTGTTCTGTGACCCCTCCGCTTTCTTGTCTTGTGGCACCTCCACCTTTGCCTCTTTCTTGCCCTTGTCTTCCTCATGTAACAATGTCATATCCACCAGTCTCTCATAAGTCGCCCCATGGGTATGTGGGTCATAGCTAGGTTGTGTAGTGGCTCATTCAATCCTTTCACAAAACGGAAAGCTTTCTTATGTGGAGTGTTTACTAACTCCAGTCCGAATCTGGCCAGCTGATTGAATTGGTTGACGTATTCCTTGACCGTCATACTTCCTTGTTTGAGAGCCAAGAATTTCTCCATTTGAAGGCTTCGTTCATCTTGTGAGAGGAATTTCATTTCAAACCTTATTCTAAAATCCATCCAAGTTTCAACTGGTCTTTCAGCATTGGTAACTTCCCACCAATAAGAAGCTTCATCTTTAAGCAACCACACCGCCAACTGTATCTTCTACCTATCGTCCACCTCGAAGATAACGAACAAATCCTCAGTTTCTTTGAGCTAGTTCCTTGCTTCCACAAATGATTCAGTTCCATTAAAACTCTTTCCACCCATGGCCCTAAAGCTCTACAAATCTTTGAGAAAGAATTTGCACGAGGAGGAGGAACCGTTGCAGGTGGGGGAGGAGGAATGTATGCTAGGCCTGCGTCGTTGGCCCTAGCCTCTAGGTACCTCCTAAACCAGCCAGGTATCGGTACACCCTCTGGAAGGTTAAGATTCCCAGACATGCTGAAACGAAAAAGTAAAGATTCAAAACAAAGGAAAGAAAGATAGTGCATATGGCTTTGGGGGATTATGCCTTTTAAAGTAAAATAACATTTTTTCTTGAAAATTGCTTCTTTATACTTCTTTTTAACAATAGTTTTCAAAAACTTATATCTGATCTAGTAAATCTTTGCTCTGATACCAAGTGAAACACCCCGCCTCTGTTAAGGCCACTCACAAAGGGAATGCCTTAATTTTGGTGGAGCATTATAGGTAAAAGACACAGAAAATTTACAAGAAAGAAATATAAGCAGCGGAAAAACAACCTTTATTTCATACATAGTTCAATACAAAAACACTACAGCAAATTGTCTCAAGTAACTTCCAAAACATTACATCATAATATATGTCTTGCTTAACATATAAAGAAGCATAAAACATAAATAAAACTGCATAAATCCCCAAGTCTAGTATGTCCAAAGCCATAGCCAAGGATAAGAGAGTCCAAATCATACATCTACTTTCTTGAAGCTTGCAAAGAGTCTGGCTAAGCTAGAGTATTCCCTCCCTGTGGACCTGGGGGGAAACAGAAGAAAAGAAGACGAAAGAAAAATGGGTCAGACATAAGTCTGAGTAAGTCTAGTGACTTTTCAGTGTGTGAATAAGGAAAAGGTCATGATAGGAATAAATTGAAAAAATAGGACATTACCAGAATAACAATCTAACATAAAACTATACAAGGCAGGATAAACCAAATATACATCGCACCCATGTCTATTTCTCTGCACCTACTTATACTTGTCCAACTAGCACCACGTGTTCGTGGTGAAATGATCCCCTTATACGATCGGCTCATACTCACATGCTTTTATCATGTGTGTCATTCGGCACCCGCTTGATTGTAGATACCTGTGCTGGTCCCACCATGGGGTGTATCAAATCCTATGGTGGCAACCCGACACGAATCAAGATGCACAGTGTATAACTACTGATGCCCGGTGCCTGCTTTTTCCACTTCGGGGTACGTGCACGCCCGTACTCCGTCGGAACCTACACTGACGCACCACCCGCCGACGTTTTGACCGCTTACAATTAAGCCCAGTAATCGTGCCCCATCCTGCCTAGTTCAGGGTTCTATGATACATCTATGTGGGTTACTGCTGAAATGGGTCCCTATTACTAGGGTTTTCTAGCCAACATGTTAAATTGGTTAATTGTCCAAATTTACCTAACCCCACCCATCAGTTTAGTTAACTTGTTGAATTGGTTAAATGTTTCTTTAATTGACTTAACCCTACCAATTTTGACTTAGCTTTATTAAAGCACCAACCACTCACATTAGACAGGTATTGTTGTGGTCACTAGATGTATCGGTCGGTTCCGGGCAGTTTTACACCACAACTCAGTCTAACCTCAGGTCCTTTTTGGGCTCAATGCACTAATCACCCACATTAGACAGGTATTGTTGTGGTCATTGGATGTGCCGGTCGGTTTCGGCCAGTTTTACACCACAACTCAGTCTAACCTCGGGTTACGCATATTCGTCTTTTCTAAATTTACATATTTATCCTTTTATGCTTATATGTAAATTTGTCAACAATTTATTGTCATGGCCCACTTTCCCTCTAATTCAAGTTCCACGGTTTTTGGTATAAAAATTATACCATTTTTATGCCACTCATTAATTACATGACTATGAGCCAAATATGCTAGTTATATGCAATTTCCAAGTTTTTTCCAACGTTACCCCCGTTGTACGTTCGCGTTAATCGCTTAAAGTCATTGATCCCGCAAATTAGCCCAATTTATAAACAAGAGGTAAAAGAAGGGAACATTTAATCAAACATATGTCATGTAAATTTAAATTAACATGTCTCATGAAACTTGCAATTAAATTGGATAGAACTAGCGTAAGCCTAAGCATGTGAACATGTAGATCTAGGCATAGGTGAACAAGACTTGGTTTATAAACTAGCATAATCAAGGAGAATCATGGCATGTACATTACCAAAGCATGTATAAGTTTAACTTTAACATGTAGATGTGAACTAGATCTAACAATAATGATCATGTGAACTTGCATGAATCCACTTTATAAACATTCATATAAATATAGATCTAATTTTTTTGGATCTAACACAAAACATGTAACTTGCATATGAACATATATATATATATATATATATATATATACAGATCTTGACTTGGGTCTAACATAAAACATGTAACTTGCGTATGAACATATACATACATATATATATATATATATATATATAGAGAGAGAGAGAGAGAGATTTTAACTTGGGTCTAACATAAAACATGTAACTTGCATACGACACATCATAAAAGGATTGTCAAACTTATATGTGGTATGATGGTTTTTGTTCCCCAAATCAAAATAAGTTCATCACCAATTTCTACATGATATGATAAGTTCAAATAAACCACAATCATTCCAAGACATACATTACCAAATTATCGCAAGAATTAGACATGAATCTGCATCATCAATCACATACAACTTGGTTCAAATTATATTTTCCAATTCATTACAAATCACGTCTTTAATTTATTCACATCTGAAAGGTAACCGCACTTACAATCAAAAAGGAATTCTTGATTTTTGGAATTTGTATTCTGAAATTGAATTGCTCGCCTTTGATGAAGATCGTTGAATACTCTTAATTAAATTAGTTTTAACTTGATTTTGATGTAGCTTCTATCTTGTCTTTGAGTTGAAAGAGATGACGGCTATTCTAGTTCTCCATTGACGGCATGACGACTCTAGGAATATTTTTGTGTGTCTTAGGTTTTAGATTTAGGTTGCTTCTATTGAAGTTTGATTAATTTAGAACCGTCAGATCATCCTAGAAGCGATCAAGACCATCCAGACAAGATAGAATAGCCAAATCAGCCCTAATGACTCAGCAGGGAGTCAGAACACATCAGTTTTCAGATATGCCCGAGGGGGGTTAGGTCGACCCTCTGGTCGACCTGTATAGGGGGAGGTCGACACCTTGGTCGACCTCGTCCTGGGCGGGAAATTTCCCGCCCAGCCCGCTTCTGCTTCTTATTTTTGAGTTTGAATTTCTGAACGGTTTATTTAAACTACTAAAACTTCTGAAGGTCATAACTCCATACGGAGTCCAATTCACGCAAACTCGGACTCTATCCCAAGCAGAATTCCGAGATGAACGCAATTGCATAACCCGTTTCCCTTAATTCTCACATTTGAAATTAAGTATTGTTTAATTTGTAACTTTAATGTTAACAGAAAATACAGGATGTTACAAATTATTTGTATTCTCTACTATTCTCGATTACTATGTTTACTATGGTATTTATTCTTTTCAATCGATGACAAAGGGGGAGAAATATTTTCTCTTATGATTCATGTTACATATACTATCGTTTAAAATTATGTGCTTAACATGGTAATAGTATATGTGTACTAACATTTGTTAACGCAGGAATCCAAAGGTAAGATTATTTATATTATGAGTTAACAAATGTTGCAGAAATTCAGGGGGAGCTTTATATTCAGAGGGAGAAAATCCAAGGTGTTGTCATCAATCAAAAAGGGGGAGAATGTTGAGAACAAGATTTTGATCGATGCCAACATATAAAGTTGTAATGAATACCATTTCATAGAGATAAGGTTATATATATATATAGAGAGAGAGAGAGACGTGTTAGAAATATGTTAAAATCTATCCTCAAAGTATAACACGAATGCACAAAACAATTTATTAAGTTATATCATATCTTCGTTGTTGAAATCTGTATATTTGAGGAATTGAAAAGTCACATAAATAGCCCAAACGGTCCACGCACTGACCGAAAAAGAGCGCAGAGCGATCTAGACTGTGGACCAAGGTCCTCCGGTCCATAATCATAAACCGATCGACTAGTCCAAAATGGGCGGTCGACCGATCAGTGTGTTTCTGCACATAACGGCTATTGTTCTGGAAGTTTTAATTTTAATTAAATTCAACCAGTCAACCGGTGATTTTCAACCAGTCGGCCGTTTTGAAACAGCAAGCTTTTTTCTGAAAGGTTACTTCTATTTGTGAAGAGATTTCTATTCAATAACCAAAGGAAATGTACATAACTTTTTATAGAAACTCTTCATGAAGAATTACTACCTTTTTACTTTTATATAAACAACTTCAAACTTGTTTTACAATGACAGAATCATTCTATATTGTCTCTAATTTCTAAATTGCATTTTCATACTCTTTACAAAACAAAAGCTCTCCAAATTTAAATACTTGTTGAATTCTAGAATCAATTTAATATCATTTGATTCAACAACATTCTACTTCCTTAAATCTACACATTCAAAGTATATACTCGAGGATCAGATTATAGGAAGATTGTACTCAAACTATTGACTATCCGTGTTGAATCAAGAACACAAAGCAGAAGTCAAAACCATTGTATTAGTTGAAGTCATGTGTGTGATCAGGCAAGTGTTGAAGTCCTCAGTGTTGTAAGAGGCAAGTATTGAAGTCATCGTGTTGTTAGAGGCGTGAAATCTCGTTTGGCTGCTCCGGTGTTGTATACCTGTTCCTCCGGGTGAAGTGAGGTGGTTGTTAGTGAAAATCCAGAAGGAAGTCTGGGACTGGACGTAGGATGGTGCTCCGAACCAGTATAAAAATCCCTGGTGTGATTTTTCTATTTTACTGCATTTACTTTTTTATATCTGTGATTAGCTATTAATTCAAACTTGTGTGTTATACACCATATTACACGATCCTTGTGTACTAGACTAGCACGTACATGCTTTATTCAGTGTTTACATAACCAAAACCTCAAATTAGGCTTAACAAGTAGAGACACTCCATTTGGGGATGACTGACTCCATGCCAGGATATGTTTACAATGAAGTCTACCCCCAATATATAGTCAGTGAAATATATGTGAGTCATCAATTATCTTACCAAGATATGATAAGAAGCTAACAGAGGCAAATTATGATGGCAACAAATTGTGCAAACATAATAAGTAATTCACGCATTCTTTTAGCAAAGTTGGAAGAAAAATAAACATGCATCAATGCGATTACCAAAAAAATGCAAATCTTCTTGCATATATTATTCCTTAATCTTCACGCATTTATTTCTCTGTCGTCTCATATAAATATTATCCAATAATTATTCATTTTCATAATGAACATATGTGATTACTTCTCCCTTTGCATATTTGTTTCCACCCATTTGTGATATTGTATCACCAAATTTTACATTATATTCACATCCATGACAGCAACCACGTCCTCTACCTCGACTTATTCTACAATAGGAATAATTAGCATTAACTTTAGATTATGTGGTTGAACCACTTGGTATCGAGGAATGATTTTTAATCAGTAGTGTATTATTTGCTCAGCAATCAATAGTGAAACACCCCACCTCCGTTAAGGTCACTCACAAAGGGAATGCCTTAACATTGGTGGAGGTTTATAAGTAAAAGCCATAGATAAACACAAGACAGATATAAATACACATGTTTTAAACAGCGGAACCAAACAGACTTTTATTTCATCAATACGTGTTCAAACAAAACATTTCCATAATTGTCTCAAAATACTTCCATCATTACAACCTCATTACTGTCTTGATTATTAAAGAAGCATAAAAACATAAATAAAAGTAACAAAAATCCCCATAGTGATATCCAAAGCCATGATCCGAGCAAAAGAGATCCAAACCATACGTCTACGGTCTTGAAGCTTGCAAAAGAGTACTAAGCTGGGTTGTTTGCCTCCCTGTGGACCTGGGAGGGGGAAAACGAAAGAAAAGAAAACGAAAAGAAAATAGAGTCAGACATAAGCCTGAGTAAATCTAGTAACTCTTCAGTATGTGAATAAGAAAAGGGCATGATAGATATAAACCGAAAACAGGTAAGTGTCACAAACTAAGGAAGTGTCGTTTAGAATCGAATGTACTATCGCACCCACACTATATCTCTGCACCTACTTGGTCTTATTCTAAATGGCACCCCATGCTGAGGGTGAAGTGATCCCCATTTTCTAAAGATCGGCTCCTACTCGCGTAAACATGTGTCATACGGCCCCCAAGAGTTGTAGATACCTATGCCGGTCCCACCATGGGGTGTATCAAGACCCATGGTGGCGGCCCTGACACAATTCTAGAAGGCATAGGTTATACTACTGGTGCCCCCAGTGCCCTGTTTGTCTACTCCGGAGTGTGTGCACGCCCGCACCCCGATAGAACCTACACTGTTGCACCCACCGTCGTCGCTTTGACCGCTTACAATCAGCCCAGTAATCGTGCCTCACCCTGCCTAGTTTCAGGGTACCATGATACCTAACTTGGGTTACTGCTGAAACAGGTCCCTCGTTACTAGGGTTTTGTAGTCAAACATGTTAAGTGGTTAAGTGTCTGTATTTACCTAACCCCATCCATCAATTCTTGTTAACATGTTGAATTTGGTTAAGTGTTTATAGTTGACTTAACCCTACCATCTGTCCTTAGCCTCTTAAAGCACCTGACCACTCACATTAGACAGATATTGCTACGGTTACTGGATGTGTCGGTTGGTTCCGGGCAGGTTTACACCGTAGCTCAGTCTAACCTCGGGTCCTTATTGGGCTCAATGCTTAACCACCCACATTGGATAGGTATTGTTGTGACTACTGGACAGCCGGGCAGGTCCGGGCAGGTTTACGTCACAACTCAATCCAACCTCGGGTTAAGCATACCGTGTTTTCTAAATTTACATATTTTATCACTTCTCAATTATATGTAAATGTCATGTCCTTTATTCTTGGATATAACAATTCATACCGCTTAAATGTTATTGTCGTTGGCATGCGCCAACCATACCAACATATATTTTTCATGTTTTACACCCAACGTTATTACCGCCGTTTGTACGTTCGCAACATTATAACAAGTGTTGGGCTAGATACAATTCAGCCCAACTTTATAAACGTGAGAAAAAGGGGAAATCAAGAACATGTAATATTTCACATAAAGGTGTGTGGCGCATGAACTTGCAGTTTAGCAATTCAACTAACATAAATCATGGGTCATGTGAACTTGCATTCAAATCAAAGTATTACTAAGTAGGTGACATATGAAATGGCATAGTTTAGGCTTATACAAACTTGGGTTTAAACATGTTTAACTTGGCATAATGTCAACCACAAAACTAGCATGTTGTATATTCGCCAAAATGTCCAATTTTAACATCTAATCATATAGCCTATTTCAACATGAACTTGCATAGTTTATGAAACTCAAACGATACTTAACATAGATCCAATTATACTTGCAAATAAACATAAGAATGTGTTCGTAGGTTTTGAGTCATGTAGGCATAAAAGGTCTCAAATCTAGAACATGTTTACATAAATTCTAACTTAGACTAAGAGAATATATATAGTCAATGCCATCGACATAAACATAAAGGGATCAATTACTAGTTTTTGCCACAACTTGCTATTGCTATTACTTTCATATACAAATGTCCAATAGGCTTGCATCAATCAATTTATGTCACAAATATATACAATAACACAATTCTATTTTCATTTACATCGAATCACGTCACAGTTTTTATTCATATTCTGAAAGGTCACTATACTTACAACGAATGCAGAATCTTGAATTCTGGATTCTAAAATTGAGATGCGTTCCTTTGGGTAGATTAACGTTGCGTTGATTAATTTGATTAAGCTTTTAGTCTTCTTCTTAATTTGATTCGTCTCTAAGCTCCTCTCTCTTGACGGCTACGCTCAATTCCTTCCTGGCAGCATGACGACTCCCATCTTATTTTTTTGTGTGAATTTTAGTTGAGACTTAGGGTGTATTTATAGATTTTTGAATTGTTTTGAGCCGTCAGATGAAGACAGGAGGAATCTAGACCATACAAAGTTCAAAGAGCCAATCAAGAGGTGACATGTCAGCCCTAATGACACACCGAGCCACAGAAATTCGAGCCAGAGCCAGACCCAGCCAGCCAGGTCGACCAGGTAGGTCGACTGGCAGGTCGACACCCAGGTCGACACTATGGTCGACCTGGGGTGACCAGGTCGACACCATGGTCGACCTGGTCCCTAGGCGGGAATTTTCCCGCCCAGCCCAGTTTGAACCTGTTTTTCGAATTTCGAATTTGAAACCGAGCTGTTTGAATTTTAAATTTTATTCTGAAACTTCCGAAGGTCATAACTCCTTCAAAAGGAGTCTGATTCACGCAAACTCGGACTCTATCTCAAGAAGAATTCCGAGACGAACACAATGGCGTAACCCATTTCCCTTAATTATTTCATTTAGAATTAATTACACTTTAATTTGTGAAGCTTAATGTTATAGAATTCACGGGGTGTTACATTCTCCCCCCCCCCCCCAAAGGATTTCGTCCTCGAAATCTTCAAGTTAGGAAGAATGTATATCCTACAATCCAACCGTCCATCTACTCAACCAACAAACACAGGCGTCCATTGTCCATAAAAGACTTCTAATGCTTCATGATCATATGCATAGTGTGTGTATATGTTCTTATCTAATGCAGAAATCAGGCGGTCTACTGATTCAGTTGACCTCCTTAATACGAATCAAGTAATTGTCATGAATCCATTATGTATGCAGATTTTTCCTACTCATAATTCTACATGAGTGCTCAACTTATTCATACAAATGCGACAACCATATGACGGCATATCAAATTTCAACCATATACAAATGAGAATACATATATGCATATGCAATATGAAGTGACTGAGCCGATCTAGAACCTAGGGTGTGTGTGTATGCATCCACGAGCAACCACTAGCAATCACTAGCAACCATTTGCAGCCATCATCCATAACATGTTTTCAAATACATGTTTGCATCCATTTGTTTTCTACCTAAGGAGTTAGGAAAAGGACCGAGGAGATATACCTAAAAAGATAAAGCATAACTTAAGGAAAAAGAGAGATCAAAGATGTATCATCAAAAAGAAAAGGGTAGGCGGCGAGTATTCTGTCCTCAGTTTCCCAAGTCGCGTCTTCTTCGGTGTCGCTCCACTAAACTTTAACGAGTTTGCTTTGCGGTTGCATAGCTTTTTCACTTCAGTTCCTAAGATGTGGTTTGGAACTCTCCTCACAGTTGCTTCACGTTCCACTTTGGCTTCTTCTAGAATGCTAGGTTCCACCACCTCCGCAGACCCATGCAAACACTTCCGGAGGTGAGAAACATGGAAGACGTTGTGAATTCCGGCCAGTCTCTCGGGTAGCTCTAATCTATAGGCCATCTTTCCAACCTTCTCGATGATAGGTAATGGTCCTATAAATCTTGGTGCTAGCTTTCCTGCGGATCCAAAGCGAATGACGCTCTTTAAAGGAGATACCTTAAGGAAAACCCTGTCCCCAACCTCAAACTCAAGGTCGGTCCTTCTTTTGTCGGCGTAGGATTTCTGTCTGTCTTGGGCAGTCTTCATTCTCCTTCGTATTAGGTCCACTTTCTCCGAAGTCTCTCGAATCATGTCCGGCCCAAGTATAAGTTTATCTGTAGACTCCCACCAACAAGTTGGTGATTTGCACGGTCTTCCATACAAGGCTTCGAAGGGCGCCATACCGATGGTAGCTTGGTAGCTGTTGTTGTAGGCAAATTCCACTAAAGGAAGGTGATCCTCCCAAGTCCCTCCAAAGTCAAGAACGCAAAGTCTCAAAAGATATTCTAAAACTCTATTCACCCTTTCTGTCTGGCCATCGGTTTGGGGGTGATAGGCCGTGCTCAAACATAATTGTGTACCTACAGCTTCTTGCAGGCTCTGCCAAAACTCGCTTATGAAGATAGGGTCTCGGTCACTAACAATGATGGAGGGTATCCCATGGAGTCGAACTATTTCCTTAAGATAAAGAGATGCTAGAGATGAGGCAGTCCTTCTACTTTTGATAGGTATGAAGTGGGCGCTCTTAGTAAGCCTATCCACTATTACCCAAATGTTAGTATTGCCTCTTCTCGACCTAGGTAGTCCATCAATGAAGTCCATTGAAATGCTATCCCACTTCCACTGTGGGACCTCTAAAGGATGAAGTAGTCCTCTAGGTTTCTTCTGTTCCGCCTTGACCCGTTGGCAGGTCATGCACTTAGAAACGAAATTTGTCACGTCCTCTTTCATGTCGCTCCAAAAGAAAGTCCTTTTTATATCCTTGTACATCTTATCACCGCTAGGGTGTATAGTCATCTTGGAATGATGTGCTTCCTCGAGAACCTTCTTTGTCAACTCCCTTGCTTGTGGGACGCATAATCTTCCATCTTGCCTCAGCCAACCCTTATCATCGATAGCGTAACTACTGAGGTGACTAGAAGTCTCACCCCTAATAAGTTTACCAATCACATCAACAAGCTGAGGGTCTTCACGTTGTGCAACCCCTATTGAGTCCAAGAGAGTAGGGCGTACTTAGAGAGATGCTAACAAACCCGGTACAAAATCCGAGGAGGGCCTAAAGTTAAAACTGGCTATATACTCCAAGCTTTGCCTCTCTACAAAGAGCGGGCTTAAGGTCAGTTTCTTTCGGCTCAACGTGTCTACTACTACGTTGCCTTTGTCGGGAGTACAGGAAATTTCAAAGTCATACGAGACAAGAAACTCATCCATCTTTGCTGCCTCAAGTTAAGATCCTTCTGCGAGAAGAGATATTTCAACGATTTATGGTCAGTGTATAATTCGAACTTCTCACCTAGGAGATAATGGCGCCAAGACTTAAGCGCAAAGACGATGGCGGCTAACTTGAGATCGTGCGTTGGGTAGTTCTTTTCATGAACTTTCAATTTCCTTCCACCATAAGCTATTACCCTCCCTTCTTGCATCAAAACAGCGCCTAGCCCCGTTCCACAAGCATCCGTATATACTGTGAACATTTTGCTTCCATCTGGCAAAGTCAGAACTGGGGCTGTTGTGAGAGCCCTTTTTAATCGTTGGAAAGCAAACTCGCAGTCCAAATCCCAAGTGAACGCCAGATTCTTCTTTATTAGCCTTGTGAGTGGAGCTGAGATTTTCGCGAAATCCCTAATAAACTTTCGGTAAAAACCGTCTAGCCCAAGAAAGCTTCGGACTTCGGTTGCATTTCATGGTGTCTTCCAATCTTGCACTGCCACCACTTTCGCGGAGTCCATAGCCAACCCCTCTTTGGACACTATATGCCCCAGAAATCTTACCTCCTTTCTCCAAAAGTGGCACTTGGAGAATTTGGCTTTTAGCTGATGTGCACGGAGAGTATCCATGATTTCTTTCAGATGCTGAGCATGCCCTTCCTTATTCTTTGAGAAGATCAAAATATCGTCTACGAAAACAACCACAAATTTGTTAATGAATTCTCTGAGCACTCTGCTCATTAGGTCTACGAAATAAGCGGGTGCGTTTGTCAAGCCGAAAGGTATGACAAGCCACTCGAAGAAACCGTTTGGGGTTCTGAACGTCGTTTTATCGATGTTGTCTTCAGCTACTCTTAGCTGATGGAACCCAGTTGCCAGATCAAGTTGGGAGAAGACCATCGCACCTACAAGCTGATCAAACAAATCGTCGATTCGGGGAAGAGGGTGCCTATTTTTCTTGGTCAATTTGTTTAACTCCCTATAGTCGACGCAAAGGCGAAGTGAACCGTCCGCTTTGGTTGCGAACACCACTGGAGCACCCCATTCCGAAATGCTCCGTCTAATGAACCCCTTGTCGAGAAGTTCTTTAACCTGCTTACTGAGCTCCTTACTCTCCTTTGGAGCCATATGTCTGACAGGTAAAGCTACAGGCTTTGCATTATCCACAAGATATAAGCGGAAGTCTATTTCCCGCCTCGGAGGTAAGCCTTTCACCTCCTCAAAGACATCCGGATATTCCCGGACTATTCTAACTGACTGCAAATTCTCATCAGAAGCATCAAGCGACTCTAGATAACTAAGCATAACAGCATTCAAGGGATTACAAGAAATTTCTAGAGTGTTACCAAGGCGAGTCAAGAGTCTAACTACTCTTTTCTCACAATCAAGAATGGTACCATTACTGGATAACCAGTCCATGCCTAAGATCAAACCATATCCCGAGAAGCCCAAGACAAAGGCATTACAATTAAACTCAACACTGAGAACAGAGATTTTCAAACCCAAACAAACCATTGACACGTAAGCGGAGCCCCCAATTGGATTTGAAACTACTAAGGAATCCTCTACCATAATAGTGTCTAGATGCAGAGATTCTACTAAGGCAGATGAAATAAAGGAGTGTGATGTGCCAGAATCAAAAAGTGTGTGAACTGGATGATCATAAAGATGGACTACACTTTCTACAGAAATATTACTACCTCGTTCCTGCTGATGTGCCACTAGCGCATGAACCTGACTCCCTAAAGTGGATTCAGCTTTATGTCCCTGCCCTTTCTTCTTTGGGCAGTCCTTAGCTTGGTGCCCAGTCTCTCCACAATGGAAGCAACCACCCATCTTCGCCTTCCTTTTTCGGCAGTCTTTTGATATATGTCCCACAATGCCACAGAAATTGCACTTTCTCCTCTCACGGGGCTTAATGTTCTTCCCTCCTTTCTTGAAGTCTGTTTTCTTTGCTTGTAGACCCTTTTTCTTCTCTTCCACCTTAGTCTCTTTCTTTCCGTTGTCTTCCTCGTGTAGCAACGCCATGTCCACCAAGCTTTCATAAGTCGCTCCCGTGGATACATGGGTCATAGCAAGGCTATGTAGAGGCTCATTCAAACCTTTAACGAAGCGAAGCGCCTTCTTGTGTTGGGTGTTTACTAAGTCCAGCCCAAATCTGGCCAGCTGATTAAACTGATTAACATACTCCCTGATTGTCATACTTCCCTGTTTCAGAGTTAGAAACTTCTCCATTTACAGGCTTCTTTCAGCTTGGGAGAGGAATTTTATCTCAAACCTTGTCCTGAAATCTTCCCATGTTTCCACCGCCATCTGAGCATTGATAATTTCCCACCAATATGAAGCTTCATCTTTAAGCAACCATATTGCTAGTTGTATCTTTTGCCTGTCATCAACTCCGAAGATGACAAACAGATCCTCGGTCTCCTTTAGCCAGTTTCTTGCTCCTACAAAGGATTATGTCCCATAAAAGTCTTTTCCACCCATAGCCTTGAAGTCTCTACATGTTTTTGCGAAGGCATTTCCACGAGGAGGAGGAGGAGGAACCGCGGCCACTGGAGGAGGGATGTCTGTTGGGCCCGCGCCATTGGCCCTTGCTTCTAAGTACCCTCCTAAACTAGCCAGGTATCGGCACTCTTTCTGGAAGGTTAAGGTCTCCAGACATGCTGAAACAGAGAGGAAAGATTCAAAACGAAGGATAGAGAGGGATAGTGCACATGGCTTTGGGGGATTATGTCTTTTTATAAATATAACATTTTTTCTTGAAAAATGCTTCTTTAAACTTTCTTTTGAAAACAATTTCAAAAGCTTTTATCCAGTCTGGTAAACCTATGCTCTGATACCAAGTGAAACACCCCACCTCCGTTAAGGTCACTCACAAAGGGAATGCCTTAACTTTGGTGGAGGTTTATAAGTAAAAACCACAGATAAACACAAGACAGATATAAATACACATATTTTAAACAGCGGAAACCAAACAGACTTTTATTTCATCAATACGTGTTCAAACAAAACATTTCCATAATTGTCTCAAAATACTTCCATCATTACAACCTCATTACTGTCTTGATTATTAAAGAAGCATAAAAACATAAATAAAAGTAATAAAAATCCCCATAGTGATATCCAAAGCCATGATCCGAGCAAAAGAGATCCAAACCATACGTCTACGGTCTTGAAGCTTGCAAAAGAGTACTAAGCTGGGTTGTTTCCTCCATGTGGACCTGGGAGGGGGGGAACGAAAGAAAAGAAGACGAAAAGAAAATAGAGTCAGACATAAAGCCTGAGTAAATCTAGTAACTCTTCAGTATGTGAATAAGAAAAGGGCATGATAGATATAAACCGAAAATAGGTAAGTGTCACAAGCTAAGGAAGTGTCGTTTAGAATCGAATGTACTATCGCACCCACACTATATCTCTGCACCTACTTGGGCTTATTCTAAATGGCACCCCATGCTGAGGGTGAAGTGATCCCCATTTTCTAAAGATCGGCTCCTACTCGCGTAAACATGTGTCATACGGCCCCCAAGAGTTGTAGATACCTATGCTGGTCCCACCATGGGGTGTATCAAGACCAATGGTGGCGGCCCCGACACAATTCTAGAAGGCATAGGTTATACTATTGGTTCCCCCAGTGCCCTGTTTGTCAACTCCGGAGTGTGTGCACGCCCGCACCCCGTTAGAACCTACACTGTTGCACCCACCGCTGTCGCTTTGACCGCTTACATTCAGCCCAGTAATCGTGCCTCACCCTGCCTAGTTTCAGGGTACCATGATACCTAACTTGGGTTACTGCTGAAACGGGTCCCTCGTTACTAGGGTTTTGTAGTCAAACATGTTAAGTGGTTAAGTGTCTGTATTTACCTAACCCCACCCATCAATTCTTGTTAACATGTTGAATTTGGTTAAGTGTTTATAGTTGACTTAACCCTACCATCTGTCCTTAGCCTCTTAAAGCACCTGACCACTCACATTAGACAGATATTGCTACGGTTACTGGATGTGCCGGTCGGTTCCGGGCAGGTTTACACCGTAGCTCAGTCTAACCTCGGGTCCTTATTGGGCTCAATGCTTAACCACCCACATTGGATAGGTATTGTTGTGACTACTGGACAGCCGGGCGGGTCCGGGCAGGTTTACGTCACAACTCAATCCAACCTCGGGTTAAGCATACCGTGTTTTCTAAATTTACATATTTTATCACTTCTCAATTATATGTAAATGTCATGTCCTTTATTCTTGGATATAACAATTCATACCGCTTGAATGTTGTTGTCATTGGCATGCGCCAACCATACCAACATATATTTTTCATGTTTTACACCCAACGTTATTACCCCCGTTTGTACGTTCGCAACATTATAACAAGTGTTGGGCTAGATACAATTCAGCCCAACTTTATAAACGTGAGAAAAAGGGGGAATCAAGTACATGTAATATTTCACATAAAGGTGTGTCGCGCATGAACTTGCAGTTTAGCGATTCAACTAATATAAATCATGGGTCATGTGAACTTGCATTCAAATCAAAGTATAACTAAGTAGGTGACATATGAAATGGCATAGTTTAGGCTTATACAAACTTGGGTTTAAACATGTTTAACTTGGCATAATGTCAACCACAAAACTAGCATGTTGTATATTCACAAAAATGTCCAATTTTAACATCTAATCATATAGCCTATTTCAACATGAACTTGCATAGTTTGTGAAACTCAAACGATACTTAACATAGATCCAATTATACTTGCAAATAAACATAAGAATGTGTTCATAGGTTTTGAGTCATGTAGGCATAAAAGGTCTCAAATCTAGAACATGTTTACATAAATTCTAACTTAGACTAAGAGAATATATATAGTCCATGCCATCGACATAAACATAAAGGGATCAATTACTAGTTTTTGCCACAACTTGCTATTGCTATTACTTTCATATACAAATGTCCAATAGGCTTGCATCAATCAATTTATGTCACAAATATCAATACACAAGTCATGACAGAATTATTACAATACACAGAATTCATACAATAACACAATTCTATTTTCATTTACATCGAATCACGTCACAGTTTTTATTCATATTCTGAAAGGTCACTATACTTACAACGAATGCAGAATCTTGAATTCTGAATTCTAAAATTGAGATGCGTTCCTTTGGGTAGATTAACGTTGCGTTGATTAATTTGATTAAGCTTTTAGTCCTCTTCTTAATTTGATTCGTCTCTAAGCACCTCTCTCTTGACGGCTACGCTCAATTCCTTCTTGGCAGCATGACGACTCCCATCTTATTTTTTTGTGTGAATTTTAGTTGAGACTTAGGGTGTATTTATAGATTTTTGAATTGTTTTGAGCCGTCATATGAAGACAGGAGGAATCTAGACCATACAAAGTTCAAAGAGCCAATCAAGAGGTGACATGTCAGCCCTAATGACACACCGAACCACAGAAATTTGAGCCAGAGCCAGACCCAGCCAGCCAGGTCGACCAGGTAGGTCGACACTATGGTCGACCTGGGGTGACCAGGTCGACACCATGGTCGACCCTATGGTCGACCTGGTCCCTGGGCGGGAATTTTCCCGCCCAGCCCAATTTGAACCTGTTTTTCGAATTTCGAATTTGAAACCGAGCTGTTTGAATTTTAAATTTTATTCTGAAACTTCCGAAGGTCATAACTCCTTCATAGGGAGTCTGATTCACGCAAACCCGGACTCTATCTCAAGAAGAATTCCGAGACGAACGCAATGGCGTAACCCATTTCCCTTAATTCTTTCATTTAGAATTAATTACACTTTAATTTGTGAAGCTTAATGTTATAGAATTCACGGGGTGTTACAAATAGGCATTTTATGAGGTCAGAATATTTCACACGCTCTTGATCTTGTTGTTATAGGAATATATTCGAGAAATGAAATGCTAAAAATGTCCTTTTAGGCATTTGTGCATCTTCCACCATTTTTCCATGTAATCTTAATTTAGAAGTGATTCTAAATATAGCAGAATTTTATTCTCTTATGGACTTAAAGTCTTAAAACCTCATGTTCAACAACTTTTATCTAGTATTTGGAAGTATGATTGTCTTTTGACAGTCATAGCGCTCATTTTGAGATTTCGTAAGTGGAGAGATTGTTTTTTAGTTAAATATTCTATTTTTAAACCCCCCGTGAACGTGGCATCCTAAGAATTTCAGAGATTTTGCTTTGGCATGTTAGGAAATATTAGTACTATAATGGTATTTTATAGGTATTGAGATCGTAAGTGGGTCTCAACATCCAATATCTACGTTAAATAGTTATCTCCAGATACGTCCAAAACTTTGTATTCAAGCTCAGTTACGTTTGTCATATTACCAACTGTAAGTGGGAGAGAGAGATATGCATAATCATCGAAATGGTGTTCATGGTATACAATCAAATGCATTTCATAAAATAAGATAAGAATCCATATATGGTAGCAGTCAGTGAAAGAAAAAAAAAACCAACATCACTGCAAGATAGTAAAAGAGAACTAAATATAATATGAACAAAAAAATGAACATCGTCATATCAAAATAGGGAGTTAAGAAGAAAAATTAAACAAGAACCGTGAGCTTTTATTTACATCCTCTTGACATATGTAGATTATATCCTATTTGTCGTATTCATTACCATCAAGAGTAAAATGATGATGGTGGAATTATAAAAAAAGAAAATGGAATGTAATACTGCCATTTAAAGTTTGGAAAATGCCCATATATAAATTGAGTGGTGGAGAAAGAAAGAATTATGATAAAGGATTAAGCGTTTTATATAGCATGCAATATAATAGAATTAAAAGTGTATACATATTAATATGCATGAGGAAGATGTAGAGAAATCAAAAGAAGGTAGTGTTTGGTTTACCATTTTAAGTTTTGTGTTTTCGTCCATACAAAAATGTGCACAACGCATGCAAATCATGGAAACAACAATTTTAGAAAACAAAGTTAACACACAAAATAAAAAACAACTTTTATTCATTTTTCATGTTTTGAGAAATGAGAGAAATATGGAGACCAAATCCTCATTTTATGATTGCTACATCTCTCCGCGGTCCCCTCCATTTTGCTTTCATTCTACCATTCCTCCTTCTACACCTTTAAAGTTTTGTAATTAATTTTGAAAACTAAAAACTCAAAACTCATTTTTAACCAAACACACCCGTTTGGTTAAAAATACCCGTTTGTTATTTTGAAGGAGTAGAACAGATGTATTTCTATCACGCTACTTGAACAGACAAATATAATAGAGTTTTGAAGTGAAGTAGCCTCAGAACAACTCCGAAAGCCAAAGAAGTAGAATAGCTTAATGGCTGCTAGTTAGTAGGTGTTAATACTGGTTGGTCGTTAATATATTAATTTGTCAAATGAGTTACCTTCCGAACGTAACATTCGAAATGATATTCTTATCAATATGAAAAAGTTACTTGTGGAATACAATATAACTAATAGTTCTGAAGGTCCATTTCATACGATATATTTTTCCAAATCAGTAAATAACCCTTGTGTAAACATATATTCTAGATCGTATATATCATATTAGATCTATCATATGAAGATAAAAGGTAAAACTAACATCATGTAAAGGACTAACCAAATTTATCAAAAGTTCAAATTATAGAAAACGTACTTATAACGTGTTAAAGAATAAAGAAAAGTCACTGTATGGAGAGCATATTTTATTCATATATACATCTACAAATAGGGGTGAGCAAACCCCACTTCGATTCGGTTTTGGGGTAAAAATGAAAACGAAACCGAATGACCTCGGTTTTAAAAATCGATAACCGAAACCGTAACGGAAGCATCGATTTCGGTTTCAAAACCTTGGTTTCGATTTCAAAACCTCGGTTTCGATTTCAAAACCTCGGTTTCGGTTTTTATCGGCTCGGTTTCGGTTTTAGAACCGATTTAAACAATAAATATTATAAATTTAAACAAACATAAAAAAAAATTAAAAAAAATTGTTTCAACTGGGTGTATTATGATACATGGTACAAAGTACAGACTAATAGACTATAAGTCATCCAAAGTAGTACAAATCTAAGTTTGCTAGCTCTAAGCCAAAGACCAAAAAAAAAAAAAAAAGGAAATGAGCAATGAACCATACTACAACAGACCAACAACAACTTGAAATTCTAAAAAATAGTCTACTGGTACCTCAATTTTTATCTTCAATTCAAAACATCCAAGAATCTACAAAAATAAAAAAATGAACATTTTATATAATCTACCTCAAATCCTGTATTCAACTAAATCAAATGAGTGAAGCAATGGACAATGTGTATATACTATATAATACGAAACAACATACAATAAGAAATAATGTGCAGCATTTTGCAATTCGGTTCGGTTCGGTTTTTTTTTTTTTTTGGTTTGGACCTAAAACCGAAACCGAAATATTAGTACGGTTCGATTTTTTGATTTTCGGTTTCGGTTTCAATTTTCTACGATTTCGGTTTTTTTCGATTCACTTTTTTATCTGTTTCGGTTTTATTTCGGTTTTTTGCTCATCTGTATCTACAAATACAACGAGCTCCCTATTTAATAGAAATTACAATAACATCCTTAAGTATTTAGCATACTCACCTTTACTCTAAAAAGTATTACAATATTATTAATAACAACGTTGGTATGTATAATCAATTATTGAATTCCCATTACTACAATTTTTATGTTTTGTTTCATTTTCTTTGAGAACAAATATAAAAAGAGAACTCTTCACGAATATTAAAGATTAACGATTAAATACATATTCGATTGAAGATTAAAGAGATCCTTCCATTGGTTCATTGAATCGTTTGCTTTTCTATTCATTACAAATAATTCAAGCATCACCTATAAAAATCATAGAAAACAACTATTTCTAGCAAATTCAAGTGAGAAAGAAGCAGCAATTAATATCTCCTGGCCACCGAGCAAAAACCAAGTCGATTACAAGGATGATAAACGTTTAACTTCTGTCCCATATCTACAAGTAAATGAAAAATACATGGGCTAGCTCTCTACAAAGCCAACAAATACTTTTCTTCCCTCTTTTTTAGCATCGACGTAGTCAATTCTTACAAAAATAACAAGTTACACCTCAACAAAATATATATACCTAATGTACGTGTGAGCAGCACAAGGGAGTCAGTGCAAATGGCAGCCGAGCTCATTTGCGGCAGCATCTAGAAAAGCAAGAGTGGTGCCATTCGCTTCTATGCCGCGAGCTTCCCATTTAACGCATTTGTCGATATCAGCATGCCAATTTACAGTGCCCAGTGT
Organism: Allium sativum; assembly: GCA_030737875.1. NCBI lineage: Eukaryota > Viridiplantae > Streptophyta > Magnoliopsida > Asparagales > Amaryllidaceae > Allium > Allium sativum. The sequence goes on along the minus strand of CM060924.1, from coordinate 820,274,428 downwards.
AGAAGATCGATATGAATGGTTGCAAACTCCGTTTCGGATGGTGTCGAATTTTAAAGGGCTTATGTGCATAATGTCACGGAGGACGGATAAACTGAGAGCTCTCACGTGTGCACTGGGATGAGATAGGCAGCGGACTGTGGCAGATAGACGAAACTGCACGAAATAATGTGCTAATTTGAGGTTGACGTGCAGTAAAATGATAAAGTTTCCTACTACTGCATCAAAAAGGTCATAAATACCAAATTTATGTTATGCTTTCTTTACCAGCAACTCACCCCCCCCCCCCCCCCCCCCTCCTCTTTTTTTTCCATTTCGTTTAAAGTAGGCGTGAGTATATAGGTGCCTACTTAATGAAACAAAATGATGTGCAGTAGAGATTTTGCATGTTGGCCAACTGTGTTATGGGAAGCCAATGACAATTAGCAAAAAAATTAGAGCTTAAAGTTCGTACCTTCAGTAAATTTGAGAGGCCATCGGCTATGACTAGGCCTGGTCCTTCCAAATTGGCTACAAGATGAACTGCTCGAGCTGTTACTTCCAGTAGCTGTTCATATTACAGATGGAAACGTTTGAAATTAGTTAAAACTGCTTACTAAAAAATTTACAATTTTCATTCCCAAAATGTCTCAAACTATGCTACTTTAAACTAATAAACTGAAGTCAATATTGGTTTATCTATATTACTCTATGTTAAAGTACTTTAATCACTGTTAAATCATTCAGACCGGATCTTTGACACGTGCAGTGCCAGTGCATGTAAAATAATTAATTTCAAATTTCCTACGTAGTTTGATAAAAAAAAAACTGAAAAAAAGAAAAAAAAAAAACAATGTATTCTTTTTTTGCTGTAATAGGGTTTTATATTGTAAGTTGCTTGTGCTTCAAAAATTTTATTTGCAAGATAGGTATTAATGTTAGTTCAGAGCGGAATTCAAAATCTTCACCGGGGCAATGTTGGAAACTTGCAGTCAGACCAAAAAAATGGGAACTCTACTCCAAATGTTAATAAAGATAGGCAGCGGACCATATGTAATTTACATTGACACTTATTTATATTGCACATCTCAAAGTCATTCATTCAAGATTTATTATTGAACTCCACCAACTTAAACCTTGTAGCAGTAGAAATATAAGAACGACGTTCGCAAGTGCTCAGCATTTGAGTATTCGAATATTACCTGTAATTGTGGTAAAGTGCAAGCTTCCCCATCAACAAGCAATCCATCTGTGGCACGAAGAAGAAGATCTGATGCACTAGCAAGAATAATCAAAGCTTCTAGACGGTCATGATTCCTCATCAATTCCACAATTAACGTAACTATTCTTTGATTAATCCGCCACATTTCCTGACTTCTTTTATCATCTCTAGCAATCCATGGTTGTAAATCCCTCTCAGCCTATCAAAGATCAACGAAATCAATAAGAGACTGAATATAAGATGTTGCACGGATTAAAACATTTATAATTAGTTAAAGATGACTTCAATGCACAATGAAAACAGATTCAGGCAAATACTGTACCTGAAGAACAATAGCAGTTGACGCTTTTGTTGGTGAAGCTGAAACAACATCACAAAGTGCATCCACTACCTGAAAATTAATAGAATAGTAGTAGTCATTTTCAAATACCAAGTGATTCTGAGATGAAATAAATTAATATATATTTTTTGGAAAATACCTGTCTCCAACCCTGCTGAGCTGAAGTACTTTCCGCACTCATTTGTGTTTCGGGTGCTGCAATCAATTTGTGCCACAACAGTGACACAACTGAGAAACACAATTCTTGTTTTTCTGCCAACACAAATTTCAAAGATGCTTGTACATTATAACTATACCCTGTTCTCCGATCATTTGCAAGTAAATTGGCTAAATCTGATGCATCATCTGGTAATTTTGATGTACTTTCCTCGGATGTGTTTGCAACTGCCTTGTTTATGGTTGTGCTAGAACAATCACCTTTTGACTGTAAATGAAAGGTATCTTCATGTTCAGCAAGTTTACCATTTACTGATTTTAGTACATATCCCACTGCAAGTGGTTCAGCTTGGTTAACTATGGATGCCACTGTTTTACCATGAATGTCAATAAGGTGATAAAGGGAAGAAGCTCTTCTTGATATTTCAGTATCCCATTTACATCGCTTTAAACTAGAAAGAGCATTAATGCATGCTTTTGAGCGTCTAAATAAATCGGAAACATGTGCAGCAACCATAGCAGCAGCAACAATCTCATTCGAGCTATAATTCCACGATGTGCCAACAGAAGATGGTTTCAAAGAAAATAGAGCTTCCAAAATACCAAGAATTCTACGAGTGTGACGTATAGCAGAACATACGCCATTAGCTTTAGATTCGGAGTTTGACTTGCCATTTTTAGCTATTAAAGGGAATAACTGTAATTCAAAAGAAAGAGCACAAGCAGCAGCCAGAACATAAGAATCAAAAGTAGCTACTGGTCCCTGTCTTTTCTTCTTCCTTTTCATGGTTACTTTACCATTACCCATATGAGGTTCAGTTTCATTACCAGTAGGCCTTTTACTACCATTAGGTGAAGCTTCATGGCTAACACACACAGTTAACACGACGAATAGGAGTCTAGATGCAAGATCCATTGAAGCACATGATTCGATAAAAAGAGTGTGTATCATCGTACGAAGTTCAGCTACTGCTAAATTTTTAGTGGAAGACCATGTGCCATTTTGACTTCTTGATCTTTTCGATTGCTCTACTGTGTTTTCGGATGGAAATGTTCTAGTAAGAATTGCCTCGACCGTTGCTACGAATATTCTCATTAGGCATGCTTCGGACGGGCTTCCTCTAGGTAAATATTCAAGGACTTTAAGTAAAGGAAGGTACAAACTCCATGAAAGAGCTGGTGGTTGTAAAGGAGTTGAAATTACTATTTCGGGTAAATCGACTGCAGATGAAGTTAGAGGGAGAAGACCATAGGCAGCTTCCCAGATAGTGCATATTCGCCACTCTACTTCGGGACCATGAGCACAGAGCATTGAAGCAATGCCTTGTGCAGTTGCTTCAATGGTTGCTTCTGCAGCTGGCACTTCTAACTGGTTCAAATTCAATTGGGAAGTTATTAAGGTTACAGAGCATACAGATATACAGGAAGAAAAGTTGAATAGCACAAACCCTCTTCCAACTCAATTTTAAGATTAGGTGTATCAGGTTTAATACGGAGTCTGAATAAAACCTTTAAAACTACATAAATACTTTCATAATCTTTGTTTTATTATTCACTATACCCTGAGAAGTTCCCCTTTAGATAAAATATTTCAGAGGTATTTCTCTTCGTTCTCCAGAAGCAAAACAATTTTTAAAAAAAGTATACAAGAAAATAAATAGATCAAAAGTTACATTTTTGACAATCGGACTTTATTTGAATTAGCTACTGTCGTAATGTCGTTTGCATCTTATCAACTTATAATCAGCGTTTCGTCATATTGACTTTTTAAAAGCAGAGCCTCATTCACTAAAGCAGAAACACATTTTTTTGCTTTTGTTTGCCAAACAGGCTCTTTATAGTCACATGGCAAGTTTAAGCTCAAGGAAGGACCGGTCGATTTACCTGTTTTTTATAGGAAGAGATGTAACCACCAAGAGGTTCATGGTGCACTTCGACTCCCTCAGCAAACCTTATAGGAGGAAAAAGCAAAGTGGGTTGAGAAAGAATACGAAAGAGTAAAGCTGCAGCCGCATCTGCTGCTATTCCAGCTCTCATTGACATTGCAGTTCCAATTGCTCGCAAGAAATGTAGATGCAACCAGTTTCTTGGAAGCTACAGAACAAAATTCAGAAATCATCCTCAAATATTATAAAGGAAAGCCAACAACCATAAAATTTGCATAAACAAGAATAAGTTATATATATTGAAAGGGAAGTATCCACTCGTGGAAGAAAAAGAATAGCCAAGAATTTTCTGTTGGTTATTATTGTTGGTTCTAGTCAACAGCACGAGTACTAAGAAACTAACATTTTCAATTCAATAAAGTAATAACAGAACACACACAAATTATGGAGCAAAGAAATAACTGGATTCCAATCACTATAAACCATATAAAGTGACAAGTTGAAATAAAATGGATGTCAGAAAATATATTAATACAGTGCATACCTTCATGCCTGATGCATAATCTTCAGCGGCTCTAAGGAGTTCAACAAGTTGCACAGCAGCATCAAGCGCATCTGGTGCCCACGAAGGTGGTGCTTCAAGAAGTCCAAGAAGCAGCCTCTGGGTGGCACTTGGAGTTGCGATAGCATAATATCTAAAATTGCACAACAAATATTACAAATTGTTTTTAAATATTTAAATTTGGCTGTTCAATTTACATAGGCTGTATAGTAAATAGGGGTGAGCATTATTCGGTTAAACCAAATAAACCAACCAGTCCAATTTATTTTGGTCGGTTTGGTTTGGTTTCAAAATTAAATCGGTTTGTAATCAGCCTGGAAAAATATTAAGTTCGGCTATTAGTTTAACCAAATTAACCAAACTTTTACTATATTTTCAAAATTATAAATATTATAATAAATATTTTTGGGTTAGTTTAGTTACATAAGTAAATTTTAATCATCACCTATGTGTCAAAATTAATATTAGAAAGCATAAAAATCATAAATAATAATACTCTAATCATATATTTATAATTTAATTCAAATTATAGTGAATATTCCAAACACAAATTGCAAAACATTTATAGTTCGGTTTAATAGGATAACCAGCCAAACAAACCAAATTTAATTTGGTTGGTTTGGTTTTCATTTTTATTGGTTTTAGTTCGGTTTGACAAATTTCATCATCGGATAAACCAAACCAACCAAACGCTAGTAAACATTTGGAACCCTCCGTAACCTCTAGTAAATTTGAAAGTTTACTCCGCCCTCCTTTCCCACCGAATAAATACCCTCCCATAAAGATAAAAATGCATATGACACGCTTGTTTTTGGGAAACCCTTTGACCTCACGATTGCTTTTAAGATAGCAACACCGAACTACTGGATAACCATGGGATGGAATTAATAACCGTACTCAGCAGCAATTTAGTCAGAAAATGAATGTGAATCATATATGCCAAGATTAAGGGATGGGGAGGTCAAAAAGTACCACTTGTGGACTGTTTTGTGAAGATGAGTAGAGGGAAAGCTATAGGCAGTGGCTGTAATAAACAACTGGTAAATTGCGAGCTCATAAAACTAATGCAAAAGTTAAATAATAAGAAAAGAAAAAAGAGAATCAAAAACAGATAAAATACCTGTGAAATAACCGAGCATAAGGTTCAAGGGCGGGTAAGCCTGCTACAAGGTGTTCATTTGTAGGAGGAGGAAGTAATAGAGCAGGAACAGCCGCAGCTGTTAGGTTCGCTGTTTCATAGCGAGCAACTTCTTCATCACAAACACTTAATATCACACCTGCTCCATTTGCTACAGCCCATCTTGGTGTCGATTGCATTAGCTGAGGATGTTTTCCAGATCCTCGGCTGCTACCTGAATAAGTGTTATGTTATTTTAGAAGTTAAAATAGGAACAAAATCCATTTTTGATATAAGTTCAAATTAGTAGGAAGGAACACAAGAAATTAGGTAGCCAGCTGATTCATGGAAATACAGTTATGAGTTGCATGCAGAAACTCCGTAATCGAAGAGGAAACAAAATACACATGCACTACATGCATTTTCTGTAGAATGTTATCAAATCAAAATTTTCAGTCATTGTTATTCCTATTGTTATTAGATAATGTACTTCATCTTATGGAGACGATTGTAGATCAAAGCTTAAAACTAAAAGCGCCTATAAGGTATGTTTCTAGATCACATAACAATATGAATCAAAACATAGACGGCCTTTTTTGATGCAACCAGTACCCCCTAAATATTTTAAATATCACAACACAACGCTGAACAAATAAACAAACAGTATAGTGTATTCATGCTTCCTTGATACTCGCACCAGCACCATCATCAATAAAGAGGTAATCAAAATCCCATGGCTATGCTAAATTATGTAAACTACATTAGGTAACCTTGTTAAAAAAAACTACATAGCATAGGACCACTAGCTCATTAAGGATACATAATCGATGGCTACAATTTTCTTTCGTACAGCATGAATGATGGGCATTGCAGAATAAAGTGGTATACTTACATGATACAAGTAAAAACAATGTGGTCGCCTCAAGCCCTAGTGCCTACTGTAAGTAATACAAATGTAATGATACATGGAGAAGTGGGAAAGAAAAAAGAAACACACACACACAGAGAGACACAGAGAGAGAGAGAGAGAGGGAGGGAGGGAGGGTCCACTCGGACGGTCACTTACTAGTTGTTGGAGGCTTCAGTTCGCCACCAGCAGCATACTTTCCCATGACCCCACCACACCTGATATTCATGTACAATGGGGTAATTAAACTATGGTGATCTTATTTTCCATGAGATATGCTAATAGACAGACATGATTTAGCATAAAGAAAGTTAACTGTCCAAATGAAGTTTAGAATAGAAGACTTTACAATGCAAAACTGAAGTCTGGCAATAAAACTATTTTTCATCCATATTTCCGTTGGTGTTAACATATTTTTACTTAAAATTGGTAAAAAGAAATCAATTTCAATTAATACTACTATGCATGTAATTGTATTCTTTATCATTTCGCTTAGATCGTATACTTTGCTTCTGACCTACCAGACTATTAAGCTGTTTTAATTAGGATAAAAAGTGACAATCTTATACATGTACAGGCATAGTTGCAAGATCTAAAGGAAGATGTGTTATTCAAAGAACTATGATCGATTAAAAAAAAAGACAAAAAATACACCACACTGGTAAAGCATACCATCGGAAGTAATCGCTTCTGATCCCTAAAGGTGACGTTATTAATATATCTGCGATCCAAGGAGATAAAGCACGCACAGGCTTCCTGTCATTATCAGCCATGGATGAAAGATGTGCTTTTTCCATTTTAGAATCACTTGTGGTAGCTTGATCACAGCTGCTGAGCCTTTCAATCTTATTTTGATGCTCAGCTTTGAATATTGGCCGATTGTAGTGCGTAAGTACTCGTAAAATTTCTCCACATGCCAGGGCCCATTGCTCAGAGTACTCTTTCTGGAATATGATATTTGTTATAGATAAATTAATAAGTTGAGGAAGAACTACAAATAAAATAAAAAAAAATCAAGTGCACCATATAGAAATAATTTTCATGAGTTTTCTTGTAACTTAAATAGAATAATAATAATAAATGAATAAAGAGAAATATTATGGCGTAGTATAATAGTCATAGCACTTGTACTCTTATAGCTCTGTTGTAAAAATCCTACTAAGACCCGCTTAGACACTAGATGAGGTTTCCACCGAGCCATCCGCCTAGACCCACTTAGACGAGGCTTAAGGCATCATTTAAGCATCTAAATAAGTATATAAACGCTCAACAGGCCCTAGTTAAATCTTGATGTCTAGTATAAGCTAGTTTCAAGCGGTCATGCCTCCTAAGATGTAGATGATGCTACCAAGACCAACCAAATCCTTAAATGTCCACTTTGGACCAATTAAGATCAGATTAAAAAATTAAAAAAAAAATTATTTTTAATCCAACTAATCTCTGCCAAAAAGATTAGTCTCAAGTCCATGCTTGCCATTGAGCATCCATCTAGCGATTTTCTGAGCATTGTCTTGTAGTTCATATGACTAACAGACATATCAAGTATTGCCTCATAAAAGAACCGAGGGAAAAGAATATGTTCAATTTACGTATATGATTGCGGACCCTAGTAAACCTCGAGAAAGTAAATAAAAAAAAAAAAAAAAAAAAAAACTCGAATAAGAGCACATTAGAAACTGATGTTATGCTAGGCGCCGTGATGAACCACATAAGGAAATCTATATGAACACATATTAGAGACTGATGTTATGCTAAGCGTTGTGATGAACCACATAAGGAAATCTATATGAGCAAGACATATGCGGGTGTTTGTGCAATAAGCTAAAATTGCGTAGGAAAATTGTTTTACCTCAGAATTTTGGTTAAATAGAGATATGAAAGAGCTGAAAGGAGGATCATGTTTATTATACACCAATGTTCCGTCAATTATACAAGAGAGTATAGGATGGACAATAGCATGCCCATGCTCTGGATGATGAAGAACAAAAGTTGCTGAAAATAATATAACAGACTTATCAGCATATTGTTTCAGGACAAATCAAAGTTGCAATATATACAGTATCATTCAGATTACCCAATACTTCATCCAGAAGACGCTGCTGTTTAGATGGATAATGGTTTTGAATCAACTGCATGATAAATGTTACGAAAAAGTTAAGCCTCGAACAACTAATATTGGATATTTATACACTGTCGTGTAGAAGGAAATACATAAAGAGATGATATCAATTTTTATTACCTGAGCCACATCTTCTGGAAATTGTTCAGAGGTGAACTGGCCGAAATACTCAACATAAGCCAAGATTTGTGCCTGTCAAGATGAATGAACTGTGATATTTAAATGCATATCAAACCCCATATGAATGACATTAGAAACTGTACAGTGCTGTTTGTCAACCATATGAAAATTGTATCGACCATTACACATTAGAACTTTGCATAATATGTACCACAGGAAATACCTATGGCCATTGAAGGAAAAAGAAAGATACGAGAATTTGCACTTCCAAATCAATAAAAAAAAAGTATCTCTAGACTAATTTTCCTCAGAGCAATGAGTAAGTGAAACCATCACAACAAATGGAGAAACAAAACAAGGTATAATTTTACCAGTATAATTAATTTTTCATATGGGATATTGCATGAGACCCAACTGGATAGTGAGCACATGAAAATTCAGCAAATCACTCATCAACTTGAAATCCAAAAGGTGGTGTAGGGTTTGCTTTTACTCGCTCACTCACAACTGTTATTCCACTGACTAGGGTGGAGGTGACCGTTAGATTTGCCATATTTAAGTCTGCTCGCATTTGCAATACCTACTCCAATAAGTGCTTTTTTTATTTATTTATTTTGGTTTCCTATTCAAAGAAAGCTAAGAGATTATCAAGTCCAGATCATACCATGTTTTGTTGCTTTGACATAGACACTTCTTTTTGTAAATGAAGAGCTATAGTAGATGTATATTATACAGTTTGTGGCTGCTACAGTTCTACCTCATACTGCCGTTTTCCAACAAATATTAAAACCATACATAAAATACATAACCATGTGTGTCCAGCCAAATAAATTTAATGTATTATGAAGAGAAATATAGAAATCCCTGGAGTAGGATCAAATATTTCTGGACATCAGAGTTCAAGGTTTTAGACAAAAGAAAACCGACAACACTTAATGTAGAATATGAACAAATCTTCGTTAAAAAATAGGGATAAAAAAGACTTATAATATTTCTTTAAATTGAGAAGTTCCAAATATCATGATGGTTATGGTACAGAGCTACAGTTGATTCTCTTCTTTCCTTTTCGTTATAAAGGAGATTAGTTTGTTTGAACATATCCACTGCTATATCTGTGAAAAATGCAAGAATTAGACCAAAATGATCTTAAATACCAAGTAAGACAAACTTACGGTTATATAGTAATTTGTAATTCATATAATAATCCTGACTTTTGAGTTTTGACTATAAAAGAAATTATTTACTAACTTCCATGTATAACAAGTAATATTAGTTTTCTATAACAATTGCCTGCAAAAATCACTCAGCGAAAGCATTTCCAATTTTCAAAAAAGAAAAAAAAATCGAATTACGAATTAAACCTACAGTAAGTTAGAAGTGTGTGCTTATTTCGTCAACCTAAATTATTTTGGTTGTGTACAGAAAATAAAATAAAACATTCAACCCACTGTAATTCAGAAGTTCATTCCCTGTTTCCCTTGAAACGTATTACTGGAATATATGGCCTCTTAAAACTGTGCATCCAACGGTATCATGTGAAGTTTGGTACAAAAGAACAGCTTTATTAGAAAATGTTAGTTTTCGGCTTTTAAATAATTTGTTAAATAAGCAAAACTAATAGCTGATGCGTGATAGTAACATCTAGAAATATATGGACCATCTTATGATGTAAATATGGTTTCTAACTGTTGACCATATCTATTCATTTTGCATCCAGTACAAATACTCCAACAAAATAAATTCAGTGGAAAATGAATTTGATGAATTGGTGACCCTTATATTGAATTGTATTAGCTTGACAGCTGAAACAGGCATGAAATTATTATATATTAACCTATTGCTATCTGCATGACTTCTGTAGTCATCTTTATGCGAACTACACTGCTAATATATGATCGTCCATCTCAATGGCATTTATGTTATTTACTGCTGATAGGATGCTGATGAACAAGTAAACAACTACAAACCATCATCACAGAGAATCAAGACAAAGAAGCAAGAATGTTGAGAAAATGAATACAAAAAACAATCCAACTGTCTGTGTTCTCATTACAACAATGAGTACTTTATTTGCTGAGTTTGTTATTACTTTAATGAATATCCAACTGTCTGTATTTGAACTATCCATATACTAATTTACTGCATTTTGGTGTGTTTTTTTGGCAAACCCGACCGGTTTTTATAGTGATCCGCAACACTTTATTAAAATAATAAGAACATAAGGTACAGGAGATATACATCGCGCATATCTGCAAAATGTTAAGCTTCCATGCAGGGAAGACCAAGCCTACAAAGATACATCAGGCATTTTGGTGTTATTTTATAAAGGAGCTTCCTATTCGTTGTTCCTTTTTTTATGAAAACGTACCTACTACATGGCTTATACTTCAAATTTAGTGTAGTACGGGGTGGGAAATCAATATCCGGCAACAATGGGACAGAAATAGCAAAAAAGATCATAAGCAGCACACCCATTTTGGCACTGCTATCATATTGTGAGCTACACCATTCTAAATCTAACAATTTGTAGATGTTCAATCCACAAATAGAGGATTATCTACGTAAATTTTGGGCTCAATACAACATTTATAGCGTAATATGTTAGATATTTAAATTTAATGCTACAAATAATTTGAATGGATAATAGTTAGACTAAGATTTTGAAAAGTCAACAAATATTGAAATAAGCCCAAATTTTACACGGCTGATCTTCTATATGTGGTTTTGAACATCTACAAAATTTTGTTAGATTTAGAATGGTGTAACTCAAGGTACGAGAAGGAGCTAAAAAGGTTTTGCATATATACACACACAATCTGCAAGTGTGGCGCAACAAAAATGAATGCCTAAATCTTGTAACACATGCAGGTTCAAGACCTGCCTTGCACACATTCTTGCAGAAAATAACATCAAAGAATTTTAGGTGTAGAAGCAGACAGACACAACTTCAACTCATCGCGGACCGTTAAACTCCTAAGGTAAATTAAGTTGTGCCCATCCACTTCAACTAATGACACCTATGTTACCTGGGTATTATTATTTTTGCATGAGAATGTGTGCAGGGCACGACTCAAATCTGGGTCTGTTACCAGACCTAGCACTCATTTCCATTGCGCATTACGTATAATATCCAAAATGAGTGTTTAATGGTAAATTTGATGGTGACTGTTATGTTTTAATATGGCTACATGATTGACCAATACCTTTGTAGCTTTTTTAAATAGGTCCTTACAATCGGTATTTGATTACTTACTACAAATCTTTTCAATAAATATGGTACGAGGGCGAAAGAATGTTGAATGATAAAGCACGAGAGCAAAAGATAAAAGGTCAACAGTGCAAATCAAGATAGCGCAATTCATCATTAATTTATTAGAACATATGGTAGAAGCAGATGCATATAACTAAGACTTCGTTTATAAACCTACTCAATTTTCTAAATCATTAACTGAAATCACCAGACAAACATATTTTATAAAATGATCAGATAAAATTATTATACAAAGAGATTGTATATGAACTTCATTACAAAGTGCATCTGACTAGACATGCCATGTTTAAGGCTATGAAGCGGATTTCTAGCCTCTACGAGAGTGCCTCCTACGAGCTTTTATATTTAAGAGTTGAAACTATATATTTGGGTGGACTTGTGGTTAAGAAGATGAACAATTATATGAATTAACAAAGAATAACATGTTAAACTCAGGATAATTCCTTTTCAACACACAAGCACCCTTTCTAGAACTGCTAATGAATTTGGCTCTCTTATTCAAAACACACATTGCTAGAATCTGAACCCCAGCTGTCAAAAGCACTTACGGAAAAGTGCATCATCAACTAAAGAAGACTTGACTAACTGTGTAAACAATACAAGCTTGGCCGGATAGAAAAATTCAGACCCAATATTCTTGAATCTTCCCTTCATGTTCATAAAGCTTTTTTGCAGCCCAATTATTCTGGCTGCATCAGTAGTCAAACCAGCAAGTTCTTGAATTCTTCAACTTTCACTACTTCCATACTGAAATGTACCATTATTCGACACTTGGGTTCGTGGCAAAGCAACTTCAAATTTGTACGATGACCTTGTTGCAACACCATGGATGGAAAGCTTGGACAAAAATTCTAAGACGCAAAGTAATAAGGCCTGGATGAAATGAAATGATGATCGGCATTCTCCATGGAGCAATATGCATCTGCTATTTTTACCATGCATATTTGGAGCATAGAGATGGTGTGCTTTAGATATTATTAACATGGTGGAATTTAATATTTAAGAAAGCTTACGGTGGTTTCCATTATTATAACATTAAGCATGCCACTTTAGCTTAATTTATACTTGTGGGCTTCTCATGTCAATTAAGTGAACCCTTTACTTTAATAAGACTGAGACGCCCAATATCAAAACTAATAAATAAGTAAAATGTCTACCATCGTGTAACACCTCTTGCTAAGCTAAATAGTCAACGCAGCTAAAGGAGAATCACGAGTATGCTGGAATCCAATAAGAGTATTATAAGTTAAAACACCATTGATTATCAAAACAATTTGCTTTAACTAAATTTACAGACACCTTGCAGTCAGCATTTATTTCCATGCACTGCGGTATCCAACAGTCAATAGGATCCATGGTCAAGTGTTCTTATCAGGAAATATGATCAATCATGCATTGTTCTGATTGGAAATGGAATTAGTCAGGGAAGCGAAAGCAGAAGGGAGAATAAAACTATGATTCAAGTGCATGAACAATGGTAGACAACAGATGAATTGCTGAAGAGAAAAAATACTAAAGTGAGACAAAAGCTGAAACAATGAAAATAAGCTATGAACTCAATGCTATAACTAATATATGGAATCGGATTTAACCAGTGGAAGGGCTTGCCAAACCAGCCTAAAGACAGATGCACGAATGACCTGAAATCAGTAATCTAATCTAGGGGAGAAAACTCAAACCTAAAATTTTATCAAAGATAGATGCACGAATGACCTAAAATCAATAAGCTAATATAGGGGAAAAAACTCATACCTTAGACATTTTATCTTTTATTCTCATTTGTAAATGAAATATACCAACTTAATTTACTAAGATATAACTAGATTTAGACTTAATTTGCATTCAACTTATATTTCCTAATCCCGGCAACTGTGTGATTACCCTTAACAATCATACATCTCAGATCAAAACCTAATTTCTTCATGCTTTAACGTTATATTTTCAATACCAGGTACAATCAGCTATCTCAGATTCATCAACCTAAGCATACATTAAGAAAAGTTTTAAAATTTCTATTACCTGTCTCTGATGCTCATCCTGAGGTGGGGGCCACAACAATGAAGAATACCGCAGCCCATCGATCCATTTCTCACAAACAACAGACATATTCAAAACCGTCTTCAATTATGCACAAATGGTACAGCAGTACAATCACTGCATCAAAAAGTTGACAAAAATACATCAAACTATGGCATCTCTTTCACTTCTCCATTCAAACCAATAAATCCTCAGCTGAAACTTAACTGTTCTCTGAGTTACAAACTCAGTTCCCGAGCAGCGATTCCATTTTAAAAAATATACTATAAAAAGCCCGGAAACTACATCCGAAAACCTCCGAAATTTTGAAAAATTGGATAAGCTAACTTGCTAAGTTCGTTAATTAAAGTTTACCTGGGATATTTAGTGAAGAAGCCTTGAATCTGTGAAAGGAGGGAGCGGAAACGAATACCTAGAAATCGAAGGGGCTAAACGAAAATATGAAGCATATAATTTTCAGGCTTTGGGTGGAGAGAGATAAAGATCCTGTGGGAAATAATTTTGTTGAAGAAGCAGTGGTATGATCTCCTCGGTGCTGACGTGGAGAAGATATTTTCTACGCGTGCGTATCACGTGCACTGGTTTGGAGAAACGTCCAGATGATTAATCCAATACCACGTTTTTTGTGGGGTCATTTGTACCTTCACTTCATTTATACCTTCTTCATGTTGGCACTAGGTAATTTTATTTTATTTTCCAAAATTATCTATGGTTAACATATTTAAGAGAACTAATTATTATAAATATTTGTCGTATTTTCTAGGGGTATTTAGTTTTAAGGACATATTCCAAAAAAAAATAGATCAAAGAACAACCAAGTTTAATGATTAAATTAGGGATAAAGACCGATTCTATTATGCAACATAAAATTCACTTTTACTTTCATTATTAACGAATTAATTTATAAAATAAAAAACAACCCTCAAAATTGAAAGGAAAAAAATATGATTTTAAAATCATTTTAGTCAATTTATGTTATTACAAACATATAAATATAATCAGTTCAGAAAGCTAAATGGATATAACTTTATAACTTAAAAATATAACTTTATATTGTACCATCCAAATATAGAATTAAGTCATTTTATAGCTAATCTCATTTACACCTTAAAAAAGCTATATCGTAAATAACGAAGCTATATGCATTTAGTTTTCCATCCAGAATTTTGTTATAATGCTTTTTCTTGCATATTTATAAAAAACATTTCATAATTAATTTTTATTGTTTTTTAATCTTGTAATCACAGAAAAATATTTTGTATTAATTTTCACTACTTGTGAAATGCCAAGACATGTCCTTAGTTTAAAATATTTGGATTTTTTCCAATTAAAACATGAAAGTAGTCCTTAATTTACATAGCAAAAGTCACTTGTCCTTAGATCTAATTTTTTTCTAAATTGTGTCCTTGAAACAAATATCCACTATTTTCTATCGTAAGCATGTGCACGTGGTTTAAATTCTTATTTCTAAATTGAAATTATTTGATGTGAAATTTTGCATTTGTTATTAATAATAAATTATGGAAATGCATATGAAGTTTATTTATTAGAAACTATGTTAAATAATTTCAAATTTGGTAATATATATGAAATAACATTTTGAATTTGTAAAAAAACATATTCGTAATATCCTAATTTTAAGGGATGTTAACATTTATTAAAAGTCAAGTGTCTTTTATTTGCTATGTTTTAGGATCAATTTTATAAAAAAAATTATATATGAAGGGCAATTTTGGTACTTTTCGGTCCGACCAAAAGTTTGCACTTTCAAGACAACAATTAATAAAGATATATATGAAGGGCAATTTTGGTACTTCACGATCAGACTAAAAGTTTGTGTTTTCAAAACAACTATTAATAACGATTCGTAAGATCCTAATTTTAAGCAATGTTAACATTTATTAAAAAGTCGACTGTCTTTTATTTGCTATTTTTTAGGATCAATTTTAAAAAATATATCTATAGAAGGCAATTTTGGTACTTCGCGGTCGGATCAAAAGATTGCGCTTTCAAGACAACTATTAATAAAGATAACCTCGTGAATTCTAGTTTCTTTATATGAGTGTAATGATACGTGTTTCATGCGTGATGAGGGCAAGCTCCTCGTACGTAAAAAAACTTAACAAAATCTATGAGTTTCGCATTTAATTTAATAGAAAATGATTTGCATAACCATTTAACCATATTTTTTGGTTGAAATCACATGTAGCTAATTTGAATTTTTATTTCTACATCACAACTTCTAGCTTTTATTAGTGTTGACGTCAAAAGTTGGTCACTAGTGACAGTCAACCCCCAATCGTGTGAAAAGCACACAAAAATGATTATGAAATGCAGAAAAAGTAAAGAAAACAGGGAACACGCAAGACTTTTTATAGTGGTTCGGCAAAGACGGTGCCTATGTCCACTTTATATATATTGATCTTTTCTTTTTTGATTACAAATACAATGTTTTTTCTAGTTTTGAGGAAGAAGAAGTATTTCTTTTCTAACTTAGCCGTAGAAAAGCTTTGAGAGTGAGAGGTTCAGCCGAAAGTAGGAGAAGCTGAAGGTTCCAAAAGTCCCTTTTCCATTTTGAGCATGGGTATATTATAGGTAAGAAAGTGGGCTGAGCGGGCCGCCACATGGCTTTCCTCTTTTTCGGAGATTGGACACGTGAAGCTCGATCAATGGACGTAATTGCGGTGGTGGGACCTGGTCCACTGATGATTAGTAGTATCCTTGGAAATAGTGGCTTACGTGGCATTCAAAGTGAGGTGTATCAAGTAGAGCTTTGTCCGGAGATAGTTGACCGCCTTTATCGCCTTTAGAGTCGGGCCGATTATTGAATGACTCAACTAGATATTTCTTGATGAATCCGAGATCTCCGCTCGATCTGATATTGAGGGAAGCGATTAACTCGGTCAACCGGAGTGATTGATTCTCCGGGCTCTACGAGTCGTTGCTTGAAGGAGGCCAATTCAGGCCGACCTAATTTCGGGTTGTTATTGAAGGGAGCTAGCTCAGGTCGGACCTTGCTTGGGCTTTGCTGAAGTGTGAGTTGCTCGAACTGGTCAATTAATTGATGCTGGGAGGCGCGTTTCCGAATATTGGGCTTCGACCTGAACGGTGATAGCTTCAAAAAGTTGGTTAACACTTTGCCCATCAGAATACATCTTCTTTGGTAGAGGGAGGTGTGTTTTGAATGTCGTGTCGAAGCACAATTACTCGGGAAGCTATGGTCATACCGGACCATATTAAGGCCGGAAATCTGACAATCCTGATGGTTGTATTAAGGCCGGGAAACTAACGATCGTAGTTGATCATATTAAGGCCATAAAAGCGACAACCACCAAAAAACTGTATTAAGGCTGAATGAATTATGGAAGTCGTCCTTGTTCCAATACTTAATACCTACAAAGATAACAAGAGCCGCTCTCGGTCTAGAGAGGACTTTAAGAGCAATTGAGCGGATGTCACACTTAGCTTGGGTGAGTGTAATCGGCACTCGTCCTATGGAAATGGCGAGTATTATCAATACTCGGCTTGCTGAGGGGCGAGCGTCATTTATGCTCGGCTTATAGTAATGCGAGCGTTACATATGCTCTGCTGGTGGCAAGTGGTGATCACGCTCGGTTGGTATAAGTTAATTTCATAATTATCTAATGGAATCTGTTAAGTGCATGGTGGCACGCATCGACCACATTCTCAAAGACAGTGGTGAGCGAAGACCATGGCAAAACACGCTTGATTAGCGAAAGATTTGGCGAGTGATTAGCACACTCGGCTTAAGATAATAGCGAGTATCAAGTATACTCGGCTTTTATGACAAGGGTCGACCGAACTTGGCTCGTGGAGTTGGTTTGATTATGATGTCAGGCATTGACTAAGCTTAGGGTCGACGAGCAACTATTATACTCAGCTTGAATTTATTCAAACATGTCAAATGTTCAAAGGAAAATTTTATTATTGCTACAGAGTCAGAAAAACAAATCATATCAGAGCAATAATTGAACTATATGCACATCTGGGGGTTATCCCCGCTCACACAAAATTCAACATAACTCATTATTCAATAAAGCAAAAAATACATCGATATGACTAATTAATAATAATGCCGCGATTGTTGGGCTCAGGGTCCTTTCCGTTCCTTAGAGCTCGAGGACCGACCTGAGGAGCTTGGGCATATGAGAATGGCGGCAAGGCCTGTGCGGTTTCTTGACATACTCGGGGAGCTCTCCGCGCCTAACTTTATCCTCGACGAGATCGCGTAAGCATCTGCATTCATAGTGGTTTGACCAGCTATGTTGTGATATACGCAGTGCTTCTCAGATTTGATCTCTCTCGGTCGACTCTCTTCGAGGAAGCTTTGGAGAGGTCAGAGTCTCTCGTGTGTCAAGATAGAAGTCGAGCAGGGAAGAATTGAGCTCGGTATACATGTCGTACGTGTCCTCTCTTCGAGAACACACACTACGGTCGCTCTGTTTTGGAACTTTCCCTTTACCTTTGTTATGGCCGTTGAAGTTGGAGGAGCCTCCGTCCTTGGCGGCAAGCACCTCGAGGCTCTCCATCTCGAGGTTGGCGTCTTCTTGTCGGAGGAACCTTTCAGCCTCAGCATAAAATTCGTCGATATCTCTGGGTGGATCTCTGGTCATAGAGATCCAAAATACTGATCGAATCTAAACGCCTACAATGGAGGCCATGAGCACCACCGACGGCTCAGGTCGACTGACATATGTTATGACCGCGTTGAATCTCCCCAAGAAAGGTCGTAGAGTCTCTCCAGGGCATTGTTTGATGGTAGAAAGGAACATAACACTTTTAGGTCGGGATATGTAAACCCTGAACTGTTCGATGAAGCAAGAAACCAACATGTTCCAGCTGTTAATTGACTCGGTTGTTAGCTATCGAAACCATGTGCCTGCTATATCGGTGAGATAGAGCGGGAAGCACTTGGCCATGACATTGGCTGATGCAGAGAGTACTTCCATGTGGCGCATGTATCGCATGAGATGGATGGTCGGGTCAGTCCGACCATTGTAGGGTTCGATGGCTGGAAATTTGAAATCCGGGGGATTCCGACAGTTTCTGATCTCTCTAGTGAATGGGCTTCAATGGACATCATCTATGTCTGTGACGACCGCTCTGTACCAGACGACATTTTCACGAAATGCGCTGTGCCGATGCTCGACTGGCACAGGACAATCGTCAAAAGAAAAGAGGTAGGAAACGACAAATCATCCAGAACCTGTAGTGTATTTCACATCGCATGGAATAAAATATAATAATAACATAACTTGATATAAAACAGGCGAGACAGTGTATAAGTTGAAAACTAAACCATATCCATCAGAGTAACGGAATCCAAAATACAGCTTATGGTCCAAACCATTATTACAACTTCAAAATACTGTCTCTAAAAGGGAAATAAAAGAGGTACACTACTAATGCCCAAAGCAGTGACCAGCAACAACATAAGAAGAATGTATGTATATAGTGCATTGGAGCCTCTTACTCGCCTCTGGACAGCTACTCGTGCATAACCACCTAACATGTCTCTAGTCTACTCGTTTAGGAGCACCCGAAGTAATAAGAAGAGACATAAAACTCTGGGTCAGACGAAAGTCTGGTGTGAGCGATAGCAAATCTATGCAGCTAAATAAAGTAATAACATGTATACATAGTTACACCTGACTTGGACCTGCAACCAAAGAGTTAGCACAACTAGAGGAACAATACTGTAAGGTAACACTAACATATAGTGTAAAAATGGGAGTGTGCGTGTCATGGTGATAGCAAACATCAAACATAGCAATCATCTTCACATCTCTCACTCAGTGCGTAAAGCATGCGACATTCACCGCTTTGATCACCAAATCCATTGGGGCCATGATGGAGTCCAACTCCGTACAACTATCGCTACGACCACTTTGCCCTTTGGGGCCCTGACGGAGTCCCACTCCATACAACCTCTGACCCTACTGCACTAATTCATAGTCAATAACCTTAACGGGTCAACCAGTCCACATAGCCCTGGCACTGGTTTGTCTACATACCCCATCTCTCAATGGTGAATCAAAGTTATGAATATCGATAACCCCTTTGCCCACGTCCCTCAGCAAATCCCAACTCTAGAAGTTAACTCATTGGTACCCATCTGGATCCTAAGCGATAATTTCTCATTTGGACTTCCTCTGCATCTCGGGTTTTTGGTCGAACTGGTGTTCAAGTCCTCGGTTCGGTTTGAGACTTCCTGTTCGGCTTGTGGTATTCCGATTCGTGGGTGCATCGGTTCGGGTTCGGAGTGGCAGGTCGGTTCGTGATTATGCCACTAGGTCGGGTCGGGCCTCTCCATCCAGTTCGGTTCGTGAGGAGCAGTTCGTGAGCTCCTCCGGGTCCTGGTGTTTCATCGGGTCGTGGTGCTCACCGGGTCAGTTCATGGGACGCAGGCGGCTCAAAGTGCTTGAGTGCGAGCGGCTCAGTTCGAGGCGACGAGCTCAGGTCGGTTTGGTGTGGCAAGCTCGATCCGATCCGATCCAAATTCCTGCTTCTCTTCCAGCAAGTTTTTTACGCCACACGACGGCCTTCTCGACCATTCTAACATTCCTATGCAATCTCAAAGCATACCAAACAGCAGTAATAACATGTGTAATCAATCAAAAACATTAAAACATCAATCATATATGTTATTTAGAATCAAACATACCCAAATCCATGATTTCCCCCTAATCCCCTAAATTTCGGGATTAGCAAACTTAATCCAAATTAACCTAAACTTATACCAGTGACATAAAATAATATTTTAGAATTTTTACATATTTTCCTGAGTCATTAATTCGCTAATTATCACTAATCACCCCTAATTAGCGAATAAACGTGCTAATCACTCACCTTAGCCACGAATAAATGATAGATCTGAAGGTTCTACTGATTTTGATCGGATTCCTATGTAGTGCAACAACTCTACCTCGATTTTGATGCTAATCCGATATGATTTGATGTTGATTTGCTTAATTAGTGATTAGAAAGCAGTTAGAGAGAGATTTGGAAGATGAAGGCCATTACTAGGGTTCAAGGAATGTTTGTGGCGGCTGGAAAAATGAAAGGAGATGATTCTCCAACTCCTTTCAGCCCTTCGATAGCCCTAATCCCGAAATGGGTTATGGGCCTAGTTGTTAATCACCATATTAAGCCTAATTAGGCTGTTTTTCCACCTTCCAATCTTATTTCAGCCATATCTCCCAAACGGTAAGCCCGTTTGATTAATGTGGCCACTCTACGGAATGAGAACCATCATCCGAATCCAATGAAAGTTATTACAAGTCAAAACTCCTTATCAATCAAAAGTTATAGGCGAAACAAGATTCGCCAAGGGAAAAACGGTCGTTTAAAATTCAACAAAAATCGTGAATATGGGAAATGACCCCAATAGTCGTCTCCCAAAGTTACACGACCACATGACTTCGTATGTAAATAAAATAAATATCCTACGATCCCCCGATACGTAGAATGTCGGTCGTTACACATTTCCCCCCTTAAGAAATTTCGTCCCCGAAATTCCTTAACTAAAACATAAAATGGTGCACCCACATGCCTATCATCCATTTACAAACAATCAAACATACATAATAACACAACAAGCATATCCTAGCATGCGGTTTACTAACAAGGGAATAATTATATCGCGATTAAAACCTTACCAGGTAAAGAGCTCTGGATATGACTTCCTTATGTTCTCCTCAGTTTCCCAAGTACAGTCATTCTCATTAGCGCCCCACTGGACCTTAACCAGTTTCAGCTTCTTCCTTCGAAGTTGCTTCGTATCGTGTCCGATAATACGGATCGTTCTACGGTTTCCAACTACCTCGGATTCTACCTCGATACCATCTAATTGGTCTGGTGAGATAGTCATACCAGAATCGTGCATGAATTTCCTTAATTGGGAAACATGAAATACGTTTTGCACTCCCGCCATCTTTACCGGTAATCCAACTTTATACGCTAAATTTCCAACTTGTTTGAGAACTGGAAATGGATCAACAAATCTTGGTGCTAATTTACCCTTCCTATCAAATCGAATCACAATCTTCAACGAAGAAATCTTGACGAATACCAAGTCACCAACGGAGAATTTCAAATTTCTTCGTCTTTTATCAGCATAACTCTTCTGCCTATCTTGAGCAATCTTCATTCGTTGTTGAATAACCCTGATTCTCTTATTACATCCGGCCCAAGCATAAAATTCAAGCAATGTTTTGCCGATAGTTATTTCTTACTTATTTTAATTGATTGCATGTTACTTTTGAATGTCATATTCATATATATACACACATACACATATATGTATACATGTACACATATATGTATGCATATACATGTATATATATATATACACACACATTCATTTGTATATAATTTTTTCCTTATATGTACATTTACATATATTCTTCTCTTAGAACATGCATCCTTTTAGTTGGTCCTCTTAAAATTAAAAAGACGACGTTGGCGGGACTCGAACTCCTAACCTCTATCTTGGGAAATGCATGCACTACCAACTCATCTAACTTTGCTTTTGTTCACAAGACTAAAAACATTGGTAGCTATTGTTCTTATTAGTGTTTCTCTTATATCTTCTTTGCACATTTTATTCTAAAATTTCATTTAAGGATATCTTCTTCATTTTAAATCCCCTTTCTGCAAACTATAGGTCTAAATCGATCAAAAAATCGCCATGGACGTAATGACACTGGTTCCTTGACCAAATTCTGAAAAATTTAGAAAAATTTATTTTATTATGTTATTTATAAATGTTAGGTGTTACATTCTCCTATCCTTAGGAAATTTTGTCCCTAAAATTGGGTAAGAGTAAAATTAAGTAATTCCTCACGATAATTTACAATCATCATGTGTACATCCAATTTTGCACCCATTTGTGTGCTTGTGCAAAGTATAACACAACATAAAAATACAGGAATGCAATGAATGTCTTACCTCCTATATAGATGCAAATTTTCTTGAAAATCTTTTTGAAACGTGATGCACACACCCTAAATATACTGACAATTTCTATATGAATGCAATATTTTGAAAATAAAAAATACTTGTTCATCCAATTTTTCCCACACTATTTCAGGGTAAGAGCGTAGTTCATCCAATTTTTGCATCCAAACCCCACCAACCAACTTTAAATTTGTGAATTTCAAAAACAGGAAAATCGGGTGAAGGAAGAACATGTCATGTTTTTTTAGCTTAAAGGACGCGCTTATTATTTTTACGCAGGAAGGACACGCCGATCAAAATTTTGGCCGGAGGAAATATTTATACAAAAAATTTGTACTTGCGTTCTTCTTCTTCGATTTCCATTTTCACTCCTTTCGATAAAAAAAACCAATCGATCTCAAATCTCAAATCATGCGGCTTCAATCTACAATCGACGCCTTCAATCAACAAATCGTTCTCAATTCGAGCGTTTTCTGTCAGATTTGATTTATGCGGCTAAGTTTTGGTAAATTCGACTTTATGGTCATGGATGATGAGGTATAGCTGCGTTGGTTAGGAATGATCAGAATTTTTCCATTCAAAAAGCATTTCTACAGTTTTCAAGAGTTGGTATGTGGGGCGCTTCAGCCTCATGGAAGTTATACTTGGCTTTGACAGGTCAGGGGCGAAGGGATTGTGAAGAGAAGCCGAAAGGGATTGACGATGTGGGTTTTCATGGTATGTTTCCCTGGCAAGGGTAGTGGTGGTGCACGACTTGCTGTCATCGGCATGTTTCAGTGTGCATCATATTTGAGAAGAAGAATTTACGAGACGTTGCTGTGAGCTGTTTGGATTGGGTTTTTGTTTCTGCCCAGGATAATGATATATGAAACTATCATTTCTGTGTGTGCTGTGAAATTCACTCTATTATATGTGCAGTTTAGTTTGTATATTTTATGTCAAATTTGATCGATCCATCTCAAATCGTGTATTTTCTGTCAAATCAAACGAATTTTTCATTCTTGTTGTGATTTGCGATTTTGAGAGAAAGAAATCATGTTGTTTGTGATTTTTTTCAATTGATTTTGCATTTCAGCCCAGATTAATGGTATATGAAACTATCATTTCTGTGTGTACTATGAAATTTACTTTATTATATTTGCAGATTATTTTATTGTCCTTGTATTGTATGTTGATTGGATTTTTTTGTTAGTTTTGTGCTGTTTTTGAATTTAATAAAGCGTGTAATGCTAAATGTATACAACATTCCATTTTAATTCTTGTTAGTTTTATGTTGTTGTCCTTGTATTGAATGCTATTTTTCTCTATCATTTATCATTGCAACATAATACATTAAGCAAACAAGGTAACATATTCAAATTTAAATATATCATGTTATGTTTGTGTATCATCTTTTTCAATATTATGTATGTCTATCATTACTCAAATGCTATATTAAAGTGAACTAACATTATAGAATCTGAAAAATGATAGATGAATATAGCGTTGTGTTTTCAAAGTGAACAATCATGTATATAACATGATTAATGATATCTGAATATAACATTATATTTTTTAAGTACTATAGTATATGTTGAATATACAAAATAGCAGTTGAATTTAGCAATGAATTTTTTAAAGTAAAGTAGAACATATAGAATATATTAAATGATAGTTAAATGTAGCATTGCTTTTTGAAAATAAACAAGTATGTACAAAATATGATAAATGATATCTGAATATATCATCACATTTTTAAAAGTACTCTATATATGCTAAATGATAGTTGAATTTTGTGTTTTTAAGTGAATTGTCGCGTGTAGAACATACTAAATGATGGCTGAATATAACATTGTTTTACGTGCGGAAGTGTTTTACGTGTCATAGGTACCCGATTAGGCCTTGCATGCAGAAGTGTTTTACGAGTCATAGGTAACCGATTAGGCCTTGCGTGCGAAAGTCTTTTACGTGTCACGGGTACACGCTCGGTTAACTAATTCCTACTGGGTGCAGAATCGTTGTTGGAGTACTCGATTAGGCTTTGCGCGCGGAAGTGTTTTACGTGTCATAAGTACCCACTCGGTTAACTAATCCCTACTGGGTGCAGAATCGTTGCTGGAGTACCCGGTTAGGCCTTGCGTGCGGAAGTGTTTTACGTGTCATAGGTACCCGATTAGGCCTTGCGTGCGAAGTGCTTTGCGTGTCATAGGTACCCGATTAGGCCTTGCGTGCGAAGTGCTTTGCGTATCATTTCTAATATCATGCTATGTTTGTGTATCATTGTTTTTCAATGTTATGTATGTCTATCATTACTCAAACGCCATATTAAAGTGAACTAACATTATAGAATATTAAAAATGATAGATGAACTAGCATGTATATATTATGATGAATAATATATGAATATAGTATGCTAAATTATAAATGAATTTAACATTGTATTTTTAAGTTGAGCTGGTAAGCATAAAATTTGATGAATGATAGTTGAACTTAGCATTGCAACTTCTAAAGTGAACTAGCATTATAATAGTTATATATGATTACATTAAAAAAAGAACTAGCATGTTTATAGCATTATATTATAAAATTGAATAGAGCATCATGTATAGTAAAGTAAATAATGGTTGAATATAGCATTATTTAAAAAAAATGAAATAACATGTGTAAAGTATATAATAATGATAGTTGAATTTAGCATTGTATTTTTTAAACTGAAATAAGATGCGTAGAATACGTTGCATGATAGTTAAATATATTATTATAATTTAAAGTGAATTATATGTATAAAATATAAAAAATGATAGTTGTATATAATATAATATTTGTAAAGTGAACTAGCGCATGTATAAAATATGATAAATGATAGTTGAATTTAACACTTTATTTTTTAAAGTGAAATAACGTATGTACAATATGCTAAATGATAGTTGAATATAGCACTGTATTTTTTTAAGTGAAATAACATATGTACAATATGCTAAATGATAGTTGAATATAACATTGTATTTTTAATGTGAACCGGCATGTATAAAATATAATAAATGATAGTTGGATTTATCATCTGTATCATTGAAGTGAGTTAACACATGTAGAGTTTGCAAAAAAAAGTTTGAATATAGCATTTGTTAGTAAAATGAACTAGCATGTATAGAATATAATAAATGATAGTTGAATTTAGCATTGTATTTTTTAAAGTGAAATAACATATGTTCAATATGCTAAATGATATTTGAATATAGCATTGTATTTTCAAAGTGAGCTACCATGTATAAAATATAATAAATGATAATTGAATTTATCATTTGTATTTTTGAAGTGGATTAGCACGTGTAGAGTTTGCAAAATAATGTTTGAATATAGCATTTACTAGCAAAATGAACTAGCATGAATAGAATATAATAAATGATAGTTGAATTTAGCATTGTATTTTTTAAAAGGGACTAGAACGTTTAAATATGCTAAATACAGTTAGCATACTAATTATAACTGAAATTAAACAGATAAAAATTCTGATTATACTTTTCAATGTTCAAATTGTATTTCAGATAAGATGCATACTAATTATAATTGAACGCTAGTTACTACTAGCATTCGACTGAAATGCTAAGTACTGTTAGCATTGAATAGAATTAGTAATACAGAATAGAATTAGCATTGAAAAAAATAACCTAACTTACAAAAAATAACCCGACTTCAAAGCAACAAACATTAGACATTTGGATATTCTCAAAATAAAATAACCTGACATTATAAATTAAAACAGAACAAACAACAGAACATTCACTTTTTATTTTGTAAAGATTTCACATATCCTGACTTCAATTTACTACAAGCTACAGCAGCTTTACACTTAAAAAACTAATCCATTACACTAACAAATAACATATTTTTTTCATATTTGTTTAATTAAATTATACGGATGCTATATTCAATTATCATTTTATGATATTATATTTTTGGGCATACAATTGCTTAGATTTGAACACGGAAAACATAGAAGTATGAAGGATGAGGGTTTGGACGACGATTGTTTAGGCGATTAGACTACACCCTCCAAGCAATTGCTTCAAAAACGATGAAAATTGGATCTGATTGCTTTCAACAACGGCAACAACTTCAAGTGGCGGTGGCTTCAGGCGGAGGCAGCTTTAGATGTCGGCGGCGGCTCCAGATTAGGATGAAGTTGGAAGTCTGTTATTGAAAGAAGTTGAAATCGTGGTTACTTCGAAAGCTAGTTAGTGGGGGTGAAGACAGGTGTTGCGTGTCCTTCAAACGAAAAGCAAAAAGTTATGTCCGTAATTTTAAATCCGCTTTTAAGTTTTTCCTAAAAACTAATTTACTCTTTCAAAAAAGGCTATTTTTCTAAATTCGATTTCTTATGTTAGAAAGAGGTAGAAAATGGAAAATTACATATTTTCCATCCACTTTTATGCACCTTTTTCTCCATACTTGAAAATGTTAATTGTTAATCTTACAAAAATTTCTAATTTTCTTTCCAAGCACAGTTTACATAACAAAAATTCCTTTTCAGTTTTCCAAACTTACTTTGGAAGAATTCATTTCTTTTGATGTTCTCTATTTTTGTAGTTGTCATTTTTGTTTGTTTTCTTTTTGTTGTTCATCATTTATCTTCATTTTCATTTAATTCACAATATCCTATATTTTTGTTCTTATAGCGATCATCGTAAACACCTAGAAAGAAAATATCCAACTAAACCGTTTTATTTTTCTAAAATAGAATACTACATAGGAACGCAAGTCTATACTAAAAGAAAACTTTCCTATTGCCTCAAAGGGTGCTAAAAGGGATTTTTGTTAATTACTAGCCCTGTTATACATTTACGTGTAAAAATCTCAATTTGCTCTTTTTCATTCTCCTCTTCTCTTAAACCATGCAAGTCTTAAATTTACATTTTACCTTTTTCTCCGAAACAGTAACCACCTGAAACATCTTTTCAAAATTCCCTCAAACCTAGTAATCACTTGAAACATCTTTTCAAAATTCCCTCAAACCTTGACTAACTGTCCATGCACACTAATGGAACCCTTTCTCACTAAATTATTTCACCCAAGGTCACCTATGCACACCATATGGCCAATTCCTTTGTTTGCGCTTTCTCTTAACACTTATGTCGCTTAACCCCAAAACTTGCTTACGCATTTAATACTTTTAAAAACAAGTTTGCACAATTACTTCAAAATCCTTTTAATGCAACTCTTAACATTGCAAACCAATAAATTTATAAAATTGTAAACTTTTAAAATTTTTGAAACTTGAAAACTTTTTCTAGAAATCTTTTTTAAAGTTACATTTTTTTTCAAGTTATTTTTAAAAAGTTCTAACTGTGAGGCTAATTACAAAGTGAATTCTAACTTTTGCATTTCCAAACTCTTTGCGCGAAATTACATTTCTTCGTCCTAAATTTCTTCTTTACATGAATTTCTACCAAACTATATATGAACAGAAGAATAAGACTAGAGCCGTCTTTGCACCAAATGTGTATATATATGTGTGTGTGTATATATATATATATATTCCTAATCCATTTTTCTCTTTCTAGATCTTTTCTCAATTTACATGGCCATAGGACCTAATCCACTGGTCTGAAATACCAAAATATCAAATATTAACACATGCAATCTTCTCTTTTTTTTCAAACTCATGTACACTTTCCACTCTGGCCACTCATGGGTCAACAATCCTCAAACTTCCATAACCATTTCCTAAGTGTACAAATTTGACATCCCAACTTCGTCCACGTGTTGTTAACTTTATTAGTGGGTTCCTATATGGATATAGGTATATACAATATAAATTTATATTTTAAAAACACAAATATGCTCGCTCACTATCTATATAGGAATCCTAAACCTAAGCTCTGATACTAGATGTAACAACCAGGATTTTGACCGACCGAATTTTTTCTCAAAAATCTCAATCTATCGAAGCTCGAGTAGGCTTGTCTGGTATTCTCCAAAAAAGACAGGGTTAATAAATATATCAGAGCTCGATAAAACATCTCACAATGGAATGGATAAAATATAATAATCAAATATAGCCTTACCGAAAGACTAACATTACCTAA
This sequence comes from Allium sativum, assembly GCA_030737875.1. NCBI lineage: Eukaryota > Viridiplantae > Streptophyta > Magnoliopsida > Asparagales > Amaryllidaceae > Allium > Allium sativum. The sequence continues at coordinate 820,245,671 of CM060924.1, read as the reverse complement.
CAACTCTCCAGTGGCTACCAAAATCTCTGCCAAAAGCCTAACCCACGAGCATGTTATGTGGAGAGGGTCAGAATACAAGTTCTGGTGAGAGGACAAATCATACATTCTAAAATATTCCTACATATAACGTTCAGTTATAATTTCTTATTATTAGATTATTCCAGTTAATGGTACTTTAGGCTCTACACTCACGTTGTACCCATCCACTACCCAGTAGATTAAAACTAATATAGCATATGTATATATATATATATGTATGTTGCTAAGCCCAACATCTCAAGGTACCCCCCATAATACCCTCCTCGTATGGTCTCCATTGTCATGCTACAGAAGCATGCACAACATCCATCCCATACCGGACCGCATGCGGAAATCTTCATCATTACGCCACGTGATCGCAAAAAACTACCATCATTATGCCATGTAAGCATACGGATCCTCGTATCTGAACCCCTTGATCGAAACTCGACACGGAGTAATTCCATAATGTTTACATTAAACAACCTAGTTTGTGGATCTAGACCCTCACACGAACATACTGCCTACTATAACTCGATTTTCGTAATAGGGTCGCATCCAATGCTCAGAACACAGTCGGGAGCTTTCAGTATCTGTTAAGGATAGCTTTGTTAGGCCTACATTACAGATATCCACATATGTTCTATCTCTTTTCACGATGGTTATGGCCCCATCCTAACCCCTCCTTCAACTAATGAAAGACTACATCAAAAGCTAATGACGTGCCCCTATAAACCAATCTACCATCCAATTTGGTGTGTCCCTCAACCAACATCTCAATAGTGAAAGATAGTTGGTATATTGTAACTCTTAGTCTTTCTGCATCCCACTGATGGCCGATGACTGGTATCTGACGATTGTTATCCTTAATTTAGTCCTAACCACATCTCCAAACACAATCTGTCGCAGCCTTCTTACTGCCACTCCTCAGTTGCAGTCAAGGTACACCCTAGATGGTGCAACAGACCTGCCTCTGAGCGACAACTTCATCAGGTTGGTCCTAGGAGGGCCATTTCAGAGTACCCTACCACGTCCTGCAGAAGCCTCATACTTTCCTTCAGTCCAAGAGAATAATCAGTTGGACGTGCTTCTCTCGTGTCTCAAAACACCCCGATGATCTACCCCCTTGGGTTCTTCATCTCCATACTTACGAACTGGTTCAAGCACATCATGTCATCGCGTTGTTATATCATATGTCTAATATTTCAATCACGCAGTTGTTGTAACTTATCACATTGCAAATTAACCTGATTATTTACACATTTGTTTTCTATTCAAATTACTGGTTTATTAGCTTTATTTGACTGCATACTTTCCCTAATCCGCCCCATGTTGCTGGAACGGACTTCCGCTTATTATTACATTCATTAAACATAATCCTCCTAATTATAAGCTACCAATAATAAGACTACTTTATTCTTTCTTATTTAACTATACCCTTATGTTATACCGTTACCACAACCGTGGCTGTGGGTTTGCTTATTAATTTAGCTACCTTTACCAGGTTTTTTAATAAGTTCTCCATTCATCATTAATTATAACCTACGTTATAACTCTACTTGTCCCTCAGACAAGCCTACCTATTATATTCCATTCACATTCATATAGTTAATTATAATAGGTTATATTCCCCGTTCATTGCATTTTCCCCAGGTTCCTTATTATTTAACCGAGCTTTTACTGTTGTAACCTTTCCTTATTTACAATCTTGTACATTTTTATTATTATAGGAAAATATTTCACACGCTTCATTAAATTGATTAGTGGAAATGTATAAAAATCTATTTCCGTAATATACAACAATTAAGATCCGTAGTTGCAAGCTATTTCTTTTATTTACATCATGTGCGTATATATATTTTATTAGTGTGCAATACGGCAACAGAACCTTTATTTCACACTAATCCCTCTTACATTTCTTTTCTTGTAACTGTGTTCTCTGTAATTTACCATAATGGTATTATGGAAATGTATCTCTTTTCCGCCCAAACTAATTATGTCCACTACTAATTCCCTTTACTAAGTTATATATTATTTCCTGCTTCGCATAAGTAATTTATAATTACGGTAAATTTCTGTGTAAAATTAGGCATACTAATTATTTTTCCACTATTTACTGTAATCTTTTTAAAACATACATAATTCACCATCAAATTGCAGTCTTAAGAATATACGCATAATAACTGTCAAATTCATTATTTTGATATTACAGTTATTCTCAAACCCTAATAAAAAGTTATGGGAATAGATTTATACAACGTTAACATTCCTAACGTACATAAGGAATGAATTATATCACAATTACCACAATTTCAATTATTCATTACGTTAAAAACGGGGAATTTAAACAATAAATACACCGTTACCAAAATATATAATATATATCCACTCATCTGATTGCTTTCCAATTCTTAAATCTGATTCAGATCTGTAACCCCATGGTCTTTCTAATTGAATTTAGTATTGAAATAATCATGAATTTACAAATCTACAGTTAAAAGAATGAAAGAAATCCTAGTAATTCAGATTCACAGAATTTACCTTATGCAGACGAGAAACCTAAGCACCTATATTGTAGGTCTATGTTATTTGTCTTCAAATCTTGAGTCAAAATTCCTAAAACTAATATATTCCTATTCTTGAAAGATTTGAAGAAGAAAGAAAACGACATACCTTAACATCGTCTCAGAAAATATGAGTTGGAGGCTAGGCTCTACCAATCTATTTATAAGTGCATAGAAGATTCTTGTTCAATGGATCGAATATGATAAAATTCAAGCCATTTAAATTGAAAATTGATGTCACTTTACCCACCTATTGGTCGACCCCTGGGTCGACCCACTTGTGGTCAGGGTCGATGTAACGACCCGAATTTTTGGTCAATTAACTTTAAACGTTTAATATTGTTTTAAATGTTGAGTTGAAAATATAAATGGATTTTAATACGGAGTTTAATGATTTAATAATCGAAACATGTTTAATTTCGAGTATATCGAATTACTGTATTACGAAAATGAAATATAATTGAATTCTAAGTTTAAGCTGAATCGAAATAATTCAGATGATCTATATAAATTCTATTTGAATAGAATTATAATTAAATTGAATTTAATTTTTATTCATCAATTTAAATTAGTATCTTCTCCATACGATCGAATGAAGCTACGAAATTCGTTCTAGTGTATACAGAACAGTGGTATAACCCTGAGAATGCTAGTTGTTGCATTCAAATAGGAGTTTGAAAACACAAGATATTTTAAATTTAATAAATTCACATCGGTTCAAAATAATTAGGGTAGCCGACCTATGTATATTTCCAAAGAAAGCTTATTTTAAATTACAGCCCTATTCCTTACTCCTAAAGTAAGCTCTCCAACCTTACCCATAGCTACAACCACCTTCCCTTTCAATTCATGTACCGTGTGTTCCTCAGCTTCATTACAAATAAAAGCATGAATTTAATGGCATGTACTTCTATTCTCTCCTCTTCAGTTATAAATACATCGCAACCCTTTTTTTCCTTGTCATTTCATTCTTCAACTGAATAGAAGCTTGAATGCTTCATAGAAATTAAACGTCGACTTATATAAAATTCATTCTTCTTCGAAAATCGAATAAAAACCCCACCGCTTCTTCAATTTGCGAAATCAAAACGGTGCTAACCCTTTCCTTATTTACTTAAAATCGAAAACTAGATCTATATAAAGAAAATAAAAGAAATCGAATCGGAATCACAAAGGAAACTGTGGATTCCTTGAGGCTCGACCAAGCAGGAGCGCTCGCGATTTCAGGGTGCGAAAGGGATTCGTGGGTATTTTTGGGGGGCGCTGCAATTTGGAGGAGGCCGACAGCTTGGTGGAGTTCGATTAGGGATAGATGAACTGGGTAAGTCTTGGTGGATATCGATGTTGTGGTGTGCGATGGAAAGATCGGACGATGGTTTTTGGTGCCTTTTCTGGAGGTTTGCAGAGAGGTGCACGATTGGGTTGAGGCACGTGAACTGCAGTAAATTTAAGGGGGGTGTGATTTGAGGTAGAAGTTGATGCCAGTGATAAGGCGGGAGCTGCTATTGTCAGCAACGTGCAGTTAGAAGGTTTGGGTTGGTTTTTGGTGATCTTGGGTAAGGCTTTAATAAAAAAAGGTTATAGCTATATTTGTGGTGGAAGAACAGCTCGTGCTTTAAGATTTTGGTGGGAATCGATGCAGAAAAATGTCGCTCAATTTTGTAAAGGTGTAGCCCAAGTCGCAATTTCAAAAAGGAAACCAATGCTCGATTCAAACCCGTGGATGGAGGAGGTAGTTTATGTAAGGGGGTTGACAAAGTTAGGCAACATCAGTGGTGCCCGAGGTGATGGATTCAGGGCCGAGGTAGTTCAGTAATAACACCAAAGCTACAGGGAAGGAGCGTGTTTGCTGTAAGGAAGAGTGGCTACAGTATTTTGTTAAGTGAGGATTAGGTAATTAATTTAAATTATTTTATACTTATATTCAGTAATCATATATATATATATAATCTTGTTAACTAACGAATATCATATTAAATGAATACAAGATTTAATCGAATGGAGTCAGTCAAGTAATTCACAGTTTCAAATTACATAAGTAGGAATTAAAATAGGAATCGGAATGGATCAAAAAACAAAAATCAAGGTGAGTAAACTCACTCTCTGGTTCATTTATAATTTTATTATAAACGAATTTTTATTTTAAACAATTTTCATATGTTGTTTGTTAGTTGTTTGGATGCATTGAAATATTATTGTGACCATTATATGTGTGTGTATATATATATTGGTGGTTGTGGCTATTATATATATATATATATATATATATTGGTGGTTGGATATTTCCCGTAGTATCATTAGCGGATGTCCCTATACCCCCCCACAATATATTATAGTGGATGACCTTCTATACCGTGAAATCCTGCCTTGAAGCAGGATAGGCATTATTTATGTTGGCTAACATCAGTGGATGCAGGAAAACAGGTTGGAGGGATCCAACTAGATTCCTCAAAATTTATTATTGTTTGTTTTCATAGATATTATCATAAATGATGTGTTAGAAAACCTGCGATTGATAATTGGATGTTTTTGATGTTTAAATATCACTGGCCCTAAATATTGACATATAAAAATATCGTTAAAAGGGATTTTGAGATTTAAAAGGAAATTTTATTTTTCCAAAATGGAATTTGAATTTCGAATGGACCAGAAATATTAACTTGTTTTGAATAATAAAAACAAGCAGTACATTAAAAATGATGTTTATAAATGAGGTGAAATAAATTATCATCGATAATTTGGGGAAAGTAAATTCAAATGTGAATTTGAAAAGGAGAATTGAAATCAGTTTAAAAAAAGAAACGATGAAATCTATTCCGATGTTCGGAATGTAAATTGAATTGAAATAAATCCTTATGGATTTATGTTTTTGAATTCTACTATGTCGAATTTATAAAAATACATAATTTACAGTAAAAATATGAGAATTGTATTAGATAAAAATTAAAATAAAAAATGTAAAATTTGAAAATACATTCTATATTTATATATAACTTATAATAATAAAAATATTCCATAAAGGAATTGGGTTTCAAATAGATTTTGAAATGAAACTTGTTTAATGTATAAAACAAGGAAATTAAATTTATAAATGATGTTTATAAATTAAGTGAGATAATTATCATGGGATAATTTTGAATTATAAATAGAGGTATGAATTTCAAAGTGAATTGGAAATCGTTTCGAAAAGGAAACGATAGATTTTATTCTGGGATTTGAAATACAAATTGAATTGAGGTAGATCTAAGAAATTATAATTGGAATTTGATTTGATCGAATTTTGTAAAATAATTTATTTCTAAGGGATCTGAAAATGAATATAAAATAAATAAATGGAGTAGTGATTGAATCCATAAATGAGTAATGAAATAATTAACGATTTGGGATGATCGAAAAATTTAAGTTAGATTTAGGAAATAGGTTTAAATTACATTTAAATATTGAGTTAGAATTAATAAAACAAACGAAGTTTAAATGTTTATATTTAAATATAACTAAAACGAACTCGCCACAGTGCAGTAGTTCATAATTTGACGTTTCGAACTTCAATTGAGTGTATAGAACTCAATTTAAGTCGGAATTCTTTGATACAAGAATCTCAAGACCCATTGAGTAATATTTTTCTAATGGAAGAGAAAAATCTGGATTTCGTCTTAAACATTTTGAGTTATGTCAAAATCAAATTTCTAGAAAAATAGCGCCATAATCATTTATAAACCATAACGGTTTATTTAAATTAATACAAGGCTTTTAAGAAAGTAAAACTTAGATTCACATTAGAAAAATCCAAACTTGAATTATAAAATATATCTGAACTCAAGTGGAGTAACGAATTGATTTTTGAAATAAAAATCGGATTTTAAATTATTGAATGAAGTTAACTAATTAGAAAATAATAAGTTAATGGAGTTGGGTCGAATTTAACTTTGGTTAGTAAATTTGGTTTGTTGAATTGAAAATTGGGAATTGAATATGGAAACTTGGGTTAAATTTGGAATCAAATATGGAAAGTGAATTCGACTTGTTTATCAGCCGATAAAAATGTGTTTAAACATGGTTGATTCCAATTAAAAGTGAAAATGGGCTAATTAAAGTACAAACTAGCAAATTGAATGGGGTTAAAGAAGAATTGAATGGGGTTAATTTAAGAATTGAATGGAGTTGGAATAAAGTGGGAATGATATATATATATATATATATATATATATATATATATATACACACACACATATATATTAGAAAGGTACATAATGATGATTATAATTTGAGTTCCCGACAAAATGGTACACGTTTAAATTCCATATGAGATTTTATGAGTCTATTGGGGAAAGCTGCTTGGATTTTTGATTTTCTTTTTGAATGATAAGGGCCTAAAGAAGTTAGAATATTTTTAAGAAAATTTGATAATTAGAAATCAATATGTCGATATATATATATATAATTCGTTAAGGAAACAAATTTATAATAGAATATTATAAACAAAAAGGAAATCTATAAATTTAAATCTGGTAAAAATAGAAAGAGGAATGTATACACGTTTTAAAAATGAATAATTGGCTTTTATGGTGTTGATTATTCGAGGTAAGTGGTCTTGTCTGTTTTGAAGTTAAGGATGTTTTCAGTCAAGGTCTAAGAGGTAATTATACCCTAACTCGATTGATTTCATTATTAACCTTTAAATAGAAAGATTCAGTCTTGAAGATCAATGTTTAAATGAGATTTAGTTGAATGCAGTATTTTGGGTTGTTGTAACGATGTTTTACACAACATTCGTTTTAACCCAAGTAAGTGGGTTTTGGAAATATAATAATAGATATTTCCTAAGTATAGAAATAAATGAGTTCGGGAAAGAGATAAGTAATTGGAAATCCAAATATTTTCTAAATGTAGAAAACAAAAGAAGGGGATACATGAAAATGTTTTCCAAATAGAGTAAGAGGGAAAGATGATTGTTGAAAACATTAGGTTAACAAATTTTGATAAGGAAATGGAAAGGGATTTAATTAATGAAATATTAATTAAGGGGCCCAGTGATTGTTTGATGCTTTGGATGAATGTTTGTTTTTCTTCGATAGTTATATAACCGACTATCGAAATATTAGCCAATATCGTTGTCAATATTGAGAGACCGGTTGGATTATTATCCGAGAACCACTTTGTATTGGCAGTAGCGTTGCGAATAAGATTATATGAAGACAAATCAAAGACAGAGTAAAGTGCAAGGGCTTTTTCTTTTATTCCTAGGTAGAAATTTCCTAAGACGAATTAATGGAAATTGTGCCTTCGGTTTCGTTCAGTCCCAGAACAAACATGTGTGGACGAATGTCTGACAGAGTATTTCCAATGATCGCATATGTTGGTCTGTACAAATATACATCTGGTGGAGGAGAATTTATTCTCTTAGCATAATATCCAAAATATCTTTGTGCAAATCAATTAGTGATCAAGGACCTGACAATGTGGCATTTAAAGTGATTGTGCTATCAATGAAAGGTAAGTAATCATAACCTCAAGCCTCGCAGCCTGGAAATGGTATAAAATCGGGTAGGTCACATGGCTAAGTGGGTCGCACCCAATTAGGGTATATTGTCACCTGATCTAAAGAAAATCGTTTTGCTTCTTTATCATATCATCGTTGTTGCTTCAGAACGGTTGTTGATCCCAACCGTTGGTGACAATACATTCAGTACTCTCAAGCGAAGTGAGGGGCCAGTCATGTTTAGTACGGGTTGCAAGATACACCATCGGAAGGTAGTCCCATACCTTTCCAGTTGGAATCCATTCTCCAATAAGAGCCTGCAGTTTTGATTGTATACTATGTATGTGGAGCGTGAGATGCAAGCGTTCTGCTAGACTGCGATTTACTTGATTTAGATATTATTATAATATCATAATAGTATTGATTTTAAAGAATGTTTTGGGTTATCGTAAGGTAAAAACCATCCGTGTTTATGTGTGGATCGATCTTACAATTATCCTTTCTTTATAAGGATTTTTAAAAGTTAAAACAATGGTTGGAGTTTACTCACACCAGTCCCATGACTGACCCAGAGTTTATTTTGTTTTGTTTTATCTTAAACTCTTGGATACCCAAATTTGTACATTCAGTCAAGTAGTTCAGGTATTTACAGATATACTTGGAGGAGCTTGGAGCAGGAGGCTTCGGCGATATATAGTTTTCTGCTGTGCTGTACTCTGATAATTGTATGTTTATACAGTTAAAATTTTGTATTCCAAAAGTTGTTATATATATATTATATTTTGTTCCGCTGCGATGTGAGATTCTGTGTTGTAGCGTAGTTCTGGCTTCTATCTATTTTCCTCTGTTCTAATTTTCTTGCTTTCTATTTCACATCCTCTAACTTCTTTCTATTAATGATCCGGTAAATTTCTAGTGTTTAGTTAGTCGATATGGTATTTGTATCAATAATCAGGATTGGGAAAATGTCGATTCGTTACAATCGACCGATTACTTGGATCAATTAGGTTATTTTGCCTTTTATTAATTTCTGGTTTAACGTTGTTGTAACATCCGTTTTCTTACTAAATATTGTTATGTCGATTAATTTCCTCCATTTATAAGGTACGTTTAACGTTTCAAATTCAAAATTTCACGTATATATTCGCTCATAATTTCACAACTTTTATCCGTTAATAATTGCGCAATAAACGTTATTATTAACTTTATCATTTCATTGATTCCTTCCTTAATATATGTTCAAATTTCAAATGCGACTATTCTCTTGAATAATTTCATTCGTTTCACATTTATTACTTTCCATTTTAAGTTTACGCTTAAGGATTCAATACTGAATATGTGCATGTGTATTTACGCACAACTCCATTTATTTTCAAAATTCAAACAGTATTTTCCCGACATTTATTTCTTACTTATTTTACTTGATTACATGTTATCTTTGAATTTCACATTCATACACACACACACACACACACACACACACACATATATATATATATATATATATATATATATATATATATATATATATATATATGTGTGTGTGTGTGTGTGTGTGTGTATACATATGCACGTATATGTATACTCACCTATTTTTTTTCCTTATATGTACATTCACATATTTTTTTTCTCTTAAACATGCATCCTTTTAGTTAGCCCTCTTAAAATTAAAACCATGATGTTGGCGGGACTCGAGCTCTTGACCTCTACCTTGGAAAGTGTATGTTCTACCAACTCACCTAACTTAGCTTTTGTTCAGAAGAATAAAAACAATGGTAGCTATTTTTCTTATTATGTTTCTCTTGTATCTTCTTTTTTACGTTTGTTTTATAACTTCATTCAAAGATATCTTCTCCATTTTAAATCTGTTTTCTGAAAACCATATGTCTAAATTGATCAGAAAATCGCCACAGATGCAATGATGCTAGTTCCATGACCAAATTCTGAAAATTTTACAATATTTATTTTATTATGTAATGTAAAAACGAGGGGTGTTAAACTTCTCTAAATGAATTATTTATTCAAAAGATCATTCACTTTCACCTCTAACTCTCATTGTCTCCATCCACTAGATCAATCCAAAACTCAATTCACCTTTGTGGAGGCAATCCTTTAACCTCGTCAAAGACATCATAAAACTCTCTAATGATTGGCACCGATGAAAACCCATCCCATTGGAATCATAACTGAATATAAAAAGCTAACTTGGACCCCGTCCTTTGGTAGGCAGCGTATCACAACCATTCGCCCTTCCACATTTCAGATTTTCATCTCAAGCTTCTTGCAATCCAATATTTTCGCATATCTCTTGAGCCAGTCCATACCCAGAATAATCCCAAACCCAGCTAAATTTAAAACAAAGCAATCACAAACATAATAACAACCATTGATCGATAGGACTAGACCACAATAAAGCATATAAACACTAGAAGATCCCGTACTGGGTTAGTCACAACTAATGGTCAATCAAAAATCTAAGGTTCTAAACCAAACTTGCACACGAACTCATTACTAATAAAAAATGTGATGCTCAATATCAGACAAAGCTCGAACTAAAACATCTATAATAGAAAGCATACCTTGCACAACAACAATCTTTACGTGTTTTGCTACAGCCGGAGCTCTCGAAGAAGACGACATAACATCTGATACATATGCCATAACAACTTGCTTATTCTTCAGGGGGTTTGGGCAATTCCTCTACCTATGCCCATGCTGGTCACAGTTAAAACACTTCTTCTTCACCTCGGTAGACCTATGGTCCCTCAAATAATGGTCTTTCTCATGGCGGTTAAAGCAAGTATCCTCACCCTTATGTTTCTTTTGACCATTTTTACCATTTTGTTGTTGCTTTATGTTTCCATTTCCCTTTTTATTACCTCAATCCCTGGACTAGAGATTAGGCTTCTTTATAGCACCGGTGGCAGTAGAAGTTCCTTTAGGAGACACGTTCCTATTCCTTAAACCCTTTTCCGAAATAGTATTAATGATCTCTTTCTCCCAATTCTTAACTCAACACCGTAATTACTTCAAGGCCAATTTTATACTCAGTGTATCCTTCTCATCCAAGAAGAATAACTCTCGTTGTAATTAGCAAAATCGGCCCTAGGTTGCACATGAACACCACCATCTACTTACACTTCTGGAATAGGTATCCTTCTCACGGCCGACGTCATCATAGCCTAGAACATAGCTGGGTAATCGGGTTTGGTGATGCCTAATCGATCATCTTCCCCTACCCATGCAGAAGGAGTATGATCCCTAGCAGCATTCCTCATATTTTGACGACTCATTCTTTATATAAAAAAAAGAATGATCAGTCACTATCATATAAAAGTCACAATGGTGTTCAAGTGCTTACTAATCTACTACATGATATATCTTGTAATATATTTATCATTCAAATCAAGTTACTAGTACATCTTCCATACGTTTTTGCACTCTCAAACTTTGGGTAAAATCGATTAACCAAAGCTTTGATAATAGATGTGACAACCACCTCGTACTTCTTGCAAAACCTATGGAAAAGTGCATTACGTGTCATGATTGGCCGATATGGGACAATTAACAAGGAAAGATAAACTGAAACAATACCTATCATATAACTCACAACACATGGATAATATGTAGCAATAAAATATACAACACGATATAGTAGTGAAGCATAGTAAAGAAGGAAATCTCATCTACATAAAATCTCAGAAGTTATGTACAATACGTCTCAGAATCTGAACATATGAATACATTAAGCCTCACTACATCCCTCATCAGAGTCTATAATATTCAAAACAGTGGAAATCATCCAAGTAGCTATGCTAAAGAATACTAATATGTCATCCTCTTGCTCGTCATCGCACAACAGCATCGTCACCAAACCTATCACCTACTACTCAATCTACTCAACAACACCGTTGATGAGCACTCTGAGGTAATAAGAGAAGACAAAAAACCACGAGTCAGGCAATAGTCTGGTGTGAGCGATAAATAACTATAAATAGCTATACAACAAAATATGATACTAGACAGTTCAAGTCCTACTTGACATGTCCCTGCAGTCAAAGAATTTGCACATAATAATCATATAAATATGTTACTCAGAACAACATAAAAGTAGGCATTATTCAGAATAAGATTCCCAATCCTCGCTTCTCTTTAGTATCCTATGGTAACAACCTACCTAATACACAAGCAACCATAACATCCATAAAAAAAAGCAATAACCTATTTATCATCGACTAAAGCCTTAAATACGTTGATAGTCAAATGACTGGTCGTTGTCATCCGTCATAGGCTAATGGAAAATTCAAATCTAGTCAGACTACAGTGTTTGCGAAAGCCATAGTTCAACACTTTTTCCTTCAAGACCCTAGTGTCTAGTAAGTAGGTACTACTATGGAGATACCTAGGGGACTCGATCTCCTCGATCCTACTAGGCATTCCCACGATAACCCTGCTTTGAGTCTACTAGAATCCTTTGAACTATCAACAATTCCTTGGCAGCTCCGGTCGCATGAGCTATCCGCAACTCCATATTTTAGCTCAAGTCTCACTTGAGTCAGTTTATTATTTCACAGCCTCGTTCCACCTTGAGCTGCCTATCTCTTCCGCCTTCGACCTCTCCCGCCCGAGTTCACAAGCAAAGAATAAACACCATTTTGACGATAACTTCCACCCCGTAGATGCTACTGAACAACCAAGACCTCCAGCAATCTCGTATAGACCATTGCTCTCCATAACCAAAAACAAAATTCTATCTCCTTCATTTGATGGATCAGTACAGTCCATATATATAATCAATTTTAGGCTAAGCGTTACAACACTTCGTACCTTATCTCGAGGATTTCCCCTTAGTCTAGTTTTATGTCCAAATACATCCTCGAAGTCCTTCCTACTAGTCCATGGCTATGTACTCGAGTTTCCAAACTTCGACATATCCGATTTCCACCATACTTTGTATATGATCCGCTCAAGACCCCATAAAGCCACGCACCAAGTCTTGACTCTTCAGGAACTTCCCTGATGGATCGATATTGATCCATAGGCTATGGATTAGAACTGGTCCTTGTTTTTAGATTATTTTCTCTTGAAAACTTTATTGTAGCCTCGAAGTCCTTAGATGCCATGTACCAAGAATCAAGTCCATCCTAGTTAATACAATGGATCGGTACCAGCCCATAGGCTATGGATCGTTACTGGTCCATGTACTTAGAAAATTTACACTAGAAAATTTTCGTGCTGCCTTTCGATGACCACCAAAGCTCATCCTCTAAGTTCATCATAATTCGATCATCTCAGTTCTTCAATTTTAAGTCCTAAAACAATCAATTCTAAAGGAACAAATCAAGCATGGCATCCAATTCAGTCATATAAAAAGTAATTCATCCAAATCAAACATATATAATCATTAAACATATAAAATCTGTAAACATACACAAGCTTGATTCTTATTACAATAATCATAATTTGACACTAAATATATGTAAAACATGATGGATCTGATCAAATTAAGTGGCATAAGATAATATTAGGTTATCCTAGGATGTCTAGATCTGAAATAAACATATAAAATACAATTTTAGGTTATAATTAGCATATTATGTGTAAAATAATCTTAATTAACACATATAATCTGTAGTAGCTATGTAAGAGATCTATCATTTGCTGCAGCTAAGATATAATACAAATAAGAAGAAATCAAATTGGGATAGCGAAGAAATCCTTCAATTTTAATGCTATATGATGAGATCCAATTCTCCTTGATGTAGATCTTGCCTCTAAATATGATTTAGAATGATATAGAAAAGAAAGAGATTAGAGTTTACATATTAGGTTGAATCATAGATTCACAGACACCAAACTTAATGTTAAAATGTGGAGAAAAGTCCTAGTTCTCTCCTTAAACCCCTTATTTATAGTTGCAGGTCATTAGCTTAACGAGCTCACTAATCAGCCCATTAGTTGCGAATTAATCTATCCTTCAGAAAGAAAACTTAAAACATCAATTGCTCATAAACCGTTGGGCAAATATTTAATGTGGCCACTTTACATACCATCATCTCATTCCAATAAGACAAATTAGAGCACCAAACTCGTTCTTTAGCAGAAGCTATAGCTGAAACAATAATTCATAGGGGCAAAAAAATCACAAAATGATTCATTAAAAATCATGGATATGTCTCACACCCTCATGAATGACATATTAAAATATGAGAATGGCACGACCATGAAGAAATTAAAAAAGAATTATTTTACGATCCTACAATACATAAAATATAGGTCATAATAATCCTCTCAACTACCACAAAATCAAGGATGCATGCTCGAATTAAATCCTTCAATATACAATACACCCTCTCAGTCTACCCATCAGACTATGGATGGTAAGAAGTCCTAAAATTTAGCTTTGTATCCGAATCTAGTTGAAGTCACATCCAGAAATAGCTTGTAAAGTGTGGATCACGATCGCATATGATGGAACTAGGAATACCATGCAATCGCACGATTTCCTTAATATAAAGTCTCGAAAGAGTAGATGCCGACCTATTAGATTTAATAAAAACCAAACGTGTGGACTTAATGAAACGGTCCACTATCACCCAAAGTGTACTATGACCCGACCTTGAACGAGGTAATCCGTTAATGAAATCCATAGAGACTAGTCCAATTTCCACATCGGGACCTCTAACGGTTGAAGAAGACCGCAGGGCCGCTAATGTTTGGTTTCACAAGCTAACAAGTCATGCAATTGCTTACATAACTTGCCACATCTCGCTTTGTTCCGTCCCATAAATACAAGCGATGCATGTCAGCATACATCTTGTTGGTGCATAGATGAATAATATACTTAGAAAAATGATATTAACCAAGAATGTCTCGCCTAAGCTCAGGAATAAGTAGCACAACTAGTCTTCCCTTCTTGTGAAGGCATTCATGGACATCAACGTTGAAATCCCTCAACTCAATATCATTGCAGGAATCAAATTTACACTTCGAAATAAGATGTGAAATATCAAATTTGTGCCTTTGAGCCACGGCATTCCAATCTAATAAAGTAGGTCAGGAATCCATGTTATATAATAATATAGAAGAATCTGAAGAAGTGGTACTATCTCGAATGTCGCAAGTAGATAAAAACTCACAAATCTTTCCATTCTGCTAGCATCATGGAAAAATGGTTGTTTGCTTATGACTCAAAGCATCGACAACTCAATTCCCCTTCCCTGAGGTATATTGAATGTCAAAATCATAGGATGCAAGGAACTCTAGCCAACATTGTTGTTGTATGTTGAGCTCCTTCTGAGTGAATAAGTACTTAAATGATTTATGATTAGTGTAGAAGATGAAATGCTCGCCCAATAAATAATGGTGCCATATCCTCAATGAAGAATGATAGTAGCTAGCTCAAGATCATGGGTAGCATACCGAACCTCATTCACATGTAATTGCTTTGAAGCATAGGCAACTACCATGTCATGCTGCATAAGCACAACGCCAAGACCACTATGACTTGAATAGGTATACATAATTAGATCTTGGTTCCCTTAGGAACCACCAATATAGGTACATGAGTAAAAAAACTCTTTTAGTTGCTAAAAAGAAGTTTCATATCAAAACAAACGCCTTGGCGAGTGAGGTTAGTAGGAGGAAGCACAATACGAGAGAAGCCCTTTATGAACCGACGATAATAACCCATCAATCATAGAAAGATACGAATATCAGTGACATCTCATGCCTCTTACAATTTTGAATAGCCTCAATCTTCGAAGGAGCAACTAAAATACCCTTGGATGAAACAATACGACGTAATAATTTGACTTTATTCTTCCCAAAATTGACACTTGGATAATTTTGATGTTGAAGGGACTAAAAAAATTCCTTAAATAGTTGGCATTGTCAGCTTTAGATTTAGGATAAACTAGGATGTCGTCAATAAATATAAGAATAAACTTATCAAGGTATCCTGGAATACTATATTCATGAGGCCGATGAAGTATACGGAAGCGTTCGTTAAACCGAATGTCGTGACATCCCACTCATAAGATCTGTATCGAGTGCAGAAAGCTACAAGAGTAATGCTAGCCTCCGCAACTCGAAGCTGATGAAATCCATTGGTAGGGTCGAGCTAGGAAAAGACCTTTACTCCATTCAATTGATCGAACATATTATTGATCCTGCGCAACAGGTAACGAATAGTTAACTCGTTAATCTTGCGATAATCTACGCATAGCCTAATAATCCAACTGAATTTCTTCATAAATACCACCACGACACGCCCACGGTAAAGAACTAAACTAAAAGAACTGCTTTGACTCAAGCTCAAGAAGTCGCTTCTTAAATTCCTCATTCTCTTTAGTCGACATTCGAGTCGGAGGC
The DNA here is from genome assembly GCA_030737875.1 of Allium sativum. Classification (NCBI taxonomy): domain Eukaryota; kingdom Viridiplantae; phylum Streptophyta; class Magnoliopsida; order Asparagales; family Amaryllidaceae; genus Allium; species Allium sativum. The sequence goes on along the minus strand of CM060924.1, from coordinate 820,229,237 downwards.
CGACTAACTGGTTGTGAAGTAGGAACTGAATCGATGTGGTACTTGATAGCCCTTTTGGGTGGTGAACCTGAAACTGACTCAAATATATCGACAAAGTCACACACAACTGGAATATGAGACACATCAGTATCATCATGGCCTCGAGAATCTAGAGAGAATAAGGATGCTTCGATGTCATGATTGATGTATTGAAGAACAAGTGATAACTGAGTAGGAGAGTCAAGATGTCGTAGGTATAAGGTCTAGTTGAAAAAAATAATTCTAGCATCGTATCGGACGAGCCAGTCCATGCCTACATCAGTAAAACATCGGGAAATGAAACTCTGTCTATTCAATCTTGGGCCCCTGGATCAGATATCGCACGAAGCATAGGCCATCCCACTTGAACGAAACGAAAAATATTGTCGATGAATAAAAGCACATCTTGTTCATTAATGTCCCGGAAATATTCAATTCTTTACGGAAGAAGAGCAGATTCTTTCTTTGGTCTTTCAAACCAAGGGAAGAAATCACATGCAGATTCATGTTGAAAGGAAAACCACAAATGAATATCTCTACACCTTAACAAAACAAGCTAAGGTTTTCAGATCTTCCGATAAGATTCACAATCCATAAAGAAGTCACCATACATATTACATCCAAAAAAAGTGCATCGACGAATTCTTTCAATACAAGTGAATGCGACACACATGTATTGAACAAAACTCAAATAGAATGATTACAGAATAATCAAGAGCCTTCAAGAATAAAAGGTGTACCATGCGGCTGAGAAGAACCACCTGAACCCTCTACTACATTAAGCCTCCAGATTGAGGTCCCTTATAAGATTTAGGGCACTTCGAGGACTAGTGACCATCTTGGTTACAATTGCAGCACTTGAGAGGCTTAGGGAATGCTCTTAAGAAATGATCTCGCAAACCACAATTAAAGCAATATTTTTTAGTAAGAGGATTATTATTAGAATAAGAACATTGGACAAGAAGCTCCGTCTTCTTCTTTTAAGGAAATATAAATTTTAACTATTCTCATCAATCAAAATCTTAACTATTATCTCATTCTTGTTATCATCGAAAGGATATAGAAATCGAAATAGTGATGAAATATAGACTAGAAATATAAATTCAGATCAAGAAAGGGAATATATAAATCGCAAACCTTATTTAATCAAACCAAAATCATATTATTCTTCAAACTTGAAGCAAATTTCACATTTTAGAATGAAAGATTTACGATGGATTTTATAAAATGGAGAAAGTTATAAAACATATGAATTCCAATAATTTTCAAATAAATTTTAAAATTAAACACAAAATAGCAATAGATTTGGACTATAATTATGAATTCAAGTCAAGAGAAAGAAAATCAAATATCGCAAATCGCAAAACTATCAACAAAAAAATCATTATATATCATAAAATAGTAACACATTTCACAATTTAGAAAATGGATAGATAAGTTGGTTTTTTACGTAACGAGGAGGATTTCATATATATATATATATATATATATATATATAATATATATATATATATATATAAGTGTGTGTGTGTATCATTGTTTTCTTTTTTGTTTCCTTTTTTCTTTTCTTTTAAGAGCACACTAACCACGTACAACTATAAGCACTTTTAAATGAGGTCAATCGCAACTTAAATTATAAGCATTTTCTAACAATGCATGACTATATCTAGGTTTTTTGAACGAGATTAGAGTAACACTTATAATATAAAAATATCCTCAGTATATAAAACCAAAATGATTGATAGAAATATGGTAGGTATAGAGATGGTCGTGAAATAAATTTCTAAATTAATCATATTATGGAATAACGTTGACACGCCTTTTGGTCAGGCCGTCAAGACTCTAGGCATACCAGAATATGCTTCACTTATCTGCAAATCATCACCAAGAAAAGAGCAACATCTCCATGACGAAATGGCCTCGTCTTGATCTAAACAAGATATAACAATCTCTGGCTCAGCTACCTATGGACTAGGTCAAGCCCTATAACACCAAGCTTATTTTAACTTGACTATAGCCCGGTTCAACGTAGGTCTTACCACGCATTAAGGTTCCCACCAACTTTGGAGCACAGTCACCAACGTCTCACCCTAAGCCCGACTCGACCAAAGCATGGGTGAGTGGAGATCATCATAGGATGAATGTCAACCCGGGTTGAACAGATTCGACTGATATAGAATAGACCACATGAAGATGCACCAGACTGAGGAGTGCAAGCCCCGGGTCGATTTTCCCAAGTTGACTTTGTCCTCGGCCAAATTTGGGGTTGGCCAAGTCTAGTCGGGCCTGGTCAACCCAAGAAAATATCTCCTAAAAGACCTCTTCCAGCTCCCTAAACTATGGATTTACCTCTACATGTCCATGCCTAGCTGGGCCAGGCCATCTCCCAAGAAAAGAAAACTTCCTCCATTCTTCCTACAGTCTATAGTAGATCGCCACATGTCCAAGGTGACCTAGGATCTGAAGTAGCTATAAATAGCCCTTTAGAGCTCCAAAAAAGGACTTTTTGGCCAATCTTTGTCATTTTATGATTGCTATAACATTGTACTCAGTTTTTAGCCATAAAACCACCATTTGTACTCAAAATTAATATGTAATCAAGAGAATTATAAAGTGGATGTCGTCTCATTAATGCCAAACCACTATAAAAAATTGTTTTCTTGTTTTGTCTTCCTTTTTCAGTTATATTCTCATATTTCATGCTCTAAACCCGACTTTTGGGCGTTGGTGCCACTTTTTAGCGTCACCACTTTGGTGCTTTCATTAAGAGCTTAATTCTCAGCGTCGAAAAGGTTTTGCTCAACTTTTGGATCATCAAGTCTGAAACAAAATCCTAGTTTCAGTCATCTTCAACATCCATGATTTTCGAGACTTCTGCCCGTGCTTCAGAAAGCAACAACATTAACCTTTGCATCCCCAACAAACACCGCTTCTATCCCAGTTCTGGGTTCGACCCCGGTCTTGGGTATGGATCTTGGCTCGAAGCAGGTCTCAATCGGGATGAGATCGGTTCGAACAACCATTGTCATAGAGATGTTCAAGCTTGGATCAACCAACTTTTGGTGTACCTATTCTTGGTCGACATCGACCCCAAAATCCTAACTCATACCTACCCTAGAACTTTGAAACTCTCTAGCTCGACTAGCTTCAAACCAACACTTCCAGACATACCAATCCGGATTACTTGCCATTCCCGAACTTCCTTACATCGACCCGAGACATAGTCATATATATATATTTCGGGTACGAGCTAGATTTAAAGAAAATGGCCTTCTTCTAGACAAGGTTGTTTCCCGAACCCGTGCCGTAGTGGCCAACATTAATCGTGAAGGCTTATCAACCAAGATTCAACGCTTAACCAGAGAATACCAACAGCAAAATAGCAACGACTGGGATTCTTCCCAAAACCATGACCCCAATTTACCAGTGTTATTCAACTGGGGGAGTTCCTGAGAAGATTCAGCATGTTAACCATGACGGTATATATGGGAAGGACCACTTCTAGACAGCCTCTTTTTTAAGGTTTTGATGGGGTATGGACTTTACCAATGCAACAGATGCTATTTCTGAATGAGCAGTGACAACTTGGTTTACATGAAATGTTTTCCGAATTGTAATCCGATTAAATGAATGGTTGAGTTTGACTACTTGCGATAACATTTTAGATCTTTTAAGTGAAGTTGTGCTAAGATATACTCGCTTAACTCTCTCTCTCTCTCTCTTATGTAAAAAGAAAAAGAAAAAGAAAAAGAAAAGAATGTATATATACAGCAACATTCCAAGGGTATCCAACATTGCAAGTACATCTCGCGTTGGTGTGCAAACCTGCCAACCTCTTTCCGACACCTTGTTGACTGTATACCTTGGTCTCATTTTATGAGTTGGACACCTAAGGATTACCGACCCTCACGTAAGTCGTAATGCAGTGTAGGGGTGGTATACCTAGGCATTTGTAAATAATAATCGTGTAAATATTTTGTGATAAAGAGAAAGTTAGCACTAAAAATCCAAGCACACTTTTCACTTATTCGACCTAACTTGTTTACCAAAAGGGAGTTGAGATGTCATTTTAAGATTGTTGATATCGATTACAGAATTCATTTCATATTTGCACTATGTGTAACACCCCGCATTTTTAATATAATTAAAAATATGTGTATGTGCATAGATAGGTAAATAATGGTGATGTATAATGAAAAATTAATCTGATAACAGAGTATGTAATAGAGAAGACAATAAAATAAGGAAACCTAATTTAAATATCAGAAATTAAGTAAAACGGACATCATCATTGCGTTCGTCTCGGAATTCTGCTTGAAATAGAACCAAAGTTTTCGAAAATCGGACTCCACATGAAAGAGTTACGGCCTTCAGAAGATTCAACAAAAATTTAGAATTTACATAGGAAAATACCCAGGCAGGTCGACTTGGGGGTCGACCTACCCAGGGAGGTCGACCTACCCAGGAGGTCGACCTTGGGGTCACCTTGGGGTCGACCTTAGTGTCGACCTCCCCCCTGATTTTTCCAGATCTGGGCAGTGACGATTTTTGATGTGCTGGACGGACCACATGGCTTCTAGGGCGATCTAATGGCTCTAAAACACTCCCTACACCTATAAAATAGTGCCTAGACCTAACCTAATTCATAAACAATTCCTTTTGATGCCTACATGCCGCCAAACTTCAACCAAACAAGGCCGCCGCCCCAAAACCCTAAACTAAATTGCAAGTTCTTCATCAACTTTGGAGTTTAATCAAATCAAGAAGCAAAATTCTTCATCAACGATTCAAGCTCTACACCAATAATCAAATAAGAAGATTAAATCAGCGTTCTACATACGAAAAATCACTTATTTCTCCAATCCAGTCAAAGTGAGTGGATTTGAACTATATTTGTTGTATAATTTTGCTTCTATCGTTTACCATTCCCCATAATGAATATGATGATAATTTGATAAGATCAGTTATTTTATTTATGCCTACGTTTGAGTTCTCTCCTTTTTATTCTTTCCCCTTTTTATTTTTAGATCTAGGTTATCTCGAACCTAGACGAAATCCTATTATATATACGTACGATTGAAATATGGGAATATTGGGGCATAATTTATCATATGTAATCGAGGAATATAACCTGTAATTTGGGGATTGTGGCATAACCATTATTATTGCAAATATTGGGACAATTGGCGAATTGTACATTGGGATTATTCAATGAAATAAAGTCGAATTGGGGATTTTGGAGCGTATTTCAATAATGAATCTTTGGGTATGCTGAATAATGCGCAACCATGAATTTTGATTTATGATGTTAACATGAAATTATGTAAATTTAATTGGAACTATTGGATATGAAATTGGTATAATTCAATATTAACAACATGTAATTGGATAACATGGATTGGTGAAATTTATTTGTGACTTGAAAAGTAAGCCTAGAGGGTGAGTTAGATTATATGTACGAACATGGGAATGTTGGGATATATATTGGGAAAATATTGATTATATGAAATTGGGGTATAATTGGATATTGGAAATTGGCATGTTTGGGTATGAATAACATGGAAATGGGTGAATTTGGCTATAATTGGATAATTTGGGTAATATGAAATTTGGCTCACTATTATGTAATTGGTGTAGTGAATGACAAATTGGAAATAGGCATAAAAAGTAAATGTAATTAAGTTGAATTTGGAACATATGACATGAATTTAGGGTTTGGGTGAAAGACGAATGTTAATGAACGCCTATGACACGAGGTTAGGCGCGTTTGTGGTGTAAGATTGCCTGGAACCGCCCAGCAAATCCAGCAACCATAAGCGGATGTCTAATGTGAGAGGTCAACGGCAAGAACTAGAGGCGTAACGGTTATGACACGAGGTTAGGCGCGTTGTGGTATAAGTCTGCCCGGAACCGCCCGGCAAATCCAGCAGCCACGAACGAACGTCTAATGTGAGAGGTTATACATTGTTACGACATTATAAATGAATTAAGAAATACTAACCATAATAAGACATGTGGGTGACATGGGTATGGTTAGAGGGTTAAGTGGATGATATAAATGACATGTAAAGCATGAGTAATGTGGACTTAACCGTTGTAAGACATATGATGTAAAACATGACTAAGGCAGACTTAACTGTAGTAAAACATGTGTAAGATATGGAAACTATAATAAAGGGGGTTAAGTGGGACACGGGTGACATATGAAACAAAATTTAGATACGCTTAACCAAATTGGACCCGTGACGGTATCATAAATTAATTGAATTGGGTAAAGTTTAAGTAACGGGTTAAGTAAATGGAAGGGTTAAGTCAAATCTAAAATTAATGACAAGAAATGGGGAATGATAAATAACCTATTATGAATAAACTTGAATAAGGCAAGAAAGGATAATAGGTGGAAATTATAACTTATGGGACATGATAAGTTATAGGAAACGATAAGGAAGATGAGATAACTTATATGTAAAGATATACTTAAATTAAGTGGTTTGGAAAGGAAAAATGTGAAATTAAAAATGATATAAGTTATATGAGTGGAAAAGAAGTAAATTAGAATCATATATGTTGGTTGGGTTGATAATTCTCTGGGTGCCAGTCTGATGTTGATTTCGGTCTTCGGCGCTGGTGTTTAGAGGGTTATTCTCCTAATCAGTATGTATGTGGGATAAGGCATACTTAACTATGAATTAAGTATAACATGTTGTTGTAACCCAAAAAGGGAATAATTTATGAAATTGGAAAATAACATGTTGTGGGCTTATTAATGGACTTAAGTGGGTTAAGTATAAATTGAATTAATAAGCCAGGGTAACTTGGTGAATACGAAAAAAAAGGAAGCTAATGTGAATAACCAAGTTAAATGAGAAAGTTGACGAGGTGGCACAAGCGTGAAATAAAAGGTTAGACTTAGGTCTAATGACATATAAAACTAAGGCGCTTGAAGCAGTCCTTACGTTGTAGGATGAATAACCCAACGAGGTAGATCATGACGGTGTCATAAGGCTCGAGGAGAGCGCACATTCGCTATTTTTGGTGGCTCCAACGGACTGGAAGGGGAAGCACGCGACTTCTTGAGACGTTAAAGGTGCTCCTGGTAGTCCTCTGTAGTGGTTTAGCTTCGGGCTAGGATTACAGAGGTTGGGTCTGCGTGGAACTACTAGGTGGGCGGGCCTTGACTGCACAAGTAGGGGGCAGTCAGAATGTTGTATGCGGTGGCATTAAGGGTGGATCGGCGATTGCCTCAGGCGGAGGTAGAGGGTCAAGACCAAACGATAGCAAGATCGTCGGACGCCTATCACCAGTAGCCTAAGGAATGCGAAAAGAAAAGAGCTAACCCTTAGAGATCGTTAACCTTTGCTATCAAGGGACGGGTGCGGGGAGACCCCACATGGATGTTTAGATTGTTTGCTTGTTAGGGGTGGTCGCTTAGCTCGTGTGGTCTTTACTAGTTGAGGGAGGGGCTGAGGTGGGGCCATAGCCACCATAGAAAAATCAGACCCGAGGGATATCTGTACATTGTACACTCTTAGAGGCGGGCCTGTACATATATAGAAAAGCTCCCGAACGAGTTTCTGTTTTCTGGTGTAGCCCTGCCACGGAACTTGGGTGCACAAGTAGAGGTTATGTGCAGTAGAAACATCGAGTACGATTGATGATACGTACGAGGGAAAGTCTAGGTACAACCATGTCTGCTCTAGGTGGTGTATCGTAGACTAGAGGGCATTATTCGGTGGTGGAACCAAAATCGATATAATAGTTCGAGGATAGCAGTCAGTATGCTTACGTAGCACAGTAATGGTGGTTCTATGCGGATGTAGCGCTGTACGTTACTATGGCATAGGATGAGGGACTGCGCACATTACTGTGGCGATACAGAGGAGACCGTGCGAGTGAGGTATCACATGGTGTACCTCAGTTTGTGTGTAGCTACATATACACTATATCAGGTTAATCTACTAGGGGGTAGATGGGTGTGACGTGTGTGTAAGCTTTGAGTGCTAATAACACGTATAACCTAATAAATAAGAAAGTGTAATTGAACGGTATATGTAGGATTATTCAAGAAGTGTAGTTTAAATTGATTCACACAGAACTAATGTTCTGACCCCCTTCTCATAACATTCGCAGGTTAGACAGAGACTTATAGCTTTGGGAATACTGATTTAGCAGTATTGTGATTAAGGTAAAGCTATATTTTAAATATATTATATTTTACTCCTTCCGCTGTGAGGTGTTTTCCGAACTCTGACATATCTCTTTTCTCTATATTTTTCTGCAGGATACCAGAGCAACCAACTCGGGTTTCGGTGGATTGCATTTTTGAAAAAAACCGGTCCATCGGAATCCGGGTTGTTACATCTGGTATCAGAGCTTCGGTTTAGTGATCCTAGGGAGGTAATGAGTGAACGTATTTGTATTTTCTAAAATATAAATATATTATATATATAAACCTAAATCCATATAGTAGCCCACTAGACATGAAAGAGTTGGGATATCTAGTTTGTACACTCAAGGAATGAACATAGGAATTTGGAAACCATTAGGTGGTTGGGTAAGTGTACAATATGACTTGAAGCTAGAGAAAGAAAAGTATCCCATAGGATGGAAATTGAAATATTAGTATTTCAGATTAGTGGGTTTAGGAATGAAACCTTAGAAACTAGAAAAGGTTGAAATATGAAAAATGGATTAGGAATATATATAGTTAAGAGAATTGAATTCGTGAAAGTGCCTAGGAAAGTCTAGTTGAGTTGAAGACCCGCTTTGAGTCTAACCCAATGTTAAACTTTTAAGAACTTGAATTTGTAAAAGGATTTGTTGTATTTTCCAAGATTTAATCTTAGAAGTATTTTGATAAATGCATGTTGGGTTTTAAAGTAAAGTGGGGTATATTGTGTAAAATAATGATTTCTTGTTTTAAAAGAATTCTCTCATAAAAAGGTGCATATTATGGAGCATAAATAGCTCGCTAGTTTTCATATATGAAAAGAAGTTTTGAAATCTCTATTCAGTTAACAATAAATTTTGATTATTGTTTTAAAAAGAAATTTTGTTGGGTGAACAAAATAAGCGGTAGAGTGTAAGAATAGAATGGATATTTGTACCTTAGCAGCCAAAGTTAACATTGTAAATAGGAACAGTGTAACCCATTAGTTGTCCTTGTCTACTCCACTTTTTGTGATTTGAAAAATTTTTTTGCAATTTTACTTTGTAACATGTTTTTTTGGTTTGGCAAAATAAAGTTTTAACACTTTTAATTTTTGGAAGAAATATGTAATGCAAAGATGGAGGCCAAACCATACTTTTAAAAGAATGGGGTAGGTAAGGATTAAGGCCTAGAAAGATCGAGATAAAGTTAAGGCTACGAATTAAAGAAATAGAACCTAACTGGAGATTGGTAGAGTTGGGTGATTCTTTGAGTATCAATCTGATGTTGATTTCGGTCTTCGGGGTTGATGCTTAGGGAATTATTCTCTTACCAATTTCCGGTCAAAGATTAGCTAATATTAAACTAATAGAAATTTCCCGTAGAATGCATAAGCATTGAGAAACCTAGGTTTGTTGCTTGAGAAAAAGAGATAAAGTATAGGCTAGTAATACACAACAAGAACTAGTAGTGACTACTAGGTAGTGGAAGGGCAAGTAAGTGTAGAGAGTTGGTGGTTGGACTTTTCTTTAGAGAAATAATCTTATGATTCTTGGCCCTTGGTAGTAGCTGTGTAGGATGTTGTTTGAGTTATAAACAGAAAAGCTTATTTGGAAAATAAATTTAAGTAATTAGAGTAAGTCAAATAAGCTAAGAAAGAGAATAGTCTAATTAAGAAGAAAATAACAAATCCAATAAAGCAACAAACTGACAGGAAAAGAAAATGGAAATCTTAAGAAAAAGATGAATATATATGAAATTTTTCCAGTGGAAAAAGAGAATAAATTTTCTTATGTGGCTGTACTTGGATAGGAAAATAGGAAATCTTTATAGAATAGTTATGTAAAAATCCAAGTGCAATTAGAAAAGAAAAACGGAGGATGTAAAATTTTCCGTTTTCATAACATAAGAAATCGAATTTGGAAAATTAGATTTTTTTCTAAATTTCGAATTTAATAATGGTTGGTAGGTTTTGGATGCGAAAATTGGATGAACTATGCTCTTACTCTGTAAGAGTGTAGGAAAATTTGGATGAAAAACATTTTGATTTTTCAAAAATATTGCATTCATATAGAACTTCAAGTATATTTAGGATGTGAGCAACATGTTTTGAAAGAGTTTTTAAAGTTTGCATACATATAGGTGGATCCAAATTAGGCATACATACTTTACTATGATGTATCTCACTTTGCACATGTGCACAACGTTTGCGACAACTGGATGCACACTAGATGGGTGGATATTGCGAGGGGTTATCTATTTTACTCTTATCAAATTTCGGGGACGAAATTCTTTAAGGGTGGGAGAATGTAACACCCCGCATTTTTAATATAATTAAAAATGTGTAAAAATATGTGTATGTGCATAGATAGGTAAATAATGGTGATGTATAATGAAAAATTAATCCGATAACAGTGTACATAACAGAGATGACAATAAAACAAGGAAACTTAATTTAAATATCATGAATTAAGTAAAAAGGACATCACCAATGCGTTCATCTAGGAATTATGCTTGGAATAGAGTCCAAGTTTTTGAAAATCGGACTCCATATGAAAGAGTTATGGCCTTCGGAAGATTCAACAAAAATTCAGAATTTACATAGGAAAATACCCAGGCAGGTCGACCTGGGGGTCGACCTACCCAGGGAGGTCGACCGGGGGGTCGACCTAGGGGTCGACCTACCCAGGAGGTCGACCTTTATGTCGACCTCCCCCCTGATTTTTCCAGATCTGGGCAGTGATGATTTTTGATGTGTTGGACGGACCAGATGGCTTCTAAGGCGATCTAATGGCTCTTAAACACTCTTTACACCTATAAAATAATGCCTTGACCTAACCTAATTCATAAACAATTCCTTCTGACGCCTCCATGCTGCCAAACTTCAACCAAACAAGGCCGCCGCCCCAAAACCCTAAACTAAATTCCAAGTTCTTCATCAACTTTAGAGTTTAATCAAATCAAGAAGCAAAATTCTTCATCAACGATTCGAGCTCTTCACCAATAATCAAATAAGAAGATTAAATCAGCGTTCTACATACGACAAATAACTTATTTCTCCAATCCAGTCAAAGCGAGTGGATTTGAACTGTATTTGTTGTATAATATTGCTTCTGTCGTTTACCATTCCCCATAATGAATACGATGATAATTTAATAAGATCAGTTATTTTATTTATGCCTACGTTTGAGTTCTCTCCTTTTTATTCTTTCTCCTTTTTATTTTTGGATCTAGGTTATCTCGAACCTAGACAAAATCTTATTATATATACGTACGATTGAAATATGGGAATATTGGGGCACAATTTATCTTATGCAATCGAGGAATATAACCTGTAATTTGGGGATTGTGACATAACCATTATTATTGCAAATATTGGGATAATTGGTGAATTGTACATTGGGATTATTCAATGAAATAAAGTCGAATTGGGGATTTTGGAGCGTATTTCAATAATGAATCTTTGGGTATGCTGAATAGTGCGCAACTATGAATTTTGATTTATGATGTTAACATGAAATTGTGTAAATTTAATTGGAGCTATTGGATATGAAATTGGTATAATTCAATATTAACAACATGTAATTGGATAACATGGATTGATGAAATTTATTTGTGACTTGAAAAGTAAGTCTAAAGGGTGAATTAGATTATATGTATGAACGTGGGAATGTTGGGATATATATTGGGAAAATATTGATTATATGAAATTGGGGTATAATTGGATATTGGAAATTGGCATGTTTGGGTATGAATAACATGGTAACGAGTGAATTTGGCTATAATTGGATAATTTGGGTAATATGAAATTTGGTTCACTATTACGTAATTGGTGCAGTGAATGACAAATTGGAAATAAGCATAAAAATGAAATGTAATTAAGTTGAATTTGGAACATATGACATGAATTTGGGATTTGGGTGAAAGACGAATGTTAATGAACGCCTATGACACGAGGTTAGGCACGTTTGTGGTGTAAGACTGCTCGGAACCGCCCGGCAAATCCAGCAACCACAAGCAGACGTCTAATGTGAGAGGTCAACGGCAAGAACTAGAGGCGCAACGATTTATGACACGAGGTTAGGCGCGTTGTGGTATAGGTCTGCCCGGAACCGCCCGGCAAATCCAGCAGCCACGAACGGACGTCTAATGTGAGAAGTCATACATCGTTACGAAATTATAAATGAATTAAGAAATACTAACCATAATAAGACATATGGGTGACAAGGGTATGGTTAGAGGGTTAAGTGGGTGATATAAATGACATGTAAAGCATGACTAATGTGGACTTAACCGTTGTAAGACATATGATGTAAAACATGACTAAGGTAGACTTAACCGTAGTAAAACATGTGTAAGATATGGAAACCATAATAAAGTGGGTTAAGTGGGACGCGGGTGACATATGAAACAAAATTTAGATACGCTTAACCAAATTGGACCCGTGACAGTATCATAAATTAATTGAATTGGGTAAAGTTTAAGTAACGGGTCAAGTAAATGGAAGGATTAAGTCAAATCTAAAATTAATGACAAGAAAAGGGGAACGATAAATAACCTGTTATGAATAAACTTGAATAAGGCAAGAAAGGATAATAGGTGGAAATTATAACTTATAGAACATGATAAGTTATAGGAAACGATAAGGAAGATGAGATAACTTATATGTAAAGATATACTTAAATTAAGTGGTTTGGAAAGGAAAAATGTGAAATTAAAAATGATATAAGTTATATGAGTGGAAAAGAAGTAAATTAGAATCATATATGTTGGTTGGGTTGAGTAATTCTCTGGGTGCCAGTCTGATGTTGATTTCGGTCTTCGGGGCTGGTGTTTAGAGGGTTATTCTCCTAATCAGTATGTATGTGGGATAAGGCATACTTAACTATGAATTAAGTATAACATGTTGTTGTAACCCAAAAAGGGAATAATTTATGAAATTGGAAAATAACATGTTGTAGGCTTATTAATGGACTTAAGTGGGTTAAGTTTGAATTAATAAGCAATGGTAACTTGGTGAATACAAAAAAAGGAAGCTAATGTGAATAACCAAGTTAAATGAGGAAGTTGACGACATGGCACAAGCGTGAAATAAAAGGTTAGACTTAGGTCTAATGACATATAAAACTAAGGCGCTTGAAGCAGTCCTTATGTTGTAGGATGAATAACCCAACGAGGTAGATCATGACGGTGTCATAAGGCTCGAGGAGAGCGCACATTCTCTATTTTTGGCGGCTCCAACGGACTGGAAGGGGAAGCACGCGGATTCTTGAGACGTTAAAGGTGCTCCTGGTAGTCATCTGTAGTGGTTTAGCTTCGGGCTAGGATTACAGAGGTTGGTTCTGCGTGGATGTACCAGGTGGGTGGGCCTTGACTGCACAAGTAGGGGGCAGTCACAATGCTGTACGCAGTGGCATTAAGGGTGGTTCGGCGACTGCCTCAGACGGTGGTGGAGGGTCACGACCAAACGATAGCAAGATCATCGGACGCCTGTCACCAGCAGCCTAAGGAATGCGAAAATACAAGAGCTAACCCCTAGAGATCGTTAACCTTTGCTATCAAGGGACGGGTGCGGGGAGACCCCACATGGATGTTTAGATTGTCTTCTTGTTAGGGGTGGTCGCTTAGCTCGTGTGGTCTTTACTAGTTGAGGGAGGGGCTGAGGTGGGGCCACAGCCACCATAGAAAAATCAGACCCGAGGGATATCTGTACATTGGACACTCTTAGAGGCGGGCTCGTATAGATATAGAAAAGATCCCGATCGAGTTCTGTGTTTTCTGGTGTAGCCCTGCCATGGAACTTGGGTGCACAAGTAGAGGTTATGTGCAGTAGAAACATCGAGTACGATTGATGATACGTACGTGGGAAAATCTAGGTACAACCATGTCTGCTCTGGGTGGTGAATCGTGGACTAGAGGGCATTATTCGTCGATGGAACCAAACTCAATCAAATTGTTTGAGGATAGGTGTCAGTACGCTTACGTAGCACAGCGATGGTGGTTCTATGCGGATGTAGCGTTGTACGTTACTATGGCATAGGATGAGGGACTACGCACATTACTATGGCGATACGGAGGAGACCGTGCGAGTGGGGTATCACGGGGTGTACCTCAGTTTGTGGGTAGCTACATATACACTATATTAGGTTAATCTACTAGGGGGTAGATGGGTGTGACGTGTGTGTAAGCTTTGAGTGCTAATAACACGTATAACCTAATAAATAAGAAAGTGTAATTGAACGGTATATGTAGGATTATTCAAGAAGTGTAGTTTAAATTCATTCACACAGAACTTATGTTCTTACCCCCTCCTCATAACATTCGCAGGTTGGACAGAGACTTATAGATTTGGGAATACTGATTTAGCAGTATTGTGATTAAGGTAAAGATATGTTCTAAATATATTATATTTTACTCCTTCCGCTATGAGGTGTTTTCTGAACTCTGACATATCTCTTTTCTCTGTCTTTTTCTGCGGGATACCAGAGCAACCAACTCGGGTTTCAGTGGATTGGATTTTTGAAAAATAAATTGGTCCATCGGAATCCGGGTTGTTACACTATGTTTTTACCAACACAACTGGCCAAGCTGGAGGAGTTTTTGGCGATAACATGACTATTGTTTGAACTTTTGATTAGCAACAGACTCAAATTTCATATTGACGACGCAAATTTGTGTTAACTCATTCGTGTTATATTTAAAAGTAAATTATCCATTTGTAAATATTCCTTTAAAAACTAGCATTCATACTGTAAATATTTTCAAATCCTGCATTTTGTAAATATTTCTTGCATTTAACTTTTAGATTTTGAGGGTAGTATCCACTGAAAACCATCATGAGACAACACTCGTCCTACTAGGGACACCCAGAGGTATGACGGCTTGTTACATACACTCAATGCAATCGCGCTCCCTACAAAAACGGATTTAGCTTAGTTTTTACTTTATTCGAGGATGAATAAAAAGATAAGTGTGAGAGTATTTGATGTGCATGTAAAAATGCACATTTATATTCACATATTTATTTTTGTTTAGTTGAATAAACGAACATTTTTGGGTATTTTATATGATCAAACCATGTTTTAAATATTTTCAAAATCATCACTTATTTTGGGAAAAAGTGGTCACTTGTGCGTGTTTTAATTTGTGAAATCTTTTACTTGTTCCTTGTGATTACCTCTTGTAGGAATTTTGGAGATAAAAGGATATATACACATGAAGAGATGAGGGAAAGCATGCATTTACACAAAAGGAGGCAAAGAATTAATTCATTTTATGGATAGTGGAGGCCCACACCTTTCAATTAGCCCACTTGCTCTTAAGCTTCATATTAAACACTGAGACAAAAGGCCTTATGCATTTTAGATGACTTATTAGTGGCTAATGGCAATTAGAAGTTACATGAATGGGCATTTTGGGGATTGCCCAAGGAAAGTGATTAGGGTTTTAGGGTTTCTGACCATGTATATATACCCCTTTATTTCATGTATTTTGGGATCTCCTTTTTAGAAGATGAAAGCAAAGTGATCAAATAAATAAGAATGGCTTCCAAGCCTATTTCTTTTATGTCTCTCATGTCTATTTTAATTTCTATGCTCTACTTTATGTTAGTAGTTTAGATTTTCTTTTCTGCAAGTAGTGTAACTTTATTTTATGCAATTAGGTAGTAGTTAATATCTTTTCTTCATTATTTACTCTCTATTTTTGTTTTTCTTCAATGTTGAAATATAATTGTGTTGAAATAATAATACAAATGAGGGGCTAAACCCCTACAATTTAGGGGTGATGAAGCTTTTCCTCTCATTGATGTAGATTCAACATAAATTTGTATGAATGATCTCTTTTGAGTTTAATGAGAATGGACGTTTTGTATATTTGTGTTTCATATCGCATTTAATAGCCTCTTTTGTTCATTTCATAATGTTGAGGCTATGTTTATGACATAAACAATAAATTGCCTCTTCATCTAAAAATGTGATTGTTGCAATGAAATGGGGTTTAAGTTGAAATTTGATGATCTATGTTACTAACCAATAGTAAATAGATCATACTTAAATTAGATTTTAGTTTCATTTCGATGTCTTGTTTCATAGAAGTTGGAAAGTTATATTAGTTGTGTATTATAGCTTGATGACTTATTTTGTGTTAATTATTAGCGCAAATAAGTCATGCTTATGATAATTACGTAATTAATCTTACTTGGGTTATTGAGAGATCTTCATATTATTATTTTTTGTTGAACTATGTTGAAAGGGAGAAAACTGATGTTGCCTCTAAATTGGTTTTAATCTCATAGTTTCGATATATATTTTAGTTTTTTTTTTGTTTCTTGATCAAAATTTAAAGTTGGGGTGATTTGATTGAGTACAATTAAAATTGTTTCTTTCTCCATGGATTGACTCGTACTCGCTAACGTACTACAAGTGTACGTCGTGCACTTGCGGTTCATTACACTTTGCGACGGTATTTTAATCGATAGAATATCCATCGTCGAACAAGTTTTTGGCGCCGTTGCCGAGGAAAGAAATTAATTTTTATTTTATTCTTCGATTTTTTTAAGTTGTTCATTAAAAAAAAAATTGTTTATAAGTTCTTGTGTTTGTCCGTTTTTCTTGTTAATTTTTTGTGTATTCTTTCATTTATTTGTGCACTTTTGCTTTTGTGTTGATTTTGAGTTTTGTGAGGTTACTAATATTTTATTTAGTTTCAATTTCTTTTCAATCTTCCTAAAAAGGAAAATTTTCAAAATAAAAATAAAAACTCTTGTCTTTTGCTCCCCTTTTTCATTTATTCTTTCCTTTTTTTGATTTCTTTCCAAATTTTCTCTACATTTCTTTCCTCTTTTTTCTTACAAATAATTTAAAAAAAAATTGCTTTCCTTATCCTACCTTTTTAATTTTCTTTCCCTTCTTTGCCTTACATTCCCTTGATACTTTCCCTTCTTTCTTTCCAGTAATTAATTAAAATTGTTGTTTTCCAACACTTCATTTCTTTCCTTTCTTTGTCAATTTCTTTTCCATATACATTTTCTATTTCTTTATATTTTTCTTTCAATCTTTATGAAATTCTTTATTTGTTTCCTTTTTCTTGCCTTGCAATTTCTTTTTCATTCAATCTGTTTAATTTCTTTCTCTCTACATAAGCAACAAAAATCCTCCCATAACTTCTCTTCCTTATTTCTAAACCAAATTTCTGCCTCCAACCCATTCCACCTCATCCTACAACTTGCAACTACTGCCAAGTTCTCCTCTTCAACTTCCACCATTCCCTTCAAGCTACTGTCAACTGCACAACATAAACCACTTCACTCCCTTCATTCACCATTACTTCATCTCCACTCGCAATCAGCCAGTCCTTCACAACATACAAACCAGTCATAAATTACAACAAATACAAACTGTCACCACTTCGATGGTTCATACACATCCAAACCCATTCAGACACAAACTCCAAAACAACCTTTCTCCCATCTACCAATCTTCCTCACCAAGCACCAATCCCCTTTCTGCATTACACTTCTTCACACACCTCAAGCCATCCTCACAGATTAGCCACAAACAACGGCTACCAACTAGAAACCGGCAACACTATTGCTCCTCACATCATTCATGCTAAAGCCCCAACTCCAACTCTCTGCCTACAACCATAACCTACCATTCAATTTTACCCCCTTCAAACTTCACTACAAAACTCCAATCAACCCTCTCCACGCAAAGCATAACACCACGTATAGCATACCAACGTCCCCAAAATAGCTCTAAAGAACCACTGCAACAAAG
Source organism: Allium sativum (assembly GCA_030737875.1). NCBI lineage: Eukaryota > Viridiplantae > Streptophyta > Magnoliopsida > Asparagales > Amaryllidaceae > Allium > Allium sativum. The sequence continues at coordinate 820,211,291 of CM060924.1, read as the reverse complement.
TCTGAGCAAATCACAACGCTAATTCAATCCCTTCGACTTCTGAAACCATCTTCGCCACCACAAATCGCCTACCGCTACTCCACAAATCAACTCATAAAAACCCGGACGCAAAATAGACTTTGCCATTTTTTTAAAGAGAATTTAGGTATTTCGTGAATGTGTGTGCGTGAGATTAGGGATTTATAACATTGGGCTTTGTCTATTTGTGAAGTCAGGAATCATGTCTGTGTTTAATTTTGAGCTTTGTCTGTTTATGGGCTTGTGTTTTAAACATTGAGCCAGTGTTAGTGCATGATAATTGTTCTTTTCCAGCTTTCTTTTAAATTGTTTTGGGGTTCTCGATTTCATTTTTTTTCCTTTTTTCCTATTTTTAGTCTTAAAAAAAAGGGGTTCTTCTATTTGTTCGATTTATTTGACCCAAAAAAAAGATTTTCTCTTTTGCACTAAGTGTAAATTCACATTTCATTTTTCATTTGTCTTCCACTTGTGTATACATTGTTTTCACTTTTTAGGTTTGCAGAAGACAAATTGCTTGCTACAGCTTCTTTGCTTGGATCTGCTTTGCTCTGGTTGCTTGCTAGTAAATAAATTGTAGCTAAAAAAAGTTGCTAATAATCTGCCCGCTTTGGTATTGTGTGCTTATCTCTTGTTTTTATTTTTCTTGCACTGTTGATTGCTTGCATTTGCATTCACATAAAGAAAAAATAAAAAGCAAAAACAAAACAAAAATTCATTTGTAGTTGCATTGTAGTTCACGTTTAATTTCTGTTTTGCATTCATCTCATTTTATTTTTATTTTATAAGGACCTTGCTATATTTTGACAAACTGGTTACTTTCTAACGAATTATTTCTCGGTGTCTAGACTACGAAAGAGTAATAACCGTTTATATGTATTACGGTGATTCGTAAATATTATACCATTTGTTCCTCTCAAGGTACTTAAACCTTCGGTTGCATTGCTAGGGTGATTCCTGGTGCACCGATAACTCATGTCCGTTAACTGGTTGAGAAATTTTTTGTTGAAATTAATCTAACCGTTATTATATAATTTTAGAAAATTTGTAAATAAGTAATTTGGATTCATATAGTTGCATTAGGTTCATGCATATTTAAAAAAAATACAAAAATCCGAAATCTAAAAAAAACCATTTTCTTTTGTGAATATTTCTTTTTCTCATATCGAAAAAAAAAAACTTTCTTGAAAATGTATCGATTTCCTTATTCCCATGAATTTTATGATAGTTGTGAAAATCAATATAATCCATATAATTTTGCACCAAATTCATATGGATATTCTAATAACAACTATTGTACAAACAATTTGGATTTTACAACACCAACTTATCAAAATTTTCAAAATAATCCTAATTTTGAGCCACAAAATTTTCAAAATCACGACCAACTCTCAAATCTTGAAACAGGTACTGAATCTTTACTTGAAATGTGCACACAACAAAATCAAAGAATAAGTAAATTGTGTAATTCATACTTGGGCAACAATTCAAGTCAAAGTTTTCAAAATAATCAAGATTTGAAATCGCTTCCAAATTCAAATGGTTTTGATTATAAGCCTTGTCAATTCAATTTCGAACTCCAAAATGAATTTCAAATTCAGATTGGAAATATGAATCACTTTACAAATGATTTTGGCAATGAGAATAATTTCAATGATGGTGCGATTAACGATTCTTGTTCTCAACAATTTCAAATTGAAGCTTCTCAAGTTAATAATTATAAATTTGATTTTGTTAAGCAAATAAACGAAATTAACGATAATCACATGAATTTGTTATTTCAAGACTACTTGAATTTTCATGAAAAATTAAATAATCAAAACCGAACATGTGATGAGTCAAATGTTAATCCACCTTTTACCATAATCAACGATCTTCAACTAACAACTTTTGAAATTGATGAAAATCTTAATGAAGTTATTGAAAGCTCTGTAATTGATTTGAATTTAAATTCTCTTGAAAATGAAGACGTCAATCTTCAATTTGGTCTTCTCTTTTAGATTGAAAAATTTAAAAATTTAGCATCTTTAGATTGTCAACCTGACAGAAATGATGAAGTTGTTAACAAATTTTTAACCGAGGACAACTTTGATGAGCGAAAACTTCTTAAACTAATTGACGATAATATTGTTGGGTCTGAAACTGGAAATGAAACATTCGAGAACTTTGAAATTCTTGAGGTTGAAAACAACGAAACTGCTGAACGTGATCTTAAACACAATGATGATATTTCTGAAACTGTTGATACTCCTTGTGACTTGATCGTTTCAACCAAACCTCGCTGTGATCACTTGTTTTTCAATGATAAATTTCTCCATTATATGAACACTTTCTGGAATAACACTGTTTTGAGAAAACACGATTTCAAATTTTACTGAAAATTCATTTGTTTGGTTTTGACTTTAGGTTTACGAATGAACCTTTAGTTAACAAAATTCCAAATATCAACGCAAAGCCAAACAATATTTCTCAAAACAAGTGTGGGGGTAAGGATCATGCACATGTCTCTCAATTTATACATCATCTAAACAAATCAAACTTTTTTTTGGAACTTTTACTGAACCCCGGATCAATGATCTCTCTATAGTTGCTACTGAAATTCAATTCGATTTTAGGATCAATTGTAAGCTCAAAAATTTAAAATTAGCAACTCAAACTTTTGAAAAAACAAAACCTTTTTTTCCAAATCTAAAATATAATATAAAATCCTTTATGATTTGGTTTTCTGGGCTTAATTTTGTCTCATTATCCTTATGAGGCTGATCCATTGGTCCATTATGGACAGGTTCATCTATTCGATGACTGCATATTTTCTACATGCACATTCGGTAAGAAACACTAACCCTCTTTTGTATATATGTAAATATTCTCTTATTAAATAATTTCCTTCCACTAAGATATGTTTGATTGACGACTGTGGGGGCACAGTCTATTTTTAAGTGTAGGAGGGAGTCTCATTTTCATTCTGCTTTGCATACTTTAAGTTTGCATTTTTTTTCTTTAAGAAAAAAAAGAGTTTCGCACTTCTATTTACTACTAAATAAGGCATGATGGATTTAGCATATAATTTTGGACGTTCGATTAAAATGTTTGGAAATTTACTTCTCTTAGCGGATAACGAAAGGAAAGTTTGAATTATGAGCAAATTTGGTGTAACTGATATACTGGAAAATTCGTAGGTGATAAGTATGAAATGTTTTCTGAATTGTAATCCGATTAAATGAATGGTTGAGTTTGACTACTTGCGATAACATTTTAGATCTTTTAAGTGAAGTTGTGCTAAGACGTTCTCGCTTAACTCTCTCTCTTATGTAAAAAAAAGAATGTATATATATAATAATAATAATCCAAGGGTATCCAACATTACTAGTACATATCGCGTTGGTGTGCAAACCCGCCAAACTCTTTCCGACACCTTGTTGACAAAGTCAGCATCGATATACCTTGGTCTCATTTTATGAGTTGGACACCTAAGGATTACCGACCCTCACGTAAGTCGTAATGCAGTGTAGATGTGGTATACCTAGGCATTTGCAAATAATATTCATGTAAATATTTTGTAATAAAGAGAGAGTTATCACTAAAATCCAAGCACACTCTTCACTTATTCGACCTAACTTGTTAACCAAAAGGGAGTTGAGATGTCATTTTACGATTGTTGATATCGATTATAGAATTTATTTCATATTTGCACTATGTTTCTACCAAAACAACTGGCCAAGCTGGAGGAGTTTGTGGCGATAACATGACTTTTGTTTAAAGTTTTGATTAGTAACAGACTCAAATTTCATAGTGACGACCCAAATTTGTGTTAACTCATTCGTGTTATATTTAATAGTAAATTATCCATTTGTAAATATTCCTTTAAAAACTTGCATTCATATTGTAAATATTTTCGAATCTTACATTTTTTAAATATTTTTTTTGCATTTAACTTTTGGATTTTGTGGGTAGTATCCGCTGAAAACCCTCATGAGACAACACCCGTCCTACTGGGGACATCCAGAGGTTTAACGGCTTGCTGCATACACTCAATGCAATCATGCTCCCTACAAAAACGGATTTAGCTTAGTTTTTTACTTTATTCGAGGACGAATAAAAAGATAAGTGTGGGAGTATTTGATGTGCACGTAAAAATCCACATTTATATTCACATATTTATTCTTGTTTAGTTGAATAAATGAACATTTTTGGGTATTTTATATGATCAAACCATGTTTTAAATATTTTCAAAATCATCACTTATTTTGAGAAAAAGTGGTCACTTATGCATGTTTTAATATGTGAAATCTTTTACTTGTTCCTTGTGATTAGCTCTTGTAGGAATTTTGGAGATAAAAGGATATATACACATGAAGAGATGAGGGAAAGCATGCATTTACACAAAAGGAGGCTAATTCATTTTATGGATAGTGGAGACCCACACCTTTCAGTTAGCCCACTTGCTCTTAAGCTTCATATTAAACACTGAGACAAAAGGCCTTATGCATTCTAAATGACTTATTAGTGGCTAATGGCAATTAGACGCTACATGAATGGGCATTTTGGGGATTGCCCAAGGAAAGTGATTAGGGTTTTAGGGTTTCCGATCATGTATATATACCCCTTTGTTTCATGTATTTTGGGATATCCTTTTTGGCAGATGAAAGTGAAAGTGATCAAATAAATAAGAATGGCTTCCAAGCCTATTTCTTTTATGTCTCTCTCATGTCTATTTTAATTTCTATGCTCTACTTTATGTTGGTAGTTTAGATTTTTCTTTTCTGCAAGTAGTGTAACTTTATTTTATGCAATTAGTTAGTATTTAATACCTTTTCTTCATTATTTACTCTTTTTTTCTTCTTCAATGTTGAAATCTAATTGTGTTGAAATAATAACACAAATGAGGAGCTAAACCCCTACAATTTAGGGGTGATGAAGCTTTTCCTCTCATTGGTGTAGATTCAACATAAATTTGTATGAATGATCTCTTTTGGGTTTAATGAGAATGGATGTTTTGTATATTTGTGTTTCATATTGCATTTAATAGCCTCTTTTGTTCATTTCATAACATTGAGGCTATGTTTATGACATAAACAACAAATTGTCTCTTCATCTAAAAATGTGATTATGGCAATGAAATGGGGTTTAAGTTGAAATTTGATGATCTATGTTACTAACCAATAGTAAATAGATGACTTAAATTAGATTTTAGTTTCATTTCAATGTCATGTTTCATTAAAGTTAAAAAGTTAGATTAATTGTGTATTATAACTTGATGGCTTATTTTGTGTTAATTATTAGCGCAAATAAGTTGTGCTTATGTTAATTATTTAATTAACCTTACTTAGATTATTGAGAGATCTTCATATTACTATTTTTTGTTGAACTATGTTGAAAGAGAGAAAAGAGACATTGCCACTAAATTGGTTTTAATCTCATAGTTTCAGTCTATATTTTAGTTTTTTTTTATTTCTATAAGTTAATCAAAATTAAAGTTGGGGTAATTCGATTGAATATAATTAAAATTGTTTCTTTCTCCGTGGATCGACTAGTACTCGCTAACTTACTACAAGTGTACGTCGTGCGCTTGTAGTTTATTACACTTTGCGACGGTTTTCTAATCGATAGAATATTCGTCGTCGAACACCTACTTACTCTTGGCCTGACGCCAACAATCTAACAAAGGCCCACCGAGTGCAGCCGTCCATTTTACAACTTTTGCCTTTGATGTAGGGGTAAAAGAAATTGAACGAAACAAGACTAAGTGTGGCTTGATCGCTCTCCCAATGACGTCTCGAACTCTATCCCTTGTTTTTGACAGGATGAGTGTAATCGATAAGGATATGATCTGATAGTCCCTGATGGCGACCCTTGCCCTAGACGTAGGGGAAAAGGGATGATGCCTAGGCAAGTGTGACCCGACCGCTTTCCCGACTAACTCTAATCCTCGGAACTTGGATATGAGTATGGACTCAGGATGAGTGTGATAGGCGAGCCAAGGTTAAAGACCACTCGATCCCTAACTTTAAACCTGCCTGACAAAGGGAGAGTATAAAGAATGGACTACGACGTCCACAACTCTAACTCTCATGACTTGGGAGAGAGTATAAATGACGGTGTTATGACGTTCACATAAACTCCATCATACTTCGGTAGTGGATAAGAGTATAAAGGACTTACGGACCGGATGTCCGAGTGACTTAGCCTGATTCCCATCGATGTTGGGTACGTGGGCATTGACTTCTAAGCTAACTTCGAACATGTATCGGACGTGACTCACGATTCAAAGTTAATTGGGAACGTATATAGTATAACTCCCCTAGCCGCGACGCTCGGCATTATGACACTTATTCATTCTAAGCAAGATAGGTTTATATACGGATGCAAAGCAAAGATGCGAGGACTACACTCACGCATAGTAACAAAGAGCCACGTTCAGAGGTCTAGTGCTAATGCCTAATGCTAAACTTTCCACACGACTTATGGAAATGATCGAAAGGAGGCCTTGAGAGTGGAATGTTCAATAACATATCAAGCGACTTAAGGTAAAGACCGAAAGGAGGTCTTGAGAGTGATATCTCAAATCGACATACATACCATGCATGACTGACTATAGCCCAAATGCCATGACTCAAGCACTTGGATAACTGAATTACTTAAGCTTTGAATGCCATGCCTCTTTTTTATGCATAGATGTCTAAATTTGAAATGGGTGTCGTCTGACCACCTGTCTTTTGCCATCACCCCAAACTAAGGGCATAATTATTGAAAGTAGTTACAAATGGCATAACTTATTGCCTGCATCTAACTTATGCGTTGATCCCGACAGACCGCATATGGACCACAAAACGAATGCAGAGTGACCTTCCACTGACTGGTCCCAACCTACTTCCTAACTGGAAGGCTTAGATAATGCTTGGCATGAATCATTTATCCTATCTCATACAACAACTGACCCAACTTCGATCCTCAGAGCTTTGATGGGAGAGCAGAAACCAATATGAGCTGGGCGTCACGATAATTCTAACTCTAACTCATGACTTAGCAATAGAGTAAGAATCCTGAGGAAATGTGGATTTGATGCCTGCTCCTCAGCAGAACCCCCACGGCTGGGGGCATGGGCACTAAGCTTTAAGGGGTATAATTCGACTGCCAAATTACGCTACACACATTTACTAACCTTAGAGTTTCATGGGATCCCAGGCTACAACCAAAAGGATGACTCCTCAAGAATAACACGCATACAGCTGAGCAACAAATCATCATCTAGAATCAAATGATAAGTGATGAACCGCAAGTACATTGAATGGAAAACATGTCACCTAGGCATTCAATGTCAAATCCACCGACATTACATTTTTATGCATGGGATCCAACTTAACTTAACATTTCTCTCATCATACGCAAAGCTCTAATTGATGGTTATTGCATACGCAGAATTAAGATGCCCAACAATCCACGGCCTATAAGGAAGGCAGAAGAATGACTAGGACAATGTCCATTTTATATAATTGGCTTATTCTTATGCGATTGACTATGTATAGGGAGAAAATTGAGAATCAGGATCAATTGTCGGGTTAAAGCTTGAGGATCCATACATATTCAACATTTTGGCATACCCAGAAGGGGGAACATATTTACTTAATTCTTGCTTAAGAGGAATTATATAGCTCGTCTTTGGATTAAAGATTGTGAAGCAGAAGAAGGACGGAGTATCTTCTCGCACTTAAGCCAGGAGGCTTCCTCTCATGGTGATCCTTTTGTTTATCTCACTAGAAAGGAGATGGATGACGTTCTAGTTGAATTTCTAGCATGGATGGAGTGGATGAGGATCTCCTTCGTAAGGAAGGAGAAATGATGGACAATTTCTTTGCTCGGATGGAAGGAAGGTCGAGCAACCAAGCATCACTCCCTCCAATAAGTGAAGTTAGGGTAATAACTAACTTTTTGGGTCTCTGAAATCCAAGCCCCAGATCGGTCGATCGCTCTACCACCTATTGGATCGGCTTAGTTCTAAGGTCGACCACATCCTGGTTCAACTCAACTCCCTTAATCAAATAGTTCTGGTACCTTACCACAAACATGACTTATACTGCTTCCCACTCGACCTTGCCAACATGGCGATCCAAGCACAGCTGGAGGAAACAACCCTCTGTCTCTCTAAGACCGCAATACCACATCAGCTCCCAATACAACGGGGGGAACATTGCTGCAAAACACTCTGATATCTCCCCTGGCGGGGGCAAAGTCGAACCCTCAACTGATAATGTTATCCCAGGCTGGTCCAATCCAACCGGTATGGGTATGGTTCGGCCCCATACGCATGCCAACCAAAGGGTACCGGACAATCTGGAACCATACAACGGTAGAACTAATCCTACCATACATCTTATGCAATACATGTATCACATGAAAGTAATATCGGCATCACTTACGGTCATGGCTAAGCGCTTCCCCCTTTATCTGACCTACATCGCTGCTAAGTGGTTCAATAGCTAACAACTAGATTGATCAACAATTGGAACATGTTGGCCACCCGCTTGATCAAGCAATTCTGAGTTTACATATCCCTGCCTAAGAGCATTATGTTCCTCACACCCATTAAGCAGCGATCCTGTGAGACCCACATTCTTTCCTGGAAAGACTCAACGCGACTGTAGCATCGGTAGGCCGACCTGAACTATCGATGGTGCTTATGGCCGCAATGGCCGCTGTCTTGGATAAAACAGACTTCAAAATCTCCCTCTAAAGGGATTCTTCTGGAGACATTGGTGATTTATACTATGAGGCAGACAGATTCCTCTGGCAAGTGGATGCTAATATTGAGACTGATATTCTCGATGTGCTTTCCATAAAGGATGGAGGACCATCCGCCGCTAGCCAGAACATAGGAAATCCCAGGAAAAGCATGATAGGAAAGTGCGGTTCCGGAGACAACCAATTTTAGTGATCAAGTCTACTATTTTGTTTGTTAAGCTCAAGGGAACCGAACATAAGGAACAAACTCAATAGGAGTATGATGACTATTTTGGACTATGTTGAGACATGAAAAAGGGGGGCCAACTAACTCCCTAACAGTGTTCATTTGTTTTCAATTTTATGAGCTTATTCAACTCTACGACTAATCAGATAAGACTAATTAAGTTCACTAATGCTCAATGAGGTGATCCTCACTTTCCGATAAAGTGAAGGGACAATGCCTAGGAAAATGTGATTTGACAGCTTGCGTGTTCAACTGTAATCCTTGCTGACTCGAGAGTGAGTATAAAACGACTTGGGTTGGCTAAGACCACTAAACCCGCAACTCTAGCCTGAGACAACGACGGAGAGCATAAAAGCTTAAGGATTAGATGTCTGGTTGACTTAGCTCAGCCCACACCGATGCTGGGGGCATAAGCACTGACCTCACTTTTCCCTTACCGACGCTAGGGGAATGAGCGTCGACTTACAGATTGATTTTGAGCACGTCCTTGACTTGGAATGTGATTCAAAAGATATTGTACCTTCGGACTACGACATGACTTGACTTACTCATTCAAGCGAGGCAGCTTATGAGTTAAGTATTACATTAAAGACTAAAATCACAAGTACATTGAGTGGAGAGCGAGACTAACTTTTCTACTGCCTTATGATTTTGACAATCAACTAAACATTGGCTCACATGATTTCAACAATATCACGTACTACCTCGTACGTGATCATTGGACCGTAAAAACGAACCAGAGTGACTATGGTTTTCTGACTTTTAATTTATATGATCTAAGGCAATCATGAATTCCTAGATTAACATTCTGATGTTGGGATAGTCCCAAACCATATGCAAATGTCAAACTCATACACCATTTCAGAAGTGCTCCATCCCAAAATCCACATGCTCGCTCAGAGTTTGAAAGTTTCCATACTATCTCATGGCTTGAATAACTTCATCATACACTAGCTTATATGTAACAGATGATTTGACTAGACCATGCTTTTGACTTGTGAAGGAAGACGACATCGTTCGGAAATGACCTGTTTGTGTACAATCACACGCGGGAGCAAACGACATGCTAGGACTCATGGCAAGTAAATCCAATCTCCCGATTTGACGGAGCTTGGATGCTTATTAATTCATCTCAACTATTCCAATCAACGATTTTGGCTTGTTAAACGCTATTGAATGCAGTGCGGCAAATGACAAGCTATTTCCACAGACAGAATAATCCAAGTACGATGAGTTCTCAAAAGGACTTGACTATTTGTTATAACCATTCAATAGACTAAACAACTTGTATGGCAGTGGAGCTCAATAGATTCAAGGCTTGTCCCGTTTACGACGCAACATACTATGTGGGGCATAAGATTGTACCGAGCATGGTGATGCGAAGCTGGGCGGAGCCGAAGTTGGATTCTGGAAATGATCGGTGCGTGTTGCGCAATATTTTGGGAGTGATTGACGCGTGCTAGTTGAGCGGTATCTGGTGTTGGTGAACTTTGTATTCGAGGGATACGAAATTCGGCTAGCGATCCGACCTGATTCCTCTAGTACTTGAACCATGATTTGCTCGATCCGTCTACACTGCTCTGAGTGTGTACATCTAACCCGAGGCTTGTATAGTTCGAGAGTAGTTTGACGATCCATGACGATTATCCTTGCGCGACCTCATCTTGGCTTGATTCTTAAGGATGTTGGCGACACTTATGGGTCGTTGAACCGCGCGATGGGCCGAGTCGTGTGGGCCTAGACTTCTTCTAGTCACCGGACCAAAATGTCGGTTAATAATATTGTAATTATGTATTTTTGGTAACGCATTTCTAGCACAACAATATATATTGTGGCGACTAATCTACAACACATATAAGTGTTGGCGATTGAAAAAAATGAGTGTTACTAAATGGCGGTTATGGTGTAGTGCATTTGTTTGTTATACTGCAAAGAAACAAAGAAATTTATCAAAGTTCAAGTAAATAACCAACAATGGAATAATTCAAAATATAATAAAAAACAATTTTTTTAACATCATGATAAACACTTGAACAAGTGTCTCTAATAGCCTAATCTTTCCTAGATTATCAGTACTTATCTTCCACCTATCCTATGGGTTGTTTTTAGGAGGGGAACAATAATATTGTTTTAATGACTGGTAAATTATACATTTTAGTACATAAAACTACATATGCCAATTATTCATCATTTTTTATACTAGGTTTATTAATGTCGTTCAGACTTCATTATTGCGTGCATACCGCACTCATCTGCTACCCAGTAGATCTAACCTAATACACACACACGCGCGCATATATATATATATATATATATATATATATATATATATATATATATACACACATATATAATTTTCAAAAAATATATGTATGTATATACACACATTTATAAATGTATTTCTTTCGACCGCCAAGGCCCTAAATACTATCGTTCGTATCTTTCGCAATTATCTAGCGGGGATCGGTCGTCTCATCATGTTATGATACCGCCATCCTATAGTATAAGAACGCATAAGCTACATCTACAATGGACAGTCCTATGCCTACGCTACATTAGGGATGAGTATGTCATTGTCCTATCATAAAACATTCCGAATCCTACTAACAAGTCATTATATTGTTCATGCTGCATGGGATTCAGTCAAGGATTTACCCTAAGGTCCTTTTTGTATTGTGGACCAGCTTCGTACAACCACCGATTTTCTAGTTTGGAAAGTACCTCTTGATACAAATTAATAGCTTTACCCTTAAGCAAACAATCTAAATCACACTACAAGAGAAAGTAGAATAGACATCACAGTTTTAACATCAATCGTAAATTCAGCCGATGTCAAAATGTTTTTTAGCATTGGTAATTTTTAAAGTGCTTTTGTTGGTTTCTCAGACATCGATTTATTGAACGACTGATGTCTTAAATACACGAACTTAGGCCATACCAAAAATCTCGGCTATTACATCACTTATTAAAATAGCTGTTGTTTATTACAACACTTGTTAAATGTATTATTCTTAATGATTAATAATTGGTAAATTATATTTAATATTTATTAATTATGTATTATTGCTGGGATGGATTGTACCCAAAATACAGGACGGTTGACGTCCCGGACGGGAATATCTTTTTTCTTAGCAAAATACAAATTAGAAAAAAAAATCTTACATTAATAATTAAATTGAAATGTGCTTTAACATCAGTTTCTATGCATCATTTACATCAGCTTCATGCGTGATGTTAAAGGTCTTATAATTTGCTTTCCTTGTCAATCCGCACCAACCATAACTATATCTAACCGTTGATCACTTCTCCTAATCTGCAACCATCAAAACCCTCCAATCAGCCTCTTCCTCGTCATCAGTAATTTCCCTCTTCACGTTTCAACACTCCTGCTTCACTTTTCACCACCTTTGCATTTTTATTTTTCAGCACAGACCAAATCTATTTCTTTCGCATTCCAAATCGTGATTCCCTTCCCCTTTCTACATTGAATCGAAACTGTTTCTTCCCTCAATCAAAATTCAAACCTCATTCAGGAAAAAGGGGAAATTGAAGTCGCGATCCATCCTACCCAATACAATTTCCCTCGTGTCTTCGATCTAAGATGGCTTGTGATCGAAAGCTTCTGACTTTGCTTTGCGATTTGAAGATGCGGCTTTCTTGAGATATTATGAAATGAAAATTAGGTATACGATTTCTTCCCCTCTCGAATTTTTGCTTTGCTCAAATTCGTGTGTTGCCTGTGATGAATTGGGTATTATATAGGATAAAAATCCTATAAAACATTGGATTTTGATTTTATTCATTGCTATTTTCCATCAATGTATCTTATGCAGGGGAATAGCTAAAAGAGTACATTTTTGGGCTATTAAAAAAACCATGTATAAAAGGGTAGCTGGATTTTCAGTTCAATTATCTGAACTTTTTAATCATTAACTATATTGTTTACTGATTTCACAAGTTGTTTGATATTCCCTCATTTGTTTGAGTCATCGTTATCTGTTACTGTTGTAATAACCCGAAAATCCGAGCCAATTTAAAATTTTTATTTTGGAAATTTTGATGAATTTTGAATATTTAAAATGAATTATTTTAAATAATGACGATGAGAAATTTATTTCGAATATAATTCGAACGTATATATTTATATAGATCGTCTTTAGAATATAAATATTTATTTTAAATTATAAAAGGAATTGAAAATGGCGCGGTAGTTTGAAAATTCGATTTCAAATTTCAAATGAATGTACAGGATTCAAAGTAAACCGTATTTTGGCAAAACAAAAAATATTAGAATATATTAGAGAATATCTTTCCAACGAATCCGAAAAATCAAAATTTCATAGCGGGGATAAAAAGTTATGTCCAGTTGAAAATTCAGAATAGTTGCTATGGAATTCTAGCCCTTAAAAATGGAAATTTTGCAAACGACCTTCGTTTTCGACAAAACCACTTTTGTTGGAACCGGGATGTCAAATTATTGCTAGATTCCAAAATTCATAATTTTTTGAATCAATATGTGAGCGTGGCGAAGTTAAACGTGTTTTAACAGTTTCAGTCAATTTCGATCGACTAGAAAATGACCACTTTTCAAACGGTCTCAGAATTTGACGAAATTAGTTTTGTTAGGACCGTATCGTCAATACGAAGCTAGAAATAATTTTTCTATAATTTTCAAAGTCAGTATGTGGCCCCGGTAAATTGAAATGTGCGTTCAAATTCAACATACGTTGATTTATATTTTAAATTTAGTAGAAACTGTTCAAAACATTAGAATTGGCTAACGAAACATATCCCATCGTGTTCGGGATAGGGGTAATTTTCTATAGACGACAGTGGTTGGGTTCGATTCCGGGTCCGAATGAAAACTTAACTTTATGGGGATAAATTAAATAATATATATATTATAATATAATGGGCCAAGCCCTTTTCCCCAACACACCAAGTCAACGCGCCTCCCTTTTCCATTCTTCCTCTAATCGGGTTTTACAGAACGAGATTTAAAAAAAAGAGCGACGAGGGGGAGGAACCGCCGCTCCTTACACCGCGCCCAGCACTGGCCGCCGTCGCCTTCGCCGAGGGCACCTCTGATCCCTACCGTGCCTTTCCCTCCCCATTCCTGAAACCCTAGCGCCCCTTTCAAGCCTTAAGCCACTACCGCCACCCCCCTCGAGCCGCCGCCACATCGTCAAATCCTCCTCCCCCCTCCCGACCTACTGACCTCCGCGCCATCCTCCACCCCAAACAGTCCAATGTAAGTTTTATTATATTTTTATTTATTTTAGGCAATTAAAAATATGATTTTTAAATAATATACTTTGTTTTTAAGGTGTAAACTTTATTTTTAAGCAACGAATACATAAAGATATGATTCTTAGAAAGGTTAGATTTTTGATTAGAAAAAGTATAGGATTTTATTATATTTTTATATAGAATAAAGATTATATTTTTATATAGAATAAAGATTGTATTTTTATATAGAATAAAGATTATATTTTTAAATATATAAATGTTTGATTTTTATAATATTTTCATTGCGATAAAAATGTGATTTTTATATATGGAGTAGCGCTATAAAAATGTGATTTTTATATACGGAGTAGCGTTATAAAAATGTGATTTTTACTATATACAGCGTGGAAAAGATTGCATTAGAATCGGCTGAAACAAATCCCAACTGAACCGTTCAGAAAGATAGAATGGAGTAGTAGGACCCTCAGTGAGAACATCTCACTTTTAATTTGTTTTCTAGTTAAAATATATATACTAGGATGCAGACAGTGCTTAGCAGGGCCCGACACCCGTCGTCCACAGACCATGGATGACTTGTATGTTTGATTGATCTGTTGTGAAAATTGATTGTGTGTGGTGGAATGAAATAAAATATTTTATAGTTAAAAATATAATTTTTAACGTGTGTATAAAATGAAATAAATATTCATTTACAAATCAGACAATTTGTTTATGTACACTGATTTGACTGATATTGATTGGGACGATAAATTTTATACATTGCCCAGCTGCACAAATAAAAATCTGTGTTTGTTTATTTGAAACCCCATACGGGTGTTGGGATGATATTTGGCGTACACTAATCCAAATTATTTAGCTGTATGTCGATCGATTAGTTGACAAACCGTGTAAGCGTTAATTATTTATATTTAATGCTTATGCAGTTGTGTAGTGCACTCTGGATGATGGTTGATTGTTTATCATTGCTATTATATACATGTTTTGTAGGGAATCCATATAATTGACATTATATGGTAATTGATTGTGCCTCATTCCAATTTGGAAAATAAAGAATATTATAAAAAGAAAATTCATGTGTTGAATAAAATATATATTCATGTGTTGAATAAAAGAAAATTCCTGTGTTGAATAAAATATATCTTCATGTGTTGAATAAATGAAAATTCATGTGTTGAGCAAAATATTGATACAATAAAGTTCACATTTTTATTGTAAGTAAGAATTAGCAAATATTCATGTGTTGAATAAAATATATATTCATGTGTTGAAGAAAATACTCATTTGTTGAATACAATAACGAAGTTATTGAAATATATAAAGCCGTGTTGATTAGATATACGTCATTTTGGCGCGAACGATATTTATATCGAATATATTCGTTTTTATAATGAATATAGAAAAGGAAGTGATATCAAAATATAACGTTTTGAAAATATTATCATTCATATATTAATGATATGGAATATTCAATTTTGACCCGAAATTGAATATGAAGTGAAATTGTTTTGAAAACGAATTTAAAGCGATTTATAAAATACGTTTTGAAAGGAAATCGACGTAATATATATAGTATATATAATATATATAATGGCCTGAATAGAAAGCGCCGCGCTGCGACAATTCGCGAATTTCGACCATTGACTTTGAATGGACATTATGGGAGATCCGACCATCGGATTCTCTTAAAACCGGAATCATTGGGTTCGTATCGAAAAGAGCTTTATAACAATACAAGAAATTAGAAATCTAATGGTTGGATTTGGAGTTATGTCCAAATCAAATTTGGAAAAGGTCGCTGTAAGTGCAGTTCGATGGCCATTGATGGAAATCGACTGTACGGCCTTGATAAAATTATTAAAAATATCAATAATTAGTGTAAAATCATAAGAAATGATTTGGAAAGAATTGGGATGAAAAAATCCATATGTGAAAATATAAAAATAGATTTTTATCGAAATGAACTAGTTTTGAACTAGAATCATAATCCATTTATTTTTGAAATAAATAAATTTTATTTGAATGGGTTTTAAAAGTAACAAGAATTTCCAATAATTGAATTGGAATGGATTTGAATCGAAATTGTCTTTGGAATATTTCGATATTGGATTTCGTGATTATACAGATATTGTTATGGAAATTTGAAAGATATATTTATATCGTTATTTCCAATACGATATTTGTTGGTCGTAGAATTTGATATTGAATATAAGCCGATATATTTTCTATTCAGAGCTTTGTATTTATTATCAAATGGGATTTGGGTTTGTCATGAATGGGGTCTTCATTTACACTGTTCTTAAACCCAGTTGAGAAAAAGATTAAATCTTTTTATTTATATTTAATGAAGTATACCAATTAGATAATATTTAATTGTAATTGAATTGGAATTGATTTTTAGGTTTATCATGAACGGTGTTTTAAATAACACTTGTTCTTTAACCCGATAATTAATGGAATGTGAATTGGGTTTGTTGTGAACTGTGTTTTAACGACATTCGTTCTTTAACCTGATTTACAGTGAAATGTGATTTGGAATTTATAAATCTTTTGTTAAGATTTAAAGGAGATTTTCCAAAGTAAAGTTTTCCAATTTAATAAAATAAATTAGAATGGAATGGAATTCGATTTGGGAATAATCGAAGTGAATTTTTGTGGAGGAAGACAACTAATATATCTGGAATTTAAAAGGCTTTGCCATTATTCCATTTATATCATTAGTCGGATATGGAAGTTTATATCAATTATATATATATCGATTTGTTTTCCATGGAGATTCCATTGTAAATGGAATGTGATTTTGGGTTGTTGAAACACCCCACCTCCGTTAGGGTCACTCTCAAAGGGAATGCCCTAATTTTGGTGGAGGTTTATAAGTATAAGTCACAGATACACAAGACGGATATAAATACACATATTTTTGAACAGCGGAAAACAACAGCAATTTTTATTTCAACAAAATACGTGTTACACAAACAATGTCATAATTTGTCTTACAATACTTCCAAAAACATAACATCTTCATAACTGTCTTGATTACATTATTTAAAGAAGCATAAAAACATAAGTAAACTGCATAAGTCCCATAATTGCTGTCCAAAGCCATAGTCCAAAACGAAAAAGATCCAAGCAATACATTCTTTTTCTTCAAGCTGGATGTGAAAACTGGTCAAGCTGCGGCATTCCCTCCCTGTGGACCTGGGGGGGGGGGACGAAAGAAAATTAGAGTCAGACATAAAGCCTGAGTAAGTCTAGGACTATTCAGTCTATGAATAAAGAACTGGGCATGATAAGTATAAACTGGAAATGGGAAAGTACCATAAACAAGTTAAGTTGTCTAGAGTCGAATATACTTATCGTACCCTGTATTAATCTCTGCATCCATATAAACTAGTTCCCAACAGGCACCCCATAATCAGGGTGAAGTGATCCGTTTCTAATGATCGGCTCCTACTCGCATAGTTACACGTGTCTTACGGCCCCCGATGTTGTAGTTACCTATGCTGGTCCCACCATAGGGTGTATCAAGTCCCATGGTGGCGGCCCGACACAATTCTAGAATGCACAGGTATACTACTGGTGCCCAGTGCCTTATTTTTCTACGCCGAAGTGTGTGCACGCCCGCACCCCGTTAGAACCTACACTGCTGCACCACCGCCGTCGATTTGACCTCTTACAGTCAGCCCAGTAATCGTGCCCCACCCTGCCTAGTTCAGGGTATCCCGATACACCTTGTAGGGTTACTGCTGAAAAGGGTCCCCCGCTACTAGGTTTTCTATTTCTAGCCAACATGCTAAGTTGGTTAAGTGTTTTATAAACCTAACCCCCAATCAGTCTGTATAGTTTAGCATGTTCCATTTTGATTAAGTATTAATTCAATTTACTTAATCCTATCAATCCTGACTCAGCCTTAATTGTCTTATTAAAGCCTCGACCTCGCACATTAGACAAGTATTGTTGTGGCTGCCTGTTGCCAGTTGGGTCCGGGCAGTCTTACGCCACAACTCAGTCTAACCTCGGGTCCTTATTGGGCTCCGTGTTTAACCACCCACATTGGATAGGTATTGTTGTGACTACTGGACAGCCGGGCGGTTCCGGGCAGGTTTACATCACAACTCAATCCAACCTCGGGTTAAACACATCGTATTTTCTAAATTTACATATTTTGTCTCTTTTCTTTTTATTTGTAAATATTTGCGGCCCATTATTCAAATTCATCTTTATTGGGTAAAATTAATTTATACCACTTAATTGTTTTTCAAGGTTGTTGGCATGCGTCAAACATGGCAACACATATGTTCTATATTTTAACCCAATCGTCATTACCTCCGTTTTATACATTCGCTACAATATAACATATGTTGGGTTTAACATTTAAACCCAACTTAGCCACATGAAAAGGGGGAGGCTTAGAACATGGTGTTTATATATTCTAAGTAACATAAAAAGGGGAGTGTGAACGCATGAACTTGCAACATAGCGAACTAATTAACATAAGTTTGGCACTTGTGAACTTGCATTGTAATAGCATATAATCATGGCATAAACATACCTAAACATGAAATCATGGGTTTTGATCTATTCATATAATCATGGCATAAACATACCTAAACATGAAATCATGGTTTTAAATCTATCCATGCAAACTTGCAATTGGAATGTAAATCTAACTTAGCTATGTGTCACATATATTATCATATGATTTTGATAACAACATAGGCCTAAAACATGTTTTTCAATTAGGCATAACACCAAGCATAGTTTAGTCATGTTCATAGAGTCAACACAAGTTCACTAAGATGCTTACTTTTGTCTCTAATACAAAAGTATGGTTTTACACTTGAATCATGATGCCAATTCCGACATAAATTCACATAAGTCATAATACCCAAATGGATCCAACTACATTAAAAGTGATTATAATATATATTATGTTGGCATAATAGTGAATCATACACTTGCATGAATCTCAATTAAACTACCATAAACATGTAGTTGTCAACTTCCAACATGAATCACATACTTGCAAATATCCAATCGTTATACCACAACATTCCAAATCGTTTAGAATCAAAGCAACCTACAAATATAGATTATTATCACCACAAATCAAATACAATTCTATTTCTCATTTTACACAAATCAAAACACAATTATTTATTCACATCAGAATAGCACTCTACTTACAACGTATGACGAATCTTCAATTCAGGAATCTGAATTCTGAATTTGGAGATGTTATCCTTTGTTGTAGGCGTTGTTTTGATTTAATTGACGTTTCTTTAAGCTGTCGAATTGTCTCCTAATTGTCTCTCAATTTTGACGGCTATTCATAGTCTTTCCTCAGCAGCATGACGGTCTCATCTTCATTTTTGTTTGTGTGAATTAGGTGGAGTCTTAGGTCCTTTTTATAGAGTTTGTGAGTTGATTAGGACCGTCGATGGAGCTTGGTTTAATAATAGCCGTTCGTTTGAAGGAGAGACCAATCAGGAGCTGACACCTAGCCCTAGTGACAAGGAAAGGCTCAGGAATTCGGCCAAGCACAGACCAGGCCAGTCAGGGGGGCTGGGTTTGACCTGGCTCAGGGGCCAGGTCGACCCCCCAGTCGACCCCCAGGTCGACTATGTAGTCGACCTGGGTAGCCCAGGTCGACTACCCAGTCGACCTGGGTGCCTTGGGCAGGAAAATTCCCACCCTGGCTAATCTGGCCCGATTTTTGAAATTTAAATTTGTTTTCTGAGCTGTTTTTGTCTGTTTGAATTTTAAACTGAGTTCTGAAACTTCCGAAGACCATATCTCCCTCATACGGAGTCCGTTTTACGCAAACTCGGACTCTATCTCAAGCAGAATTCCGAGACAAACGCAATGGCGTAACCTGTTTCCCTTAATTCTTTGATTTGAAATTAGTTATACTTTATTTTGTGAATTTCACTGTTATAGAATACACGGGGTGTTACATTCTCCCCCACTTATAAGGATTTCGTCCCTGAAATCTCCAAGTTCAGGAAGAATGTACGTCCTAACATCCAAACATCCATCTACTCATCCATCAAACACGAGCATCCATTGTCCTTAAAAGACTTCTAATGCTTCATGATCATATGCGAAGTGTGTGTACATGTACTTATCTAATGCAAAATCAGTCGGTCTACTGATTCAGTTGACCTCCTTAATGCAAATTATGTAAGTGCCATGAATCCATTATGTATGCAAATTCTCCTATTCATGATTCTACATGAGTGCACAATCATTCATATAAATGCAACATCCATATGACAACACATTAAACTTCAACCATATACGAATAAATACATTTATGCAATATGAAGTGACTGAGCCGATCTAAAATCTAGATTGTGTGTGTATATGCAAACACGAGCAACCACTAGCAATCACTTGCAACCACTTGCAACCATCATCCATAACATGTTTCAATTACATGTTTTCATCCAAAGAGTTTCTACCAAAAAGATAAGGTCGAGGAGATATACCTAAAAAGATAGATAAAAGCGCAACTTAAGGAAAAAGAAAGATCAAAGATGTACCCTCGAAAAGAAAAGGGTAGGCTGCGCGTATTCTAGCTTCAGTTTCCCAAGTTGCGTCTCCCTCAGCGTCGCTCCACTGAACTTTGACGAGCTTGACTTCGCGGTTGCGTAGCTTCTTCAATTCCGTTCCTAATATGCGGGTTGGAACTTTCCTCATGGTTGCTTCGCGTTCCACTTCAGCTTCTTCTAGGATATTTGGCTCTACCACTTCAGCAGATTCATGTAGACATTTTCGGAGGTGCGAAACATGGAAAACGTTGTGAACTCCGGCCAGCTTTTCAGGTAGCTCTAATCTATAGGCCATTTACCCAATTTTCTCAATGGTAGGAAACGGTCCTACGAACCTTGGTGCTAGCTTTCCTGTGGTTCCAAAACGAACAACGTTCCTTAGCGGGGATACCTTAAGAAAAACTCTGTCCCCAACCTCAAATTCAAGGTCGGTCCTCCTCTTGTCGGCGTAGGATTTTTGTCTGTCTTGGGCTGTCTTCATTCTTCTCCGTATTAAGTCTACTTTTTCTGAAGTCTCTCGTATCATATCTGGTCCAAGTATGAGCTTGTCAGTAGACTCCCACCAACAAGTGGGCGATCGGCACGGTCTTCCATATAAAGCTTCGAAGGGCGCCATTCCGATGGTTGCTTGGTAGCTGTTGTTGTAGGCAAATTCCACCAAAGGAAGATGGTCTTCCCACGTCCCTCCGAAGTCAAGGACGCACAGTCTTAAAAGGTCCTCCAAAACTCTATTCACTCTTTCTGTCTGGCCGTCGGTTTGGGGATGATAGGCTGTGCTTAAGCATAACTGTGTGCCTACCGCTTCTTGCAGACTCCGCCAAAACTCACTTGTGAAGATAGGGTCTCGGTCACTAACAATGCTAGATGGTATTCCATGGAGTCGAATAATTTCCTTGAGGTAAAGAGATGCTAGGGATGAGGCAGTTCTTTTACTTTTGACAGGTAAAAAGTGGGCGCTTTTAGTAAGCCTATCCACTATTACCTAAATGCTAGTGTTGCCTCTTCTAGACCTAGGCAGCCCATCAATGAAGTCCATTGAGATGCTATCCCACTTCCACTGCTGGACCTCTAGAGGATGGAGCAGACCACCAGGCTTTTTCTGTTCCGCCTTAACCTGTTGGCACACCATACACTTAGAAACGAAATCTGCCACGTCCTTCTTCATGCCGTTCCAAAAGAAAGTTCTCTTTATGTCCTTGTACATTTTATCTCCGCCTGGATGTATCGTCATCTTGGAGTGATGTGCTTCCTCGAGAACCTTATTTACTAAATCCCTTGTCTGTGGGACGCATAGTCTTCCGTCTCGCCTTAGCCAACCCTTGTCGTCGATGGAGTATCTGCTGAGGTGACTTGAAGTCTCACCCCTAATGAGCCTATTAATCGTCTCCACAAGCTGAGGGTCTACGCCTTGTGCTGTCCCTATTGCGTCCACTAAAGTCGGGCGTACTTCGAGAGATGCTAGCAAGCCCGGTACAAAATTGGAGGAGGGCCTAAAGTCAAAGCTGGCTATAAACTCTAGGCTTTGTCTTTCAACAAACAACGGACTTAGGGTTAGTTTCTTTCGGCTCAACGCGTCTGCCACTACGTTACCTTTGCCCGGAGTGTAGGAGATCTCGAAATCGTACGAGGCAAGAAACTCCATCCATCTCTGTTGCCTCAAGTTAAGATCTTTCTGCGAGAAAAGATATTTCAACGATTTATGGTCAGTGTAAAGTTCGAACTTCACACCTAGGAGATAGTGTCGCCAAGACTTGAGTGCAAAGACGATGGCAGCTAACTCAAGATCATGGGTCGGGTAGTTCTTTTCATGCACTTTCAACTGCCTTCCACCATAAGCTACTACCCTTCCTTCTTGCATTAAGACAGCGCCTAGCCCTGTCCTACATGCATCTGTATAAACTGTGAACATCTTGCTTCCATCTGGCAACGTCAAAACTGGGGCTGTTGTAAGAGCCCTTTTTAGTCGTTGGAAAGCAAATTCGCAATCCAAGTCCCAATTGAACACTAGATTCTTCTTGGTCAGCTTTGTGAGTGGAGCTGATATCTTTGCAAAGTCTCTGATGAATTTCCAATAGAAGCCTGCTAGCCCGAGAAAGCTTCGGGCTTCTGTTGCGTTCTTTGGTGTCTTCCAGTCCTGCACCGCTACTACCTTAGCCGGGTCTACAGCTAACCCTTCTTTGGATACTATGTGCCCAAGGAACCTCACTTCTTCTCTCCAAAAGTGGCATTTGGCGAATTTGGCTTTTAGCTGATGGACTCACAGAGTTTCCATGATTGCCCTTAGGTGCTGAGCATGCTCTTCTTCACTCTTTGAGAAGATCAAGATATCGTCTACGAAGACCACTACGAACTTATTGAGGAAATCTCTGAACACCCTTCTCATTAGGTCCACGAAGTAAGCGGGTGCGTTTGTCAAGTCGAAAGGCATGACAAGCCATTCAAAGAAGCCGTCTGGGGTTCTGAATGTTGTCTTATCGATACTATCTTCAGCCACCCTTAGCTGATGAAATCCGGTCGCTAAATCGAGTTGGGAGAAAACAGACACTCCTACAAGCTGATCAAACAGATCGTCAATTCTGGGGAGAGGGTGCATATTCTTTTTCGTTAGCTTGTTGAGCTCCCTATAGTCAACACATAGACGGAGTGAACCATCCGCCTTTGTAGTGAACACCACTGGAGCGCCCCATTCTGAAATGCTCCTTCTAATGAACCCCTTTTCTAGAAGCTCTTTAATCTGTTTACTGAGCTCTTTCCTTTCTCGTGGAGCCATGTGTCTAACGGGCAACGCAACGGGCTTTGCATTATCTACAAGATATATGTGGAAGTCTATTTCCCGTTTCGGAGGTAAGCCCTTCACCTCTTCGAAGACATCTGGATATTCACGGACCACTTTAACCGATTGAAACTCTCAACAGAAGCATCTAGCGATTCAAGATAACTAAGCATAACCGCGTACGTTTACAAGTAATTTCCAGAGTGTTACCGAGTTGGGTCAGAAGCCTAACCACCCTTTACTCACAATCCAGGATGGCACCATTACTGGATAGCCAATCCATGCCCAAAATCAAACCATATCCCGAAAAGCCCAAAACAAAGGCACTACATTTAAATTCTACGCTTAGAATAGAAATTTTCAATCCCACATAGATCATAGATAAATAAGCTGGGCCCCCAACTGGATTTGAAACAATTAAGGGGTCCTCTACCATTCTAGTTTCTAGGTGCAGAGATTCTACTAAAGCAGATGAGATAAAGGAGTGTGATGCGCCAGAATCAAATAAAGTGCGAACTGGGTGATCATAAAGATAAACTACACTTTCTACAGAAGTATTTATACCTCGCTGCTGCAGAGGTGGCGCTTCTAGCGCATGAACTTGTGCCCCTGAGGTGGATCCAGCCCTCTGCCCTCGCTTCTTTGGGCAATCCTTAGCCAGGTGGCCTGTCTCATTGCAAGAAAAGCACCCACCATTCATCTTGGCCTTCTTTTTCCGGCAATCTTTCACTAAGTGCCCCACTTTGCCACAGAAATTACACTTCCTCTTCTCTTTGTTGTCTTTCCCACCCTTCTTGAAGTCTGTCTTCTTAGGCTGTAAACCCTCTTTCTTCCCTTGAGAGCTTTCTGCCTTTGTCTCCTTCTTGCCCTTATCCTCTTCGTTCAGCAATGCCATCTGCACCAACCTTTCATACGTAGTTCTCATGGGTATATGGGTCATGACCAAACTGTGTAATGGCTCATTCAATCCTTTGACAAAGCAGAGAGCCTTTTTGTGTGGAGTGTTGACTAGGTCCAGTCCGAACCTAGCCAGCTGATCGAACCGATTAACATACTCTTTGACTGTCATATTCCCTTGCTTAAGAAATAAGAATTTTTCCAACCGAAGTCTCCTTTCAGCTTCTGAGAGAAATTTAGCCTCAAACCTTGCCCTAAAGTCCTCCCATGTTTCCACTGGTTTTTCTGTATTGGTGACTTCCCACCAGTAGGAAGCCTCGCCTTTAAGTAGCCATACTGCCAGTTGTACCTTCTGCCTATCTTCTACCTCAAAGATGACGAATAAATCCTTGGTTTCCTTCAGCCAATTCCTGGCTACCACGAAGGACTCGGTTCCATGAAAGTCCTTTCCTCCCATAGCTTTAAAATCTTTACATATCTTAGCAAAAGTATTTCCCCGCGGAGGAGGTGGAGGAAGAGGTGCTGCTGCAGCTGGATGATTTCCTGCAGCTGGAGGAGGAGGAACAGTGGGACCTGGCTGATTGGCCCTTGCTTCTAAGAATCGTCTAAACCAACCAGGTATTGGTACACCCTCTGGCAAGTTAAGTTCTTCGGACATGCGGAAAAAAAAGGATAGATTCAAAACGAAGGATAAAAGATAGTACCTATGGCTTTGAGGGACTTTGCCTTTTTAAAATAAAATAACATTTTATCTTTAAAAATGCTTCTTTAAATTTTCTTTTGAAAATAAATTTTCAAAACTTTTTATCTTATCTGGTAAACCTATGCTCTGATACCAAGTGAAACACCCCACCTCCGTTAGGGTCACTCTCAAAGGGAATGCCCTAATTTTGGTGGAGGTTTATAAGTATAAGTCACAGATACACAAGACGGATATAAATACACATATTTTTGAATAGCGGAAAACAACATTATTTTTTATTTCAACAAAATACGTGTTACACAAACCATGTCATAATTTGTCTTACAATACTTCCAAAAACATAACATCTTCATATCTGTCTTGATTACATTATTTAAAGAAACATAAAAACATAAGTAAACTGCATAAGTCCCATAATTGCTGTCTAAAGCCATAGTCCAAAACGAAAAAGATCCAAGCAATACATTCTTTTTCTTCAAGCTGGATGTGAAAATTGGTCAAGCTGCGGTATTCCCTCCCTGTGGACCTGAGGGGGGTGGGAAACGAAAGAAAAGAAGACGAAAGAAAAGTAGAGTCAGACATAAACCCTGAGTAAGTCTAGGACTATTCAGTCTATGAATAAAGAACTGGGCATGATAAGTATAAACTGGAAATGGGAAAGTACCATAAACAAGTTAAGTTGTCTAGAGTCGAATATACTTATCGTACCCTGTATTAATCTCTGCATCCATATAAACTAGTTCCCAACAGGCACCCCATAATCAGGGTGAAGTGATCCGTTTCTAATGATCGGCTCCTACTCGCATAGTTACACGTGTCTTACGGCCCCCGATGTTGTAGTTACCTATGCTGGTCCCACCATGGGGTGTATCAAGTCCCATGGTGGCGGCCCGACACAATTCTAGAATGCACAGGTATACTACTGGTGCCCAGTGCCTTATTTTTCTACGCCGGAGTGTGTGCACGCCCACACCCCGTTAGAACCTACACTGCTGCACCACCGCCGTCAATTTGACCTCTTACAGTCAGCCCAGTAATCGTGCCCTACCCTGCCTAGTTTAGGGTATCCCGATACACCTTGTAGGGTTACTGCTGAAAAGGGTCCCCCGCTACTAGGTTTTCTATTTCTAGCCAATATGCTAAGTTGGTTAAGTGTTTTGTAAACCTAACCCCCAATCAGTCTGTATAGTTTAGCATGTTTCATTTTGATTAAGTATTAATTCAATTTACTTAATCCTATCAATCCTGACTCAGCCTTAATTGTCTTATTAAAGCCTCGACCTCTCACATTAGACAGGTTTTGTTGTGGCTGCCTGTTGCCGGTTGGGTCCGGGCAGTCTTACGCCACAACTCAGTCTAACCTCGGGTCCTTATTGGGCTCCGTGTTTAACCACCCACATTGGATAGGTATTGTTGTGACTACTGGACAGCCGGGCGGTTCCGGGCAGGTTTACATCACAACTCAATCCAACCTCGGGTTAAACACATCGTATTTTCTAAATTTACATATTTTGTCTCTTTTCTTTTTATATGTAAATATTTGCGGCCCATTATTCAAATTCATCTTTATCGGGTAAAATTAATTTATACCACTTAATTGTTTTTCAAGGTTGCTGGCATGCGTCAAACATGGCAACACATATGTTCTATATTTTAACCCAATCGTCATTACCCCCGTTTTAAACGTTCGCTACAATATAACATATGTTGGGTTTAACATTTAAACCTAACTTAGCCACATGAAAAAGGGGAGGCTTAGAACATGGTGTTTATATATTCTAAGTAACATAAAAAGGGGAGTGTGAACGCATGAACTGCAACATAGCGAACTAATTAACATAAGTTTGGCACTTGTGAACTTGCATTGTAATAGCATATAATCATGGCATAAACATACCTAAACATGAAATCATGGGTTTTGATCTATTCATATAATCATGGCATAAACATACCTAAACATGAAATCATGGTTTTTAATCTATCCATGCAAACTTGCAATTGGAATGTAAATCTAACTTAGCTATGTGTCACATATATTATCATATGATTTTGATAACAACATAGGCCTAAAACATGTTTTTCAATTAGGCATAACACCAAGCATAGTTTAGTCATGTTCATGAGTCAACACAAGTTCACAAAGATGCTTACTTTTGTCTCTAATACAAAAGTATGGTTTTACACTTAAATCATGATGCCAATTCCAACATAAATTCACATAAGTCATAATACCCAAATGGATCCAACTACACTAAAAGTGAATATAATATATATTATGTTGGCATAATAGTGAATCATATACTTGCTTGAATCTCAATTAAACTACCACAAACATTTAGTTGTCAACTTCCAACATGAATCACATACTTGCAAATATCCAATTGTTATACCACAACATTCCAAATCGTTTAGAATCAAAGCAACATACAAATATAGATTATTATCACCACAAATCAAATACAATTCTATTTCTCATTTTACACAAATCAAAACACAATTATTTATTCACATCGGAATAGCACTCTACTTACAACGTATGACGAATCTTCAATTCAGGAATCTGAATTCTGAATTTGGAGATGTTATCCTTTGTTGTAGGCGTTGTTTTGATTTAATTGACGTTGCTTTAAGCTTTCGAATTGTCTCCTAATTGTCTCTCAATTTTGACGGTTATTCCTAGTCTTTCCTCAGCAGCATGACGGTCTCATCTTCATTTTTGTTTGTGTGAATTAGGTGGAGTCTTAGGTCCTTTTTATAGAGTTTGTGAGTTGATTAGGACCGTTGATGGAGCTTGGTTTAATAATAGCCGTTCGTTTGAAGGAGAGGCCAATCAGGAGCTAACACCTAGCCCTAGTGACAAGGCAAGGCTCAGGAATTCAGCCAAGCACAGACCAGGCCAGCCGGGGGGGGCTGGGTTCAACCTGGCTCAGGGGCCAGGTCGACCCCCTAGTCGACCCCCAGGTCGACTATGTAGTCGACCTGGGTGCCCCAGGTCGACTACCCAGTCGACCTGGGTGCCTTGGGCGGGAAAATTCCCGCCCTGGCCAATCTGGCCCGATTTTTGAAATTTAAATTTGTTTTCTGAGCTGTTTTTGTCTGTTTGAATTTTAAACTGAGTTCTGAAACTTCCGGAGGCCATATCTCCCTCATACGGAGTCCGTTTTACGCAAACTCGAACTCTATCTCAAGCAGAATTCCGAGACGAACGCAATGGCGTATCCCGTTTCCCTTAATTCTTTGATTTGAAATTAGTTATACTTTATTTTGTGAATTTCACTGTTATAGAATACACGGGGTGTTACAGTTTTCGTGAACGGTATCTTTAATAATACTGTTCTTAGACCCAACGGAATTAAGAAAATCAGAAACTAACTGAAGATTAGTTAAGTTGAATGGTTTCTTGGGTATTGATCTGATGTTGGTTTCGGCCTTCGGGGTTAATACTTAGGGAACTGTTCACTTGCTAATTTACGGTTAAAGGCTGATGGAATAGAATGTGATTTTGGGTTTATCGTGAACCGTGTTTTAAATGACATTGGTTATTCAACCCAGTTAAAGACAGGATATGATTTCTCAAGTTAAACAATCATTAATATTGATTTTTGGGAAGATTAAAACCAAATGTTGTTTTAATGAATCTTTAATTAGATTGAAATGATCGAGAATGGAGTATCACCAGTTTTTCTCAAGGCAATAGTTAAATCTTTAATTAGATTTGAACGTGAAATGGTAATTGAATTTATCGATAACACCGTGGTGTTAGATATGAAGTATTACCGGTTTTACTTCATGGGATGAATAGGTTGGGATTGGGAAATTAAAATAAATGATTACTTCGGTAAGGTTCGTTAATCCCGACTAGTTTGGATAAACCATAATTTGGTTTGAATTGATATTCAAAGGAAGATTAAAGAATAAATTTAAGGAATTTATCTTTGATAAAATTAATGGGAACCTTTTCCAAAATATAAGAATATTTGAATAAAAGAATATTCTGAATTGGAATGAGGCGTATGTTGTGTTTTTGTAACACTTGTTTATTATATACGCGAGTTATTCAGAAAGACCGGGTTTATCCCATTCTGAATAACTATTTCGACGATGTGTCGAGGATGAAGACGGTGGTCGAAGACCGGAGGTCTTCACATCGTTTGGATAATTACTGATGATCTTGATTGGGCTGTGCACCCAAGAGGAGGGAATCAGTTGGTGATCGTCCAGACATACTTGGAGATCGATGGATATGCGAGGTACAAGGTGCCTCCGGTTTCGTTCAGACCCAGAACGAACTTGTAAATGGACTTTGTGTCTGACATCGGATTTCATTCTGTGTGATTGATATCGGTTGCATAGCGTGAATTGCCTGTATGACATAATGAGATGCAAATGATCAAGGCTTCTGTTGAAAAGCAAAGTCTTGTGGTTGATGATCAAAGCACCGCCTGTGTGGCATAGCTTTGTGTAGCATTAATTTGCGAGCCTCACACCCCGGTTGTGAACCAGAAACGGAAGAGGACATCAGGGAGGGCATGCGTTTCTTTCTAGCTAGGGTGGTGTCAGTAACCTACCAGCCCTGACATTTATATTATTTTCACCTGTGTGGTTGTTGGATTGCGAGGCGCCTCGGTTGTATCGGTCGATCCGGGACCGATGGAGTCATTTGGTGTAATGACCCAGAAAATACGGGCCAATTTCAAAATTTTAAATTGGACATTTCAAAGGAATTTGAACAATTGAAATAGAATATTTCAATAAAATAATGAATTAGAAATAGTGAGTCAGCTTGAAAATTTGAATTCAAACTTTGACTGACTGTGCAGGGTGGAAAATATAACGGATTTTAGCGAAACCAAAAATATTTAAATCTGTTTATCAATACCTTTCTAACGAATCTGAAAAATCAAAGTTTCATAACGGGAATCAAAAGTTATGGCCGAATGAATTTTTAGAAAGGTCGCTATATAGAATATATAGCCCTGGAAAATTGATATTTTGCAAACGACCTCGGAATTCGACGAAACCACTTTTGTTGGGTCCGGGATGTCAAATTATTGCTAGGTTTCAAATTTCATAATTTTTGAAGCTAGTATGTAAGTGTGGCAAAAGAAAATGTGTTTGGTCAATTTCTGTTAAATTGGATCGACCAGAAAATGGCCATTTTTCAAACGATCTCAGAATTCGACGAAACTAGTTTTGTTGGGACCGTAGAGTCAAGACATAACTAGAATTATTTTTCTGGAATTTTTCGAATCAGTTTATGGCCCTGGCAAATTGAAATGTACGTTCAGAGTTAAAAATTAAATGTTTTATACTTTAATTTGAAAAATAACTGACTGTAACAGTCGAATTGGCCAACGAAACATATCCCATTGTGTCCGGGATGGGGTTATTTGGCTAGGGGCGACATTCGTTGGACTTGAAAAGGAGTTCGTGGGAGAAAACACTATTTAAAAATTTAATAAAACCCTAGGAAAATCAGAAATTTTCTTTCATAAATTAAAAAAAAAACCGCTTCTCTCTGAAACGAACGGCGAAACCCATTCCAATCTTCCCCGACCGATCACCGCCGCTACAGGCGACGATACCTCGCGCCACCACCCAGAATCGAACCGCCTCCTCCTCCTCTTCAAATCCGACCAACTCTCACCACCTCTCGTCAAGCCAGCGTCGCCAATCGAGCCCAGGAAGTCGCCGACTTCCCACCACCGCCCTGGTCGCCACCGACCACCGAGCCACCCCAAACCGCCACCGATCGACTCCCCTCTCCTTCCTCTTCCACGTCAGCACCTCCGATCATCCCCTCGTGCCACGGATTTCACGAAAACTGCAAACCCTAGTTAGAACCACTTAGAAAGGTGAGTCCCTTTTTATGTTTGCACTTAGAAAAATCATATCCTTATGGTGTGTTGACGAAATTCGATGAAACAGGAAACATCGGGACCGCAAGGAAGCCCTCTACCACATAGAAGAAGCCGCGGATTTTTCTGAGTCATCTATGATTTTTAGCACTCCGAAAACCAATATGAGAAATCTATATTAAATGAATTTGAATGGAAAATGTCGTGTATAAATTATATAAGCGAAATATAAATTACACACGTGTTGTATACCTCATATACATGCGTGGTGTAAGCTATATAAGCGAACTATGAAATTATACATGCATAGAATAATTGATATATGTGTTGAAATGCAAGTGAAATATAGCAATAATATATATATATATATATACACTCCCCTCGTCCACAAACCATGGACGATATTTATTGTTGTGAATTGGTGTGAAATATTGGATGAAAAATGCGAATGGTTGAATAATTATTTGTGGTTGATATTGTTTGGTTGTGGTTGAAAAATACCCATTGGTGATTGAAATGAATTGGAAATATTTGTGGAAATAAAAATAAAACATGCCGCCTGCGTGCGAATTAGATGCATGAATCCCCATTGTCAAAAACCACGAGGTTTTAAGGTAGAGCGAGGAGCCGTACTAGGGACGGTGCCGGTTTTAACTACCCTGCCGTTATGGTGCCGAAATTTTGAATAATATCCATGTGTTAGAATTATTTTCATATGTTGAAATTATCTTCATGCGTTGAAATTAAAGCCATATGCTAAAACTATATCTATGTGTGGAAATGTTCAGGTGTTGAAAAGTGATGTGTGAAAATTAAATTCATTTGTGAGTGAATGAAGTGTTTAAACAATAAAAATCACATTTTTATAATATATAGGAAGTATGAAAAATATTCGCCTTATATATAAATAGTTTCAGCAATAAAAATCTCATCTTTCTTATATGAACAACATATATAAAATATCCATGTGTGGAAATGCTCATGTGTTGAGAAGTGTGTGTATTGGAAAAGTTCATGTGTTGAATAAAAAGATCGAACAATAAAAATTACATTTTTATTGAAACTATGAAGTGTTGGAAACATTCATGTGTTGAATAAATATTTTAAATGATAAAAATATCATTTTTATCATATTTGTGATATGCTAAAGATATGCGAGCGTTGAAATAAATATTTGTGAATGAAATATTATTTTTAACATGCATAGGAACTAAATAAAATAGTCATGTGTTGAAATATATTTTAGTTCACCAAAATTATCATCTTTGAAATGTGAAGTGTTAAAAATAGCCACTTGTTCAAATAAATATGCATGAGTTGAAATATACATTAATTGGCTAATGATATGATTTTTGCCTATGCATGCAACATTAGAATGAATGGTGTTTTTAAACCGAAGTAAATCAAATATGAAGTTGAATGGAAAAAGGATAAGTGATGAGAATAGTATATATGTACATGCATATTTATTGAACAGGTTATAGCAAAGGGGCTAGAGAAGAGGAATAAAATTTTGTGCCCGACAAATAGGTACACATTTACTGTTTTGTTTGGGTGATGATTTTATGAGCCTGTTGGCTAGCTACTTGGCTTTTCCTTTTTCTTTTTGATATGAGACGCCCGTGTGGCTATTTGGGAATTTTCCCAGCCCCTCCCGTACAAAGGAGGTTATGGCGAAATTTCCAAAATTTAAAGGCGTAAGTGAAATATTTGAAGTGAAAACGATATAGGAATTTTTGAATGATTTATATTTATATAAATATATAAATATAGATAAAATTAAAATGAAACGTGGCCGTGCAGTTTGTGTTTTGAAACCGTGATTTCAAACGACTAGTGCGGGAAATCCGACCATTGGATTTTCCCGAAACCGCAACCGTTGGGTTCGCCTTGGAAATATCTTTCCAACGGTTAGATTTTCAGATATGTGTAAAACAAAATTAGTGAAAATCAGCGCCAGTGCATCGGCACGACCTGAAACGTCGTTTAATTAAATATGGCCGTTTTAAAATAAATAAAAATGGCGATATATCGTTACAAAATACTATAGACGATATAGAGTGGAAATAAACCAATTTCAATGTGTTTGCTTGATATGTGATGGTTGAATGTATTTAACATGAAAATTATAACTAAAGAACTGAAATGTGAATGTTGAATAGTCCAACCATGTGATTAATTGATTTGAAAATCTAAATATACGTGGGTTATTTGAAAAGGCCGAGTTCATCTCATTTCAAATAACCGATCGACGTTGAAAAGTCGAAGAGTCGAAGACGGTTGAAGACCGACGATCTTCACATTGGATGGATGGGCGCTACTGATGCTCGTGATTGGAGTAGCTACCGTGAAGGAGCTGAAGTAGTAGCCGTCCAAACACACTGCTGATTGTACGGATATGCGAGGAATTGGTGCCTCCGGTTTCGTTCAGACCCAGAACGGACTTGTAAATGGACTATGTGTCTGACATTGTATTTTGTTCTGTGCTGATTGATCTCTGTTAAATATATCTCTGTTTGGTGACGGAGAATTTATTCTCTTGCTTAACGCCCTTCTCTGAGACGTACGAGCTCAGAGGTTATGTATTGACAGAAATCAGTCGCATGGAGTGGATTGCCTGTGTGGCACGCCTAAGTGGCATATGATCAAGGCTTCTGTTGCAAAGCAAAGTCTTGTGGTTGATGATCAAAGCATGGTCTGTATGACGTAGCTTTGTGTATAACGTGAATTCGCGAACCTCACACCTCGGTATGAGTCAAAAACGGGAGAGTGACTGCAGGGAGAGCACGACGTTTCTTTCTAGCTAAGGTGGTGTCAGTGACCTACCAGCCCTGACATTATATATACTTTTCAGCTGTGTGGTTGTTGGAATACGAGGCGCCTCGGTTATAGGTCTGTAAGGACCAGGAAATGTGTGTTCAGGAATTGCCAATCCTCAAAAGTAAGAGAGGACCGGCCCTGAAGATCCAAGGATCATAGTGGGGTCCTGGGACATTTGCTAGAGTGTCTCGAATCGGAGAGGAGCTTGCCCCTTGCCTCGACTCATGAAGGAATCCAATTTCCAATACGAAATATGCGGACGTGATTGTATTACTAGTATGGCGACATAGTGGTATGGGTCATTTATGCCGCCTATGATTGATATTTATGATTGAAATCTCTTTTGAAACATATATGCACTAGTAATAATATCAAACACTTTTGTTTAATTCGTATGAATCATTTTTGGCCATTATAAGGTAAAAACTCTATCCCCCGGCTTGCGTTGCATTGTGTGATGGGACCTGAGTCTTATAATGGCTTCATTTTATAAAAAGCATTGCGATGATTTAATCATTTACTTTATTTCATGCACTAACACTCATTGGAGTAAACCCGTTCCGCGAAAGTGGCGTGGTCCTTTGATTTGCCTTATTATTGTTGTTAATAAGTTAAGTAGATTTCTCATACCAGTCCCATGACTGACTCGTAGTTTGTTTCACCTTGCAAACTCGGGTGCCCTCATTTTCACACGGGCAGCCTAGTTACAAGTTTCCGGCGCACTTTTGGCTCATGGCGAGGCTTGACAACACCGTGCTGACTTTGATTTTCTCCGCCATTATTGTATCTATATTATGATTCCGCCATTGGCGATGTAGAATGATATTTATTTTGTGTACTCTTTATGTATGATTCCGCCTCAGGCGATGGTGACTGATTATGTATCATTATGCACTAAGTTGTATCCAGCACTGTGCTCTCTGATGTGATGATATCTATATGATTCCGCTGTCATATGTGTGTAAATTATTCTATTTTTTGTTTATGCTATTATCTGTGATCTGCTAATGATGACTAATGTGTTATATTCCTATGATTATCCTTAACACCGTGTCACGGGGTTTTGGGGTCGTCACAGCTAGTATTAGAGCTTTGGCTAACCTTAGTTCTGGAGTCTAACACATTAAACACTTCGTCAAAATAGAATCAGTAGTATTCTAAGGCGAGTAGCTCATTAGAGATAGGACTAGTAAAGTCCCAGAATGAGTCGAGAAGAATAGCAAAAACAATTTGATCAGTCCATCGTTATCTTTCCGTAAATTTTCTGCTTAACCATGCAATAAATTATCGTTTCTGTAAGCTGACTCTTTTCTTGCTTATACAGAACTTGAAAAATGGCTACCAGAGCAGCCGCCGCTAGAGGAGGCCGTGCCGGTCGTGGCAGAGGACGGGGAGAAGCCCCAGTTGAAGAAGGACCTTTGATACAACCCCCGGCCGCTCAATACTTTGAGCTAGACCGTGTAGCTAAGAGATATAAAAACCTAGGAGGCAAGACCTTCTCGGGAACTGGCACAGTAATAGAGGCCCTTGCATGGCTCAAAACATGCGAGAAAATACTGGAAGGCCTAAGGCTTGGAGACCAAGATAAAGCTATTATGGGCTCCTGGCTTATGCAGGAACAAGCTGAACTATGGTGGGAATCTCTCACCGCCGGGAATAGAGAAGCTGGAAGAACCTGGGATGGATTCAAAGAACTCTTCAAGGAGAAATATGTCCCGGAACAGGCACTTGAACGAATGCACGATGACTTCGCCAACCTCCAGCAGGGGAATCTTTCAGTGCAGGATTATCTGAATAAATTGACACAGTTGTCGCCCTATGCTCCGGAGCTCCTCGCCACTGCAAAGTCCAAAAATAAGAGGTTTATCCTTGGGCTAAAGCGACAATATCATGATAGAGCCATGGCCCACGTCAAGCTGGAATTTAATGAATTGGTGGAAATGACATGCAACTACGAAGACCTTGACCAAAGGCATCTGGAGCAGGATCGCGCTAGAAGCCAAGTCGGGAAAAAACGCAAGCCTGCTATGAATCAAGCTGAGTCAAGCCAAGCAGCATCCTCGAAACCTCAGACTGGCAAGCCGCCAAGAGGAAGCTTCTATAACTGTGGCAAAATGGGGCACTTCTCTAATGTGTGCACAACCCCGAAGAGGCAGAAGACAAATTCACAAGGTTCAAGCTAGGGTTCTCAGAACCCTCGCTCCTGCTTTAATTGTCACAAGACGGATCATCTTGTCAAAGACTGCCCTTTGCTGAAGAAGGCCGCAGTAGCTCACGTGTATGACGGGTCGAGCCCGCCAGCTGCTTCCGATGGAGCAGGTAAACCCGATGTTTTGGGAGGTACCCTTACGATTAAAAATATTCCTGTCTCTGTATTGTTTGATACGGATGCATCATGTAGTTTTATTGCTAGTAACACAATGCACAAATTAAAGTTAAAACAGAGAAAGCTTAAAGATTCGGTTGGTGTACATAATCCGATAGGAGGATCTCTTATTCTCGGTTGCCAATCTCTTATTATTCCTACAAGTTTCCCTTTGATTTAATCGTTATGGATTTTCCCGAATTCGATCTCATTCTCGGGCTGGATTGGTTAACGAAATACGAAGCCGAAGTGAATTGTGCAGAGAGAATCGTTAAAATTCGAACGAAGCTTGGATATATTACGGTACCCTGTCATGGTTCGAATCCAGATAGAAAAGAATTTTGGTCGGCATTAGAGCTTATCCCCACTTCCTTGGAAAAGATTCCGATTGTTAGAAACTATGTGGATGTGTTTGAAGAAGTTGAAAACTTACCTCCGCAAAGAGAAATAGAATTCAGAATCGATCTAATTCCCAATGCCAGACCAGTGGTACATCCAATTCGCAGAATGACTCTGAAGGAAAAAGAAGAATTAGGCGATCAAACTCGTCAACTGTTGTGGAATGGTCTAATCAGACCTAGCTTTTCTAATTGGGGTGCAGCTGTTGTGTTTGTCCCAAAGTCTGACGGTACTCTTCGATTATGCGTTGATTACCGAGACCTCAACAAACAGACGCTCAAAAATAAATATCCCTTACCCCGCATCGACGATCTGCTAGACCAATTAAATGGGACGAGAGTATTTTCCCGAATGGACCTAGCTACAGGTTTTCATCAATTGAGAATAGCAGAGGAGTGTGTTCCTTTGACAGCTTTCAGAGGTCTGGACATATTTTATGAATGGTTAGTAATGCCGTTCGGCCTGTGCAACGCTCCAGCATACTTTGTCGATCTAATGAATAGAGTATTCAGGGGAGTTCTGAATAAATTTGTCCTCGTATTCATCGATGATATTTTAATCTACTCCAAATCAAAACCCGAGCATGAAAAACACTTAGAACAAGTATTGGAGATTCTAAGAAAGAACGTCTTCAAAGCCAAATTCTCTAAATGTGTCTTCTGGCAAGAAGAAGTGAAGTTTCTTGGCCATGTCGTGTCAGAGAAAGGGATTTCTGTAGACCCAAGCAAGATAACAGCGATTCAAGACTGGAAACAACCCACTACTCCCATAGAAGTTAGAAGTTTTATGGGGTTGGCTAGTTATTATCGAAAGTTCGTTAAGGATTTTCGAAGATATCCGGTCTGTTAACGAAGCTCACGAAGAAGCATGAGAAATTTAAGTGGACTTCCGACTGTGAAGAAGCTTTCTAGGAATTGAAATCGAAACTGATGACTGCTCCAGTGTTAACCATCATTGATGGCAATCAGGATTTAACGGTTTGGACAGATGCTTCTATTAGAGGTCTTGGTGCAGTGTTAATGCAAAGAGGCCAAGTAGTCGCTTATGCAAGCCGCTAACTGAAACCGCATGAGAAGAATTATGCAACTCATGATCTTGAGTTGCTAGCCATTGTTTTTGCTTTGAAAATCTAGAGGCATTACGAGAAATTTGTGCTGTACACAGATCATCAATCATTGAAGTATTTATACACCCAGAAAGATCTGAATTTGAGACACCAGCATTGGCTAGAATTTCTTGCAGCGTATGATCTTGATATCCTGTATACGCCGGGGAAGGCTAACGTAGTAGCGGATGCGCTTAGTAGAAAAACCGCAATCGTTGCTAATCTTATAATTACGCCAGGATTGATTGATAAAATATCTGTTCTTCAGAAAAGTGACAATTTTGTGAAAGAGATGATAAGAAGGATTCAAAGGGGCGAAGGCTCCAGTTTCCAAGTGGATAGTGAGGGAGTTCTAAGATTGAATAGAAGAATGTGTGTTCCCGACATTCCTGAGCTCAAAAGAGAGGTGCTAGATGAATTCCATAAATCCAAATTTTGCATTCATCCTGGGGTGAGTAAAATGTACAACGATATCAAGCGCACTTTCTGGTGGAAGGCAATGAAAAGGGATATTTCTTTGTATGTTAGCAGATGCTCTACTTGTCAATTGGTCAAGAGCGACCAACAGAAGCTAGCTGGATTGTTGCAACCGTTGGAAGTCCCAGGTTGGAAATGGGAACAGATTTCCATGGATTTCATAGATGGTTTGCCGCGAACCAGGAAAGGTAATGACAGCATTTGGGTAATCGTAGATCGCTTCACGAAGAATGCCCATTTTATACCTGTCAGATCCAATAGAACCGCTCAAAGTCTAGCACAGATATATTTCAAAGAAATCGTTAAGCTGCATGGAATTCCCATCAGCATAGTCAGTGATAGAGACCCGATATTTGCTAGCAAATTCTGGGAGGCTTTCCAGATAGAATTGGGAACGAAACTGAATATGAGCACCGCTTATCACCCTCAAACAGATGGCCAAACTGAGCGGGTGAATAGAATTCTGGAAGATTTATTGCGGGCTTGTATAATTGATTTTGCAGGGTCATGGGAAAATCACTTGCATTTGGCAGAATTCTCATATAACAATAGCTATCAAGCAAGTTTGGGAATGTCGCCATTTGAAGCATTATATGGCAGACCGTGCAGATCTCCAGCATGTTGGGTAGAACCTGGCAATAGACTTGTGATAGGACCCGATATGATTAGAGAAGGATCTGATAAAGTCGACTTCATCAAAAAGTGATTGAGAACCGCCCAAAGCCGAGAGAAAAGTTATGCAAATTCTAGAAGAAGAGATTTGATATTTGCTGTTGGTGACCATGTTTATTTGAAAGTTTCTCCAATGAGAGGAGTAATCAGATTTGGCAAAACTGGGAAGTTGGCACCGAGATTTATTGGTCCCTTTCCTATACTCGAACGAATTGGAACTCTTGCTTATAGGGTTCAATTACCAGATTGGTTGCCTGGAGTGCATGATGTGTTTCACGTATCTCAACTTAGAAGACATGTGCATGATCCATATCTTGTTGTAGAAGAAGCAGCGCAACATGATATAGACATAACTCCAGAATTAGCAGTCAGAAGAGAGTCATTAAAGATTGTTGGCAAAGAAACTAGAGAACTAAGAAGCAAAAAGGTTCATTTAGTTAAAGTGCAGTGGAGTAGTGATCCTAGAGACTATACTTGGGAGATTGAGGAAAGCATTAAGCAAGCTTACCCCAAATGCAGAGTGGACATCTCTGACTAACTCTGGTGCAAGGTACCTTTACAATACTTTGCATTTACATTTTGTTTCCTACTTTACTGTTGTTTCCTTTTCGAGGACGAAAATTTTTAAGTGGGGGAGATTGTAATAACCCGGAAAATACGGGCCAATTTCAAATTTTTAAATTGGACATTTCAAAGGAATTTGAACAATTGAAATAGAATATTTCAATAAAATAGTGAGTCAGCTTGAAAATTTGAATTCAAACTTTGACTGAATGTTCAGGGTGGAAAATATAACGGATTTTAGCGAAACCAAAAATATTTAAATCTGTTTATCAATACCTTTCTAACGAATCTGAAAAATCGAAGTTTCATAACGGGAATAAAAAGTTATGGCCGAATGAATTTTCAGAAAGGTCGCTATATAGAATATATAGCCCTGGAAAATTGATATTTTGCAAACGACCTCGGAATTCGACGAAACCACTTTTGTTGGGTCCGGGATGTCAAATTATTGCTAGGTTTCAAATTTCATAATTTTTGAAGCTAGTATGTAAGCGTGGCAAAAGAAAATGTGTTTGGTCAATTTTTATTAAATTGGATCGACCAGAAAATGGCCATTTTTCAAACGATCTCAAAATTCGACGAAACTAGTTTTGTTGGGACCATAGAGTCAAGACATAGCTAGAATTATTTTACAGGAATTTTTCGAATCAGTTTGTGGCCCTAGCAAATTGAAATGTACGTTCAGAGTTAAAAATTAAATGTTTTATACTTTAATTTGAAAAATAACTGACTGTAACAGTCGAATTGGCCAACGAAACATATCCCATTGTGTCCGGGATGGGGGTATTTGGCTAGGGGCGACATTCGTTGGACTTGAAAAGGAGTTCGTGGGAGAAAACACTATTTAAAAATTTAATAAAACCCTAGGCCAATCAGAAATTTTCTTTCATAAATTAAAAAAAAAACCCGCTTCTCTCTGAAACGAACGGCGAAACCCGTTCCAATCTTCCCCGACCGATCACCGCCACCACAGGCGACGATACCCCGTGCCACCACCCAGAATCGAACCGCCTCCTCCTCTTCAAATCCGACCAACTCTCACCACCTCTCGTCAAGCCAGCGTCGCGAATCGAGCCCAGGAAGTCGCCGACTTCCCACCGCCGCCCTGATCACCACCGAGCCACCCCAAACCGCCACCGATCGACTCCCCTCTCCTTCCTCTTCCACGTCAGCACCTCCGATCATCCCCTCGTGCCACGGATTTCGCGAAAACTGCAAACCCTAGTTAGAACCACTTAGAAAGGTGAGTCCTTTTTTATGTTTGCACTTTGAAAAATCATATCTTTATGGTGTGTTGACGAAATTCGATGAAACAGGAAACATCGGGACCGCAAGGAAGCTCTCTACCACATAGAAGAAGCCGCGGATTTTTCTGAGTCATCTACGATTTTTAGCACTCCGAAAACCAATGTGAGAAATCTAAATTAAATGAATTTGAATGGAAAATGTCGTGTGTAAATTATATAAGCGAAATATAAATTACACACGTGTTGTATACCTCATGTACATGCGTGGTGTAAGCTATATAAGCGAACTATGAATTATACATGCATAGAATAATTGATATATGTGTTGAAATGCAAGTGAAATATAGCAATAATATATATATATATATATATATATATATATATATATATATATATACTCCCCTCGTCCACAAACCATGGACGATATTTATTATTGTGAATTGGTGTGAAATATTGGATGAAAAATGCGAATGGTTGAATAATTGTGTGTGGTTGATATTGTTTGGTTGTGGTTGAAAAATACCCATTGGTGATTGAAATGAATTGGAAATATTTGTGGAAATAAAAATAAAACATGCCGCCTGCGTGCGAATTAGATGCATGAATCCCCATTGTCAAAAACCGCGAGGTTTTAAGGTAGAGCGAGGAGCCGTACTAGGGACGGTGCCGGTTTTAACTACCCTGCCGTTATGCTGCCGAAATTTTGAATAATATCCATGTGTTAGAATTATTTTCATATGTTGAAATTATCTTCATGCGTTGAAATTAAAGCCATATGCTGAAACTATATCCATGTGTGGAAATGTTCAGGTGTTGAAAAGTGATGTGTGAAAATTAAATTCATTTGTGAGTGAATGAAGTGTTTAAACAATAAAAATCACATTTTTATAATATATAGGAAGTATGAAAAATATTCGCCTTATATATAAATAGTTTCAACAATAAAAATCTCATCTTTCTTATATGAACAACATATATAAAATATCCATGTGTGGAAATGCTCATGTGTTGAGAAGTGTGTGTATTGGAAAAGTTCATGTGTTGAATAAAAAGATCGAACAATAAAAATTACATTTTTATTGAAACTATGAAGTGTTGGAAACATTCATGTGTTGAATAAATATTTTAAATGATAAAAATATCATTTTTATCATATTTGTGATATGCTAAAGATATGCGAGCGTTGAAATAAATATTTGTGAATGAAATATTATTTTTAACATGCATAGGAACTAAATAAAATAGTCATGTGTTGAAATATATTTTAGTTCACCAAAATTATCATCTTTGAAATGTGAAGTGTTAAAAATAGCCACTTGTTCAAATAAATATGCATGAGTTGAAATATACATTAATTAGCTAATGATATGATTTTTGCCTTAGCATGCAACATTAGAATGAATGGTGTTTTTAAACCGAAGTAAATCAAATATGAAGTTGAATGGAAAAAGGATAAGTGATGAGAATAGTATATATGTACATGCATATTTATTGAACAGGTTATAGCAAAGGGGCTAGAGAAGAGGAATAAAATTTTGTGCCCGACAAATAGGTACACATTTAATATTTTGTTTGGGTGATGATTTTATGAGCCTGTTGGCTTTTTATTTTTCTTTTTGACATGAGACGCCCATGTGGCTATTTGGGAATTTTCCCAGCCCCTCCCGTACAAAGGAGGTTATGGCGAAATTTTCCAAAATTTAAATGCGTTAGTGAAATATTTGGAGTGAAAA
Source organism: Allium sativum (assembly GCA_030737875.1). Classification (NCBI taxonomy): domain Eukaryota; kingdom Viridiplantae; phylum Streptophyta; class Magnoliopsida; order Asparagales; family Amaryllidaceae; genus Allium; species Allium sativum. The sequence continues at coordinate 820,168,897 of CM060924.1, read as the reverse complement.
CGATATAGGAATTTTTGAATGAACTATATTTATATAAATATATAAATATAAATAAAATTAAAACGAAACGTGGCCTTGCAGTTCGTGTTTTGAAACTGTGATTTCAAACGACTAGTGCGGGAAATACGACCATTGGATTTTCCCGAAACCGCAACCGTTGGGTTCGCCTTGGAAATATCTTTCCAACGGCACCAACTTTGTGAAGATCCAACGGTTAGATTTTCAGATATGTGTAAAGCAAAATTAGTGAAAAACAGCGCCAGTGCATCGGCACGACCTGAAACGTCATTTAATTAAATATGGCCGTTTTAAAATAAATAAAAACGGCGATATATCGTTACAAAATACTATAGACAATATAGAGTGGAAATAAACCAATTTCATTGTGTTTGCTTGATATGTGATGGTTGAATGTATTTAACATGAAAATTATAACTAAAGAACTGAAATGTGAATGTTGAATAGTCCAACCATGTGATTAATTGATTTGAAAATCTAAATATACGTGGGTTATTTGAAAAGGCCGAGTTCATCTCATTTCAAATAATCGATCGACGTTGAAAAGTCGAAGAGTCGAAGACGGTTGAAGACCGACGATCTTCACATTGGATGGATGGGCGCTACTGATGCTCGTGATTAGAGTAGCTACCGTGAAGGAGCTGAAGTAGTAGCCGTCCAAACACACTGCTGATTGTACGGATATGCGAGGAATCGGTGCCTCCGGTTTCGTTCAGACCAAGAACGGACTTGTAAATGGACTGTGTGTCTGACATTGTATTTTGTTCTGTGCTGATTGATCTCTGTTAAATATATCTCTGTTTGGTGACGGAGAATTTATTCTCGTGCTTAACGCCCTTCTCTGAGACGTACGAGCTCAGAGGTTATGTATTGACATAAATCAGTCGCATGGAGTGGATTGCCTGTGTGGCACGCCTAAGTGGCATATGATCAAGGCTTCTGTTGCAAAGCAAAGTCTTGTGGTTGATGATCAAAGCATGGTCTGTGTGACGTAGCTTTGTGTATAACATGAATTCGCGAACCTCACACCTCGGTATGAGTCAAAAACGGGAGAGTGACTGCAGGGAGAGCACGACGTTTCTTTCTAGCTAAGGTGGTGTCAGTGACCTACCAGCCCTGACATTATATATACTTTTCAGCTGTGTGGTTGTTGGAATACGAGGCGCCTCGGTTATAGGTCTGTAAGGACCGGGAAATGTGTGTTCAGGAATTGCCAATCCTCAAAAGTAAGAGAGGCCCGGCCCTGAAGATCCAAGGATCATAGTGGGGTCCTGGGACATTTGCTACAGTGTCTCGAATCGGAGAGGAGCTTGCCCCTTGCCTCGACTCATGAAGGAATCCAATTTCCAATACGAAATATGCGGACGTGATTGTATTACTAGTACGGCGACATAGTGGTATGGGTCATTTATGCCGCCTATGATTGATATTTATGATTGAAATCTCTTTTGAAACATATATGCACTAGTAATAATATCAAACACTTTTGTTTAATTCGTATGAAGCATTTTTGGCCATTATAAGGTAAAAACTCTATCCTCCGGCTTGCGTTGCATTGTGTGATGGGACCTGAGTCTTATAATGGCTTCATTTTATAAAAAGCATTGCGATGATTTAATCATTTACTTTATTTCATGCACTAGCACTCATTGGAGTAAACCCGTTCCGCGAAAGTGGCGTGGTCCTTTGATTTGCCTTATTATTGTTGTTAATAAGTTAAGTAGATTTCTCATACCAGTCCCATGACTGACTCGTAGTTTGTTTCACCTTGCAAACTCGGGTGCCCTCATTTTCACACGGGCAGCCTAGTTACAGGTTTCCGGCGCACTTTTGGCTTATGGCGAGGCTTGACTACACCGTGCTGACTTTGATTTTCTCCGCCATTATTGTATCTATATTATGATTCCGCCATTGGCGATGTAGACTGATATTTATTTTGTGTACTCTTTATGTATGATTCCGCCTCAGGCGATGGTGACTGATTATGTATCATTATGCACTAAGTTGTATCCTGCACTGTGCTCTCTGATGTGATGATATCTATATGATTCCGCTGTCATATGTGTGTAAATTATTCTATTTTCTGTTTATGCTATTATCTGTGATCTGCTAATGATGATTAATGTGTTATATTCCTATGATTATCCTTAACACCATGTCACGAGGTTTTGGGGTCGTCTCATTTGGCTTATTTACGCCCCATAGGGTGGGGAAACGTAGTGCTCAGGGTTTAAGTTTAATCCACATCGAGTGGACCGGACCTGACGATCCAATGGTCACTCGAGCTCTGATCCTGAGACATGGTAGGCTAGATTGTCTCGAAGCGGTGAGGACGATCCCTGGCCTCGGTTCACAGATGGAAATCCAACTTCCAATATGTGACTTTGCGGTTTTGATTGTAGAACCTATATATGGCGACATAGTGGTATAGGGCACTTATACCGTCTATGATTGATACTTATTATTGAAATTGTTTTGGCACTATACACTTATAGTAATAATAAAATATGAAATTTCACATACCAAGCATTCTTGGCTATTATAAGGTAAAAACCCTATCCTCCGGCTTGTGTTGCATTGTGTGATAGGACCTGGGTCTTATAATAGCTTCATTGTTCTTTATTTATCATTGCGCTGTTGCCTTTTGCACTGGTATTCTTGGGAGGAAACCCGTTCCGTGTTATACGGCATGGTCCCTGGATTTACCTAACTTTAAAATAAAGATTAATAACTGTTTTAGTTCTCACACCAGTCACATGACCGACCTGGAGTTTATTGTTTTAACCTAAACTCTAGGTGCCCCTATTTTCGCATGGGCAGCTAGTAGTTTTGGTTTTGCAGATTTATATTCGCAGGATCTTGGTATACAGCTGGATCGATCTCGGAAAGCTCTGTATCCGTGTATTACTTTCAATTGTGTTTTATATTATTTTTCCGTTTCTATGTAATGTAAAATGAATCTTTGATATTTTTCTGATGTATAATATTTATTTATACCCTGCTTTATTCCTGTATTTTGATGAATTGTTGTAATGAGCAATGAAATGTTCTTCTGTTTGTGTCCCGATGTGGCTTGTTCTCAACTCAATCCGGGCTTTCCTTCGCGGAGACGGGTCTTTTCAACTGTATTATGTTCTTATTGCACAATTTCAAGATGATTTTAGCATCTTTAAAATAAGTGTACCTTTGTTTATTGCTACTTCTTCAGTGTCTAAATTATAAACATGCATTATACAAAGGTACCATCCTGATAAAAATGTTAGCAGTTTAGAGGCATCGGAGTTCTTCAAAGAGCTTGCATACTCATACAACATATTATCCGATCCTGCAAAAAAGCGCAATATGATGCATCTGGCTTTAAGGTGATACATTAAATGTTTATTGGGTTACTAGAAGTATATAGTTACATGTTTGATGCTAAATATATGAATTATACATTCTATGATAGTAATCCTACAAATCCATGTTCCTTGAAGAATTGCAGGAAAATCATGGGTACAGTAAGATAGATCAACATGACGTTGGGCCATTGTTCATGTCATGTTGATCTTACAAGAAGAAACCCTTAATTGGTGTTAAAAAATGACCTTTCTAGCTATATGTTTTGAACTTAACAGTTTAGTTCCCAACCCATAACTGTCTCATAAAGGTTTCCCTCGTTTTGGATTGTGTTGTTAGTGCTTTGCATCTTTTAGAAACATCTCTTTGTAGAGTTTTGCACTGTCCATTACAGCAGTTGATAGTTGTAACCTGAATTTCTGTCATATCAGGCTTTAGAAGCAGGAGTGATGGATATGAAAATTGACCTATCTAATTTAGATACAGTTAATACCATTTTTGCAGCAATGTTCAGGTGACTCAAATTTTGTCATTATTGATTTCAGGTCATTTTATTATATATAAAATCCTTTAAATTTTGTATATTCCATTAACATGCCTAACAAGCTGGGAGTTCCAATTAAGACCGCTGTTTTTACATCTATTCTACAAGAAGCTTTGAACGGAACAATCATTTTTAGACCTCTTCCTCTTGGTTCATCATACTATAGAAAAGTAAACATGACAATCTTTTTGTAATAAATTTTTTAGGTTCATTTTAAAAACAGGTTTTCGCAAAAAACTTATTCTAAAATAGGCCTTACTGAAAACTTATTATGGAGACAAGTATATTTTTCTTTTTTCGTGCATACACATTTTCCGAATGCGCATGTACAAAATTTAAATACAAAGCGTTGTTATTCGGAAAGTGCACATGCACAAAAATATAAAACAGATGAATTATAATAATAAATCTCCGATGAGGCCTATTAATCAAGTTTTTTCCATTTCTCGAAGGCTTACTTCCGTAATTGTCTCATTTATCTGTTCTGTATTTTCATCGCATCATGCAAATTATTTGATGCTTCTTGATTCAGGTTGATAAAAAGAGTGCCCAATTTTTTGGTGTGACAATAAATGATCATAGCTGTGTACTTGTGCTTTAACATTGAGCTCATTGAGTTGCTGTTTGTATTATGCAAGTTCGAACTTGCTACTGTCAGTTGCTTGTTTACTTTTGTTCTCCACTTGTGTTTCACCTAGCACCATGTTCATGTTCACTGTTGAGTCCGGACTTGACCAAGCCATTCTGTTTTGCACCCATGTTGTTATTTGCAGTGTTGAACTTGTTATGCTATGTTGATTCATGTTCATTCTGGGTTGTTCATGTTACTTGAGAATCTGTAATTGGTTTTGTTGTCGAGCTTCTGAGTCCATTTCCATACCTACGATGTTTTGATCATGCCTCATGTTAGAAACTCGGTTGTCAATTGTCATGCTTGCTGCCACATGTAGCCTTGAATTACTGTTCAAATTATATTATATTTTACAGTTTACTGCTCTAGAAATGTATGTGATAGGTACATAAGAATGAACAACTGAAGCACAAGCTAGACAATGAAAATCAAGATCAAGTCAGCTAGAGTGATGAGTGTTGTAGTGAGATGGCAATGTAAAACTGATTGTGTAATGTATTGAATTGTGTATGAGAAATGTGAATGTAAAATAGTTCGAATCAGAAATTTGTGTTATTTCATATGTTGAAATAAAATATTTAACTAAATTAAAATATTGTTTGAATATTAAAATTTGTGCAATAGTATTTCATTTAATAAATATTTATTTCTGTATATGAGATGAGAAAACAACATAAACAAGCCATCATAGACATCAGTATAAAGTCATCATAGACATCAGTCAAAAGCTAATATGGTAAAATACGTATTACAACAGTTAATTAAATAATTTATGATGTTTTAAAGTTTCTTTGACATCGTCTTTTAACTGATGTAAAAAGGGGTACTTTAGACATCGCTCCAGAAAAATGAGGACATCGTTTTTTTGCCGATGTCTATGTGACTTTTTCTTGTAGTGTGTGGTGTTGCATAGCCACATCTAGGTATCTCGACTGTGAAAGATCAACCTGTTCCTGTGAGGCATAACCCACGTTCTTCTCCATTCTTGTTATTTGATCGATGATGACCAAATAGCCCTACGACGGCTATCTTATGGTAACTGCGCGCGCCTGCCTGTTTGTCACACGATTATCTAGCCATCCATCGACCTTCTAGATTGCCTAAAGTAGTCAAGGCAATATCCCCTTGATATATCCTTTTCTATTGACCTTATCTCTGATGCACTGTCCTTTTCCTACACTAAAGGGACATACTGGGGTATTCCTTTACTCATGTCATGCTTCCGTCGTTGTCTTTCTATTATAATTTATACATCAAGTATTATAATTAGAACAGTGTCTTTACTATTTCTTTCCATTCACGTTTTACTTTATTTTTCTTTCATAATTTTTTTCTTTGCCTGCCAATGTTTCTTTCATGATTGTCTTTGTTATGTCAATTTCAAGTTTTAATCAGACTTAATTTTCTTTATTCTTTTTCTATTTTTGGAAATACTCATATCTTAGTAACTTGATAATTCAGTTTCTATAGTCTATTTTATAAATAGTCTATTTCCATATTTTCATACAAAGTGGGTCTTTGCGTGATGCTTGTAATTACAAGACGTTCTTTTGTTTTATCTCGTGGTGGGAAATACAAAACGTAGCAACCTTTCCTATTTTGTACTTGCTTTTCTTTTTTCTAAAATTTAGCTTTTCTTATAGTTACACCCATTGCATTTTTAATCAAAAAAAATGAATCTGCATTTACATACTACTTCCAATTTTTGATTTACTATCTTGTTAGAAACTGTGTGTGTTTGGTTAAAAATAAGTTTTGGGTTTTTAGTTTTCAAAATTAATTACAAAACTTTAAAGGTGTAGAAGGAGGAATGGCAGAATGAAAGCAAGATGGAGGGGACCGCGGAGGGGATGCAGCAATCATGAAATGAGGATTTGGTCTCCATATTTCCCTCATTTCTCAAAACATGAAAAACGGATAAAAGTTGTTTTTTATTTTGTGTGTTAACTTTGTTTTCTAAAATTGTTGTTTTCCATGATTTACATGCGTTGTGCACATTTTTGTATGGACGAAAACCCAAAACTTAAAATGGTAAACCAAACACTACCTAAAGTTCTATGATATTTTTGTTGACTAGATTTAATTTTAATTAGTTGTAATATACAGTAACATACTTTATATATAATTATAAATGAACACATACATAAACTATTTGAACTTTCCTTATAAAATCAAGTGTGTTTCTTTTGGGTGTGTAGTCTAGAGTATGAAACGTTTTGGTTGTTATATACATATTTTTGTTTACATTGTTTCAACCCAAAATTTATAAAATAGCTTTTGTGCAAAATTATAGATTTAATGTTGGGTTTGTTCACAAATCAAAGTTAGATTTTATACAACTAATTTTTATTGGAAAACATATAAGACGGCAAATGTTATATAAATATAAATATGTTATTCTGATTTAATACAGTTTGTTGTTGCTTCTTGGTTTATACGTAAATGTGTTATTATTTCACTTCAGTCCTTGTAAAAGGCCCTTTGTGTAAAATTATTGGTTTAAGTCCAACTCCTTTTTAAGTTAAAATTAGATTCCAAATTGATAATCATAGATTTTAAAAGATGTGAAATAGTGATGATCAATTCAGATATATATATATATATATATATATAGAGAGAGAGAGAGAGAGAGAGAGAGGCAGCTATTTGAACACAAAATTGGACAGAGAGAGAGAGAGAGAGACAGAGGCTCAACCGTTGGATCTTTTTGTCTTTATATAGAGAGGTGTAATTCATGGGGTGATCCAAAGTTGCAAATCAATTGTGTCACCATTTGTGTCAAAATTTTGTGTCTCTATAGACTTTCCCTATATATATATATACATATATATATATACGTATGTATAATGTTACTCTGAATTTAATACAGTTTGTTGTTGCTTATTTGTTTATACGTAAAGGTATTATTATTTCACTTCATTTTTGTAAAAGGCCCTATGTATAAAATTATTGGTTTAATGTCGAACTCCTTCTTAAGTTAAAATTAGATTCCAAACTAACAACCTACATTTCTTTTATAATGTTGTTTACAACATGTCATTTCATTTCATATGCCTGCATTTAAGAGCCAATGAACATAAATATTAATGTCTTCATGTCATGTTTTCAAATTACCATAGTACTGGATGGTTTAAAATTTACTATATGTACTAAATTGTGTTGTTTGATGCCAATCTAAACCTTGGAATGCAGTATCCTCTTAGTTGCCACTTACAAACTGGAATACATAGGTGTGCTACGCCAGTGCAGTCGTCAATCAACATGTCTTTCTCTCCTTAGATGCCGATGGCATTACAATGGGAACACGTTTTTAGGTATCTTTTAAACTTTCATTCTTTTCTATTGTATTACCGTATAATATAGTTTATTTATTTGTTTTGTAATCCGATACTGTCATAATATTTGATCCATGATATTTCATCCTTCATCTATTTTTAATTACTTTAGTGCATGTGTGAACGTGTTAAATGCAACTTTTAAAACTCGCTTCACTGATTTCAATCACAGTTGTACGTCGATTGATATTTTTATCCTGTTTTTTTATCCGTAGCTTGCAGCTATTGAGAGGATCGAGGCAGAGTATATGGCTAGACAGTCAGCTAAATAGTCATGCAGCTTCTACCTTCTGCCAGCCTTTTCTATTATCATCAGTTTTTATTTCCGTTTGTATTTCAGAATCAAAATCAGTTGTGTCACCATTTTGTATTCCCTTCATTTCTGTATGCATGATTACGCTAAATAAAAATGTTTTTTTATCAACTGAACTTTATCTGTCCAAGATTTTTGATGAACTGCATTTAACTACAAAATTACTAACAGCAGTTCTGCGGTTTTGTATATACTGCCATCAAGTTCAACCCTTAAATTTGTGCCCACTTATACACAAAACCTGCTTTAATTCCGAATGTCTATGTGCACGTCCAACGGACGTGCCTTTATACTTATATATATATATATATATATATATATATATATATATATATATATATATATATATATATATATATATATATATTGTTACTCTGAATTTAATACAGTTTGTTGTTGCTTATTTGTTTATACGTAAAGGTATTATTATTTCACTTCATTTTTTGTAAAAGGCCCTATGTATAAAATTATTGGTTTAATGTCGAACTCCTTCTTAAGTTAAAATTAGATTCCAAACTGATAATCATAGATTTTGAAATATGTGAAATAGTGATGATCAGTTCGGTGTGCGCAATATATATACACACACACACACACACACACACACACACACACACACACACAGAGAGAGACAGACACACACACACACATATAATCCTAGAAAAAAATATATGAACAATAAAGGTATGTTGGAAGACACAAATGTTCCAACATCTATAAATGTCCACATTATCCATGTATACAGTTCCTATGTTGCACATGCACTATACACATATGGTGTATTCGATACGCACAAGAAAATATATTTCTAATTTAAATTAAAATAAAACTCTCTTTAATTAGATAAAATAGATTATAATAAAATGAATATTAGATAGGATCCAATAAACAAGTCAGACTTCGTAGGCTTAATATATTTTGAAATAGAAAACAACTTAAAATCTATCTATTTGCCTGCTTCCATCTGATGTGAGATCTTTACTAACTCCATGTAACATTGGTCCTAAATTGCTTGGTTTTGATTATATAAATGATAGGGCTGTCAATTTCCAACATGACTCGAAACCCGACCCAAAACCCGCACGGGAAATTAGTGGGTTGACCCAGCCCGTTTAATAACGGGTCATTTTAGGGTCAACTCGACTTTGAACCGTTTATAAACGGATGGGTTTAGGGCTGACCGGCGAAACCCGAATTTGATCTGACTAACTTGTTTATAGGCTCTATATTATTGTAAAATTCCCATCTTAGCTTGAAAATGATGTTGTCATTATTCAATTATTTATACACATTAACATTCAATAATTTTTCATGTTTTCATGTTTATTCCCACATTAACAACATTTTACATTTTTATTATCATCTTAGCTTGCAACAAGTCAATGACGACAATGCCCTTCTTCCATGTTTTCATGTTCATTCACATCTTTTTATACAAATAATTTTCTTAACGGGTTACACGAATCAAACCCGAAACCCGCACGATTATAAATGGGTCAATCCGAAACCAACCCGTTTAATAAATGAGTTGAGCTGACCCGACCTGAACTCAACCCGAACACGACTTGACCCAACTCGAACCCGACCCATTGACAGCCCTAATAAATGACATGACCACATTACCGTTTGGTATGAGCAAAAGTCCAAATTTCAAGTTAGGGTGACACAAATAGCAGAACCACACACATTTCTAGGTATGTGAACAATAGAAGTCGAGTTTGTTGACATTGTTTTGGATGGTGTCAACAAAATATCGGATCTTATTGGTGGAAATCGCGAGGAATTATATGAATTATTCTGATTTTCAAATCAGAAGAGATAGTTTTGTTCATACTTTTCAAAATAGCGTGAACAAAACTGAAACAACACTTTGCTTCTTGCGGACTTAGCTCATTGTCGAATTGACTGTAGCACACCACTGCAATGTACTACCGTTACCTAGTTGGCAACTGGCAAATAGAAATGCCTGGGATTCCCATCTGTCTCCATCCCATATTTAAACACGTTGCTCTCTCGAGTCTAGTTGCTATGCTATGTTCTGCTTTTTTATCCAAACACATTATGTGTTATATATATAGATATACGGTCGTTTTAATTTTCATCCATTCGATCATGTGCCACAAGCCCAACATGGACTGACGCTGACTGCAATGATCGGAATTACGTTCGGCACTCGCAGTCGCACCCAATCTCCAAACACGGGTAGCCTGTGGGCGTAAAATACACAGCTTTGAAAATGAAATATAGTAGTATATATCTTTGGAACGCATAAAACAGGGTCGCGGTCGTGGACCAATCAGCAGCATGCAATGGATCTGAGCGTTCCTTCAAATCCACTGCCCAACAACAACGTGGCAAATTCTGATGCACGGAATTTATTTCATCTGCTGCATGGTCTTTTCACTTGCTTTCCCTAAATTTTAATTTCATGTTTACGTTACTTTGGCCCCTCTGAAGTAAATTTCTATTTCTTTCGAATGGAGATAAAATCGTATGTTGTGTAAAACCAATTAAACCACCTTAAATTTCTATTTCTTTTTATGTTGAACACTTAATTTTGTATTAGTTTTAACTTTTAATTAGTTTTTTAATTGATAAAAAACAATGGTGTAGAAAATGTTTGTTTGTTAGATTTTATTTTTAAGTGATATTAAAATTTATTGTAATGCATGGAAATATTGCAGCTTGGATTTTGTTAGCTATAAAAACAATTAACATCCCAAAGTTATTTTAAATGAACATATCCGAAAGGGTATACTTTTGAATTGGATGGATTCCATTTCCCTGAAATCTTGAAAATTCTATTATAGAGTCCCTTCAAGAATACAAAATTTAATAATAGTTACAATTTCGTTATTTTTATATTTTATTTTTAATGGGTTTTACCTCGCAAGTCATAAACAATAATATCAAACAATTTCGACGTGTAATAATTTGGTTATCGTAAGTAAAAATCCGTGGCAAATTTATGTGTGGTCGTGATCTTATGGGATGTCTTTTATTTTTAAATGGTGAATATAATTTACT